>CM060977.1:86753294-88096627 GCA_030765065.1 Deroplatys truncata | reverse complement strand
TTGTTTTTCACTGACAGTTCCTAAATTCGACAGGAAGTAGTCAAGATGTGATTTGAGGAAATGAAGCTTCAAACTCATTTTACAGCTGAGCAATCTGAACATTTCCAGCATGTTTCTGACAATTTCTTTGCATTGAGGGTCTTTCACTTTGCCCAGATATTTCTTAACAACCTCTCTGAATCCATTCCATGTATCTTTTTCAATTTCATTCATAGAGCTGGTAAAATTAACATCTTTCATCAATTTCCTTATCTGTGGTTCATTAAATACTCTCTCTCCTGATTTTAGCCTGTGACAATAGTGGAAACTTTGTGCATAAGTACTGGAAGCAAGGGCAATTGATGTCAATTGCTTTCACAAATTGTTTCATCATGCCAGGTTTTATGTATAATGTAGGGAGTAGAATTTTTTAACGATCAAGAGGCACATTAGTAACATTTTTTGATCCAGGTTCCAGTTTCTGCCTCTCAGGCCATTGGTCAGTTTCCCAATGTTTGTCCCTCTCCCTGCTATCCCATTTGCAATGAAAACAAGGGAATTTTGTGTATCTTCCCCGTTGTCCTAGTAACAGACCAATGACTTCAAGTCATCACATATTTGCCACTTAATTTTCTCAAGAACACACTTCAGAGTTTCATAAGACTCTCTTAGCTTCGTAGAATGTGCAAGCAGTAGTGAAGCTAAATTGTTACCATTATGAAGTAACACTGCCTTAAGACATCATTTGGAAGAATCAATAAAAAGATGCCAGTTACTTGGCTCATATTTTTCCCTGCCCAACTGTTGAATAAGATTACACACATCCACATAAAACACAAGTTGATCTTCTGCGTAGTACCTATGGAACTGTATTTCGTGACTCCTATACCATGAAAATATAATGCTAGTTGATAACAAATCCTTCTGCAGTTTTGAACCCAGTAATTCACATTTTTGTTTTGTGAGGCCTAAATCCCTCACTAAATCATTTAACTCAAATTCATTAAACTGTTATGGAGAATTGTAAATTCTTCTGGATCAGAAACCAACTCATTGTCAAAATTCATGAAACTGCTTTCAGATTCACTAAAATTGAAGTCTGCTGGTGATGTAGGTATGGATAGTTTGTGTCCTTGAGGAATAGGCTGTCTAGCTGAGTTCAAATTTGGATACTTATTTCCTACCTTATTTTTTTGTTGTAGCCAGCAACTTTGCACATGCAAAAGTAACAATCGTTATAGTGATTCTGCTGCTCTCTCCATATCGTTAGTTTGGCAAACAACATTGCCTTCCATTTTCCTTCATACCAATAACATAATCCCTCAGCACAACTGTTACATGCAATATGAGGCATGAACGATTTATCCTGATCAACTTTCTCTTTGAAATATGAGTAATATAGTTTCTTTGTTTGTGAGTCTATTTTAGAAATCTTCTTGTCAAACATGTAACACCCACAAATGTAACAAAACCTCTGAGGTCTTTGTAGACACTGTCTTCTGCATAATCCTGATATAGAAGTCATACTCAAACTTTTATTTTAGCACTACGCATATAGTAGACTAACGTGCATATTAACACAAGTTTTTAGCTCAAGTGAAGTTGAGATCTATAATAGCTGAAATAAAAACATAAATACCTCACAAGAAGACAGACCTGACCCATAGAACAAAACTGATAATGCTGGGAATGTAAACATAAACATCTGGTGATAAGGGAGGACAGAAGTGAGCTGATTAGGAAGAAAATCAACAAGTCTAGAATAACATAATGAAATGTAGCAGTAAGCTGTATAAGCTGAATTAATTTAGCACCATAGACATATATGCACATATCATAAAAACTAGATGTAATAGCCAAAAACAAATTTCATTTTTGAAATCAGGGCACTTATTTCCATTAAAGTCACATATTTTCCTTGATACCACAGAATCAATGTTCACAAGTGTTATTCAAGTTATGTTTAAATGAAGCAATTTTTAAAGTCTGTCATTGTTCATGGCCTTTATTACTTGAAGTACAAATAGAGTGTTAATACATGCAGTACAGTACAAACTATTTTAATTCACTTGAAAGATGTGCTGCAGAGGTGACGTGTATTTGTTTATACTAGGACACTGTTTTGGGCTGGGTGAGTATAGTCTATATACTTTCCTTCACTAAGTTACTCTTTTTTTAACCAAATTAAACAGAACACATGTATGGAAGTATTACTTAAAGAGTTTTGTATTGGAGACAGATCTAATACCCAACTTCACGGGTATTGCGGCCTTCATGTCCTGCAAGACTTTTTCTAAGTTGGTGAAACATGCCAAAGCAATTGCAGTGCAGAGAACATAGATAATTATATGGCCATTTGCTACCAACCCTTGCATAAACTCCCCGGATTGTATTGAAACTCTACAGGTGTTCTCTCTGTGTGCCATAGTTAGAATCATAGTAACTTAAATGTTTTTCTGAAAATGAATATAATGACATTCTCTGACATTTGGCAAAGAAAATTCCTATGGATATGACTTATTTGGAAGCAGGTTTTCATTAAGCACATCAGCCAAAAAGACTTATTGTGAGCTTCCTGTTTTGTAATCTAATTATCAATATCTACATTGCAGTATTTGTCTCGTTATAGTAACTTTTTCTATTTGTCTAGTTCATCCAAGAATCTGTCATCTCTTCTGTTCTGTCGCTTTGTATTTTAGTAGAATATGTTTTGCTGTTACATTGGTTTTGCGAACACAGGCTACAAATGGGTTCTGTTTGATATAACCCCATTATCTTTACATGCTTTCTAAACTTTTAGTTATAAAGTTGAAAATTATTTAAGTGAAGTGTTACTTAGCAGAATAAGTCAGCTAATATTTCACAAAGCTTATTAATTATTTGACTGCAGAGTTTGCTGTACACATTATTTTCCATTTGTTTTTAATTTATTTTCAAACCGAATGTTAAGTGTTTGTGAAATTTCCATAATAGTTGGGATTTTAAGTGATGGGACTGAGACCTTCAAGTGCAGCCTGGCTGTCAGAGCTTATAAGGATATATTTACCCACAATTCCTTTCTGCCCAACATTATCATGCACAAGAAAATTGCTAAGCACAAGTTGTGTTTGACTGCTATTGTTAGATTTGTAAACTTAATTGACCACATAGTATGAGGAATAATGCATGTAGTTCATTTACAATGAAAGCTTGCTAAGAATGCAGATGTTGGGTGATGGTGCCATTTACCCAGGTAGGAAACAAGATCGCAGATACCAAGTGTTTTCATAGGAGAGGGCATGAACAGTTGCAGAGGTCACTTGGTTCAACATCTCTAGATTACTACCTGCCCAAGTACTCTTAATTATATAAAGTTTCGCCCAGAAATTTTCCTAGGAATGAAGCATTATTCAAGATCTCTCTTGGAGACAGCAATATATGTCACTGTACAATAGCGGAGTGGTTCAACTACTGTCTGGACATTGGGCAAAATAGACAATTGGTCAGATTGACAAGTGTAAAATTGTTAAGGGAAATATCATCATGGCCACATCATGCTCATCATTGCCATCAGTGAGGTGCAAATGACAGTAGGTCGCCCTCTTTAATTTAATTGAGGAGCATGTGGAGTTCACCAGTACAGTCCACAATGGATTAATGGCTGAGGTTATGCAGCCCACCTTACAGTAAACCACTGTCATCATTTTGTGGACCCAGTAACAAATGACCTCACAAACAATAGTGGATTGGGATGGTGAACTTTCTGGCATCAGACATTACCAAATGGATGTGCTTGTGACACCAAGATTGCAGAAACAGAATATGAGGTGATCAAGGACATTCAGAAGAAGCACCCATAGTGGAGTGGAATAGTGTATTAGATTAGATGTGCACATAAAATAATACTTTAGATCATTTCATTGATGTGATGCATCTAGGGTGACTTAAGATGTATTCATTTTATTTCATATCAATTTGTTTCTCTTTTTCGGAAGCATTGTAGTTATTTTTAAACTATTTAATCATATTTGTGACTTCCAAAGATGCAATATCGCAGTACAGGTCAGAAATTAGAAAACAGAGTGCATAAAGAAGAAAAGCCCAACTTCACTACATATTTTAAAGTGTCTTCCCTTCATCACAACTCCCTCTCTTCCTCAGTCATTGGGTGTGTGTATTTTGTGATGAAGCTTTTTTCAGCCAATATATCAAAGTTGATAAAATCCTCCTTGTGTATGAAAAGCTTTTTCCAATTTGATAGTTCCAATGAGTCTGTTTAGTTTATTAATTTGGTTCTCTTGTTATTTCACATCCTCCCCGAAAATATCTACAATGGATGGTAATAATAAAAGCGCCCCTTGTTTCATGAACCGTTCCTCACAAACATGAGATGGTGTTGACAGAAAGCTGGTGTTTTGGTATTAATAAAAGTTTCTCCTGAATACAGAACCATGGTTCCATGACTTGAGTTGCCAACTCATGTTTCGCTACTTCCTGCTTTGTGTTGATTGTTGTAAGAGACCATTATCAAATGTGTTTACAGATGATAGAGCATATTAGTTATTCTTCCAGTAATCAAATACGATTACCAGAAATGTCTGAAGAAAGTGCTCAGTTTCAGTCTAGCTTTGTGGACCTGCTAACCATTCTCAATCTCAGCTGCCTGAAGAGAAAAAGAGAAAGGCTTCCAAGATTGTAGAAATACAGCAGATGTTAAAAGATTATTTCAATCTTCTCTTAACACAACCAAATCTTCAACAAAGAAATTGATGTGATAAATTCACATGTCTTTTGCTACCCTCTATCATTTATTAGTGGGTATACAAACTAGGCTTACTAAATCTTATTTTTATATCTACTTCATTTTAATCCAAATAAAGTTTTGCAGAAATAGCTACATTACACATTTTGTTATAGATACACAGGTAACAGTGATAGTTATATGTTTAAGAACTGGGCACTATGCTGGCCTTAAAATTCCATACTATTTCCATGGAATCGCTGGAAACAACTGAATGTTTACAGCACTTTAAAGCAATGACTAAGTATTTAACTATTTGAACCATTAATAACAGATATCTTGGAAATATACAATGCCACAAAATAAGCTATTTTAAATAAATTGTGTGTTTTAAAGAGATCTACATTTCTTGTATAGTATGTTTTTGTCTATCGCTTAACATTTACAGTTTTAAAGATTATACAAAATTCCTTCTGAATGAAGAGGACTTCAAAGGCTACTCCCAGAAAATTTAAGATATACATTTAATTTTCATGTAAATATCTTTAATATATGGTATTTGAATCAAAATGATTAGTAATATTTTAGAAAATAAAACATTTCAAAAAATTTTCCATGTAAAGGGTAGTTTGAGGTTAGGGAATTTTCTTGAAAATCTTTGTGTCACATCTTTGGAAGGTACTAAACTTAAATACCAAGTTTAGTTTTGATCTGACTTTTCATATTTGAGTTATACTGTTTACAGACACACACATGGATCTTTTTTCTAAAAGTGTTTTTATTCAGCAGGCCTCAAAACATGCATTTCTGGTGAAATCTCAGTATCATATTTTTGGGTGAAATGCAATACCTTCTCTACCTACTAGGTGCATGGTAGAGAAAGTAAAAAGAAGAAATATGAAAAACTGTGAAAGTGAAGATAGGTTTGCTGATGGCAAGGCAACAAACTATTAAGGACTGGGTAGAGAAATCTTTCGGAACTCATTCAGGAGGTGTCAGATACTTATATGATTTCATTAAGAGTTATGTAATAAGAACGAATAACATGAATTTCAGTGTTAGCACAATTTATCATCGACATGGTTAGGTGAGGTTGCTAAGGCAGAGACTTGTGAGTGAGAGGTTTTATCATTCATATGCTGCCAGTACACTTCTTCCAAGTTTCCCTGAGTCCTTGTAAGTAGCAAATTCTAGGAAGCCACCCTAGACCTGGTATCTTTCCTTTTCCAATTGTCATTTCGTGTCACTGCCTGAGGTGCCATATGTAGCAAGAATAAGCATTAAATACTATTTAAAAGAAACATACATGATAATTTATTTGGGCATAATTATGAATATGATTCATTGTTGGTTAATATTCAGTTGTAACTGATCTGTCGTCTTCTAGCTTGAGATGCCTAGTGAGGTGACTAAAGAAATCAAATTGTGGCTGCCAAAATGAAGCAGGAAGGCCATTTTATCAATATGAGCAATAATAAAGGCAGGGCTTGCTAGAAGGCAGAGTTGAGTTTCTGAAAGGTGAAAGGTCAAGGAAAGCTTAAGATACCAAGTTTTATTGATACAAAATGAATGCATCGCTCAGGATTATGGATTTTACGGCGCGGCTCACTTTTATTAATGACCCAGTGTCTTCCTGTTTGAATTTTATATTGATAAGAAATTCTTTTAATATGACTTTCATATACCCAATGTTGAACTGTTCACAATTTATAAGGCAGATATTTATAGAAGTGTGATACTTTGTTGGGAGGTTCTCTATCTTTATGATTTGTTTTCCTCCAATTTTTAAATTGTTTTTTGCTATCAGTTTCAATTTATGATCCTTTGAATATTTTCTGGAATTTCTGTATAGATAATTTGTGAGTTTCTTGTTACTGGTTATTTCTGCTTCTCTCTTGAGTGTTGTGACTTTTTTTTAATTTTTGTGTTTCTGGAACTACTACTTACATTTTGTGGGTTAGAGAAACTAGTTCCTATTTTGTTTTTATTTGTGGTTGTTTGTTTTGTTTCATTTTTTTTGTAGTTTCACCGCCCTTAACCAGGCAGGTCATATTGGACAATGAATGAATGAAATGGGTGAAATCATGCTCAAATAAGCTCAGGGTCCACATAGCTTAAAGTTTCCCGACATGCTTTAGGGCAAGGGAAAACCCAAAAACCTTACCTGGGTAATTTGTCCTAACCAAGATTCCAACTCACAACCTCTTGAATGTGAGACAGACATCCCAACCCCACACCGCAATATAGAATGGGACACTAAGAACCATAGCAGTTCAAGAACGTCCATAAATAAACCATAATTTAATTTTTCCCACACCACAGAAATGGGCTAGTTAATTTTTGTATGCATGTTTATTTTTTCTAGCACTTACATATTGTAAGTAGAGGAGGTATTGCTTTCCTTGGAAAAATAAGAGGTTAAAATTTCACTAAAATACATATTTTGAGGTCCTCTGAATAAATAAAAGGCATTATGACCAGCTGTGTGTGTGAGAGAGAGAAAAGACATATCAAAAACGAATATCACAGGAATACCAAAGTTGGCAATTACATTCAGCATTTTACAAGGATGGAACATGAAGGGTTCCAAGAAAATTAGTACCTCAAACTACCCTTTATCTGGGATTTTCTGGATTACCTGTAAAGTCCTCTTCATTCTGAATGAATTTTGAGTTAATTTCTGTAACTGTTCTACTGTAAGACAGAGAAAAGCTTACGAGATAAAAAAGTGGATCTTGTTAACACACACAATTAATGTCAAGTTTTTTGTAGTATTAATGATGTTTGAAATATTTATTGATATTAGTATGTATTTGCAATACTTTCATTTCATTTCTTTAATCATGCTGATTGATCATCTTACATGATTTGGGCAACATCACAAGTATATGAGTACAGTAGTATCTTAATATCTTAATGTTTAAGCTTAACATAATTACAGTATATACAGTCATATTGAAACAAATAATAAGATCTATTCATTAAAAAATTCATTTAGAGTATATGAACAACTCTCAATACAAAATTTCTTAAGTTCTCTTTTGAACTTGTTTGTCTCTTGAATATTTTTAATTTCCACAGGTAATTTATTGTGTTGGATAACTACCAAACTTGGTATTTATCTTTAATATATTAAAAAAATAAATTGCATGTCTTGAATTTTCTGGGAATATCCTGTAAAGTTCACTTCAGTTGGATGCTGCAAAATTAGAGTTTGTTTCTATTTAATGTAAGTATCAGGTCACCAATCTTTTGTTTCTTATGATGCCATTCAAAGGGTGCCAAATTTCAAAGCCAGCTTACAGCAACTCAACTTTTACTTTCTCTACTACGTATCTAGTAAATACAGGAAGTATTGCATTACATCCTAAAATTGTATGTTGAGATTTCACCAGAAATGGGCGCTAATGACTTTGAAGTTGAGCACCCTTAAACATAAATCAACCAACCACCAGAAATACATGTTTGTGATCCTCCGAGACCAAAAAAAATGCATTTTTAGAAAAAGATCCATGTCTGTATGTCACAGTGAACAGCATAACTCAACAAAAAGTTGGATTAATACCAAAGTTGGCATTTAAGTTCTGTAACTCCCAAGAATGTGACACAATGATTTTAAAAAAAATCCTACCCATCCCAAATTGCTCTTCACATAAAGAATGTTTTCTAAACTGCTGTAATGACAAATAAAACATGTAATTTGAATTTTTTTGGAAATAGCCTGTGAAGTGCTCTTCCTTCTGAAGGAAATATGCAAATACTGTATAACCGATAAACCTTAAGATAGATAGTCTCAACTCATGGAAAAATGGGCCGCCAGAAAGTTCAGCATATTCTGTGCTAGCAAGTTTTATACAGCATATTGCATCTCACCAACAGTATTGAAGAGCAGTTAGTGGAGAGATTTAAGGCATTTTTTGTTACTCTTTGGTGCTATACGAAAGCCAAGGTATTTGCAATATGGCTCAATAAGTACTTTTTGTGATAGATATGGATATAAATCTTCAGATCACTGAAGAAATGTTGAATTTGGTACCAATGACCGATACAACAACCAGTTCAGATATCTTCAGTTGTTTGAGGAAGGTTAAAATGAGGTTCAAGTTCCTTGGAATAAACTTATATGTATAGCTACAGATGGTGCCCCTGCTATGATAGATGTCAGAATGGCCTAATAGGCCATGTTACAGATTTTACCAACCTTAACTAATACAATACATTAGAAACAATTTTAATTACTAGCACAATCTACTGATTGTTTTGATGCATATCTGTAGCTTCTGGATAAGGCTGCGTCATCTTGCATAAAGTTGCCTACTTTTTGCTCATCTTGTGAGCTTCTTCTGGGCTCATGTGCAATCTTTGCACTGTTGTTCCTGCTTGTATATCAGCAGTTCCCAGTGGTCCTTTGTTCCTGATTGGCTGCCTGTTCACCAATCGATGCCAGTGTCACTATTTCTTGAAAGTCTTGGAGATGGATTCTATTGTATTTTTCTTTGTTATTAGTTTATTTATGTCTTTTTTCATCTTCTTCTTTTTTGGCCCTTCAGGTGGCAAAGACTGCTGCAGTGAGCTGTCGATCTCGAGATGGTCTCATAGCTCCACCCCTTGCCTCTCATTGATTGACCTTTGGCCAGTAGTTTTGCTAGTGAGCAAGGTCTGTCAAGTATTGTGGAGTTGCTTTTCGTTACCCCTGTTGATTTTGTTCTTTTCTTTGAAAATTTCTATGCTTTCCTGTGTCATCCTCTGGAAAAAAGTTGCTGCAGCTGACCAGAAGTTCTGTATTGTCAAAATTTATGTGGTGGCTTGTTGTAATCAGATGTTCTGCTAATGCAGATTTTTCGGGTTGGTTTACTTTAAAGCTGCATATGTGCTCTTTCTTAAGAGTTGTGATGGACCTGCCAATTTGGCCAATGTGGACTTTTTAACAGTTGCACATGCAAGATGACATGACCTTATCTGAAGGCTTAAAGATATGCATCAAGACACAGGCTGTGGAAACCTACATATCCATTTACTGATTGGTTTGTTTTACAACTTCAAAGTACTCTCCATCTGAATACAGAGCCTTGTCTTTTAGACATTTATCTAAGAAAGATCTACAATTTATTTATTATAAATGAGCTGGTGTACATTAGCAATTTGTTGTATAAGTTTAATCCCTGAATGTTTGTAAGTGATGTATTTTGGAAAGCCTGGAATATGGTACATCAATTGATTGGTTTGTACGTGTATTGCTGCATGTTGCTCAAAATTTTCTTTGATAAAAACCAAAATAGTAAATATATATAATCCTGGTACTGTAATCATTCTTATTCGTTTAAAATGTCCATTGCAGGATTCTATTCAAGGTAGTCTTAAAATGCTTCTGTTTTTTTTTTTTTTTTGGTCATTTAAAAATTACTTTTGCTCCTACAGAGTTTCCCCCAAAAAGAGTACCATATGTTAAACATGAGTGAAAAAAAGCATAATATGAGCTTGCTTATATTGTTCCTTGGTTTATATAATAGAAATGTAACCATGCTAGGTTATTGCATATGAATGTTTTTCACAAAATTTTATGAACATGCCTCTGATTTACTTCAAATTTTGTCCATGGATTACAAAAACAGAAACAAAATGAATCATCTTGTAAATTGTTATTAAAAATCGCAATATATTAAAAATATTGTGCAATCCAACTTGTGAAAGTGGCACATCTCTCTACCCTTAAATTAGAGTACCTTGCAGGTAATAAGTGAAAACATTATGATATAATATAAACTTCAATATAAAGCTTAATGTATGATCTTTTACTTAATATTTATTATAATTGATATATGAGGGCTGATCAACAAAGACTGAGACTGATTTTTTTTCACAGATGTTTATTACTCCAATTCAATGTTTACATGATCTTTTTCAAAGTAGTCCCCTCCTACTTCAATGCACTTTTTATAGCGTCTCTGCCAGTCCTTGAACACGTGCTGCAGAATATTCTTTGTCAGGTCCTTGAGAATCGCCTCACTTTTCTTGAGCACTGCTTCAGAGTTCTCAAATCGAATACCCCTAAGCTTTGCCTTTAGTGATGGGAATAAAAAATAAGTCACAGGGTGCAAGATCGGGGCTATAAGGTGGATGTGGTACACAGGTAATGTTGAATCGAGCCAGAAACTGCATGACTTGATTTGCGACATGAGGCCGTGCATTGTCATGAAGTCGCCACCCAGTCCGAGAAAGCTCTGGTCGTTTCTTTGCAATGTGCTTCCTCAGTGTAGCCAATACTGACGTGTAGTATGCTGCTGTAACAGTAGTGTGAGGGGGAACTGCATGCTGGTAAATCATTCCATTACAGTCAAAAAATGTGATCACCATCACTTTCCCTGCAGATGGAACAACTTTTGCCTTTTTTGGTGTTGGAGAACCTGGCGATTTCCACACTGTGCTGGCTTGTTTTCCTTCAGGATCATAATGATGCACCCATGACTCATCACCAGTGATAATCGATTTAAAAAATGCATCCACTCCATCAGCAAAGAGACGCAGCACCTCACGGCTTGTCTCTATTCGCACAGCCTTTTGTTCGGGATAAACAGATGTGGCACCCAATGAGCACAAACTCGGGTCAAATAGAGATGGTCGTGCATAATTGTAAACACACTGCCATATGAAATTCTCAACACTTCACTGAGGTTACGTAATGTTATATGCCGATCCTCTCGGACAATCACAGCAGTGTTGATGTTGACTTCAGTCACAGCAGAAGCTGAAACACCAGGCCCACCTTGCTTAACACTGACAAGTCGGCCTTCTTTGAAGTCCTTGAACCACCTAAACACTGTTGCACGAGGTAGTGCATCTTCACTGTACGCTTGCTTCAGCTTTTCATAAGTTTTGGTGGCTATATTTATGTTACAGATACAAAACTATTACGGAAGCTACAGGAAAAAATCAGTCTCAGTCTTTGTTGATCAGCCCTCGTAATTAGTGATTTACATAAATTTTTAAGAACAAAAGATTTAAAATCTGTATAACCTTGTTAAACTGCTCGTTTAAATTTCTATAAAAATATAACTAAATTCTTTAATGTTTTTTGTGTATATGCATAAAATAAAGGTGGGATCCTGTATAGTTAAAATTAAATAAAATCATTTACAAAGTGCTGCATAGCAAGTTTCCAGCGCAGCGTGGCTGGGTAGCAGCAGCAGTTTCATTGAATGCCTTGTCAATTGTTCATAGCTATTTAAGTTGCACTGCTTTGTTCACACATAACTGTTAAATCTGCCATGTACATTGAAACATTTCAAGCTAATCCTATGGGAAGCAATTTACAATTTAAATGCTCATTTTTTCCCCTTCAGGCTGTAATGAAAACCATCTGGTTATTACGGCATTATTGGTTGATGGAATGAATGAACGTAGTTTTAAGATACCAGGGAAAACTTTCGCATTATTGTATCTTGCCTTAAAATGACCACTGTTCCTGATGTTGGTGCTACATGAAAAACATATACCTTATGTTGGGAGTATGTTCTTTTGCAAAATAAATAATTTTTTGGGGGTATAATTGGATCCTGAGAGGGCTGTAGGCTGGCTCCCATTGCTAGTCTTTTGGTGGCATCTCTGATATCATTACATGGTCCTTTTCCTTGTGATATTGCAAAGAAATGCCACTCAACATGAATACCAAAGTCATCCTCATGTAGCACAAATTAGAAAATTGATTCCTATTTTTATTTTGAACACTGGCACCATCAGGAACATAATATATCTTCTTCAAATGTTTAATTGTTTTTTAAAAAGCTTTATAATTCTGTGTGAAAAAGATGCACAGCATTGGTATCATGTTTCAGGCATTCCAAAATTGAAACAAAGTTCAGCTGATGCTTTTCACTGCATTGCTTGGAACAAACAACAGATGGTTGTGCTGGTACTTGGTCGTTATTCCAATGTATATCTTGGACTGAATATTGCACAACAAAAGCATAGTTTTCAATAAATCAGAAATAATGAGGCAATCTCCTTTCTCAACATTTTCTTTAAGATTTGCCAGAAACAAAGACTATTGCAGCTAGAAGCACATGAGATATTAAATTATTTAGTTGATTTGCCAATTTCTCCAAATATTCTTGTACCGGAGATTCTAAAGTTTCCAATTTGTTTTGTCCACAGTAACCCACTGCCTATAACCAATATATTGTATGACTTGTGCATCAAATCATTCTTATGTTTAGTGAAGTTATCTGTTGCAGGACAAAAGGGCATTCCAGAAGATCACAATGCTGAGGCAGAGCATTGTAAATTATTTGAGTTATGGTATCTTTATAATTATTTATAACTGTTCTGCTTTCTTCAGTAATTTTTGTCTGCACTGTCAATCATCTACTTAACATTTTCATGGTAGGCACAGATATACATGGCATGAGTTCCACGAGATCCTGTAAAATGCACTGTTTAGGTCTTAGCTCGACATGTTTAGAAAATCCAATTCTCACTGTTGGGTATTCGTCCTTAAAATTCTAATAAGTTTCTCTCTGAGTGCATAACTTTACTCTCTTTTGTTTTTGTACATTTTTGCTGTTCTCAAACTAACAAAATTCTTCCCTGGTAAAATTTGAAGACTTTTTGCACTGCTGATGGTTCCAGTTTTTTTCCGGCTTTACATCAAGTGTTGCTGCAGAGGCAGTAAGTTCTTTTGCCTTCCTAATCATGTGAACTGATGCATCAAAGTGAATTTTTTTAGATGGCCAGTCTTCAGAAGTGGTTAGTATTTGTAATTTTAAATTATCATCAGTTGCATGGTAAGAATCTGAGAGGTTGTATAAGATAGTGAGGTTCATTGGAGGTTGAACTTTGCTTTTACTCTGTATGAAATATTTTCTCTCTAAGGAACATTTCTATAATTTTCAATTTTTGCTGTGGATACTGTGAGTTACTTCCTTTTCTTAATGGGTGATTTGCCCAAAACACTAAGTTTTCGTTCAGCTTAGAAACACTTACATCTAAATTAGAAAAACCACCTGAAGATGTCACTTGCAGTACTCAAAACCACTTCCGGATTATCCACAGCAATGGTATTTTGTAGCACACTATCACGGTTAGCAGTGGGTGGTACTTTGGGATTTTTTTTCACATAACTTATCTTAATGATTTATGCTTGGAAACTTTAAATAGATTGGAACAATAGTCATACCTATGATTCTCTAGTTCACTCATTATGCACTTTCATAAAACCACAGAGGTAAATAAAGCTTCTATCCCAAATAGCTGAGCACACAGTAGCATTCAAAAGGAAACGTGGAGAGAGGCTTCATAGATTATCAGATTCCAGTTGCTAAGTTATACTGAACACCAGAAGTGATAGCTTATCACATTCATACTATGTAACACAGACCGGTATACTGCTGCGGTGCAAAGCTCTCAATTGCAGTTTATGTTCTGAAAACTCTATGCACTACCACAAATAAATTGTTTAAAAGCATACTTCTAAAGAAGATCCCATCCTGATATTAAAAGAAAATGCATCACAGATTCCTTCTGTATTTTTTCCAGATTTTAATATGGGATTAAATATGATATTGTGGTTTAAAATATTCATACTTAAAAAAGAGATTGTTTTTTTTATTCTGAATAAATGGTATTGTGAATAAGGAAAACCACAATGCTTTTATCTCAAAATGATGTATTGTTCTTATCCCTTACCATTCTGTACTCAAAGGATAAATTGTTTTTATGTAACTTTGTGCTTGTGTAATAAAATTGTTAAGTATGCTAATGTAATTTCTTTTTGTAATGTAATTCTTTTTTTAGTGTTGAGGTTTTATAATTCATTTGGGCATGATCGACATCAAGCCCTGGCTCCTTTTGCCAATCATACCCAAGCTTATTTAGTTTTTGTACAACTTCTTACACTTCTTTTACCATTTCTCATCTATCTACCCTATACTATGTACAAATATTCATTAACCTTATTGCTACCTCAGTTTGCCTGGCATCCAGGCCATTTGCCTCCCGGGTAGTTCTTCAACCCTTCCCTCTTTACCTTAATTATTCCTGTCCTCCGCTCTGTCTTCTACTTTTATTGTCCATTTTTCTTTTACTTTCTGCAAAATCCCACCTATACTTCTAATCTTCCATTCTTCCTTCCTTGTTAACATTTTTATAGCTACAATTTTCTTCTCTATTTTTTCCCATTTTTTCTCCATACTGCTAATTCCTTGCATTCTATCATATAATGTTCTATACTTTCTTTCTCACCACACATTTCACATATTCCCTTTTTGGTACCTCTTATCCCACTTAATAAAATTGTTCCTGTTCTCATCCAAGCTAGTCCTTCTTTTTCTTGCCTGTTACAGTAATCTACATATAGTTCTCGTCCCCAGTCTCTTTTTATTTGTTTGTAAAATTGTAACAATTTTTTGTTTTCTAAACTTTCCCATATCTCCTGCCTATCTATATATTCTAGCCTGCATTTTACCCATTTGCCTACATTACTTTCATTTCTTTCTTCAAGCTTCCATATATCTCCCATTCCTATTTCCTCTATAATTTTCCTGACCCCTGCCTGCCAACTATTTGTGTTCTTCAGGTTTTTTTTGTTTTATCATACACGGCTTTCAGATTTCTCCATCTTCTTTAGCCAAACATTTATACCAAAATTTTATTATTCTTTCAATTATTACCCCTTTCCTTCTTGTTTTACCAAGCTCTACCGAGGCTACTTCTCTTGGCGCTGATCTTGGTAAACCCAATAATTCTTTACAGAACATTCTATACATATGATCTACCTTCTTATTTATGTCTGTGGCCCCCCAGATCTCTGCTGCATGAAGCATTCTTGATTCCACTAGTGCCACATATATTCTTTCCAGCCACTTGGTTGTCATCTGTAACTTGTATTTGCACATTATAAATCCTGACATTGCTGCACTTCCTTTTCCTCCCATGTGCCTCCCATGCCCCTGTTATTCATTCACTCCTAAATATTCCAATTCCTTGACCACTTCTAATCTCTTCCCATTTAATATCCACATTTCTTCTTTTCTCAATTTAGATCCTTTTTTAAAAACCATAACTTTTGACTTGCTTATATTTGTTTTTATTCTCCATTCCTCACAAAATTTTTGAACCTCGTTTATTGTCCTTTGTAATCCGACAATTGTTATAGATCCTACCATTAAATCGTCAGCATATAGCAATCCTGGGATTTCCTTATTTGCTATTACCGGACTGTATAGATTTCCCTTTTGGATTTTCTCTATTATATCGTCTATGAATATATTAAATAATATTGGACTCAATTTACATCCTAGTCTCAAACCAATTGTTTGTTCCATCATTTCCATGAATTCATTGTTAAGTATGCTGTAAGTCCTAAAATAAGTTTATTTTCCACAGAATATAAAATACTTGTCCATTTATCGTATGTGTGAAACACATAAACTAAAATTTGGAAAATTCAAAGAAAGCGACGTTTTATGTGTGTTCAGTTTGATTGTGATTTATGAGGTGATCCCAGTTTAGTTTTTATAAACATAAATATCTAGCAATTTAATTGACTTATTGTCTTAGTTTTTAAGATTTAAATCAAATAGGATTTGTTCAGTTCTTTGTTTATTAAGCTGTAATAAATTTGCTTTAAACCACATTTCAGCCATTTTCATCATCTGCTCGTTTGTGTTTAGAACTGTGTCTTGTCAGAAGTTGTGTGTTGTGTCATCAGCATATAGTATTGTTTTACTTGGGATATACTTTGGAAAGTCATGAGTTTAGATCTTATGTTATTAATGACCATTGCTTTATATCTATTACTAATGTAGGTGTTTTATTAGATTTATTGCAATATTTGTTAATCCATATTATTTTAATTTTAAATTTACAGCATGTAAAAGAATCTCAAGCCTCATAAAGAGGCCTCTGAGCAACATTGCTGGTCTTCCACGCACAATATAAAATGGGATGCTAACAACCATAGCAGTTAGAGGGTGTCCATAAATAAAACTCAGTTTTATTTAATTTAGGATATAATTAATTACTCAACTTCACTGTACTGTATTTATGATAGTGTCCATACATAACCTATTTTATCCAAAGCACACAAAAATTAAGATATATTGCAGTACTAAGTAAATGATAAGTGAAGTTTGTGAACCATGCATATTTTAACCATGTTATAGTACAATACCTGCATATGAGTTGTACTAATACAAATATTAAACCAGTGGTTTTGAAATTTATTTTGATACAAGTGCATATCTCAGTCCATGCTATGCAAACAACTGACACAGACTTCTTTCAAATGATCCGACGAGGTCCACTTATTACATGTAATACATCACTTCCTGACTGATTTGTCCCCTGATTTTGCCACACTTGTAACATCTTCCTCTTTTTCCCTTTCTTTACTCTTGTGGTTTATTTATAGTCGCTTCCCTTCCAAGCAGTAAATGACCACCCCTCTTGATCTCCTTAGGAACCTGCGGCACTTGACATCTCCTTTCTGTTTGGGGCATTATAAGTTGCCATGTAAGACTGCTTAGAAAAGTTGCTCTTTTCAGTGTTTTATCTTCATTATTATTGAATTTATAAATGCATAATGCATTTATTGCAGCTAAGTTTGGATACTCCATAGGCCTGTGTCTTATATTTCGAGTCCCTTTTTTTTTTTTTTTTTTAATGGTTAACCAAGTCCACACCAACTTTAGTCATGTTGTAAAATGTTATGACCTCAGGCTTTTTTGCGTCCCCTGTCTCACTGTCAATATCATCATCATGGTGCATTGCAGAAGTTGCAAGGACAACCCTGTTCTTCTTTGAACAAGTGTGTTGTCCTTTTGAGAGCCGAAAATTCAGGATTTTTTGGTTCTTTATTTATTTGGAAGAAACTCCAATGGTACTTTGCTTATTCCAGCAAAGTGTTCCCACTTAAGTTAGATCCTTATCTTTGAGACTTTCAGTAAGGGACTATGTCAAAAACCAATTATTGGCACTTAGTGCCTGCAATTGGCTCCACTATTCTCTACTACATAATGTAGACTATTACTTTGTTTGTAAGGTCCATCCCACTGTGTACCATATAGGTTTGTAAATGTACTGTATATGCTGTTTTAGCATCAACTAAAACAAATGTTTTCAGCCCATACTTAGCAGGTTTGCTAGGTTTGAATTGCAAAAAGGACAATTACCCCTAAACGCTAATAGCTGTTCATCTGCAGTAAGATACCCACCTGGCAAGAAGTATTTCTAAAAATTGTTACTATTAATTCAAACACTTCTCTTGCAGGGAACAATTTTATCTTTCAGGTTTCTGTCTCTTACATCATCAAAATGTAAACAATACAAGAGAAAGCAGAATCTTTATTTACTCATTGATAAGTAACATGAATCTAGGCCATTGCCTTTGGAATTATCCCACAGTTAATAAATGTTCTTACTAGATGATCCCATTGTACTAATAAGATACACTAACCCCAACAATGCCCTGATTTCTGTTTCATCCATATCACAGGCATCTTGCTCCCCGCCAAAATTTACCTGACTATATCTATGTAAATATTTGTAAGGGTGGTTATTATTTTAAATATATTAGCAAAGAAATGGTATAACAAATGACCCTCCAAATTTATTTCTCTGGCTCTGCTTCGTGGTCCAGGTAGATGTGTGATTATATTGTGTGCACAAGTGCTTATGTTGGTTGGGGTTTTCTCTTTCTGGCATCTTATAGTCTTATCTTTATCCAAGAAATACCTTTCATTTTCATCACCACTTACAACCTTCTCTTCTTCATTCTCTGACATCTCTTGCTCAGAAGCTGAATTGTGGTTTTCTGTGCACTACATTGTCTTTGTCACCCTCAGATTCATCGGAGAAAATAGAGTTGTCCTCTTCATCACTGAGTTTGTCAAACCAAGCCAATAATGTTGCTGAATCTGGAGTTCTCTCAACACTTCTCCTTTTACTTTGGTGGAGGCATTTTAAATATTACCAATAATCTTGCCTGCAAAGATTCAAGCAAAATTTACAAATGAATATAAATATCAATAACCATTGGTATCAAAATCTTTTTGGCGAGATAATGGAAAAAAGGGTCTCTGGTATACCAATGAAGGAAACATGGGAATGGGAGACATACATTGATAAGGTAAATAACACGCAAAGGGAGGGAATAGCATGGTTAAGAACTGCTGTTTGGAGATTAAGAGGACTAAGAAAGGCCAACCCGCAGAGTCAGTGTCCCATTTATGGAGGGAAGGAAGATCTGTAGCATATAGTACATTGTTAAGGGGGAGTTTTAGAGAAAGAATGGCAGAAGCTTAGATCAGTTTTTAAGTAAAGTTAAGAAAAAATGGAACTGGTCTGTACAAAGGGAATCTTAGTTAACAGAACTTTGTGTTAGCTATTATGAATGCCCATTTTTAAATTAATTAATTTTTTTGTAATATATATTGCCTATGGTCTAGGCTACCTCTGGTTCAAACCCTGCAGAGAGCAATGGATTTCTTTGGGCATAAAAATCCTTAGCATTGCTTCCTTGGCAAGGTAAGTAAACATTAACAGAGCGTAATGGTGGTGGCGCAGTAACACGCACTGCACAACTATATACATTTGTCCTGTCTCAATACCATACAGTTATTCGCTGTATGATGTTAGAAGACATGCAATATGAGCCAATGACTATAGCAAGGTGTGTGGAAATGGGGCAGTAACAGGCACAACTATATATAATAGTTCTGTCTCATGATCATACAGTTTTTGAGTGTATGGTGTTGGAAGACGTGTGAGATGAGCCAATGGATGCAGAGAGGGGAGTGGCGGTAGGGTAGTAACAGATTCAGCACAAGTATATACAGTAGTCCTGCCTCATAACCATACACTTTTTGAGTGTATAGTTTTAAAAGACATGTAAGATGTGAGCCAGTGACTGCGGAGAGAGGAGTAGGGATGGGGCAGGAACAGACACACAATTATATACAGCAGTCTTGTCTCTTACTGTAAACTTTGCTTGCCATTGTTCTGCTATTCATAATATGTTTGTTTCTCCATAGACTTTAGCACCATCAGATGCAGCAACAGATGTAAAATGGATACCAAAGTGGAAATCAAAGAAGAAGATCCTCTCTCAGATGACATAGCCTCACAGAATGAGAGAGAGCTCTTGACCAAAAATGTCACAATGAAGACAATCAGTGATGCTGTGCTTCTGGATGGTAATTGTGACATGGCAATCGAAACAGAAATTAAATCAGAGAGTCGTTTTCAGGACTTTTATTCAGAGAAACAGAGAGACTGTTTTATCAAACATCCCTTAAAGCAGATTAAATCTGAAACTGTTACATATAGCAACAACTGCAAGATAGATACCAAAATGAAAATTGGTTCACAGAACAAGAGAGAATTTCTTCCAGTTGATCCTGTAATGGAGGTTAATAAATATAACAGTGATCAAGAAATGGATAACAAAGTGGAAATTAAAGAAGAATCTTGGTGGCTGGAAACTGAAACTTCATGTGTTTGTGATGACATTAAGGTAAATTTTGTTTAAATGTACTGCAGTTAAAATTTTTTTATTACACACCTAATAAAATATTTTAATTATGTAATAGAGAATTAATAAGGATAAGACACAGTTTGCAAATGTGTACAGTGTTTGTCAGTTGGTGTATTTAAAGGGTTGAAAGTAATAGTAGTAATAGTTATTGAAAATTTATGGAATACTGGAGGGAAGTTTTATTGAAATCCTACCAAAATACTTATTCTATTGTAGATCCAGATAATCTGCTACACTTTCCTCCTATTTGGAAATGAAAAAAGAAAAGAAAAAATTACATAAATGGTTAGGGAAATGTAAAAGGAAGTTAGTCATTGGAAGAATACAGACAACTGCATTTTAAAGTGTAATGTCTCCTTTTACCCTATAGGACTGCAAGACACCCCCCCCAAAAAAAAGTAAAGAAAAACAGACCTATTTGCAGTAAATGATAACACAATCTGCTCATATTAATATCTTAGAAAACTGGGATGAAACTGGCAATGAGTACAGAGATAGCCCTTGAAGGAAATATAAAAATTACTTTTTCTGTTTATAATGCATGGTATTATGAGGTACGTCCAGAAAGTAAGTTCCATTTGGTAATAAAATTAAATTGTGTACAGATACAGAAAAATTATTTATTGCACAAAATTCTACAACTCTTAAACTACTTTTCCACATAACTGCCGAAATTTTGCAGGCATTTGTCATAGCGTGGCACAAGTTTTTGTATACCTTCTTCATAGAAGTTTGCTGCCTCTGTCTTTAACCAGTTGGAAACATTTTCTTTCAGCTCTTCATCATTGTTGAAGTGTTGACCGCCAAGGAAAGACTTGAGATGTAAGAACAGATGAAAGTCGCTAGGAGCGAGGTCAGGGCTGTACGGAGGATGGTCAAACACGTCCCAGCCAAATCCCTGTAGGAGGTTTTGCGTCACATTTGCAGTATGTGGTCGTGCGTTGTCGTGAAGAAAAACAACACCTTTTGACAGCAATCCTCAGTGCTTATTCTGTATTGCGCGGAGCAATTTCCTAAGTGTCTCGCAATAAACATATGCTTTGATTGTTTGACATGCGGTAAGAAATCAATGAGTAAGATGCCTTTCCAGTCCCAGAACACTGTGCACATTATTTTTCGAGGTGTCAAGATTTGTTTCGGCTTAACCTTTGCTGGGGATGAAGTGTGCCTCCATTCCATTGATTGCCGCTTACTTTCAGGGGTGTCGTAAGAAACGCAAGTTTCATCTCCTGTGACTATCTGTGTCAGAAATTCTTCGCCACCTTCATCATAATGGGTCAAAAACTGAAGTGCACTACCCATCCGGTTTGTTTTATGTTGCTCAGTAAGAATCTTTGGTACCCAACGAGAGCAAAGTTTATGAAATTTCAGTTTGTCGGTAACAATTTCATGAATTAGTGATCGTGAGATTTGGGGAAATTCCATAGCGAGAGCACTAATTGTAAGCTTGCGGTTTTCCTGGATCTTGTCATCAATCGCGTGAACCAGTTCTTCTGTAACCAAAGATGGACGCCCACTTCGTTCTTCATTGTGCACTTCACTACATCCTTCATTGAACTGTCGGACCCATCTTCTCACCATTGAATCACTCATAGCATTTAGTCCGTAAACTTCACAAATTTGCCGATAAATTTCAATTGGTTTCACTTTCCTAGCATTCAGAAAACAAATCACAGATCTGATTTCACAAGCGGCAGGATTTTCAATCAACACCGACATTGTAAACAAGCACAACAAAGCGTACATGGCTGACAGCGATCTCAAAATGTGGCATGTTTCTTCTCCTTGATACAGAGCGTCTACCGCGCATGTGCGGAACTGCGATCGCAGCACTGCAGCGGAGAGAAATTGAAACAGAACTTACTTTCTGGACGTACCTCATATTATTCTGTATGGATATGTGAATACTTGGGGAAAGAATGAACATTGTCAGTTTTATAGTTCAGTTATTGCAACTCTCTTTGTTATAAATATAATAGAACATTCTGTAAAATATACTCAGATACAACTGAATTGTGGACAAAATTTATTCTTTTGAAAACCTAATAGAATTGACTGTTTTGTTCATATCATTTTTATTATAAACCTAATAGAATTGACTGTTTTGTTCATATCATTTTTATTATAAATGCAGAAAGATTGTGTTTGTTTGTATGCATGCATGCATGTGTGTGAAATCTCAAAAAGCTCAATATATCAGTATCTCCAGAGTTGCAACAAGAAGATTTTCAGGAAAATCCTCCCATCCCAAACTACTCTTTATGTGTAAAATGTTTGTTTTATTTTATTTTTTCAAAAACTGGCTGCTAACCATATTGATATGGGACAGAATTGTTCAGCCTGATTCTACCCTCCCAATATGTTTAACATACTTGCATGAGTAATTATATGTATATCTAGGCTATAAAGGATCGTTATTTGATTCAATTTTATGTATCTAAAAAGCCTTAAAAAAGAGAGAAAACATAAAGTAAAAATACAGATCTCATCCATATACACAATATATTAAATTTGTAGTGTAGCTGTTTCCAAAATATTCAATGTTTAACATTTCCCAAATGTCATCCAATGGACATGCTTGAAAATTTGCAATTGCATTTTTTCCCACTTTTGTTACAATTGCAAGAGTTTAAGTAAATATGTACTTGTATAGAGTTTTTATAAGTTCTAACTAAAACACTTTTTGCTTAATTTGAAGTCATTCTTGGGAAAAAATTTACTGTAATGTAATGTGGGTAGAAGAATAACACACATTCACTATACAAGATTAGGCATATGCAAAATGTGCATGGGTTTCTAGATACATAAGTTGTATGTGAAAATCTTGTGAAACTACCTCAAGTTTCAAATTGAATAACATAACGAATAATATGCAATATGGAAATTCATACATTCTGTATAAATAAATGGGACATAAAAAGTGTTGTACCAAGCAAACTTCAGATAATGTCTGGCATGGCACGGCCAAATGGAAGAGCACTATGATTGTACAGTAAATGGCATAAAATCTTGCATCATCCATGAGTTGGCAATGCTTTGAGAAAGAAATGCAGACTTGTTCCTCTATGCATGCAGTGCAAGTTTGAAGTTTGTAATCTCTTGCATTATGTAGCACTTTACATGACTATATGAATGTTTCTATTAAATAACATGTATGCAAAGTCTCGCATTTATGCTGTGTCTATGCCTAGCTTTTATTTTGAATGGGGCTTAACTCTTTATGAATACTTGTATGGGGTGGACCATTTAAGTTGATACTGTACAATATCTCCAAAACTAAGCATTGTAGAAAGAAATTCCTTGAATAAAAAGGGCTTGATATTATGGGGGAAAGCAAATGCCATTAGTGATGTTTTATTTGGAGGACATTGTAATGGTCATTTTAATTTTTTAAATGCGAACCTACATTTTTTATGTTTTCTCACTCCCCATAAAAACTAAACAACATTTGTATAAAGCACTTTCAATTGCTCTTACATCAACTTAAATAACAACAAAACTTCTGAATGGCTGTGTACGAAGAATGCAATGAATGGTTGGACCCTCCATGGATGGTCATTTGAGGGTCAAGTTGTTTCGTAATTGGAAACCAACATTTTTTATTTTGTTCCCTTTTTGCTCATCACAAAATAAACAGCTTTTAGTAAACCATCTTCTAATGAGAAAACAACATAAAATTTAGGTTCCCATTTAAAAAAATTAAATGAACCTTAAAACAACCATCACAATGTCTTCCAAACAAAACACGACTAATGGCATTTACTTTCCCCCATAATGTCAAGCAACTGATATTAAAGACATTTCTTTCTACAACATTTATTTTGGAGATATTGTACAGTCTCAACTTAAATGGTCCACCTTGAATATTGAATTTGTCATTTGGTAGAGAACATCAGTGAATGTACCACATCAATTTTCTTTATTACTGTGCTAATTGAATAATAGATTCTATTTACCTTTACTACATTACTTCTGCAAGTTCTCTGTTCTTTAAACTAAACTATTCATTCAGATCTAAATATTTTCTCTGTTGCTCAGTTTTCCTTCACACCATTACATGATGTAACATGAAATCTTTGCTTCTACATAACTCCTAATGCCATATACCAATTTAAAAATAAATTGAACCAGGTAATTAAAAGATAACTAAGTAATGTAAGACATTTAACTAATGCTATGGATGATTGTTGAAACTATATGTTTGCACTATTCTGTTACAGGATGGGGACTTCACACCAGTAAAATCACCAAGGTAGGACTGGACTCTTGTCCAATATTTCAATAACAAGCCTTCTGATTCAGGTGTTATGTTTGCCTTTACTGGTCCTTTGTCTGTACTAATGTTATAGAGAGAGAAAACTCGCGCGCGGGTGTGTGTGTGTGTGTGTGTGTGTGTGTGTGAGAGTGAGAGAGAGAGAGAGAGAGAGAGATATTTCAAAAACCAGTAAACCAATTTTGATAGTTCTTTTCCCATTGAAAAACCATATTCTTTCAGCCTGTTTTGACCCATAAAGCACCTTGTAATTACAATCCAAATTTGTTCTAAAACACTAAAAGAATTTAAAAAGCCTTTGGTAAGAATGCCTTAGAATAGAAAATGGTAATTACTCCTTAGGGAATGCATGTAGAAACAAAAGTGAGTTATTTGCTATTACTCTGCTGAGAAGTTGTATAAAAGCAAAAATCTGTTACAGTTTATTTGATGCAATAAACATAGATGGCCATGATATATCACTTAACCAAACATTGATCATATTTATAACAGTACAAATTTTATGTCACATTTATTTCTTTAATTGCCATTTATCAAAGATTGCAGATGTGTATGTCATGAAATGGTGTCAAAAACTCAAAATAAGCTTTAATCTAATTGGTAGATGTAAGTGCTGATTGGATGCCAAAACCTAATTATCTTATTTAAGTAAGCTTTGCTCCATTTTATGCTGCAGTCAACTTCATTTACAATATATACTGAATATATATATATATATATATATATATATATATATATATATATATATATATATATATTATAAAGGGAGAAAATTGTGTCCAATGTAACACCCAAAATCACTCAAGCAATATCTATACTGTGACAAATGAAAACATCAGTGAGCTCACAACATACAGAAATGCGTTATAAGCCTTACTTTGCAGCTCTGACTTACAAATTGCTCGTAACTTGTTCGCAACTATCTTATAACTGACTCAGATTTATTTTCTGTCATCTTTCTATAGTCCCCTCTTACAAGGGAGACACATTAATACAATGTTCCAGAATTGAGAATGCAGATGGCAAATTTTCTTGAAGGGAAGCCAGCCAAATGCTTATCCCTTATGCTTAATCAACTCTATGATGCATGTATGTTTTTGTGTGTGAGTGTGTATGTGTAGTATAATGTCAAAAACCACTTAACTAATTTTGATATTTCTTTTACCATTGAAAAGTTCTATTCTTTTGATTAACCTGGGATATAAAACACTTAATTTTAGAGGTTTTATAGGACTGAATAGGATTTACAAAGCCTATGTACTAGCACTGACATTTCAATGGAAAAAGCATACTTTGAAATAAGGAGATCATATAGAAAAGCATCATATTCCGTGATCTAGGGGTACCCGAGGTCGCAGGTTCAATCCTGGTGGAGGGCGATGGATTTTCTCAGGTGTAAAAATCCTTAGCATGGCTTCCTTCGGAAGGGAAGTAAAGCTGGTGGCTTCGTGTCGTAGATTATGGTATATAAAAGAACCTTAAGCCTGATAAGAGGCCTCTAAGCAAAATTGCTGGTCTTTCATGCCCAATATAGAATGGGACACTAAGGACCATAGTAGTTAAAGAGTTTCCATAAAAAAAAAAAAACTCAATTTACTCCATGGCATTCTCAACAAAAAGTCAAAGCCTTGTTCAGAATTATGTTCTTTTTAATTCCAAATGGTCTGACTAAGTTATAAATGATAATTTATCCTCAGGAGGTTAATCAGGACTGTGGATATTCATTAGTTGTCCAATGAATCCCACAAGATAGCTGTATATTGTCTCATGTAGAACAAAGTTATGATTTACATTGGTTGCTGGAATTGTTTGTTACAGTAAGCTGGTTTCAATTAAACCATAACCCTGCAGTAAGTAGCCAACATTTATTGTTCTTCCTTCATGTAGAAAGTCCATGTTCAAAATGTCTTTGAAGTTCCAAAAAGCAGTTGGATATGATGAGCATAATCTGGCCTGATTGGTACAGCTTCGCTTTTCTTTCCCTATTGTTTGCTTGCTTGTTTACACTCAAGAGTGTGATTTCCCTTCCTTCCTCCTGCTGGCTGTTGATAGACCCCCATGTCCTGAGTAAGCAAAGAACCCACCTGGCAGAGTCAAGTTCATCATCAAATACTCTCATTACCTCATGCAATCTTACTTCAGAGGTTGTTATGTATCCATCCATCTCAAGATCACAAACAATATATATGTTTAATGGAATTAATTGTTCTTTCACACAAGCCGTGTGTTGGACAGGGTTGGAAAGATAGAATCAGAGACTGAAAAATTCAATGCCATAGCCGGGATTTGAACCACGGATCTCCCGGTCTCCGTCCGATTGCTCTAACCACTGAACTACCATGGCAACATGCCGACACAACATTAAATTCTCCAGCTGACTCACATTTTTCCCGGTAAACCACAAGGAGATCTCAACCGGACAGAGACCAGGAGATCCGTGGTTCAAATCCCGGCTATGGCATTGAATTTTTCAGTCTCTGATTCTACCTTTCCAATATATATGTTTCTTTTAATCAACATTGGTGGGGGACTCAGTTTCCACTTCCCAGCCTAGTGAAAAATGTTTGTGGTACTCATACACTAGGATCTTTAAAAAGAGTTTGTTTCCCAAACTTTTCCTGGAACCTCTTCAAAAATTTGGATGGCTTTACGTCTTCCTTGGTAAAAAAGATTTGTGATAATGCATAGCTAGACAGATGTGTCCATCTTCTGCTCACTCATTGTGCTAATGACTAGAGAGGAGACTTGCTGTATGTGAGGTCAATACAGATGTTTAAATATTTGGAAAAATCTTGTACTTCTGCTTTAAGAAAAAAAGTAATTAACTACATATATGCTGTCAATTTGTCCAGTTTTTCAACTATCGCTTTTCTAAGGCCTCAGTGTCGCATTTGTTTTTATGTGGTTGAAGAAGTAGTAATTTGTTTATTACGTAATTTTTATTTAACATGAAGATGTGTTGTTGCATATTGTTTAAACTTGAAGATCGTTATTTTCTGCTGCTTTTGTTTTAAACTTAAAGAAGATGTATGCTTATGTAATTGTATTTTACGTAATATTTATTTAGTTGCATTTAAGGAGTTCCTAGAACAGGCTTTTGGCATCGGTTTGAATTTGTTGATTACGTAATAGTTACTGTTATTATGCAACATGCTGTTACGTATGAGAAGCTGATTTCAAGATGTGTTTTTGTTATTACACTCCAAGTTTTACACTATAATATTTAACTTTGTTATTAACACTGCTTCTATATATTATTTATGTTTGAATTTGCCTTGGCTGCATCAGTAATGTTTGTAGAGTCATGTGTCTTAAGCAGGGCACGGTATGACAGTGATTGTAGACATCACAGAATTTAAGTTTTTAAATTCACTTCCTTTATTAATTCTTGCACATTTTTATAAAGCACTACACTTTTTAAGAACTGTGAGAACCTTCAATACTTTTACTTAGCGCATGTACATATTTTATGATTCACACGTAGAGAACGCATCTTCCATCTGTTCACTACCAAGGTTTGCCAGCAACTGAGTAACTTTCAACAGTTAAAACTCATAAGCTTCGGTATTTCAAGTCTCTGATTGGCAAATTCTAGTCCAATAGAATATCTGCGTTTTACTTAAACTTTTTCCTTGCTATTGATTGGCTAATTTTAAACTGTAATTGAATTTACCTTACCGTTGCTTTAATCATGACTAGTAATATTTCAAACTATAAAACTTATTATTGCCACAAGGTTACCTCATTATTACCTCATTGTTAGCAACTTAAAACTTATTATTCTCACAGCTCTTGCATTATTAAAGTATATAATGTATTCACATAACATTAATAAAACATTTTTATAATAAAAAATAGGCATATGCAATGACTTACATACATTTTAAATAACTATTACATACATATTGTTTCAAGGCGGGCTGTTATTGAATTTACTTATTATAAAATACAATTGAAATTATTCAGATATTAAAATACGGTCTCATGGTTCAGCTTCACTGGGAGTTCAGTTTACTCCCCCCAGGGGCCTACTACATTAGGTACAGGATTGGCGCTCCCAGTGTCCCGAGCCACAACCTTAAGATGGGCTCCTTAAGAGGTGAGAGGTTTAATGCCAAACACTCAAACAACTTTGATCCACAAGTGTGTTTGACCAACTATCAGTTACCTCTCTGAACACAGTCTGACAGATACCGCTGTGTAGGACAGTGGAGGGGACTCACAAGGTGTGACAGGGTAATGCATAACTCTCAGCCCCTGAGTATTATGTAGGACTGTGTTCATATTCGCTAATAAAGATCAGTCCAGGGTGAGGCCATTAAATGAGCTGTTACACTCCTGAAGGTAATTGGGTCCATCTATCTATAAATTGGGTGGTGAGAACCTAAGGTGAGCAAGGTCCAGGCCAGAACTCTCACCTACGCTGGGGTGATGCCCAGGATGTAAGCATACCTTTGGAGACATTTGTAATGGTGGAGATTTAAGTGCTATGGATAAAACAATTAAAAAATTGAGTTTAATATATGGACGCCCTTTAACTGCTATGGTTGCCATTCTATGTTGGGCATGAAAGACCAGAAATTTTGCTCAGTCCTCTTTATCAGGCTTGAGGTTCTCTTACGTGATGTAAATCTGTGACACTGGACCACTCGCTTTACTTCCCTTCCAAAGGAAGCTACTAAGGATTTTTACGCCTGAAAAAAATCCATCGCACTCCGCTGGGTTTGAACCCGCAACCTCAGGATGTAGAACCAAGGCCAATGGAAAAGAAGTAATCGAGTCCTGTGGTCCTCACTATTTATTTATTCATAGAACAGAGGAAGGAAGGAAATTTACATTGGTGAACCCTTTTACAGTTCAAAAGGGTCTCGATAAAATTGTTGGCCTGTTAAATTGTGCATTAGAAGTAGCAATGGCATGCTCCTGGTTGAAGTAAATTCAGCATCCCAGGCAGTGATTATCTTGAAAGCAAACATGTTGGCCAGCTATCCTGTAAGAGTCAAAATGCACAAGGCCTTGAACTCTTCACGCAGTGTGGTAAACACCCATGCATTGGACAATATGACCAATGAGATTCAAGAAAATCTTGAAGAGCAAGGTGTAACATTGGTATATCGAGTTAAACGGAAAGAAAGAGTAGTACCTACTTGTACCCTGTTCCTTACCTTTGACTGTGTAGATCTCCCTCAAAGGATTAAGGCAGGATATAAAGCCATCGAAATCAGCCATTCATCCCGAATCTGCTTAGATGTTACAAGTGTCAGTGCTTTGGACACACCCATGATTTCTACTACGGTGAATCTACTGTGTTAACTGTGGAGACGTCTCTTACGATGGAGCATGTACATCAGCTCCAACGTGCGTTAACTGCAGCGTAGAACATAAAGTTTCCGAGAATGCCCCCGTTTTACAGAGGAAAGGGCGATCCAAGAGATCCGAGTTAGGGAGAAAGTGTTCTTCGGAAGCCCAGAAACTCCTGCACATCCGCCAACCCTCTGTCCGGAAGTCCGGTACCTACAGCTCAGTTGCAGCTAAAGCGGTACCGAGTCAGGAAATCGCAACTTAGACCAGCGATATAAACGGGGTCACTATTTCAGAAAAGATTCTCGTAGCCAGAACACAGCTAAAGCCTTCAAAATAATCACTGACGATACCATCACCATCTGCCAGATCCCGTTACTCGAAAGATCACATCAGTAAAATCACCTTCAAAACCGTCGAGTTCAACCAACAAGACTGGCAAGCCCATAATACATCACCGGAAAGGTTATGGACCAGCTACGACAGAACTGTCTTCCTAAAGGAAAAGTTCACGATCATCTCGGAGATTCTCTTCTGAGAAGGGCTCAGATCGGCGATCTACATCTTCGCTGATCTCCACTTCCAATCGGTTCGAGGTTCTCGAACCTAAATTCTCTACTCCCATGGAGGAGATGGAGCAGAAGGATTCTGCCCACACTACCAGAACGAAAGCGAAAAAGAGGCAGAATAAACCCTCCGTTAAAGGTGTTGGCCCAACACCAAATAAAAAGGATAAATTGATTCGACCACCGCTATCCTCAACGTAGTAGACTCTTACGATTAAGAACTTATTCCATTACAATTACTATGGCTATCTTAGCCCCTAATAGTAGAGTCGTCCTCCGTGGTGTAGTGGTTACCATGCTAACCACTACTTCCCGAGGTCGCAGATTCAAACCCGGCGGAGCGCGATGGATGTTTTCCGGAATAAAAATCCTTAGCATGGCTTCCTTTGGAAGGAAGTAAAGCCGGTGGTTCCGTGTCATAGATTTACGACCTCCTCAACCTCAAGCCTGATAAAGATGCCTGTGAACGAAATTACCGGTCTTTCACGCCCAATATAGAATAGGACGCTAAGGACTACAGTAGTTAAAGAGCATCCTTAAATAAAACTCATTAATGTTTCTACAATGATTCAAACCCGGCGGAGGGGGACTGATTTTTTCGTGCGTAAAAATCCTTAGCATTGTTTCCTTTGGAAGAGAAGTAAAGCTGGTAGTCTCGTATCGCAGATTTACGTCAAGTGAAAGAACCTCAAGCCTGTTAAAGAGGCATCTGAGCAAAATTTCCGGACTTTTACGCCCAATATAGAATGGGACGCTATGGACCATAGTAGTTAAAGAGTGTCCATAAATAAAAAAAACCAAAACCTGGAACCTCACAACCTAGTGACCCCACTCAGTGCGGTTTTCGACGACGCTGTTCAACAACGTGTCATCGATGCAGGTCATGAACGGTTGCAAGAAGAATTGTCAAACCGTTGCGATGTTTTTTGACCTTAAGAAGTCTTATGATACATGTTGACGAGCAGGGATATTACCTTCCCCACACTTGGAACATAGGTGGACGGTTACTACTGTTCATTCCGGTGTTTATGAAGGACCGCATTTTCCGAGTAAGTATAGGCTCGGTTTTTTTTTCCAAACCTTTCTGTTCAGGAGAACGGAGTGCCTCAGGGATCGGTACTAAACGTACACTGTTTGCAATAGCAATTCTATCTGGAAATCTGTTCCTCCAGGGGTATCGTCATGCCTATTCGTAGATGACTTTGCCGTCTATTGTACATCTCAGTGTACGCTGTTTTTGTAACGCTGTGTGCAGCAATGTTTAGATAACTTTCAGGAATGAAGTTCTAAAAATGGCTTTCGTTTCTCAATTGAAGTCAATTTGGTAACTTCTGGCGCCGTAAGAGACGATTACTACCTTTGCTATGATTCGGTCCACATTTGCTGTCATTAGCAGACTCCTAGGGCGACGTTTTATAGGAAACTTAGCTGGTCATCGCATATACCACAGCGAAAGCGCAATGTGACTGTTCTCAGAATATCTTGCGGGTATTAAAAGGCAAATCTTGGGGAGTAGATTGACAGTTTTGCTGCGACTGTATCTTGCAGATTCAAGATAGACTATTGGTGCACGACCATCTGTACTGAGTTTAGACACAGTCCACAATCGGGGAATTCGAGTGGCTATCGGTGCTTTTCCAACTAGCCCAGTTATGAGCCATTATGTAGAATCACCTATGCGATATCCATGTGACGTCCTGTTAGGAATTATGGCTGTGGGCTTAAGTGTATGCCTATACATCCAGCATTCGCTTCTTTTTATACTTTCTCTACTACGTATAGTAAGTAGGGGAAGTATTGCATTCCACTAAAAAATTCGATACCGAGATTTCACCGGAAATACATGTTTTGAGACCCCCTGAATAAAAAAAAAGCATTTTTGGAAACATGTCCATGTGTGTGTCTGTGAACAGCATAACTCAGAAACAAACAGTCGGATAAACACCAAACTTGATATTTAGGTTCAGTATCTTCCAGAGATGCGACACGAAGGTTTTCAAGAAAATCCCCCACCTCAGATTACCCTTTACATGGAACATTTTTCGAAAATTTTAATTTTCTCTAAAATGGCTCTAACGATTTTGATTACAATATCATATATTTAAGATACTTTCATGACAAATAAAATGTATATCTTGAATTTTCTGGGAATCTCCCCAAAAGTATTCTTCATTGTGAACGACTTTTGCATAACTGGTAAACCATAAGAGATAGACAAAAGTTTACTACACAAAAAATGTAGATCGCATTAAAATACACAATTTATGTAATATACATTTTTTTTGTTGAGGGAACCATTTTTGCGATAAATATTGTTATTCCCTTAAATTTTCCAATACTTATACTATTTCTCAAATTCATTCATTTTTGTATGTCCTGGATATGCAAAGAGAATGGAATGCACCACATAGCAACCAGCACTTAAAAGATTTGACTACCGCTTAAAACCTACCATATTCCCCCTGCACCTACAAGAAAATTAGGAATAAGATTAACATGAAGCATATGGAGAAAAAGCGTTTGTAAAAATAGTTTGTACAAGAGTAGACAAAGTCATCTGAGTGTAACACATCAGATTATTTTGTCATTGTACTGCAAAGAAAATGGAATACTCCACATAGCAACCACCTCTTAAAATATTTTACTATCGCTTAAAGTCTACCATATTCCCCTTGCATCTACAAGAAAATTAGCAATAAGATTAACATCTCGATATCTCGAATAAGCATTTGTAAAAATAGTTTGTACAAGAGTAGAGAAAGTCATGTGAGTATAACACAGATGTTTTCAACAATGCACTGGATGAACGTTACAGGAACAGCTCCTTAATCCAAGACCTGCAGGTGTTCGTTTCTGAGAGTTTCTTAGAAAGCATGAAATTCAAATGCGAAGCATGTTTCCTAAGGGGGATAGCAAGCTAAATTGCTTGCACACTGACTTAACAACTCTCGCACTCTACTCGCAACTAACCAAACTGTGCAAGAATGCTCCCTATATAAGCAGTGCAATCTTCCACAGAAGGTTCTGGATTGTTCTAGAACTATTTCAACATACTTTCTTCAGGAGGGGCAGAAGAAGCTTCCAGAGTATGGTTATCTCCTGATAGCAAACCCATTGCTTACGCTGGCAAGCATTGTTATTTACTCCAACCACTTGGTACCGACCTCCCGATAATCTTGGGCCATAACCGCTGCATCACAGTACATATCAACATCAGGCCATTAGAATACTTCTTAATATTCTCTGTTTATGAAGCAGTGTCTGTCCAAGGAATGTTTACATATTCTATATTCACATTCAAGTTGAGATTATTTGCATATGTAGAGGATTAACATTGCCACCATAAGAGGAATTCCTCCACGCATCATAGCCCATTCAAGGCCATAAGCTATTTTGCTCAGTAGGGAAAAATTCTGGTTTATGTTTGATCCTTATCCATACTATACTGTGCCTGGTAACTGGTGAGTGATGGGTAGATTCAATACTTCCATTACTATTACATGAATTTTCTAGAATACTTTGTGAGCTACTCTTCATTCTTAACCCTCCGTCAGGCGCGCGCTTTGGTAGAATGCCGTTAGTCGCACTGGGCCTAGTAGATCCGCGCTATATTTTTGTTGTTATTGTTTGTATTTTTGTTTTCTTTCGTTTATTTTCTTTTTTTCCTGTTTTTACCTTTATTTGGATTAACCGTACAAGGCTTTCATTAATAGGTATTATCTTACAACATAAAAATACAAGCTAAAATATGAGTACATATACGTTATAAATTGTATTACAGTAAGTATAAAGAAATACATTGTCATTTCCAGGTATACATACAACTTGTAATTTCAAATGTTCAGTTACTCAGAATCATCTACTATTTCACCCGTGCTTTCCCCGACTAAGCAACTGTCGCAAATAATTTTAGCATGTTTGCTCAAACACAGGGGGGTGTTGCATTTCCCACATGCATATTTAGTTTTGCAGTTCATTTTGTCTTTGTTGCTGGGTTCACATCGTTTCCTTTTCAATGTGGATAGTGGTGTATTTGACAATTCATCTATACCGGATTCTTTATATTTTGTCAAAAGTCCTTTCAAATCATTGGATAGATTTGATGCTGTTGCTCTCCTTTGTAGCTGTTGCAACAGTAAAGCTAAAGATAGTGATTTCAAATACTCCTGCCTTGTGGAATATTTATTTTGGTTTCCAAGGAAGATAACCCTAGAATTAATACCTGTAATGTTCAAGATATGGCCAAAAATTACCATGGGCCACCTTCTCGTTCTGGCTACATTGTATGTAGCACACAATTTATCTACCGCATCAAATCCACATTTATGTCGTAATGCAGGATTATTTCAGGCTTTTTCTCAGCCCTTCTGATAACTGTGGATGAAACATGTAGACTTGAGAGCAAAACTACTGTTTTACCCTTTTTTGGAACATACGAAACAAGTATTTCATTTTTTTGTGAAGCCAAATATGCTTTCGTACTGTCTGCAATCTTTTGGAGAAGTGAAATTTGTGGGTAACTCTTTTTTGTTCTTTCGCAATGTACCGATGAAAGAAAGTTGTCTTTTGCGCAATTCATTCACCAGCGATACACTGGTAAACCAATTATCTGCAGTAACGTTTCATCCAGTGCCAGAGATTGGTTCAGTTAGTCTCAGCACTACAGCCTCTGCCGAGTTAGTTTGCAAATATGGTCCGTCCGGCTGCTGTCCACAATAAATCTCCATGTTAGTTGTATAAAACAGTTTTGCATCACTCAAACAGAATATCTTTATGCCATACTTGTTTGGCTTGGATGGTATATATTGTCTAAAAGCACATCGACCACGAAATGCCGGCAACTGTTCGTCAGTGACATTTTGTCCAAGAGAATAGTGGTTCTGAGAGTTGTTCAGAAACAATGTAAACATTTCTCTAACAACAGCCAATTTATCCAATCTTCCTCGCTCCAGTCTTGAGCTTTTGTCATCAAAGCGAATACAGCGTATTAGAAAACTGAATCTTTTTCGGACATAGCCATTCGGAATTCCAAGATCGGTTCTCCAAAACTCATGAATATTCTGGCGTCCACCACGAAAAATTCCTGCCAGGTACAATAAGCCTAGGAAAGCTTTTATTTCTATTACATCTGTAGGTCTGCTGTCTCTTTCACAATCAAATTTGTGCTGCACACTGCTAATGTAAGTATTTGAGCTTTCAATAATCAAATCAACTATATCTTCGGTAACAAAAAGGTTCCAACAATCAATTTCTGTTTTCGCATTTTTGGCAGCTCCTACCACACCAGGAAGTTTGGTAGGAGCCTTTTGTGAGCCCTTGTCTGCGTTATTTTCAAAGGTGTTTTTTTTCATTTTGTTCCATCTCTTCCTGTAAATGACAAGAGAATGTATTGTCAATAATAATAATAAGAATTACTATGATACGCATATGATGTTACCTATAAAATAAATGTTATCACAGAAGTTGCTTTCATCATCTTCATCTTCATGGTCAGTTTCTGAACCTAAAGATTTCGTTTCGAGTTTATCTTCTGAATGAGTCATCTTATTCATATAAGTTGTCATCCACGGGCAAGGCATCATCATCGCAAAGTAGGCGATGTACTTCTTCCAAATCATTCGGATTTTGTAGATCGTACCTTTTACTCGTATTCATGACGAAGCAGTAACAGCTCCTTGCAATAGTAAAGCAATATTGCACAAAAGCTAATGAGAAACAAATCTGTCAACAATATGTAACGAGAGCAGGCACGCGGGGCCTGGTTGACCTGTGTGACACGTAACTGCTGATTATTCATTCCTCCAGCCAAACAAATAAACAGATAAGATTATCGCTGCAGCAAATAATCGCGCAAGGTGTAATGTTAGATGTCCTAGTCAGGCAATTGCATAGGTGCGTTCGTTCGAAAATTATAACATTTATATAATGCCAGGGGTCTCTCAGGCCCCTAGCTACTGAAAGAGGGTTAATGAATTTTGTGAAATACTAGATTACTGGTACAACATAAGGCTTAGGCAAAACCTTTATCAGTAAAAAAGTAGATCGCATTAAAAGACACAACATATATAAATATTTTTTTGTAGCATTAACCATTTCTGAGGTGTTTATTCTTATTAGTTTCAATGTACAGATAGTCTATACTATTTTAAGTGTTAATTCCATTTGTCTGTTTCTTGTGATGTCATAGAAACAGTATGGAATTTCAAAGCCAGCGTATAACGATCACCATTTTAAAAATTGTCCTATTATTTCTGCCTTGTACTTAAAGCAAAATGCATAATGCTTCTGCAAACGTTTGTCTCAATTAAAATGAAATAGGTAGAAAAATGAACTTTTGTAAGAGGAGTAGGTGGAGAAACTCATAATTCAGAGTGTTTAAGAAACAATAACTGTGCCAGAAGCATTTCATGCATAGTATTGGCTACTGACTGTTTGATAACCACTTTGTTAAGAGAATGTTTTCTTGATAGTTGTTAAATAGGATCTAAAAGATGATGTAATTCTCATTAAATGCACAACACATTGCTTGTATTGCCACAAACTTCAGACTGGTTTTACCATCAACGTGCTTTCTATTTGAAAAATTGTATTAATAATATTGCAGATTAAAAAAGTTATTTTGACTGTAATGAACAATGAAGTTGCTGTATGCAGAATTTGTAACTAAAGTTAGGATTTGTTATCATAGATTTTCTTTTCAGATTTAATTGTCTTTAATTGTTGTACATAATGCCAAATCCTCCAACATTTCAGATTATGCATTGAAGCAGTTCCTGGTGGTAGCAGTGATGATTCACCATTGCCCTCTGCTGAAGCCTCAAGAAAAAACACAAGTTTCAGATACGGAAAGGATTATCTGGAATGTGAAAGTCAAGAAAATGATGTTACAGAAATAACACTTGTAGAAACACCTGTTCACTCAGAACAATCTGGTAAATGTAGTGATGTGGGGGAAATTTACAGAGGGACTTTATTGGTTCATAAGCGTGAAGGACCACACAAGTGTAGCATTTGTTCTAAGAACTTTACTCAATTGACAGCTTTGAAATTGCATAATTTGATCCATGAGGGTAAAATGCCTCACAAATGTGAAATTTGTGAGAAGAATTTTCCTTTTATGTCACATTTGAAAAGGCATAATTTGGTACATGAGGGTAAAAAGCCTCACAAGTGTGAAATTTGTGAGAAGAGGTTTACTGAGTTGTCACATTTGAAATTGCATAATTTGATACATGATGGTAAAAAGCCATACAAGTGTGAAATTTGTGACAAGAGATTTTTCCTTTTGTCACATTTGAAAAGGCATAATTTGATACATGATGGTATAAAGCCTTATAAGTGTGAAATTTGTGAGAAGAGTTTCACTCATTTGGCATCTTTGAAATTCCATAATGCGCTGCATGATGGTAAAAGACCTTACAAGTGTGAAATTTGTGAGAAGGGGTTTACCTTTTTGGCACATTTGAAAAGGCATAATTTGATACATGACCTTATAAGGTCTCACAAGTGTGAACTTTGTGTGAAGAGCTTTACTTCTTTGAGTGATTTGAAAAGGCATCATTTAATACATGAGGGTAAAAAGCCTCACAAGTGTGCAATTTGTGAGAAGAGGTTTACTCAGTTGCCACATTTGAAATCGCATAATTTTATACATGAGGGTAAAAAGCCTCACAAGTGTCAAATTTGTGAGAAGACGTTCACTCGTTTGTCATCTTTGAAGGCACATAATTTTATACATGGAGGTGAAAAGCCTCACCAGTGTGAAATTTGTGAGAAGAGGTTTACTTTCTTGTCACATTTGAAAAGGCATAATTTGATACATGAGGGTATAAGGCCTCACAAGTGTGAAATTTGTGAGAAGAGATTTGTTTGTTTGAGCAATTTAAAGAAGCATAATTTGATACATGAGGGCAAAAAAAAACCAAAGTATTAAATTTGTGGCTTTTGTCATATTTTAAACTGCATAATTTGATGCATGACATTAAAAATCTCACAAATGTGAAACTAGTGAGAAATGTAACTCGTTTGTCATATTTGAAATCACTTAATTTGATATATGAGCACAAAAATCCTCATACCTGTGAAATTTGTGGCAGCTATACTGTGTTATCAAGTATGAAAATTCAAAGGCTAATTCATGTGGGTGATAAGCCATAAACTTGCAAAAATTGTGATAATTGCTTTATTCAGCATTCAGCTTTGAAATCATACTTTTTGATTCATAAATGCAAAGGGCCACTCATTTCACAAGTGTGAATTTGTCAGAAGAGATTTAATCATTTGTCAGGTGTGAAAAGGCATTAATTATTTATTCATCAGCATGATAAAACCATACAAGTGTGACTTGTGAACATAGCAGTACTCTGGAATGTTTAAGAACTGCAGTGATTTTTCGTGTTTTAAGTCTCTTAGTGGCAGTCTCTGGATGGGAGAATGAAAGCAAGCAGATCAGATTTGAAAAGTTCAATCTGCTGAGTGCCAGAGCTGATCACATTGACTTGTGAAAACCTTCATAGTAAAACTAATTTTGGGACAACCTATACTGATAGAACTCATATCCTTAGGAAGGTTTAACCTTTATCTGGTTAGTTTACTACAGTATGTCTGGGTTTCACAATAATATACTGCCCCCAGTTTATGATTCTAGGTGTTGCACTTCATTTATAAAATTGCAAGCAGTTCTTTTGGTGTTTTTACAGCTGGTATCGATGACAAGAATTTGTTGCATTATTTTGAGCAATGCAAAGTTAATGCTGATGAGTTGATTTCAAATAGTGATAGTGGTTCTGATAATGGTGACATACCAGATACCGCCCCTGGTTCACCACCATGATAAAAGGAGGCATTTCAGAAACTCGCCTGGAGATCATGCTGGCATCATTGTCAACAATGGAGACTGCAGAATTTGAAGATGTTTCCAATGGCAGCGGCAGCAAAAACAACAATGAAAATGTTGCTCAAGGAACCTCTGGGAAATCTCATCCAACAATGCTGACCATGCCCCTTTGCTTATATTTTCCTTCTTGGAACTGCCTGGATCAGAACATGTACCTGCACATGATGCTCCTGCTCTATTCTATTGCAGTCTTTTTTTTTAACCTCTGCATTCCTGAAATTAATTGTTACTGAAACAAATGAATATGCGCATTAGCTGTTCTGAGCTCTAGAGTTATCACCCAGTAAGTTCTAGAACCTGGATAAATCAACTACAGAGGAGATGAGGGCCTTTATTACCATTATTCTGAATATGGCTTTGGTCAAAAAACCAACTATTTACTCCTGTTGGTGTACAGCAGACTATCTATATCGTCCCTGGTTTGGCAAAATGTTTTGAAGGAACAGGCTTGAGCTGCTTCTGAATTGTTTTCAATTTAACTGACAACACCAAGCTCTTACCTCCTGGATGTCCTAGTTATGGTCCTTGTGCTCAATTCCAGCCCATTGTGGAATATGAAAACAGTGGATTTCATAAAGTTGATCATTTGCAGCAATAGGATGTTCAAAGATATGACATAATTAGTAAGGAGATATAGGCATACAAGTATGACACAACGCAAGATTGAGAACACATACTTCTTTTCATGATGGCAAAAATTTGTAAACTGTCCTAACCTTTTATGCATTTCTCTTAAAATTTCTGCTTTTGTGCCAAAAAACTCAATGTTTAAGTTTAAGGACTTTTTGTGTGATTGGCTAGCTGGTTATGGTCTGCTCTAAGTTCAGAACAGCAGCAAATAACTAAAATTTAGTATCAACACTTGTTATGAATTATAAGTTTACATAAGAGTAAATAAATGTTTAAAGTACTCATTTCAAACTATCATGCTCAAACATATAATCTGCATAAATCAGTGACCTGTGTTGGTTTATTTATAAGTGGTGCATGCACTGTGTTCCAGGTTCAAGTTGAAGTCACTATCCCTTGCTGCAATGTAGTCAATTTAGGTGAACATATTAATTAAAACACACTGACTTGTTATACATGTTGCCTTTGTGATATGCCTGTCCGAAGTAATCAGGAATGATGTTACCTTTCCAGGATAGTGATAGAAACTGATGGTAAACATGGCTCCCTCACTGAATATAAGGTTATATAGGTGCCTTCATCTCCATTTCAATCATTCTTGTTTGTTATTTTTCTGTTGTTATAAACAAGTGATTTAAAATTTTCGTATTGACACATTCTAACAAGGTTGTAAATGTTATTTTTTTCTTTCCTTAATATACCATACATTTATACAGATAAAAATAAATCTAAATACCATTGTGAACAAATAAAAAAGTGTTATAATTACATTGATAACCCTTTCACTGCTACTGCATTACTGATGTATGTATACTTCTTGTGCTAAGTTTTTTTGCTAACATTTTAAATATCGTATTTATAAATTATTTCTTTATTTAGGAGGAAGGTAATAACACTTCATGCTGTAATCGTACCTCTTTTATTTTTATATCCATACCATTCTGCAGAAAACTTGATGAATAATTTATCCTCCTTTGGAAATTGTTTGTTGCATGCCACTGATTACAATCTGTAATATATTTATATAAATGTAGTAGTCTTATAAGTAAACTTCAAATTAACTACCACAGTTTCATGCAGAAATATATGACAAAACACACAAAAGTAACATTTCTATTTTCACCTTAAAACCTAATACTGAAGGAGAGTGTGGTATCTCTCAGAACAAGGCATAACACACAATGCCACATTACGCTGGGAGCACATATACCTGGATTCTCTCCTTTCTCTCTCAGCTGTTTTTGTATTAGAACAGACTCTACAACATCTTGTTGGGTTCTTCTTTTTTTTCTGTGCAGGTACAAGGGATAGAAAATGCCTCTCTTTCAAATGAAGACAATCAGCTGACATGGAAGAGTGTCCTGTTTTACTTGATTGTTTTGAAGTGGCATGTTTTCTTAGCAGTTCTCGAATTACTTCTAAATGGAAATCTGTGAGAGTAATGTTTGCACCAGTTTTTACATTGTATAAGATGTGAAAATTTGAAATGGATAAACCTAGAAAATGAAAAAAGCACTTTTTGTACCATTTGATGGATTTGCACATGAAATTAACAGAAGAAAGGAACATATAAGATTTTAAATAATTTTGAAGATTGAGAAGCTAGTAACAGTGATGTGTCATAATTTAAAATAGAGAGAGTTGAAGGTTGTTACACTACATCACTAAAATTTTCTTACTTGAATGCATTTCGGGAGAACGGTTTGCTCCCATCATCAGCATGTTTTCAACTGATTTTGCTGGTCACTCTCTGAGGAATGTGTGTGGTTAGTGGTGTTCTCTAGTGCCAGGCTGATGAACCTTCAAAGGCTGCTGGTTGACGGCAGTTCAAAATTCATTAGGTGATTCCTATGTTTTACGATATGTATTTTTTCCCACATGTCCAATTCATTGCTGCTGTTGATCGGTTTTAAGAGTTTTACGTTTGGAGTGATTTCATGGTTTGAAGACCAGAAATGATGTGCTACTGCTGATTCATCTGTCTGTTTTTGGTAAATGCATCTCATATGCTCTTTAAGTCTTATTTCAAGATTTCTTTTGGTTCTTCCTATGTATACCAGGTTACAGTCATTACCAACTATTTGATATATACCAGCTGATTTATCGTTGGGGATAGGGTCTTTTGTTCTGTTGCATAGTAGTTTCTGTATATTGTGCTTATTCTGTGGAGACAGGGTGATGTTGTATTTCTTGAAAATCCTTTGAAATTTATGATGTGTCCAAGGGTGGTAAGTGAACTTCCTATATGCTTGTGCTTTTGTTCTCTGAGTAAAGTAGTCATTTGTTGGATGTATGTCTGTCTTTCAAACTTTTTTATCTTCTTATCTATTGCTTTTTTTCTGGTATCCATTCATGATACCAGATGGATAATGTGTTGGTATTCTTTCTGGTATTCCTCTTTCTACAATGGTATATGTACTAACCTGTTTTCTGTGTGAGTTGGTTTCCTGTAAATGCCAAACATTAGGTTGTTCTGTGTATTATTTCTTATGATCCTGATATTTAGATAAGGTAATTGGTCATTTTCTTCTTTTTCTATTGTGAATTTTATAGATCTTTTTCTGAAAGTTTTTTTGGGAGAATAGAAAAAATATCATCTACGTTAACCTCTCAAAAGAATCATTCACTAGCACTGAGTTATCTGTCTTGAACAATGGCCTAAAAACCTGTATAAACTTCACTAAGAATACAGAAAACTTCATTGCTGATATCGAAATAGCCTCCAAGCACCTAACAGATAGTGATAAAAGAATAATAAAGTCACTGTGTGAACCAATATTGGACCATATACAAGCCCAAAAATACTACTACATTTAACATCAAAGCATTATCAAATCTCTGAAGTCAAAGCCTGTAACACACACCAAAGCAGACAAAAGAAACACATTAGTGATATTAGACCAAGAAGATTATGAAACTTGGGTTATGCAATTACTACAAAGCCCAGAGTACATATAAATCAACAAAAATCCATTAAAAGAATGCACTAAGCCACTCCAAAACATTAACAAAAGCTGAAAAATCCAGAGTTAAACCAGATTTTCCCACCATACCTAGGTTATATGCACTACCAAAAATACACAAACCGAGCGACAAAATGAGTCCCATAGTGATCAAGATAAACTCTCCCACATATAAACTAACAAAATAGCTTTCAAATCGCTTCAACTCCATGCCTGTGTTCAAAAGTCTAAGCATAAAAAATTCATTAAAATTAACCTGTCGCCTTCAGATATAAATATATCACCTACAGACATGATGGTATCATTTGCTGTCACTGCAGTCTTCCCAAGCATACCAAAAGAAGAATTATTACCACTCCTAGAAACTTGGATATTAAACAATGGCACACCTAGAGCACAAACAGAAGATTACTTAAAACTAACAAAATTATGTCTGGACCAGAATTTCTTTTCATTCCATAACAAAATCTTTAAACAAACTACAGACCTAACTATGGGAAACCCCCTTTCACCATTTTTAGCAGAACTATATATGAGTCATTTTGAATGCCATATTACTAAATCTTTCCCACATCTATTCAAAACCCGGTATGGGTACATAGGTAATATTTTTTCTATTGTTCCAAAAAAAACAGAGTAACCACAATATACAGAAGTTACTATGCAACACAACAAAAGACCATACCCCCAACGATAAATCAGCTGGTATATATCAAATAGTTGGTAATGACTGTAACCTGGTATACTTAGGAAGAACCAAAAGAAATCTTTAAATAAGACTTAAAGAGCATATGAGATACATTTACCAAAAACAGGCAGATAAATCCACAGTAGCACATCATTTCTGGTCTTCAAACCATGAAATCACTCCAAACATAAAACTCTTAAAACCGATCAACAGCAGCAATGAATTGGACATCTGGGAAAAAATACATATCGTCAAACACAGGAATCACCTAATGAATTTCGAATTGCCGCCACCCAGCAGCCTTTGGAGGTTCATCAGCCCGGCACCAGAGAACACCACTAACCACACACATTCCCCAGAAAGTGACCGGCAAGATCAGTTGAAAACATGCTGACGATGGGAGCAAACCGTTCTCCCGAAACATGTTCAAGTAAGAACATTTTAGTGATGTAGTGTAACAACATTCAAACCATCTATTTTAAAATATCAGATTTGTTAACTGGTCCCATGCTTTGGTTATAGTTAATATCATACTTGGGCTTGTGAATGGGAGTTATCCTACGTGGTGTAGTGGTTACCATGCTAGCCTCTAGTTCCCGAGGTCATGGGTTCAAACACAACAAAGGGCAATGGATTTTTTCTGCGTAAAAATCTTCAGCATGGCTTCCGTCAGAAGGGGAGCAAAGCCGGTGGTCCCATGTCATAGATTTACTGTATTTAAAAGAACCCTCTGACTGATAAGTAGACCTCTGAGCAAAATTACTGGTCTTTCACGCCAAATATAAAATGGGACACTAAGGACCACACAGTTAAAGAGCGTCCATGAATAAAACTCAGTATAATGTTTGTGAATGGGATTCTTTTGTTTCTCTAACTTGTTATTTGGCATTTTCTGATTATTGTGGAGGGTTGAAAGCATGCACACTTCACATCTGTCCAACCACCTTAGTGCAATCACATTATCTGTGAATTTGGCTTCAATTTCACACTGTTTTAGTATTTTTGTGAAAAAAGGCATTCCTTTGCAGATGCTCCTGACAATTCCACAAATATTGAAATTTTGTTTGTGAAAACTATCAAACACTAAGGGACTGGAATACTAGTCATCAAGCCATAAGCTGTGTGCCTTCCCAGAATATTTTTCTATCAGGGTCCGAACTACAGTTCCTGACGTACCAAAATCCTGAATGGGAACTATTTCTGTCTGCTTGCCAGTATACACTTTGAAATCCAAAATGTACCCTGTCTTACAATCGCAAATTATGAATAATTTGATGCCAGATGTCATTCTTTTATAAGAAGTGAATTGTCAGAAGATGAGCCTACCCTTGGATAGCACCATGATTCCATCATTGGGAAGTATTTGAAAATGGGCTGGATGTTGAATTGAACGTATGCCGAAGGTGATCTGTAATCATTTTTAGTTTGTATAATCGGTCACCTGCCGGTTGTGTATTATCACAGAAACAGAGGGTGTGAAGTAACAACAAATAGTGTCCTGTTACATGTAATTCTGGAACTGGGATGTTTCAGTAAGGGGGGTCAGAGACCAATGTTCTTCCCTTGATAGCTTTTTGAACCTTCGTATGAGCATGGTAAGTGCTAAACACACATACATACACGTTAGTGTCATGCCATTTTTTAAGTCGAGGGAAAAGAAGTGTGAAATCATGTTGATAAATGAATAAAAACTGTTTTTCTGTATTATATGCACACTAAAACAATGACAAAAATATTCTGATTCCTGCGAAGCACTACTGAAAGTCCCAGCAGTAATTCCCGCAACACTATTATCAAATGGATGGATTTGCGGCGCAAAACAAGGGAGCTTCCACTCGCCTTTTACACAAATGTGATGTACCTGCAATATTGCTAACTATTAAACTGCTCTTCTGATTCCAAAGTTGTAAAAATATTTAAAAGTTCCTGCTTAGAATGCACATGCCCTGCATGCAATGATGCCATCTTAGCCCAACTGTTAGTGACATGCTGTAACTCCCCGCAGCTCACTATAAAAGCCTGAAGATGTTGTACAACACCTTTGACCGCATTGAAACTAGTTTCAGCATACTCCAAGAGATGGCAGAAGAAGACTGCATGTTGCTTTACTTTAATGCAAGTGGTTTGGAAGTTATGCGCATTAGAAGAATGTGGTGATGCATGATTGGGTATACTCTGTTTCAACAAGACAGCAGCAAAATGTTGCGATCGAGCTAACTCCACTTAGCAGTGAAAGGGTTAATGAACACAAATCAATAACAAATATATAAAGTGTTTACTAGTGAAAGTGATAGTGAATGAGCAAACTTAGTCACGTCATTAATATTATACAAGGCCATTAACCTTGAAAAGTGCTACCCAAGTGAATAGGAAGTGTTCAGCTATACACTAGTGTTGAAGAAAAAGTAAGAAAGTGAAAGATAGGAAGTGCAAAAAAAGTTATGTTTCTTTCTTTCAGGAGACTTTTAGAAATTAATTGAAAATTTAAAAGAATCAAAAAAAAAGAGTAAATTTTAAATATGTCTAAAAGGGAGCAATTTGAGGCAGTATTTTAATGCCTAAATGATACTAATTGTATTTTTATTAATTAAATTCAATAACAGCCCACCTAGAAAACAGTATGTATATAACTATTATATATTGTATGTAAAGTCATTGTAAATACTTATTTTTATTGTAAACGTATCTGTTAGTGATATGTAAATGTTTATATACTCTAATAGTGCAAAAACTGTGAGAATACTATGTTTTAGGATGTTAATAAGAGGCAATAATGTAATTTTGGTGACACTAATGTGTCTGGAGTTTTAAAAAACTACTGGTTATAAAAAGATGGGTAATAACGTAATTTCGCTTACAGTTTGTAATTAGCCAATCAAAAGTAAAGAAAAATTTTTAGTTTTAATACTTAAATTCTATTGGACTAGAATTTAGACAATAAGAGATTGGCATTACCGACGCTAAAGGTTTTTACCGTTGAATCTAGTCAGTCTCGGGCAAGATGTAGTACAGAGCAGACGTGTCAGTCGCGGACATGAAGTTGTAGAGAGTAGACGTGAAAGTTGTGGGTAAAAATGTTGTAAAGTATAAATGGTAAAATTTGTGTTCTTCGCCAAAATGTATTAAGTGCTCACAGTTTTATTTTATAAAGTGTTGTGTTTATAAAACTGTGCAAATATAAAGTGAAATAAAAAGAAGTAAAAAATTAAAAAGTAAATTGTGTGGCGTCTTATTTGAGTCTTATCACAACCCTACAAAAACTCGTGTTTCTATAGTACGACTGAAAGCAGCCGAGGCAAATAACTTTAATAATATTACGTAAAAACAAGCATCATCTTCACTATAAAGTTTGGCGTCCTAAAAATCAAACAAAAATCAAAGTGTATCTTCATTACGTAAGCTTAATAATATTTACGTAACCAAATACCCTACCATAAATTGGTGTACAACTGTGGGGCAAACTCCTCAAAATAATTACGCAACCTACTATCTACAAAAGTTGAAGAACAATACTTCTTCAAATTGGCTCCCATACGTGGGGCAGATAAACATAAAGCACCTCAATAACTACATTCTTCAAATTGGCACCCAAAGCGTGGGACTTAATATACAAACTGCACAAATTTGAATAATTTCCATTCTTCACATATAATGTATCAGGTAAGCTCCCTCTTGTTATCATTAAGCATTGCAACTGCATCAGACCTTTAAGCTTCACTTGCCTTTCTTCAAGAAACTAAAATGAGAACTTGTTAGGTTATTGATCAGTCACATCTTCAGCTCTTCGCTTCTCGTTCATTTTGTTTTGATGTATGTGGTTGTCTGCAGTGTATGCTCCATCTGTTGTAAGGAAAAGAAACTTGCCTCATGTCACTAATCATTATACAAGTGGTCAATTACGTTTCACCTGTGAATATGCTCCATGTCGTACAAAGTGATTGTGCCTGCCTTGCTCATTTTTATTTCTACGTAAACAATGTAATTTATTACCTACTGCAGACTAATGCAATTACAGCAGTTCACTGGCTTTGCTGTCAATTAGGTCTACTTTCTGTATCCCACTCATTGTACAGCTTCAGAGTTAAGTTGACGCACAAGCTTGACCTACTTCCTGTAACATACACGTCATTCATAATTTAGAACATTCTTGGTTTCCTTATATAAGAGGTATGGCATCACTCAAATCTAATTTGATATGTTTAACATAGAAATATCAATCCATTTGAGTATGCTATGTTTCTTTCATTAAAGAAGTAAAGTTTAAAGTAAAAGCTTGATGCCCCTTATAGCGAAAATTACTTAAAGGTTTGTTTTGAACATAAAGTTGTACAGTGAAATTTAAATTGAGTTTTATTTATGGACGCTCTTTAACTACTATGGTTCTTAGTGTCCCATTCTATATTGGGCGTGAAAGACCGGCAATTTTGCTCAGAGGCCTCTATGAGGCTTGAGGTTCTTTTACTTGCCGTAAATCTACGACACGGGACCACCGGCTTTACTTCACTTCCAAAGGAAGTCATGCTAAGGATTTTTACGCCCGAAAAAATCCATCGCCCTCCGCCGGGTTTGAACCCGCGACCTTGGGAACTAGAGGCTAGCACGGTACAACCAGTCCACGGAGTCACCAGATGTCATTCATATAAGCTAAACTATGTTTAGGTGATGAGAAACAAGTTGAGCGTCATAGGAGAGCACAAGATTGACATTGTGGCGTGTATAGTTTGTAACGGTATTAAGTAAAATACCATTCAATTTTTATAATTTCCTTTAGTTTACCATATTAATTTTAATGGAGCTGTGTTTATTGAGAGGATCTGTTTTAAAAGCGGAGAAATAGGTCATTGGGGGTATGTGTGGGCGAACAAAGTGAATTATTATGCAGCTGTAGTATGGTATAAGTCAAGCAGTTAAGACAGTTAATGGTTGTTATTGGAATAATGTTTTGCTCTACTGGATAGTGCAATCCACCTTATTACACACAGGGCAAATATGCTCGATTAAGTGACCGTGAAGCATGTAATGTAGTACAAGTTTAAATCATATGGACATACTTATGGAAGCTAGAGGTCTGCAGTTATGTTGTTCTCGCTGGTGAGACGAAGGCGTTGCTAGCACATAAGTAGGTATTGTTTAGTGTATTATATGGAAGAGATGAAGGTGGTTTTTGATTAAATTGAATTTGATTAAGATCCACAGCTCTTACAATTAATATCCTGTTATTTATTGGGCTATTTGCAGAACCTTGGATTTAGAAGTTTAAAATAATATTTTTTAATTTGCTTTCTGGAGAGGGAATCAAATTAGCAATGTTAAGGCAAGGATTGGACACCAACCCTACAAATAGCAGCCTGTTAATTACCCACTGAGTTTCCATACTGCTTTTCGTTTTGAGATTTAAAATAGATTTCTATACAGTTTGTACATTTGGAATAAAAAAGATACTTATTTAAGGGGAATCACAGCTTTTAAGAATTTCAGTCAGACACTCAGTTATTCAGAGAGCCGTATAGATAAATATTTAACATTTATATTTGTGGAATGTTTTTATTTCTTAGTAAAGTCGGTATTGAACCCCAGCCTTTAAGCTCAGTGGCCTGTTATTGACAGAGCTAAATAGACTGCCTTTAACGGAAGTAATCTGTGCACGTAATGAAAAGGAAATGACTCAGATTGGTAGTTGGTTTTATTACTTCATGCACATTGTTTAGAATTATCATGTAAATTGAATTGAGTTTTATTCCTGGATGTTCCTTAACTGCAATGGCCCTTAGCGCTCCATTCTATATTGGGCATGAAAGACCGGTAATTGTGCTTAGACAGCTTTATCAGGTCTGAGGTTCTTTTACTGCCCTAAATCTACGACACGGGACCACTGGCTTTACTTTCCTTCCGAGGTAAGCTATGATAAGGATTTTTACGCCCCAAAAGAATCTTTCGTCCTCCGCCGGGTTTGAACCTGCGACTTCGGGAATTAGTGGCTATCATGGTAACCTCTACACCACGGAGGATCACATAATTATCATGTGACACCAAACTCAACATAACAGAAAGGAAAATATTCTCATTCACAAATTCTTAAGTCAGGACGTCACGTTAAGTCAAACCTAAATAGCTGCATTTAATAGAGTGTGTTAAGCTGGAATTAATGTGACTTAACGCGACATAACGTGAAAATATAACTCATATTAAGGGGAGACCTTTTGGGGTCAAAAAATATAATTTTTCATGTTTGTAATTGAAGACTAAAACGCTATCTTCAAATGAGAGCAAACATGATAGTGATATCTATACTACTTTTGGATTTATGAGCTAAAATAGATGGGGCCGTCACTCAAGTATGTCCTCAAAATTTCTCCCAAACATTGCCAATTACAGAACAGATAGATTATATGGCGACTAAAAATATCTTGTGTCCTACGTCTCGTGTACCTAAAGAATCTATAAGAAATGTTGCTATTGCGAAAGCTGGTATGTATGGAAATAGAGATATATCTATAAGATGTAATGGAATCTGATTAACTAAGGAACATCATCTCTACATAGAGTGATCGGTGTCAAATCAGGAGAAGTTCTGTGGCTGACCTGCTAGTTTTGTTAAATGTGGAAAGGTAAGGCTGGCAATGTAGAAAATTTAAAAAAATAGTAAAATCATAATGAATGCACCATCAATCATACACGGAGTGCAGGTAATATGGAGTTAGAGGGTATGGAGAAATTATTCTTTCATCGTCAAACTCCATTACCCGAAGTCCGAAGTTTGTAAATTACATGGATGTTGGGGACACCAAAATTTCAAGACAGTCTCAGAACTGCAACCACATGAGCCTGATGTAATAAGAGTAAAACAATTGATTGTGTTGGCCACTTTAATAAAAACAATGCTTCATTATTTAAAACAGGAGGACAAAATGTTGAGCAAAGGCAAACTTTGTCAGGGAGCATCAGGACTGACAGTGTTATGAATACAATGACGTTATGGCAATACGATTAGAGTGAACTGAACATCATTTGAAGCCGTGAGGAGAGCCATATGAGCAATACGGTATCTAACGAGGGCAGTACCCGACCTGACATATATAGCGGTTGCTGTTTCAAACAAAGGGCTGTGGTAGAAAGGACCACCCTTATAAAGCTTAAGTTTGACGAAGCTACGTTAGTAATTGTTTGGCAGCCATTAATAGTGAACACTCGGCGAATTTGTAAACATAAAACTGGCCATCGTTATGTGATTCAATACTTTCATTTGAAAGGTCTTAGTCCAACTAATATTAAAGCTGAGCTAGATTCTACGCTGGGGAAGTCTGCTCCTTCGTTTACAGCAGTAAAATATTGGGTGGCATAGTTTAAGTGAGGCCATATGAGCTGCCAATACGAACATAGCAGTGGTCGACCAAATGTGACCACGCCAGAAATTGTGAAGAAAATCCACAAAATGATATTTGATGACCGTCGACTGAAAGTGAGCGAGCTAACAGACATCGCAGGCATTTCAAAAAGTGGGCGATGTTTCGCTGTAATAAAGCCGAGGTTTTGCGTTGATTCATAATCATGGGTGAAACATGGGTCCATCCTTCCACATCTGGTTCGTAGGAACTTTCAAAACAATGGATTGAAAGGGGATTATCGGCTGCAAAGAAGGCGAAGACAGTTCCATCTGTAGGCAAGGTTATGGCCTTTTGGGATGCGTGTGGGATAATTTTCATTAATTATCTTCAAAAAGGAAAAGCAAACAATGGCGAGTGTTATTCAAACTTATTGCAGCGTTTGAATGATGAAATCAAGCAAAAACGGCCACATTTAGCGAAAAAGAAAGTTCTGTTTCATCTAGACAATGCACCAGTGCACACATCCATTATCGCAATGGCCAAAATCAATGAGTTTAAGTTCAAATTGCTTCCTCATAGGCCCCATTCGCCAGACTTAGCTCACTCTGATTATTTTCTGTTTCCAAAGTTGAAGAATGGCCAAAATATTTGCCTCCAATGAAGAGGTGGAATTTGCAGTTGATGGTTATTTTGCAGAACTCTACGGTTCTCGCTATTGAATATCGCCAGGAAAAGTGTATCGAACTGAAAGGAGACTATGTAGAGAAATAAAGATGTTTTTTTCCAAAATGTTGTTTTCTTTGTTAGGTGGGGTACTTCTGGGATAGCCTTCGTAAGTCTTCATCAGTTGAAAAACCCTATGTTGACACTTGACCTAAAACTCCTGAAAATTGGAGTCCTTATCAAAAAGCTACACTGGATGGTACTATAAGGCAATACTGCCACAAAAAACCCTCATCTGCTATAACGGTTGCAACAAACCCTGTTTTAAGAATCTGCTAACGACAGAACTTCTAAGAAAAGTTTTGGTGGTTATACTCAAAATAACAATGAGTGGCTGAACACAACAATTTGGAAAAATTGTCCAAATACGGATTTGCAGGTTACAGAACTGTTAAAATTTCAGTTGATTATACGGCTATTACTTTCAATGATGGAATGCTGGCCAGTATTAGAAGTTTAAAGGAGCTGGGACTTGAAACAGAAAAATGTTCTCAAGACTCAGCTATAGAATTTGATGATGACTAGAGGATTTTATCAACTGGAAAAGGAGCCCTGGAGTCCACAAACTAGTTCAGAAGGTGCTGGAGATAGAAGAAACTACAAGAGAGTGTAGTGCAGAGGACACAGTTTATGCAGCACAGAAGTTTTAGAAGTAATTTTAGAAGTAGTGCTATAAAAGGAATAGAACGTTCTATAATATTCATACTAGCCCCTAGTTCTCGAGGTTGCAGGTTCAAAGCCGGCGGAGGGCAATGGATTTTTTTCGGGTGTAAAAACGCTTAGCATGGCTTCCTTTGAAAGGTATGTAAAGCCAGTGGTCCTGTGTCGTAGATTTATGGCATGTAAAAGAACCTTAAGTCCGATAGAGGCCTCTGAATAAAACTTCCAGCGTTTCACACTAAATATAGAATGGAACGCTAAGAACCATAGTAGTTACAGAGCATAAAAATCTCAGTTTCCATAATATTCAAATACAACTGGATTCTGGACAGAACTATTCGTCTGAAAACCTATTTGAATTTATTGTTTTTGTTGAGGTTATCATTATTATTAGGAAGGAGAAAATTTATATATGTGTGTTTGTATGCTTATCTTTAAAATTTCAAAACGTCTTCCAAAGTTGAGGAAAAAGATTTTCAAGAATATCTTCCCATCCAAGCTATTGTTTATGTGTAAAATATTTGTTATGCTTTAATTTTTCAAAAATGGCTCTAACTATGTTGATCATGTGCCACTGAATTTTTCAGTCGGATTCTACCTTCTCAGTATGTTTAACATATACTTGTATAGTGTGTTTTTAACAGTACAGACATAAACATTAATTTATGAGGGTGTCTCTATGGCGAATCCACTCTGTGTCATCCTTCGTGGTGTAGTGGTTGCCATGCTAACCTCTGGCTCCCAAGATTGAGGTTCAAACCCGGTGTAGGGCGATGGATTTTTTCGGGCGTAAAAATCCTTAGCATGGCTTCGTTTGGAAGGGAAGTAAAGCCGGTGGTCCCGCGTGATAGATTTACAGTACCAAAAGAATCTTAAGCCTGATAAATTGGCCTCTGAGCAAAATTACTGGTCTTTCATGTCTAATAGAATGGGATGCTAAGGACCACACAGTTAAAGAGCATCCATAAATAAATCTCAATTTAATTTTCGCTCTCACCGTTTTTGGCAGATTAATTGTGGCTCATTGAAACACACATACCAAGGGCATTTCTATTGATGTTGAGTGTTTGGTAAAGCTATGTTGATACATATTTGCCATAATTCTATACATTTAAAGGATACCATAAAACTACTCAACTTACATGAAAAAAACCATAACATTCTGAATGGAAAAAAACAAAGCAATATAGCAGTCGGCAGCTCCCTTTTCTAGATCTAAAAATCATCAGAAATGAAACAAATATAAATTTTGGAAATAACAGGAGGCCAACCCAATCTGAAATAGCTATGAGCCAGTATGACATAAACATGCAGTAATAAAGAGCCTTACACATAGACTAATTAATTAATTGAGTTTTATTTATGGACGCTCTTTAACTACTATGGTTCCTAGCGTCCCATTCTATATTGGACATGAAAGACTGAAAATTTGGCTCAGAGGCTTCTTTATCAGGCTTGAGGTAGTTTTATGTGCCATAAATCTACAACTTGGAACCACCAGCTTTACTTCCCTTACAAAGGAAGCCATACTAAGATTTTTACGCCCTAAAATACATTGACCTCTGCCAGATTTGAACCTGTGACCTTGACATAGACTAGTGATTATACCCATGCATCAAAATGAGTTTAACAAAGAACATAATTCCATAATCCATATCACAGAAGAAAATGGATACAACAAAGCCTTGTATACAAGATGATTAGGAAAGCAAAGCAAAAGAAGGCCATAAAAGAAATAAGCACACTCATAGAAAAGGATAGCAACAACACATTTGCGAGGTTCACTTATAACCCTAAGTCATATAGAAAATTCAAAGAAGTCTTTAGAGAAGGAAAATCTTGGCTCCCATAAACAGATACTTTGTAATAAACTTGTTAAACTTGAAAATAAAATATGAGATTCCACCAGACAAATAGATCCGGAGTATACCAGGTAACTGTATGGATTCCGAAAAGTTGAACATGGTACAAATCAAAAGAAGTCTAAAACCCAGAACATTTTTGAAACTTTAAATTAAAACAAGGAGACAAGCAGTAGTGCTATTTTTATTGAATAAAAACTATAATATAGACACAAATCTGAAACTACTAAAAAGTATGACAACAAACTCAGAATGTGGGAAAACATTTTATGTGGAAGCATAAAGGCATGGTGATAAATTTTGAAATCCAGCCATTTGGCATCTTAGTGAAGAAGTCCATTGTTCCACCACCGGAGAGAAGGCATATCAACTACAACCAGCAGTAGCAGTCAGATACCCAAGGTTGAAAATGGAAGCAGTGGCTCCCAAAACTAATCCCTCATAAATTAAAGCATAAATAAGTAGTGCTAAGAAACTGACTCTACAAATATACAAGTATAATTTGAATGTCCTTGTTACTAAATTCCTTTAAACATAATATAAATAATAATAGTAATAATAATTCTAATTCTTTATTACTTGTGTACTTGGAAATACAAGTTAAAAGCATGGTAAAAGAAAGACAATGTGTACCTAACAGGTTTACAACAGTTTTACAAAAGTTTATACTCACTAGAATTCCCAACAATAGGTCTCTCTCTCACACACACGCTCTCTCTCTCTCTCTCTCTCTCTCTCTCTCTATATATATATATACGTCAGAATTCATCCAATCTGTACAGGGATCTATTTACAAGGTATTGCTGCTCCATTAGGTGATGAAATAGATAAACCTAACATACATTTACAGAACGATCTATGTACTTTATCAATCATCTCCCATCCTTTGTCACTTTCCCAAATCTCTGATCCATAGACCATTTTTGCTTCAACTACAGCTTTGTAAACCCTTTCCAACCATTTAATTTGCAATCTGGTACTTTCTGTAAGCATATTCTTATATCAGTCATTGCTAATCTTCCCATAGCTAAGGCACTTATCTTGTGATCATTCCATCTCCCATTACTACTTATTCTCACTCCCAAATAATCAAACTTGTTTACTTTTGCAGCTCTTCCCCTTCCACATACCACTTTTCCTCTTTATTCAATTTATAGCTCTTTTTAAATACCATTATCTTTGATTTTTTTTAAATTTATCCTTAAACCCCATTTCTTACAAAATGAATATACGATATGTAACACTTCTGTTAGCTCTCCTACTGAAATAGAACCTACCACTAAATCATCTGCAAAAAGTAATCCTGGAAAATCTCTATTATTTACTGTGGGTAAATATAAGTTATCCTTTTTCAACTCTTCTAAGATATTGTCAATAAATAAGTTAAACAGTATAGGGCTAAGTTTGCAACCTTGTCTTAACCCCATATTACTATCAGTTTTTCCCATAATTTCATCACCATTCGGCCTAATATAAAACTTATATATATTTTCTGTATTGCTCTAATGAATTTTAAGCTTAGTCCCTTACTTCTCAGTTTAATCCATATTGCCTCTCTATCTATAGTGTCAAATGCCTACTCTAAATCAATAAATGCCATATATACCCTATCTCTTTTAATACTTAAGCATTTATCTATAAAAGATTTTATAATGAAAATATTGTTCACTGTTCTCCTACCTTTTCTGAAGCCCCTCTGAAATATTGATATTTTTTTCTTCCTCTGCCCATTTCTGCAATCTAGTTGCTAAAATCCCTGAATAAACCTTTCCTAAGACTGACAGCAAACTAATACCCCTATAATTAATTGGATCTTTGACACTTCCTTTCCCTTTATAAATGGGTACAATTATAATTGCCCTCCAGTTATGTGGTACCTTTCCTCCTTCAAATATAATATTCATCAGTTTAACCAGTATCTCAGTTCTATCTCTATTGTTTATCCATTTTTTCCAAAATTCCCCTGGTAGACCATCAATCCCTGATGCCTTATTGTTTTTAAACCTTTCAGTTTCCTCCCAAACTTCCATTACCAATATTTTCTTATCTGGGCTATCTATGTATTCTATATCTAACGATAATGGGATTAAGTTTGTTAATTTGGTTTGCATACCTAGTAGGTTTTTAAAGTACTTACACCATATTTCTGGCGGAATAACGTTTCCTGTTTTGTTCTTATTATACATTCCTCGGATTATTTGCCATACTCTATAGTTATCATTTTTATTTACTGCTTCAAGCAAATTATTACTTAATCTCCCACCCCATTCTTTCTTTTTTACTTCAATTAAACATTTATAACTCCATTTCATTGTTAAATAATTTTTCCTTGAATCCTCATCCTCCTGTATCTTCCATCTCTTTGATTCCTCTTCCACTATCTTCTTGTCTTTAATACATTCCTCCTCAAACCATCCCCTTCTTTCCATTTGTCCCTCCTTCCTTTGTTTCATTTTACATCCTGCTCTTTTAACTATCCACTCCAATCTCCCAATTGGGAAGAGTAGGTAGCAAGATCTTGATACTAGAAAGGATACTTAAATATTGGCATAGATTGAAATCATTGGACGAGCATAATATCTTGAGGAAATGTTTAATAATACAAGAAAAATCCAGTGATGGGATGAGCTGAGCTCAAGGAATAAGGAGAATTTTACAGGAAATATGAATGAGTAACTTATAAGAGGAGAGAGAGGTGTTAGTTAAAGGTTTCTGGAAAGAAGTGAGGAACAGAGTAGAAGATATAGAGAAACAAGGATTATTTCAAAGTCTGGAAGGAAAGAAAAGTTTGGAACTATATTTTGACAATTAAAGGTGGACTGGGGAAGGGAGAAGTTTGTGGATGTAGGTAGTAGGTTAGTGAGAGAAGGCTGGGTCTGGTCTAGGTTAAATGCATATAGGCTAAGGGGAGAAAGGAAGGGAGCGAATTTGTATAGGTGTCCTCTTTGTGGAGAGGCATTTAATGATTTGCATTATATAATTGAATGTGAAGAAACTAAGTTGTGGAGAGATCAGTTTTTACCTAAAGAATGGGAGAATGTTAACAAAGAAGTATTAAAAGTTAGGATAATGAAAATACAAAAGGAGAGGGATATAAAAACAATAGGAGAATATATGGGGAGAGTAAGAGAGAAATGGTTTAGAAAAATAAAACAATATGAATTTGTTATGACCCACCATGCATTAATAACCATGGTGTTAAAATGCATGATGGACTAAAGAAAGAAAAAATAGCAACTCAAAGCAATGTATTAAAAATTGTAAGAAATTAGTATAGTATTATGGAAAATAAATATACCTACATACATCATGTCACGTCACGTTATGTCCAAGGTATTCTTTTAATCTAGTTGTAAAAAGGTTGGATCTTAACATTTTTAGTTCTCTAGGTAGCTTATTATATAATGCTGCTCCTAGTTTTTAGGATATTTGTCACTAAATTGTTTTGTGTGATTAAGTCTGTATACATTAATTTGTGTTCTGGTATTGTAGTTATGCACATTGCAACTTCTAGTAAGATCAGTGGTGTTATGTATTAGTAATATGACATGGTATACATATAGAGAGATGATTGTAAGAATTTTATTTTGTATAAACAACTCCTTGCATGGGTGCCCAGGGATTACACCTAACATGATTCTCAAACATTTCTTTCGCAGGATTAATACTCTATTAATGTAGAAATAAGCTGCTCACCCCAGAGTTCAATACCATAGATAAAATGAGGGTATATTATCCCATAATAAATGGTGTTTTTTAAGTTTTTAAACCTGGCAAAATAACGTAACAGAAACACACCCTTGCTCACCTTGTTACACACCTGATCAATGTGTGCACTCCATGTGAAGTGTTTGTCAAACTGTATTCCCAAAACATTATGTATACTCACTTTCATGAATAAGTTCATTACACATTTCTGCTTCAAGTAAGCTTTCTCGTCTATGAGATACTGCAAAATTTACTATTTTGGTTTTATTTACATTACATCCTAATTTATTATCATTAAAATAGTTAAGCAGGTGAGTTGTAATAGCAGTTATTTTCTCTCTAAGTCGCTGTGTAGATGAGTTCCAACATATGACAGCTGTATCGTCTGCATATGACAATATCTTAGAATTTGCAATAATAGGGATGTCGTTAGTGTATAATACAAATAATAAGGGTCCCAGTACAGAGCCCTGTGAAACTCCACATTGAATTATTCCCTCGCTGGATTTATAGGTTTCCTTTTGATTGATATTATAGAACGGAATTTCAGTCCTTTGGACTCAATTGCTTAAATAAGATGAAATCAACTGGTTACGAAGCCCCCTTACACCATAGTGGTTAAGTTTCGTAAGTAAAATTTTGTGATCGACACAATCAAATGCCTTAGACAGGTCTAGAAATTCTCCTGCTGTCTTATTGTAATTTTCAAGCATGGCTATACTATCAATAAGAAATTCAGTAGTAGCTATCATGGTCGAATAATGTTTTCGAAAACCGTGTTGAGACTGTCGAATTATCCTATTAGCTCTAAGAAACTTATTTAATCTGACGAGTATAGTTCTTTTCTAGGAGCTTTGCTATTGTTGATGTTAACATGAAAGATCTATAATTATTCACTTGTGTTTTATCACATTTTATAAACTGGACGTACAATACTAGTTTTTATACAAGTTGGAAATTCACCATTTTCCAGAGAATAATTTATTAGGTGAACCAATGGTTTTATCAACTCATGCTTACATTGTTTTAAACATTTTTAGCGTTATGTCATCCCATCCACTAGACTGTTTATTGTCATAGCTATTAATAATATCCAATATTTCCTTATCATCCGTAGGATATAAATACATAGTGTTGCAGTTATCTGGTATGTTACTCTCAGACATTTTAAGGACTAAATTTTGAGTTACCACAGATGGAGCATTCAAATAGGATTCATTAAAAATGTTACATATATCCACTGGGTATGTGACTACTCTACCTTGATCATTTATTAGAATATTTACCTCCCTATCTTCCTTTTTGGGTTTCATTTATAATATTCCAAGTTTCCTTTTGTAGTGTTGCTGGATTTGTCAAGTTTTTGTTTGTAAATATAATGCCCTAATTTCCACAAAATAATTTTTAAAATCCTTTTTTAGCTTTTTGTATTTATTTTTATAGTAGTCCCATGCGGTTGATTTGTAAAATTCATATGCATCAGTAACGCTATTTTTAGGTTCAATTCCTCCATGTTTAACTTAATCTTATTAGATTTACAGGATGTTTTCTTTTTTATAATATAAGTGAATGTAACATTTAAGTGTTTATTGATAATGTTATAAAACTTTTCCCATTTTTGGTTAACACCTTCAGCTGTATACATTGCTTGCCACCTTTCTTGCTCCAGTGCTAGTTTAAATTGCTCAATAGTTTTAGTAGTCATACTTCGGTATTTAATATTAACACTAGTGTTAGTATTTTTACAACAACATTGTTTACTTGCATAATTTGTGCATAATGGTCAGATTGTAAACCATTTTTTTCAGTTACCCTAGTAGGCTCTTGGATCTTATCTATAGTATTATATGTATTAAAGTATCTCTGAGTTTTTTTATAATCCATGTTACAGTCATCCTTATTTATGTTTAAATCACCCACTATTATAACATAAGGGATTTTTTGCACAGGTTATACAAGTTTATTTCAAGCTGCTCCAACAAATCGGTTGCTGATTAATGTTTAACATATTTGCATGACAAATGATATGTATAACTTGGGTTTTTGGGGAATAGCCTAGAAAAGCCTCTTTATTTGTAATTGTGTATACCAATTTAAAAATAAACCAAAACAGTTACTTTAAAACAACTATGTGAACCAGGACATTCAACTAATGTGTAAATGATTGTGTCAAACTACATTTGCATTATTCTGTTACAGGATGGGGACTTCAGCAAAATCACCAAGCTAAGACCTGACTCTTGGCTAATGTTTCAGTAAGAAGCGTTCCGATTCTTGTGTTACATTTTCATTTACTGGTTCTTATTTATACTAATATTATAAAGAGAAAAGAATTTATGTTTATATATGTGGGTGTCTGTGTTTAGGGTAATCTCAAAAACCACTGGACAAATTTTGATAGTATTTCACCTTTAGAAAGTCATATTCTTTCCGAAGGATTTGGCTATGAAATGTCTTGTAACTTCAATTAAAGCTTACTAAAATATTAAGAAGAATTTACAAAGACTTTGTTGAGAATTATATAAAGTAGGAAATAGTTGTTACTCCGTAGAGAATGCATGAAGATAAAAATCAGTTATTTGCTGTTACTCTGCAGAGAATGTGATAAAAACAAAAGCCCCTGACATTTTACGTCATGCAATATCGCGATATATCATCTAAATAGAAGACTGAGAGTTGATCCTGTTTATAACGGTATAGATTGTATTATATTGTGATTTATCAAATGCTGCAGATGCGTGTGTAATGAAACAGTGTCAGAACCTCTGAATAAGCTTCATTGTAATTGTACAGAGTTACGCACTGCAGCTTTTGGATGCCAAAACCTAACAATCACAATTAAGTAAGTTTAGCAGCATTTCATGCTGCAATTAACTTCATTAACAATGTATACTGAAAAGAAAATATATCAAGCAATATCTACACTGTGACATATGCTAACCTCTAGTTCTTAAGTTATGATTTCAAACCCTGTGGAGAGCGATAGATATTTTTCGGGTGTAAAAATCCTTAGTATGTCTTCCTTTGGAAGGGAAGTAAAGCCGGTGGTCCTATGTCTTAGATTTATAGCATGTAAAAAAGTCCAAAAATTAAATTAAATTCAGTTTTATTTATGGACGCTCTTTAACTGCTCTGGACCTTAGCGTCCCATTCTATATTGGGCAGGAAATACCGGTAATTTTGCTCAGAGGCCTCTTTATCAGGCTTGAGGTTCTTTTACATGCCATAAATATACGACAGACCACTGGTTTTACTTTCCTTCCGAAGGAAGCCATGCTAAGGATTTTTATGCCTAAAAAACCCCATCGCCCTCTGCCAGGTTTGAACTCTGGAACTAGAGGCTACTGGTAACCACTATACCACAGAGGAGGACAAAAAACGTCAAATCTGTTACAGAGGCTTCTGAGCAAAATTTCTGATCTTGCACGCCCAATATGGAGTGTCATGCTAAGAATCCTAGCAGTAAAAGAGCGCTCAACAATTAAAAAAAACGAAAACAGCAAATTTTCGGAGGTTGTTTAGGAATACCTTCTGAGTATTTTTGGTATAAGGGACCTGAGGTCTCTGGCGGCTCATTCAGAGTAATTGTATTTGTTTGATTTCTTGTTCCAATTAGATTGTTAACTCTATTGCACTGAAAATACTGCACAACAGTGCAAATGTTGACTATATGCGCTGCGTGTATTGCTTGTAAACAAATTATTTCCATTTGCTGTTGACAGAAGTAATGCCTTCTTTAACACGTTAAACTCATGTCTGCATTCAGTACTGCTTGGTTCTGTCTAGGTGTTTGCTTTCTTGACAGTGGTCAGTTGTGCGTTAACAGTGGTATGCGGCTATATGAATAGATTTACATGTTTAAGCTAGTATACTCAATATTTTGCAAAGTTTTGCTTAATGTAGATTATGGAATGTCACGATGATTAAGCTTCTAGTACAGTGATGAACTTCCTGTCTTACATTGTATAAATTTGTCTTTTTATTAATAATAATAATAATAATAATAATAATAATAATAACATACATAAAAATTTACAATGTCCAAGTAGAAAGTTCTTTAAAAATAGGTCTACAATGAGCTACACAATCATGCAACTAAAATTCTTCTTATTTTCAAGACACATGCAATTGGAACCCCAAAGAATAATGCCATAATGTATAACATTATGATATGCATTTCTCATATACAAGCTTTTAAATATATTAGAAAACAAACAACTCTGCTGAGCGTAGTAGTATAATAACATACATGACTATATCATAACAAGTTCAAATCTATAAAAATTCCTAGAAATTTTGCATCCATTAACAGTAGTTTTAACATTTGTTCTTACACTAAAATAAATATTTCGTGATTTTTAGTTATTTAAGTAATGAAATTTATTTAATTGTATTACTACAAACACAATTTAGGAAAAAATTAAATAATGATGTAAGCCTAAACCTAAACACAATTACAAGTTAGTATGCATTTCTTAACTTGCTTTTATCACCACACTGAGTTGCTGTGTACCCTGGAGTCCAAAAGACTCAAACCCTATGGTTGCTGAGCTACTAGGTCCTGCTTATCTGACACTGTTTATTATTTAGCTTCCTTCTTCACCTTGAGTACTAATTTTCCCAGCCATTTAGCTCTTACTGTGCCCAAAAAGTTTCTTATTTCCCTTATATTTTTCTACGTTTTACATTGATAATCTTTTCCCTTGAATTTCTTTTGGTAAATTTGGCCACTCCTTTTGTACCTGTCTTCTCGTTGAGCACCTTAGCTTCCTTGCATTCAAAATTATATGCCAATTATTATCCTTCAGGTTACACAAAGGGTATTTCTGTAAATCACTCCCTATTCATAGATCTTTCAATCTCGCCGTCCCTGTTCTTGCCCATGCAAAGCCTTCTCTTGCTGCTTTGTCACATTCATCAACATAATTTTCCCTACTCCAGATCACTTTTATTTCTCTGTATGATCCCAGTTAACTTTTCAAATTGAAACCTACACATATTTGTCTTTCAATGTTTTCCAATCATAAGCCGAATTTCATTCCAGAAACCATTTTGTAACATTCCCTCGCTCTCCACTTATCCCCAAAACCAATTTTTATCAAAGTTTTCTTTATCTTACTGACCCAAGCATCTTTTTGATTAAGTCTTTCCTGTACTTCCAAACAATGATGTCAAACATTATGCTCATCTAGATTTGTAATTCTAATACATTTCAACACTCTTTCCACAAGTTTTGCTCTAGTCCCACTTCCTCCTAGTTCTGTTTGTGCCAAACTATTGGATGAAGCTCTTGGCAAGCCTCAAGATCTGTTTGCAGAAATTTCTATGGATCATATCCACATTTGTCCAATCTACCTTTAAACCCTAATCTCTACTCTGTAGAGCATTTTGATCTTGTTTACTGCATATGAACTCTTATCTGGTTTACTTGCATCCCTCGTAATTTATCCAACATGCTTTAATAGCACTTAATGCAAGTTTTCCTCTAGCTAGTACCATTCTGTTTTGATTACACCAACATCCCTTTACTTAATCTTACTCCTGGATAATCAAATTGATTGGCTACCTCAACTTAGCTTCCTTGCCAGTAACATTTCTTATCTTTCCTTAACTTGTTACCCTTTTTATATACCATGTTTTGTTTTCATTAATTCTTACACTGCATTTATATTGAAAATTATCTATTGCTTAAATTATTTTAGCTATTCCTACAATGGATATAGTTCCTACTACTAAATCATCAGGAAATAGTAAACCAGGTATTTCATTAATGATAATTATTGCCACATGTCTGTTCTCCACATTAATTGCTTCAAGAATATCATCTATAAACAGATTAAACAACATAGGACTTAACTTACAACCTTGCCTTAGACCTGTATTGTTTTGAATCTTAGTTACAGCTATTTTATACAAAAGTAATTGTCAATGTATATTCTTTGTAAAACTGTTCTAAAGCTTGTGCTCATTCCTTTCTTCCTCAATTTGAACCATTAAAATTGAATTGAATTGAACCATTGATTAAAATACCATATGTTTAAGCTATTTGCAAGACAAATTAGATGTATATTTGTATTTTCTAGAAATAGCCACTAGACCTCTTCATTCTGAATGATTTTTGTATAATTGGTGAACCATAACAGACAAGTTTTTACTACACAAAATATGTAGTACTCATTAAACACACAATTTGTAATTTTTTTTGTTAATTTCTGAGATCTTTCTTGTTATTTGTTTGAATTTTAAAATAATTAGTTTTCTCAAATGCGAAGTCATTTGCTTTTGTCTCCTGATCATCAAAGAAATGCAATTTCAAAGACATCAAATAGAGACATTCTCTTTAAAAATCTGACTATCACTCCTGTATCATACAACGAAATTTGAATTGAAGGTTATCTGGATTAATAAATATTTAGAATAATAACCCTTTTAAATAACAGTTTGTAGAGGAGTGTGTAGCAAAACTCATGTGAGTACAACACAGCAGATTTCATTTTACCTTCTTTACTACTTATCTTTAGTAATCAAGAGGAATTGTATTCCACCAAAAGGTTCTATGTCGAGATTTCACCAAAAATCCATTCTTCTAGCCAACCTGAATAAAAAAACCAATTTTGGAATAAGGTGCATGTATGTGTCTGTGAACAAAAATGAATCGTCCTATAAATATTAAACTTCATATTTTGGTTCAGCATCTTCCAAAGAGACAAGATGAAGATTTTCAAGAAAATCCTCCCAGCCCAAACTACCTTTACATGGAAGAATTTCTGTCATTTTGTATTTTTTTCAAAAGTAGCTATAACAATTTTGATTAAAATACCGCATCCTTAAGATATTTACATAACAAATAAAATGTATACTGTGAATTTTCTTGAAATATCCTGTGAAACTCTCCTGATTCACAACAATTCTATATAATTTTGTATAACTGCTAAACCATATGAGATAGACGATAAGTAAAGCTCTTTAACCATTTGCACACTTGGCAGTTTTAACATCGCTATGCCACCTTTCGGAGCATGCAGGCAGCAGTTTTAACTAGCACTCTCAAAAGTAGTAACCAATTTGTTTTATTTCAACAGTCTCCAGTAGATGGCATGAGAAGACTGGCCAAACTTCTTAGATATCACCTTGTTGGACAGCATTGATGATTCTGCTTAATTTTAGGTTATTCCCCATTTTTTAGCATCCCATGCACGTTGAGGTGAAGGTAGTCATTAGCTGAGTGCAGGTTTTTTATTTTTCACCATGTTTTACTGCAATGTGGAGTAAACTGATATTAAGTGATTATGAGAACGAAATAGATAGAGATCTTTAGATTTCTCCAAGTCTGATGATGAAATTACTGATTTTGTAAGCAAAAGGACTCAAGGGGCACTGCATCTGCTTCAACAGTAACTTCCTCAGCAAGCATTTTGAATTGTCGGACTGAAGTGATTCAGACCCTGGCTTTTTTGAGGTTCCAATTATCAACATTCAACAGGGACCAATTGTGTGATCACAACAGTAATGGTAACCCAATGAGTAGTTAACCTTATTTTTTTGAAAATGAAATTATCAATTTGATCACAAAGGAAACAGTATTACACGGGAATAGGAGAAAGTGGGAGCATCCCCATCCACAAAAAATCACAACTAAACAATTGGAAACCACCCTCTACATATGAGATTAAAACATTTTTAGGAGTAATAATAAATATGGGCCTTAAACCCAAACCAAACGTACATCTCTTCAAAGGCATGACATGACAAAATGCAACTCTTTGCTGATGTTCTTGGCAGGGGTGAATTTTTGCTTGTATTCCGGAATTTGTATTTTGTTCATACAGATGAAAATCAGGTTTTAAAAAAGGGACAACACATTTTGAATGCTCTGATGAAAATAAGAGAAAAATGCCAAAGCTTTTACTCATCAGGGGAAAATATTTCTGTTAATGAAAGTACAATTAGCTTCAGGGGGAAAATATCATTGAAAGTGTATATTTCCAACAAACCCACAAAATTTGGCCTAAAGGTGTTTGCACTTAGTGACAGTACCAATGGGTATTTATACACATTTGAGTCATACATGGGGGAAACAAGATAATCAAAATCCTGAACTCCTGAAAACTACAGATTGTGAAAGATTTATGTGCAAGATTGATAAAGGATCCACACATGCCTCCCTCTGGTCACCACATTTACACAGATAGGTACTATACCTCATCACAGCATGCTGACACTTTGTGGAATATGAACATGGTAACAACACGGGCAGTAATGACAAACACAAAAGCGAATCCAGCACAGTTGAATATAGTGACTATTATTTTCAGAAATAATAAAACACTTGTAGTAACATGGAAGAAAACAAAAAAGCGATATATGTGCTAAGTACCAAACACAAAAGGAATAAATTGAGGGTAACTGATGTCCCTTCTGAACTCCCAAACCAACACCCCGCCTAAACCATAGTCTTTGATTAGGCCAAGAACTTAGGTGGCGTAGACGGAATTGACCACTACATTGATCCATACCAGTTCCTGAGGAGGACAGTAAAGTGGTATAGGAAAATGTTCCTCTCGCTTTTGGAGGGGATGGTAAATTCCTTCATCCTATACTGAATGGTGGAGAAAAAAGAAAATAAATCTCTCATGAGCCATCTGAAATTTTGAAGATCTCTTGTGATATTTAGTGAAAGAGACAGAATGCTAAAGCAGAAAAACAAAACAAGAGCATTATCTGCTGTAGCATTCTGTCTCTTTCACTAAATATATCACAAGAGATCTTCAAAATTTCAGACGGCTCTTGGGGAATTTATTTTATTTTTTCTCCATCTGCAGTCACTCTGAACGTTCATGTACCTCAAACGGCCCATGCTGACACAAATACCGAAAAATGGCTCCAAATATATGAAGTGGATGGTGCTGTCTGTCAGGGTTCATGGCTTGATACATCCGTGCTACCTCTTGACCATTTTCACCTACTTGGCATACACAGACCCTTCTTGTCTTGTTCCTTGGAATGAATACCGGACCATTGTGCTTCTATGTTGCTTAAATCACACTGTCTGCAACACACAAAGTTATGCAAGTTTGAGAGAATGTCGTCAGTGTCATATGGGTGGAAATTATGCATTTATGGATACAAGGTGTTAGGAACTTTTGTGCTCCATTTCCAGTCAGGAATCACCCTCTGAAGTTTGTCGATAGACTTAAAACTTCACATTTATACATACATAGAAGACTTTAAAAATATTCTCTGTTCATGAAACACTTTAATATTCTCTGTTCACATTCAAGTTGAGGATATTTGGATATGTGTAGGATAAGCATTGCCAGCAAAGAGGAATTCCTCCAGACATCCTCAAACCAGTTCACTCAGCGGAAAATTCAGGTTTATGTTTGATCCATCTTGGTCCATGCCATACTGCAAGCTTAGTAACTGGTGAGTGGTGTGAAGATTTAATGCTTTCATTACTAATAAATTGAATTTTTTGTGACTAACCTGTGAACTCCTCTTCATTCTGAAGATGTTTATACAATTTTGTATTACTGGGAAACTATAGAGATAGACAAAAACTAAAGAAATAAAAAATGTGGATCTTATTAAAACACAATTTATATCAAACAGATTTTGTAACATTAATCTTAGCAGAGACTTTTATTGTTATTGGTTTCAGTGTTTGTATACTTTATACTATTTTGAAGTGTTAAGCTGCAATTCATTTGTTTCTTATTATGTCGGGGAACGAGAGTGGAATTTCAAATCAATTATACAACAATCCAATTTGTAAAGATCTTCCTTTCATTTCAGCCTCCTGCATCCTTCTTGTACCCAAAACAAAATGTTTAATGAAACCATTTCTGCAGGTGTTTATCTCGATTAACATGAAGTAGATGGACGAATGAGCCTTTATAAGAAAAGTGCTTGGAGAAATTTGTGCAACACATCAGTCTTTTTTTAAAAGGAATTAATTGTTTTTGAAACATTTTATGTTGAATATATAATGTGTTGATCTTGCATTCATACTTGAGAATTTTTTAGAAATATTCCATCCATTGTATTGGTTGCTGATTGTACTGGCTTGATGATGACCTTTTTGCAATGAAAATATTTTCATAGTTCAATCAACACAGAATTGTTCTTAACACTAACCAAAAAGTTTACATAATTCTGATTGTGTGTAACTCACGTTACTCATATTGTCACATCAGAATGATTTTACCATTAACATTTTCATTTGAAGGATTTTACTAATTACTTAATGATATCGCAGGTTGATATGGCTATTGGAAACAATGAAGTAACTCTATATGAATTTGAACTACAGTTCATGACTGTAACAAGAGAGACACTTAAGATCTAACTTCTTGACATTCTATGATTGTTGTACCTAATGCGAAATCCTCCAACATTCCAGATTATGCGCAGCAGTGGTTTCTGGCTATAGCAGTGGTGATTCACCATTGCCCTGTGCTGAAACATCACGAAAAAACATAAGTTTCAGTTATGCAAATGATTATCATGGATGTGAAAGTCAAGAAAGTGATTTCACAAAAAATACCAGCTGTAGAAAAACATGTTGACTTAGTTCAAGCTGGTGGATGTAGTGAGGCAGAAATTTACAACAGGAATTTATTGATTCATAAGGGTGAATGGTCACACAAGTGTAATGTTTGTGATAAGAGCTATATTTACTTGTCAGCTTTGAAATTGCATAAGTTGATTCAACAGGGTAAAAAGCTACATAACTGTGAAATTTGTGAGAAGAACTTTACTGCGTTTTCAAGTTTGAAAGGACGTAAGTTGATACATGAAGGTAGAAAGCCTCATAGGTGTGGAATTTGTAAGAAGAGCTTTACTCAATTGGTCAATTTGAAAAGACATAATTTGATACAGAGTAAAAGGCCTCACAAATGTGAAAGTTGTGAGAAGACCTTTACTTGATTGTCACATTTGAAATTGCATAATTCGATACATGAGAGTGAAAATCCTCAAGTGTGAAATTTGTGAGAAGAATTTTACTCTTGTCACATTTGAAATTGCATAATTTTTTGCATGAGGGTAAACAGCCTCACAAGTGTGAAATCTGTGAGAAGGGTTTTACTCATTTGCCACTTTTGAAGTTGCATAGTTCGATGCATGAAGGTAAAAGCCTCACAAGTATGAATTTTGTGAGAAGAGCTTCATCGTTCGTTTACCTTAAAAAGGCATAATTTAATACATCATGGTAAAAAGCCTCACAGGTGTGAAATTTGTAAGAAGAGGTTTACTCAGTTGTCAGATTTTAATTTGCATAATTTGATACATGAGGATACTTATACTCCATGGTGTAGTGGTTACCATGCTAACCTCTAGTTCCCGAGTTTGTAAGTTCAACCCCGGTGTAGGACAGTGGATTTTTTCAGGCATAAAAATCCTTAGTTTGGCTTCCCTAGGAAGGGAAGTAAAGCCAGTTGGTCCCGTGTCATAGATTTATGGCACGTAAAAGAACCTCGAGCCTGGTAGAGACCTCTGAGTAAAATTACCGGTTTTCACGCCCAATATGGAATGGGATGCTAAGGACCACAGCATTTAAAGAGCATCGTTAAATAAAACTCTCTTTTTATTACCATGAGGGTAGAAAGCTTCATAAGTGTGAAATTTGTGTGAAATTCTTTTGCAACATTTGAAAAGGTATAAATTGATACATGAGGATGAACAGCCTCGCAGGTTTACCTTTTGTCACATTTGCAATTGCATAATTGGATACATGAGGGTAAAGAGCCTTAAGAGAGAAATTCGTAATAAGAGCTTTTCTCATTTGACTTCTTTGAAATCGTATAATTTCATACATGAAGGTAAAAAACCTCAGAATTGAGAAGATCTTTACTCATTTGTTATCTTTGAAATTGTATAATTTGATATCTGAAGGCAAAAAAACATTAGAAGTGAGGCATTTCTGAGAAGAGTGGTAATTAATTGTTCTTTCACACAAGCCATGTGTTGGATAAATTTGGAAAGGTAGAATCAGACAATTGAAACATTCAATGCCACAGCCGGGATTTGAGGTATAAAAATTAAAATTAAATTGAGTTTATTTATGGATGCTCTTTAATTGCAATGGTTCTTAGCATCCCATTCTATGTTGGGCATGAAAGACTGGTAATTTTGCTCAGAGGCCTCTATATCAAACTTGAGGTTCCTTTACTTGTCGAAAATCTACGACAAGGGGCCACCAGCTTTACTTCCCTTCCAAAGGAATTCATGCAAATGATTTTTACTCCCGAAAAAATCCATCACCCTCCGCCGGATTTGAACCCGTGACCTCGGGAACTAGAGGCTAGCGTGGTAACCACTACACGGATTTAAGCCATTGATCTTCTGGTCAGCAGGATGGAAACCAGAAGAATTATTGTTCAAATCATGGAATTTTTCAGCCATTTGATTCTATCTTTCTGAGAAGAGTTTTACTTATTTGTCATCTTGGAAATTGTATAATTTCATACATGAAGGAAAGACAGCCTCACAATTGTGAAATTTGTGAGAAGAGCTTCACTGAGCTGTCTGTTGGATATTGCGTAATTTGATACATAGGATCTATGGCCAGCACAAGTTTGAAATTTGTGAAAAGGGCTTAAAATTGCTTTCAAGTTTGAAGAGAGAGAAATTTATTCATGGGGATGAAATACATATACTTGCAAAACATGTGATGAGGGCTATATTTAGTTGTCAGCTTTGTAGTTGCATAATTTTGAATGCAAAGAACCCAATAAGTCACAAAGTATGTGAGAAGAGATTTAATTATTTATCAAGTGTGAAATGGCATAATTATTCGATTCATCAAAGCCTTAAGACCATACAGATGTGTCATTATTTTACGAACCGAGCCTGTTTTGTGTATTTTGAAAATGCATACTTTTATTCACTAGTGAAGAAACACTCACAAATAAGGTATTTATAACGACCAGAAGTGATTTGTCACATTTGAAAGACAATGCAATTTGTGAGGAAAATGTGACACTTGCAAGAAGGGCATAATTGAGATTTAAAATGCGTAATTTCCCCCATAAGGACAAAACGTTGTAACTTCTAATCTCCCCACGTATTTGTCTTAAAATTTCAGCTGCATTAAAACCCAGTATTTAGCAGTAAGGAATGTTTTGAATGAATTCTGACAGAGTGGAATGATGTTAAGTTCCAATTCTTCTAACTGAAGGATGCAATTGTTAACCACATTCTCAAACTCTTCATTATTATTTTTAAGTTTTTTTAAAATCGATATGTTGATATATAAGAATATCATCTGCAGAAAATAAAAAAATTGTTGATGCTGATTTAATAAGAGATAATTGATAGATGTGTAAATTATATACAATTTGACTGAGAGGAGATCCTTGTGGGAGTTCTTCTGATGTTAAGAGTTGTAAAGCATTATGAAATCTAGGATGAAGTTGAATCTTTCTATCTTTTAATAAACTATATATACGAGTTGTGGTCTTCTTAGGTAAGTTTAATTTCTGCAAATTTAGGATTAAAATATTTAAATTTACTGTATCATAAGCATGAGAAACATCCAAACGGTGTCCTTGTAGTGCCTTTTTCTTAGATAATGCTTGAAGAATTTCCAAATTTGTATACTCAGACTGTGAGTTGTTCCATATCCGAGACGAAAACCATATTGATTTCTTGGCCAACCTCCATATTTCTCCAAGAAAAATTGAATCCTTTGCGCCAGCAGCTTTTCTAAAATTTTACGAAGAACACAAGATAATGATATAGGTCTGTACTTTTCTTCACTATTTTTATTCTTCCCTGGTTTTTCAATTGGAATAATGTAAAAATGCTACCATATCTTAGGAGTAATACCGCTATGAAGGATAAAATTATATTCATGAAGTAATAGATAGAGATATTCTGTAGGAAAGTTCTGAACCATTTTATATTTAATTTCATCTGGGCCTGGCATAGAATCCTTTTGTCCTTTAATAACTCCTTGAAGTTCATTGAAGTAAAGTTATTAGTTAACTCTCTATATAATTTTTCCAATGATATATTGGTTGGTTCATAATCTGAAATAATCTGAGGAATATTACAAGAAACTGAAGCAGGCGACAGTAGATGTAGAAATTTATTTTGTAAGCGATGATTGTCTGCTATTGGAGAAAATTGCTGGAATTTTTTATGAGTGAAGCTTCGTACCATATTTCAAGTTTGTTTAACTCTTTTCTTCTCTAACGTAATAGAATTACAGTATTCTTTCCATCCATTAAATTTTTACTGTTTAATGATATTTTTTGTTTTAGCATATTGTTGTCTCATTAAGAGAAAATTCTCCATTGTTTTATGTTTCATGAAATTAAAACATCTAAGTTTTCTCTCTTCAATATGTTTCTGAGAATTATAATTCCACCATATAGGTTTATTTCTCTTTTTGGGTTTAAAATTTTTTATAGGATGACATTTGTTAATGTATTTATCTATTACTTCATAAATGAAGGAAGAAACAAATTTACTTGGGAAGCGGAAAGAATGATAATATTTTTTCAGCATAAATATCTTAAAGCTTTTCTAATTTATATTAATATTTCTTGAAAGGCAGTTACTTTTCAAAATGTTAAGTGATGTAGTTCCCAACACAATTGAGATCATAGAATGATCACTTCCTAATGTTTCATTAATTACTTTCCATTGAATTAAATTTATAAGGGAAGCTGATGCAAAAGTTAAATCAGGAGAGGTATCTTTTTATCCATTCTACTCGTTCTTGTAGGTGCCCATCATTCAAAAAAAATATATTATGGGAAGCTAAATAATCGAGAAATGGCAGACTGAATATTCCATTAATCCTATCCACCTGAGGAATATAGAAATTAAACTCGCCAAATAACAAAAGATCTTTATGAGATTGAGGTTGAAGAAGATAATTCCAGCAGGAAATCGAGAAGTTTGTGTTTAGTTTCTTGTATATGAAAAGTATTTTAATATTACCTAATACCATTGATATTCCTTGAATTTAATAATCTTCATTGTCTAACATTTCATATTAATTAACAATAATTGACTTTTTAATTCCTGCTACTATTCCTCCACCAATTGTAGTTCTGTCTGAACGTATAATTTTATAATTATCTATACGGATATTATGGCATTCTTTTAACCATGTTTCTGAGATAAAAGAAGATCCAGACATTGATTTACTATATACGCTAAAAGTAATCTTTTTTATTTTTAAAACGTTGAGCATTTCAATATATGATGTTTAATTGGTTAATATTAATCGACTTAGATTTGTTCAAGAATTCCATATTCTTACATTAATGAAATATCATTTTTCTTTTTAGTTTTTCCTTTAGTTGATGAAGTCTTGTTGGAATTACTATGGGGGCAGCATAGATCTGAAGGATTTATCTTCTGAAACATACTTTCATTAGTATTAACAGAACTTAAATTTTCAGATGATTTAAAGACTGTCTTCTGAGAATTTGAGTTATTGACAGCAGTAACTGAAGCATATGTCACAGAGGAGGATGGAGATCTACCATTAGGACAAATTAGAGATGATTGCAAATTAATTGTTTGACTTTGTTTACTTATCTTTACATTCTCTAGGGATTTCCTCTTCTTTGGAGTTTCATTTGTCAATCTAGAAAGTTTAGTGGGAAGCTGAGAAATACTGTTAACAGACGTTGAATGGCAACTGAAGTAACCAAATAAAGGTTATTATCATTAGTACTTGTCCTTTTGGTGACATCTGCATAAGAAAATTTATTTTGATGGTATTGATAGCTTCATATCTAGACACCCTATGCTCATATACTACTTTTATGACTTCCTGCTCAAACTTATACACTGGACAATCATGACTATTGGCCTTATGGTTTCCCTTGCATAGTATACAGTAAAAATCAGAAGCTAAACAATCAGAAAAAGTATGCTCTTCTTCACAGGCTACACATTTTGTATGATTTCAGCAAAATTTAAACACATGACCATATTGTTGACATTTTTACATTGAATAGGAGATTCTTTAAATTCGTCTACTTTGCAGCTCACTCCATACATAAATACCCTTTGTTGCAACAACTGAGATCTAAAAGTCATAAGAACTGATTAAGTAGGGAACCATTGTATGTCTCCATTGGGATTTGCACTTTTCCTTTGAAATCTGTATGCATGAACAATTTCTATATCACCATTTGTTTTAGCCACTTGTTTTATCTCATCTATCGACAAATCTGTATCAATACCTCTAACAACGCCTTTGGTTAGTATATTGTATTTAGGGGTAAGAGATTTTACAAGGTATTTCAAATCAAATTCAGATAACAGGAAATTATTAGCCTCTTGGAATGTATTAAAATGGATTTCAGTTTTATTTTTCCCTACTGTGACAGTAGATTTAAATTTAATTTCATTTTCATAGGGCATTTTTCCATATTTCATTGGATGCATCATGTTAACATTTTTATCACTCCTACTAAATTTACAACAAAAGGGCCAGAATCTTTATAATTATACAGCTATTTCCTATTATCTGACATATTTACATTAGTTACCATCTCATTTATATCACATTCTGAATTATTTGTTTGATTTTTTAAATTCGGTGCTTCTGGGCCATATTGAATCTCCATTCGAATCCCCAAAGGGGAAGATAGAAATTTCAAATATTTAATAAATAAATCCGAGGCCGAAACGTATTAATGAAAAATATTATAGACTGAATAATAAATTACAGAACTATCTAATTAATTATTGTTTTTACTGCCTAAATAATTAGGATTACTCCCGATATTTGAAAGATCACACCAAACACGCTATAGAAAGCTATACGGTCACACTGTTAGACGCTGCAACAAATGTGACCAATATGACAAGAATTATAAAACCGCAGCTAAAATCCACTCGTACATTAAGAACTAACTTCTCAAAAATATACAAGGAATGATGGTTACACCGCACCTAAGGAACGGAAATGTTGAACACTATGGAGATGGAAAAAAAGGATGAAAGAGAAGAGGGAAAGGTACAAGATTCGTGCAAGCAGAAAATATCCACCCATCCACAAAAGTATACATGAAAACAGGTTGACGTAAGGATAGTACAGAAAACAAAAGAAAAGTTAAAGCTTCAAACCGTAACGTTGTAGGCGAGGAAAAAGTGTTTGAAGGACTCGCTTGTCATTTAATGACAAGTAACTCGCTGACTGGAAAATCAAACTGTACATAAAATAAATCGGCATAAAACCTCGCGACAATGTGCAGCACTCTCTGGCAGTCCAAAATGAGATGGTCCAAATTGGCCTCCTGACCACAGGAACAATAAGATGTCGACCTGGAACAATAGTAGAGCAAGTACACCGGGTGTAACTGTGCAATACGCATCCGAAAAATCTGGCAAAACATGTGCCGAGGAAAGCGCAAAGAAGCAAACCAAGGGCGGTTTAGGGGTAGTAGTGGTGGAAGACAAGGACAAAGGACATGTTCCACACGAGAAAAGCCATACCTCCAAATAAAATAAATTAAGTCGTATTTATGGACGCTCTAACTGTGTGGTCTTTAGGTCCCATTCGATTTTGGGCGTGAAAGACCGGTAATTTTGCTCAGAGGCCTCTGTCAGGCTTGAGGTTCTTTTACGTACCGTAAATCTACGACACGGGACCACCGACTTTACTTCCCTTCCGAAGGGAGCCATACTAAGGATTTTTACGCCCGAAAAAAATCCATCGCCCTCTTTTGGGTTTGAACCTGCGACCTCGGGAGCTAGCTGGCATGGCAACCACTACACCACGGAGGACGACCAGTGGAGCCAGTTGGAGAGTAGAAAATCTCGACCAGCGCATAACAATTCTCGCGGTGGTGCAGCAATCGGAAAGATTTCACAGAGCGCGCAAGCAGATTTAGTTTCATTGCGGAAGATTCCCGAAATGTTCGGAATCCTGGCAAGGAGCACCCTCCGAGTACCCAAACCTAGGTGAAGCGATTTAAGTGCCTGTACATACCAGCTGGTACGTGTTAAAAGCGTAGATTGCCTGAGAGTCTGCCAGACACTCAAGGAGTCAGTGTAAACAATCACCGATATGAAAGTTGTATCCTGAAGAAGTTCTAGCAACTTATATATAGCTGGGTGTTAAGCAAAATAATTGGAGCAAAAAATCTGGAAGGCGAAAAGTGAGACAGATAGAAAAAGGCAGAACCCATCCGTGGGGTCTACTTGCCAAGAACCAGCAGTAAAGAAAGTCAGGCGACCGTCGACTATGGTGGCAATAGTAGCATGGAATAACAAACGTGCCCGAAAGGCTACAGGATAATCAAGGACTTGTACACCGGCCTTTATATATGGGATGGTGTCCCGTAGCACAGAAGAGCCACAGCAAGAACATGTCACGAAATGATACCGGGCGTTACTGGAAAGGTAAGAGCAGGCCCTCAAGTTGGGCAAGCTCACAACTTCAATGCGTAACCTTCTCTCTGGACAACGTTCCAGTAACAATTGTAACTGTGAAATAGTTGGAAAGTTGAAGCCACGACAGGGGACAGATTTAACAAGGGGCGAGAACTAATTTCCTGTGCATTACGACTATAGTTGAAGCATTCCCAGCGAGCAAGAAGAAAGCGCAATGCCATTACAGGGGACAGATACAACAAGGGGTGAGACCTGTGCATTACTACTATAGTGGAATGGGTGTATCCCACCACAAGTCGGAGAAAGCGATTGAGACAAACCTGCAATAGCAATAAAGCGCCACTGGTGGTGGCGGCACTTTATAGAAAAACACCATAAATGGTCATACCCTGCACGACGGCTTTATCCAGGTGTAAAGAGCACACCGGGGAGTGAGCATCAAAGAAGTGGATATTACTCTCAATCCTTTGACTTTGTCGGGAAATATGCGCCCTCCAGTTAAGCTGGCGATCAAATGTTAATACAAAAAAATGAAAAGTGGTAACCTCACATTCCTGGAGTGAGTCACAGCCTACTAGAGGAAGGCAAATATGGCGTCAAGTAGGAGAAAAACTAAGAGCAGTGGCTTTCTCGATCTTGATCATGAGGGCATGGGAGTCTGTCCACCCCTTCATAGCTGTTACGGCGTTGGTCAGGGACTCACGAGGCTTAGCTAACATCACTGGGCGTGTATATGACAACATCATCTGCGAGCACCGGGAGACGGGTATACGGAAGTACTACGTACTCCAATTCAGATATCTAAACCAGAAATAAGGGCGGACTAAGGCAATAACCTTGAGGCAGATCTTCACTGGTAGTCCGGGGACCGACCTCAGTGTTCCAGAATGCACAGCAATACGGCGAGCCCAAAAGCCCGAAATAAAAGATTAAAAAACAGCCGGGACACGTAAATGTGCCATGCGAGTAAAAACGTAAAGGTAGGGAGACGGAGTCAGAACCATGCGATATCACATCGAGGTCAATATGCTCCTGAAAGGACAACTAAATGTGAGCAGTATAGATAGGTTATCGAGAGTAGAACGCCCCTTGCGAAATCCGTTGTACCATTTAGGGAACAAATTATATAGCTCCTTTCAGTGACGCAGGCAATGGGTAAGAAGGTGACGCAACAGCTCGGTAATTTGACGGATCAGTACATTTTCTGGATTACAAAATGGGTAGGACCGTGAAGTGTTGGCAGGTATCGGGTAAAACACCTGTGCTCAAAAACTAGTTATAACAAAGAAGAATCTGTTCTTACCAAGAAGACGGCAGTTGCCGCAACATCGCTTAAGATATCTGTTCGGGACCTGAGAAGGTGGATTTGGTACCAGATAAGTCAACAGCAAGCTCCGTCAGGGTGAAAGGTACCAACAAAGGACATCCGCAGGTATTGAAACCTTCGAAAACATATATGCTATGGGAGGAGGTGCAAAATCTGGCGTGCACAAATTTAAAAGTTGGTGCGAATCTCAGCATCCACAGAACACGTAAGGATGCGCGCAGACAAATCACCCCTAAAGGAGCGATACGAAGCCCACGGTTCCTTCATTGGCGTCTCGTGGGTTAAGACATTAATCCTTCGTAACCAGACAGGCCGTTTTGCAGAGCGGAGATACCTCTTGTCACCACTACCGTCTGCTCATAATGGAGATAAGTATCCTAAGAACAGCATTTAAGCGGATCTTTAACTTTAGTTGTTTTAGTAAAACAAATGAAATGTGCACGGGAGCAATAATATAGGAAAATAGTTCCATGGAAGGTGCAGCTGCACGCAGGCTATCCAGCACAGAGGCCGCAAACCCTTCCGGTGTGGTCAAGACAGCGGAGCGTGCTGAAGGTGCAATGGTAGCACCCGAATCATCTCTCGAGCTCTTTGTAAAAATTCACAATTTTCAGCAAACACAATTCTGCATGTGAAGCTGACGCAGCCTTTCAGAACAGTTCGCCACGTTGGCTTCGTGAGGGCCCCTGCGGTATAGACAACTAAGAGTAGCAGACTTACAGAAGTCCAATGAATGATCACCGCCACAACGCACACCCCGATACTTACTATGGCATACTGCTGAAGTATGACTATGTGGCACACAGTTAATACAAAAGTGCAAGGCGGGTAAATAAGGTTCCACCGAAAAGGAACAATAATACATATACACCTCAGGAAGAGAGGACACCTGCCAAGTAACCACGATAGTGCGGTTGGCAAATATTGCACAGAACCATCCATCAAAGCTTCTCTGTTCAACCGACGAACCCGGCTTACCGGGAAACGTCCCTGAACCTGCAGTTCCATCAAGAGCTCCGACTCACATCAGTCTTTGTTGACATGACGTACAATGCCCGGCTTATATAAGGGATTTGAGAGTATAAAAGTCTTTAAGTGGTGTGTGAGCAACTTAGATTGCAACAAATTATTCGCCATAACATCGTCCGTATATGTACTATCACCATGCGGTTGCCACTGGTTCGAATGGAAAGAATCCCTTTAAAGAAATGTGTGTGTAAAAACTTACTGAACGACACGAAATCCAAAGATTTCCGTTCCTCTTGGGATGGTATAGTAGGAACCTCATAGGATCCCAGATGAGTGTACAAATATGTATTGATGGGCAATGGCGAGCCGGCGGACACTTTGGTGGCGGCGGATGTCCCCATAAAAACTGCGAGGTTTATATTAAAACTTTTCCAGCTCACGTGGAACTCTTCGTGTACAAAGATGAGACAAAGTCATTATATATACAGGGGGAATCACCTAAAACTTGCACCGCAAATACTTCGGAAATGGAAAGTGCTATTGATGTGCATTTTTCACAGCATTGATTGGTAGTCAGGGGCTCGTACATTTAGTTTGAAAATAGATTTTTAATAATACTCAGAAGGTGTAATTTTTGAGCAAACATAATTTTTTTAAATGGAACAATGCCTAGTTACAACAACAGAATAGAGGTAGGGTAAATTAGAATGTTAGTGGCGTTTGTTGCAAGATTCTAGCGCAAGCGGTTTACGAGAAATCTTATTTTGAAATGTTTACACACCGACACCTGTAAATCTATGGTAGCAAAAACTAAAGAAAAACAAAAGGGAATTACAATACTTCTGTGGATTCTTACAAGTAAAGAGAACATAGCCCTTCAAAGGTTGTGTTCAAAATGACCGCCGACAGCTTCAATACACGCTTTCAGTCTGCTATGGAAAACTGCAGCACACGTTCTAGCGGTAATTTCAGAGCGGGCAGCAGTAATACGTCGTTACATGTCGTCTGGTGTAGTTGGTATATCCTTGTAGACAGTGTCTTTCAGCCTTCCCCACAGAAAAAATCTAAAGGGGTCAGATCCGGTATACGGGCCGGCCAAAGTACAGGTCCTCTTCGTCCAATCCAACGATTTCGAAACAATCCATTAAGACAAGCTGCAGTACTTCGTACACTATGAGCTGGACAGCCTTCATGTTGGTACCACAGCTTCCTCCTAGTCTGCAAAGGAACGTCTTCTAGCATCTGTGGCAGATGGTCTGTCAGGAGGTTGCGATAATTGTGCGAGTTCATTGTTCCTTCTATGAACAAAGGGCCTATTAGCTGATGGTTCACTATCCCGCACCACACGTTTAAACTCCATGGACGCTGACGTTCTACCTGACGAAGCCAACGGGGATTGTCAACAGACCAATAGTGCATGTTTCTACGGTTTACCTGGCCATGATTAGTAAATGTTGCCTCATCACTAAACAAGATACATGATGGATCTGGAGTATCATGTCTTAATGTCCATGTACAAAAGGTAACACGATTCTCAAAGTCGTTTCTATGCAGCTCTTGATGGAGAAAGATGTGATAGGGATGGAACCTATGTCGATGGAGAATGCGCAGTACACTTGCCTGACTTATGTCACTTACGTGCGATTGTGGGGGAACTAATTTGCGGATCTACTGCAATGGCAACCAAAACATTAATTTCTGCCTCTTCTCCATTCACTTGTTTGTTTCTGTTACGTTTTATAGGTGTCACAGTACTACTTTCACATAATTGGTTGAAGAGGTTGATAAATAATTGTCGAGATGTATGCCGTCTATTGGGATACGTTTCCGCATACACCTTACAGGAACGAACTGCATTCTTCCTACGCTCTCCATACACCATAATCATGTCGGCTTTTTTTTTGCATTAGTAAACCCCATCTTCTACTCACTACTTACTGCTTGAACTGTCACAAACTGACCAGAAAGTCGCAATGCAATCAATGAACAAAAAACACAATGCAAACAAACATAACAACATCGTACTAACAACTAAGCTGGTTGAATAGGTCAAACAATATTCGGGGTGGAAACTTTGCAAAATACGATTTCTTGTAAGCCACTTGCACTAGAATCATGCAAAAAGACATTGGCGTTCTAATTTACCTAACCTTTATTCTGTTGATGTAACTGGGCGTTCTTCCATTTAAAAATTGCATGTTTGCTAAAAAAATACACTTTTTCAGTATTATTAAAATATAATTATAGGCTAAATGTACGAGCCCCTGTCTACCAACCAATGCTCTGAAAACTGCACATCAATAGCACTTTCCATTTCCGAAATATTTACTATGCAAGTTTTAGGTGATTCACACACATACACATACACAGCAAGAAAGAGAAAATAAATATAAATGAAAAAGAGGTAGAACGAAGAAACGAAAGAGGGATTACAAGGAAATGAGACGAGTTCCGAATTTAATTCCACGTACCACTTTCACGAATCCAAACTTCAGCTCCCAAACGTACAAATAACTTGAGTCAGAAACCGTCCTCCAAGCAGTGCAGCCTGCCTTCGACCAAGCTCCACAAAACCAGGTAAGCGAGTGTTGCATTAGAATTTTTGTTTTGTAAACAAGAGTTACAAACCAGGTTAAAGGAATGATAGGTATAAATTAAAAACAAATAGAAAAACTCTGGCATAACATGTCAACTTCAGGTCTACCAATCATGAAGTCGTACCAAATATAAAAGTTAGAACCCGCCAGATACAAAACGGGATTAGATCCAAGGAAGGAAATATTTACTATCAAGAACAGAACACATACAATAAACTTTAATTTGCCAAGAGGCAACCACCCCTACACACTTTAATGTTTACAATATATGAAGTACACTTGTATTATGGAAGAAGAGTTAAAAAGTAAGTGTGGAGTGATCAAGTTGGCACCCTTCTTGTATAAGCAATTTGACATGTAAACCCCTTTAGACAGATATCCATGAAATGTTGGCAAGTAGAAAGGTTGTATGCTTTCGCAATTGTATCATCTACATAGATCTCTTAAGACCTCCATTGAACTAACGAACTGAAAAGTAATTTAGTGTAGGGAAAAACCAAATCTAATCCCGTTGTCTTAAGTTATTTGCACAGCTGTTATAAATGTGCATTATTCCTATGATTAATAAATAACCTATATTAATATTTTTGTATTCATTTATATAAGTAATGTATATTTTAAACCTAACACGTTATCTCTACAGAAAGTACTCGGCACGTTACTTTATCGCAGCTTATTCCCATATACTTCGCACTATAATTCTATCAGCCTATACAAGCTATTCCAATCAACAGAAATTTAACTAAATTATCTACACAGTTTCTTTTCCAGGTGCATGTTTTAGTGTACCTGTAGATATCTCTTCATTGGCAGTCAGTAATGGTTTCAGCTTAGAATAAAAAAAGCATAAAATTTCTTATACCGTGATCAGGGTTCAACCCCAGAGATTTGACTTGGTATTTATATAAGTACAATGTTATACTTGGCCATAAGATTAAAATGCCATGGTGAGGATTGATCCCTAGATCTTACAAGTAATATTGTGAAGAAACCAGTCATTGATGCCGTGACCTTTATCACAAAGCTAGCTACATATAAGCTGGCGCTCTCGCGGAATCGAGGAGTAGTCATTGCTGTTGCGACGTTCCAGTGAGTCAGTCAATAAGCAATTCTCTGAGTGAGCTGGTGACGACTGTTGTGATTTGCAGCAAATGCTACTGTGGTGCGACGGGTTGTAAATGTCTTGTTTTCGATTCCCGAGTGAAGTGAACCGTCCAGCGTGAAGAGGTTACGTTACGAAGGAAGTGAAGTGACGAAAAATTGAACGATTTCACCCTAGTGAAGTGAACTACCAGAAAAGGCGAACTACATAAAAACGACACATTGTCTTACGATACTGACAGAGAAGTCTCAGTATCCTGTTACTTACGTTTTGGACTATTTTCATAACTTTGCATTTAGAGGTTTAAAACCATTTTTTGTTTCCTTTTTGGGGGAGTGAATCAAGTTAGCAATGTTAAGGTGAGGACTGGACACCAACTTTACATATAGTAGCCTGTTAATTACCCACTGAGATTCCATACAACTTTCAATTTTGAGATTTAAGATAGTTTGTATAAAATTTTTGCTTTTGGAATAGAAAATGACTTAAGGTAAACCCCAGCCTTCTAGCTTGCCAATCTGATATTTTTCGCCAAGCTATTCAGAGGATCTTACAGATAAACATTTAAAGCCGCTCTTTAGGGAGTTTTTATTTTTGGAAAGCAAATTTACTAAGATAACTTCAGTATTGAACCCCAGGCTTTAAGGTTGCTGGTCTGTTATTGACTGAACTAACTAGACCGTCTTTACTGGAAAGAATCTGTGCAGTTAACGTTAAGGGAAACGACTCTAATTGGTAGTTGGTTTTATTAGTTCATGCTACAGATTCACGCCGATTGGTAATAATTATCAGTGACATCTAACTCAACGTAAGAGAGACGAATACATTCACAAATTCTTACGTCAGGAACGTCACGTTAAGTCAACACTAAATAGCTGCATTTAATACAGTGTGTTAAGCTGGGATTGATGTGACTTAACGCGACAAAGCGTGGAAATCTAACTCATTGTATTAAGGAGGAACCTACACCTTTGAGGGTAAATAAATATTATTTTTCAATTTTGTTATTGAAGAATGACACGTTCTCTTCTAATGAGAGCAAGAATAGGAGTGAAATCTATAATACTTTTGGATTTATACCCTAAAATGCATAGGATGTCGCTCGAGTTTGTCCTCATTTTCTCCAAACCATTGCGAGTTACAGAAAAGATAGATATGGCGACTAAAATATTTTGTTTGCTACTTTCCGTGTATCTAAAGAATCTACAAGAAGCACTATTGAAGAATCAGGTATTTGTGGAAGTAGAGATATATCTCTATCTTGTAATGGAATGTGATAAAGCAAGAACATCATCTGTACCTAAAGTGATCAGTGTCAAGTCAGGAAAGGTTCTCGCCACAGAAGGTCTGCTGCTGACCTGCAAGTCTTATTAAATGTGGAAATGTATGGCTGGTACTGTACAACTTTTAAATGGATGGGAAAACATGAAGATGGATGTACTATCAATTGTACAGGGAATGCAGTAATATGGGGTGGGGATAACATGAAAGTATTCATTCGTTCTCTCAAACTCCATTATCTGAAGTTTATAGATTGCATGGGTTATGTCAATGACATGGATAATGTTATAAATACAGTGACATTATGGTAATGCGATTAGAGAGAACTGAACATTGAAGCCATGAGGAGAGCCATATGGACAATGTGGTATCATAAGTCATCAGCAGTTGAAAAACCCGATTATGACGCCCTAAACTCCAGAAATCTTGAGTCATTTTCAAAAAGCTACACTGAATGGCACTTTAAGTCAATCCCGGCACAAAACCAAACTTCCATGTGCTATAATGTATGCAACAAAGCCTGTTTTTAAAAATCTTGTAACAACAGAATTTTATTGGTGGTTATAATCAAAATAACAATTAGTGGACTGAACACAAGAATTTGAAAAAATTGCTCAAAAACGGCTTTGCAATGTCCAGAATTGCTCAACTTGCAGTTAATTTGCAAATATGTCTTTCAATGATGGAATGCTGGCCAGTATTAGCGGTTCAAAGGAGCTGCTGAGACATGAGCCAGGAAAATTTTATCAAGACTCAGCTACAGAAATTGTTGATGACAGGCGAGTCTGATAAACTGGAAAAGGAGCTTTGAAGTCCACAAAGAAACTTAGAAGGTGCACGAAGAGCCTAATGATAAAAGAAACTGCATGAGAGATCAGTACAGGGGGCACAGTTTATGCAGCATGTCAGTTTTAAATGTCTTCCCCCATATTGGTAGCTTTGTCGCTTGTTTTCCGTAACACCGGTTTTTGAAAACAGTTTTGCAGATATTTCATAGAGTTTTTCAGATATTGTAATGAAATTTTGCGTACTTATGCATTTCATAGAGAAACAATGTACGAGAATCAGTGCTTCAAATTTCATACTTTATTTTTTACTTTAATTTTTTCATGACATTCAAATAAAAGTAGCATACTTTAGGATTAACTTCATAAAGAGTGTTAATACTACTGATATGTTAGTAAATCTTGTAGCTACAACACTGATCAGTATAATGGAAGAAGAATCATTAAAAACTATTAATGTTTATGAATGAGGCCGGATCGAAAAGTAACGCACAATATTTTTTTTCTGGCTTGATATTGCAGCTAGAATGTTGCAATTTCACACAGATATAGTTTGAGGTTTTCACTACAGAGGATATTTTTTGTTTCATGTGCAGCTCTAGCGACAGAAGCGTGAACTACGCAAAAACGACGGCGCGCATATTACTGTCGTCCACGTGTGAAGAGCAGAGAGGTGTGGTTCGATATTTGTGGGCCAAAAGGCATAAACCGAGTGATATTCGCAGGGACATGCGTGGCGTTTATGAGGATGATTGTATGAACCGTAGCAATGTCTCCAGATAGTGTGCATTCTTCCTAGAGAGTCGTGTGAACCTTAGTGATTCGCCACGCTCCAGGAGCCGGTAACAAATGCAACCCCGCAGAATGTCAAGAGGCATTGAGGCGGCAATTTTGAACGACCGGCGTGTGCAACCGTGAACCTTATTGCAACAGTTCAACATTTCCTGTGGTGCAGTGTACGATATTGTTGATGACACGTTGAAATTTCGTAAAGTTAGTGCTCGCTGGATGCCTAAGAACCTGATAGACGAACACAAGGACCAGCGAATGACGAACGAGCTTGGATAACCTAACGCGGTACACCGCAGAAGGGCATGACTTTCTGAAAGGAATCGTCACTCGTGATGAGTCGTGGGCATACCACTACATGCCCGAAACCAAGCAGACAAGTATGGAGTGGAAACATGCTGGTTCCCCAGTGAACAAAAAATTAAAAGTGCCTCAATCTGCTAGGAAAGTGCTTGTGACGGTGTTCTGGGATGTGCTTGGTGTTGTATTGGTGGACTTTGCTGAACACGGGACTACTGTGAATGCTGCAGCCTACATGAAAACTTAAGTGAAGTTGCGTGGTGTCCTTCGTGACAAACGACACAATATGAATGCTGACGATGTCCAAAATTCTTGACAATGCTTGCCCCCATGTTGCTGCTGCTGTTCGACAGAAAATTACCAAATTTGGTTGGAAGGTGCTCTAGCATCCACCATACAGTTCAGACCTTGCACCATTGGACTTTCATCTGTGTGGTTCCATGAAGAAATTCCTGGCCGGCCGACGTTTTGCGACAGATCGGAAGTGAAATCAGCAGTCCGCCGATGGCTATACTCCAAGGAAACGGACTTCTACGAACAGGGTATATTGAAACTGGTATCACCATGGGAGAAATGCGTTGAGAAACTTGGTGACTATGTTGAAAAGTAGGTAAAAGGTGTATATTCAGTTATAATTTTTGTTGTTGCTTTAAGTATTAAACTTTTTTTTAAAAAAAATATTGTACGTTACTTTTCGATCCGCCGTCGTATATTATTAGGAAATGCCATATATACAACCGCTGTTTTGAGTACTTAATTGCCTTTTATGTCAAAGTTTAGATTGCATTTGAATATATAAATATATTATGAAATCAGTGTTTGTTTTCCCTTCCGAATTTCTTTTTGTAGCATAATACATTATTGAAAAAAGTTTAAATATACGTTTTTTGTAGTCAAAGGTGTAGGTTCCCTCTTAAATGGAGCTGTTTAGCGTTGAATTAATGTGGCTTAACGCGACGTAGCTTAAGAGTTTGGCAATACGAAATATTTCCTTCCAGCTACCTAAGTGTGATATCATGTCTTAATTAAAACCAGTCGCCGTGGAGCAGTAGCATGAAGTAACAATACCAATCAAGAATCATTATCGCTACGTTAAGTACTCCTAATTAAGCCTTTAGTTTACTAGCATTCCTCAACTTTACGTTACGTCGCATTATGTTAAGTAAAGTTAATCGTAATCCCGACACTAGACTTTCACGATTCGCCTCATTAAGTCACTTTGAATCAACCCTAAATAGTCGCATTTAATACAGTGTGTTAGACTTTCATGTTACGCCAGGTTAAGTGAACACTAAATAGGTGCATTTAAAGCATTATGTTTGACTTTCACGTTAAGTTATGTTTTGTTCATCCTAATCTGGGCACAAACTTGTATAGAATCCAGAAACCCGGTATCAAAGGTTGATTCTGAACCAGGTGTATTATTAAGGGTATCCAACTGGGTTCTATTCACGCCCATTTCTTCTTATTACTATTTATAAATAACCTGCCTAATTGTCTTAGAAAAAGTCAATATTTGTGTGATTTTTGCAGATGATATCAATGTACTTATTTATGAAAAGTAAGGTCAGCAATAAAGAGATTCTGTCAATTAAGTGTTCGAACAGCTTTCATTAAACTATGATCAAACAAACTAGATTAAATGTCAAACGAAGCATAAACAAGTAATTAATTAAGAACCAGGTGTGTACAACACCATAAGTAAAACATCTTATGTAATATTTCTTGCGGTTCAAATACATGAAGAGCTCAGCTGGAGAAAACAAATAAAAACAATGCTACCAAAACTTATCTCTGCTTGCTTTACCTTAGGAAATTTAAAAATTGTCCATAACCAAAATGCCATATGGACACTTGATGGACACTACAGGGCATTTTTACGCGTTTTTTGCAATTGAAAGAAAGCCTTCTGTAGTATTACACCATCTAAGAAATTAACTTTTCAGTGCTTATTAAAGGTGTTTTGAGTGTACTGGTATCAATATTTCTTTAGCTGGCATTAGATTTTATAACTGTAAAGATATTTAAATGTCCTAAAATAATTTCTAAAACAATTTTATTTTCATTTATAGGTACACTTTTCTCTGAAATAAAGACCATAACTTGACCAGTTTTATTACCATTTTTATGTAAATAGCTTAAGATATCCGGTTAACTATTTGTCCATTGGAGGGACCAATTTTATTTTCTAAAAATAGTCACAATAAAATAATTTATGGTGTATTTTTTATATTTATAATTTTTTTCGTAGAAACTATGTAATTTAGGACCAAAATATTTAACCTAGTAAGTGCACTTAAGCATTCTGTACAACCACAAAACATTTAAAACATGCAAGTTAAATAGATTTTGAAGAACGTGCACCTGGATTTTAAAAAAATAACACAAGCGGCAAAAAACAACGTCAGCACATTGTTACATATATGCATACGTTAACATTCCTGGACCATAAGCCCTTTAATGGTCCAAACAACGAAAAACAAATTACATAGGTATGTACCCTATGCCATTTATAATCCATTACAACAAAAATCATTTTTGAACCAAAATCTATACCAAGGGTCCTTATAAGGAGTATATTTTGCCTACTTTTACTCCCTGTTGCGAAATGGAATAATCTGGCTAATTCGGCGCAGAGCAAGCAGGTATTGATATTACAAAAAGGGCCATATGCATTATTTGTGGCGTCGGACCTCGTCATTTATGTAGGTCCTTTTTTAAAACAGAAAGTATTTTTATTTTTGCTCGCGAATGCCTACATTCTCTCTTGAGCCATCTTACCGATAACTAGGATAACTTCACAACAAACCTTGCGGCGCATGACCACAATACGAGGATGCAGACGATGTACATAGACCAGCAAATAGCTTAAAACTTTCCCCAAAAGGATGTAACTATTTTGCAATAAAATTTTATAGTAACTTCCCATGTTACCTAAAACTATTAGGCAATCCTAATCAACATAACATCTTAAGAATAGATTTAAAGCCTTTATTACCTATTCCTCCGCATACACTATCGAGGAAGCTTTAATATGTCTTGCAACAGATAAATATCAATACACAGCTCAGAGTGCATGTATGGTGGTTTAAACGTATTTGTTATTGTTGTGCTATTATGATGTACTTTGAGAAGTTTGCTCATAGAATTGTGGGAATTTACAAATTTTCACCTTCTCTTACATAATGCATTTTGGGGAGAAAAATATAATAAAGGAAAAACAAAGTTATTCTTGGTGATGCGCATGAGCATTATTTCAATTTCTGCTTGGGGATGGGAACCTAAAGGAAACCCCTCTTTTATTTAATAACATATTTGTATTAAAATTACAGTTATCTAGTTTTTCTTTTCGTGGTGCGACAATAGCTTGTATCCTAATTATTTTTCATATCTTAGAGTGAAATTAACCCCCCTGACCCCCTAAATAACTTCCCGGTGATGGGTATTTTATTAGTTATGCTCCATATTTCATAACTATGATGGTTCGATGTCCCTGAATGTTGCTCACGTGGGAAAAATGAACTCACAAACAAATAAAAAACCGCTTTCACACTTCAAACGTGTACTAAAACGAAAGTGTTATACTCTGGATGTGCGATATAGGAGTTCAAAAACAGCTATAGACCCATACAGGAACATCTTAAAATAATTATCTTCCTCCGTGAAACAGTTGTGCATTTTAGAAGTGCGCAGTTCATTCGCCTACCGGTTCCGTGGAGATCAGTCGAAGGCAGACTGCACTGATTGAAGCGCGCTTGTCGTCCTCCGTGCTATAGTGGTTACAATGCTAGATTCTAGTTCCCGCGGTCGCGGATTCAAACTCGGCGGAGGGCGATGGATTTTTTCAGGTGCAAAGATCCTTCGGAAGGAAAGTAAAGCTGGTGGTTCCGTGTTGTAGATTTACGGCACGTAAAATAACCAAGTCTAATAAAGAGGCTTCTAAGCAAATTTATCGGCCTTTCACCCCAATACTGAATGGGATTCTAAGGGCCACAGCAATTAAAAAGCGTCTATAAATAAAACTTAGCTTTAATTTTTGAAGGGCGGTTTACAGATTAGGTGATTTTTACGTTTAGGAGAGTTGTGCTAGAGTTCGTGTTGCGTGTGCTTTCGTGAAAGTAATATAAAGCTATTAAACTCGACCTACAACACATTTCCTTGCAGTCTTTTATTTCCTTCCGTAAACCTCGTTTTCTTTGTCTCTTATTTTATTTATTCTTTTTTTGACTTGTCTATCTACATGGGGAGATCCACGTCCGCTGGAAATCTTTCATAGGAAACTCGACGTCTTTTGACTATGGAGGAGGATCCTGCACCCCAGCCGGGGCCCACATTGCCCACTGACGGGTATTTGGTCACTGATTTCGGACCCTGTGAAGTTAATATTATATTATCATTACAGAAACGGAAGTCTTTGAATTTCATGGCAATCGGCAAGTTATTACATACTCATTCATTTAAAGGGATTCCTTCCATTCGATGCAGTGGCAATCGCAAAGTGAATGGTTACGTTTATGGATGGTATTATGGTGGATACCTGTTGCCATCTAAGTTGCTCGCAGCCAGGAGCGTCATTTCAATTTCTGCTTAGCAGGAAAAAAGATTGCCTGAAGCAGTTTCCGGAAGTTTCATGTGGATTTTAACGACACATCTAGCCTAAAAGAAATTCATGTTTTACTTCTCAGATGTGAAATTATTGCATTAAAAGTACAGCTGTCATAATTTTTCTTTTGTAGAGCCGGGCATTATCCAGCATTTGGAAAAAGACTACACAGATTCACATATCTTACTAGAACGGCAGGTTCAGGGGCATTACCCAGTAAGTTGGGTTCGTCAGTGGAACAAAAATTTTGGTGAATGGTTCTTCGCAATATTTAGCAACCGCTCTATAGTGGTTTATTTATATTACTGTATAGTTTCAGTAGACTCTTATCTATCGGTATTACGTTGTGTTAACTCTGTGTGCTATGGTCACTTTTCAGCGGTATGCTGCAGTAAATCTCGCTGTGTGCGTTCTGGCAGTGAACATTCGTTAACCTCATCTAGTTCCGCTATTCTTAGCTGTCTTCATATCAGGAGTTCCCATGGGGCCAACGTGGTGTATGTACTGAAAGGGTGCGTCATCTTCAAATACAAAGAATAATGTTTACTCAAAGTTATGAATTTTTGCAAGCTGTTCGGTAGGTACCTCGTAATGCTATAATTACACCTGCGCGCAAGAGATACCTTGGCACACCGGAATGGGTGGCGGTCTCTGCACTGGGTAGCCTGCGTACAGTTGCACCTCGCGGAGAGTTTTCTTCTACTGGTACTCCAGTTCACGTTTCGTCTGCATTTCTTAAAAATGTAACTTTAAGGACATTTAGGTTGGCGATGGAGGACTGTAGGACGGCGCCCTCCCCAAAGTAAGCGCCCTGTAAATAAAAAATAAACACAGAAAAGGTAGGATAACATCAGATGTGACTGCAGTATTAATTTGTGCATTCCCTGATTTAGTTTATAGATTTTGTTTTGTTTGAAATGTTTTTGCAACGCTTATATAGCGAGTGGTGCGAATGTTTTCATTACGGAGTACATTTCGGGCTACATCACGTCCGTCCGGGAAACCTCGCGTTTGTGGATACTGCTACAGATGAGACTTGCGGAGGGGAATACTTCGATTACGGGCGAGGGGTGCAGAGAGGTATTTGTAACTTGGCGGAGTCCGAAACGGTTCGCTATTGGTTTTTTCCCCACGCGGTCGTTTCCATGTGGTGTCCCTTAATTTCATTGCCGCCACTATATGAAAAAAGGTATCCATTTTGGTTTAAAGTTTTGTCAAATTCTTAAGCTATACTGCGATTTAAAGTATAGTATTATGGAGTTAAAACGATTCAGAACAGATAATCCCCCTTGTACTGCAATCTATGTTGATCACCTTTGTATTCGAGTCGCAGTTCACGTGCTCATACGCAGAGCTGTGATTCACACATGTACCTACATGTTAATTGTATAATTATTTTACGGAAGCACGTGCTCTGCAAAATACCTAACTTAACCAGTAAATTCAGTCCAAGTGGTATGCCCTTGATGGAGACTGAAGATCTGTTAAGTGTGTATTTAAAGTTAATTAGTTACGGAATCGTAATTAACAGTAAGCAGCAACGCATTACTTGCACGATTCAAATAATCACGCCAGAGAGTGAAGGATGGTTTCCAATACTCAAGAGGATAAAAACGTTTACTGATGCTTTGGCCATATGTTATATACGAGAATGCGCTTCATCTACACGAGTATTAATTAGGTTAGTTTAGTTATTTTTGAGAGGCACGTAGATATATGATAATTTCATACAGTTCATGTTATACTCTTGAACCTTTAACGTGTGTTGTTGATTGCTTGGTATCATCACCTACAAGTTTAGACACGAGATAAGATTGGGCGAGCAAAAATGATCTATGCGTTCCGCGTAAAAAATTATGTTCTTACTCTGACGTCTGAATAAATACTGTTATAGAAGATATGAATTAAAACTTAGAGGAAATTTGATCAGGAAACACAGCTTTGTCGATGTTTAAGCATGTATGATTTAAGACTTTGTGAAAACAAAAAGCAGTATATCCATTTGGTGTAACAATGTATTTTTCCCACGAAAGCTTTATCCGATATTCATTAAGGCACGGGTGTACTGTATGATATAAATGGCAAAAAAGCTTCCTGCTACTGACATGAATAATACAATAATTATTTATATAGTTTAATTTACTTTCGCTTTGGTAGCTGCGTTGTATTGTATGTTTTATTTCTGAATTACTGCAACGTATAGGATTTTGTACATGCTGGAAAATATATCCAGAGTATTTTGGGTTTTTGTTTACGTGCGTTTTCCGGTAAACTGTAGAATAGAATCTGTCGCGCTTAATACGGAAACATCACCTGCCGCCCTCCCAAACGTGAAAATCACGAGTCACCACTGGTTAAGGAGCCGCTGAAAGATGTCCAGGATAGTTCCCCGCAGTATCTTAAACCTTACTCTGATGTTCCTTATGCTCCAGCAGATAGATGCCCTTTGGTTTCTCGCACTTCACTGTTTTCCTCGACAGGGGGCAAAAGGAACCTACATAATTGGGGGCCGACATTGCTGATACGTTCACATGTTGGCATGTGGATACTGTGTCTTTACCTGCGACCCCGACATTGCATTTATCTGAGTGTTTCAGCCGTGAATTTCGGCTCCACTTGAATGACGCCCAAATTTTGCAAATTCTTTATACACTAGGAGGCTGTTTACGGATTTTACGTGTGGTACTACTCGTAGCTCCATATCCTTGGAAACTACAGTTCCGAAACATGACTAATTTCCAACATGGAACGCTAGAGGCTTATATTCTAAGTTTCAGGAACGGACATTTAATTCACGCAAACGTAACATCCATGTAGCTGACTTCTGTGAAACATGGCTGAAGCCGGGTGTAAATTTCACTCTTCCCACATATCGCATTGTACGTTCTGATCGCGTGGATTGTCTTTTAGCACACAAATGTCTGACTTATACGGAGTTCGGAAATTCTTCCACTCCGCTAAATATACAATCCGTGGGGATAGTTATACACCGCCTCACACTAGAAGCAGTATATAATTCGCCTACCTCTCTCTCTAGGCGCAATGGGATACTTTTTTTTATCAATTTCGGGCACCTTTTGAAATTCTGGTTGATTTTGGTCCCCAACACGTTTTGGGACGATTCCCAAATTCCTTCTGCGGGAAGGAGTAGAACTCGCACGATGCTTAATCAACATGCCGTCGTTTGTTTGAATCTTTCGATTCCTACACCTTTTGCAGCTCCTGGCACAGCTCCCACCGTGTTGGATTTAGCCTTGTGTAGCAATGGACAATCTTTTTTTTTGGGGTTGGTCCAATTTGACTGAATCTTGGGGGTTATCATTTTCCTATATTGCTACAGTAGTGACCCTCTTCTTCCCACTCTGTGACGCCGTTTCCTTCTAAATGCAGTAGTAATCCTTCTAATATTAACAGGGATAATGTTCATGTGTATCTTTTGGAATGTCTGAGACCCTTATCCGGTTCTACAGGACTCCATAAATGGACTGAAAGTTTTATAAGTTACATGCGTACTGGGTCATTTTGCATCAATTTTATGTAACTCACGCAGAAAGGTGACGTTTCCCCGTTTGGTGGAACCTGCTATATTCACTTTATGCAGTTCGCCGCATAAAGGCTCTGGCGGATTATCGCCGCACTTTGTCATTGGATACTTATGTCCATTGTAAGCAGACGGTAGCGGTGGCAAGACGGAATCTCCGTTCTGCAAAAAGGCTTGCCTAGTTACGGAAAATTAGTGCCTTAACCCACGAAACTCCTATAAAGGAACTGTGGACTTTGGGGTGACTTGCCTGCGCGCTGCCTGACGGACCCTGTGGATCCAAAGATTCTCACCAACTTTTCATATTTGTATACACCAGACACAGCACCTTATCCCCCACCATCTGTACTTTCCCAGGTATCAATGCCTGCGGATCCCTTGAGGTACCTTTCACTCAGACGAAGTTTACTATTCCTTATCTGGTACCAAATCCACCTCCCCAGGTTCCCGATGAGATGTCTTATGCGCTGCTCCGGCAGCTGCACCCTCTTGGCAAGAAAGTCTCCTTTGTTCTACCTAATCAGTTTTTGTGCACTGTCATTTTACCCAGTACCTGGTGACACTTCACTGTCCTTCCCATTTTGAAACCCGGTAAACCTCCTACTTCTGCGTCAGATTACCGACCCATTGTGTGTCATCCTCCGCGGAATAGGGCACAATGCTAGCCACTAGTTTCCGAGGTCGCGGGTTCAAATCCGACTGAGGGCGACGGATTGTTTCGGTTACGTAAACTCCTTGACTTGGCTTCCTTCGGAAGATAAGTAAAGCCGGTAGTTCTGTGTCGTAGATTTACGGCACTCTAAAGAACCTCAGTATGCTGGATATGGGCCTCTGGACAAAATTGCCGGTCTTTTGCGCCCAATATAGAATGGAACGCTAAGGACCAAGGTAGTTAAACAGCGTCCATAAATAAAACTCAATTAATGTTTTGACCCGTTGCGTTATCTTCTTGCCCGCGGAATGTGTTTGAACGTCGCACCACTGCCTGTATCACTGAATAGAGCAACATGATTTGTTCCTTAAGTGGTACACCGGCTTCCGCGGAGGCTGCTCTACTTTAGATAGCTTATCCATACTGGTGACTTGAAGGAGCATATTGACCTCGATGCGAATTTTTGGATATCGCGCGGAGTTTTGACTTTCTCTCTACCCTTACTTTCTTCAGGTGTGCTCATTTAGGTGTTCTGCTCAGTTTTGTGTACTTTTATTTCAGCTTTTTGGGGAACGCGTATTACTATGCGTTCTGGAGGTAACGAGGTCTGTCTTTGGACTACCAGTGAAGGCCAGTCTGAAGGTTCTTGGCTTAGTCTGCTTTTATTCCTGATTACGTCTCTGAACTGCAGAAGGTGGTACCTCCTCTTGTCCAGCTCCTGTGTTCCCGGATGATATTGTCATAAACGTGCCAGTGGTACTTACTCTATCCCTCGTAATTCTTTGAAAACGCTGTAATAGCCTTGAAGGGGTGAAAAGTTAATTTGAGTCATTTGTGGACGCCCTTTAAGTAGTGTGGTCCTTAGCGTCTCATGCTGTATTGGACGTGAAAGACCGGAAGCTTTGCTCAGATGCATCTATCAGGTTTGAGGTTCTTTTACGTTCCGGAAGTCTACGACACGGGAACCGATTTACTTCCCTTCCGAAGGAAGCCATAGTAAGCATTTTATGCCCGAAAAAAATCCAGCGCGCTATGCCGGGTTTTAACCCGCGATCTTGGGAACTAGGGGCCAGCATGATAACCCTAGACTACGGAGGCGGACATTTGGACAGAATCCCATGGATCACGGTGAACACCGAGAAAGCCGCTATTCTTTGTTTTTCCTCACACGATGGCAGATTTCTCTTCGGCCAGTACCCTGAGCCTCACTCCAGGCGCGTGAAATTACCATTTTTCATTTCCTGTGACTAACACTTGATCGTGTATTTCCCGGCTGCGTCAACGGCTAGATAGTAAGTTTCAATTTCTTCGTGCGTCAATATGGAAGAAGTGGAGCTCACATCCCGGTTTGCTCTTATGCTTGTATAAGGCCGTCATACAGGGATGACTGCTTATGGTGTTTTTCTATGAGGCGCCACTGCTAGTTACGCTTTATTGTCATTGCAAGTTTACCTCAATCGCTTTTCCGATATGTGGTGCGGTACTCCCAAAAGGCACCTATAGTAGTAATGCACAGGGAATTAAGTCTGACCCCTTGATACATCTGGCCCAGTGGTGTGTTTACGGTATCTTCTTGCTCGTTGGAATGGTCCATCTTTCCATTATTTGCCAAGTTATATTTGTTATTGTAACGTTGTCCGGAGGGTAAGTTACACAAGGAAGTTGTGACGTCCATCTTGAGAGTCTACTCTTTAGTTTGTCACGCCTGGTATATACATCGTGGCCTGACATATTCTTGCTATACGTTTTCATATTCTACGGCCCTAAATACCATCTCATATGTTAAGGACTGTTTACGTGTACTAGATTATCCTGTTCTCTTTCGGGCACATTTATTATTCCATGCTACTATTCCCACCATAGATGATGTGATGATAATGAGATGGGGTTAAGGGCGCTAAACAGCGAAGGTCATCAGCGCCCTTACAAGTTTTAAAATGTAAAAGCCAAGAACCATAGATGATCACCCGACATTCTTTACTGATAGTTCTCGGCAGTTAAACCCCCGTGTATGGGATCTGCGTTTTTCTTACCAGAGTTGAAATATGTCGTAACTTTGGATTCCCAGATTTTTGCTGAGTTCCTTGCTATATATATAAGGTACTAGAGCTTCTTTAGGATACAACGTTGAGAATGACGATTATTCACACTGACTCTTTGGGTGTCTTACAGGCTCTCAGACAATCCAAGCTTTTACCATGTTTTGGTTGGTATATACGGGCGCCTAAATCACCTCACCTTGCTTTAGGTCCACTTAGGGTGCTATTTGCCTGGATTCCGAGACATTTGCGCTCCCTGTGAAGCTTTCTTCCGGTTGCTGTACCGCCTCTATAGTATTATGTACCGGTACAAATATCCTTAACTGCAAATGGCTTCAGAGTGGGAAGACTTTACTCACACGAAACGTATCCTTTGTCCTGTTCCACCACCACTATCCCTAAACCGCCCCTGGGTTGCTTCTTTGCGCTTTCCTCGACACATTGTTTCCCAGATTTCTCGGATGCTTGTAGGACATTGTTATGCCCATTGTACTTGTTCCGCAATTGTTCCGGGTCGACCCCTTATTTCCCATGTGGTCAAGAGACATCTTTGGAGCATCCCATATTTTATTTCTAGAAAGTGGTGCCCAATGTTGGAAGTGTTATGCCAATTCAGCACCGTTGAGTTTTCTGTGTCGGTGAATTACTTATCATATAACGATAAGCGGTCCGCCAGGCTATTTTTCGTCACCTACAGCGTAATAAGTTTTAACTTTTCTTCTTAGTTTTCCTTAATTTTCGTACTTAAGCGTGTCTGCATATCTGATTTTATGTGTGGTTGGGCATTTATTAATGGCACGCATGCTGTTCTATTTTCTCTTATCCTTTTTTTATTATAACACTTCCCTCAATTAAGGACTGCCATATAGACAAAGTGTACCTATACAATTACCAAATTTAAATTTAAATTAACAATAATGACGATTTATAGTTAGAATATCAAAATAATGGAAATCAACTTAAAATAGAAATACAAATAAATTTAAACCGGGACACAAAAGTAGTATAAAATAATCGTATTATGCAGTTAAAATAAATACTTATATAAATACATAAAAATTTCAATGATTTTGAAATTCAATAATTTCAAATTCTGTTTTCTCCATATTGTTCCACATTTCTTTTCCTTGTTTTATGGTGTGACGATTATGCATTACGTGTTTCTGAGAAATGATTAACGATATTTAAGTGGTTTTTAGCTAACGTTTTTATATTTCTTATTGTAATATTAGTAACACTTGTTGCAGAACCTTACTGTAAGGGTGGCCGTATAGCCTTCGATAGAGCTCCGTCCAAATGTAAGGGGGAAGAAGTTCGTAGCCGGCGGGCTAGTCAAGAAGGAGAAGTGCATAGTTTCAATATGTCTCATCTGATAGTAAGCTATCAAAACCTAGGTCGCTGTTTACAGGATTGGCAATACTTCTCAGCGTTGCCAACCATACAGTAAATTGTAGTAAACTACGATAATTATTATACAAATACGATATGTAATGTAATATTTATTGAGTGCCAAAATAATTACAATCATATTGGGAGTGACTGCTTCTGGCCCTGGCCACTTTATAGTCATCTCCCCTCCTTTCAAAATAATAACATATTAATCTATTGAGGATTAAGTTATTACATATTAGATGTCTTCCCGGATTAATATTACATGTTAATACAATTAGTAATTATTATGTTTATTTGTATTTACCTTATTTTCTTCTTTTAACCATCCATATCCATTTATTCCTATTCATTCTATACCATGAACTTTCTTTTCTCCTAATCTCTATTTTTTTAGCTAATTTTATACCCTTCTATATTTTACTCACACTATTTTCTCTAATAATTTTAGTTACTTTCTCTGCTTGTCTCTTTCCCCTACCCTTACGTTAAAGTCTCCATTATTATAATTTCTACGTTCGTATATAAATATGATATAAGTTAATTACCTTACGATAACCGCTGAACTGTAGAAAACCTTTTCTCACAAACATTTCAATATTAATTAAAATATTAGGATTAGCTTTAGTGCATTTCAGTTTTCTAAACTATCAACCACCGTTAATTCAATTTTTCTCATCGAATTCCTCCGCTGCCAGAAATTCCCTTGGTCATAAAACCAACGCGCAGTTCCCTTATTCACTAACTCATGTTTAGATAAGGGTCGTATTGGATGACTGCGCTCTTATCTCACACCTATTTTAATTTCAAATATCAGTATGCATCTAGCAACCGCAATAGCGTGTTATTCTGTGGTGTAAACGCAGAGAAGTGACGAACAGCATATGGAAGCTGAGATAATTGTTAGTGGGCACCAGTATCATGGAAAGTGAAGATAACACTGATGGACCATTAACTTCTCAAAAAATAATGGGTGCGAGAGAGTACCAAAGGCTGAAGCACACAAGGCAGAAATTTAGGCAAAAGCTGTTATCCGATATAACGTACAAACAATGGCTAGAACCTATGAAAGATAATGTTTATAAAGCAAGGTATAAAGTGTGTGGATGTGAATTTAGTGCGGAATTGACTGTAGTAAAAAGCCATGGTATGGGATCACATTAAACGCCGCGAAAAGTGTAATCTTTGCCCCCCCCCATAAGCTTTAATTTTTTTTTATCAAACCAGAATCCTCTAGGGCTCTCGAGGCCCAAAGTAAAGCCGATGGTCCCGTGTCGTAGATTTACACTACGTAAAAGAAGCTTAAGGCCTTTGAGAAAAATTACCGGTCTTTCACGCCCAATATAGAATGGGACGCTACGGACCACAGCAGTAAAAGAGCGTCCATAAATAAAACTCAATTTCATTTTTTGACCAAAAGAATGTTATGTGAGATTTTATCAGCACACATTTCTTTAAAAACAATAGACCATTTCATAAAAACTGTTAAAGTGTCCATCTCTGACTCGAAAACTGTTAAGGACATTAAGTTAGGGAAAGCAAAGGTCACGAGGGTGTTACAAAATGTAAGTAAATGTCACCTTGAGGAACTTAATGATGTGTTACAGAAACAAAACTTCATATAATTAGTGATAAATCTACAGATGTTTCTAGGTAAAAAGATCTGATGTGACACATTCACATGACTTTCTCTGCCCTCTATCTTTATTAGTGGGTATACCGACTATTCTTATTAAAGCTTAGTTTTCTGTCTACTACATTTTAATTCAAATAAGAGCTTTGCAGAAATAGCTGTATTACACATTTCGTTATAGATAAACGGAAAACCGATAGTCAAATGTTTAAAAACTGGGCGTTATATGCGGCCTTAAATTCCATACTGTTTCCATGCAATCGCGAGAAACAACCGAAAATCAATGAGGCTTTATAAGCATGGCCAGTATTGAACAATTTGAATCTTTAATAACGGACATCTCAGAAATGGCCCATGCAAATAAAACTTATTTTAAATAAGCCGTGTGTTCTAAGAGATTACTTTTTTGTATGGTACGTTTCCGTCTATCGGTTAACGTTTACCAGTTATACAAGAGATACAGAATTCCTTCCGAATGAAATGTACTTTACAGGCTATTCCCAGAAATTTCAATATATACATTTTATTTGTCATGTAAATATCTTCAGTATTTGAGGTTTTAATTAAAATTCTTAGAACCATTTCCTTAAAAATAAAAAACTTCGAAGAATAATTTATGTAATGGTGCTTGAGATGGGGGTATTTTCTTGAAAATCTAATGCCTGGAATCTGCGAAGATATAGAAGAGTAGCACTCAATTTTTTCAGGCATAGTTCGAAAAGAATGGCTTATGTTTTTTTAATTCCAAAACTTCTGCAATAACGGACCTCAAGATACTGTGGTCGTCGCAAATAAGATGGTTGTCGTTAAGCGTGGTTTCGCATATCCTAGAACAGTGGAATGCATTGAAACTATTTATTTATTTCAAAACAGGGGGATGAAATACTGTGTTCAGCTGAGCAGTTATCAAGGTTACTCGGTGATAACTTTATACGGATATATTTAATTTTGCTTGAATGTATTGTGCCAAAATTTGTGCTACTAAATTAGTATTTTCAGAGGGAAAAGTTAGTGATATGTTCATTGCGCGAAAGAATGTTTAGAACATACGAAGGAATTTTGCTCTCCTATGGACACCTGATTATGTAAACAAGATCGACCTTGTAACCATTGACCCAGCGGACTCGACAAAATGTGTGTCATACATTCAAATGTATTTAGTTATTAGTGTAATTAATTTAATGGGTAAACCAGAAAATATGTTCTCAAAAAGCCAAAGTAACAGACTTGTACTATAGTGTAAGAAGTTTTTTTTTAAATTGTCTTGCTATGAACTAAAACAGCAAGATGATTTCAGCAATACCGTATTTCAAAGATTAAACTGGTTTAGACCCCAAATAGCTTCCAAGAGTGAACAAAGACCGTCATTTTTGTTTCACTTCTAATAGCGCTACAGAAGAACCATGGAGATATACAAGAAATAGACAATCAGTGGAGAGCTTTACTTTTTTTTTTCTTTTCTTTCTTTACTTCCTTCCTTCCGAAAATCTCAACTTAATGAGGTGGGCACGTTTTGAGCATTCATAAAAGAAAGAAAGCACCTTCAAGGGTATCAAGAATTCTTAACATTGATGAACAATGTTCTCAATATATTAGTTATTCCATAGCCCCATTCTAGTTCCGATTGTGAGCGAGTGTTCTTGAAAGTGAATTTAATAAAGACACTACGAATAAATTACATAAGTGGACTTAATGCTGTGATGCCCTCTGCCCAGTGGTTGGAATTTGAACCTACTGAGAAAATGATTGCCTCAATGAAATAATTAAACATTTATGGACCCATCAGCAACGAGGTAAAAGGCCAGGACAACGAAGCAGAGGTTGTACATTTGGTAAGTGCTAACTGGATTGTGTTGTTTGTAATTTTTTACTATTTAGAGATTGTCAATCTGATTTATATAAACTAGGGTGAATTGCTAAGAGGATTTTTTTTCTTTATTGTTACTATTGATTTTTGTTTATTTATATTACGGCTCATTAACCATATATTAATAAACATTACGATAATTCTGGGAAAAGTACAATAATTTTAAGGTGCCCACGCGATAATTTAGCTTTTCAAGGTTGGCGGTTATAATGCTTTGTTGACCCTGCCACCTAGCGACCTTGTATGAGCCTTATAATAATTATGACCGCTAATTAGTTAAGTATGCTTTAAATGAAGTAGTGTGGAATTGCCTGTATGTCTTCCTGAAGAAAACATAATGCAGGTACTGCATTATCAGTGTAAGCAGAATCATTTATGTGTATTATGATGATAAGATTTGAACTGAAATAAGCGTATTTTTAGATTTGGGCTTTTTCTTTTTTTGCATCATGTCATTAACTCTGTTATAAAGGGATGCTAACTTAGGTTCCACTTCCGTATATGTCACTTAACGTTTTACATTTTCGTATCTTAAGCTGTTCACTTGATACAAATTCTCCTCTCGTAGCGTTCGCATTGAAGGATGCTTCACTTTAAAGTTCACTGCATTATCTGTAGCAATAACAGTGCACGCATATAAACAAACACTGTATTACAAGGATTGGAAATAGTTACGCAAAACTAATGGAATAAAAACTAGTAGAATAATACTTTAACTCGTAATTTACTTTTTGAATTAAAGTTTTAATACATTCCTGCAATCTAAATACATGTCATTGGCAAGGTTTGAGCCCGATTGCTCGCAAAATCTGAAAGGTGTAAGGAATGCTTGCAGTTGTTACATATTGATTTGGTATCGGAATTACTCAGAAATGCCTTTTGTTCATAAATTTCATAAGAAAAATATAAAACATACATGTTTACATAAAGAAAAAGGAAATACATATGTGTATTTAAAGAAAAAGGAAACATATATGTTATGTATTTAAAAAATTAGCAAATGCATATGTGTACTGAGTATTTATTTGGTTAATAATGCAAAAAAAATGAATCAAAAGCATTTTAAACAAAACCATTTGAGCAGAGACACTGTGATTCACAATACAATAGCATGTTAATGGAGTTATAAATAGCAAATTCCATTATTGCTTTGGGTTACGTTATTGTTTTTTTAAGTGAGAATAGACTTAAAATGGGTGTTAAGGTGAACAAAGCTGTTCCTATGCACATGAGTTCCACACATATTTTGTTTTTCCCATTGACAAATAAATGGATAAACAGTAATTTACATATTACTCAAACTTATTTTCAGACACAAGTACTTAGGTTGTGAACAATTGTGAATTGAGGTTTCTTTATTTGTGGATGCTCTTTAACTACTATGGCTCTTAGTGTTCCATTCTATATTGGGCATAAAAGACAAAACATTTTGCTCAGAGGGCTCTTTATCAGACTTGAGGTTCTTATATGTGCTATAAATCTGTGACATGGGACCATTGGCTTTACTACCCTTCCGAAGCATTATCACACTAAAAAATAAAACCCATTGCCCTCTGCTGGGTTTGTACCTGTGACCTCGGGAACTAGAGGCTGGCATGTAGGGCAATGACAATGTAGGTCCTAGACCATGTAGGACAATTGTAAATAATTGTTGATATAAAGTGTTAGTGCGTATATATATATATATATATATTCTAAAACACTCTCATTGGATCATAATATTTTAAAAAATATTAAGATTGTAATGACAACAACTACAACAACAACAATAATAATAATAATAATAATAATAATAATAATAATAATAATAATAATAATAATAATAATAATAATAATAATAATAATAATAATAATTTGTTTGCCATTTGACAATTGAAATAGTTTTTTTTTTCCAGCAGAAAATATCAAAGCTGGTGTGTATCTAAGTTTCATTTTCTGGCAAAATATTCCAATACAACATTTAAAATGCACAGAGATGTAAAATTGTTTTCGTTTTGCTCTGTAATTGAGTTTTCAAAAGTGTCAACTTTATTAATGACCAGCCCCATATTTATGCATGAGGCTACATAGGCCCAGGGTGGCAACATTGAGAAAATAATGAAATATAAATACTGAAAATACATTTTCACATGCACTAAAAAGACCAGCAATGGTAGTGGGAATTCTTATTAGTGAAAGGGACATTGTAGGTAGATGGATGGAGGTCTTATGTGTATAGTGCAACTGGCAACACTGCCTTCCTACATGCTGCCCACGCTGTTTTTGAGTGGTGTCGCATGGGTAGGGGCAGAAAAATTGTTGGGCCCATGGGTGAAACATTACTTAAATACGGGGCTGTTAATGATCATTTACTTGAATGCACATTTCCTACTTGATTAAAGTGATATTGAAAGAAAAAATTGTCTGTAGACTCTGCACATCTTCTTGCAATACTGTTTATAAAAGTCAACAACATGGGTTTGTTCCCTTATTAAAAGTAAATAGTATATATTGGTTAAGGAATTTGTTTTACCAGAGCAGCGAGATGTCAAGAGTATGGCTGTCATACCCGGCAGCTGCTCATTGTGCATGTGCTGAGACTTTTCCAGAACTCCTGAGATGCCAGTGTGTGTCACTCGTACCCAGCCACATGTGCTGGGACTAACTTTCACCAGATAGATGCAAGGGTATGGCACTTGTACCCAGTGGGTTCTCCTTGCACATTTGCTGGTACTTCAACTATGTCAGAGTTTCATTATTGTACTAGGCAGCAGATTGATCATTGTGAAAATCGGATTTGGAGTTTTAAATTTTATAATTAGGTACATACATTTCAATGGTTCTTGTACCTTCTATGCATTTGCTGCACCCCCATCATATTGTATGTTCTTAAAGCAATTCATTTGAGAGATTTGACCAAAACTTGTGAAAAATTAAAAAATTAAATTTTTTTATAATCTAAAAACAATTTTAAACCTTAGCAATGCATTGTTTTTTTCCACTTGGAGCATATAAACTACAAATTAACTGAAGGTAGAAATGGATAGGTGCACGTTTATTAACGGTCATGCCTATCTTTAAACCATGTTTTCTCACAAAAATGTTTTCAGCATTTTTCTATACTCAGAATGCAATGCACTTTTTTACTAATTTGTTTCAAAATTGTTGTACTGTAACTCGAAAGCACATTCAAGAAAATGACTCTATACTTTTTTACTTTCTCTATTACATATAGTAAGGTGAAGTATTGCATACCAACTAAAAATTTGATATTGAGATTTCACCGGAAATACATGTTTTGAGGCCCCTGAATAAAAAAAAGCATTTTTAGAAAAGGTCCATGTGTGTGTCTGTGAACAGCATAACTGAAAAACAAAAATCGGATAAATACCAAACTTGGTATTTAGGTTCAGTGTCTTTCAAAGAGGCGACACAAAATTTTCAAGAAAATCCCCCACTTCAGATTAAGCTTTTCATGGAAGATTTTTCGAAAGCTTTTATTTTCTCAAAAATGGCTCTTAACGATTTTGATTAAAATATCACATGTTTAAGATAATTTCATGGCAAATGAAATGTATATCTTGAATTTTCTGGGAATGTCCCCAAAAGTCATCTTCATTCTAAACGAATTTTTCATAACTGGTAAACCATAAGAGGTAGAAAAATTTTACTACACAAAAAAATGTAGATCTCGTTAAAACACACAATTTATGTTATATACATTTTTTTTTTTTTTTTTGTTGAGTGAACTATTTCTGAGATATTCCTTGTTATTTGTTTGAATTTTCCAATCTTATACTTTTTCTCAAATGGTAATTGTTAGTTTTTTTTATGTTCTGGACATGCAAACAGAATAAAATGCTCTGCATAGCAACCAGCTCCTAAAATATTTGACTATCACTTAAAGCCTACCATGTTCCCCTGGCACCGATAAAAAAATTAGCAATACGATAGTTTCTGCAAATGTTTATATCGATTAACATGAAGTAGATGGAGAATGAGCATTTGTAAAAATAGTTTGTACAAGAGTAGGGAAAGTCATGTGAGTGCAACTCGTTAGTTTTTTAAAAATAGTGCCCCAAATTTGAGAAATAAATTATTAACTTTTGAAAATTTAAGAATTTAGGGGAGTACAAAATGTAATCATTTTTCTGCAATAGTTATTGGTTAATATAAAAAGTCTGATATAATAGATCTTTTTTAACCTCATTTATAGCAAAACAGTTTTTGGTGTGAATATTTTGTGGAAAATTTTACTAAAACAGTGAACTTATGCAATAAAAATTGGATAAGTTACATTCGCACAACTTTCTCTACCCTCTGTCATGTGCTAGTGGGTATACAGATTATTCTCACAAAAGCTTATTTTTCTACCTACTTCATTTTAATCTGGGCAAACCTTTGCAGAAATAGCTACATTACACATTTCGTTATAGATACAAAGGGAACAGTGATAGTCAAATGTTTAAGAACAGGATGCTATATGATGGCCTGAAAACTCCATACTCTTGCTGTGTAACCATGAAAAACAACTGAATTTCGACAGGACAATAAAACATTGACAGAGTGTTGAACAATGCAAACTATTAATAATGGATATCTTGGAAATGGCTTGTGCCACAAAGAAAATTATTTGAAATAAATTGTTTTTTAAAGAGCTCTACACTTTTTGTGCAGTGCATTTACTAGTGTGTAAAAGAACTCCCATAGGACAAAATTCTGCCACATTGGTGATGCTGATATAATCCTGACATTTGACAGTTTCTTAACAAAGAAAATATTTCAAAGAATTATTTTATACTCTTTTATTAGTCTATGGGAGAATAACAAAATATTTGGAACTTGTGTACAGGTACAACTTTATTCATCTTAACACCCATTTTAAACATATTCATGTTTAAAAAACAGTAAGGTAACCCAAAATAATAACACACACATAACTACACATTTACAATTGCCATTTCCTTTCTTACTAAATTAATACATAATTAAAATCATTTCTTACTATAGTTACTGCTGTTTCCTGCATTTGACCTTCATTAAACATGCCTGAACTATGTACCTTTTAAGTTGGCGATAACTATATTGCATTAAGTGCATTTTACCGGTTGCTAATACCCTCCTCCACCAAACCTAAAACCCGCAGTATGATTGCACCAGCACTTACAGTTCACAAGCTCTACTCTTACCCACATATAAAGGATTACTGGAGGCTGAAGTAATTTTCAAATGTTTAAAAAGTGAGTCGCTATATGCTGTCTTTGAAATTCTAGCCTTTTAATAACACTACAAGAAAAAATGCTTATTTAGCACTTCAGAAAAGTATGAATGATCCAATTGTAAAATTGAAAGGAATAGTCAAGAGTATCTCAGAAATGATTTTATATCATAAGCAAATTCTGTTACAAACTGCAAGTTTGGAATTTGCAAGTTTTATAGATGTGCATGTTTTGCATTTGAAAATAAACAATGGTGGTTAGAGAAAGTCATGTGAATGTAAGACATGAGCGTCTTAATTGTTTCTTCCAATTTAAAATGCTGAATTGCTCTGAATCTTACTTTAGTCATATTGTATAACTTTGAATGATCATTGCTGTTGTGATTGCATTTGCCATTGTTGAAAATGTAGTTTTAAACAAATGAGAAACATTGGTGATAAAATAAAAATAACTGTAGCATATTCATTGTCTTATTTACATTATGTTGGTAGTGACTTGCAGCTATATTGCCATAATGGTTATAGTCATTGCACAAACTTAGTATAATTTGGGCTTTAAAATGCCTTTTATGTTTTTTTATTTAGATATATATGTATATGTTGGTGAATCTATCTTCAAAGGCTGCATGGTGATTCCTGAAGTTTCCCCTTTTAAGGATTACAGAGCAGCAGAAGAGAAGAATATTTTTATATTCTGGCACCAGAGGGACTTGCAAAATCTCTGAGGTGAGTTGTTTCTGTATAACATGTATAAAAGCATGTCTTGAAGTAAATTGAATTAATTGTAGCAATATTTTAAGATTTCAACTTTCCCTCACTGATTAGTTTACTATTCAGCCGGCAGTGGGCACATTGTGTCTATCATAATTCATGAAATTCATCCTGAATGTGTCACAGTTCTCATGGCTCGGGTTATCTTATTTACTGGGCGCCTCTTGTTTTATTATTTTAAATTTGGGTTCATTGTCCTCTGGCTAGCTATTATAACTCAGTCGAGCAAGTATCTCTAAGGTCCGGTTTCACAGTATAAGCTTAAACTTCGAATCGGGCTTAACCGGAGAGTTAAGCTACAGTTGAGTTTTACAGTGCGTAGTTCAAGCGCTAAGCCAATTATACGGGACTCGACTTATACCGTACTGAACTGCAGTTTAAGTTAAGGAGTCGCCATGTTATCCGAAGACGACGATTTTAGTGACGAGGAAATGCAAATTATTTGAAACCATATCCACGACAGAAGATGGCCTAAAGTGTTAAGAATGCGTCCAAATCATTTCCACATATGGAATGACCGAGAATTCTATGAGAGGTTTCGGTTAAGTAAACAGTCTGCGATGATGGTACTAGATGTTGCAATTAAACATAAAACAGACTGGTAAGCAAAACTTAATATTAAATTCTTACACCTTTATAGTATACTTTATCGCTCATAAGGTATTATTACTTTATATTTCAGGAACAAACCTCTCTCGTCAGAAGCAATGCTGCTTTTGACATTGAGGTTACATGCAAGTGGAAGCATGCTATTTGCAGCTGGAGATTTTTCCGGAGTCTCAAAATCTACGGCATGCAGGGTTGTGAAAATTGTTTCACATCTATCAATTTGGACACCAATTAATTCCTTTATTTCCTCGTCGATTGGACCTCCACCTCGTCAGCGTATTTCTTTTTTGTAACTTTCTTCAAATTGTCATATTTCTTCTTCAACACGGTAGCATCTCTGTATATTATTCCGCTCTTTGCATTGAATAACTCCGCATTTTCCTCCCACGTTTGGTTCTTCCTGCTCCACAGTACCTTATCAGATTGCTTGCACTCTGTTATGTGTTTATACGGCTTTACAATTTCTAACAGAATGCTAACTTCTTAAGAAGTAAAGTTAGCAGTACGTTTTGGCTCTGATTTTTCTGTCATTTTAATGTGTGTATCTTAATAACCTATAAACGCTTACTTTCAGGAACACCGTCACCATAAACAAATGATGGGAATTCGCTCGATGCACATGCGTAAGCGTTACCAACTTTAGAGTTCCGAGGAGTTGTTCAGCTCAGTAAAGCCAAACGTGGTTGCCCTACTGTGAAACTCGCAAAGCTTTAACCAAAGCTTAAGTTTTGTTTAAGCTGCGTCCGTAGCTTAGTAAAGGTTCGACTTAAGCCTGAACTGTGAAACCGGCCCTAAGCAGGCATGTAAATGGAAAGGAGTTGTTGCTAAAAGATATCGCTGATAAAAAAATTTGTTTCTACAGTTTTTTTGCCATCACAGTTAATTAATAATTCACATATTTAATTTTTATACATGCCTGACTGAAACTGTGATATTTCTGAATGTAACTACAGTCGTTACAGTTGCCGCACACCAATTACTTCACGTACTTTACATTTTTGTAACTAACTCTGCGACGTACATCTCATGAGAGATTCTTCAGAACTGTGTAACGTACACCTCATTAGAGATTCTTCAGAACTGTGTGACGTACACCTCGTGAAAGATTCTTCAAAACTGTGCGAAACTTGCTTATGGTTCGAGAATATATACTCCTTCACCTCGAATTGCCTAAACATTATAATACAGCTGCTATTGGTTACCAAATTGCGCCCACTTTAGCATCTGTTTTGGTCAGCCAATCTCTACTACTGACATATATACTCTAGGGAAGATATTCCCTCCATTTCTAAAAAAGGCATGCTACCCTGACATCATTTGTTTATCTCTTCTTAGTGATAAACAACTCACCCCCTCGGTTTATTGTTACCCACTCGGTTTATTGTTACCCACTTCTATTGTCAGTTTCAGTGAGGCCATGTAAACTTATTTCCTAACAATACTTATGGCTAACAAACATCTAAAATCCTGTACATACAATAATATTAATTTACGCTACAATCACTTTGGCATACACAGCATATTATGATATAAAATACTGCCTCATATGCCCCATTAGAAACATAATTATAAATATTTACAACCTTTTTTTGGAAATTTTATAATTGGGTTTTTAGTCTCCTGAATATTGTAACACATGGTATCTATCACTTGCACTTAACACTGCACATACATTTTATACATGTTATACTTCTTGCCTTTTTCTCGCCACTATTCACTGGCTCGGGTCTAATGTGTTCATATACCTACATCTGACCTTACAAGTTTTCTTTCATACAGCAAATACTGTACCCTAAACTATTTGGGTCACTGTTACAAAGTGGTTATACCTTCTTAGGTTATTGACATAAAAATTTATACACTCAAGATTTTTACCCTGGTTCATTTTGTAATTATTGAACATATTTACCAAAATATTCATCCTCTACACAATCATATTTACATGACTGGGTAATGCATAACTCCAGTCCCTGAGTATCATGTAAAACTCCATTCGTATCTGCTGATAAAGGTCAGTCCGGGGGAGGTGTCATTACATGAGCTGTTACACTCCTGAAGGCGATTGCGTCCCTCTATCTATGAATTTGGAGGTGAGACCCTAAGGTGAGGAAGGTCCAGGCCAGTACTCTCACCTAAGATGGGCTAGTGCCCAGGATGTGAACATGCCATTGGAGACATTTGTAACAGTGGAGGATGTAATCGCTTTGGATAACAATAAAAAAAGTGAAAGCTTATGGAAAAGATGTAGTCGAGTGTAGTAGTCCTCGCTAGGTGGTTCCATGCTAGCCTCTAGTTCCTGAGGTTGCAGGATCAAACCCGGCGGAGGGCGATGAATTTTTTTCGTAAAAATCCTTAGCATGGCTTCCTTCGGAAGGGAAGTAAAACTGCTGGTCCCGTGTCGTAGATTTACGGCACGTAAAACAACCTCAAGCCTGATAAAGAGGGCTCTGAGCAAAATTATCAGTCTTTCATGCCCAACATAGAATGGGACGCTAAGGAGTACAGCAGTTAAGGAGTGTCCATAAATAAAACTCAATTTCGCTACTTGGTTATTAACAGAACAGAGGAAGGAAAAAATGTACATCAGTGAACCCTTTTGTAGTTCAAAAGGGTCTTGATAAAATTGCTGGTCCTGTCAAGTCGTGCATTAGAAGTCGCAATGGCACGCTCCTGGTTGAAGCAAATTCAGCGTCCCAGGCAGCGATTATCTCAAAAGCAAATATGTTAGCCAGCTATTCGATCCGTGTTGAAATGCACAAGACCTTGAACTCCTCCGTGCATTGGACGGTGTGTCCAATGAGGACATTCAAGAGAATCTGGAAGAACAAGGCATGACATCCGTATATCGGGTTCAGTGGAAATAAAGAGGTGAATTTGTGCCTACTCGTACCCTGTTCCTTACCTTTGATCGGGTAGATCTCCCTCAAAGGATTAAGGTGGGGTATGAAGTCATTGAGGTTAGGCCATATATACCGAATTCGCTGAGATGCTCTAAGTGTCAGCACTTTGGACGCTAGCGAATTTTGTTATGGTTAATCTATGTGCATTAACTGTGGAGACATCTCTCACGATAGAGCATATACATCTGCTTCAACGTGCGTTAACTGCAGCAGTGAACATTCATCAAGTTCCCGAGAATGCCCCCGTTCTGCAGAGGAAAGAGCGATCCAGGAGATCTGGGTTAGGGAAGTGTCCTCGGAAACTTCTGCGTATCCGCCAACATTCTGTCCCGAAGTCCAGTACCTATAGCTGAGTTGCAGCTAAACCGGTACCGTGTCTGGAAATCACAACTCAGAACCAGTGATATCAACGGGGTCATGATTTCCGAAAACATTCTCGTAGCTAGAACGCAGCCAAAGCCTTTAAAAACACCGACAGCAGTATCTACCAAGTCCACTACTCAACAACCACATCTGTGAAATTACCATAAAAACCGTCGAACTCAACCAGTAAACCCGTAAAACATAACGCATCACCAAAAAAGTTCAGGACCAGCTATGTAAGAACCGACTTCCTAAAAGAAACTATCAAGCCGTTTTCCAGAACATCTGAAGGCAAGAAATGTCCATGAGCATCTCCTCGGAGATCCTCATTTGAGGAATCTTCTGGGAAGGGCTCGGATCGACGATCTACATCTTCGTCAATCTCCACTTCCAATCGGTTCGAGGTTCTCGAGCCGAAGTTTTCAATTGGAAAGGGATCCTCACCTGTGGAGAGAGATTGAGAAGGGGGTGTATGCCCACACTGCCAGAACGACAGTGAAAAAGAGGCAGGATCCTTCCTCTGTTAAATGTGCTAGCCCGTCACCAAAAAGGGCAAATTGATTCGACCACCGTCGTCCACAAAGTAGTGGACTCTTAGGATTGAGAACTTATCCCATTATGAATACTCTGACTATGCTACAATGGAACATTCGTGAAGTTAGAACACATCGACCATCCTTTGGTCATATGTTTACAAGAGACTAAGCTCCTTCTGCAAGATAGCTTTCAAATCAGGCGGTATACCCCTATACGGTATGATCTTACACCCGAAGAGGCTGTTCGTGCGCACAGGGACACTATGATGCTCATCAGAGATGATATATTTGTGGAATCTGTATCCATACAGTCAGACATCCAGACTGGCTGTAAGGATTAAACTTCCATCCATCCGATTTACAATTTATAACATGTGCCTCTATCCGATGGCCTCTCGCTCATTGATTTAGAAGATCTAGTTTCCCAGTTAGCAACGCCTTTTCTGTTTGTGGGAAGATGTTAGTGCCCATCACCCTCTTTGGGGTTCACCTCGAGCTTGTGCGAGAGGTAAATTAATTGCTGATTTTTTTGAGAACTATAACTTAGCTCTTCTGAACAGTCTACATTTCTCTCAGACACCAACACTTTTTCACACCGATATTGCAGTTTGTTCACCACAGTTGGCAGTTTCCTTGCAATGGAATATCATCTCTAATTTACACTCTAGTGACTACTTTCCATGTCTTATTAGTCTCTTAATACAAGATATATGTGCACACGCTTACCTAGATGGCACTTAGATCAAGGCAACTGGAACCTTTACTCCCAGTTGGCTGTTTTTAATTACAATGAGCACGACTCTGAATTTTTTGGTCGAACATCTCACAGTTAAGGTTCCTCCTGCTGCTAAGCAAGCTATTCTATGGTCGACTGTCAACCCCCGTCGATTTCCAGTCCCTTGGTGGATGGAAGAATGTTGAAATGCCATTCGTGCTCGCAGGCGTGCTCTTAAGAGTTTTCCAGCGTCGCCCCACACTGAATAACCTAATTGAATACAAGAAAGTGTGTGACAAGTCTAAACATGTTATAAAGGATAGCAAAAAGACATCATGGAGCAAATTTGTAGCTTCATTTAATCGACATACACCTTCCTCTGTCGTTTGGGATAAGTTAAGGCGCATGGCCATAAAATCGACCCACATGCCAATTGCCCATCTTAAAACAGCTGCAGGAGCTGTTGTTGATACATTTGACGTGGCTAACACATTTGGCTGTGATTTCGTTCAAGTGTCTAGCTCATATAACTATTCGCCCGAGTTCCTTCGTGAAAAAACTCAGGTGGAATCGTAAGGTTTCTGGTTTCCTTCAGGAGATCTTGAAGATTACAATCCCCTTTATACCATGGTGGAATTAGAACACGCTCTTTCATCTTCGCGACTCTCTGCACCAGGATCAGTCAGTCATATCCACGTACAAATGTTGCTATAACTCTCTCCTGAAGGTAAGTCTTTCCTACTCGAGGTCTATAATCGTGTTTGGGTTGATACCACTTTTCTACAGGAGGCCACTGTCATACCCATTTTGAAAGCTAGAAAGGACCGTCATCTTCCGCTCAGCTACCGTCCTATTTCCCTAAGCAGTTGCGTTTGCAAGATGATGGAACGCATGATCAATGGACGGTTGGTATTTTGGTTGGAAACTCACAACCAGCTGAGCAACACCCAGTGCTGTTTTCGAAGAGGCCGTTCAACAATGGACCACCTTGTGTCATCGATAGATCATGAAAGGATTCATGAAGGATTGTCAAACCATTGCAATATTTTTTGACCTTGAGAAGACATATGATACGTGTTAGCGAGCAGGGATACTGTGTTCCCTACACGTCTGGGACGTACGTGGACGCTTACCACTGTTCATTCAGGAGTTCATGAAGGACCGCGTTTTCCGAATAAGGAACGTTTTTGTTCAGGAGAACGGAGTACTTCAGAGTTCGGTACTAAGCGTTACACTGTTTACTATAGCAATTAATTCTATCTCGAAATGTGTTCCTCCAGGGGTATCGTCATGCTTATTCGTAGACGACTTTGCCGTTCATTATACTTCTCTGCGTACTCCGTTTTTGCGACGCCGTTTGCAGCAATGTTTAGATAATCTGCAAGAATGGAGTTCTAAAAACGGCTTTCGATTCTCAACTGAGAAGCCAATCTGCGTGAACTTCTGACGCCGTGGGAGACGATTACCACCTTCGCTCCGATTTGGTCCAGATTTACTACCATTCACAGATTCAACAAGATTCCTGGGGTTGACGTTTATAGGAAACTTAGCTGGTCATCGCATATAGAATAGTTGAAAGCGCGATGTGATCGTTCTCTGAATATCTTACGGATGTTAAATGGCAAAGCTTGAGGAGCGGTTTGGACAGTTAGCTGCGACTGTATCGTACACTGATCTGATCAAGAATAGACTATGGACGCATCATTTATTCGTCAGCACGACCATCTGTGCTGAGCAGTTTAGACACGGTCCATAACCAGGGCATTCGAGAGGCTATTGATGCTTTTTCCACTAGCCCAGTTATGAGTCTTTACGCCGAATTGTGAGAACCTCTGCGATATCGGCGTGATGTCCTCTTGGGAAATTATGGTTGTGCACTTAAAAGTATGCCTCAACATCCAACGTTTGCTGCTTTTTTTCACACTGCGCTGGACGTATGTAATGGGAATAGCTCCATTAATCCAAAGGCCAACAGGTGTTCTTTTCCAGGAGCTTAGAAAGCACGACATAAAATGCCTAGCATGTTTGCTAAGGGGAGAGGTTGTTCTCCCCTTGGTTACATGTGACATCTCACGTAGATCTTGGGATGACAGTATACCAGAAGTCTGCACATCTGTTTTTAAAATTTTTGTCAGGTTACAGTGCCCGAATTTTGATCTACACTGATGGATTTAAGTGTACCAACAGTGTTGGATGTGCTTATGTTCATGGAACCAAACCCCACACATTCGGTTTACATCACAGCACATCCATTTATAGTGCGGAGCTGTATGCCATATACCAAGCCATTTTGCATATGTGCCTTTGAAAATTGGGAGACTGTCTCATTTTGAGTGATTCCCTTAGTGCACTTCAGAGCCTTCGTGAGCTGTACAACTAACACCCCATTCGGCTAATGCAGGATGCCCTCCATATTTTATACACCTCTGGCGTTAATGTGGAGTGTGCTTGGATACCTGGTCACCTCGGCTTGCCGGGGAATGAACTTGCGCATTTGGCAGCTAAGGCAGCAACCACAGAACCCAGTGTTACAGTATCTCGGGTAACGTCAGCAGACTTTAGGCTTGTTGTGCGGTGCTCTCATGGAGTGGTAAGCTCTCCACGGAAATAAGCTTAAGGGTAGTGAAGGACATTCCGATAAGCTGGGTAACTTCCTCTCGTGTATCACGCCGGGAGGAGGTGATTTTGGCTCGGATGGGTATTGGCCACTGCAATTTTAGCATGCTTATCTTTTTAAGGGTGACTGTGCTCTTGTTTGTCCACTTTGTGGCGAAGGTCTGTTGGTCCGTCACCTATTGCTAGTGTGTATTGCTCTAGCACATCTTTGGGACTTTGCAAATGCCGGACAGTCTTGCAGAGAGGTCTTAGCAGTTGATAAGCAAGAGGTTAATTTTGTGTCAAAGATAAATTTCCAAATGCGGATTTAGTCATGTTGAATTCAGGTGTTTCATACTTTTTGGTTTATATTTTCATATTTATTTCCATCTTTTTCTATGACTTATATATTGCTCTTTATCTCTGGCTTTCGCTATGATTTTTAGATACATTTTATCTCTGGTCTTTGCCATGATATTTTGTACTGATCTTTTTCTCTGGCTTTTCCATTATCTGTTTTAAAAGGGCGCTAATGACCTAGCAGTTGAGTGCCCTTAAGCACAAATTATTATCATTTCAATCATCAATCATATTATATTCACAGAATGCTGCCTAATATACATTCCTTTGTCTTAATTACTACAGGTAGAGGTGTAAAACTTTCCGTCATGTAAATGAGTGATAATTATGTCAGGGAATGTTATAAGCTTAAATGAATGCTAGAATCGAACAGTTTCTTTCTGACTACATCTCGTGTGTATGTGGATGCTTCCAAATTTGCATGAATTATATATTTATTAAAACATTCACATAGCAAATCTAATTTTATTTCTAACTGGATGGCACATGCGAGATATGCATATTATACACACTTGCCTTCACATTTGAGTTCTCGTGCTAATATTATCTTTAAGGATCTGGTCTTTGTAAGACTGATGTTTCTAGTCATAAAGACAACGCTGCTTTGATACAAGGAAATTAGCTTGTAATTGAAAGCGTAAAGTACGTTAAACACAACACAACAGCGCTTGGCGTCAGCAATTCAAATTGTGTGGAACAGCCAAATGGAAGAGCATGTGTGTACAGTAGATTGCGCATCACGATCATCTGCTGTTGAACACCAGGCAATGCATAGAGAAAGAAAGGCAGAATTCTTCCTCTATGCATGCAACGCAAGCATAAAGTTTGGAGTTTGCAAACCCTTGTGTTGCATAGTGCCTTGCGTGTCTCTATGTGAGTGCTTCCATTAAATAACATGGGTGCAAAGTCTTGCGCCTATGCTACATCTGTGCTTAAACTTTATTGTTAATTGACCCTTACAGTATTGAGTGTATGGTATTAGAAGACATGTGAGATGAGTCAGTGTCTGTACAGAGGATTGCATGTGGGGGGACAGTAACAGACACAGCTATACATTAGTGTTATAGTATGACACGGTTATTGAGTGTATGGTAATAGAAGACTTGTTAGATGAGCCAATAACTTTAGAGAGGGGTGTGGCGGTAGGATAGGTAAACACACACCTCAAGTATATACAGTAGTGTTGTCTCATTACCGTTCATTTGCCGTTATATTGCTATTCATGATACAATTTTGTTTCTCCACAGATTTAGCACTAATCAGATGCAACAGCAGTTTTAAAATGGATACCAAAATAGAAATCAAAGAGGATCCTTTCTCAGAAGATACAGTCTTGCAGAATGAGAGAGAGTTGTTTACCAAGAATCTTACAAGGTCAAACAGTGATGCAGTGCTTCTGAAGAGCGATTGTGACTTGTCAATCAAAACAGAAGTGAAATCAGAGATTCCTCTTCCAGACTTTTATTCAGAGAAGAAGAGAATATGTTTTGCCAAACATCTCTTAAAGCAGATTGAGTTTGAAAGTGTTACATACAGCAACAACTGCAACATAGATACCAAAGTAAAAATTAGTTCACAGAGTGAGAGAGAATTTCTTACAGATGATCCCATAATGAAGATTAAGGAATGCAACAGTGATCATGAAATGGATGATAATGTAGACATTAAGCAAGAACCTTGGTGGTTGGAAACAGAAACTTCATCTGTTTGTGATGACATTAAGGTATGTATTGTATAAATGTATTGCAGTTGATAAAATATTTTAATTATCTAATACATAATTAATAAGAATAGGATATACTTTGTGAATGTGTACAGTGTTTGTCAAATGGTATATTTAAAGGGTTTAAAGTAACTGTGATGATAGTTTTTGAAAGTTTGTACGATATTCATACTAAAAATACTCTGTGATGTAGCAGTTGATCAGCTTTCCTCCAGTTTCGAAATAAAGTGAAATCAGAATGAAATTCATGGAAGAATACAGATAACTCTACTATAAAGCTTAATGTCTTCCCTTTTACCCCTAATTGCTGATTTTTAAAATATTTGCAAATGTCTTACATTGTGTCCTGCATGAAAAGAATTCGATGGGAAATTATTAAACTAGGTTTGTCTCTTTATGATACTCTGTATATACTATTATGTATGGGCATGTGAATACTTGAAAAGAGTGAACAATGCCAGTTTTACATTTCGGTTATCCCAACTCTTTGCTATAAATGGAAAAGAACATTATATAATATTCATATATGACTGGATTGTGTACAAAACTATTTTTCTGCAAACCCATTTGAATTTATTGTTTTTGTGGAAGTTATTATTATGAGAACCCATTAGAATTTGTTGTTTATGTTGAAGTTGTTGTTATTATTATGATTATTATGATTATTATTATTATTATTATTATTATTATTATTATTATTATTATTATTATTATTATTATTATTATTATAATAACAAAGGGAGAACATGGATGTATGTGTTTGTAGAGTTATCTCAAAAAGCTCAACAGATCAGCATCTTCCAAAGTTGCAACAAGATGATTTTCAAGAAAGTCCTGCTTCCCCAAGCTACTCTTTATTAGTAAACTTTTTGTTAACTTTTATTTCTTTAAAAATGGTTCTAGCAATGTTGATCATATGACACTGAATGTTTCTGATTCTACCTTCACAATATGTTAAACATATATTTGTATAGCTTGTTCTTTGACAATATGTCACACTTCAGTTTATGAGATTGTCTCAATGGGCGATCCTTTCTCAACATTTTTGGCAGATTTTTAATGAGCTCATTCGTAGCGCACATAAAAAGGCATTTCTATGGACCTTTATGTATTGGTACAACTATGTTGATGGTATCTAAAAGGAACAGGGAGCCTTAAATAAATGAGTATTTTCACTACAGAAAAGTATAGTAGCGCATTCAGCAGATTCACCTGTATCCTAAAGAATTTAGAAAATTAAAAATACCTTGAGAGAAGGAAATATCACCTCAGGTTCCATAAGCAGATACACAGTACTAAACTTGGTATATTTGAAAACATAGATTCCACCAGACGATAGATCCTGAATATACCAAATCAACTATATGGATTGTGAAGCCTTCTACATAGGACAAACCAAAAGAAGTCTGAAAACCAGAAACAAAGAGCACTTCAGAAATGTTAAATTAAAACTAGGAGACATGTCAACAGTAGCATTTCACCTTTGGAATGAAAACCATAACCTAGATCCAAACTCAACTTAAAGCATGACTGGCCACAACAAACTCACAATGTGGGAAAACATCTTAAACCTTAGTGAGGTTTATTGTTCCACCACTAGAGAGGAGGCTGTAGTCAACTATAACCAGCAATGGCAGTCAGATGTCCGGATTATCAAAAGTCCAGGTTAAGTGAAATAAACACCACAGAGAAAAATTGTGAATGAAATTAGAATGCTGTATAATTTTATTAGAACGTAAGATACAATAGGCCCACCTGATTTTAATTACACATTCTTTATTTGTTTGGTTTGAAGAAACTATCGGTTTTCTTTTGTGGTCTATCACATGTCTCTTTCACAATGAGATCCCGAAGACTCCTCATATGATGGTAGTATGTGGAAATCTGTTTATTGTCAGTTTTCTCGACAAAGTCTATTACACAATTCAGATGCTGTTTAACTTCACTTAATTTCACTTTTGACTTTCCAAAATCCACATCCTCAGCCTCAGATTCCTACTAATGTCCCTTGCATTGCTTACACAATTTCTTTGTCAGTCATGATGTGATAGCCTGGATCATCATCTCCGTCAAGCAAGTCTTCGATCTCGTCTACTGTGACAGCTTTCCCGCCACCCGCAACCAATGTTTGGTGAAAGTTATTTAATTCAATTGCATTGGTGTAATTCAACACTGTCATCATACAAAAGTTTCTTCCACGCATTAGTCAATGTAGAGTTTGAAACGCTGCTACTGCACTTGCAAAATTTAAAATCATGGATTTGAAATCATACAATTTTATATTCTGGAGTGTTTTTTCCACCTGCTTATCTTCACCATCCAGAGGCTCCTCAACTTCGAAAACTTCAGACAGGAATTTCTTTCTGTACAACCGCTTTGCAGTGTAGATAACGCCTTGGTCCATCGGCTGTATCAGGGAAGTTGTGTGAGGTGGCAAGAACACACATTTGACCTTACCATCGGAATTACACAGTTTCTTTGCATCTGGATGCGCAGGTGCATTATCAAATAGGATTATGGCTTTCACATCATTTTGGTTCTTATTTTCTTGGGGTGCCTTCTTATTGCAGGTACAGCATGGTTGTGAAATCAATCATGGGTGATGTCTGCCATAAACCACGCATGTTTTGAATTGTAGTAATGCACAGGCAATGTGGACATTACATTCTTAATAGCCCTTGGTTGTTTATTTTTACCTATGTCAACTGACTTTAAAACATGGCTTCCATTTGCATTAGCACATAATAATGGAGAAACACGTTCTTTGCACGTTTTTCATCCAGGCTTATTTTTTAAGGATTAGGAGGTTTGCGTGTTCTCGGGCAAGGCATGCAAAATAGACCTGTCTCGTCGGCATTATACACTTGGACAAATCTAACTTTTCTTCTTGAATGATAGATTTTAGTTTGTTTTTTTTAAATGGGTCAACAGCTGATGTATCAGCACTTAAGCTCTCTCCCACATTTTTTTGTTCACTATGTTATGACGCTTGCAGAATCTGTATAACCAGCCCAAACTAGCCGAAAATCCATTGATACCAAGTTGTTTCACAAAACTTTCGGCAGCAGCTTGAATTTCAACACCTCTCACTGCAATGTCGCTTGCACAAAATTGTTCGTACCACTTGTATGTTGCATCTTCTAACTTTTGTTTAGCCGGTTGCCGCATTCATTTGACCTGACAATTTTCTTCATTTACATCACATTTAATAAAAAATGATAAGAGTTCACCCTTTTTCTTTTTTATATCCGAAGCTGTTTGTTTTGTGATCCCATGTTCTGCACATACACACACAAAAGTGGCACCATTTTCAAGCCTTTTGATAATTTTCTGTTTCTCATCTATTGTAAGCGATTTATGCTTACGTTTCCCCAAAGATATTGTAGGTTTACTAAACAACATTATGTACTCGATTTGTTTCTTTAGCTTAATGACTAAGAAAGGCAAATGTTAAACTAACCCTTCTATAACTGGTGCAACAGTTCTAGACATGTGAAAATCTTAATGACAGCTATGAAGCGAGTTACATACCAGATCAAGAGGTGACCGGTTGTCTGCATGCTGCAGGAGTGCTGGGACAGTCATTGTCAAATATCCGCATACCGGTTATGCACTGCACTACACGATAAACTTATAATTATATACAGTATATTTAAATCCGCCGCTGTAAAATGACCTTAATATAAAAACACTGTCAACCATCTGCCTCCAGTTCTTCCACACCTGACAGCCCTTCCTCTTCTGCGGAATCACTCACATTATTGCCGCCATCACTGCTGTCGCTACTTTCTGCACCATTATCCTGGATGAGAATTTTTTCTAATTGATTTTCTGCAATTCCGTATTTTTTGAAATAATGATTCCGAATTTATTCAACATGTTGATATACATTTTCCCATTCTGGCCTTCCAATTTCTGCAAATCACTGGCGACATAACTGCTTCACATCTTTTAGTTTAAAAGTGATATTTCTGCAGGCCACCCAGTTTTTGACATCAGCCCAGATTAATTCGATTGGGTTTAGATCTGGGTGATACGGTGGGAGTCTAAGTACATTATGGTGATGTTGTATTAATATCTGGCCAAGTATTATGAGTTATGACTTCTGAAGGGATTTGTTGGCTTTAACTAAGTTATATTTGTTTTACTCATGCTTTCATCAAAAGTTATATAATGCCTAAGCAACCAGGTTTTTATTTCTTCTTTCAAGGAATTTGAGGTAGATTGTCAATTTGAGTGTTACCACATTTTGAAGCATTGTCGATAACCAGAATAGAGCCAGCAGGCATATTAGGTATCAACATGGTGTTGATCCATTCATGTAATTTTCTGTATTCATTTCTTGATGAAAATCTCTTGTTTTTTGTTGCGACTTGTAAAAGAAGGGCATTTGGAACGAACAGCATGAATGATAATAAGTATTTGCCCTTTGGCAACAGGTGCCTGAAAACCTAATTCGCTATCGTCACTTCAACTTTTAGATGTTGTATGACTGCTGTGTATGTATGACTCATCTTCATACACTATAGTTTGACCCTCTAATTTGTACGTCTGAGTAAGGTACTCTTCCAGCTGAGATCGTATGTTGTGCTTTTCTATTAGAACTCTATTTGGTTTCGTTTTCTTCCACTTAAACCCTAAATCTTTTATAATTTTTCTGAGATTTGTAGCAGCATCTTGAAAATTTATGCAGATATAAGTACATATAAAATTATAGTCGTTTGGAAAGTTAGTATCAGACTGCAAAATTCAGTGCCATAGCCGGGATTTGAGACTTGTAGTACCACCTTGAACATTTATGACATCTTTCAGATTGATGTGCAATCTGCTTATTGTTGGCACAGTTTTTTCTTCCACATAGAAATTGTGAATCGTGCACCGAATGACGCATTTGTCGAAATCGTTACTTCTGTAATACGTTTAGGGACCTTATGTTTCTTCACAGGTGTGTCAAATGGTACTCTTTCATCCATATGGTTTTTCTTATCTTTGAGAACTCTGGAAACGGAACTCAGTGAAACAACAGTTGCTTTGGCTACTCTTTCTTTCACTCTCTTAAGGCTTTTGTGGAACTCGGGTAAACATATATTTTCTTCCTTCATCTCTGTTTCTTGCTTCATGAAGTCGAGGACATTTGCAATTATTTCCCTTCTTTGAATACGTAATAGCTTACCATTTAACTTTGAAAACATAGGAGCCATGGTTATAAATATCACAAATATAAAATAAGCACTATTTATGTACTGATCTCTTTGAAATTACAAGATGCAGACACTTTCTATGCAGACTGTATGTGTTACGCACTGTGAGTAAGCAAAGGTTTTATATCGCTTTCGTTGATTAAGCTAAACATAAACCATTCCTAGGCTCGTCAGCTGGGGTGGCAATCAAGGTCACGATTCCAGAAGTTTTGTGCCAGTTATAGCAAGAGTTGCAAGCCCTATCGTAGCTACAGCAAGGGTGTGGGAAGGACGGCAGCCTAATGTACCATTGTCACTAATGTATTCTTGGTATTCTTAGAAATACGTACTGTATAGTCTGTGCAAAAATAAAATGGACAATTTCCTTAAGTTTTTCTTAGTGCAGTACTATAATTTAAGTTAGCAATTCACAGATTTTTCTTTTTTTTTAAGGGTGCTTGTCCAGATTAAGCAAAATCTGGTTTAAACGGGTCCGGATTAACGAGGTTTTACTGTACTTGCATAACAAACTATATGTAGATCTTGGATTTTCTGTGAATAGCATATATGGGCGCTTTTTTTATTGAATTTGTATAAGAATATTTAAGAAACTTTAAAAGCAAATATAATTATGAGGAATATGCAGAGCTTATCTAGATACACAAATTATCAAAGCTTTTTGAATTGTTAGTTGTTTCCAAAATATTCCATTTACAGTTTGAAGATTGAGAAGCTAGTAACTGTGATGTTTCACAACCTCCGACTCTCTCTTTTAAATTCCATTTGCAATTTTAACATTTCCCAAATTTCATTTAATAGGTTTGCTTGAAAGTTTGCAATTCTGTATTTTCCCCCTTTGTTTCCATTGGAAGAATTTGTTAATGTGACTAAAGATTTCAATGCTATTTTCAGAAGTTGTAGCATGTTTTACTTAATTTCAAATTTTTCTTGAAGAAAAACATACTTTAACATAATGTGGCTGCATGTTTTCAATGCATGGAGAAAGAAATGCAGAAATCTTCCTCTATGCATGCAGTGCAATTCAAGCATACATTTTGGAGTTTACAATCTCTTGCATTACATAGCACTTTAGGTGATCTATGTATATATTTCTATTGAATAATACACACACACCCACGCACGCACACAGAGTTTTGCCTTTGCATCTGAGCTTACTTTTCATTTTGAACACTCTTAACATGTGAATGTATAGCATCAGATATTCTTTAATACTGGAACTAACTGAATTATAAATTGTAATTTACCGTTACTAAATGTTCCTTTTGCCATTATGTGTGCTTTAAATGAATCTACTTGTTCAGATCTAAATACTTTCTGTGATGCTCAGTTTTCTTGTATCCCATTACATAATGTAATGTTAAATCTGTGTTTCTGTATAACTCCTAATTTCATATACCAATTTAAAAATAAATAAAATCAGGAACTAAACATAACTTATTGAGGCAGGAGATTCAACTAATGCTGTATAGATGATTGTGTGGAACTGTACATTTGCATTATTCTGTTACAGGATGGGGACTTCACTCCAGTAAAATCACCAAGGTAAGACTTGACTCTTGGCTAATATTTCAGTAAGAAGTGTTTTGATTGTTGCGTTATATTTTTGTTTACTGGTGCTCCTTTATGTATGCTAATGTTATAATGAGAGAAAACTTGTGAGTATGTGTTTGTCTGTGTGTATGGTAATCTCAAAAATCACTCGGCAAATTTGATAGTGGTTTCACTTTTTAAAGTAATATTTTGTCAGAAGGATTTGAGCTATAAAACACCTTGTAATTTCAATTAAAAATTATTAAAATTTTAAAAAGAATTTATAAGGGCTTTATTAAGAATTCCATACAATAGGAAGTAGTTATTACTTTATGTAGAATGTGTGAAAAGACAAAAACCTTGTTACATTTTATTCCAAGCAGTATACATAAATGACCATTTTAATCAAACAGAAGACTGAGATTTGATCCTGTTTATAATGGTACAAATTGTATGTTATATTTATTTAATTGCTATGTGTCAAATACTTTGATAAATTGAACCAACCCATCTTTATTGACAGGCAGAGATGTTATCTATCCTGCGTTGTTACAGAAGGGACGTGACTTGCTTTATACTCTTCTTTGTAACTTCTTCTGGTGCAGTATGGCTTTTAGCTATATTCCTCTGACCTGGAGAGCTACCAAAGTAGTTTTAATAACCCCATGGAGAGCAGGAGTGCTGTGTTCAAATACCAGCTGTGGTCTGGAATTTTTCAGTTGACTCTACCAACTGATCAATCTTGCATTGTTCCTTTTCAAGGTTTTGGAATGATTGAAATATATATATTCGAAGGAGGGCCCTACTAGATACCCCCCCTGCCCTTGAAACCAGCATGCGACCAGCCATCAAAATCTTGTGCAACAACACTGTACAGTCTTCTCAATTGACTGGAGGACTCAATGGCTTAGAAAGAAATAGCCGTAGGAGTTTTCCTAGATATAGTGGGTGCTTTTGATAACACCCCCTATTAATCTATGATTTTGGCTGCATAAAAGTATGTAGTCAATGGCACTTTTTGTAGTTGGATAAACTTCATGCTCAGGGGCAGAAGAATTATAGCTAGCCTCCTTGGGGAAACGAGAAGTTATCATTACCACAAGGGGTTGCCAGCACGGAGTGGGGAGGATTTTGTCTCCCTGCTTTGGAGTCTCATGGTGAACCTCATTGATATGAGACTGGAGGGATATTTTATATAAGTCTATGCAAATGACATAGCATTGGTTACTTTTGGGAAATTTCCCAAATCAGTCCCAGACAAGATGAATAATGGACTGAGTAAAATTCACAACTGATGTATGCAGGAGGGCTTGTCCATCAACTCTAGCAAAACAGCTGTTTCTTTCACCAACAGGAAGAATTTAAAATACATAGGAAATATTAAACTAGGCAGTTCAATCTTACAATATTCAGAGTAAGTTAAATATATAGACCTTGTACTGGATAAAAATTGACCTGGAATGATCATATGACAGAACTCTCCGTAGAGCTAAATAGTTGCTTGTAACCATCAAACGCACTATTGGTACAATCCGGGGCTTAAAGCCACACTTTAGCCATTGGCTGTATTTTGTAATGGTTAGGCCCCAGCTATCTTAAGGAGTATTCGTTTATTGGCAAAAAAACACTACAAACTACTGTAGCAGTTAATTTTACCAAGCTACAGAGATTAGCGTGTCTTTGTATTATAGGGGCCTTCAGAAGTACTCCAACCATTGCATTGTAGACTGCTGTACTCCATCCTATTGACATTTAAGCAGAGGCTAGGTTACTGCCTACCACTTAGTGCAAACAGGCAACTGGAGATGTAGCTGTTGAACAACTGGACACACCTGTATTCTAAATATTCCAGTATTGAGTATGCGGTCTGACCTAATGAATAGTCAGTGCTGTTCTCTTCCTACATTTAAGGTAACTCTCTGTCTCAAGAAGACTAGGTGGAAGGAATTACACTTGATAAAGAATGTGACCAACTTGTGTGCTTGACTGACAGGTCCCATATAGGGAAACAATCTGACATAGGCCTATATGGGGTAATCTCCCAAGGACAAGTATTGGTATAAACCTTGGGAATTATTGCAGTTTTTCAGGCAGAAGTACATATTTGCTATCATGAGCTGTGCTTTAAGAGGACTTGATAAGGGTTATCATGAAAACAAATTCTCATTCTCATCAAAGTGCTTTAAAATCAATCCCTTCAAACCAGGTAAAATCAAAACTGGTTTGGGAATGCCTTAATGCTCGATTGCCGTATATCTCACAACAGTCCTGAAATGCGGAGGGTGCTGGGGCATCAGGGCATCTGTAGAAATGAAAAGGCTGACCAGCAGTCAAAAAGGGTACTGAGATACCCTAATTAGGTCATGTACACTATGTTTGGAATTAGTACATATACTGCTAAAACCTTTGTAAAAGCATGGATTAGGAAAAAACACCAACTCAGGTGGCAAACATATCCAGGACAAAGACAAGCCAGGAAACTGGTCTTAGATCCATGCAACACTCTCTGGAGCTTGAATAGAACCGGAATAGGGAAAGTAGTTGCATTAATTTCTATACATGGTCACTTCAGGAAACATTTATGTAAAGTACGACTATAAGGATGAACCCATTTTTAGAATGTGAAAACTGCCTCACGCATCCTCTTTAACTGCCCATTCCTGACAAGAAAGCGACTTACTATTTCCATAACCAGAGGAAATCTAGGAAAAGATGTTCACATCGGAACCAAGATACTGCAACTTGTTCAGGAACAGATTTTGGGATACAATGAAAGCATCCTTTCCAATGGGGTTGCACAATAAGCCGTTTAGGCTGATGTGCGGGAGGTAGATAAAACGGCAACAAAAAATGCCTTGTCTTCTAATCTGTAATCTATCAAATACTGCAGATGTATGTGTAATGAATAAGGTTCATTCTGATTCTCTAGATGCATGCACTGAAGTTTCTGGATGCCAAAACCTAATAATCTTAAATAAGTTTTGCTGTTTTTATGCTGCAATCAACTTCATTAACAATGTATACTGAATAAAATAAAGGGAGAGAATTGTATCCAGTGTAACATCCAAAATTATTCAGTGATATCTATACTGTAACAAAAATACTGGTTAACTTGTAACAAACTATTTATGACGTTAAATCTCTACTAGCCTTGCTTTGTAGCTTTGACTCATTTATTTTCTGCTATCTTTTATATTCCCCTGTTGCAAGAGAGAGAGAGAGATTTGCAATGTTCCAGTATTTACCAGAATTCAGATGGCAAATTTTCTCAATGATTGTATTGAATAAGGTTCACAAGGACTTGGTAACTTCAAACATATGGGCATCTGTAGATGAAACAACTGGTTCTATAAGGTGCTATGTTGCTAACCTAGTTGTAGGAAAATTAAGTGAGGGTAGGTCTGGTCAACCCCATGTAATGTGCTGTAAAGTTCTACAAAAAGCAAATAACTCCACAATTGCTAATTGCTTTGATGCTGGATTGTGTAAGTTTTGATCAGTAACTTTATAACATTTTAAATAATTATTTTATTCTCATTTAAGATCCTGTTTTTATAAATCATCTGAGAAATTTTTCTTATATTTTAGGTATTCTGAGGTCAAATAATCTAAATAAAAGCAGAGTTCTTTTGCTGTTAAGTAATGCTGCTTCCTACATGCTGAAGGCTGGGAATGCAATTAAAATATTCTACCCAAATGTAAAACACATTACATATCTTGCTCATGGCTCTATCGTGTTGTAGAAGCAATATGCTGTTATAACAATGTCAATAATTCTGCCATCTTTTATAGTCCCCTGTTGCAAGGGCGATAGATTTGCAGTGTTCCAGTATTTATCAGATTGCAGATGGCAAATTTTCTCAATAGTTAGCCAACTATAGCATCTTCCATTGCTTAGCCAAATCTAAGATGCATGTTTGCTTTCTTGAAGCTCCTGCACTGAAAGTCTTCATTGATAGCTTGGCCAATTGTATCATGCTTGTTTGGCCATAATGCTGATATCATAAAGAGAGAAAATTTTAATACATGTATGTCAGTATATGTAACGCAATCTCAAAAATCACTGGTTTTGATATTTCTTTTACCATTGATAAGTCCTATTCCTTCTGACCGACAAGGACTATAAAACACTATTATGTATATGTACGGCCACAATTTAACATCTAAGACACAGCAAAACAACAGAGAAGTGTATCTGCTTATGAAGGTAGGATACACATGCGATACCAGTATCAAAATAATTTAATAACCCTCATGTAAGAAAGTGTTGCTTTGTTTCATTTGTATATTGTAATCAGTTTTGTAGCAGGGTATGCTAAATACATGTTTAAAGAGAGAAAATTGTGTGCAGTTAAACATTAAAAATCTAGGAACCTATATTTTATAATTAACAGATGAGAGTATTAATTTCTGAATGGTTACAGACTAAGTGGTTCGTTCCAATGCAGTTGATGGGAACTATGGGGGCGAAAGAGAAGGTACAAAGTTTTAAAATTTTGCCTACTGTGATTATCTGAACAATTACTCAACCATTCAACCTATCATTCTTCCGCTGCCAAAGGACACATAAGCAATGTAGCATTTTCAGAACTTGAAGAACCTTAGGGAGGGGAGGTTATGGAAGTTGTACATTCTGCCAATGTTTCACAGCCTTTTGTTTTAACATCAGTGAATCTTTCATCCGTTATTAGGAATAGCTGGAACTGCACAATATTAAATTGTACATGAAGCATACAGCATAAAAATCTTCCAGATCACTGTACAATATTTTCATAATGAACAGGAGGAGAGAAATGAAATTAATGATATTGGCATTCAAGTTTTTAAAGCTAACCATGCGGCATCAAGTAGTAGACCAGCAAGTCTCAGATATAACTCTTATATCTCTCGTGTTCTTGAACTGATGTAAATGGGAATATAATATCACTCCAACAAATAGCATATTGAAATTTGTTTCATGCCTCACTCTTGTTTTATGATTAACTCCACAGATACTTTGGAGGTTTATATACCTTATATGAGGGTAGATAAAATATAAAGCAGATTCTTATTTTTAAATAATTTGTTGAAACACTTAGAAGGTGCAACAGTACTCATCACTTTTCCATACAATCTCCTTATTTCAGTATATGCCCTTCCCAACAACATGGCAGTTTTTTATTTCTTGAAGAAAAAAATGTCTGCAGCCAGTTGTGCACAAATCCTTGCATTGCCTTGTCATTGAATTAGTCCCCACATGGTCAAACAAATTATAAATGATTTAACCTCAGGAGGATTAATCTGGACTAGGAATGCATAAAGTTATGCACTGAATCTTGCACATTAACATATCTGTATGTAATATGAGAAAGGAGAAAATGATATCTTGTATTGATTGCTGATTTCACGTAAACCATGAGCCTTCAGTACTAGGAAGTGTTTATTGTTCTTGTTTCATGAAGAAAGTCTGTGTTTAAAATACCCTTGGTGTCCTTAAAGCCAGTTGTGAGCATAGTTTGGCCTTGATTGGTGCAGCTACACCATTCTTTTGCCACTGCTTGCTTGGTTGTTCAGGCTTGAGTGTGTGGTTTCTTCTGCTTCCTCCTGGTAACAGACTTCCAGGTCGTGAGTAAGCAGACAAGGAACCCACCTGGCAATGTCAAGTTCATCAATTTCTCTCATTATTGGTGCAACTTCGGAAATTGTTATGTGCCCATCTGCCTCAATAAGATCACAAACGGCACATATGTTTCCTTTAGTCATTGTTGGTGGGTAATTGTTTTCCATAAATTCCAGCCCAGTGAACGTTTTTTGTCACTCATATCTCAAGTCTTCAAATGGAGTCTCTTTCCCAAACTTTGCCTAGATTGTCTAAAAAATTTGGATGGATAATAAACTTTGTGATAATGCATTAATCAGCAGATGTGTTTACCTTCTGTTCTTGACTATACAAGATATTTGTTCTATGTGTGATGAATATTGTCGTAACCTCTTCATTATTCAGCTCAATGGGGGGTAGACCACTAGGTATCAGGATCTAACATATTACAAATTACACGAGGTCCGACGGGGCGAGCTAAATAGAAGTCCCTAAATACACCTAAAAATTCCAGAAACATTGTATGGAAAGGAAGAAAGATCAAATAGCTACTGAAAATCACATGCCAGAACTTTAGATTGACAAAAATGTATTGGATATAAATGGATACAAAATGTTACGTGTTTGCCATCGGCGACGTGTCGATCATGTTGTGGCCATTCTACACGGGTGCTCCCTTGCAAGAGAAGAGAAGCAACTGATGCTACCTTCTAATGAACCAGTTTCCTCCCACTATTCTGACATCATTCAATTTCTGTTACCAACCCAAACACTAGTACATACATTTCCCAACAAACAAACATTACCCTAGCCAAATGTCACATCTCCCCCTGGCCACTCAGATCGACGTCCCCGTCGAGGCAAGAAGGAATTTATCACTTACAGAAAATTACAAAGAACAGAGACAGCATAAATAAATGACATACTTTACAAAATTATCTGAATATTTACAAAAGATGGAGCCGAAATGTCTGTCGAAGCAGATGTAAAAGAACCTATTATTAAGCTAATACAAACATGGAGTCTCGAGTGCCACCGATGATATTCAAAGATATCTTGTCCCATTAAGTGGAATCCCGCACACGCACAATGCACCTTGCCGCCACTGTCACACCCGCACTACACTGCACCACATCTTGTCGTAACTGTTTGTGGGTGGAATGATCCCATCACCCACAACGACGAGGATTCAGCTGCAGAGTTGTTGGTTCACGATGCTGATGACATGGGGGTAATCGCTGGCTTGGACTGGCCCCTGAACAGTGGCTCCTTTTGCCATCCGCAGTGTAGTGAACTGGCAGAAGCTCTCTCTTGTGTATCTCTGTGCAGCCTCTGGTATAGCACTATACTGCGGGGTCACTGCTCTGGACACTCGAGCTCCCAAATCAGCAAATTCACTATAACAGGGGTAATAACCAGGTATAATTTGTGCTCCGAAAACATCATACAGAGAAGAAGAAGAAAATAGTATGTCATTGATGAGAATACAATCAAGAGAAGCCACAAATTTTGCAAAAATTTACAAACATTCAAACTTAATACTAAGAAAAGAAAGAAAAATAAATGATTACACATTGACATAAAAGCTGAATTTTGTAAAGGGGTACAAGCCAAAATTTCACAAAAAATGTTTACATATCAAAATAAAGAGACATGGAGGGATCAGAATACATAAATATTATGTGAATTACATCCATAGTTTACACATAACAGAACACAAATATAGTAAAACATTTGGGATCCCAATATTAAATTTAACCAGCTGGTACAACTAACAAAGAAAATGAATAAGTGCACTTATCATTCATTCATACATGACAATGAAATAAAATCATTCATACTAACCATGGCTCCAATAATTAAACACACTCAGTTTAATAACTACCCAAAACTACTATGATCATTGCTACATCAAAAATAAACACCACATTACATGCGTCAAACTACAAATATTCATGCTTTACTTGCAAAGACACAACTTTCTTCTTCACATTAGTATCTTTATATTCCTCGATATGACCATTATTATCATCATCATTTCTATCTTCATCATCCACAGTAATTACTGAGAAAATTAAATATCTTCACTGACATGTCTCATTCAACTAGCTGCAAAATCAAAGATACCTGACATAGGCATAAACTGCACAAATCACATTGACATTTCAGGAATGACACCAATAACATAGCATTACACTGTTGCATCCTCATCAACCGAATCAAAATTAAGCTGGAAAATAGATGGTATTAACACTTATTGCATAAACTCAAAAAAAAAAAATTATTCTCATTGCATCCAATTCATTTCATTTATTCTCTTTTGTGAACACATCACACATGCTATACTGGGCACATTTCAGCAACACCAATAAGCAAAATATTTCTTGACTTATCACCACGAATTTCCAGGTACATGTTAGCCCTCCTGAAAACTCAAACATTCACACTTCAAGGGTACATTGTAGCTATCCCACCGAAGCTGACGTTACTCATCACATCTCACTACCACCATCAGAGTTACTCTTTGGCACTCCCACCGAGGCAAATCTTCCATAGACTACTCACATAACCTCACACACATACACAAATGTATGCAACAACTTCTGCAAAGAAGGATCACAGCATAATAATGAAACACAAAATCAAACCGAAAAGAAATGCAACAGAACAAAGCACATCATTACCAAATTAACACTTTCACATATCATTCCTGGAAGTCAAAGGTAAGTAAACACAGTACACATCAGATACTTACACTGCAGCATAACATAACCAAACAATTAATTTCTGATGTCCAAAATAAAATCCAAAATTTTCAGTACACAAAATGGTGACAAAACCTTCAATTTAGCAGAGACATACATAGCACACTTTATTCCTGAAAAGCAAAGCTTAATTAAGCATTCGTCAATGACACAAAATAAAAATTTAGCATACCTGTCTGCCTTGTGAAACTTTTAAGTCATTTGAAATATACATACCACACTTTGGTACACACCATGTGCACATTCTTACAGGTCATTTGTCTTTTTTTTTTCTTTCTTTTACCAGTGCAACTTTCAAATTTCTTGTAACACACATCACTGCACCCTCGACATCGAATGGGGGTGGAGAAATCCTGCTAGCCCATGTCAGATGATCGAGGAAGCTGTGAAGGTCTCTGCAAAGCTGGTACAGCAAATGGTAACTGAAACTGGTTAACTTGGTTACATAACTGTTCCACACGATCAATGAACTGTTTCATGGGGTCGACAGGTGCGTCCCCAAGAGAAGGAGCATTTGGTAACTGACCAGCAGCCGGAAAAGTAAGAACAGGAACAGATGTTGTATTAGACATAGAAGAAGATGGTGTAAACACTGCAGACTGAGCAGACACTAGATGTTGTCGGTTCTGCATATAAAATTGTGCTTTGTCCACTCGTCGAATTATTTGTATCACCTCATCAACAGTTTGAGGATTTAATGGTAGCAGTGCCTGTACATAGAGAGGTTTAAGACCTTTAAGCAGGTGTTCAATTTGTTGTAACTGAGACATAGCTGGATTTACTTGATCACACAGAGATAGCACATCATAGATATAATTAATAACAGGCTCATCATCTAACTGCACACGCTGTCTGAGTTTCATTTCCAAGATATCACTCTGGTTAGTCATCTGAAAAGCATTTAGAAACTGCAAAGTCAGGCAAAGCCAATCATGGCGAGTATGCCGGATGCGAAAAGTTTGAAACCATAATGCAGCAGTATCTTTCAAATAACATGGAAAACATTTCAATTTCATCTCATCAGACCAACTATTAGCAGCAGCGACCATTTCAAAATTTTGAAGGAATTCATATGCCGATAACTTACTTGAATTCTCAAAGTAAGAGGGTTCAATGACCGGTCGACACACAGCTGACTGCATTGTTCTCACCGAAACAGGCGGGTTAGGCATTACTGGTAGCAACTGGGTAACAGGTGTACTAGTGCTAGAAATAGATTCTACTTCACTATGCTCACTGATTGGAGCAATAACCACATCAGATTTCTGCATAGTATGTCGCTTAGGCATTGTGACAGCACAAAACAAGGATAACCTCAACCAGTAAATGAGAAAATTATGAAAGATCAACATAACAGATTACACCAAACTAAGCACTTATATCACCACATGAATGCAACTAGGAATATCAAAACATAGCCAGATAAGAACCAATACCAGTAATATTATAATTAAGCGCCCACGGCAAAATATTAGGGGACTATGCCAACATATTGTCTACAAAGACTTGACACACAAGCACTTGAATACAAGTCCAAGATTTCAAAACAGAGTGTACACATGAGAGGAAAAAAAATTAGCAAAGTGATGTCTTCAGCGAGGAAGCTCGAATTGGAAGCTAAAAAAAACAATTACATCACACCTACTGTGACTAGTGCTGAAATTATTGCATGAAAAGCATAAAATGCTATACGCTACGTAGTTTATGCATACCTGAGTACGATGCACAAATATGAATTTCCTTTACTCTTAAAGAGATGCACCTCACTTTTTATACACACACACGCCATGTGATATACAACACATGTAAAAGATTTGCTTCACATTCTAGAATTACTAATGAATTGCAAGACATATAAAGATGACGCAACACCAGCTAACACGCGGCAACTACATTATTAAAGTTGCAAATATCACTCAATTTTCCACAATTCACAAAACACCAAGAAATTTAGAAGAACAGTGCAAACAACTTCTCATAAAACAGAATTTAACAGAATTTACATAATGGTAAGGGGAAAATGAAGCCAAGCATTACCGATGCTACGCCAACAGCCAGACAATGGAAACAATTTTAAAGTGAACCCAAAATAAAGATATTAAGACAGGACTTTTACAGAAATGCTTTTAAATGAATTTAGAACACACCACCACAATTTTCAAATATGAACCCTTACCATTAAGGCCAAACTAAGGAGTTACATGTAGTAACATGCTACATTTCTGGCTAAAAAAAAATTTTGCACTACAAAATATTACATTCCCGGCAACTCACGCCAATTTGCCTGATGCCTCACACCAATTTGTTGTAACCTCTTCATTATTGAGCTCAATGGGGGTAGAGCACTAGGTATCAGGATCTAACATATTACAAATTACACGAGGTCCGACGGGGCGAGCTAAATAGAAGTCCCTAAATACACCTAAAAATTTCTAAAACATTGTATAGGAAGGAAGAAGGATCAAATAGCTACTGAAAATCACATGCCAGAACTGATTGACAAAAAGTATTGGATAAAAATGGATACGGATACCTGTTTGCCGTCGGCGACGCGTCGATCATGCTGTGGCCATCCTACACGGGTGCTCCCTTGTAAGAGAAGAGAAGCAACTGATGCTACCTTGTAACGAACCAGTTTCCCCACTATTCTGACATCATCCGATCTCTGTTACCAACCCAAACACTAGTACATACATTTTCCAACCAACAAACAAACATTACCCTAGCCAAATGTCACAATATACATGCTTAATTTAATAAATAATTGCCAGAAATCCGTTGGAAAATTGTTTTATTTCATATTTAAGGAAAAAGTAATTTACTACATATATATAAAGTGACATCAGCACATTTAAACACTTTATAATTCTCTCTGCTCATGAAACCCTTTTAAATTGTGTCCAAGGAAGATTTAAATCTTCTATATTCACATTCAAGTTGAAGTTATTTGAATATGTATATAATAAACATTGCCACTGTAAGTGGAATTCCTTCAGGATCCTCAGCATTGCCCATTTGAGTCCACAAACCAGTTTGCCCACTAGCGGAAAATTTTTCGTTTATGTTTGATTCGTCCTTGACCATGCCATACTGCAAGCCTGTTAACTGGAGAGTGGTGGGGAGCACCAATACTTTCATTACTAATAAATTGAATTTTCTGAAATAGCTTATGAAGTCCTCTTCATTGTGAATGAATTTTGTAAAATGTTGTTATTATGGTAAACAATAAGAGATACAGAAAAACAATACAGATAAAGAATGTAAATAAAGGACTGAAATTATAGCTAATGTAATTTTGGTAACATTAAACATTTCTAAGATATATATTTTTTTGGTTTCAGTATACAAATAATTTATACTGTTTTGAAATGTGACGTAGCCACCCATTTATTTATTGTGATGACATAGAAGCAGTATGGAACTTTAAAGCCTGCATATAGCAATCAACTTTTTAAAGATTTTCCTATCATTCAGCTTCATGTATTCCTCTTGTACTTACAACAAAATGTGTAATGAAACAATTTCTGCAGTGTTTTTCTCAATCAATATGAAGTAGATAGAAAAATAAGCTTTTGTATGAAGATTAGGTGGAGAAAGTCATGTGATATATCAGGGTTTTTAAAAAATATTAACCATTTTATAAACATTCCATGTTGATCCTTCATTCATACTTGAAAATCTGAAAAAACTGCATCCATTGCATTGGTTGCTGACTGTATACTGGATTGCTCTAACCAATTTGTTAAACCTTTTTCTTGGTTGTTAAGCAAGTCAGAAAGATTATGTAATTCACTTCGCTTGCATTGTTATAAACATCAGGCTGCTTTTACTATTAACGCATTCTTCATATGAAGGATTGCATTAATTACTGAATAATAATCAGGATACCCTTCATGGAGGATTTGTAATTAAAGTTGATGATTTGTTATCAAACATATTCTTTTAGATTTAATTCCTTTCATTCTTTTATTATTGTACCTAATGCAAAATCCTCCAACATTTCAGATTTTGCACAGAAGCAGTTTTTGGTGATAGCAGCCATGATTCACCATTGCCCTCTCCTGAGAGTTCAAGGAAAAACACAAGCTTTAGTTATGGAAAGGATTGCCTGAAATATGAAAATCAAGAAAGTGAAGTTGCAAAAATACCACCTGTAGAAAAACATCTTGCAGAGCAAACTGGTAAATCTGGTGATGAAGCATACAGCAGAAGTTCATTGATACATGGGGGCGAAAAGCCTCACCAGTGTAGAATTTGTGAGAAGAGATTTACATGGTTGTCACATTTGAAATCACATAATTTGATACATGAGGGTAAAAAGCCTCACAAGTGTGGAATTTGTGACAAGGGATTTACTCGGTCATCAGATTTGAAATCGCATAATTTAATACATGAGGGTAAAAATCCTCGCTGTGAAATTTGTGAGAAGAGGTTTACTCACTTATCATCTTTGAAATCACATTATTTGATTCATGTGGGTAAAAAGCCTTATAAGTGCAAAATTTGTGAGAAGAGGTTTACTCGGTCGTCACATTTGAAATCACATATTTTGATACATGAGGGTAAAAAGCCTCATAAGTGCGAAGTTTGTGAAAAGAGGTTTACTGTTATGTCACATTTGAGAAGGCATAAGTTAATTCATGAAGGTATAAAGCCTCACAAGTGTGAAAATTGTGAGAAGAGGTTTGCTCAGTTGTCAGATTTGAAATCTCATAATTTGATACATGGGGGTCAAATGCCTTACAAGTGTCAGATTTGTGGGAAAAGCTTTCCTCGGCCAAAGTATTTGAAAAGGCATAATCTCATACATGAGGGTAAGAAGCCTTACAAGTGTGAAATTTGTGAGAAGAGATTTACTCACCTGTCATCTTTCAAATCACATAATTTTATACATGGGGGTAAAAAGCCTCACAAGTGTAAAATATGTGAGAAGAGCTTTACTCATTTGTCATCTTTGAAGTCTCATAATTTGATACATGAGGGTAAAAAGCCTCACAAGTGTGAAATTTGTGACAAGAGCTTCACACATTTATTTACCTTGAAAAGGCATAATTTAATACATGAGGGTATAAAGCCACACAGGTGTGAAATTTGTGAGAAGAGGTTTTCTCGGTCATCAGATTTGAAATCGCATCATTTGATACATGAGAATAAAAAGCCTTACAAGTGTGAAATTTGTGACCAGACCTTTACTCTGTCATCAGATTTGAAAAGTCATAATTTAATACATGTGGGTAAAAAATGGCACAAGTGTGAAATTTGTGAGCAGACGTTTACTCAGATATGCAATTTGAGAAGGCATAATTTAATACATGAGGGTAAAAAGCCTCACAAGTGTGAAGTTTGTGAAAAGAGCTTTGCACGGATGTCACATTTGAAAAGGCATAATTTGATACATGAGGATAAAAAGCCTCACCAGTGTGAAATCTGTGAAAAGAGCTTTGCTCAGTTGTCATCTTTGAAATTGCATAGTTTGAAACATGAGGGTACAATGCCTCACAAGTGTGAAACTTGTAAAAAGAGCTTTTTTCAGTTGTCACATTTGAAAAGGCATAATTTGATACATGAGGGTAAAAAGCCTAACTAGTGTGAAATTTGTAAGAAGAGATTAACTGTTTGTTGGGTTTGAAATTGGATAATCTGATACAAGGGATTAAAGCCTCAGAAATGTAAAATATTTGAGAAGAGGTTTACTCATTTGCCAGATTTGAAATTGCTTATGATATGTAGGGGTGAATTGCCTCACAAGGGTGAAACTTATGGGACAAGTTTTACTCGGGTTGTCAGATTTGAAATTGCAAATTTGATACACGAGGGTAAAAAGCCTCCCAAATGTGAACTTTGTGAGAATGGCATTCGTTTGAAACCACATGATTTGACACATGTGGTGAAAGCCCTCACTAGTGTGAAATTTTCCTCGGTTAACAGATTTGAATAGGCATAATTGTGAAACTTGTGAGAAGGTACTCAGTTGTGCAATTCAACAAGGAATAATGCAATACATGGGGTTGAAAAGCCTCACAAATTTGTGAGAAGAGCTTCACTCAATTGTCATTGAAATTGCATAATTTGGAACATGCGGTTAAAAAGCCTCACAGGTGTGAATTTTGTGAGAGGAAATTTATTCTTTTGTCACATTTCAAAAGGCATGATGTAATACATAAGGTTGAAAGGCCTCACAATTGTGAAACTTGTGAGTTAGGTTCTTTGTGGATTTTAAATCCCATGAGGCTAAAAAGTGTCAAGTGAAATTTTTTAGAAGTTCCTTTGAAAAGGAATAATTGAAGACACAAGGGCGAAAGGCCTCACAAGTATGAAATTAGCGAAGAAACTTTGCTCGCTTGTTGACATTTGAAACTGCATAACTAGATACACGTAAACAGCCTCTTTAGTGTGAAGAGGTTTATCTTTTGTCACATTTGATATCACAATTTGATACATGTGGGTAAAAATCCTCAAGTGTGAAATTTGTGAGAAAACCTTCACTGATTTGTCAGCTTTGAAATTTTATAATTTGAAAATGAGGGTAAAAAGCCTCATGAGTGAAATTTGTGAGAGGAAGTTAATCTTTTGCCACATTTCAAAAGGCATAAATTGATGTATGAGGACAATAAGCCTCACAAATGTGAAATTTGTGTTAGTTTTACTGTTATCAAGTATGAGAAGACAAAAGTTATTCATTGGGGTGATAAGCAATGTATGTGCAAAACTTGTGATAAAGGCTTTACTTCCCTTCTGAAGGAAACCATGCTAAAGATTTTTATGCCCGAAAAAAGTCCATCGCCCTCCGAGTTTGAACCTGTGACCTCGGGAACTAGAGACTAGCATAGTAACCACTACACCATGCTAGACCAGCCCAAACGCTAGGCCACTTTTTTCCAACCTAACCTAGCCAATCTGAGCCGCTAGCCCAGACTACCCCAGCTGCTAGGTCAGTGGAGACCACCACTAGTCACCCCAGCACAGATGATAGCCCATCCTAGACCAACCCACCTCGGCTGCTAGCCCAGCCATTAGCCAGTCTAGTTGCTACAGCCCAATCGCAAGCCCAGACCAGTCATTCTCAGGCCTGCCGCTGGCCCGGGCTAACAACCCACCCCAGTTACTAGCACAGCTGCAGGCTAACCTAGATCAGCCCCTAGCCCAGCCTAGCACAACATACCCAATAGCCCACCCTAACCGCCAGCCCAGTCTACTTCAGCCCACCCCAGCTGCGGCTCAGTCCAGCCTTGCTGCTAAACTAGCAAGATCAAGCCAGTGAAATCGCTTGCCCAGCCCAGCTCAGCCCAGATGCACTGCTAGCCTAGCGCAGTCGATAGCCCAACCCAACACAGCATCTAGCCCAGCCTACCCTAGTCCAAGCACCTGTTAGCCCAACCTAGCAGAGCCCAGGCCACCCCAGCAACTAGTCCATCCCGGCACACCTGCTAGCCAAGCCCAGCAGAGCCGCTAGCCCAGCCCTGCCTAACCCAGACAGCCAAGCCAGCGACTAGACCAAGCCACTAGCCCAGCTTAGCCCATCCAAGCCCTGCTTAGTGCAACCTAGCCTAGCCCAGCCTATTTCAGCTCAACTCACCCCAGCTGTGGTCCAGCCTAGCCGCTAAGTTGGCCCAGCCCAGGCCAGCCGAGCATTGTCCTGCCCAGGCTAGCCAAGTCCAACTGCTACCCCATTCCAGCAGAGCCACTATCCCATCATAGTGCAACCGCTAGCTCAGCTCCAATGCTAGCACAGATCAAGCTTAGTCCAGCTGCTAGCCAGCATATATGCTAGCCTAGCAGCCAGCCCAGCCGGTAGTCAGGCAACCCTTTGCCAGTCCTGCTGCTAGTACAGCTGCCAGCCCAGACCATCTAGCCAAACCCAGCCGGTAGCTCTGCCCAGTCCAGTCCACCCCAGCTGCTATCCTGGCATAGCCCATGCCAGCCCAGCAGCTAGCCTAGCCTAGCCCAGACCAGACGCTAACCCAGCATTGCCTAGCCAATGATAGCCCAGCATTGCACCGCCGCCAGCCCATCCCAGCCTAACCAAGCATGGATGCTAACCCAGCGCATCTGGAAGCCCAGCCTAGACCAGCCCAACATAGCTGCTAGCCCCACCCACCCCAGCTGCTAGACCAGTCAAGTCCTGCTGCTGGCGGCCCAGCCTAGCCACTAAGCTAGCCCAACACAGGCCAGCCTAGCCAATCCCATACCAAGAACAAGCCTCGTCTTATGAATTTTGATACCCTGCTAGTTGAAGATATCTCCAAGTAGCCATAGTGCACAGAAAGGAGCACAGACATAATGATTTGGCCGAGGATTCTCCGGCTGCAGTCAACCAACTGATGATGAGTATGCTTCTCGAAATGCATTTTGACTACTTGACGTCAAGTATTTTTAATAAATTGTTTTAATAATTTATATAACTCCACTGTTAATGACTTCATTTTAATTTCATAAAATATATGCATATATACTATACTTCAGCTGAAGAAAGTCTTCTGGTGTAAACAAATGCACATAGCACTTCCAGAGCACAGCTTTCAAGCGAATGAAAATATTTCATTACTATACTGCATGTATTATATCACCTATTGTTACTTCAAGTAATAAAGACAGTAAACAATTATAATATTTTAAGAATAACTTCATTGAAATCTAACAAACAATTAGCTTCTATTTATTATCATGGCCTTGTAGTCATTGGTATTCCTACATTGTTTACTGGAGCGAAGCAACAGTTATGTTAATGTACTGTCAGTGCATTCAGCAGGCTAAGTGTTGCAGCAACGCTTTATGCAGCAATTCATTCCGAGGGTCTGCTGCAGCAAATGAAGCAAAGAAGTACTTCACTGCACTGGCAGCAGAAAGAATACAAACAGTGTTCGCAGACGATAGTCAGTAGCAGGTGTATTCTACGATATATTTGACCATGAGCAGCTGCATAAAAGGATGGAGGAAGACAGGAATTTGTTTTAATATTAGGACTGTTCAATACACTATTAAACCTCCTCTGTAGTATTTATGCAATAGCACTGTTGTTCCCGAGACCACATGCAGTTAGTACATAATGCTAGTAGGAACCAGTTTTAAGGATTTCCGTTTCTGAGTGTCCAGAAGTACAACAGTATATTTTAGTATTTAAACCCAATGTCATTAATAATATCCTATAAAATACAAGCTTTTACCCATTTGCAATTTTATGTTCCAAATTCTTTATACATTCATAAATAGATGCATTGCTTTGGCTTCCATGAACTGCAAGTAAGTAAACAAAACTGATGTTATGTTCACATGATTTTTCTCAACTCTTTATCATTTATTAATGACTGTACAAACCATTAATGAATACTTATTTTACTATCTACTTCATTTTAATTGATATAAACCTTTCTGGAAATATCTGCATTACACATTTCGTTATAGATACAAAGCGAATAGCTATATACTGCCCTTAAAATTCCATACTCTTTCTATGATATCACGAGAAACAGCTGAATGTCAACGGGACTTTAATAGAATGACAAAGTATTGAACAATTTCAATCAATAATAATGGATATGCTACAAAGAAAATTGCTTGAAATAAATTGTGTTATTATGGAGAATTACAATTTTTTTTATAGTACATTTTCATCTATGCAGTTGTACAAAATTATACAAAATTCCTTCTGGATGAAGAAAAAATCAACATATACATGTTATGTCATGCAAGTATACTTAATATATACTAATTTAATCAAAATCATTAGAGCTTTGTTTTAGAAAATTTAAAGTTCTACATGTAAAGAGGGGTTCGGGAGGGGATTCACACATGCAGTAAACTTTTTCTAATTTTTTATTCGGGGGTCTCAAAACATGTATTTCGTTGAAATCTCGATACTAACTTTCGGGTAGAATACAATACTTCTCCACTTGCGTAAGCATGTAGTAGAGAAGGTATTACTGTTGTTACACATGGTTGCATGTAACACACAGGGCAGGCTATATTCAACAAATGCAATGATTTAGTGTTTTAATAAAAAATGAATTAACATAATGAATCATAATGTGAACCAATCTCTGCGACATTCAAAAATGATTCGAAAACTCATCTATAGAATTTTGCATTACCGTTTTCTCAAAATAATTCAGGTTTCCTACAGGAACTGCCCAAACTCCTTCCCCGATTATTTCATAAGCGATGGTCATAAGGTCGGCCTTCTCAAGTGGAATTAGTTCTAAAATAAACGTATTTTCACACGCTTCACAGCAAGGATTCAAGGCATATGTATCCAGAAAGCAAATTACGAAATTCCCGCTTCAGGTGGTAGCAGTGCATTCAACAAATCCTGCAGTGTTGCATGCAGTAAAGACATTAAGCGATACTTAGGCGTTTGGCCCGCTAAATGTACCAATTATTTATGTCATGGTGAGAGTGTAGCAGGTCAGCACAGTGTAATTAAACACAGGGGGTGGCAAAGCACTTAAAACTATGCATGCACACACACATCCGCACTCTAGGAAAATTCAAAACCTCAGGATCCTATGGTGAGGAGTGAGCTATACCGGCGCTAGGGTCACTGCGTCACCCTCTTGGTATTCTTTGCCATTGGTGCACGGGTGATCAAACAAGAAATGTTAGGGACTTCTCCGCGTGTCTGTAGACCTCCTGCGAATCCTTTACCTCATCTCTGCCTCCTGGGGGTGTATAGATCAGTATGATCTCAGTGCGTGAGGTGTTACCATAATGGTGCTTTATGGTATGATATGAATTGCTTAAATTTTTTACAATGCATGTTTGTTAAAAATATGAAAGATCAATATCAAACCCAGTATACAGGACCTCCTAGTCCACTAAATATCCAGGATACTTGGGGATGGGATATATTTCTGAATGATTTCTAAGTGTCCTCCATATTCTTACAATGGGGAATTCTAAGAAATTTTGTGATTTAAGACGGTTTTTAACATGAATTGAAAGCATTGTAGTCTATTATATACAGGGTTGCCAGAATTTTTCCATACTTTTACAATAAAATTGCCTGTTAATTTGATTTGCCATTCTTGATATGTTTTCCGTCCAATTTCCTGTAATGTAGGGTGCTGCTGGGTTTCCCATGTATTCCTAATATCAGTTTGTTTTGTTATGTTATATTGCACCGATATCAATTTTGATTCAACTAACTTGGGAATTCTATGAAATAATATACTTCCATAATCAAGAATTGAAGTTATCAGTACATTGTAAAAGGAACAACACGCATTTTGGCTCAGCGCCCTAGTTAAGTCCAGATAAGTATCTGAAAATATTTAGATAATCCTTTTACTTTGGCAATTGCCTTTTGAAAGTGACTTATCCAGTTCAATTTGTTGTCGAAGGTAATACCTAAGATTATTTCATTAGAACTAAAGGTTGCTACATTGTTAACTTTAATGTCAATATTCTGTATTTTGTATGTGTTGAAGATTATCCATTTGGATTTACACACATTACACTCTAGCCCTAGTCCCAAAAAGAATTGATGCACTGTGTTTAATGTGTTTTTAAACTTTGTATTACCTTCTATCAATTCCTTTCGAGTAATTGTATTAAAAATGAGATCATCAGCATATACTAGATATTGGCAATCTTAATGGCATATACCATCCAATTTGAAAGCGTATGAATTATACAGTAGATGACTTCAAGATGATCCAGGAAGTGGCTACTCATAAGAGGCGATTCTGTATCCATAGTCGTTTAATTTTGGGTGGAGATATACCTCTCTATTAATCAATAGTTTATATATCAATGTTACTATATTTTTTTTGGAAATTTTAAACCTATAAGGAGCCTAATAAGTAACGGTATTTGGACAATGTCATAGGCTTTGGATATATCAAGGCTCATTGCTTGTAAGATAATATTTTTATCTATGGTTGATAATATTACTGACGTGGAGACAGAGAGGTTATGTTGAGTATTGTATCCTTTTCTAAAAACCCATATTGATTTATTGACCAAAACACATGGCATTCAAGATAAAAAGGAATTCTATTTGTAATGATTTTTTCAAATATCTTTCTAAAACACAAGATAATGCTATTGGTCTATAAACTATTAGTCAGCCTAGGATTAGTATTAGGTTTTGTATTGGTATTAGCATAAATTTATTCCAGGTGTCAGGAAATGATGCATATTGTAGAATGTGTGAACCCCTTGCATAATAGCTGGATGTATTCTTCTGGTGGATGTGTAACCATACTATATGAAATAATATAAAGACCAGGAGTGGTATTATGGTTCTGAACGATTTCCTCATTTTTACATGGAGTTATTAGATGCTGCATACCTATTTGAGATTGTAAGTGGATGGAGCCATAGTTGCGTATAGCCGGCATCATATCCTGTGAAACATAATCAGGAGTAACGGAGTTGAGGTCTTGCTGTATGATATGATTATCGTGCATGTGAAGAAAATTGTCTTTATTATTTTTGAAAAACTGTATACTTCTCCATATTTGCGAAATAGATCGATTTTGTATTATAATATTATTGTAAACATTTTCCCATCCTATTCTCTTAGCTGTTTGGATTTCTTTTGTTGCTCTCGCAGCCGCTCGTTTATAGGCCAAATAAGTATCCCTAGTTTTATTCTTCAGAAAATTATACATGCTTCTCTTTCTGCAAGCTATTGCCCTACTACAGTTAACTATCCACCATTTTGGTTTTTTATATTTTGTATTGGTTTTATTGGATGAAACAAGTCCAGATATTTATTGATTTGCTTATAGATGTAATCTACTGCATTTATATTGGCTACTTGTTCTTCCTCGTTTAATTGACTACTTAAGAAGGTAGCATACATTGCCTAGTCTATATTTATAATACAGTGTAGGCTTTGATTGACTTTAATTCTATTGTTTGTATTCTTGGACTAAAAATAAAAATAATCACTCACAAAATTATCTTGTATCACTTTAAAGTCTGTAAGTTACCAGTTCTTGGGAAACCAATATGAGGTATTGTGCTGAAATATATTTCCAATTCTAGTAGGATAGTTATCGTTAATCAAATAGAGTTGTAAGGAAGACATGAAGGAGATAAAAGTATTCTGTCTTGTATCTGGTGCATAATTGAAACATGGTATGAAAAAATTGAAATCGTCTCCTACAATTACAAACTACTTTACGTTTTCAGCAAATATGTGTTTCCAGAATGTTTTTGTAACGTGCAGATTGGGAGTTTTATGTATTACAAGAAACGTAAAATCTCCAGAATGAATTTTTTATACCTTGAATTGTATTCTCCGGATTTTATACTATTTCATAGTCATCAATGTTAATATTATTCTTGATTCCTGCTAAACTCCACCTTCTCTCGTAGGTCTGTCCAAGGGAACAATTTTATACCCAGGAATCTTAAATTTACTGCATTCTTTTAGCCAGGTTTCTGTTATAAAGAATACTTCAAATTGGCTTTGTAATACATAAAGTCTAAATTCTTCAAATTTGTTCTTTATGAGTCTATATCTAATGAGTATTGCATTATTCTATCAGAATTCACAGTCCTACCATTTGGAGATATCAATGCACCTTTCAGAGTTTTATTTTCCCTTTCTGCTAGACCTTTTTATATCCCTTCTCTTACTGCCTTGCTTTTATTACTGGTTAATTTATAATTGGTTTTAATGTCGGAAGTCTTATTAGGTTTATTCTCTTCGTTCATTATCAGATAAGTGGATGAGGCTACCGAGCAAAGAACATGTAGTTTAGGAGCTACCGGGAGTTTGGGTTTTATTTCTTTGGTCTTGTCAGCATATGCGGTCTTATCCTTTAATAAGTTAATGGTTTGCTGCCTTGAAATTCTGAAATCTTTGATTTTTTTAGAACTTCTTTCTCTTTTTTCTAGGTGTCACAGTTTCGGTAATTTGCCCTGTGTTCTAATCCACAGTGGTAACATTTAACCTCATCACTTTTGCAGTCTAATGTCTGATGACCATCTCCACATTTTATGCAGTTAGGCATGTTTCGACAGAATTGTTATAAGTGACGAAATCTGAGACACTTGTGGCACATTGTAGGATTTTCCTTATAATCCTCACCATAGCTGATTCCATACAAGTGCAATTTTTGTGGCAAAATTTGCGATCTAAAATATACAGCCACCTACTGAGTAGGAAGATAAATTTACTTTGCCATTCTCGTCAATTTCCCTACGATTAAGTCTTCTAATTCTCACTATATCGCACTGTGGCACTACACTGACTTGATCATTTTTATCACTTTCTTCAATGTCTAATTATTCTCTTTATTATATTTTAAAATGAAGGAGATGACGTCATATTTCTCATCAAAATTAGATTGGAGTAATTTATTAGTCTCAGAGTGACTCTTAAAATACACTTCAAATTTGTTATAACCTGTAGTAAGTATCCAATCCACCTGCAACCCATTAGTGAAAAGCATCTTACCAAATTTCATTGGATGCATACGATTGACTTGTTTGTTCTTCCCCATTACATTTACTATATATGGACCAGCATCTTTGTAGTTATACAGGATCTTTTTTATTGACCCTTTCTATGTGTGTTCCATAGTTTCACTATATCTTATATGCTTATTATTATTTTTAATAAAAGTAGAATTGAGTGGTTTATAATTAACATAATTAAGTTTGGAACCGCGTACGTTATCCAGGTTATGAAAACAAAAAACATAGTAACGAAATTAAGGTTTTTTTCAATGTAAATTATGTAACTAATATAAAACAATCAGTTCCTAAATACTAAGAAACTACAGATAATAGGCCACTTAGCTTAAGAAGAATTCAAATGATTCCTGAAGCAAATTCAACTTAAATTGTCTGCCTGTTTGCAAAATGGACACCACCCTCGGCACTCATTTGATATTTAATTATATTTTGTTTCATATTAACACGTTACACAACTCCCATCGCATGCATACTAATTGAGACATTATAGGAGCATTGCTTGAGTTATCTTGCTGCCAACATTGAGCGCCGCGAGCGTAGTTGAATGTTTTCATATACAAGGAGGAGCTACGACAGGGCATAGCCGTAAGATCTGTGACGCTAAACTCCAATGAACTTTTAATGGAGACAATCCTTTAGCGACATTTGGTTTTCTTTGCTTTGTACTCTTCCTCATAAAATGCCTCCAGTAGGCACTATATCAGAGCAGCCGCTAAAAATGAACAATATGATTCCGTTCTGCAACAAATCCTGCATAAAACAAATTCCCATTCCCTGCTGACACCTCTGGATATCAAAACATCTCGCTTTCCTACTCTCATACTGTATTAGTGGCCAATTTTTCAATTGGCTTTATCATTATGCTCTTCTTAAATGCTAAACAGCCATTGTCCCTTGTGTTATTCAAATGCAGCTTATAGTGACCCACTTTTTAAACATTTGACAATCACTTCCAGTCTCTTGTAATCCCCCTTTATGTACAATGAAATGTGTAACAAAAATGTTTCTATGTGCTTTGGTATAACTACTGACTCTAACTTAAACTTATATTTAAAAAAACTAAACCTAACCTCCGGTGAATCAGAAACCTAAACTTCTCAGATATGACGTCGTTTGTCAGTCGGCGTCCGTAAACCTAAGCTTCAAGGTAAGTGGAATAGGACAGGTAGTTCACCCCGGCACATTTTGCTCCCATCGGCTGCCGTCAAATACGTCATGTAGAAAGTTGGCCGCGCGCACTTTTCGACTGGCAATTGAAAGCGAATACGTAAAGCCGTGCATTTCAAAGCAGGAATTTGCATATTCAATGCGTTATCATTGTCAATTTGAATGCTGATTACAAGCAACTTAGCTATCATAACTAATATTTTAGGAACCGCTAAGATAAACTGAAATAACCTGTTTTGCAACACAAATTTGATTTACATTTAGAAGTGAAATTCATGTTGTCATAGAAGAGCTGGATGTTATCCACTGGAACTTTGTTCCTCCATAGCAGCAATTTTCGTTGACGTGGCACATTCTAATGAAGGTGCGCGTCCTGACGTACGACACAACTATTTCATCCAGTAACGGAAATTTTGGCTGATTTATGCTTGTGAGAGTTTTCATTACTTTTTGGAAGAGTGATAAGACAAATCCATGGAAACCAGCAAATATTACTTCCATTTCCTTCACTTTCTTACACCATAGTTCTGTTGGCCGAGTGAGGCCCCCTTTGGAAATAACTCTGATCCAGTTCTGTTGCACTTTTTTGGGTATATCACAGCTGGCGGTTTTTGTTGCTTGAAGTACAATCAGTAGCACGCCACTTGAATGCAATATAACTAACGGGGTACTTCACAGTATCCATATTAAAGTCTTAATTCTGAAAATATTTTCACTAACATCCGAGTCTTCTAGAAGTATAACCTGCTCGCATTCGGTGGGTACTGGCAATTCTTCGACATCAAGGCATAAATCGGCAAAAATGAAATTTAAGAATTCGGTGTCGCAGCATGAGTCTTGAAGTAGTTCACTGTCACAATTTTGGTTTTTCAAAATCGTTTCTACTGACGCTCCGCTTGAATTCGGGATTTTGTTGGCGCCTGTAAGTAACAAGAGGCACTTCAGATGGTGATGGGTTACTATAGAAAATGCCCAAACCTCGAATACGGAAGAAAACGTTTTCTAAACAGTCGTGGTTTAATCTCGATGTTAGTATATAGATCATGTTTAACTTTTTCACTTCCCCATAGAGTCGCAACAGTGACTTAATAAATATAATGAAGCCCTTCTGAAAGTGAACTAACGCGTTATGTTTCCCTACTCTCATTTCACCAATGACATCCATAGATTGCATGCAGTGTTTTCTTTGCTCCTGAGGTTCAAACCATATCCAGTTCTGAGCAGTGTTCTTTCCTCTTTTGGAATTCTGGAATTCAAAACATCGAAAGCACCATTCACTAATTGAAAAACGTAGCTCTATTCTTCCTTATTAAAGCTATACCTAATTGTCTGTGCTGTTCTTCTTGAAAACAACTGAGCAGCCACGCTCACATTGTGCGTTGATCTACCCGTTAAGTTTATGTGTGCTTCAGTGATGTGGTGTCTAATGGACATATCCCCTATTTGCAGTTGGAGTATATCTTCTATGACATTCTTTTTAATTACAGTACCATCTGTCAACTGCAGAACTCAACTCTAAGAAAGTTTTCGAAGTAACTTCAACAAATGAAGAACATCAAAAAATACCCCAACTTTCTCTTATTATCTATGGGATTTGTGAAAAAGGTCCTTGTTAACACCAGTTGCTTCCACACCTTAGCAGTTTTTCTACCCATATCGCATGTAACTGACCCTATCCGGATGTCACAACCTTATCACTTGATTCAGGAGATCCCTGGTGATAGTTACATCAAAATCATAATGGATGGGCTGTTTCCATGGTACGAGTACAAACAGTCCTCGGATCATGGCCACCTGGACGTTGCTCCGATCCTAAAATATGGCCGTGTATCTCAAACAGAAACACCCTATATTTTTCATTATCTTGAAAATCCTAATGCTTACGCTTTTAGCACTTCATGTAAAATTCCGGGTCCATTTGCACAACGTTGAATGCCTGGAAGCGGTATATTGCAACCTATTAAACAATTGTAACTCTGTTTAGAAATTCATTCAAAGTTAAAGCGTGAGCTATATCCTCCGAGGAAAACTTAACACGCTTATTGTTACGTAACAGACATCGAATTTGACATGACATGAAACATATTGAAGATATGCGTTCATTCTGTTAGTAACAAACCCTTCCTTAATTTCTCTGTAGATACTGTATTATTTTCACGACATATCCCCCTTCACTTTTTGGAGATCCGTGCACTTTTGTTTCAAAGTTTTATTTTCTCATCTCAGATTTTCAACTTGTTTCTTTAACTGAAGAACGTCCTCCTCTTTGCCGGTATTACTTAACTCTATATTGGATGATTTCTCAAGCTTTCATTGGGAACCTGTAAAAAATAACATCCTCATCACGTTTAACAAAGCGCGTGAATCGCAAATATTCATCAGACAAGGAAAGGAAAACTATGAGAAAAATACTTTAATACTTTTGAATTAAAACACACGCTCATTAAAATGTAACACTTTGATTTTACGCACCTTTTGGCTAGCACTGCTGCTGCCTGAACTCTAAACCGGGAGAGAATCAGCATGCCAATTAGGAATGGATAAGCACAAAAGTGCATCAGCACGCAATATTTTCCTCGGTGGTAAACCAAGCAACTATTTTTTTTAAGTCACGTTCATAGTCTTCTGTGCAAACATGTCCTGAGCACACTGCAACATTATCGGGATTGAATTTACCACTCTCTTTACATCAAGAAATCCACACTTGTCTTTGTTTATCATCTCTCCAGACGTTTTTGATCCTATATTACACCATTATGCTACAGCACAATTAACTTTGTTTCTCGAAAAGTTGCTCTGTTGAGCACACAAACATACGTGCATACACCACGCTTTACAAGATACTACTAGATTTGCACTTCAGCTTACAATTAAAACACACAATCAGACCTTTTATAAGTGTGTATCGGAAACAGTATTGTTTTGTGGTTTATGCACCTGTGTCAGATTAAATTCATATTAATATTCACTTCTAAGAAATAAAAACAGCACAAGCATTTTAAACGCTGACAGACAAGGAAGTATTGTTCTGCGGCAGGTTCAAGTCTATGCACCTGTAAAAGAACTTATTGCATGCACGTGTGTCAGACTAAATTCACAGTCGCATTTTAACATTAACTTGTAAGAAATAAAAAATCTTAAGCATTTTAAACGCTAAAATAGAGAGTATTGTTCTGCAGGTCTATACACCTGTCTCAGACCCAATTCGCTGTCATAGTTAACGTTACTTTATAAATATTTTTAGGAAAATAAGGAACTTTCTATCTTTATTGGTTAAATATACAACTCAAACTACTATTTGAAGGGCTATTTGATATATTTTACAGTATTTGTAAATTTTAAATAATATTTTAAGACGATAAACAAATAGGTATAAAAGGATGGAATTAAATGCGAATACAAGAATAAAATCGCTTCTATAATTTGCTACACATTAATTGTAATAGTACTGTGTTGATTGTAATATAATAATGTGACACTAGCAGAATACGTAACCCGGAGTAAGTGTAATTTTAGAGTAGCATACAGGAATATAAACTCAAGGTAAATGCAGCCTAATTGAGGCCCGAAAATGCAAACAAGCCGTAATGGGGCAGTACTAGTGAGCTTCCAAATGACGTCATCTGCATGCGAGGGAGAAAGTCGGGAAGAGAACTCCTAGCCTAAGCTTAGGAACGTATGCTCGCGTTCCCTGATATGAAATCGTTTGTTAGTCATTGGCGTCCGACAACGGACGCACATATTGAACCTTCTCAATAGGTCTAAAATAGTAAGTTAAACATTTAAATATGCCAACACTACGGAAGCAGGAGTATTATAAAGTTGACCACCTTAAAATGCGAAATGAGATCATTTAGCATTCCTTTATAGCAGGAGTCATCGACCTTAATCACAAAAAAAGCCAAAATCGAAAAATATGCTGAAAGTATTCCAATTTCATGTTCTGATCTAATCATCATAAGACAAATGATTCTGCTTACATTAATAAAGGAGTACTTGTTTCTTCACATCACGAAGGAATAACTTTCAGATTTCCAGTTAATCAACTGGCTAACGTATTTACTAAAAGAGCTATTCGGTTACATACAAGGTCGCTAGATGGCAGGATTAAAGAAACTTAACAATCCTGCCAGCGACATTGATTATACATTGATAACACTGCTAATTGGTTAGAAATTTTGAAACTGTTCACTTCTCTTTCATTACTACCCCGCTGACTACATTATTCCTAAGTTCGCAATTGTAACATGGAGGAAGACAAGTGCAATATCGTTCTTCATGGGTTCAACACTGGATTTTGAATTCATCCGTCGCTCATCCAGAGAGTTTAATATAACTTTCATTTTAATACACGGTAGGCAGGAGAAATGTGGACGAAAATTTAACATCGTTTCAGAGATCGTTTCAACGTCTGTGGCCCGTATTCTAAGGCCCCAGGTTCAATTCCCGGTGGCCACTCAGTCTGACCATAGAGTTTTTCGTTATTTTCCCCTGGTCGCCAAGGCGAATGACAGGGTAGTGTATTGTAACACGATTTCCCCTTTTTCCCATTTATTCTCATTTGATCTCCATTTCCCGCTAAGTGTGTTTTCAGGTCCTGCGGTGCCGATAATGCTGGGAAAATGGCGTGGATGCATGTGCGTTGGAGAGATTTCTCCCCGTAAACGCCAGAGTGAGCTATCCCTGCGTTAAGATTGCTGCGTCGCCCTCTTGGGATTCCTTGCCACTGGTGCGTGCGTGTTCAAACAAGACATTTTAGAGACTTCTGCGCGTCCCTGCTGACTTGGGAACTCCTGCGACTCTTTCACCTCATCTCTGCCTCCCTGTAGGTGTATAGATCAATATAGTAGCAGCGTGTGAGGTGTTCCCATCCGATATACTCCCGACGAAACGTGAAATTCTGACGCACTATTCAGGATTGACTTAACGCGACGTAACGTGAAGAATTAACACAATGTATTAAATGCAGCTACTTAGGACTGAGTTAACGCCACGGAACGTCAAATTATAACACAATGTATTAAACGCGAATATTTATGGTTGACTTAACGCGACCCGTGGTGCAGTGGGACTTTCGATTTGAAGGAAACATTTAATAAACATTTCCAAAGTTAAATAAAGCTGACGGTTTTACAAGAGCAATAAAGACCATTAATGTTTCAGTAAGTAAATGTTTGCAATGTTAAAATCTCGCCTCTTTGGGGGGGGATAATGTATCTCAATTCTTCGATTTTACTTGCAAATAGGTCGATAGCATCATCCTGAAAGCTTACTGTGGATGTTGTTTGGCTAGCATAAGCTTCTCAATATTCATCAGTGCAAGGGATGATAATGAAACCTGGATCTGGGAGTTTCTCAAATAATTATTTATTCTTTTTAAAGTGGAAAATGGTCGTTAGTTTGCTCACTGGTTTGCTGGTAACTCACAAGGTTTTGATATATGTGGGAAGACAGATGTCAGCTCTAGTTTTTGCATGCACTGGTATGAGTCATACATATTGTTTTTCAATTTATCTGGATACGAATAGATTACGTAAGTTCTTTTCTCAAGTCACAAGATCAAAGAAAGGTCCTTAATTTCCGTTTAGACATGAAAACCGTTTCTGGGAATACCATTTTATTATATGAAAATCGATTCAATCAAGAAGAGTAAAAAAGCGAAGTTCTGGGTCCTTCGAAAATCGTTCGGAAACCTTAGGTATACCGTAACAATGATCTCAGTATATAGTCTATAGGAACATTCGTCTTCCCCTTTGATTGATTCAATAGCAATCCTTTTAGCACGTGATGTGTAATCACAATAAGTGGTAGCTTCGGTTTTTCTCCCGAGCTAATAAAATTGTTTCTCAAACTCTGGAGCTGGTCTTTAAATTCCTCAACCCTTTTACTGCAAAATGCTGTCAAATCATTTGGTTGCAGGATTTTAAAGAAAGCAACAGAATTAGTAAAAGTCAAGAAAAAGAATTCAAATCAAAGTGAAACTGAAATCGCTTAAAAGTGATAGATCACGAGTAGAAGAAGTTGTTTCCGTATCCCACTCAATTGGATTTTCAGTAATAGAAACAACAAGGCTTTCAATCCCATCTTTATATTCGTAGACAGTTCAACAAAGCAGCTTTCATATTGCCAATGGGCTGGTGCCACAGATGAAAATATTTCCTAAAGGGCCTGCTCAAAGTCTCTGTTCTCTTAGTAGAATTTAAAAAAAATATCCCAAAGCTCGGAATAGTGGCAGAGAACTCCCAAATTACTTTAATTAAATTTGTAGACTAAGAAAGTACTAGATTTAATTTACGTATGTCACAGTGGAAAAAATGGAATTTCTATAATGCTCCCCAATTTTTGTTTGAGAATTGCCATAATGCCAAACCAATCACAGTAGTGCCATCATAGATGTATGCATCACAAGTTTAGAACCACATTCATATTTGCTTAACCGTCCAATAGCTGATTAAAGAGTAATGTAGCTGAAAGGTCATCGCTCATATATGAGAAGCCTACAAATCGTTCAATGTTACCATCATTTGTGACATAGGTACCTAATAATTGAAGACACTTGACACTTCATAGTGATATCTAATGTCTCATCAAGGGGTTAAAGTCACGAAATTAGCATAGCACATTTGCCTTTTTATTTCGAGGATCATTAATTCTGAAACAACTTGTACTAACTCATGTACACCAGAAGAACCCCGAAACGAACATGATGGCTCTAAATGATCACGCAATTGTAAAGAATTGCGCGCTATCACTTTAAGAAGCTAACTGTAAATTGCCTCTGTTGGGAGATGAGTTGCTTTCATCCCTGCAGGCAAGACCTTGTGACCTTAAAGAGCAGACTGGATTGATTTAAATTGTCCTGCAAATGTATTCTGCCTTATTAACTCAGCGAACTTTTCAATCGGAATTTCGCACCAACTTCTAAGAGAGAATTCATTTCTTGTATTATTCTTGCCAAACAACTTAAGTTATTTAATACAAGCAATATGATTAGTAGCACTCTCGTGTCGTTTGTCCGCTTTATAAATGCTATATAGGTCAGCACATTCAGTACTTACTATTAAAACGGTGCTATTCTTTGGAAAATTATAGGAACAGCTGACGAAACATTTTGTTAAGCTTTTCACACGCACACAATTACACTAAATGGGGTAAACGTTTCTCAATGGCGATTACTCAAAGACTTTGCCCAGTGGCGTAGCCAGAAAGATATTAAGGATCGGGTTTATGTATAGGGATCCATTTTATAAAATAAGTCTTACCAATTCAAATGATAGATATAAATTAATCCTGAGTTGAAATATTTAAATAAAGTATATAATATAAATAAATTCGATGTTTACACATTAAAGTACAGCAATTAAAATTAAAATTGGAATAGGATGTTTTGCGTATTCTAAGTAGCAAATGTGTTGAGACAGGAGCATCAATGACCACGTGAGATATTTTATATAACCGCTACAGGAAATTTCATTTCAAAATACGGATATATTGCATTCATTTAGGAACCACTCAAATTTAGCACCGGAATAGGAAGAAACATACCTCTGCTATACTAACATAGTTGTACCAAAGCCATCTAAAGTACACTTTCTGTTGCTGTCAACTCTGGCCACATTGTGTAAGAAATGCGACATAAATATAGCGCTATCAGTGATACAATTAGAAATTATCTCGTTCCCGACAACCTAGAAAGTAATTATTTTAATGAAGCCATTTTTTTCAACTTATTTTATATTTTTAGCACGCGGGAGGATTTGATTACTGTCCACAATTGTAAAAACACTGCCTCACGTGTTTGCCGCTTGCTCATTAGGCTTCCATTGCCTACTGAGGGAATACAGGTCAAGCAGCCCTTTATGTTCATGCCCCGAACAATTTCCAAAGTTGGCAAGAAGCAGCTTTCTCTTTACTTACCTGGTTGTAGTAGCCGCAGAAAGGAAACTGCTGACATCTCTCTCTCTTTCCTGTCAACCCATAATGCCAATAGTAGGATTGGATGCTGACCTCTCAGACAGCCCTCTACTCTAATTAACTTGAGCGCGAGCGGTGTCAAGACCTTATAATATGTGAATGTGAAATACGAATGAATTTATCTACTTGCTTCATATACTATTTAATAAACATGTCATAATAAAACGTTTTATTGATAATTAAAAGAGGAAGCAAGGTAGTTTTTATTATATGATACTCTTCACGCTGATTGGTTCCAATTATCATGTAACATCGAACTAAACGTAACGGGTTGCGAATTTTCGACTGCCAACTTCTTAAGTTACTTCACGTTAAATTCCCGTAAAGTCAACCCTAAAAATCTCCATTTAGTAATGTGTTAGACTGCCACTTATGCCAGCTTAAGTAACGTTACTATTAGTGGCTTAATACATTGTATTAAATGTAGCTATTTATGGTTGGCTTAACGTGACTTAAGGCATTGTACCTAACTTAAGAATTTCTCAATATGCAACTTTTTCTTCCTGTTACGTTGAGTTAGATGTTACGTGATAATTAGAACCAATCGAAGTGAAGTCGTAGCATGAAATAAGAAAAACTACCACCAATCAGAGTCGCCCATTACGTTAAGTGCACATATTCTTTCCACTAAACGCTTTCTAGTTAGCTCAGTCGATAACAAACTGCCCAGATTAAAGCCTGGGGTTCAACATTTACCTTAACGTAGTGAATTTTCATTCTAAAAATAAAATATTCCTATATGCATCAGTTTTAAACGTCTATCTGAATAACTTGGAAAGTATCAGTCCGACGGCATAAGGGCTGGGGTTTCACCCTTATCTTACCTTAGCATATATTTTTTATTCTAAAAATAAAAGCTATCCTTAAAAATGAAATTTAAACCTCAAAATTGTAAGCCGTATGGCATTTTGTTGAATAATTAACGTGCTACCATATTGGTTGCTGACCGATCCTGAACATAATATTGCTAACTTCATTCCCTCTGATCCCATCCCTACAAAACGGAATATTTTAAACATCTAAATGCAAGGCTGTGCAAGTGTTCCAGAAGATAAGTAACAGGCTGTGCATTGTAATATCCGGGAATCATTTCCCACTATGACATTGTACATTTTATGGACAAATAAAATCTGTATTTAAGTATCTCCCTGTTTAAACCCCAAATCTTAAAGCCGTGTGGTTGACTCAGCAGATAAATACCAGTACACCAAGTAAAAGTTCTGGGGTTTACACCAGACCATGTCAAAGCAAATTTTACGCCTTTAACGTACTAACTTGAAGCCATTAATGACTGACAAAGAAGAAAGATATCTACAAGTATACTAAAGCAGGCACTTAAAAGCGAAAGGTGAGATATTAAACGAGACTTAACGTTGATTGAAACAGATGGGCATGACCGATAACACCCTGTAGAGATAAAATGTGGATCTGCTGGTTACTTATTGTTAAGTATAGCTAGACAAAACCCTTGTAGAAAATAAATATGGAAGTGCTCATATAGAGCAACCTACTGGTTTCCTTCTGTAAGTATACACTAATAAAAACCTTGTCGAAAATAAATATAGAAGTGCTCAGATAGAGCAACAAGCTGGTTGCTTTCTGTAAGTCTAGATCAATAAAAACCGTGTAGAAAATCAATGTAGAAAAGCTCAGATATAGCAACCTGCTGGATGCTTTCTGTAAGTATAGACCACTAAAAACCTTGTATAACATAAATGTGAAAGTGTTCAGATACAGCAACCTCCTAATTGCTTTCTGTAAGTATAGACTAATAAAACCCTTGTAGAAAATGAATGTGGAAGTGTGGCAAGGATTAACCTGCTGGTTGCTTTCTGTGAGTATGGGTTAATAAAACCGTAGTAGAGACTAAATGAAGAAGTTCGGGATAGAGTAACCTGCTTGTTGTTTTCTGTAAGTATAGACTAATAAACCCCTAGTAGAGAATAAATGCGGAAGTGTGGCATAGATTAACCTGCTGGTTGCTTTCTGTCAGTATGGATTAATAAAACCGTAGTAGAGAATAAATGCAGAAATGCTGGAATAGAGCAACTAGCTGGCTTTTTCTTTAAGTATGGACTAATGAAACCCTAGTAGAGAATAAATGAAGAAGTTCTGGGATAGAATACGCTGCTGGATGTTTCTTATAAGTATAGACTACCACAACTCCAATAGAGAATAAATGAAGAAGTGCTGGAATAGAGTGACCTCGTAGTTGTTTTCTGTCAGTATAGAACAATAAAACCCTAGTAGAGAATAAATAAAGAATTGCTGGGATAGAGTAACCTGCTGGTTGTTTTCTGTAAGTATAGACTAATAAAACCCTAGAGAATAAATTTAGAGTACTGGGATAGAGTAATCTGGTGAGTGTCTTCTGTAAGTGTAGAGTAATGAATCCCTAGTAGAGAATAAATGAAGTCCTGCGATAGAGTAACCTGCTGGTAGTTTTCTGTGAGTATAGACTAATAAAATCCAAGGAAGGAATAAACGTAAAAGTGGTGGGATACACTAACCTGCTGGTTGTTTTCTGTAGGTATGGATTGAGAAAACCCCACTAGAGAATAAATGCAGAAGTGCTGGAATAGAGCAAACCTGCGGTTATTTTTTTAAGTATGGACTAAAAAAAAACCCAAGTAGAGAATAAATGTAGAAGTGGGATAGAGTAACGTCCTGGTTGTTTTGTGCGTATGGAATAATATAACCTTAGTAGAGAATAAATGTATAAGTGCTGGGATAGAGGAGACGACTGGTTAATTTTCTGTAAGTATGCACTAATAAAATCCTAATAGAGAATAAACGTGGAAGTGCAGGCATAGAGTAACCTACTGGTTGTTTTCAGAAACTATGAAATAATAAAACCCTAGTAAAGAATAAACGTAGAAGTGCTGAAATAAAGTAACCTGCTGGTTGTTTTCTGTAATTATAGCCAAATAAAACCCTAGTAGAGAACAAATGAACAAGTGCTGGGATAGAGTAACTTGCTGGTTGTTTTCTGTAGGTATAGGCTCATAAAAAATACAGAAGTGCTGGGATAGAGTAACCTGCTGGTTGTTTTCTGCAAGTATAGACTAATAAAACCCTAGTAGAGAATAGATGAAGTGCTGGTATAGAGTAACCTGCTGGTTGTTTTCTATAAGTATAGACTAATAAAACGCTAGTATAAAAAAACATGGAAGTGTGGGATGGATTAACCTGCTGGCTGCTTTCTCAGTATAGATTAATAAAACGGTATTACGGAATACACGTAGGAGTGCTGGGATAGTGCAACCGGCTGGTTGCTTTCTGTAAGTATAGATTAATAGAACCGTAGTAGGGAATACATGTAGAAATGCTGGGATAATGCAACCTGCTGGTGGTTTTCTTTAAGTAGGGACTAATAAAACCCAGGAGGAGAATAAATGTAGAAGTGCTAGGATAGAGTAACGTGCTGGTTGTTTTCTGTAAGTATAGACTGTGATGTGGCATTATTTGTATATGTTTGTATTTGTTTACTCAACATGGTGAAGCCATCTTGTGACGTGATTCATTTGTTAGGCTTGTTAGCTCCATCTAGTGTTAGCAATTTGCGGCAGTATTAGTGTTCGTTTGAAAGAATGCTACTGTTATTTTATTTAATTTTGGTTCTCTGTCCTCCGGCTAGCTATGATCTTTTGGTCAAGCACTTCTCTTTATACAGGTTGTGTAAACGGAAGGGAGTCTCTTATCCAAAGATAACACTGATGAAGAAATTTGTTTTACACTTTTATTGTCGAACACGTTAACTATCACATTTACACATTGATCTTGACACTCGCCAAACTGAAACTGTTATAACAACTTCTTACTGATCACTTTTAATCCACGTACTTCAACCTTTTGTATAATTAACTTTACCATACTTGAGATTTTTCATAACTCTTATACGCGTAACTTGCGAATCGATAGCCGACGTGTAATATTTCTGCTGGACTGAAGGCGACGTGTATCATACAAAATATTTTCGACGAACTGACGGGAATGCGACGTGTAGTGTACAAAGAATTTTGATGAACTGACGGGGTCTTTACCTCTAACCTACCTTTTATACTCCTTCATCCAGATATGCCTAAAGATTATAACTGAGCTGCAATTGGCTAATAAAACGCGCCAACATTAGCGTCTATTTTTATATCCAATGAAAATTATGAATACATATGCTCTAGGGAAATGTTCCAGAAGATTCTAAAAGAAAAACGCGCCAATATTACGTAACTTCCTCGTTACCAATAATGATAAACAGCTCACCCCCTCGCTGCATTATTGCACGCTATTATTGTCAGTTTCAGTAAGGCAGTATAAACATACTTCCAACAATAATTACAATCAACAAACATCTCAAACCAATGTCACATAATAATGCATATTCATACTACAATCACTCTTTACATTTAAATAATTTATGATACAAATTACTGCATCAAGACTAATAAACCTCTATTAGGGAATAAATGAAGAGGTGTTGGGATAGAGGAACCTACTGGTTGTTTTCTTTAAGTATGGACTAATAAAACCCAAGTAGGGAATAAATGTAGAAGTGCTAGGATGGAGCAACCTGATGGTTGTTTTCTAAGTATGGACTGATAAAACACTAGTAGAGAACAATCGTGGAAGTCCTGGGATAGAGCAACCTGCTGATTGTTTTCTGTAGGTGTAGGCTAATAAAAACCTAGTAGAAAATAAATGCAGAAGTGCTGGTATAGAGAAACCTGCTGGTTGTTTTCTATAAGTATAGAAAAACGAAGCTCTGGTAGAGAATAAAGGTGGAAGTGTGAGGTAGATTAACTTTTTGGTTGCTTTCTGTAACTATAGTCTGATAAAACCGTAGTAGGGAATAAATGTGGAAGTGCTGGGGTACAGTAATATGCTGCTTGATTTCTGTAGTATAGACTAAAAAAACCCTATTTGAGAATAAATGAAGAAGTGCTGGGCTAGAGCAACCTGCCGGTTGTTTCCTGTAAGTATAGACTAATAAAACCCTAGTAGAGAATAAATGTGGAAGTATGGCATAGATTAACCTGCTGGTTGCTTTCTGTCAGTATAAATTAACAAAACCCTAGTAGGGAATAACTGTTGAAATGCTGGGATAGAGTAACCTGCTGGTTGTTTTATTTAAGCATGGACTAATTAAACACAGGTACAGAATAAAAGTAGGAGTGCTGGGATGGAGTAACGTGCAGGTTGTTTTCTATAAGTATAGACTAATTAAACCCTGGTAGGGAATAAATGAAGATCTGGGATAGAGTAACCTGCTGGTTGTTTGCCGTAAGTATAGACTAATAAAACCCCAGGAGAGAATAAATGAAGAATTTTTGGGAATAGGGTAACCTGCTAGTTGTTTTCTGTCAGTATAGCCTAATAAAACTGTAGTAGAGAATAACTGAAGAAGTGCTGGGATAGAGTAACCTGCTGGTTATTTTCTGTAGGTATAGGCTAATAAAACCTGAAGTAGATATTTGTTAGCTGTTGGAAGATGCTTCATGTTTATATGCACCACGTATGGGAGCCAATTTGTCGCGGTCACTTCGTGCTATCTTATTTCTGAGCGCCTGTTATTGTTTTACTACTTTGAATGTTGGGTTCATTGTCCTCCGGCTAGCTATTGTTTTTAGGTCGAGCACATCTCTTGGACAGGGTGTGTAAACGGAAAGGATTTGTTACTCAAAGATGACACTGATAAAAGAATTTGTTTTTACACTTTTATTACCGTCACAATTAATTAAGTTTACATATTGACTCTTGATACACGCCAGACTGAAACTGTTATATTTTCTAATATCACTATAATCACTTATTTACTGCACATTATTAATTCGCGTGTTTCACATTTATAACGAACTTTAAGACACGAGAGATTCTGTAGAATTGCGACGTGTAACTCGCGAACGATTCTGATGAACTAAGCTGAGTGTGCGACGTATTACCCACGAATGCTTCTGGTGAACTACGCGAAACCTGACTCTAGCACGGAATTTATACTCCCTCACCCGATATGCCAAAAGATTATAACCGAGCTGCTATTGGTTAATAAAACGCGCCAACATTAGCGTCTATTTTTATATCCAATCAAAATTACGAAAACATATGCTCTAAGGAAGAAATTCCCGCCATTTCTAAGAAAAGCGCGCTAATATGACGTCATTTGTTTGTCTCTTCTAATTGATAAACAACTCACCCCCTCACTCATTGTTGCCCGCTATTATTGTCAGTTTCAGTGAGGCCGTGTAAGCTTATCTCCTAACAATGCTTATAATTAACAAACATCTCAAATCAATGTCATACAATAATGCTTATTTACACTACAATCACTCTGGCATTTACATTATTCTGATAAAAATTACTGCCACAAACCATAGTAGAGAATAAACATCGATGTGTGGCATAGATTGACCTGCTGGTTGCTTTCTGTCAGTATAGATTAACAAAACCCTAGTAGGGAATAAATGTAGAAATGCTGGGACAGAAAAACCTGCTGGTTGTTTTCTATAGGTATAGACTAATAAAACCCTAGTAGAAAATAAATGAAGAAGTGCTGGAATACAGAACCTGCTGGATGTTTTCAGTAAGTATAGACTAATAAAACCGTATTAAAATATACGTGGATGTGGGGGATAGATTAACCTGCTGATTGCCTTGTCATTATAGATTAATGAAACCCTAATAGGGAATGCATTAGAAGTGTTGGGAAAGTGCAACCTGCTGGTTGCTTTCTGTCAGTATAGATTAATAAAACCCTAGTAGGAAATAAATGTAGAAATGCTGGGATAGAAAAACCTGCTGGTTGTTTTCTATAGGTATAGACTAATAAAACCCTAGTAGAGTATAAGTGAATTGCTGGAATACAGTAACCTGCTGGATGTTTTCAGTAAGTATAGACGAATAAAACCGTATTAAATATATACGTGGGTGTGGGGGATAGATTAACCTGCTGATTGCTTTGTCATTATAGATTAATGAAACCCTAGTAGGGAATACATTAGAAGTGCTGGGAAAGTGCAACCTGCTGGTTGCTTTCTGTCAGTATAGATTAATAAAACCCTAGTAGGGAATAAATGTAGAAATGCTGGGATAATGCAACCTGCTGGTGGTTTTCTTTCAGTAGGGACTAGTAAAACCCAAGTAGAGAACAAATTTAGAAGTGCTGGGATAGAGTAACGTGCTGGTTGTTTTCCGTAAGTATAGACTAAAATAACTCTAGTAGAGAATAAATAAAAAAGTGCTTGGATAGAACAACCTGCTGGTTCTTATCTTTATGTATAGACTAATAAAACCCAAGTAGGGAATAAATGGAGAAGTGCTGGGATATAGTAAACTGCTGGTTGTTTTCTGTAAGTATGGACTTATAAAATACTAGTAGAGAACAAACGTGGAGGTGCTGGGATAGAGTAAACTGCTGGTTGTTTTCTGCCATTATAGACTAATAAAACCCTAGTAGAAAATAAGTGAAGTGCTGGGACAGAGTAACCTGCTGGTTGTTTTCTGTAGGTATAGACTAATACAAGCCTAGTATTACATAAATGGAGAAGTGCTGGGATAGAGTAACCTGCTGGTTGATTTTATAAGTATAGACTATCGAAGCTCTGGTAGAGAATAAAGGTGGAAGTGTGGGGTAGATTAACATGTTGGTTGCTTTCTGTAGGTATAGTCTGATAAAACCCTAGTAGGGAATAAATGTGGAAGTGTTGGTATAGAGTAACCTGCTGGATGTTTTCTTTAAGTATGGACTAACAAAACCCAAATATAGAATAAATGTAGAAGTCCTGGGATCGAGTGACGTGCAGGTTGTTTTCTTTAAGTATAGACTGATTAATCCCTAGTAGTAAATAAATGAAAAAGATCTGGGATGGAGTGACCTGGTGGTTGTTTGCTGTAAGTATAGACTAATAAAACCACAGTAGAGAATAAATGAAGGTTTTCTGGGAATAAAGTAACCTGCTGGTTGCTTTCTGTAAGTAAAAAATAATAAAACCCTAGAGAATAAATTTAGAAGTTCTGGGATAGATTAATTTGGTGGATGCTTTCTGTAAGTGTAGAATAATGAAACTCTAGTAGAGAATAAATGATGTGCTGCTAAAAAGTAACCTGGTAGTAGTTTTCTGTAAGTATGGCCTAATAAAACACTAGTAGAGAATAAATGGAGAAGTGCTGGGATAGCGTAACGCGCTGGTTGTTTTCTGTAAGTATGGAATAATAAAACACTAGTAGAAAATAAACGTGGAAGTGCTGGGATAGAGTAACCTGCTGGTTGTTTTCGGTCAGTATATGATAATAAAACCCTAGTAGGGAATAAATGAAGTGCTGGGATAGAGCAACCTGCTGGTTGTTTTCTGTAAGTTTGGACTAATAAAACCCAAATAAAGAGAGAATGTAGCATAGTTGCTTTCTGTAAGTATGGACTGATGAAACCGTATTAGAAAATTAATGAAGTACTGGGATGGAGCAACCTGCTGGTTGATTTCTTTAAGTATGGACAAATAAAACACAAATAGAGAATAAATGTAGAAGTGCTTGCATGGAGTAATGTGCTGGTTGCTTTCTGTAAGTATAGACTAATAAAACCTTAGTAAAGAATAAATGTGGAAGTGTGGCATAGATTATCCTGCTGGTGCTTTATGTCAGTATAGATAAATAAAACCCTAGTAGGGAATAAATGAAATACAAGCATAGAGCAACCTGCTGGTTGGTTTCCTTAAGTATGGACTAATAATACCCAAGTAGGGAATAAATGGGGAAGTGCTGTGATAGAGTTACGTGCTGGTTGTTTTTCTGTAAGTATGAAATAATAAAACCCTAATGGAGAATAAATACAGAAGTGCTGGGATACTGCAACCTGCTGGTTGTTTTCTGTAAGTATGGACTATTAAAACACTAGTAGAGAACAAACGTGGAAGTGCTGGGATAGAGTAACTTGCTGGTTGTTTTCTGTCAGTATAGACTAATAAAACCCTAGAAGAGAATAAAGGAAATGCTGGGATAGAATTACCTGCTGGTTGTTTTTTGTAAGTATAGACTAATATATCCCTATTAGAGAATAAAGGAAATGCTGGGATACAGTAACCTGCTGGTTGTTTTCTGTAAGTATAGGCTATCAAGACCATAGTAGAGAATAAATGAAGATGTGCTGGGATAGAGAAACCTGCTGGTTGTTTTCTATAAGTATAGACTAATAAAAACCTAGTAGAGAATAAATGAAGAAGTGCTGGGATAGAGTAACCTGCTGATTGCTTTATATAAGTATACACAAACGAAGCTCTGGTAGAAAATAAAGGTGGAAGTGTGAGGTAGATTAACCTGTTGGTTGGTTTCTGTAACCGTAGCCTTAAAAAACCGTAGTAGAGAATAAATGTGGAAGTGCTGGGATACAGTAACGTGTTGGTTGTTTTCTGTAGTATAGACTAATAAAACCCCATTTGTGAATAAATGAAGAAATGCTGGGCTAGAGTAATCTGCCGGTTGTTTCGTGTAAGAACAGACTAATAAAACTCTAGTAGACAATAAACGTGGAAGTGTGGCATAGATTAACCTTCTGGTTGCTTTCTCTCAGTATAGATTAATTAAAAACCCTAGTAGAGAATAAATGTAGAAATGCTGGTATAGAGCAACCTGCTGGTTGTTTTATTTAAGCATGGACTAATAAAACCCAGGTATAGAATAAATGTAGAAGTGCTGGGATGGAGTAACGTGCAGATTAATTTCTTCAAGTACAGACTAATTAAATCTTAGTAGTGAATAAATGAGGAATTTCTGGGATAGAGTAACCTGCTGGTTGTTTGCTGTAAGTATACGCTTATAAAACCCTAGTAGAGAATAAATGAAGAATTTCTGGGAATAGAGTAACCCGCTGGTTTTTTCTGTAAGTACAGACTAATAAAACTTTAGAGAATAAATTTAGAAGCTCTTGATAGAGTAATCTGGTGGGTGTTTTCTGTAAGTATAGACAAACAAAACCCCGGTAGAGAATAAATGCAGTGCTGATTAAGCCTAACCTGGTGGTAGTTTTCTGTAAGTATGGACTGAAAGAAAACCCTAGTAGAGAATAAATGTAGAAGTGCTGGGATAGAATAACGCCCAGGTTGTTTTGCGCGTATGGAATAATAAAACCCTAGTAGAGAATAAATGTATAAGTGCTGGGATAGATTAACCAGCTGCTCGTTTTCTGTAAGTATGGAATAATAAAACTCTAGTAGAGAACAAATGTATAAGTGCTGGGATAGAGTAACTAGCTGCTCGTTTTCTGTAAGTATGGAATAATAAAACCCTAGTAGAGAATAAATGAAGTCCTGGGTTAAAGTAACATGCTGGTTGTTTTCTGTAAGCATAGACTAATAAAACCTTAGTAGAAAATAAACGTGGATGTGTGGCATAGATTAACCTGCTGGTTGCTTTCTGTCGGTATAGACTAACATAAACCTCTTAGGGAATCAATGTAGAAATGCTGGGATAGAGCAACCTGCTGGTTGTTTTATTTAAGTATGTACAAATAAAACCCAAGTAAAGAATAAATGTTGAAGTGCTGATACAGCGTAAGCCGGTGGTAATTTTCTGTAAGCATAGACTAATAAAACCCTAGTAGAGAATAAATGAGCTGCTGAGATAGGGTAACAAGATGCTTCTGTTGTGTAAGTATAGAATAACAAAGCCCTAATTGACAATAAATGAAGTGCTGGGATACAGTACCCTGCTGGTTGTTTTTTGTAAGTATAGACTAATGCAACCCTTGTAGGGAATAAATGAAGTGCTGGGAGGGAGAAACCTGCAGGGTGTTTACTGTAAGTATGGACTAATAAAAACCAAGTAAAGCGTAAATGTAGCAGTGCTGGGATAGTGCTACCTGCTGGTTGTTTTCTTTAAGTATGGACCAATAAAATCCAAGTAGAGAGTAAATGTGGAAGTGGTAGAATAGAACAACCTGCTGGTTGTTTTCCTTAAGTATGGACTAAAAAAAATCAAGTAGAGAATGAATGTAGAGGTGCTCAGATATAGCAAACTGATAGCTGTTTTCTGTAAGTATGTTCTAATAATACCGTAGTAGAGAATAAATGTGGAAGTGCTAGAATAGAGTAAACTGCTGGTTGTTTTCAGTAGGTATATGCTAATAAAACCATAGTAGAGAATAAACGTAGAAGTGTGGCATAGATTAACTTGATGGTTGCTTTCTGTCAGTATAGATTAACAAAACTCTAGTAGGGAATAAACGTAGAAATGCTGGGATAGAGAAACCTGCTGGTTGAGATCTTTAAGTATAGACTAATAAAACCCTAGTAGAAAATAAATGCTGGAACAGAGTAACCTTATGGTTGTTTTCTGTACGTATAGACTAATAAAACCCTGGTAGAAAATAAACGTGGGTGTGGGCGATAGATTAACCTGCTGGTTGCTCTGTTAGTATAGATTAATGAAACCCTAGTAGGGAATACATATAGAAGTGCTGGGATAATGCAACCTGCTGGTGCTTCTCTTTTTGTAGGGACCAATAAAACCCAAGAAGAGAACAAAGGTAGAACTGTTGGGAGAAACTAACGTGCTGGATGTTTTCCGTAAGTATAGACTAAAAAACTCTGATGTGTTACACTCACATGACTTTCTCTACTCTTGTACAAACTATTTTTACAAACGCTTATTCTCCATCTACTTCATGTTAATCGAGATAAATATTTGCACATTCTATCTTATTGCTAATTTTCTTGTAGACGTAAGAGGAATATATATTTACAAGGGCAATATAGAAATACAGTAGCCTTTAAGCACATTTATATATCTTAATAGCTGGTTGCTAGGTGCAGCACCATTCCCTTTCCCACAGATTAATACTCTTTGCATATCCAAGACAAAAAATGAATAACGAATTCCCATTTGAGAAAAGAAGTATTGAAAAATTTAAGGGAATAACAAGCAATATCTTGAAAATGGTTCACTCAACAAAAAAATGTATATGACATAAATTGTGTATTTTAACGTAATCTACATTTGTTGTGTAGTAAAATTTTGTCTATCTCTTATGGTTTACCAGTTATGCAAAAGTCGTTCACAATGAAGAATACTTTTGGAGACATTCCCAGAAAATTCAAGATATACATTTTATTTGTCATGAAAATATGTTAAACGTATGATATTTTAATCAAAATCGTTAAGAGCCATTTTTGAGAAAATTAAAATTTTCGAAAAACCTTCCACGTAAAGGGTACTCTGTGGTGGGGGGATTTTCTTGAAAACCTTCGTGTCGCATCTCTGGAGGATACTGAACCTAAATATCAAGTTTGGTGTTTATTCGACTGTTCGTTTCTGAGTTATGCTTTTCACAGACAGACACACGGACATGTTTCCAAAAATGCTTTTTTTGGATTCAGGGGATATCAAAACATATATTTCCGGTGAAATCTCGGTATCGAATTTTTGAGTGGATTACAATACATCCCCTACTTACTATATGTAGTAGAGAAAGTAAAAACTCTAGTAGAGAATAAATGAAGTACTGGGATAGAGCAACCTGCTGGTTCTTATCTTTAACTATGGACTAATAAAACCCAAGGAGGTAATAAATGGAGAAGTGCTGGGATACTTTCTGAAAGTATGGACTAATAAAATACTAGTACAGAACAATCGTGGAAGTGCTAGGATAGAGTAACCTGCCTGTTGTTTTTGTCAGTATAGAATAATAAAACCCTGTAGAAAATAAATGAAGTGCTGGGATAGAGTAACCTGCTGGTTGTTTTCTGTCACTATAGACCACTAAAACTCTAGTAGAAAAAAACCAAGTGCTGGGATTGAGTACCTTCTGGTTGTTTTCTGTAAGTATAGGCTAATAAAACTCTAGTAGAGAATAAATGAAGACGTGCTGGGATAGAGCAACCTGCTGGTTGTTTTCTGTGGGTATGGACTAACAAAACCCTAGTAGAAAATAAATGTAGAAATGCTGGAACAGAGTAACCTTATGGTTGTTTTCTGTAAGTATAGACTAATAAAACCCTGGTAGAAAATAAACGTGGGTGCGGGGGATAGATTAACCTGCTGGTTGCTCTGTCAGGATAGATTAATGATACCCTAGTAGGGAATACATGTAGAAGTGCTGGGATAATGCAACCTGCTGCTGGTTTTCTTTTAGTAGGGACCAATAAAACCCACGAAGAGAACTAATGTAGAAGTGCTGGGAGAAAGTAACGTGCTGAGTTAAATAAATATAAACATCTTAATTCTAAATTTGGTTTACGAGCAAACAAGTGGTGTGATTTTCACATTATTCTATTGAATGTTTAAATCAACTTATTTCTCTAAGTTATTAAATTAAATCCTTCCTTTTCTTTTGGATTTCTTTCAATGTCTATTTGGGTGAGAATTGTGACACTGTTACCACCTGACAATGCAAGGGTGGCTTTTTAAACCTGGAGTGACAATGTACCCTGTACCTCTATGAAATTATTGTAGGAAAAATTGAAATTGAGTTTTATTTTTGGATGCTCTTTAACTGCTGTGGTCCTTAGCGTCACATTCTATATTGGGCTTGAAGGACCGGTAATTTTGCTCAAAGGCCGCTTTATCAGGCTTGACGTTATTTTACGTGCCGTAAATCTGACACAGCACCACCGGTAATCTACAAGATTTGTATTTGAATCCTCCTCTTTACCCTTGTAATTGTAATTTTAAGTTTTTGGATGTTTTTAATTATGAATGAAACGTTTCTCATAATCATCGAAATGTGTAAAAGTATCAACAATGTTCCTGATTTTCTTAACCTTGCATTGACAGTCTTGCAGGTTCTGTATATATTGTATAGCCTGTATCATTTAGTCATTAAACAATTATAAAATGGTCAGTGATTTTTAGATAATCACAGTAGATGAATTAGTTAGAATATTAATTAAAACAATCATTTTAGAAAACACAGTGCATAGTTCCATAGTTATTTAATAACAAAACTAAACACAAAATTTCACATAATGCAGAAACTCCTAACATGAATATACACCAAAAAAAGGGTGAAAATGGTGTATATGAAGATTCCCTAAGTCCAGATCACCAGGTTAAATGTTTCAGAGGTGACGCACACTGTATCAATTATTGTTAATTATAAACAGCAGTTGAGAAAATTTTATATTATTGTGTACACAATTTTCTCCCATTACGGTGGGTGCACCAAATAAGGCCAATTTAAGCTTTCAGAATTTTTACATAATGCTATGTAAATAATAGGACTGTAATTCTTTTACATAAATTAGTTTGTACATTTGTATTAGTCTAGCTTCACTTTTTCATTAGAACTTACTGGGACATGTTTCAGATAGCGTTGTCAACCCGCATTCACTGCCGTGCTTCCTCTTGTGACTATGGCAAATCTGTACCAGGTTTTGTATATGCGAGGAAAACATGACGTTCTGGTGAAAAAGTGTAGCTAGAATTATAAAAATCTTAATTTGTACATTTATACACACTTCACTGAGATTCCCAAAATATTTTTAAAAATTGTACATTTGTGTTTAATTTAATGCTATCACAATCTACATGTCTTGCGAGAAGAGGAACAAATACTTGAGCTGATTACAATGTGGTTTTATTTGGATTTAGTGCTTAATATAGGCCACACCATTTTATTTCCGTGAATGTGAGAGGAAATAAATTTGTAAACGCGGTTTAAAGTTTCCAATGCAATGAAATATAATTTAAAGCAACTATGATAACATAAAATATGACAGAAAACAAAGACAGGCACTTTGGATTGAAATCGCACACAGTTTAGACAAAGAAAAATCTGTCTCACTTTGTTAATCCAACACAATCCTTGTGCACATATTTCTTACAACTCCCACAGAGTCGCATGTCAACAACACAACCTTGCTGACAAAGGAAACAACACAGCGGAATCTCAGTAATAAGTACTTTGGAAACTCACATGATTTATACTCCATACTGAAAAATGCGTTTAGCAAACACAAAAATTCATTAGAATATGACGACTTATAATTGACAGATTTACCAAATGCAAGACAAATTAAAACACTGTAATGCATAGTTACGTACCTTTAATTCCACCATTGGAGTCCTATTACAATTCTGAAGTTTGTGGTCTGCACGCATGCACTCCCCATCTACAATCCATATATTTATAAACAATACATCACTATATAGATGACATTTTCCACTTTACACACAAGACTTGAAGAACTCATTGATTTTGGTTTGTCTTGACTTCAACAACTTCTCTTCCACAAAATTTTCAAGCTCACTAAGCGACTTCATAATGTTTTCTGGCACCTTGTCAGTTTTCTCCACATATCGCCTTAGATGCTGTATATGCTTCATTGCATTAACAGAAGATACACTTTCAACTACTGATTCAACTTCTTCCTCTTCATTTCATCACTGACATCTTGAAGGGCTGCTACAGTCAAAGACTCCACTATTTCCTTCTCTGTAAGGTGATGTGTAGTCTCTGCCTTAGCATCCATGGAGACATACTCTTCAAAAGTTAAAGGATGGCAGGTTCAGTACCTTCGCAACTTCTTCCCACAACTCCCAAGAGATTTCAGTGTCATCTGGTGCTGTAACTGGCTGAAAATTCAGAAAGCAAATTTTTCCCCAACCATTCACAACTGTAGTTGCTTTCACTTTTAACTACACCCCTGCTATCATTTGAATACCCTGCAGAATGCTGGCACTGGTAGACACCTTAAGTTATATGTTGATAAGCACACGTTGCACCAGACGTTTGCGAAAGTGCCTTTCACATTTGGATGATTCTTTGATCCAGTGGCTGTAATATTGATGTGCAATTAGCAGGTAGGAATTGAAGCCTGATACTTTCTAACCTGCAGTGTCCGCTTTATATGCAGAGCAGTTATCTATGATGAACTTTCTTCACATCTCTTTATCCACCTCAATGAGCCAGTCTGTGATAAGACTTTTTGTCATCCATGTTTTGCTGTTGGCGATATATTCCACAGGCAGAGATGCAAACACCTTTAAAACACCTTGGCTTCATTAAGTGCCCTATTATGAATTACTTCAACTTCCTTGTACCTGAAAATGTCCTCTGGCTTCTAACTTACGATGACATCCTTCCAATACATTTCCTTCCATTCCCAAATAGCTTCTACATTGACATCTCTAGCTTCTCCACTGACGATTTTGCAGGAACTGCTGTACCTCTCCCGAAAATGAAAAGGTCAACCAGCACCTGCTTGAAAGTCTTTGACATCCAATAACTTTACAAAATCCTTTGCTTTTCCTGGAGCATTGGTCTGGAAACTATTACAACTTTGGCCCTAACATCTTTGAACCACGTGTCCACTGCTGCTTCCACTTGATGGAAATCACGAATACAAATCTTCTTTCTGTTGGGGCAAATTGTTGACCTTTCATACCCCTGAATTATTTTCTCTTTGTCACCAAGTATTGTCGAAAGAGTGGTGCTACTTCAATCTGCTTCATTCCTTTTCTACCTTCTCTATCTCCTCAGCTTTCTCTTCTATTGAAAACTGCTTCCTTTTCCTTGCCTCCATTATGTTGTCAAAGCTAACAAACAACTCTTTCATCAATGATCAACAAAAATGAGAAATGCAAAATTTAACAAACAACTCTTTAAAAGGCAACAAAAATGCAAGACGAAGACTTTAACAGCCTTAACTATCTTCCTGTGTTTTACAACGAATACCACATTAAAAGAAAGCCTTCAATTCAGATGAAATCGGAAACAGGAATGTACTTGGGTTTAACCACAGCCTTCTTTGTAAAGCAGGCTAATCAATACCATATCACTGCACAAAAATATCAGGATGGAATCCTCAGAAAGTGGCTACACATTTGTTGGTACTCTTTATAGATTAGCTCGCAGAACAAAGAACTTAACGTGGCAATACTTGACAGTTTGTTTCCGGACAACAATTTGAAATTGAAAAAAAATGTACTAATACAGTATGTAATGGTATTTTTGTTCAAGAGTACACAAAATAGCACTATCAAAAGATAGATACTTAATAAAATTTGCATACGTCATTTTTAAATGTTCATAAACAGGCACGTAAAAATGAAAGTCTTTGCACTATATTGAATGGGATTTAAAATGTATACTAAAAGTGGAATATACGTTATTTTAAGGTTTCACTGTACCAGTATCAGAAGAGAAATATTGTTTACATTGCTGAGTTTTACTGGTGCTAGAACGAGATACATTTTCTTTTACAGAATGACCTCTTTTTTCTCTATTTTGTGCCTTTTCAGCCGTTTTGTTTGTGGTAGGTTTTGGCTTTGTTGCTATTCTGAAATAGATACTTCACAATTTTCTGAATCCATGAATTGATGGGTTGGAACCGCAGTCTTCTTTATCTTTCTTTTTGTGCTTTAAAGATATGGATCGGCTTGAGGAGTTACTGTGGAAAGCAGTTTGGTGTGGGGTAATGGATTTCACTTACAGGAACTGGTTCTGATATTGTAATCGGGACAAACCAGCCAAAAGTGGCACTTGTCAATGAAAGTACTGATTCTGAATGAGAGGATTCATCAGGTAATGCGGTGGCCGAGCTTCTAACTGGATCCAGAATACATGTCATGTCAATGTTAGTTACAGAAGCAAGAGCAAAGGCCACTTTGGGAATATCAAGATTATAACGGTATATCCCCAATGCTTTCAATCCGGATATTAAATTGGCTAGAGTCACGGATCTCAGAAAATATTCTTCTGAATCTGCTTCCATTTATTTGTTGATCTGGATGAGTCATCCAAAACTTTAGGACTGCGTCATCCCAAAAAAGAACTGAATGACTTGATCACTGCCTTGTCCAGAGGCTGTAGTTTATGAGTCATGTTGATTGGCAAACAACTTGCAATGTTATGCTTGTCCGCTGCCGAAACAACGTTCATGTCTAGAAGCACCATAAAAAGAGCAGTGCTCTGTCACCGGCAGATTTGTACTTAGCAGAATGCCCTATCCATAGAGTAAAAGTTTCAGTATTCATGCTTCCCTTGGGCACCATTACAAACTTTGTTCAGGAGGCAGGTTTGTTTTCCCACTCAGGTGTTTAATCTTTGTTCTTGGAATAGGATCATGGTAGCATGAAATGTCCCATGGCATTGTCATATGTAACGATGGTTACGTTTTCTGCATGCTCAGGTTCTACAATGTGAACAAGCTTGGCGCCCTTGAAAACTAACACTTGCTGCTAATGGTGTAATGTCAGTCAACATCCCCTTTCATTGATGTTATATACCAAGTGTGGCTTATCTGCTATATCAATATCTAGCATGACTTTTAAGAGTTTATTTATGAATTTCGAAGCTCTTCCTGGGTTTGGATGCTGTGTGCTATATTTGGACGCTTCAGGAACAAATCCAACCATTGATGCCCAGCTTTGCAGGTCAAAAAGCTGAAATGGATTTTGAACTTTATTTTCTTAGCAGAACGAGTAAATGCTGTTTCAAAACATTACTAGTAATAGGCATGCCAACATCTGCTAGTTGAAAGAGCCTTCAACACAGCACTTCCTCTTGTTCTGCAGTTAAGACAGAAGGTCGTTCCAATTTTCTCTCAGTATTATCGGACAGCAAGTGGTTGTGTAATGTTCTTACAGGGATATGAAACGCTGATGCTGCACCTTTTACCTACATTCTGCCATGGACAGCTGATATTGCTGATTTCAATTGTTCATTTCTTCATGGGGGTTTGTTGAGCTTTGAATGTACAGCCAGCAATAACTGCAATTAAAACAAATTAATGAAATTTTTAATGTAAATACTTCTTATAGCATTAATAAACCATGTTATGTATGATAAAGAAATCCCTGACTAGTCATAAACGTTTTAAAGCATTCTTAATTTGAGATGCACCTAACAAGGCCACCCATGACCTTATTATGGACACATTACTGTTTCGTAAATTGTTCTACATAGCAGCATATTCTGTTAAGATTTTGGATATATCATATCATGGATACAAAAGAACATGAAATGGAGTAATAAGACAATTAAACAATTGTATTTCATAAGTACTTACGGTAACAGCTGTCCAAAATGTGCTGGCTGACTATTATAGGAACCAGCATCCACAAACACCACACTGTAAATGGCGGTGACCAGATGAGTGCACGAAGTTGAGATTAGCACCAGCAAATGCGCTTGTGTCACAGAGGAGCTTACCAGGGGGGACTCTTCCCGCACCGTTTTCGCTTGTACTGCTTTCGGTCCGCCTGCTGCATGACGTCATCGAGAGTGAAGTATTCTGCACCGTACTTTTCGGCATGAAAGTTCGGATAATATTCTCGTTATACGATCTTTTTCGATCCTATACTACTTGAAACAAAATCGCATCTATAACTAGACGTAGTCTTGGAAATAATAAACACAAGCCTGTCTTTTTACAGCTAAATACCCAAATGGCGCCAACTTCATTTCTCCTTGAAATATTCACTAAAAAGCTGTCGATATATGAAATTTGGTCTTGAGCGATGACTTACAGCATATATGTTATTCAAAGAAAGAGAGATATGTAGATATAAAGCAAATATTTCTTATATTAACGTTTTTCAGAAGCTCGAAGTTGCAAGCTTTAAAACCATTTTCTTAGATTATGCTATTGCTTGACTTTAATTATATTATGTTAAAGAAAACCAAACCAATAACACATTATTCAGCCAATTTTAGCAACGAAAATAAAATACGTTATACGCTATCGGGTCTTAAACTTTGATTCGAAATTAAATTGTATTGTTTGTTTATGGATTGTGAAAAACGCAGCTTAATGAGAGAAACTGTATGTTGATCATGCTATTACGTCATATGATTTAAACATAGCAGTTTTAAAAGTCATGATAGCTGAAAACTTGATATATGTGCATTTTTCCGACTTTTTTTTCGCGTCTAGGTAAAAACATGAATAATCGACTTATGCATATGAAACTGTGGCCACATGCTGAAAAACAGTTATCTGCACAGCAAGTCTTGCAAATATCCTCCAATTTTCAAATAAACCGAATTTACAGAGTAGTGCACATTCGAATGATGTGTTCAGAATTTGGATATTTTGGCTTCATTATTTAGGCTGAGAATGTGCTTATATAAACCTAGTTTCTTAATTATTTCTAGTATAAAGTTGTTTTAATTTTTTATTTAATGAAAAATTAATTGTACATAGTTCCCATTTGATCCTTCCTACTTGAAAGAGTAAGAACAAGGATGTGTTTAGCCTTAATATTTTGGAGATATTAATTTTAGAACAACCTTTCCTGTATGCTTTAGTATACGCTCGCAACCAATACCCTTAAAAGCACACAAATGTAATGTTTTCTCCCACGGGAAAGTGGGTGTTGTTAAAAGGAGGTGTATTAGTGTATTGCACTGGCGATCATTGAAACATATTACACTGATATTTTTAAAGGGAGGTAGATCTAAGGAACTTGCCAATTGTAATTAGGTGCCTATATTATTTAGTATTTATGCAAGGAAAGTGCAATAACTTACTCGTATCTTAGTTTTCGTTATTTTGTATAAAACATGGACACATTTCACACCAAACTGGCAGGAGAGGCTTTACGAAACAAATCAATATTATGTGAGCAAATACAGGGGAGATGAACGTAAATACATGAGAGAAAATAAGGTCAGAGCGCTGTTTTATAAGCAGGGAGCGCGTTTTGATGACTATTTTTTTAAATGACTACATTTGTTTTAAAATGACTTTGTAATTACAGAAAATTATCTAAAATGAGATTTATTTGATTTACTAAAATTAGTGTACAGAAAGTTATAAATTAATTTATATATTGATATAACTATTATACAAGAAGAAAAAATAAGTAAAAGAGCAGTGAAAATGTTCTTGTTCAAAGAATCTGAAAAGAAAAGAAAATTTTCTTACTTTCCTTTTCAGATTCTTCAAACAAGTAAGAACATTATTTTCTTTGCTTTTCAGATTCTCCAAACAAGAACATAGAACAAATATATTTTCAATTAATTTTCTAACTTATTGTGTTTTTAAACAGGTCTTACAAAAGTGTAGCATTAACTCTTTTGAAAACTCAGAATATGCAATGTTTATTGCGAAAGAAGAGGATTTCACAGTCCATGTCATACATAAATAAGAGCAATACGCACTTATTAAGCAAAAAAGGGAAAACTGAACTTCTCATCCCTAATTTTGGATATGAATTCCTAACAGTAATTATACCCGTTTCCCTGACAATAACCATCTCTCCACCCACAAGCAACTCTTTCCAGACCAACAAATAATCTTTATATACTCTATACTTATGCAAGGAAATTACCAAATAAAGAGGCAAAGGACAAAGAAATTTCAAATTAATGATGCAATATCGAAAAGATTATCCAAAATAGAAAACTTGAAAGTACCAAAATGACCTAATATATATTTTCTTAATATGGGACCCATGACAGGGATTTATGTACACTTAAGCTATACCTTTATTGCAAGAATTAAAAGATGGCATGTCATCAGAATCCGGATCATGCTTATATGATACTTGGTCTTCAAATAGCTTCTGCTCACAATAATTACTGTTTAATACGCATTCCTGAGGAATATAAAGAACTTACTTTTTGGCAGGTAGGCCGACTCATAAGTCTGCACAGAAAATAAATGTAATGTGGGCCAAAGGTATTCTTCCCTGAAAATGGCAAGCTTTTCCAGGTATATAATCCTTTACAGAACCACAGTGGACGGGAAAAGGTTGTTAAACTTTGGCTGTAAGAACAAACAGCATTTTCCTTTGAAATAATTATGCCGCTCAACTGCTAAAAGGCAACAGATATTAATCTGAGCTTCTCTTCGCTTTAAAAGTCACGTACAAGTGCAATAAATCAAGATGTACTCATATATCGGAAGGGAATATATGCTTCTGGCTTTATTTTGAAAGTAGAATATATTTTATCTGTTTTGGTAAACTATCCTACTTTACCTCGCTATGTTGGCGGAAACTTCACAACTTAACAACAGATGTACGAAAGTGCATTGTTCCTTATCACTCAGTCATATACTCCCCACTTCAACAAATAAGTTGCGCACACATATTTAAACTAGAATCTTGAATATAGATTCAGTTTTCTCTGCTTTGGTGAAGTGTTTAAGTCGGTGTGCAATGAGTGAGAACGTTAAGAGTAGAATGTAGTAGTAGAATGTAGAATGTTGTGCTGTAGCACAATACCGTAATTACGGTTTTAAAACGGTTGGTGTGAATTATCACACATTTCCAAAAAATGAGCAACTAAAGCGCGTGTGGGTGTCTCGCTGTAAGCGTACTGACAAATTTAACGCTGATAATTCACGTGTATGTTCAGTGCACTTTCTTCCTAGTGACTATAAAAGGGATTTGAAGAGTGAACTTTTAGGTTTGCCGGTTAAGAAAATTCTGCTCCCAGATGCAGTTCCGTAGCAGTTCATTCCCAATTGGCATGGATATGCACTTAGTGAAGGTACAAGTACAAGTGGAATGTTGAAGGTATTTTTTTTCATTTTTACATCCTGTAACACAATAATGTATTCTGGAATTATTATTTTCATTTCTTACGGTAAAACAAATACACCGGCATATCCATTTAGCGATTCCTTAAAAGTAGTTGCAAATTTTCCTTTAGTACTAAAGTAATGTATGTTTGAATCTCTTGTAGCGCCTACAGTTTACGTTGAAGTACTGGATGTGTTCCAGTAGTTTTGTTTATACGTAAATATATTACTAATGTAATGCAGTTTCCATTCGTTTTGCTTTATGGTTAGCCCACAATGTTTGTAGAAAGCTCTGAAATAGTATTCCTTTTAAAAAAACTGGAATAACATGCTAATAATAAACAATTGGGGCTCAACCGGGAGGAATTTAGTGTGTTCACTGCGCTGTGTATGTATTCCGCGCGCTAGTCTTCACTCTCACTTACGTCACAGGCGGGCAGCCAATGGCAGCCCCCACCCCGGAGTGGCTCACCTTAGTTATCTAGCCACATTGGGTGCTTACATCTGTTACCTTTTCCTTGAACTTCTTGGGAAAATGATGGTAGTCTTAACAAACGCATAGCCTTGTTTGGAACACCCACCTTATATAATCCTATAACATACCCTGGTAATGACTCAATTACAAAATACAGAGGATATACAACAAAACCTTCTTACATAAGAGTTATTTTAAGTTTTTGATATAAGTATCACATGCATATTGTACAATTATAAGATGAACTCATTGTATCGTGGTTTGCTGCATCTTCCGTTTTCTCAGTTGCTAAATCTTGACCATGTATGTGGATTGCTTAGAATGAAATATTACAGCTTTGTATTATTTTTACATAAATTTTCCTGTGCAGAAACAGCAGCTCTTCTCTACTTCGTGACACTTTTGATGAAAATTAAAGCCATCTTTAAAAATTATAATTATATGCAACATAATTATAAAATACAAGCCTTGTGAATCATTTTAATCATTTGGGCATCAAAATTAGAAGTTGTCCTATAGCTTGTGTCTGTTACGAAGAACAGTAATTTTCAGAGTTGAATCAATTATCAAAATTAGTTTTACCTATATATGCACTATCATACACAATTTTTCTCATTATTATTTAAACAATTTATTTTACCTCCAGATTTAAACCAGATGTGTTTCAATTTACTATCTTTCACAAACCATTAAAAATGTTGCTGCAGATATACAACAAAAGCGCTCTGTGAATTAAATGCTCTAACAATAGTTGGAGCCATGCAGCTATTCTCACATTCTTCTGGAGGAGAATCTTTACATCATATCTCCAGTGCAGCTGTATAGTGCTTCGTTCTTTCAATAAATCACCTTAGTAACACATTCAGGAACATCATGTGATCACTTGCACCCCTGGGATTGCAATTATTCTTTGTCCTTACAGTGTCACTTTTCAAATATTAAAACTTAGGACTGAAGGTATCAAACTATGCGATTTCAAAGATGACAAATAAGTAAATCATTCCCCCAAATTTCTCACTTCTGAGGCTTTTTAACCCCATGTATAAACCTATGCGATTTCAAAGATGACAAATGAGTAAAGCCACTCTCAGGAAATTTACACTTGTGAGGCTTTTACCATCATGTAACAAATACAGTGATTTGAAATTGACAGCTTCATAAACGTATTCTCACAAATTTCAAGTTATGAGCCTTTTAGCCCCATGTATCAAATTAAGGGATATCAAAGACGAAAAAGAGTGAAGCTCTTATGAAAAATTACAAACTAGTGAGGATCTATACCCTCATTTATCAAATTAAGCAATTTCAAATCTGACAACCAAGTAACCTTTGCTCACAAATTTCACACATTTGTGAGGCTTTTAACCCATTGTAAAAAGAACTATGCAATTTCAAAGATGACAAACGAGTATAAACCGTTTCGCAAATCTCATACCTGAGAGGTTTTTTACCTTTATGTATAAATTATGTGATTTCAAATATGATAAACCAGTTAACCTTTTGTCACAAATTCCACACTTGTGAGGGTTCATAGCCATTATCAAAATAAGCGATTTCAAATCTAACAACCAAATAACCTATGCTCACAAATTTCACACACATGGGGCTTTTTACTTTAAAGTATAAATTTTTGACTTCAATTATGACAAATGAGTAAACCTATTCTCACGAACTTCACACCACAAATTAAATTGAGTTTTATTTATGGACGCCCTTTAACTAGTATGGTCCAACCCATCCCATTCTATATCGGGTGTGAAAGACAGGAAATTTTGCTCAGACGCCTCTTATCAGGCTCGAAGTTCTTTTACGTGCTGTAAATCTACGACACGGGACCACCAGGTTTCCTTACCTTGAAGGAAGCCATGCTAAGGATTTTTACGCCCGAAAATATCCATTGCTCTCTGCCGGGTTTGAACCCGCGACATCAAGAACTAGAGGTTAGCACGGTACCACTAGTCCATGGAGGACGACAATTTCACGCCAGTGAAGCTTTTTACCCTAGGTAAGAAATTATGGGATTTCAAATAAGATAAACGAATGAAGGCCTTCTCCCAAATTTCACAGAGTGATGCTTTTTATCCTCGTGTATCAAATTTTAGAATTTCAAATCTGACAACCGATTAAACCTCTGCTCACAAATTTCACACTTGTGAGACTTATACACCCATGTGAAAAACTGTAATTTCGAAGGTGACCACTTCTCACAAATTTTACACTTGTGAGGATTTTTATCATTATGTATCAAATTATGCAATTTCACATCTGACAAACGAGTAAACCTCTTCTCAGAAATTTCACACCTGTGAAGCCTTTTACTCCCATTTACAAATGGCACGATTAAGATGACGAAAAGGGAAGCACTGCTTAGAAAATGTCACTCTTGAGGCTTTTTACCCTCATGTATTAAATTATGTGATTTTGAATGTGAAAACTGAATAAACCCTTCTCACAAATTTTACACTCATGTAAAATCTACGCGACTTTAAAAATGACAAATGAGTAAACCTCTTCACACAAATTTCACATTTGTGGGGTTTTTTACCCTCGTGCATTAAACTATGTTGTTTCAAATTTACAACTGACTAAACCTCTCCTCACAAATTTCACACTTGTGAGGCCCTTTACCTTCAGGAATTAAATTACGCAATTTTAAATCTGATAACCGAGGAAATCTGTTCATAGAAACTTCACACTGATAAGGCAGTTTATCCTTATGTATCAAATGCTTCAATTTCTAGGATGACAAATCAGTGAAGTGCTTCTAAATAATTTCACACTTGGAGACTTTTCATATTCATGATACAAATTATGTGATTTTAAATCCACAATGAAGTTAACTCCTGTTTACAAATTGCACACTTATGAGGCTTTTAATCCTGATTTATCAAATTAAGCAATTTCTAGTGCGACAAAAGAGCATAACCCCTTCTTACCAATTTAACACTTGACATGCTTTATGCCCTCATGTATAAAAGTATGCCTTTCAGATGTGACAAACATTAAACCTCACTCACAAAATTCACTAGTGAGGCCTTTAACCTAGGGTTTCAAATTATGCAATTCAGTGAAGCTCTTCTCATAAATTTCAAACTAGTGACGCTTTTTAACAGCATATATAAAATTATGCATTTCCAAATGTAAGAAAAGAGCAAACCTCTTCCCACAACCTTCACACTTAGTGAGGGTTTTTTATGACCATGTATCAAAACGTGATTTCATAGATGACAAACGAGTAAAACTCTTCTCACAAATTTCACAATTGTGAGGGTTTTATTGTCATGTTATTATGTGATTTCAAAACTTGCAACAAAGTCTAGCCCTTCACATAAATTTCACACTTGTGAGGCTTTTTACTTTGATGTATAAAACTATGTTATCTCAAATGTGACACAACAGAAAACCTCTTCATTGGAATTTAACACTTGTGAGACTTTATACCCTCTTGCATCTATGTACCTCTCCAAATGTGACAAAAGAGTAAACTCGCTCTCACCAATTACAAACACGTGAGGCTTTTTATCCTCATGTATGAAACACTGTGATGACAAAGACATAAACCTCTTCTCAGAATATGGCACATAAAAGAACCTCAAGCCTGATAGAGACCTCTGAGCAAAATATCCAGTCTTTTATGATCAATATAGAATGGAATGCTGAAAACCACACCAGTCTGTAAATAAATTACACTTTTTTTTAAATTTCTTCTCAAAAGTTTCAATTTCTGAAGCTTTTTACCATGTATCCAGTGATGCAATTTCAAATGTGACAGCCGAGCAAAGCATATTTGACAAATTTCACACAAGGCACTTTTTACCCTCAGGTACTAATTATGGATCTTCAAACTGCACAACTGTTAAAGCATCTAAAATTTTTCCCAATTCATGTGATGCTTTTTACTCATGTATCAAATTATAGCTTTTCAAATATGACCAGGAAACCTAACAAATTTCATACTGAGGGTTTTTACCTCTATGTATCAAATTATGCCTTTTCAAATCTGACAAATCAGTAAACCTCTTCTTACAAATTTCACACTCGTGAGGTTTTTTACCGCCATGAACAAAATTATGCCTTTTCAAATGTGATGAAAGGGTAAACCTCTTCTGACAAATTTTGCAGTTGAAACGCTCTTTACCTTCATGTATCAAATTATGCAATTTCAAATTTGATAACCGAGTAAATCTTTTCTCACAAATTTCACATTTGTGAGGCTTTTTGCCTTCATGTACCGAATTATGAGATTTCAAACCTGACAAATAAGTAAACCGTTTCTCACAAATTCCACACTTGTGAGGCTTTTTACCTCCATGTATCAAATTGTGCCTTTTCAATTGTGACAAAACAGCAAACATCTTCTCACAAATATTGCACTTGTGAGGCTTTTTATCCTCATGTAAAAAATTATGAGATTTCAAATGTGACAACTGAGTAAACTTCTTGTCACATGTTTCACACGTGTGAGGCTTTTTACCCTCATGTATCAAATTATGAGATTTCAAATGTGACAACTGAGTAAACCTCTTCTCACAAATTTCACACTTGTGAGGCCTTTTATCTCCATGTATCAAATTGTGCCTTTTCAATTCTGACAAATGAGTAAACCTTTTCTCACAAATTTCACACTTATGAGGTTTTTTGCCCTTGTGTATAAAACTATGAGATTTCAAATGTGGCAACTGAGTAAACCTCTTCTCACAAATTTCACACTTGTGAGGTTTTTTACCCTCATGTATCAAATTATGAGATTTCAAATGTGATAACTGAGTAAACCTTTTCTCGCAAATTTTGCACTGGTGAGGCTTTTTACCCTCATGTATCAAATTATGGAATTTTAAATTTGACAAATGAGTAAACCTCTTTTTACAAATTTCACACTTATGAGGCTTTTTACCCCGTATTTTTGTGACATCACATTCTTGACTTTTATATTTCAGAAAATCTTTTCCGTAACTGAAGGTTGTGTTTATCCCTGAAGTTTCAGCAGAGGGCAATGGTGAATCATTGCTACTATCACCAAAAACGGCTTCTGTGTATAATCTGAAATATTGGAGAATATAGCATTAGGTACAATAATAAAAAAATGAAAGGAATTAAATCTGAAAGAAATTGTTTCATAACAATTCGCCAACTGAGGTTACAATTTTTGCATGTAGAGCAATCTCATTGTCCACTACAATCAAAATAACTGTGAATCTGCACATTAAGTAATTAATACAATCTTTTAAATGAAAAACATCTAAATGGCCAAACTAGCCTGATGTTTATGCCAATAAAAGCAATTACATAAATGTTCACACTTGCTTAACACCTATCAGGAAAATTTTTCTTAAAGTGGTTATGAACAAGCAACACATACAATGGATTGAATGATTCTTACGGATTTGCAAGTATGAATGGAGGATCAACACATTACATATTCAACAATGAATGCTTCTAAAAGAGTTAATGTTTTATTGAAAACCCTGATGTACCCTGCGAGATTCTCCACTCAATCTTCATATAATAGCTCCTGTTCTATGCACTTCATTTTAATTAAGATAAACACTTGCAGAAATGGTACAAGAGGAACCCATGGGAAAATCTTTATAGAGCTCAATGTTGTATGCTAGCCTTGAAATTCCATAGTCTTTCATGACATCACAAGGAACAAACGATTGCAACCTACACTTCAAAATAGAATAATGCACAAACCAAAAAGAATAAATTCATCAGAAATGATTAAGTTACCGAAATATATTTGATATAATTTGTGTCATTTATTAAGATATGCAAATTTTTATCTCTATAGTGTTTGTCTATCTCTTAGGTTTACAAGTAATACAATGGTTTACAAAACTCATTCAGAATGAAGAGAGCTTAACAACCTATTTCAGAAAACCAAATTTATAGCATTGAAAGTATTGGTACTTCCCACCACTCACCGGTTACCAGGCTTACAGTATGGCTTAGGCAAGGATGGATCAAACATAAACCAGAATTTTCTGCTATAAGCAAACTGGTTTGACATCTTTAATGAGCAATGGTGAGGATGCCTGAAGGAATTCCACTTATGGTGGCAATGCTTATCCTATACATTTTCAAATAACTTCAACTTGAATGTGAAAAGAGAATATGTAAATGTTACTTGGACATAGATATTAAAGTGTTTCACAAACAAAGAAAATTAGAGTGTTGTAATGTGCTGATATCGCTATGTATATATTTTCTTATCTACTTTTCCCTTAAATAAGAAATAAAACAATTTTAAAACACATTTGTAGCAATTATTTATTAAAGTAAGCATTTATAGTGACTTTGCACTGAGCAAGTTTTTTTCTCTAGTCATTAACGCAATGAGTGAGAAGGTAAACATGTCTGCTGAACAACACATTATCATGAAGTTTATTACCAAGGAAGATGTAAAGCCATGTACATTTTTAAAAGATTTTTGGCAAGGCTTGGAAAAGAAACTCTATTTGAAGACTCAGGTGTATGAGTGACAAAACATTTTCACAGGCCCAGGAAGCTGTGAAAAACAGGTTCCTTCCAGTGATGACTAAAGGAAACGTAGATGCTGACTGTGATCTTATTGAGGTGGATGGGCACATAACAATCTTTAAAGTTGCATCAGTAATGGAAGTAACAGATGATGAACTTGACTCCGCCAGGTGGGTTCCTTGTCTGCTTACTCAGGACCTAGAAATCTTGTCAACAGCTACCAGGAGGAAGCAGAAGAAACCACACAATCAAGTCTGAACAAGCACACAAGCAGGTAAGGAATAAAGATGAAGCTGCACCTATCAAGGCCAAATGATGCTCATCAGCTCACAAATGCTTTTTGGGAACCCAAGGGCATTTTGAACATGGAATTTTTCATGGTAAAAAACAACAAATACTACCTACTACTGCTCATGGTTTAGGTGAAACCAGCTTACTGTAACAAACGCTTCAGCAACTGATCTAAAACCTAATTATTTTCCTTTGTGATATTACTACAGCTATGGTTATGTGCGAGATCCACTGTATAACTCATGAACACCCATAGTCCATATTAATCCCCCTCAGAATAAATCATTTATAATTTGCTTGGAACATTCAAAGAGGCATTGTGGGGACAGTGATAATGCTGGCAGTGGAGGAGTTTCTGCACAAATAGGCTGCTGAAATTTTTTATTCGAGGAAGGAATAGAAAAAGTGATAGTCTTGTACCATCTTCAGTCTTTCAACGAACTATTTAAAAATAAGAATCCACTTTATTAGAAAGGTAGAATCAGACGACTGAAAAATTCAATGTCATAGCCACTTTATGTTTTATCTACCCTTACATAAGGTATATAACCCTCACAAGTATCTGCGGAGTTAATCATACTACAAGAGTGAGAAAGGAAACAAACTTCAATATAGTAATTGTTGGAGTGATTATTATATTCCCATTTGAATTATTTCAAGAAAATGAGACATCTGCTACAACATAATTGTAAGAGTTATATTAGAAATTTCCTGGCCTACTGGATGCTGAATTGTAAGTTTTGACATACTTGAATACTGATTTAGTTTATTTAATTTCCCTCCTCCGGTTCTTTATGAATTTATTTTAAAATTATCTAAAGGACTTTTATGGCGAATCTCCAGTTATAATTTAACTTTGCACAGCTCCAGCTATTCCTAATAATACATTAAACATCTCCTGATATTCTGTGAAGAGATGTGAAACATAGGCAGAAATTTGATTTCCTTAACTTCCCCTTCTTAAGCTTTTCCACGTTGTGAAAATGCTACATTGCCTTAAGTACCCTTTGACAATGGAACAATCATCGGTTGAATGGTTGAGTAACTCTTCAGATAATCTCAGTAGGTGAAATTTTACACATTTGAACCTTCTCTTAGGTTCCCACCGTTTCCATTGAGTTAACTGCATTTGAACACTCCACTTAGTCTGTAACCATTGAGAAAATTAATCTTCTCATTTGTTAATTATAAAATATACGTTGATGGATTTCTAGTTAACTGCCCATAATTTTCTCTCTTTAAGCATTTATTTAGTACTCTGCCACAAAACTGATTACAATATATAGATGAAATAAAGTAAAACTTTCTTACAAGAGTGTTATTAAAATATTTTGGTGTTGGTACACCATGTGTATTGTACCTTTATAAGTAGGTACATTTCTCTTTTGTTTTGCTGTATCTTAGATGTTAAATTGTGCCCTCCACACCCATACATATTTAATATCTGCTGTATTGTCTTATTTTATATGATTTTTCGTTCAGTAACAATAACTATTTCTAATCCATGGGATTATCAATGAAAAGTAAAAGTTCTTCGCAATTATGTCCCTTTAATTTCTGTCACCTTGGGATTATAGCCACAATAGATCAACATTGTCGCAGTGCATGAGGTGTCCCTCTCCGAAAAACACATCCTACCGTGAAATTCTATCGCATTGCCTTAAATAGTCGATTTAACTCCACGTGACGTGAAACACTAACTCAATGTAATAAATGGAGCAATTTGGACTTAGCTGGACGTAATGTGAAAGACTAACGCATTGTATAAAATGCAGCTATCCAGGGTTGACTTACCTAACTCGATGTGACGTGAAAGACTAAACACACTGTATAAAATGCAGCTATCTAGGGAAAAATGAGTTTTATTTATGGACGCTCCTATGGTTCTTACCGTCCCATTCTATATTGGGTGTGAAAAGACTAGAAATTTTGCTCAGAGGCACCTTTATCAATATTGAGGTTCTTTCACGTGCTGTAAATGTACAAGGGACCACCGGCTTTAATTTTTTTCCGACGGAAGCCTGCCAAGGATTTTTACTCACGAAAAAATCCATCGCCCTCCGTCGGATTTGAACCTGAGACCTCTGGAACTAGAGGCTATAATGGTACCCCATGACCACGAAGGACGACACAGCAGCTAATCTAGGATTGACTTGACTTAAATCGATGTAACGTGAAAGTCTAACACCTTGAATAAAATGAAGCCATCTACGGTTGACAACTTAACTCGATGTAACGTGAAAGTCAACACTTTGTACAAAATGAAGCTACATAGGATTTATTTAACTCGACGTAACATGAAACCGTAATGTCGGGATTACAATGAACTTTACTTAATGTAACGCGACTTAACGTGAAGCTAAGAAATGCTGATAAACTAAAGGAATAATTAGCATGCAGTTTTAACGTAATGGAAATGAATCTCGATTGGTAATATTTTATTACTTCATGCTATTGCTTCACTCCGATTGGTGCTAATTAACATGTGATTTCAAACTAAACGTAACGGAAAGGAACGCTTTGTTCTAACGTTACGTTAAATTCACGTTAAGTCAAACCTAAATAGCTCTATACAATGTATTAGGGCCCATTCATAATGAAATGTAAGCGCAGACGTAACATAAGCGCAAGACTTTGCATTCATGTTATTTAATGGAAGCATTCACATAGTCACGCAACGCAAGAGTTTGCAAACTCCAAACTTCATGCTTGCGTTGCGTGCATAGAGGAAGAATTCTGCATTTCCTTCTCTTTGCATTGCCTGCTGTTCAACCGCAGACGATCGCGATGCGAGACTTTAGCCGTCTAATGTACATGCATGCACTCTTCCATTAGACCGTACCACATAAATTGTGGATGACCATCTCTCATTTCTCTCAAGAGGTTATGGGAGTGTCCTTGCTGAATCCTCTTTCATTTAGTGGATGAACCCGGCTTCTGTGCATAGATTTCTTGGCTCAGGCGCAAAGCGATAATGAACATTGCATTAATATAACTTGTGCAGCTGTATTATCACACAGCTGCAGTTTCCGGACATTAGTCCGTAAGCGGGAAGCAGGTATGAAATTTTAAGAAACTTACGGAATCGGGTTTTTTTTAATACGCAGAGTTGATTGTGTAGTATCCTGGGTTCTTAAATTCTGTAGGATTTGTTGCTTTATCGAAAACATTGAGCCCTTCTTGACGACCGCTTAGCTTTTGCGGAAATCTTGTCAGAAGATATTGCGAACGTGATGAAAAAAAAATATGGTTAACGGAGTGTCGCGAAGCAAGGAAAATGTAGCTAAAGTGGATCATTCCAGTGAGTTTAGACGCGCAGATCCCACGGCTACGCCCTGTCGTCGCTCCGTAGCTGCGGCCCTTGTGGCTTAGGGCCCATGATGTTACAATTTTGGCAGCAGAATGCCAACGACAGCAACGTTAACATGATGCAAGTGCGTGTTACAAATTGATAACGAAAGTACTCACTACACACATACGGAACAATGGCCGTGCTTCCATAGTACTTGCACTATTGTTTTGAGCAAACAGTCGTGATATCACTAACGCTACGGGCGGCTGTTGGACGTATGCATATATGTATGTTTTTTTCTTTCTTTTTGGTGACCTACTTATTTATAAAAATTTGAGTGAACTTTCTTATGTGGTATTGCTGGTTATTTATTCAATTTGAAACTTACGGTGCACTCGGAACATTTCCGCATTTAGGATATAGAAGCCCGTGCAAACTTCCTGTGTTACGCCTACGGCAGCATTGTGAATGGTGTTCACTCACGCCTGCGCTTATGCTGCATTACGTTAGCGCTTGCATTTCATTGTGAATGAAGCCTTAGACAGCACCTTATGTTACGTCACGTTGCATTAAGTTCATCGCAACTACAGCATAACATATTGTATTAAACGTAGCTGTTTAGGATTGACTTAACGTGACCTAAGGATTTATCAATATTAACATTTTTGTTCCTGTTCCTTGATACCACGTGAAAATAAGAACCAATCGGAGTGAAGCAGTAGCATGAAGCAATAAAAACAAATACTAATGAAAGTGGTTTCCTTTATGTTAAGTGCAGATTATTTCCACCAAAGGCTGTCTAGTTAGGCAGTCCATAACATACTGACCAGTTAAAAGCCTGGAGTTCAACACTGAGGTTAACTTAGTAAATTTTCCTTCCCAAAATAAAAATGCGGGCCACACACGTCGCCTGAGCCATTCTGCTATGTGTAACATGCTATTCAATGTTAGATCCGGAGATAAATTCTCAACAAGACATTGTACTTTCTATAGTGAATATAAAACTGTATTTAACCACCTCCCTATTAAAACAGCAAATCCTAAGACTGTGTGGTTAACTTAACAGGAAACCAAGTAAACAATCTGGGGTTCAACCTTAATCATAGCAAAGGTCATGTTATGCATTTTTCTTCCCAAGTTGAAACCACTACTGACGTGCAATGAAGAGAGATATCTCCAAACATACTAATCCATAAACTATAAAAAAAACAGGTGCACATATTGAGCAGGAATTGTTGACTAAAACAGATGAGTGTAGACTGATAAAACCCTAGTAGAGAATAAATGTGGTACAGCGGGGATAGAGTAACCTGCTAGTTGCTTTCTTTAAGCATAGACTGATAAAACTCTAGTAAGGAATAAATGTGGAACAGTGGGGATAGAGTAACCTCTGGCTGTTTCTTTAAGTATAGACTGATAAAAGTCTAGTAGAGAATAATTGTGGGAGGGCTGGGATAGAGTAACCTGCTGGTTGCTTTCTGTAAGTATAGACTGATAAAACCCTAGTAGGGAATAAAAGTGGGAGTGCTAGCATAGAGTAACATGCTGGTTGTTTTCTGTAAGTATAGATTGATAAAACCCTAGTAGGGAATAAATGTGGAGGTGCTGGGATAGAATAACCTGCTGGTTTTCTGTAAGCATAGACTGATAAAACCCTAGTAGGTAATAAATGTGGAACAGCAGGGATAGAGTAACCTGCTGGTTGTTTTCTGTAAGTATAGACTGATAAAACCCTAGTGGGAATAAATGTGGAAGTGCTGGGATAGAGTAACCTGCTGGTTGATTTCTGTAAGTATAGACTGATAAAACCCTAGTAGGGAATAAATGTGGAAGTGCTGGGATAGAGTAACCTGCTGGTTGATTTCTGTAAGTATAGACTGATAAAACCCTAGTAGGGAATAAATGTGGATGTGCTGGGATAGAGTAACCCACTAGTTGCTTTGTGTAAGTACAAACTGATAAAACCCTACTAGGGGATAAATGTGGAAGTGCTGGGATAGAATATCCTGCTGGTTGTTTTCTGTAAGTATAGACTGATAAAACCCTAGTAGGGAATAAATGTGGAAGTGCTGGGATAGAGTAATCTGCTGGTTGCTTTGTTTATGTACAGACTGATAAAACCCAGTAGGGAATAAATGTGGAAGTGCTGGGATAGAATAACCTGCTGGTTGTTTTCTGTAAGTATAGACTGATAAAACCCTAGTAGGGAATAAATGTGGAAGTGCTGGAATAGAGTAACCTGCTGGTTGCTTTGTGTAAGTATAGACTGATAAAACCCTAGTAGGGAATAAATGTGGAAGTGCTGGGATAGAGTAACCTGCTGGTTGTTTGTGTAAGTGTAGACTGATAAAACCCTAGTAGGGAATAAATGTGGAAGTGCTGGGAAAGAGCAACCTACTGGTTTTATTCTGTAAGTATAGACTGATAAAACCCTAGTAGGGAATAAACGTGAACGGACCGGGATATAGGACCCTGCAGGTTGTTTTCTGTAAGTATAGACCTATAGAAAGAAATTGAGTTCTATTTATTAACGCTGTTTAACTGCTGTGGTCCTTAGTGTCTCATTTTATATTGGGCGTGAAAGACCGAAAGTTTTCCTCAGAGACCTCTGCATCAGGCTTAAGGTTCTTTAACGTGCCGCAAATCTATGACACAGGACTACTGGTTTTACTTCCCTTCCGAAGGAAGCCATGCTAAAGATTTTTACGTCCAAAAAATCCAACGCCCTCTGCCGGGTTATCATCTGTGACCTCGGGAACTACAGGCTAGCATGGTAAGCATTACATCACGGAGAACGACAAACTGAAAGAACCCTAGTGGGAAATACATGTGGAATGGCCGGGATAGAGTAACGCGTTGCTTGCTTTCTGCAAGAAAAATGTGTTAGGTTTAAAATATACATTATATATAAATAAATGAATACAGAACCATTAAATTAGGCTCTTTATTAATTACTGGAATGCAACACACTTATAGCATCTGAGAATAAGATTACATTTACTTCCTTTCAGGCTAAATTACTATGTGTTTTGTCAGTTCACTGGACATGATTATTAAATCCAGTATTAGGATGATTCAAGAATTGTGAAAATGTACAATCTTTCTACTTGTCAACATTTTGTGGAAGTTTGTCACAAAGAGTTATATGTTAAATTGATTACACAAGACAGATGCCTTGATCTCTACCCCATTATTTTTTGTTTAATTAGTTATTCCCGATGATGCAGCAGTACTTGATATTTTGCTAGATTAAAGTGTGTATGTTTGGTTGTCTGTGGTGTCCTCTTGAGGTTGACAGATGAATTTACATTTGGAAAATGGAATGTTCATTGCACGTGTCCTGTTCTTGATAGTAAATATTTTCTCCCACAGATCTAGTTCAGCTGTGTATCTGGCTGGTCTCATCATTGATGCACTTCAAGTTGGCGAGCTATGTCAGGTTCTTTTAGTTCATTTTTATTTTATGCCTCTTGTACATTCCTTTAACCTTGTTTGTTTCAAGTTCCGGGTTCAAACCCGGAGGATGGCATTGGAATTTTTGGGTGTAAAAATCCTTAGTATGGCTTCTTTCAGAAGGGACGTAAAGCCGGTGGTTCTGTGTCATAGGTTTGCACATAAAAGAACCTCAAGTCTGACCAACAAGCCTGTGAGGAGAATTCCAGTCTTTCACACCCAGTATAGAATGGGATGCTAAGGACTATAGTAGTTAAAGATCGTCCATAAATAAAACTCAATTTATTTTAATTTAACCTGGTTTATAACTCCTGTTTAGTTTCTCCATGTAGTATTTACTGCAGTTTGAACAAGTTAATTTTTTTAATGCTTGATTTTATAATTTGGAGTTATTGGGTCTTTCAGTTTATTACAAAATAAGTTTTGTACTTTAAACACACTGTGCAGAGCTAACAGAGTGCTGAACTTCTTGCTGACTTTGTTTCAAAATGAACTCTTGCATATATTATTTCGGATAACCTAAAACATTTGACTTGTATTGAAGAAGTTTGCCTTAATAAATAAAGAAGTTCTGAAGCTCAAATTCCATTGTTTCAACAAAAGGGAGGCTTTAAATGGCGGAAAAACAATTTAAATGAAATAACAATGATAGACCTTCTAAAGAACCCATGGATTCTACATGTGGTAAAGGAGGGGATGGCTGAAATATGATTAATTCAAATACATGTGCATTCCCAGTGGCGTTATTGTCCAGTATTTGATTTTTTGGTGTATGCTAAAATAAGGATGAGTTAGTTTAATGCATAATTTCTTCTGTGAATATGTACCTAGATAATGAAAAAGTGCTAATATTAAGTGACATTTATTACATTTTTAAATAACCATAACTGTCTTCAGAGCTTTAAAGATTTAAGTAAGAAGAAGCATGTCCCATTTTTGAGTTCATTCAAAAGTTAAATAAATATAAACATGTTTTTCTAAATTTGCTTTACGAGCAAACATGTAGTGTGATTTTCACATTATTTTATTGAATGTTTAAATCAACCTATTTCCCTAAGTTATTACGTTCAATTCTTACTTTTCTTTCACTGCATATTTAGGTGAGAATTGTGATGCTGTTACTACCTGACAATGCATGGATGTATTTTTTTAAACCTTTAGTGACAATGCACTTTCTCCCTGTACCTCAGGGGGAAATTATTGTGTGATGATCTACAAGATTTGTTTCTGAATCCTCCTCTTTACCCCTTATAATTGTAATTTCATTAACTTGTTGGGATATTTCTAATAATGAATGAAGCACTTCTCATAGCAATGGAAATTTGTAGAAGTATCACCATGTTTTTATGATTCTCTTAAACTTCCATTGACAGTCTTGCAAGTTCTGTATATGCTGCATAGCATGTATCTTTTAGCAATTAAACAATTATAAAATAGTCAGTAATTTTTAGATAATCACAGTAGCTGAATAGTTAGAATATTAATTAAAACAATTGTTTTATTGTTTTGTGTTCTCTTTGGTCCCATAATTATTAAATAACAAATACTAAACTCAAATTCCACATACTACAACAAAAAACTGTGAATTTGGTGAATGTGAAGATTCCCAAAGCCTAGGTCACCAAGTTAAAGGTTTCATGAATGACACACATCGTGTCAATTGCTAATTATAAACATCAGTTGAGTAATTTCTGATTATGCTGTATACAATTTTCTCCCATTATACAGTTGTATAACGTATTCTGATAATGAACTTAATTACAACATACAGAGGGAATCCAACAAAACTTTCTTACATAAGAGTTATCAAAATTAGAAGTTGTCTTACAGCTTATGTCTGTTAGGAAGAACAGTGCTTTTCAGTATTGAAATAATTAACAAAATCAGTTGAGTGATTCCCAAGAGGAGTTTGAACGCACAATACAGACGTTTTTGTCATAATTGTTATTACTATTATAATATATTAAAATTTCCTTTTTACTCTTTCATTCAAATTTAAACCATGAGTGTTTTGATTTTACTAACTTTCACAAACAAAAAATGTTGCTGCAGATACACAGGACCGCTCTGTGAATTAAATGCTTCTAACAATACTTGGTGCCATGCAGCTTATTCAAACTTCTACTCTGGGAGAATCTTCATGTCATACCTTAAGTGCAGTTGTCAAATGTTTCTTTCTTCCTATAAATCACCTTGGTAACAAATTCAGGAATATGTTGGGATCAAATGCACTCCTGGGATTCTAATTATTCTTTGTCCTTACAAGTCACTTTTCAAATATTCAAATAACACTTAGGACACCAAAATTAATATTCTTGAACTGTCACCAAGGTGATTTATTGGTAAGTACCCAACCAAATGCAACTAGTTTACTCTTTGTAGCCACATTGTTTCTGGCCTAAACTTTAAAACAATAAAAATGATTTTGAATACAAATATATGTTTCTTTGTTTATAAAGCATCACTCTTTAGTTTGATTTAGCCAAAAGAGTATTGTGTGCATTTTTTAATATTGGAGTTTTTAAGTTATATTATAAAAAAAGGTATTTATCCAGAGAAACATGTTTTATTCGAACCTATTACACCTTGCATAAAATTAATGTATACATATTGCTACTATAAATAGATATTATATTACCTTAAAAGTTTCCACTATTGTAGGTATTAAACATATTCTTGTACAATTTTTTATAACACCAACTTCTTGCTTAAAATGTCTTGGCACTTAATGTCAGGTAGACATGGTGGGCCTCTGGCTTTCAAATTGGCTCATAGCACTAGTAAGTAGAGAGGAGAAATCGGGATACAAATGTGACACATGCAAGAAGGGCTTCATTAAAATTTGAAATATAAGGTGATTCAAATATGAACAGGACCAATTTTTTTATGAGCGTAAAATACCACCAAGCACGTTATTGACCTTGGAAGGTGTAAGTTGCTTCTCTCCTCTCCCTCTCAGGTAGTTGTGAGTGTGTTCTATCTTGTCTAAGTTCTAAAAGAGAGATGAGTGAACAGAAAGCATCAGTTAGCATGGAACAATGCATTATTATCAAATTTCTTACTGAAGACGGGTGCAACCATCGGAAATCCTTCAAAGGCTCGAAAAACAGTTCGGAGAAGCATGTCTCTCGAGAACTCAAGTGTTCAAATGGTTTAAAGCCTTCACAGAGGAAAGAGGTAGAACGGAGAACATGCCGCATAATCATAGACGATGAACATCAATCACCCCATCCTCCAACTGTGACCATGCTAAGTGCTTATATGGGATAATAGGTGTATTATTCCAACATTTTGTTGGCGGAAGTAAAGAATAGGCTCTGGTCCAACAGAAAAACAGGAGGAAATCGGATTTCCCTCCTTCAGGACAGTGCAAGGCCTCACGCTCGCAGAAAAAGCGTGGAAACCATCAAAGGCTAAAGTGGGACCTTCTTCCCCCATCCATCATACATTGCAGATATAGCCCCAAACAATTTTTTTTTATTTGGGAGACATAACAGTGACTTGGAAGATGTGTGGTTTGAGTATGTCAATGCAGTGATGACATTTGTTCAGGAATGGGTACATATTCAACCAAAAAGCATTGGAAAAGGGAATAAAAATTGTCAAAATGCTGGGGAAAAATGTATAGAAGCTAATGGGGACTACTTTGAAGGGTAACATGTAAAACTGGTCAGTTTTTATTGCAGTATTTTTCTAAAAAAGATCAGTTCCATTCATGTTGAACTACCTTGTACATAATTCTCTTTATGGGAGCAAAAGGTTGTAATCTTCATAGCTTTTCAAGTATTTCTCATAAAATTTTTGAAGTTGTGCCTTAAAACTTATTATTTAAGTGTAAGGTATGTTTTGTGTGAATGTTCAACACGTTACGGTCTGGACCAAGCTCAGAACAGCAGCCAATAAAGGTAATTGGCTAAAAAGTTATTTCAACACTGTTGCTAGGAATTTTAAGGCATACATAAGAGTAAATGAATTCCCCTTGGATTTATAAATACTCGTTCCAAAGTGTTGCGCTACAAAACAAAAAACCTACGTAAATCAAGTTACCTTCAAGCTTCACTTATCTTTTTAAGACAACTAAAACGAGAACATGTTATGTTAGTGATCAATCTTGTCTTCAGTTCTTCACTTCTTATTCACTTTGTGTAGATTTATGTGAATATGGTTAATGTTGCTAGGTAGCAGATTATCTTCTCTTTTTAAGTTTATGGTTGCTATTTAACTGCTGTGGTCCTTAGCGTCTATTCTATATTGGGCATGAAAGACTCATAATTTTGCTCAGAGCCTTTTTATCGCTTGAGGTTCTTTTATGTAGTATAAATCTACGACATGGGACCACCGGCTTTACTTCCCTTCCAAAAGAAGCCAAGGCAAGGATGTTTATGCCCGAAAACAATCCATCACCCTCCGCCAGGTTTGAACCCGCGACCTCGGGAACCAGAAGCTAGCAATGGTAACCGCTATACCATGGAGGATGACAGAAGATTGTCTGCAATGCATGCTCTATCTGCTAGAGTTTAAAGAAATTTACTTATAGAAACATTTGAAATGCATGTTACTAATTATATTATACGGTATAATTGATCGTTTAACCATGGGTGCGCTACAGCATTACACTGATTGTGTCTGTCAAATGGATGTATTTCCTGTACCACACTCACTGTACAGCTTCAACGATACATTGATGCACAAGCTTATGCCTTTTTTTAACACCTACTTCCTGTAACAGGTCATTCCAAAGCTGCCACAATTCCGTTCAACATTTAAAAAGGGAATTTCTTCAAATCTGAGAACAAGTAGCATAACTGACTCTCTGGAAGTTAACTGCAAACTGCATTACATCTCTTGACAGAGTCAATTTTCACATATGTACATGTAAGTCCTATAATGGAATGTTTACTTTGCAGCAAGCATTGCAATAAGATAACAATATGCCAAAGCACAAGCTAACTGCTCAATAGATTATGTATTTGACTCACTGTTACTGACTTTTTTGTGTTTATTGTTAAAGATCATAATATATATCTATAACTTTCTGAATACCTAACAATATTTTTATGAACTTAATTCCAAATAATAAGAGTTTATTGAAAGGAGTGTAACTTTTAATGTTTTCTTTTTCAAAATTTGTTTACGGACACTAATTTTAATATTTTTAATGAATAACTGAAGGTATGTTGAATAGAAACTGATATATAGGCAAACCAACAGCGCGCGTGAACACACACATGGTTACGAAAATTAGAATATAAATCTTTACAGACAAATAAGGCCAGGTTTATAGTCAGTCCTCAAGTGCAAGTGGTTGTGTTGCAATTCACAGTCGCCATTTGAGGGTGCCTACTTGCTCACTTGAGTGGCGCTTGAATGTCAATCTGAGATTGTTTACTTATCAGCTGACCACCACAGTAACAAGAGGATCAGGTAATTTATGGAATATGTCAAATTCCATGTTCATAATGCTTTCCGCATACAAAGCGATACATTAGGGATGCAAATAATCCTTTGAGAATGAGCGATGAGCAGCATTGTGTTTAGTTTTATCCGCACTTATTACTGTACACAAAACCTGATCTATACAGATCATGTCAAATTCCATGTTCACAATGCTTTCCGCATACAAAACAATACATTAGGGATGCAAACAATCCTATGGGAATGAGCGATGAGCAGTACTGTGTTTAGTTTTATCTACACTTATTACTGTACACAAAACCTGATCTATACATCCTCAAATGGCAGCCGCTAGCATTGTTCCGTGTAGTAGTTCTGCAATTTGCACAAGTAATTGTAAATATAGACTAAGAAATGGAATCAACATCAAAGAAAAGGCAATAAGAGAGGAAAGTGAAAATGTAGAAACAATAGCACAATGCTACATTGATGAATGAAATGCAGCTGGAAAAAGTGACACCACGCATGTGAACCAGCCCAAAGATACGATAGCTTCGCTTCAGAAGGCAATCGAAATAATGCAAAATGACCTAAAGCATAAGTGAAATTGAGAAGTTAAAAGAAGAAAATTATCATCTTTTACACAGGAAAAATGAAGCCAGAAGAGAAGAGTGACGTACAAATGAGGGATTGAACACGTGAAGCAAAATTGCTGAATGACGAATATACAGAAAATACAGCCGTCAGCGGCAAACTTTCACAGCTCCAGCAAATATGTCCCCTGGCAACCATAACCCATGAAGAGAACTCGGAAGGAGAAATACAAGATAAACATCTGGGAGACTATGAAGAAACCATGTAGAAACGTTCTACTCCTTAGTGATAGTCATGGTAGAGATCTGGTGCAAATCATAAATGGAATGGAACATAAGGTGAGTTGTACTAGTGCAGCAGTGAAACCTGGGTCAAAAGTTTAAGTCACAAAAATGATCTAGGCAAAGTGTTTTAATCTAAACAAACACGATTACGCGGTACTAACTGGCGCAAGCAATGATACTGCAAATGGCGAACCAGAAAATCTGGTATCCGAATTGGAAAAGGCGATAAGAAGTCTAAAAAATAAGAATGTGATTGTGGCGAAACCTCCACGCAGGTACGAACATTATCCGAATTCGTTGGTTAATTAATGAATAATGGCTGTGAACTCGTTTATATCAGACATGTGCAAGCAATACGGACACCTAAAACTAATAAGCATTTTTAATGTTACAGGCAAATTTCATGACACTTGATATGCACTTTAACAAAAGAGTTAAGAAGCTTCTCTGTGAATCAATAAAGAAAATCATTACTGAATCTAGGAAGGTAATTGCTTCTGCTAATGACCAAAGTAAGCTAGTGCAAATACCGTGTGAAAGTAGTGTAACCACATCCAGTTAAAAAAACTAGGCAATATTACCAAATGGACTAATGGAAAGTCAGTAACCAAAAATCTTCAATGGTCGGATGATTTTCAACTTCCAAATTTGTTGCCTATACTGTAACAAAACTATGCTGATCATGTCTTAAACAAATCTAAATTAGTACAAGAAGAGTTGCTGACAGCAGACGGGCGTGTTTATGAGAGCTCTGGCGGAAAAGAAATGGGTGTGAATACAGAGACGTATTGGGCAAGAATTGGGCTGTTCAATAGTACAAACCTATTGCAGAGTGGAAAATGGAATCAAGATCTAGCTAGCTTTATATGGTACATTCTAGTTTTGGCCGCATTTTTAGCAATTGCAGAAGTCGAGCTGAATCCGGGGCCGGAAATAGAGCGGATTTTGGAAACGCTTAAAACCATCACAGAACTTTACTTATTTAAAAGAGATTGAAAAGAGGATGGATGAAAAAATTAGTAACATAATAGGAGTAAAGGAAACTGAAAAATGCTGTAGGAAAACTACACGAGGAAATACAGGAATGTAAAAGACGGGTGAGGTATTTAGAAAGAGCAGAAGAAAAGAAGAGATAAATGAACATTTTTATATTTGGAGTGCAGGAAGCAAGAGATAAATGGACATAACAGGTAGAAGAAATTTTCACAGAAAAACTAGACATGCAACTGACGGGTTGGGAAATCACTGATATATTTAAATTGGAAAAGCAAGATCAAACCCACAACCAATAATAGTGAAACTCCTTATGAAATTTAAATGGGCAATCATATCAACTGCAAAAAAGCTTCCGTATATTTATCGAAAATGATTATAAGAAGGACAGAGAGCTGAGAGATGTTCTGATAAGAGAAATGAAAACGTTTCCCTCAGGACAGAGGGAAAACCGGCATTTTTTTGAGGACTTGAGATATGAATAGATGGTAAGAAGTAGCAAAGTAATCAGGGAATTTTAGGTAAAAACCTAACTCGTAAGAACCAAAAGTGTTAGCACATTCACCGGTAAGAAGCGAACACAAGTTATAACACACAGGAGAGATGGCACTTGTGCAAGAGGGGTGGAAGGAGGAGAAACCCTGATGACGTCACCAGCCTAACTAGTGACACCTGAGCATCAGCTGATAAGAGGACACGCAGAATGGCCTAGGGAGCAGCTGCTGGGTTGGACGTGTGGAGAGAAACCGGTTTCAGCACGTGTCTATATTGGGGAAGCATAATGGACGTGAGAAGTGACCAGGATGCTAGGAGCAGAGCAAAACTGTAGGAGTATAAATTTGAGAGGAAGAGTTCACAGAGGAGTTGGTGGTTATATGCTGGAATGTGGAAGGTCTGCAATAGAAAATGATAAATGGGGAAAACAGTGCAGTTAGTTAAGGCTTGTGATGTGTTGGTGGCAGTAGAATCATGGTTGGAAAAAGTTGAGTTAAATGGCTACTAGTTTTATAGTAAAACGTAGTAAGAAGAAAGACAAGGGCGGTTATAAGGCAGGTTTGTCATTGAAAGTGTTCAAAGATTTAGGTGACAATTCAACTCTATGTTGTGAAATATGTGGTATTGAAAATGTGTGTTTAGCTTCAGTATATAACAAACCCAACGCCTTGGAGTTTTATAATCCAAATCTGTTTTATAACCTAGAAAAGGACACGGAGGCTCAGCAAAATAAATACAGAGATAAGAACTTTATTATAGCAGTGATTTTAATGCAAGAGTAGGAGAGGGCACAGTAGGCCTCATTGTTTTAGAGAATGATATGGGGAGAGAAGGGAGGTTGGAAAGAGTCAGAAAACATATATAACAGGAAAGGAGTTAAGTTATTGGGCCGTAGTGAACAACACAACTTAATAATTTGTAATAGCACCAGAGAAACAGATGTGAGGTATAAGTTTACCTTTATAAATAATAATGATCAGAGCACAGTTGATTATATATTGCTATCTTTAGAGCCAGATGTATATCTGGCATATTTCGAGGTTATGGATATAGTGTGTACTAGCACTCATTTCCCCCTAATAAGGAAATTTAGAAATAAGTATAGTAAAGTGCCAAGACCCAAATAACATGGTGGAATTAGAATTGAAAGATGAACAAGTAGCAGAGTTTATAGGAGAGTTAAAATGCAATTTTGGAGCATTTAGGGATAATATAGATACACTAATGAAAGAAAAGAAAATAGGGGAAATAATTGAGAAACTAGACACGTTGGTCAAACTAGCAGGAAACAAGATGAGAGTGAAAGGATTGGGTAACAAGTTACAGGAGGGCTGGTATGATAATGAATGTAGAATTGCTAAGCGGAGAATAGAAAGAGAGCTGAAAAAATGGAAACAAACAGCGGAACAACAGGAAAGGGAAAATTTTATAGTTGAAAGATGGGGATGCAAATTTCCAATGGAGGAAAAGAGGAAGGAATAGGGGGAGAAAATTAGCAAGAGAATACAGGCACCACCTAGGACAAATGACAATAAAACAATATGGGCAATGATTAAGATATTGTATAATAAGAGAGAAAATGAAAATAATATTAATTCAGAGGAATGGAGTCCATATTTAAAAAATATTCTAGAAGCCGGTGAGATAACAGAACAAGGTAGGTGGCTAAGGAAGAATAAATTAAATATAAAGTATTTGGACATACAGATTGACATAAATGAAATAAAGGAACAAATAAAAAGACAAAAAAGGCAATAAATCTAGTGGTATTGACAGGATTCCAGGGGAATTCTGGGGTCAGGATGAAAAGAGATGCACGTTATTGGCACAGATATTTAATACAATATGAGAAGAGGGTAAAGCTCCAAAAGGTTGGAGAACCACTATTATAATATCACTATATAAAGGTAAAGGTGATATAAACAAGACAGTTAACTATAGAGGAATTAGTTTATTATTGGTTATAGGCAAGTTATATACCATTCTGGCAGAAAGGTTACACAGATGGGCGTCAACAAGAAAAAAAGTTATCAGAATTTCAAACAGGTTCCAGGAAAAATAGGACAACTGTGGACAATGTTTTCATAATAAATACAATGCTAGAGAAATGTCTATGTCAAGAAAGGGGGGCGCCTACACATGCTGTTCGTGGATTTTGAAAAAGCATTTGACACAATCGTAATGCACTGGCTTAAAATTGAATGCGATAGGAGTGACAAGTTTATAAAAGCTCTGCAAAACCTATACTGGGAAAATGAGTACGATATTAAGATTTACACACAATAGGTTTTAGATATGGGTCAGTTAAGACCAATACTGTTTAACCTATTCATAAATGGCATTTTAGAACAAGTTGGTAAAGCTAACATTCACATGTCCACTATTGAAAACTTTGAGATCCCAGAATTATTATTTGCTGATGACTTAGTAGTGAGGTCAAACTTCCAATATTGGCTTAGGGAAGTCGATTGAAGCAATTTCTAAATTCTGCAAGGAGTTGAGGTTTAAAACTAAATATGTGAAAATAAAAAATTGTGGTATTGGGAAGGGACTGAAATTGAAATAGTCAATAAATGTGATTATTTGGGCATTAGGCTTAACAGTAACGGGTTGGAGGGAACAAAAGAAGGTGCTAGCTAAGGGAAGGTTATCTTTAAAAGTTATTAGTGCCTGCAGGTACAAACTACCAGGAATAGTTATAAAGTGGTTCGAGAGAATATATTCAACAGTAGTAGATGCCAAAATGATGTATGGGACTGAAATATGGAGTATTGATGAGGGATGGATAAACGTTGATTCAAATCACAGGAATTTCTGCAAACAAATGTTGGGGCTACCAAAAGGCTTACCAAATAGGATTGCACAAACTTTAACTAGGTAGAGTTGGGAGTAAAGGAAAAATGACAAGAACACTGAAGTACTGGCTTAGGACCAAGAACTTTGAAGATAATAACATTTTTTTAAAATTTTATTTATGATTATTTAGCGTAGCTTTAACAACTTTTTTCCCCTCCAAATTTATTGCTTTCAACTATTAATCATATACAGTACTGAAATAGGTGTGATCCAACAACAAATAAAACAATATATATATATATATACATAAAATACATACTAACATTAAAACAAGCTCATATGCTTTTTTACATAAATTCATCTAGAGCATTAAATGAGCATTGAGTCTCTAGTCATTTTTTTCCTGATTTATCTCTTTATTTATTTATCCACTGAATTTTTTTAATGTTATACATTTTTATAATACATACAATTCAATACGTGTCTTTGTGTGTGTGTATAGCTGTTTAGCTGGCCTCTCAAATTCTAACTAGGTGACAATGAATTTTCTCAGTTTACCCACGCTGTAGAGCCATCCAGTGCCAGGACCGAAGAAAAGTAACAAAAGCAGTTAATTCCATCGTCGTAGCACCACGATTCACCTCCAATATCCAGCAAAATGCACCAAATATGAGCCAAGTACAGCTATTGGTAATGCAGGTGGTTTTCCGGGAACCACTAGAGAGCATAACTCCAACGGAAGACGGGTTTCTATGTTTCCCTAATTACTATCATTCGGTGCACCACCCAATGTCATATCCGGTCCATATTCTTACATACATTCTTTACGGTGTTGTAAAGTGTCTGCTCTCGTACAAGACTCTCAGTCACCATATATGCGCATCTTGTGTCGCCACTGTTTCTCTCTTGTGGGAATTATGTTATTAACTGCACGTATACTACCGCTTTCCAGTCAGTAGGAATACAATGAGTATATAATAAGGACCATATAGCCTTACATCCACTTTCCGGATATTTAAGCTCTATGGAAGGAGTAGCAATGTGTTGGTTCAAGAAGAGTCTGTATAGATGCCGGCTAGCACATGCTTGGTTGACAGGAAGTTTCAAGTGTAATACTGCACAAATGTGTCGAAATTCAGTCAAGACTGGAAAGTTAGTAAAGACGATAGCTGGATCCGCAGAAGTGCTGTTCTTATAACTTCTACTGAAAGCTGTTGAAATCAGCAAGGCTATACACTTCGGTTCAATGGCTGCCAAGCCTGATCCTCTTGTACTGGTAGTCTTAGCTGACTCCGCGCCACACGTTAGAGGAATCCATGCCATATAAAATAACCAATTAGTTTTTAAAACTGCTGAAGGTGGCGTTTGGTTATCGGAAGGACTTAAGCAACATAACATAGTTTACTGAGAGCATAGACATTTACATACCACAGCCTCTGGACTAAATTTAATCTCCATGTCCGGTGTTCGCTTAATTTATGGCGTAGGGCATTAATTTTGTCAGTCCACGTATGTAGAATAGTTTCCTGGATGTTGTGGTGAAACACAATTTATAAACTCTTCGTACGTGAAACTATTGGCATAAGGCCAGGAGCAAGAGTCTGTGGCCATCGTCCTAACAGCATTAGTTGCGATTTGTGCATGTTTAATTTTGCACCGCTTTCTAAGTAATAAGCAGTGAGAATATTGTCAAGCCATGTGTATCTTGAGTGTGTTTAGCAAATACGGTTATGTCATCAGCATATGCTCTCACAACTTTAAAACCTTGAAGTATTACACCATCTAGCTGTTCTTCAGAGTACAAATCAGTTGATTAGTGGTCAATAAAAACAATCCCATTGAATGGACATCCTTGGCGCACCGACCTCTCAATTCTTACAGGAGAAGATAGAAAGCCATTGCACAATATGTGCGATCTTGCTCCACTATAAAGGTTTTGAACCATATGCTGAAACATCTGAGGCAAACCAATAGCAGCAAGCGTTTCCCATATGTAACTATACCGGATGCTATCAAAAGCTTTTAGAAAGTCAAGGTTAACTATAGCAGCAGTTGCTTCAGCACGGTGAAAATGGCATATCACATCTCTGATGTCTACCAAGGAATGTGTGATAGAGCGGTTAGGCAGAGCTGCTGTTTGTGAGCTGTGCAAAACTTCGGTGAGAACTGCTTTCAGTCGGTTAGCCAGTACCTTCGCTAATATCTTATAGTCGGTATTTAGTAAAGGTGACAGGGCGATAGTCTGCCATACATTTTGGAGAGGGTGTTTTCAGAAGCAACACTATAACACCGTCCATTAAGTGTTCAGGACAGGATATCATTTAACACTGCAATGAAGGCTGGTCCAATGAGTTTTCAGTGTTGAATGTAAAAGACATACAGGATAGCATCCAAACCAGGTGCAGAATGTTTCCTTGCAGTGGCTAGTGTGAAAGATCTCATATTCCGTGGTCGGTTTAATCAGAGCTGCTGCTGTTTGTGGTGCAACTTGCACATTAAGGGTGACTACCTATGATGCGAGCGTTTGTAATTGGCTCTCACGTAAAGGAAACCCGGAAATGCTTTTCAAATGCCCTTAAAACTGATGTTGCCCCTGTTATCTCCTGGTCACCAGAACAGATATGATGAACATATGATTTACTGGCCCGTGTGCATTCTTTCGCCATCTAGAAGAATGAAAGACTTTCGTTGTCCAGCATTTGGCGAATATGTCCACTAATAGGCGTGGCCTCCAACCATTTTTCCTGTATCCCTGAATCCGCTCTTTAACAAGCCTAAGAGCTAAAGTCACGTCCTCTCTAGTCTGCTGCTGACAAAACAAAGTCCACACTACATTGTCATAAAATTCCATGGTTGTTCGCTGGTCCCTTGCTCTCTTAACCGCCTGCTTGTAAAATAACCTAATAGCGGGTTTCATCACATTGATCCACCAGTGGCACTTTCGAAACCATGACTCAAAAGATGGTCTAAGTCCATCCTACTTCTGAGAGTGATTCTACAGTATGAGATTCTTCTATTATAGTCTTAGGTATTTTCCAGTAACCTCTTCCATAAGAGATAGGAATTATATTTTGGCACAGAAGAATCACAGCATGGTGATCACTAAATGCAGTAGGCGCTACTTAGATCTCATGAATGGAGCACGTTGGTGTAGATAAGTAGAATCGATCTAATCTCGACGCTGATGGACCTCGGTGAAAGGTGTAGTCCGAACGAGATTGTCTCAGTCATCTCTGTAGTCCTCCGTGGTATAGTGGTTACCATGCTAGCTTCTAATTCCTGAGGTCGCGGGTTCAAACCCAACGGAGAACAATGGATTTTTTCGGGTGCAAAGGTCCTTAGCATGGCTTCCTTTGGAAGGGAAGTAAAGCCAGTGGTCCCGTCGTAAATTTACAGCACGTAAAAGAACAAGTCTCTGAGCAAAATTACCCATCTTTCACGCCCAATATACAATGGGACGCTAAGGACCAAGCAGTTAAAGAGCGACAATAAATAACTCAATTTTTCCCAGGCATGTGTAAATTGTAACTCTGAGACAACTTGAATAAGTGTAGGGCTAATATTTGATTAACCCTTTTAATCTTTTGCTGTAAAGTGCACAGTTAAAATCTCCACCTAAGATTATCTGCTGTGTACGACACACATGAACTGTCAAGGCATCCCTGAAGAACATTTGACGTTCTCGCCGGTTATTGGTACCGGCAGGTGCGTAGATATTAATAAGTACAGTATCCCCACACAAAGCTGATAAAATGGGACCAGATGGATGCATTCAAGAATTCTGTGTCAAACCATGACAATAGACAATATCAGTGCCCCTGTCACCTTCACCAGATTAATCACATAATCTTAGCAATACAGAAAATCCAGATTAAAGGTATTTACCTCCTGTAACAAAGTTACATCAATATCATGTGCATGAAGAAATTGATTCAATAAGCGTCACGCCAGTGCAAACCTAATACCATTTACGTTAACTGTAGCATAGGTTTGTAGAGTGATCACTATGATTTTGATACCAATTAAGAGCACGGGAGGCGCGGACAGCTTAGTTCTGCTCCAAGGGAGACTGTGAAGATCTCCGAGATCGTTCTCTGGGTTTAGTCTTTGCTCGCACAGTTTGTCTGCATTTATTGGCTTTAAGAACTGATTCAGCTGGCGGTCTGTCTTCTGCATTATCCGAGAGAATGCTTTCAACATCATCATCATCATCATCATCATCATCAGTACGCACTGTAGTTTCCTGGGCTTTGATTTGCATTTCCGTATACCAGATCCAGATGGTTGTTACGAAGTCGAGGATTTAGAGTATCCACGCCAGTTGGAGCATTGGTTTCATCATTTCCGGCATTCCTAGAAGAGAGATGGATACATTTTTGTTTGTAGAAGCTGATGCATTCAAATGTTCACTGTCTGAGAGAACTGGATCAGATGAAATGGGTGTAGCACTCAGTTCAGTTATTGTCACCATTGCAGTTACAGCTGCTTCACAACTACCAGATTCAGAGCTGTCAAATGATTCACCACTTGCACTTGGAATCACACAACATATTGGGTATGTGTTTAACTGTAACACGATTCTGATTTGCTGCGAACGTTGCAAAATCAGTAATAACACGCGAGGCTACTATAATGCTGAAAGTCAAACGCTCTCTGGGTCGAACGGTGACGTCACCTCTGTTGCATTTCCGTATACCATCCTGCGGGGACAGCCGTCTTTTAAGATGCTAAGTACTCTTACATACCCCCAGTATCGTGATTATAATCCAAGCTTACACTTGCCTTGTTTTCGGACACACTAACATTTCTTGCATTAGGAAAATTAAATTAAATTGAGTTTTATTTATGGACGCTCTTTAACTACTGTGGTCCTTAGCGTCCCATTCTATATTGGGCGCGAAACACCGGTAATTTTGCTCAGAGTCCTCTTTATAAGGCTTTTTTTTTTTTTTTTAAAGTTCCCTTGTCGTTCCCAGATTATACTACTGTGTTTTTCTGTTTTATAGCGCTTATTTCCGCAACACACATACACAAACACCCATGCCCGAGGCGGGACTCGAACCCGCGACCCTCAGCTTGGCGGAGCGCCGGAGCGACCACTCCAGCGACCACGGCTACGAGGGCCGGCAGCTTGAGGATCTTTTACGTGCCGTAAATCTACGACACGGGACCATCTGCTTTACTTCCCTTCCGAAGGAAGCCGTGCTATGGATTTTTACGGTCGAAAAAAAATCCATCGCCCTCCCCTGGGTTTGAACCCGCGATCTTGGGAACTAGAAGCTAGCATGGTACCACTAGTTCACGGATAGGAGCCATATTAGATTCTGTTGCAGTACCATATGTTGTTAGGGAGTACAACCTCATTCTTTTGTGACTGTGGGCCCTTGCTTGAAATATTTGAAGAGCACTTTTTCAAAAACTAACATCTACATAAAGTATAGTTTTGAGATATTCAAATCCTTCTGCGTACACTTGAAACTTTTAAGAAGTTTTATTTGTTTTTGTTATAAAAATATACATTCTAACAACTTTTAGACACTAATACCTTAACGTGGAAGAAAATAATGCAATATCGTTTATTTCAGCTCTGAATATTGAAAGTTTTCATAAAATCCGATATCTGCATGGAATAACGTAATGCAATTGCAGATTTAACCTTGTTTCATACTAAAGATTAATTTGGGCAGTTATAATTGTTACATATCTGGGTATAATTTCAGGCAATTACTCAATGTTTATGTTAGTACATATAGACATGCACCCCTTACACAGCAGTTTCTCTTTAGAAGTACAGAAGTTAAATATCCAGAAACATGACACTCCGTGAATACACATAACAAAGCAACAAAACTAATTCAGAAGAGAAATACTTTTGATTAGAAAAATAAACTCATTGTTCACCCCAACAATGCTATGATACTAAAAAACAAGTGCTTCTGGATGAAGCATGTTTGCTTATGAGGCATCCAAAATAAGACAATACTTATCAAAGTTGAAATAGGACAATCTTAACAGTGAAGAAGTCAAGTCGTCTCCAAACCTGCAGATGAGACCTTGAAGTCTCGAAACGATCGTCCATATTTTACCATCATGATGTAAGTGAAGGCTTTTAATATCATTCGACTTACTTTATCAACACAATACTTACTTGGAACGATTTTTAAATTATTTTTGTTATAACATACTATATTCATTTCTTTGTTACATCCATCATACTGGCAAAAATGCTTTGGCATATTAGGAACTGAAAAGTAGTGCATTATTTTTCAACATTCTGTTTCTTTTCTGACACATGATTCACCGACTTCAACAAACACTGTTGTCGTTAACACCTTAAAAAGAGTTTTATTTATGGACGTTCTTTAACTATTATGGTTCTTAGCATCCCATTCAATAATGGCATGAAAGACCAAACATGTTGTTGAAGCCTATTTACCATCTTGAGGTTCTTTTACGTGCCATAAATCTACGACATGGGACCACCTGCTTTACTTCCCTTCTGAAGAAATACATACTAAGGATTTTTACGCCCGAAAAACTCCAAAACCTTGCACCGGGTTTGAACCCATGACTTTGGGAACTAGAGGCCATTTACATGTTGACACAGTAGAATTGAAGAAAAATAACTTTTACTTTCAGCCCATCATTTTTCCTATCCTCCCAATTACCTGACATGAGATACCTCCTTGAACACTTTGTGTTTCTGTAACAGATGCATCAGTGCTGCAAGCATTTACAATTCTTGTACTGAGCTGTACAGTAATCAGAAAAAAGAGTTTGCTTCTTTAACCCCTTCTCTATAAAATAATATTTAAGATGGAACGCCACGGAATACTTAATTTGCTCCTCACCCTGACTGTGTCTCTAACCAGATAAAGATGTCTTCCAGATTTTGAGTACTCTTATGTATCCTGACTTACATTTTCTGACACACTCTTAACTCCTTTCATGCAAGTATGGATGTAATGCCTTGTGCAGTGACACAGGCTGTAAAAGCCAAGTTTTATTAAGTTCATTACAACAGAAATATAAAAGCTTTTGACATGTACTATGTTCAAGGCATTTTGGCCATCAAAGAACCTACAGAATGCTTCCTAATCTAATCTAAGAGTAGAGCCAAACTTGGCTGCTGTAGACACATCTGTGACAGAAAGTTTCAATATAGGTTCATTTTGCTGAATATCAAAACAGACTTTTATGCTATCATCTTCAGTTTTAGGAGCTCATAGAATTTACTAGCTCTTCTTATGAAGCTGTTTCTAACAATGAATAGAGATTTTCTCTTGTTCAGTGAGCAATGGATATTACTTCTTTTCCACTCTTTTACAGATAAAGCAGGTTTTTTTGGAGCTTTTATTTATGTATGCTCTTTAACTACTATGGTTCTTAGTGTCCCATTCTATATTGGGCGTGAAAGACCAGAAATTTTGCTCACAGGCCTCTTTATGAGGTTCTTTTACATGCCATAAATCTATGACATGGGAACACCAGCTTTACTTCATTTCTGAAGGAAGCCATGCTAAGGAATTTTATGCTGGAAAAAAATCCATCGCCCTCTGCCAGGTTTAAACCTGCAACCTCAGGAACTGGAGACTGGCATGGTACACCTACACCACGGAGGATGGCAAAAAAAGCAGACTAGTGAAGACAATGTTGAACTTGGAATAAAAAATTGTTAAATGGTACATTTGAATGAAGCTATCCATCTGAATGCAGTACAGCATAACTATTATATCTATAAGCTTTCAGCTCATTATGTGTCACTCTTCCTGCTTCACATCTTATACTTGAAGTGTTTACTTCTAGCAGACAATGTTCACATCCTATATTACGTCTTACTTCTCTTTCCTTCAACAACTGTGGGATTCTCCTCTCATGTACACTGTTCAAAGAATCATTACTTCTGTTTCTGCCTATCATAACTTCCTCAAATTGGGTAGAATATTCATCAGTCATTCACTGTGTCCATCTTTAACAAGCATTACTTCACATGTGTTAAGTACAATCAGTGTAACCCCAAGTAAAAAATGCTCCAAAGTTTTATTCACCATAGATATCTGATTTTGTCAGAACAGCTTAATTTAGAAATATTATGTTTTGCAAAAACTCTCATACATTCTCATGATTTCAAACTTGTGAGGCTTTCTACACCCATGTATCAAATTATGCAACTTAAAGATAACAAATAATTAAAGTTATTTTTACAAATTTCTCACTTGTGACAGTTTTTACCTTTGTATATCAAATTATGCAATTTCTTTTCTGACAAACGAAAAAAAACTCCTCTTACAAGTTTCACATTTCTGAGGCTTTTTACCCCCATATATCAAATTACAAAATTTCAAATCTGACAACCAAGTAAATCTCTGCTCAGAAATTTCACACCTCTGAGCCTTTTTACCGTCAAGTATGAAATTATGCTATGTCAAAGATGGCACATGAGTAGAGCTCATCTCATAAATTTCATACCTGCGAGGCTTTTTACCCTTGGGTATCAAATTATAAGATTTCAAGTCTGACAACTGAGTAAACCTCTTCCCAGAAATTTCACATGTGAGCCTTTTTACCCTCAAGTATCAAATTATGCAATGTCAAAGATGACATGAGTAGGTCATCTCACGAACTCCCCACCTGTGAGAATTTTTACCCTAGTGTATCAAATTATGTCATTCCAAATCTGGACACAGAGTAAACCTCTTCTCACAAATTTCACACTTGGGTCCTTTAAACATGTAAAAAATTGTGATTTCAAAGATGACAAATCGCCCTTCTTACAAATTCTACACCTGTTAGGCTTTTTACCCCATGTATAGAATTATGTGATTTCAAATCTGACAACCGAGTAAACCTCTTATCACAAATTTCACACTTGAGATTGTTCACTCCCATGTATCAAATTATGCCTTTTCAAATGTGATGAACGAGTAAACCTCTTCTCACAAATACAACATTCGTGAGGCTTTTTACCCTCATGTATTAAATGATGTGATTTCAAATCTGATAACCGAGTAAACCTCTTCTCACAAATGTCACATTTATGAGGCTTTTTACCCTCATGTATCAAATTATGTGATTTTAAATCTGACAACCGAGTAAACCTCTTCTCACAAATGTCACATTTGTGTGGCTTTTTACCCTCATGTATCAAATTATGGAATTTCAAATCTGACAAGTGAGTATATCTCTTCTCACATATTTCACACTTGTGAGGCTTCTTACCTCCGTGTAAATAGTTATGTGATTTCAAATCTGACAACCGAGTAAACCTCTTCTCACAAATGTGACATTTGTGAGGCTTTTCACCCCCATGTATCAAATTATGTGATTTCAAATATGACAAACAAGTAAATGCCTTCTCACAAATTTCACACTTGTAAGGCTTTTTACCCCCATGTATCAACGTATGCCTTTTCAAATGCGACAAATGAGTAAATCTCTTCTCGCAAATTTCACACTTGTAAGGCCTTTTGCCTTCATGTATCAGATTATGCCTTTTCAAATCTGATGACAGAGGGAAGCTTTTCCCACAAAGTTCACATTTGTGAGGCTTTTTACCCCCATGTAGCAAATTATGTAATTTCAAATCTGACAATCGAGTAAACATCTCCTCACAAATTTTACACTTGTGAGGTCTTTTACCCCCATGTATCAAATTATGCCTTTTTAAATCTGACAACCGAGTAAATGTCTTCTCACAAATTTCACACTTGTGAGGCTTTTTGCCCCCATGTATCAAAGTATGCCTTTTCAAATGTGACAAAAGAGTAAATCTCTTCTCACAAATTTCACACTTGTGCGGCTTTTGACCCTCGTGTATCAGATTATGCCTTTTCAAATCTGATGGCCGAGGGAAGCTTTTCTCACAAATGTGACACATGAGAGGCATTTTGCCCTCATGTATGAAGTTATGCTTTTTCAAATGCCACAAAACGGTGAAGCTCTTCTCACAAATTTGACACTTGTGTAGCTTTTTTGTCTCAGGTATCAAATTATGCAATTTCAAAGCTGACAACTGACTAAAGCTTTTATCACAAATGTTATACTTGTGGGACCCTTCATCATTATGAATCAATGAAGTCCTGCTGTAAATTTCCCCATCACTACATTTACCAGATTGTTCTGAGTGAACATGTTTTTCTACAGGTGATACTTTTGTGACATCACTTTTACTTTCATATTCCGGGCAATCCTTTCCATAACTGAGGCTTGCATTTTTCCCTAAGGTTTCAGCAGCAGACAACAGTGAATCATTGCTATCACCATAAACTGCTTCTGTGCATAATCTGAAATGTTAGAGGATTTATGTAGCATTCGGTACAATAATCAAAGAATGAAAAGAAATTAAATCTGAAAAAAGAATGTGATTGATAGCAAATCGTCAACTGTATTTACAATTTCATGTAGAGCAACCTCATTGTTTATTACACTAAAAATAACTTTGTTTATCTGCAATGTTATAAAGAAATTAATACATGCTTCAAATGAAAAAGATGTTAATGATAAAACCAGTCTGTGGCAATACAGCAATGTATGTTACCACCAATGGAAACTACATCAATTTTCAGAGAAGCTTTAACAACCACCAGAAAAGAATTTTCTTAACAAAGTACTTATCAACAAGCGAGTACACAGTTAGGAGCCAATACATTGGTTAGAATTTTTCTCACAGATTCTGAAGTATGAATGGAAGATCAACTTATTACACATTCAATATCTAAAACAATCAATGTTTTTTTTAAAAAAAACTCTGATCACGTGAGTTTCTCAACCCACCCTTTATATAAAAGTTTCTTTTTATACCTAATTTATTTAAAACAAGATAAATTCTTGCAGAAATGGCTTCATTGCAAATTTTGTTGTAGGTACAAGAGGAATACATAAGGCTGAAGCCATGGGAAAATCTTTCAAAACTAATTGCCATATGCTGGCTTTGAAATTCCATGCTCTTTCCATTATATCACAAGAAACAAACGAACGGCAATGTAACACTTCAAAAGAGTATTTGTATATTCAAACCAAAAACATTAAATACCTCAGAAATGGTTGATACTACAAAAATATATGACAATTTGTGTTTTATTAAGATCCACATTTTTTATCTGTGTAACCTTTGTGTAACTCAAAATTCATTCAGACCGAAGAGAGCTTCACAAGCCATTTCAGAGAATTCAAGTTTATTAGTAATGAAAGGAACGTATCAGTGTTCCATACACTCACCAGTTTGCACAATGGCATAGACAATGATGGCTCAAACATAAACCAGAATTTTCCCTAGTGAGCAAAGTGGTTTGTGGACTTGAATGAGTAAGGGGGATGTTTACAGGAATTTTGCTTATGGTGGCAATGCTTAGCCCCTACATATCCAGATAACCTCAATTTGAATGTGAATGCAGAGTATTTAAATGTTCCTTGGACAGAGAATATTAAAGTGCCTCAGAACAGAGAAAATTAAAAAGTGTTCTAGCATGCTGATGTTCCTGTGCATACAGGATGTATCATAATTAATACCACAAACTGAAACGGTTGAAAGTATATGACAGTAGATGCATAAGTGTTCCAGTAAAAATAGATTCACAAATGAGCCCTGTGCAAGATAATTCCAAATGTGATTAAAAGTCGCACTGACTTCATTAAGCAACATTATCCTAGTTAAATGAATTTGAAAAGTAGACTTTTAATAACTGCCATTCTAATTTGCCTCAAAATTCACTAATAGCTTAACTTAACAAGGAATACAATTCTACTTTAGTATGTTAAATGTTATTCTTCCCTGTCAAAGGTGGTGTTCAAAGTGTCATCCTTGCATCTGGATGCAACACTGCACTCATCACTGCAGTGAGTTTTGAATTGTTTCAAACACCTCTGGATCATCTTGGAATTCTTGACAAGCCACGCACAATTCTCTGCTCCAGTACTGCAACGGTATCAATGGGAGTGCTGTACACTACACTTTTGAGGTGACTCCATACAGAAAAATCCAAAGGATTGAGATTAAGTGGTCATGGAGGCCTAAGTACAGGCCCTCCTCAGTCTATCCATCTTGGACCACATCTCCACATTAGATATCTTCTACAGCAGCAGCAAAATGTGCCAGTGCTCCATCATGCATGTACTACATACTCTGACGTTGCTCAAGGGGAACATCCTTGAGTAATTCACGTCAGTGGCAGCTCATAAACATACATTCACAATAAATCTTGCACACGGCTTGTTTGCAGACCCATGTTCACTGGGACTTTTTTTATTGTTATTGTATACTTTCAACCATTTCAGTTTGCACTATTATACCTGTATATGCAGTTAATTACTTTTTTCATAAATCAGAAGTAAAACAATTTTCCAACAGATTTCTGGCGATTATTTTTTAAATTAAGTATCTATATTGACCTCACATTGAGCAACTTTGTTCTCTGTCTATTAGCACAATTAGTGAGCAAAAGTTAACACATCTGTTGAGCAATGCTTTATGATAAGGTTTATTACCAAGACATGAAGCCACCCAAATTTTTTAGAAGACTCAAAGCAAAGGTTGGGGAAAGAAATCTTTTTAAAGACCCAAGTATATCAGAGAGACAAAATATCTTCACTGGGCTGGGAAGCTACGGAAAATGAGTCCCCATCAATACCTGCAGACCTCCATGCTGTTTGGGATGTTACTGAGGCCGGTGGCCACATAAGAATATCCAAAGTTGCTTCAGTAACGGAGGTTTTTGAGGATGAACTTGACACTATCAGGTGGGCTCCTTATGCACTTACTCATTACCTGGAAGTCTGTTAAAAGCTACCAGGAGGATTTCTTGGAAGAGGAAACTTGGGTCCATCATCACACACCCAAGTATAAATAAGCAAGTAGTAGTGAAAGAAAGTGAAAGAAAAGAGAAGCTGCAACAATCAAGGCCAAATGATGCTTATCAGTTCACAACTACTTTTTGGAGTCCAAAGGCACTTTGATCATGGACCTCCTCCACAAAAGAACAATAAATGCTGCCTACTACCGCAGCATTTAGTGCTCTTTTATAGAGGAGGTTAAGGTGTAACCAGCTTATTTTAACAAACAACTTCAGCAACCAATCCAAAACATAATTTTTCTCCTATGCAAGACCATATACAGCTATGTTAATTTACGAGATTCACTGTATAACTCATGAACATTTGCAGTCAGATTAATACCTTTGATGATAAATTATCATTTACAATTTGTTTGGACCATTTAAACAGGAACTGAGTGCACACTGGTTCAATGATGATGCAGCAGTGGAGGAATTTCTGCACAACTGGCTGATGACATTAGTTTCTTCAAGGAAGGAATAAAAAGCTGCCATTTCTTTGGAAAAAGCATACTTTGAAGTATGTAGACTATATAGAAAAATGTATTATTGTATGTTCTCACTGTTTCAAAACTTATTTAAAAATAAAAATCCACTTTATATTTGATCTCTTCTAGTATCAGCTATATAGTGTTCCAAAGTATCTGTGGACTTAATCATACAAGAGTGAGTAATGGAACAAATATAAGCAAGCCATTTGAGTGAATATTATATTACCATTTGTATCAGCTCAAGAATAACAGATGTCTGCTATAAACTCAATGTGAGAATTATAGAGAAAAACTGTTAGCCTATCACACAGTACAGTTAGCTTTTAAAACTTGAATGCTAATTTATTTCCCTTCACTAGATCTTTATGATGATTCTGCAATTAACTAGAAGATTTTTATAGTTAATCCAGGCTCTGGCTATTACTAAAAACGGATAAAAAATCTCCTGGTATTCATGCAAGGAATGTGAAACATAAGTGGAATGGTTTAAAATAAAGAGCGCTGGAGGTTGTTACACTACATCACTAAAAGATACTTACTTTGAACGCGTTTCAGGAGAACCGTTTGCTCCTATCGTCAGCTTGTTTCCTACTGATTTTGCTGGTTACTGTCTGGGGGATGTGTGTGGTTAGTGGTGTTCTCTAGTACCAGGTTGATGAACCTCCAAAGGCTGCTGGGTGAAGGTAGTTCGAAATTCAGTAGCTGATTCCTATATTTGATGATATGTATTTTTTGCCAGATGTTCAATTCATTGCTGTTGTTGATCAGTTTTAAGAGTTTTATGTTTGGAGAGATTTCATGGTTTGAAGACAAGAAATGATGTGCTACTGCTGACTTATCCATCTGTTTTTGGTAAATGCATCGCATATGCTCTTTAAATCTTATTTCAAGATTTCTTTTGGTTCTTCCTATGTATACCAGGTTACAGTCGTTACAAACTATTTTATATATACCAATCGTTGAGGATAGGTTCTTTTTTTCTGTTGCATAGTAGTTTCTGTATATTGTGGTCATTCTGTGGAGTCCGAGTGATGATGTATTTCTTGAAAATCCTTTGAAATTTATGATGTGTCCAAGGGAGGTAAGTGAACTTTCTATATGTTTAAGGTTTTTGTTGTTCGAGTAAAGTAGTCATTTGTTGGATGTATTTCTGTCTTTCAAACTTTTTAATCTTCCTATCTATTGTTGTTTTCTGGTATCCATTCACGGTGGATATGTGGATAATGTGCTGGTGTGCCTCTTTCTCCAATGGTATATGTACTAACCTGTTTTAAAGCTATTTAAAATTGCATGTTTGTGGCTTGTAAAATTAAATTAAATTGAGCATTATTTATGGATGCTCTTTAACTACAATGATCCTTAGCATCCCATTCTATATTGGGCATAAAAGACCTGTAATTTTGTTCAGAGGCCTCTTTATCAGGCTTGAGGTTCCTTTACGTGCCGTAAATGTACGACATGGTACCCTGGCTTTACTTCCCTTCTGAAGGAAGCCATGTTAAGGAGTTTTATGCCCAAAAAAATCCATCGCCCTCTGCCAGGTTTGAACCCGTGACCTGGGGAACTACAGACTATCATGGCAACCACACCACGGAGGACAACTTTGTGGCTCTTAGGATTACAGCTATTGTTTTTAATATAATTTTCTGTGTGACTTGGTTTCCTTTAAATGCTTGACGTTAATTAGTTATGTGCTTTATTTCTGATGATCCTGATGTCTAGATAAGGTAATTGGCCATTTTCTTCTCCTATTGTGAATTTTATAGATCTTTTTGGAAAATTTAATAATTTCAAAACATCTACTTTCAGTTTTTTTTTGGAATATAGCAAAAATATCATCTATATACCTATACCAGGTTTTGAATAGGTGTGGGAAAGATTTAGTAATATGGCATTAAAAATGGCTCATATATAGTTCTGCTAGAAATGTTGAAAGGGGGTTGTCCATAGTTAGGCCGGTGGTTTAAAGATTTTGTTGTGGAATAAAAGAAATTCTGGTCCAGACATAATTTTGTTAGTTTTGAGTAATCTTCTGTTTGTGCTCTAGGTGTGCCGTTTTTTAATATCCAAGTTTCTAGGAGTAGTAATACTTCTTTTGGTATACTTGGGAAGAGTGCAGTGACATCAAATGATACTATCATGTCTGTAGGTGATATATTTATATCAGAGAGGCGACTGGTTAATTCCAATGAATTTTTTATGGTTAGAATTTTGAACACAGGCATGGAGTTGAAGGTATTTGAAAGCCATTTTGCTAGCTTATATGTGGGAGAGTTTATGTTATTCACTATGGGCCACATTTTGTTACCAAGTTTGTGTATTTTTACTGGTGCGTATACCTGGGTATGTTGGATAAATCTACTTTAATTTGGGATTTTTCAGTTTCTGTTAATGTTTTGGTTTCTATCAGTGTGTTTTGGAGTGACCTGATGCATTCTTTTAATGGATATGTGTTGATTTCTATGTACTCTGGGCTATGTAGTGATTGCATAACCCTAATTTCATAATCTTCTTGGTCTAAATCACTAATGTGTTTCCTTTTTCTGCTTTGGTGCACACTACAGGTTTTGACTTCAGAGATTTGATAATTTTTTGATGTGATATGTAGTGGTGTTTTGGGGCTTGTATCTGGCCCAATATTGGTTCACACTGTGATTTCATTATTCTTTTATCATTATCTGTTAGGTGATTGGAGGCTATTTCAATATCAGCAATGAAGTTTTCTGTATTTTTAGTGAAGCTTATACAGTTTTTAGGCCATTGTTCAAGACAGATAATTCAGTGCTAGTGAATGATTCTTTTGAGAGGTTAGCCACATATTGGCTTGTTGTGGGTTCATTGTTCTGGTTGTGTTCATGTGTTGCTTTCCATTTATGTCTAGGGGATTTTTTCTGGTGTACGAGAGGTTTTTTTTTTGTTTGTTTGTTTGAATATTAAGCTGTTTAGTTTCTTTTCTAGTTACCTTGTTTTGGCACTCATTTTCTTGCTATGTATCCTATGGAAATTTGACCGTAAATTTTCCTATAAGGGTTGTCCTAAATGTTTCGGTAACCATAAGTGTAATTCATAGATCCTGAGGTCTAAGTCCTGTAAGTGTGCATAATGTTTCTTCTTTTCAATTTTGATTACTTTCTTGTCTGCTGTTGTTTGATGTTTAACATTGTGATTGAATTTTACATATTTTCTAACAAAGTTTGGTGTAACTTTATGTTTTAAGCAAAGGTTTAGGAATCTTATATCAGCAGTCGTGTGTTTCTTTTTAATCTCTAGTTTCAAGTACAATTTTATGTCTTGTTTAATTCCAAATTCAGATTGAAATTTGTGTATGTCTGTTCTTAGCTACATATTCTTTAGGTAGCATGTGCAGCAATATCAGTGAATCTTTGTTTCTTTTAGATTTGTTAATCCAGATCAAAATTAGGTTAGTACATATACCATTGGAGAAAGAGGAATACCAGAAAGAATACCAACACATTATCCACATAGCCACCATGAATGGATACCAGAAAAAACAATAGATAAGCAGATTAAAATTTGGAAAGAAAGAAATACATTCAACAAACGACTGCTTTACTCAGACAGCAAAAACCGCAAACATATAGAAAGTTCACCTACCACCCTTGTACACATTATAAATTTCAAAGTATTTTCAAGAAATACATCATCACTCTGACTCCACAGAATGACCACAATATACAGAAATTACTATGCAACAGAACCTATCTTCAACGATAAGTCAGCTGGTATATATCAAATAGTTTGTAATGACTGTAACCTGGTATACATAGGAAGAACCAAAAGAAATCTTGAAATACGACTTAAAGAGCATATGAGATGCATTTACCAAAAACAGACAGATAAATTCACAGTAGCACGTCATTTCTGGTCTTCAAACCATGAAATCACTCCAAACATAAAACTCTTAAAACCGATCAACAACAGCAATGAATTGGACATCTGGGAAAAAATACATATCGTCAAACACTGGAATCACCTATGAATTTCAACTACCCCCACCCAGCAGCCTTTGGAGGTTTATCAGACCAGCACCAGAGAACACCATAACCACACACATCCCTCAGACAGTAACTGGCAGAATCAGTTGGAAACAAGCTGACGATGGGAGCAAACAATTCTCCTTAAACGTGTTCAAAGTAAGTGCCTTTTAGTGATGTAGTGTAACAACCTCCAACTTTCTTTATTTTAAATTATGACACATCACTGTTACTAGCTTCTCAATCTTCAAATTTATTAGTGGAATGTTCGGCTTCTTTAATCTCCCCTCCTGAAGGTTTTCCAAGTTCTGGAAATGCTGCATAGCTTACAAGACCCTTTGACGGAATAGTCATTGATAAAATATTTCAGTAACTGTTTAATGAGGATAGGTGAAATTTTAAAGCTGTGTACCTTCTCTTTGGTTCCCATAGTTGCCACTAAGTTAACCACATAGTCTGTGGTTAATATTCTCATTTATTAATTGTAGAATATCAGTTGACTGAAAAATTAGATTAAATTGAGTTTTATTTATGGATGATCCTGATTAATGATGTTCTTAGCGTCCCATACCATACTGTGCATGAAGGATCAGAAATTTTGTTGAGGTCTCTTTATCAATTTTAACTGAGTTCTATTTATGGACGCCTTTCTCTTAGCATCCCATTCTATATTAGGTGTGAAAGACCACAAAATTTGCTCACAGGCTCCTTTATCAGGATTGAGGTTCTTTTACAAGCCATAAATCAATGACACTGGACTACCAGCTATACTACTCTTCCAAAGGCAGCCATGCTAAGGATTTTCATGCCCGAAAAAATCCATCCCCAAACGCTGGGTTTGAACCTGAGACCCTGGGTCAGTTGACTGACTTCTAATGCCAGCTGGACACAATTTTCTCTCTTTAACAATTAAGTACCACATACTCCTACAAACTTGATTACAATGTGCAAAGGAAATAAAATAAAATTTTCTTACATGAGGGTTATTAAAATATTTTGCTACTTGTATCTCAGGTGTATTATACCTTTATAAGCAGATTCACTTTTCTTTTGCCGAGTCTTAGTTGCCAAATTGAAATTATATATTACTAGGAATGAAATATTCGGCATTACAAGTCTTAATTTACATGCTTTTCTCATCGTGCAACAATAACTATTTTTCATTCCATGGCATTATCAACTAAACATTAAAGCCTTCAAAACTATCATCTTTTATTAATTAATTTGGAAGGCAGAAGTTACGAAAACTGAAGTGAAACCATAACTTGAAATTTAAAATAAAGAGAGTTGGAGGTTGTTACACTACATCACTCAACTTACTTTGAACGCATTTTAGGAGAACAGTTTGCTCCCATGATCAGCTTGTTTCCAACTAATTTTGCCAGTACTATCTGGGGGATGTGTGTGGTTAGTGGTGTTCTCTGGTGCCGGATTGATGAACCTCCAAAGGCTGCTGGGTGACGGTAGTTGGAAATTCATTAGGTGATTCCTATGTTTGACGATATGTATTTTTTTCCCAGATGTCCAATTCATTGCTGTTGTTGATTAGTTTCAAGAGTTTTATGTTTGGAGTGATTTCATGGTTTGAAGACCAGAAATGATGTGCTACTGCTGATTTATCCATCTCTTTTTGGTAGATGCATCTCATATGCTCTTTAAGTCTTATTTCAAGATTTCGTTTGCTTCTTCCTGTGTATACCAGGTTACAGTCATTACAAACCATTTGATATATACCAGCTGACATCGTTGGGGATAGGGTCTTTTGTTCTGTTGCATAGTAGTTTCTGTATATTGTGGTGATTCTGTGGAGTCAGGGTGATGTTGTAGCATAATCATTTTTGGTCTTCAAACTATGAAATCACTCCAAACATAAAACTCTTAAAACTGATCAACAGCAGCAATGAATTGGACATCTGGGAAAAAATACATATTGTCAAAACACAGGAATCGCCTAATGAATTTCAACTAACGCCACCCAGCAGACTTTGGAGGTTCATCAACCCAGCACCAGAGAACACCACTAACCACACACATCCCCCAAACAGTAACCGGCAAAATCAGTTGGAAACAAGCTGACGATGGGAGCAAATCGTTCTCTCCAAACGCATTCAAAGTAAGAACCTTTAAGTGATGTAGTGTAACCTCCAACTCTCTTTATTTCAAATTATGACACATCACTGTTATTAGCTTCTCAATCTTCAAATTAATAGCTTGAAATATTGTTGAATTGATTAGTGATACAAACTGACTCAACAGTTTTACAAGTTATGTTCTTTTATTCTAGCACACAGGCTTCATAAATCCTTTTCAGTGCTTCAGTAATTTATGAATTGAAATTAGGCACCACCCTATGTGCTTCAGAAAGAACAGGACCTTTCAATGGCAAAAGAAATGTCAAAATGAGTTAAGGGTTTTTCCAGATGACACACACACATAATTTTTTCTCTTTATAATATTAATATTATTGCCAAACCATCAATGCAGGCTTTGAATGTGGGTGATTTAAGAAAGCAAACATTCATGGTAAAGGTGGCCAAACACTGGAAGAGCCTTTGACTAATTTCTCTTAAAGAAAGTTGCCAACTGTGTTATTAAATTATGGAACACTGCATCAATATATCTCCCTAGCAACATGGAATTATAAAATGATAGCAATTACTAAATGCAAGTCAGTTACAAGATAGTTGCAAACAAGTTACAAGCAATTTCTAACTCAGAGCTGTAAAGCAAGGCTTGTAGAGTACTTTGCATAATAAATAAATATAGTTACAAGTTAACCAGCATTTTTACTTCTCACAGCATATATATACCGAGCGAGTCTTCTCAGCCTGCGGATTGTACAGACTATGCCATAAACACTATCCACTGCATCGTGTTGTATCAATTTCAGCCAAAATGACTGCTTTGCATCGCGTGTATGCAGTGACTTGCACTAGTAGTGCAACAGTGTCAGCGTTGGCCTTCAGTGGTGAAGATCCCAGGTTCAAATACTGCAACTTGAAGGTTCTTTTTAATGTTTAGTAATTTAACAAGAACTGATAGTTTGGCATAGAAGTGTCGTTTCACTTAATTAGTTTAATTATGTGAATTTCATTAAAAAACAAACTGTTACTTATTAAAATATGCTTTAATGAACACCATAAATAAATTTTAATTATAACTTACAAACATAAGGCATCAGTAGATAATATTTTATTATTTAAAGCTATTCTTCCATACAAAAGAAAGCCAACAAATTGTTCTGAGAGTTTACAAAATCTAATATGTACATACAAACTAGATGTTTGTAAGCACATATTATGATCATTGTGAACTTCTCTGCTTCCAAAAGTAGTGCATTTAACAGTGACTATGACATCATGCCAGACCATCTCACAGACGAACCTTTACAATTTCCCCTTTTCCTCCATATGGTTGTAATAGGTATTCGAACTGGCCACCATGCCAGCAGATACAAGATCTCAGTCTAACCTTCATCGCCAGCATAACCCGGCGCAACATGGCTGGTGTGATATCACGGCAAGCTAAGATGATGCATTCCCTGAGCTATTGAGGGATCATTGACCGCTCCTGATACACGATATCTTTAAGATAACCCCATAAGAAGAAATTTAATGGGGTTAGATCTGGTGAGCATGCTGGCCACCCTATTGGTCCATGCCATCGATCCATTGCTCAGGGTAAGTGGCATCAAGATAAGCCATTACACAACGGGCCGAATGACCTGGTGACCCATCATGTTGGTACCACATAGTCAGTTCTGCAATGACACTTCATCCAGTAGAGTAGGCAGTGGATATAGCAATTCCCAGTGAGTTGGTCATCATAAAAATACAGGCCTATTAGATGATTGCTGAATATACCAGCCCAAACGTTAAAACCCCATTAGACTTGTAAGGCCGTCTCTCGCATCCCATGTGGGTTTACAGTGTTCCAGTAATGTATATTGTGGCAATTTATGTGGCCTGTAGTGTGGAACGCTGCTTTGTCTGTAAATAACACAGTTGCCAAAAATTGTGGATCTTTTTCAGTTTGTCGTGTGATCCACCTAGCAAACGCCACTCTCCGCCAATGGTCCGGCTGCAGTGGTTCCTGGTGTAGTTGAAGATAAGGGTGAAACTTTGCATGATGTAGTATTCTCCATGCAGAAGATTGGCTAATATTGAAATGCCTCATATTACAATGCGATGCGAATGACAGTCACATGATCCGTCGTTGCTTGATCTCTTCATGGATGTGGTGTCTTGTGCACTGTTTCTGATTCCAGAAGGTGGTTACCAACTCGCAAAAATGTGTGATCTGTAAACTGTATTCTCTACAGAAAACTCTGTTGGTATAGATGTGACTCTGTTGAATTCCGCTGCGCTTCCCCATATATTAACAGCATGTCCAGATGTTTCTATTCGAAAACATTGTTCCACAGTGAGTATGAATGGCTGGAAATTTATATTTATAAGCAAATCCACTTTCTAGTGCATTTGGAAAGAAATCATGATTCGCTAGAACATTCTCGAAACATGAACAGAAATGAATAAAAAAAACTCATTTATTTGCAAGGTGATTTGAGCTTCTGACCTTCACCATGACTTTCCATCATGTTAACCATTGCGCTACCAGGGCACATTAACAAGCAACACCATAGCCCTGATCAGCAGGCTGGTGAATGCGGTGTCAGCACCTGCATTTCGCATCGTCTGTAAAATGCAGGAATGCCTAGTTACCAATCCGCAGTATAAGAAGACTCGTGTGTGTGTGTGTGTGTGTGTGTGTGTGTCACTTGAGTAACTTTGGATGTTAAACTGTACACATTGTCTTCCTTTATATACATATTCAGTTTACATTATTAATAAAGTTGATTGCAGCATAAAATGCCCCAAAACTAACTTACACCGGCTATTAGGTTTTGGCATCCAGAAACTTCAGTGCATTCATCTATAGAATTACAATAAAGCTTATTCACAGGTTTTAACACTGATTCATTACACACGCATCTGCTTTAAATGGTAATTAAAAAGTAAATATAACATAAAATATGAAATGTTATAAACTGAATTAATTGTTGGGCCTCTTTTTGACTTAAGTGATATAACATGAACATGTGTTTATTGCTTGGAATAAAATGTAACCAGCCTTTGTTCTTATACACATTTTCTGCAGAGTAAGAGCAAATAACCAGCTTTTGTTTCTACATGCATTCTCTAGAGAGTAACAAGTATTTTCTACTCAATGGCATTCTCAACAAACGCTTTCTAAATTCGTTTTAGTCTTTTAGTAATACAAATTACAAGGTGTTTTATAGCCCAAGTCCATCAGAAAGAATAGCGCTTTTCGACAATGAAAATACTAACAAAAATGTTGTTCACCAATGGCACTGGGGATTAATTGATCTGCATCATTTTCCCTCTGGCTTCCCAATATAAAGTTGGGAAGCATGCTTGTGTTGTACTCCATTTAGCGTTACCCAGGGAACACCACGTGGAGGCAGACTACGTTGTTCCCCATACTAACAAAAATGGTTGAGTGGTTTTTGAGATTACCCTATATACATACACACACCTACACATATCTTTATAATATTAGTATAGATAAATAAGCACCAGGTATCAATCAGTAAAGGAAAAATATAAAACAATCAGAATGACTTTTTATTTAAGCATTAGCCATGGGTCAAGTCTTACCTTGGTGATTTTACTGGAGTGAAGTCCCCATCCTGTAACAGAATAATGCAAATGTCCAGTTTCACACAATCATCTATACAGCATTAGTCAAAGTCCTGCATTACACCATTATCTTTAAAGTACAAGTTTTTATTTATTTTTTAAATTGTTATATTTTATTAGAAGTTATGCAGAAAAGAAGATTTCACATTACTTCATGTAATGGGGTGAAAAGAAAAAAGAGGAATGGAAAAAAGTATTTAGATCTGAATAAATATACTGAGAGGTAAAAACAGTGGAAATTTTTAAAGACATTTTAAAATAAAACATGTTTAATGAAACGCAGACATAAATATTAAAGCAGAATTTATTTAATATTTTTTATCACAAAGTACCACTAACAGAATATTTTTAAGCATAAATTATACCATATTATTTATTTTAATCCAAAAGAAACTTCAAACATGGTCAAAATCACAATAAACAGAACTTTTTAAAAATGTTGGAAAATGACACTCTTTAAGACTCTGTAGTTCTCTAGCTGTTTGTCAAAGATAACCACAGTCTCAGTAACAGGTGCTGTCACCTCTAGCTGTAATTAGAGTTGCTATTTGACGAGGCATACTCCAAATATGATCTGCAATCTCCTCCTGTAATATGAACTCTGCTGCCTGATGTTGTGGCAGTGAGTCAGGAAATGAATACATGCCTTCCAAACATGTCCCAGGCTGCCTCTATAGGTTAAACTTAAATTGAGTTTTATTTATGGACACTCTTTAACTGCTATGGCCCTTAGTGTCCCATTCTATATTGGGCGTGAAAGACCGGAAATTTTGCTCAGAGGCCTCTTTATCAGGCTTGAGGTTCTTTTATGTGCCGTAAATCTATGACACAGGACCACCTCGCTTTACTTCCGTTCCGAAGGAAGCCATGCTAACGATTCTTATGCCAGAGATTCAGGTATGGACTGCGTGCTGGCCACTATGTGTGCTCAATCTCAACCTAGCCAAGAACACTGAGCATATGTGGATGAGCATTACTGTGCATAAAGATAATGTTGTCGCCTGTGATGAGTGCAAAAAATAACTACAAGAACAGCAAGAATCTCCTCGACGTACTAATGAACTGTCAGTGAACTATTCTTGATGTACACTAGTTTCATCCTTGCTTCAATGGTGATCCCTGCCCAAACCAATACAGAACCTCCATTAAAAGGCATCGGAAGAGAAAAAGCAGGGTGTATAGTGTTCTCCTGGCCTTCCCTAAACTCTCCCCCATTCATTTGGTGTCCTCAAAGAGAACTTGCTTTCATACGAGAACAGCACCCACTTCATAGTCTAATTTTGAAGGGTGCTCGAAAATTGCATCCAAGAGATAAGTGTTCTCTAGCTAACAGTGGTCCTTTTGTGGGTCTCCTGGTTTATATATTCGCTTCATACAGCCTCCTCCTTCACTCATGCTGTACTTGCTGCAAATTACTCTTAGCTTCCACTGATGTTGCTTTTTGTTCATGAGGAACCTGCAGTAAAAGGTGATCGTCATGATCAGAGATACCCAGAACTAGACCTCCAGGCATAGACACTTTCCTCTCTGAACCTCTGGACAGCCCTGCTTACATTGGAATAAGTGCCAATGATATACGCAATATAATGTAGATTTTATCCATCCTCCACTAACGCCATAGCCCTTGCTGCATCTTCAGCAACAAGAGCCATTTTAAACTCTTATAACTCACTTAAAACTTGATTACTAGGCAAACCTGAAAGCTTTAAATCATCACAACAATTAACTGCAACAACTGAAGTACTTGAACATTGCTTTGGAGTAATTATTGTAAAAAGCCACCTCACATCCAAAATTAGCAGTATGGACCAAAGCTTTATAATCCAGTGACTGAGCATTACACATGTTGCAAACTCGGTCTTCTACAAGGCCTGAAACCTCAGCTTAGGTGCTGTAAACAACTAAACAGAGAATAGTTTACTGTTTGGTTTTTTTTTTTTTTGCTGCTCATGTAATTTAGTTCAAAGAACAGAGAACTGGCAAAAGGAATATTTACTAAGGTTAATCAGAATCTATGATTCAATTAGCCCAGCATTTATGAAAATTTAATATGATACATTCACTGACTTTTTGTATCAATGAAAAATTGAGGCAGTATTTTTTATCGCTTAAATGATACCAGTCTAATTATATATTATAAAAAAATATAATAGCTTGCCTATAAGCAATCTGCATATATTATAATATATAAAGTGTATATTTCAGTCATTGTATTATGTTTATTTTATTAATATGTATAAAATGTTATGTGAATGTATTTCTTAGTTTAATAATGTAGGAGCTGTGAGAATAGAAGCACTGTTTTATGTAGCAAACAGAGTCACAGAGTAAAAGCCGAAGGTTGCTAACAATAAGGTAACCTTGAGACAATAATAAACTAGAAATATAAAAATATACAAATTTAAATGGTTGATGCTAAGAGGTAGCATGCCCAAGCAGTTCGGTTTGGTGGTTGTATGTGAGAGTGTGTAGACATGAGAATTTAGTGCAGTGTAGATAATATATAAATGTTGACATTTTAAAAGTGTAATTAAGAATAACATCTCACAGCTCCATATTAAGATACATCAGTAAATTGTTATTCAACTGCCGTGAAAGATTAATAAAGAAGTAAAAACTTAGTTATATTTTTGTGTAACATGTGTAAACATAAATTCTTCAGCCGTATACCAGCCCTATTTAAAGATACTTGCTCTACCAGATATTACTGATGCAGCCAAGACATAAATAATAAATCGCAGAAGAAAAGAATCAATGAACGTTGTAGACCTACCAGAAATCGACGAAACTACAACTACTATAAGACTTCACTACGAGAATTCTAAAAAGCTTTAGAGAATTTCAAGATCACTGTACGTCACTCAAGAATAGCAAAGACAATTCTTTCAGTAGTACGGGGCACGCAGTCAACAATTCAACTAAAATCTACAAGGGAATACCAGAGTAAAAAGGTTTACTAACACAGCCAGAGAAAAGGTCAGAAAACTCCAATACTTTATTTTTGTATAATTGTCAAGGTAGTTACGAACATATATATTGTTATTAAAATAATTACATGTTGTTAAGGAGTGGAAAGTTAAAATTCAGAAATTCAAAATTAAATGTAACAATAGAGAATATTCAAAGTAAAATGGAAAGAGAAAACAGTAGAAATATGGAAGTAGGAGAGGATGGATCAGACATTACTGATTTTAGTGTAAATTTACAGCCAGAGCTAGAGGAAACCACAAATAGGTTAGAGATAGAAGAACAGGCATCTGCAAATTCACAGTTAGGCTTAGAAAGAGATACCAATAGTATGCCAGGTCAATCATCCTTACATATGTTATTGCAGGGAACAACAATGGAAAGAAACCCTATCCCTCACACATCTAGCCAACGAGAGCAGGAAAACTCCACACAACAAAATTTAATGTGCATTGTAAAAGCAATATTTGAAATGAGAATAGAGTTTAATAATAAGCTGAATAAAACTAGCACAGATTTAAATAAACTACAAGAAACTAATAACAAACTATTTAGTATAAAAAATGATAAGCTACGCAGATAGAAAATTGCATGAAAGAAAGCAAACCTGAAAGTAGGAGGTTAGAAATCAAAATAGAACAATCTTCTAAAGCACTTCAGACTGATATAGATTTAAAAGTAAATAAAGGTTGTAAGCAGCTAGAACAGAAATTGTCAAGTCATATTGATAAAAATCTAACTGAAATGGAGCTGAAACTTACTAATACTAAACAGGGTATTTGTAACAAATTAGATAAACAGGGAGATGAATTAAAAACAATGGTAGAAAACACAAATGCAGATCTTGTGCAAGTTCAAATAGATCTAAGAGGGGAAATAAGTAAAATACATGAAATGGCTAAAACAAATGCAGATGCAATGAAAGAAGCACACACGGGGCAAGGACAAGTAATGTCAATGATAGACAAAATTAATGATAAAGTACAAGAGAGTAGCAAAGAAATAGATAAACTTGGAAATAATTTTGAAACTTTGAGTACCAGTGTACCAAGGGTAAATGCAAATGTAACTAGTTCTGTAAGTGCTAATCAAATGCATGATAATATAAGTGCTGAAAGAAATCTATCACCTTTGTTGACTAATAATACAAGAGATGCTACTGCTTTCTCCATAGCATCAGCCTCTCAAACACAAAACAATAGTGATGACACACATATGCATGTACCACATCAAGTGTCAAACTCATTCTGTGATCAATGAATTACCTTTACCTTATTTTAACGCTTCCTCAAGTCCGGTACAATTTATTCATGATCTAGTATAATATTTTAAGTTGAATGTGCCTGAAGCATTAAAAATGATTCTTTTTAGAAAATGCTTGGATAATAAAACCTTAGAATGGTTACATATGCTATCAGATAGCGAAATGAATTTTGAGATGTTTAAAGTTTTATTTATGAATAACTTTTGGAATACCACTGTGCAACATAACATTAGGGCAAGCCTGAGTTATTCACAATATAGTAGAGATGACAACTTGTCAATGATGGATTACCTTATAAAATATGCAGGATATGTCAGATGCTTAACTCCAGCCATGCATGAGAAAGATTTTATTAGTTTAATTACCAAACACTACCCTCCCCATATACAAAACTACATCTTAATTGCAAGACCTAAGACTACCTATGAGATGACAGAGCTAACATAATGATTTTATTAGTTTAATTACCAAACACTACCCTCCCCATATACAAAATTACATCCTAATTGCAGGACCTAAGACTATCTATGAGATGACAGAGCTAACATCATTATTACAACAGCAAGAAAATGACAATAGTAACGCAATTTGGAGTCCACAGAGACGATACAGACAAATTAAGCGCGATAGGCATAATGAAATGCCTTATAATACACGCTATCATGAAAGTAGGAGAAATAACGAATTTCAGGGACAAAACAGATCCACTTACACTGCCCAAAATATCAGAGATTTAAGACAAGAGAGACAGGAACACACAAATTATGTAAGAATGGAAAGGATAAATCAGCAGAATTCTACTTCACATAGAAGTAATAATCAATTTCAGCATAGAGGAAGTATACAAAACAGGGCAAACTACCACAACTATAATCACACAAACAACATAAATATAGAAGCATACACACGTGGAGGAAATAGCATCTATAATGGGAGAACACGAGCTAGGGGGCATGGCTCATACACAAATGTTAATGAAAATGAGTTAACAGTAACTGCGGTACACAATGGTAATCCTGTAATTACTGAAAATACTCATCAGGAAAACTAAATTACGTATTGCTTGACGTAGATTTTGGTAATACAGTACTATCTGCTCTAAGTGGCAAGAATGAAATATCTACACACATTAATTGTTACCATCTTAAAACAAGTACTGGGCATTGTGAAAACCAATACGAATCACCATATATTCAAAGTTTTATTGCAGGAAAGGAAGTAAATGTTGCAATAGATTCAGAATCATCAAAATCTATCTGCTAAAATAAATTTTATGATCAGTTGTTAAATGAACCCATAAAACTAATGTCCACACCAGTAAGTAACCTTGTATGTAGGGTAGCCATAGGTACAATGACTCAAACTATTAAATCTCAAGCATTGATATCTATACAAATAGCAGATATTACATTAGAGGTCATGCTTTTTTAATAGTTCCAAATTTAATATGCGAAGTTATAATTGGATGCAATGTATTAATAGAGTTCTCTGCTATAGTTGATCTTAAGAAGGACAGACATATATTACATAAAGAAGAAAAAAATATATTTATGTGCCTTTTATAAAAGATAAAGTATGTAGAGTGCAAAGAATGGAACAAGAAATTGCTGTATATGAAGAAGAATGCTTCATACAAATTGTAAATGTTCAAGCAAGTGGGGAAAATAACGAAAGATTATTGACTCTTGACCTCGATGAACAGAAAACTGACCTTACCGAGGGGAACCCTTATACAGAGAAACCGCTGGCAGAAGAAAATATGTTGGAGCAGGTAGGAAACAGCTATGCAACAGAGATAGAAGACTGGAAAATACATACAGTTTCGCTGATGGCAAATAAATCCTGACTGACCGTGAAAAGATAACGATGAAGAAGGTACTGGAGGACAGTAAGCAAGTATTCAATGAAATTCCAGGATGGTGTACATCATATATACACCCTTTCACAGTAGAAAATGTAGCAACATTTAAAAGAAAATATAATAACCTCCCAGTAAACCTAAGAAACGAAGCTAAAAAAATTAATAGCCAGTATGCTGGAAAATAACATCATTGAGCTTAGCAACTCGCAATATATAAATAGTGTTTGATGGACAGTAAAGATAATAGTTTAAGAATCACTATCGATGGAAGATATTTAAATAAATTCATGCTACCAGACCACTTTCAAAATGACAGTATAGAACAAACAATTGCAAAGTTATCACATGACAAATATATCTTCTCTATAGACCTTACACTTCATTTTGGCAAGTCGAGCTGGATCCAAAGATACGTGATTATACAACCTTTCAAGTTTTTGAATTACAGTATAGGTATTGTGTAAACCCGTACAGATTAAAAAATAATGCTAGTGGATTCCTGAGAGCAATACATAGTATCTTTGGTGACACAGCAGATGATTTCTTAATCAGATACACTGACGACCTTTTAATAATAAGCCAAACCTTTGAGGAACATTTAAAGAATGTAAACTATGTACTACATAAATTACATGAACATGGCATGACCATAAATATAAAAAAGTCAAAATTCTGTATGCCTGAAATCAAATTCCTGGGATATGTAATTAATGAAGTAGACATTCGACCAGATGAAGAAAGAATAGAAGCAATATTAAAAATTCCACCGCCTAAAAATATTTGACAGCTACAACGCTTGTTTGGAATTATGAAGGTAAATTTCTAGCAAGATATGCTATAGAAGTAGAACCTTTAAGATAGCTATTAAAGAAAACAAATAAATGGAAGTGGAAAGCAGAGCTACAAAAATGTTTCGAAGATGTAAGAAAGTTATGCACAAATGCAATACTGCTGGAACATCCAAGGGATGAATTAGATTACAAGTTGTATGTGGATGCATCTTGTCAAGGATATGCAGGAATACTAGGGCAAAGAGAACATGACAACATATTTCATGTGATAAGTACTGTTTCATGTGGCCTAACCAATGTTGAAAGAAATGCCTCAGTAACATTGTTAGAAATAGGAGCACTCTATTTTTCATTACTTAAATTTAAGACATATATATTTCAGAAGAAAGTGAAAATACACAGAGATCATATTAGCCTGGCTTTTATTCAGAAATGTAGGTTATATAGTGGCAAGTTAGCTAGAATGATTCTTGCTATTATGGAATTTGATGTAGAAATTATACATATTCCAGGCAAACAAAATACATTCAGTGATTTAATATCAAGAATCAACCACAACAAACAATTTCCTGAAAGCTGTTCAAGACAACAATATGAGATTATTAAAGTGCTTACGATAGAAATTCCAATGAAGAGAGAATTGATGGATCAATTTAAAAATACTAAAGAAGAGCAAGATAAAGACATTAAACTAGCAAGTTTGAAAGAAAAAGCTCCGAAAATAGAAGAGGCAAAGAATAATACAATCGCTGTTAAAAATGGTATCTTATACAGGGTTATTAAAAAAGATGGACACACTTTCAATCTGCTATATTTCCTGCACTATACATTGTACTTGAATGCTGCCAAGTATATTTGAAAGCAGGGGTTTTAAAGTTGCAAATACTCCCACTAGAGTGCTACAGCACCACATGTAGCATCAGCTGTTCCACATACGTAGCGTGTCAGTCTACCTCAATGATGGATAGGCTGCATGGGGATGGAAGACTTGGCACTTCAGTTCTGGCCACCGAGATCTCCTGATCTCATACTCTGCGATTTCTTCTTGTGGGAGTTTGTGAAAGATGCAGTTTACGTACCACCTTTTCCCAAGGTAGGATATAACCAACGTCGATATAATGCGTGCAACTGGGGGGGGGGGGCTAAGAAGCATGGAAAGGAGATAAAGAGGTGGAAAACATATATTCCAACAAGTAAAGGCTGGTTCACAACCACCCGGTAACGGTAACCAGAACGGAAACGAGAACGGGAAGCAAGAAATTTTGATTCACAACAGCCCGGTAACGAGAACGGGAATGCATATCGATCACAAAGTGAAAGTCGATTTTGCGCATTGGGATTTCATTTGTTTTTAACTGACCAATGACATTTTTTCACCTACTTCCAATTTAGCCAAGCCAACGTCAAAATTCGATAGAGTAAGCATTATCTAAATACATATTCATTACATTTCCGATCCCTCTACTTATGCCAAACTTTCATTCCTTTATTTAATGGCATACATTAAAATAGTTTATTCTTTTTTCATTTCCACCGGATTTAGCTGTTCTTTGTAGCTTTTGCCATTGTTTTTAGGTAATAGCCAGTTTTGAGTTGCATATAAACAAACTACAAATGATCCCTTTACCAGAGGAACCAACGTTGATTAGATTTGTGGGTATCGGGATGAGGTTAGGAAGCACATTTACTACTAATTCCTCCCAGTTTCATGTTTCCAGCTTGCGACTATAGAGGGCACTAGTGGCTGTTTCATGTCACGGCCGCTTAGATTAACCTCTAGAGTGAAGAGTCTAATATGCACAATAGGGATCTAATATGCCGTGCCCGGGAACGAGAACGAGAAAGTTAAAAGTTGGGTAACTCTTCTTCCCGTTCCCGGGGCCGGGAAGGCTTCCCGTCGGTTGTGGACACTCCCATTTGAATACATGTATTTCAACTTTCCCGTTCTCGTTGGTTGTGAACCAGCCTTAAGGAATTAGAAGTGATAGAACAATTTCATCTAGGATTAATACATGCAGGTACGGAGAAGACAACCCTAACTATTTTGGAGAATTTATATATTTTTAAGCTAGGATATAAAGTAAGGAAATACGTATCATGTTACGACCTTTGTCAAAAGGCAAAACAAATTAATGTGTCTTACGAATATACAACGAACTCAGTGCTTAGAGATAAACCAAGATGTTTGTTAAGTTTAGATTTGCACGGTTCGATGCCTGCAAGTACATTTGGGTACAAATTTCTATTTGTATGGTATGATGTATTCAGTAAATATGTAAGAATATATACACTCAAGAACGCAACCAGCTCAGCATGTTTAAACAGATTAACAAAATCATATTTCCCAGAGGAAGGAATCGTTCGGGCCATACTTTACGATAATGCATCGGTGCTTACTGGTTTTTAAATTCATGAATGGAATCAACGATTTGGGAATCAAACAGTACTTCTCATCAAGATATTGACCTAATGCCAATCCAGTAGAGTGACAGAAATAAAAGAAATTTCAAATTATCTACATGTAGTGTCACAACAGGCAGAGCAGTTGCTACTCATATATAAATATTATTCAAAATCTACTTAATCAATCCATAAATACAGTAACAGGATTTAAACCAATAGAACTTCACCATGTAAAATTATACAATACTTTGAGCTGTAATGTCTTAGAAGTCATTGAAGATCAATCAGCTAAATTGCTAGAAAAAGAGGAAAGCAAATCCAAGCAAAGCCCCTGAAAAGAAAACAAAAACATGATGAAAGAAAAAGAAGAATTTGGAAAGTAAAGATGGAAAATCAAGTGCAGTGAAAAATAAGAAGTTGTCAAATAAACTCCGCAAGGAATATTGGAGATTGTTTCTGAGCTACGATGGTCCTTAAGAAGTAATAAATATATTTGGCACAGATACATACGAACTAAGGAATAATAAAACGAGTAAAGTAATTGGAAGATTCCACAAACAAATGTTAACAGTCTGTGGCAGAAAAAGAAACAGAAAAAGAAGATAAATAGAAATAAAGAAATAAAGCATCCAGAACATAAAAGGGGATAGCACTGTAATAACTATAAAAAAAAAGAAAAAAAAAGATTGTAATAAATGTAGCCTTACAAAGCATAAAGAAATAAGCATTTAATAACCACAGTATAATATATGCAAAATCACTTAAATATTGCAAGGTACTATTTCTAAAATATCTTTATTAAATGTAACCGATTGGTCAATAAAACAAAAGGGATTATAAATAAATATGATATAATAGAAGAAAATCCATTGTTATTGAGAAAAAAAAAGCTGAAATCTGAATAGCAACTACATTTATAATGTATAATTTATAAATTGTTAGAAATATAAATATGTTTAAGAAATAAGTTGTAAATAAAGAGTAACAAGTGTTAGTATGCCTAATTAAATATTAAATATGTAGCAAATAGGATACTTAATAGCGGCTATGTTAGTAAATAAACAAACCTTATCCATGTCATTGAACAAAGATCGTTGACCTTAAAGTGTGGAAAGTAAGAGTAGCAAACATATGGCAGACCAGGTACAAACTACCCTGATACACGAGTGTTCTAAACACCAGTGTGTGTAACCTAAATAGTGCCAGTGAGAAACAGCAAGTGCTATAGTAAAAAGGTTGTGTTTCTTTCTTTCAGGAGACTATCAGAAAATATTTAAAAATTTAAAAGACAAAACAAAAAGAACACAATTTTTAAATATTTCTAAAAGGGGGCAATTTGAGGCCGTATTTTTTATCACTTAAATGATATCAGTCTAATTATATAGTACAAAAAAATATAACAGCCCGCCTATAAGCGATCTGCGTGTATTATAATTTATAAAGTGTATATTACAATCATTGTATTATGCTTATTCAATTATGTATATGTATAAAATGTTATGTGAATGTATTTGTTAGTTTAATAATGTAGGAGCTGTGAGAATAGAAGCAAGGTGCTTTTCGTAGCAAACAGAGTCACAGAGTAGAAGCCGAAGGTTGCTAACAATAAGGTAACCTTGAGACAATAATAAACTAGAAATATAAAAATATACAAATTTAAACGGTTGACGCTAGGAGGTAGCGTGCCCAAGCAGTTCGGTTCAGTGGTTGTATGTGAGTGTGTAGACATGAGAATTTAGGGCAGTGCAAATAATATATAAATGTTGACCTTTTAAAAGTGTAATTAGGAATATCTCACAGTTCCATATTAAGATACATAGTAAATTGTTATTCAACTACTGTGAAGGATTAATAAAATAAAAACTTAGTTATATTTTTGTGTAACGTGTATAAACATTATTCTTCAGCCATACCAGCTCTATTAAGAGATACTTGCTCTACCAGATATTATGACACAGCTGAGGCATAGATAATAAATAAATAAACATTAAAAAAATTATTACACATAAACTTTATTAACACATGACACCGCTGTGAAAGTTGGTTCCTACACGTGGGGCGAAGACCACTGCAAAGTTTGTACCCCTATGTGGTTCCTACTGCTGCAAAATTTACATATATTAGTATTCATACAAAGAGTTGAGCCCAATAAAAACAAAAAGTAAGCACAGATGTAACATAAATGCAAGACTTTGCATACATGTTATTTAATGGACACATTCACAGGTATGTAAAACAAGAGATTACAAACTCCCAACTTTATGCTCGAGTTGCATGTACCGATGAAGAATTCTGCATTTCTTTCTCCACGTATTGTTCAGCTTACAGGGTGCCTACTGTCATCTGGAGATATTTTCCCTGCATTAAATTTAGCAGGCCATGATACTCGAATAACATTTCACATTAAAAGAAAACCTCATACTGCAATAGCTTCTCCTTGGACCATAAGGTCCCATTCATAATAAAAAGTAATGCCAACATAACATGCCTTAAATGTAATTATAAGGTAATGCTATTCATAAAAAGATATAAGCATAATGAAAAATAAGCACAGGCTACTTGATTATTTGTAACCACTGCCAACTGAAGCCCATGAAAATTTTTCATACGTCAACATTAAAAACATCATTGCAGATTAACTGTCACTACAGCTTGCATTATTTTCTCCTGAGCACCTTGTCGTTTAAAGTAAAATATGGATCCACATAAATGACAATTACGTTCATTAATTTATATGAGGATTTCTACAACCTATTGTGCAAAATAAAGAGATCATTATGTGTAACAACTGATATTCTGCATGAGGTTGAAGTCACTCCAAACTGATGAATTATAATTATGCTTCCTTGTTTTTTAAAGTCAACAGTATAACCTCCACATTGGTCCCAAGCTGTGATTCTATGTGAATGCTTCCATGAAATAACATGGGTGCAAGGTCTTGCATTTACACAATGCACCTGTGCTTACTATGCATGGCACAATGCTACAACACTCAGACAAAATCCGTACTCAGCGACACTTTTGAGAACATAATAGCAAACATTGGTCCAATGAGACCATATATATATATATATATATATATGTTACGTTTATATAGGGGTCTTCAATATAGTAATTAAACATTTTTAAAGAATGTAAAATAATATTTCTCAATTGAAACAAATTACACTTTTTATAACAGCAGTTGAACTAAACATTGATTTTTAATCAGTGTTAATATACAGGTTTCCTAAACAGTAGCAATCATTTCAGAATAACTTAAATTGGTTTTGTATTTTCTATACTTAAGTATTTTTTCATGTATGTGTTTACTTTATTCATTTCAAATTTCTTATCCTCTCTTCCAACTCATTTTGTTTCATTTGCAAATCCCCTTTTTCTTTTTCAACTGTTGCAATACCTCAACTTTTCTCTTTCACTCTCATACTGGTTGAGTTTCTCCAATTGTTTTTCTTTGCTTTTAATCTACAATTGCCCCTTTCTGCTTAGTGCAGGCTCAAGCATGACAGAGCACTTCTTGACCAACAACTATGACATGCTCTTCACCCATATCTTGTATATAATCCCATGCTTTTCTCAAGGCTATCAAGACTCTCCTCAGAAGGGTATTTCACTAACATTTTGTTATTAATGGAAAAACCTCCTATGACAAAGGCATTGCCGTATGAAAACACAAGAATACCTTTGATAATGTGCCACACATCTTTATATTCTTCTTGCCATTGATTTTTTTGGCATAGAAAGTGACAAGAGGACACATTCTCTAATCAAATTTTGAGAGCTCCGTTTTGTCTGTTCAAGATGTAAACTGGCCAAACTGAGGGATGGCTTGATCTGACTGAAGTGCATGCAAATGATGCTTTGCCAAAAGCATTCCAACACATGTTTCAAAGTCATTCTTGCATTGTTTGGCTTAGTCGATATCTTTTTGGGATCAAGAGAAGTAGAGGCTTTGACGAATTTATATTTGAGGTTTTCCTCTTAATAAGTTTCCTAACAATCTTCACTAGACAGTTTTTTGCCTCTAGATGGTATTTGTCCATATCAATATTCTTAAAGACAAACTTCAATGAGAGTGTGTCTTGCAACTGGTCCAATCTTAATTTGTCGCAGTTTCACACGTCGTCTACAGTTTCGACATGTATGTTTATGAGCTAGTATGCAGTATTACTGTCTTCCAAAATACTGGGTTTAATTAACTTTTCCGTTAGTTCACGGGTAAGCCGTTCAGCAGCAGAATGCAGGAAAAGGAACATTGGTTCAGGTGTTTGGAACTCCCTTAAGAAGGGTTCAAATACAGAAGTGATCATCAAGAAGAAGAAGTGTAATTTAGGGTAGAAGACTGTCTTGAAGGATTTCTTCAATCATCTTCACTGCAGAAGTATCAGAAGGTGTAATCTTGTTCTTGAAATAAGTCCTTCAGGTGAGGTAAAATCTTGAAGCTCTTTCACAAAAAGCAACATTTTCAAGCCACAGAAATTCCAAAAATTTCATAGGAAAATCTTTGCACTTAGTTTCATAAACAAAACCAAATCGCCATGCTGGAGAATCTTTGAACACAATGTGTATTGACTTCAGGAACTTGTGAATTTCCCAGCTAGTTTTCCTGAATGCAGCTTGGACTACATGTAGATTATGTGATCCAGTGTAAATTATTTCTGGATCTTCATTTGTCTTTATTTCTTTCTTGAGGAGTTCAATTGGCCCATCCATGGACACAGGCAAGATCTTTCCGTTCTATTTTGTCTCCAAGACTCTCTTTAATGCCTCTCCACAAGTCAGCTACAGACTAATGCCTCAGGAAAGAAGAATTCCAATATCTTGATGACACTTCATTTTATTCTCATCCCAAAAGCAAATGGCCAAATTCATTTGCAGAGTTTTGATACTTTGTTGAATGATTCGTTAAACACACACCTATGTGCATGGCAAGTTTCAATTCATCAGTGAGCTTGCGATGGAAGTATGGTCCAAGTCCAAAGCAAACAAGGTACATAATTTTTGTCTAAGTTGTGATGCTATGTGACTGTTTTTGACATCTCAGAGATATTGCTGATGCCCTCCTGAGCTCTGAAACTTGCTTTTGTACTGATCACATGGATGACATAAGTAAGTTCGTTCCACTGCTGTAACATTAGTGTCAGCAAGAAATCCAAGTTTCGAGGTAGATGCAGCTGCCACAGACCTACACACATCATCTGCAGATGTAAGTGTGCACATCATAACAGGTCAGTAAAAGCTGATGTTGACACCTGAAGAAACAAATTCTGTGTTATAACGATAAATTAGGTTGATTGTAAATGTGCTATGAGGAAAGAATGATCAATTTGTGATAATTTAGGTATAAAAAGGACAGCCCTTGTAAGCTGTGAGTTTTAATTAAGGTTGCACCTGTATAATTTTACTAAGGATTTTTAGCCTTACTACTAGTTTCAAGGAAACTATCTTTTTTTCATTGTCACCAGTATTTACAACTGTCAGAGATATGTTTACACATACTTCGCCAATAACCCCCATATAGTTTCAGACCAAATGTTCATAAATAAATTTGTTATAATGTTGCTTTCATCAAATAATGTTATAATAGGTTTCTTAATTATGATAAAAACAATATAATTTTACCTTCAACTTTCATTTTAGAAAACATTTCCTTTCAAGATCTGTCAAAAATTGAAACTGAGTTTTATTTATGGACGCTCTTTAACTGCTATGGTTCTTAGTGTCCCATTCTATATTGGGCATGAAAGACCAGAAATTTTGCTCAAAAGCCAGCCTCTTAATCAGGCTTGAGGTTCTTTTACATGCCATAAATCTATGATAAGGGATCACCGGCTTTACTTCCCTTCTGAGGGAAGCCATGCTAAGGATTTTCATGCCCGAAAAAAATCATCACCCTCCGCTGGGTTTAAGCCCATGACCTCGGGAACTAGAGGCTAGCATGGTACTCTAGACCACGCACAACCCGATATGTCAACATAGATCCTGTGGCATGTACCTAGCTTCAGTCATTTATTCCAAATGACTCTTCTTTGTAACACACGATAGATTTAGGAGAGATTAAAAGCCCTATCCCGCCAACTTTATGTACCTCAGAAACTATTTTTTAAGACATGTTGAAACCTTTATAGAAAATATATACATATCTTTACTGATCTACTTTCATACATAATGTCTTTCATTAAGAAGATACAATTTATTATTAACTATACATTTAAAATTAATCAATAATTCATTTTTTAGAAGTTTCACCAGCCATTACATTAAGCCACAGTAGATCCATAAAAGCATCAATGCTTTTATCATCTCAAAATTTAAATGAACTAACTTGAATAATTTTTTGAGAACAGTCAATTCACTAATAGAAAATTAAAGAAAATGCTCTTTTAAGTAAAGCTAGGCATAAAATGCCACGCGTAGCACCATTTTCAAATATTTTAAACACAAGTAATGTTCCTGCAACAATAAAACATAATATATCAAATCAAAGAGGAATTTCCAAATTTTAAATTAAAAACTTCACCAAAATCTAAAAATTTATTTTTGGCAATTTTTTAACATCTCCCAAAAATTTATTAACACTAGCCAGCAGACAAACAGAGCTGGAAATAAATGTTTTGTTCATTCTTGTTTGCCAGGTAGCATTTGCAAAGCTGCAACAAGCGCTTGCGTGACCATAAAAGGTTCTGTCTGTGAGCAGACACATGTACAAAACTGTGGACTTCAACTTACGCTAGCAAACGCTTGCCGGCACTTGCAAGCATTTGAAACGAGCTTTGTACATGATCATACCTTTCGCTAACAAGGCTGCATCTGCTTTATTATTTCAAAAATTGAATACTAACTTTAATTAAAAAGTAATGTAACTTGGTTCTCAGCTTTAGTATTGCTGCAAACATTTTATCCCTTCCATCTCTAAAATGATTTTTCATTTGTTAATGCTTTTGGCTTCTGTTCAATGATAACAGTATCTTCATTGTTACTTCGTTGCTCTCAATCATAAGATATGCTATGTAGTGTACAGTCACAGGCAAAATGTTTGTAACATTGTTAGGATTATGCAGAAACAATTGTCTGTAATGAGATATTCAACATTGGTAATATTGATATCTGTATAAAAGAAGACATAATGTATAAAAGGATCATTAAAATTGTCACGCTTGACTTTCTTGTAAATACGGTACTTTTGGTATCCCGTATGGAATACAGACAAGCATTTACATCCTGAAATATGTGTTATACCAAGCTGGACACACCAGCAATCCTATACATGTGCATGAAAATGGAATATGTACGAGAGTTAGGTAAAGTATTAATTTAAGGTTAGTAAATTGTAAAATGTACCCAAATTATCATTATCCACCATATGAAATACAATGCACATAGAAAAAAAAGATGAAATGTCTCACCTGTTCATGAAACGAGGAGAGAAATGCAGAAATATCAGTTATAATCTTCATTGCCACGAGACTTCTTTATGCATCCATCCTGACATGTGGCTGAAAACAGCCCTCTTCCCCATGTTGCTTAAGGTGAACTTTATTTTTGCATATGAGACCAAAAACCATTTTTGAGTCATTGTGCACTTTTTGCAAACAAGGCTGAAACTCTATATGCACCAATGGTAATAACCACACTGGATTAAATTTTGAAACATTCATAATGCACAGTGCGCACTAATAAGATTGACAACATGATTATCCATCAATTCTTGCCCATTAACACAGGAAAAGTGAAGAAGAGGTTAAATAAAAAAATACATGGCAATGCACATTGTAATCTACATTCCAAACAATGAGGTACTTCACATCATTGAGGACAACTTCAGCTATTAAAAATAATTAAGTGGCACTACAAGTAAGTTCAACAGTCAGGCTATACACAGTTTCGCATACGTTTCAACCAATCAGGGATAGGCATTTACTCTCAAAGCACTAGCTAGAATAATGTTGCCAAATTGATGAACTGCAAAATAACCAGCACCAATACTGTGACTGCGTGTTGCACCATTTTAAAGCCGTTTTTAGATGTATGCCCACACCCTCCCCTCTGTATCTCAACATCTTCATATTTTTATTTCGTCTTCCCCAGGAAATTTTTAATGATATACACGGCTGTTTGTGAAAATTGCAACACCAGGAAAGAATTTCCCGAATAACTCCAAACTTGGTGGAAGTGTAGAAGAGTGTGCAAGCAATAACTGATTAGGTTTGCAGAGAGATGGTGTACACGTAGGCCAAGCAGAGCTCTCTTGTGTTGGCCCGACAAGGTCAGTGTTACACCTAGTGTAGTCAGTGCAGAGTTGTCAAACAAGGTGGGTGCCAGCATGCCTCGTCAATGTCAAGGGGATCCATATCGGCATGTGAGTGAGTTTGAACAGGGCAGAATGATCGGTCTCCGGGAAGCAGGTTTGTATACCGTGACATTTCGGCTCATGCAGGACATACTGCTACAACAGTGATACGTGAGTGGAAGCAATGGATAGATGAAGGTCATACGCAGCGAAGAGCGGGTACTGGACCACGGAACATGGCCACAGAATGGGATGACCGTCATCTTGTCCGCATGGCCATAACAGACCATACAGCTTCATCCACAGTATTGGCTCGACGCTGGAGAGGTGCAACAGGTGTGAACTTGTCTGCATCAACAGTTCGTCGCTGTCCGCTGCAGGTTGGACTGGTTGCATGCATGCAATTACTAGACCTTCATTGTCCAGAAACCACAAGCTTCTCCAACTGCAATGGGCATGTGAACACGGTCACTGGGGTGCTGAGTGGCAAAATGAGTCTTTTCGGAAAAGTCCTGCTTCAACGTGTCCTACAGTGATGTTCCATACGTGTCCAGCAGTACCGTGGTGAGTGCAACCTGGAGGGCTGCATTGTTGAGTGGCATAGCAGACAAACACCAGGTGTGAAGGTTTGGGGCGCTATTTGTTACAACAACCGATCTCGCCTCGTACAAATTGAGGGCACCCAACGGTGGTTGTAGAGCCTGAAGTACTCCTACTTCAGGAATTTCCACAGCCACATTTCAACAGGACAATGCCCGGCCACATATTGCGAGGAATGTACAAGCCTGCTTCAAAGAGCAACGGGTACCATTGCCTCCCTGGCTTGCACGTTCGCCTGACATGTCGCCCATCAAACATGTCTGGGATATGGTTGGTTGGCACCTGGTGGGTCACGGTCCTCCAGTAACCAGTGTCACGGATTTGTGGGCTCGAATACAAACAGCATGGAGGAAAATTCCTCAGGAACTTATTCAGAACCTTTTTGATTCAATGCCAGGGCATATAGCAGCTCAAATTGTAGCACATGGAGGTCACATCATATACTGAATATTAGGGCTCAAAGGTCATGTATAGATTTGAAATGTTTATCATTTGCTACTTGTCATGTACCTAATCTGTGGTATTGAATTCATGTATTTACTTCTTTGTGTTGCAATTTTCACAAACGGAGTGTATATTATGAAACTAATAATTCATCATTCATTCTAAGTCATAGGACTAAACTGTTTATTGAAGATTATAAAACAATTGTTAAGTTGCAAACATGGATAATTCAAAGGAATTGAACAAATAACAATGATAGGTTGCACCAGTTATTATAAATTATGAAATAACGACAGACTGCAAATAGTTATTACAGATTATCAAATAACAATGACAGCCTGTAACTAGTTATTATAGACTATCAAATAACTAGAAATTATAGATTATCCAATAACAATGATAGGCTGCAACTAGTTATTATAGACTATCAAATAACCATGGTAGGTGTGACTAGTTATTATAGACTACCAAATAACAATAATAGGCTGCAACAAGTTATTACAGACTATCAAACAACAATAACAGGCTTAGTAATTATAGATTATCAAATAACAATGACAGGCTGCAACTAGTTATTATAGACTATCAAATAACAATGATAGGTTGCAACCAGTTATTACAGACTATCAAATACCAATGGTAGGCAGCAACTAGTTATTATAGACTATCAAATAACAATGACAGGCTGCAACTAGTTATTACACAAATCAAATAACAATGGTAGGCTGCAACTAGTTATTATAGATGATTCATGACAATTGGTGACCAGCAGGGGTTCCTGTGAAGCAGTTCACAATGTATGAATGAATCGTATGAACGAGTATTTTGAAAGAATCGATTTGTGCAACCCTACTTAGTACAACTCCCTCTTTTGATCCACTCAGGTACAGCCTTGTCAAATATTCCGACATGACAAGCTTTTTTCCTACATTTTTTCTGTACTTTGATTACCATTTAGTCTGCCTGTGTTTTTCCGAAAACGGTCATCCTGAACAGTGACAGATTCTATGCCATCTACTGTACAATCATGGTGCTCTTCCATTTGACCATGCCACACTAAATACTGATCTATTGTTCACTTGTCACAACACTGTTTATATTCCATTTATTTATACAGAATGGATGAATATTGGATATTATGTTATTCAATTTGAAGCTCTAGGTACACTCATAAAATTTTCATATGCAATTTATGGATGTACAAATCTGTGACAATTTCCTATGTCTACAGCTGCATATTGTATGGGGGCTCCTTTTTATGTCCACTTTATGTTACAGTATGTATTTTTCCAAGCATAATAATTTCAAATTAAGCAAAAAAAGCCCAGGTTACAAATGTACAAACAGTATTTGGAAGGGAAGTAAAGGCAGTGGTACTGTGTCATAAATTTATGGCACGTAAAAGAACCCAAGCCTGATAGAGGCCTTGAGCAAAAATGTCCTGTTTTTCACAACCAATACAAAATGCGATGCTAAGAACCATTAGCAGTCAAAGGGTGTTCATAAATAAAATTTAATTTAATAGCATTCAGATATTAATTCACATTAAGCTCTTGTGACAGAAACAAAAGGAAGGGTAAAAAAGAAAACAAAAAAAGAAGAATGGCAAACTTTCAAGCAGGTTCATTAAATGACATTTGGGAAATATTTAGCTTACACGCGAGATATTTTGGAAATGGCTAACACTATGAACAAAATTTGACAAATTATGCATTTGGATGAGTTATGTGTTTTTCCTGCAGTTATGTTTTTAGGGATTCCTAGATATAATTATACAAAATACAATTAAGTAAGGGCATTTTTAGACCATTTCCAAAATGCCCAACATATAATATAATTTGTTATACAAATATGTAACTCATATTGGAAAGGTAAAAGCATACTGAAAAACTCAAATGCCACAGCATCAAAATAGTTACTTTTGAGCAAACAAAACATAACCAATCATGTGAAGAGTAGTTTGGGGTGGGAGAATTTCCTTGAAAATCTTATTATAACCTTATAAGATAATGCACTTAAATAAAGAGTTTGGTATTTATCCGACTTTTTGTTTTTGAGTTATTCTGTTGTGTTTAACTATGTCTCAGACATATGGTGCATGCACAAAATTTGTTTTTTCTTTTTCACAAAAGTACTCCTACTGAGTTTATTGGAATTCAAAACATAATTTTGATGAAGTCTCAAAATCGAATCTTGGGTGGAATACACTAAAAAAAATAACTGAGTTTTGCTTATGGACACTCTTTTAACTACTGTGGTCCTTAGCATCCCATTCTATATTGGACATGAAAGACCAGAAATTTTGCTCAGGGGCCTCTTTATCAGGCTTGAGGTTCTTTTACGTGCCCTAAATCTATGACACGAGACCTCCGTATTTAGTGGAATACACTACTTTCTCTACTAACCATATCTATGTTGTAGAGAAAGTAAAAATGCCCAAGATGTTTATCGTAGTAAATGATTTCATACTGAAAGTGAGCCATTTATTTTTTTATTTTGGATTAAAAATGTTCTTTTAAAGATTTAGGTGAGTAAATAAAAAAGTTAATAACGGATTTGCATCCTAACAGCTACAGGGAATAAACTGGGTCCTTCTACACCAATAGCCTTCTTGTTGAAAAGTATACTCGGCTTCTAAACAAATATCTTAGGAGTTGATATATTGTATCTTACAAACTGTAAGCAAACAATCTATTAATCCTAACATCAATAAAAACAATTAATTCAAATGGGTTTTCAGAAGAGTAATTTTATCCACAATCCAATCCTATCTGAACACATTCTACAGAACATTCCATTTATAGCAAAAAGAGTTGGGAGAATCAGGCTGTTAGGGTGACTCTTTTCCTAAGTATTCAGATACTCATGCATTTAATTTTTTTTGTGTTGGAGGAAGGTCTAGCCGATTATCAGATGCTACAAAATTGTAGTTTTATGTATGACTTCCACACAATTTCCATCACAAGTACCTTATAATTTTCAAGAACAATCGCCACCATTACTTTCAACCCATTAAATACACCATCTAACAAACATTGGTACACATTCACAAGCTATCTCTTATTCTTAGTAATTTTGTATTATATAATTCAAATATTTTAACAACCAATAGTATTAAACAACAATTTTAACTATACCAGATTTCTATAACTTACCTTAACATCATGACAAACAGATAAAGTTTCTGTTTCCAGCCACCAAGGTTCTTCTTTAATTTCTGTTTTGTTATTCATTTCATTGTCACTGTTGTATTTCTTAACCTTCATTACAGGATCCTCTGAAAGAAATTCTCCCTCTTTCTGTGAACCAATTTCTGTTTTGGTATGTATTTCACAGTTGTTGCTACATGTAACAATTTCAAACTTCTGTCTTACAAAATGTTCCTTAAAACATTCTCTCTCTTTCTGTGAATATAAGTCTGGAAATGGATTTTCTGATTTAATTTCTGTTTTCACTGCCACATCACAATCATCCAGAAGCAAAGCATCACTGTTTGTCCTCATAACATTGTTGATAAATAACTTTATCTCATTCTGTGAGGTTACATCATCTGAGAGAGGATCCTCTTCTTTGATTTCTATTTTAGTATCCATGTCACACTGTTGCTGCATATTGTGGTGCTAAGTCTGTGGAGAAAAAACCATTCCATGAATAGCAAAATAATGGCAAGCAAAGTGTATACTAATGAGACAGGACTACTGTGTATAGTTGTACTGTGTCTATTACCGCCCATCCCATACCCTCTACGTGGCACCTCACATGTCTTTTAACACTGTACACTCAATAACTGTATGGGCACAAGACAGGACCACTGTATATTTATTTATATGTGCTAGCAATCTTCCTTAGAATATGACTATACATCAGCCCAAGCTGTTATCTTGCCATATAGTTCTCTGTTACTGCCTCACCCCAACTCCCCTCTCCTCTGTAATGTTTTGTTATACCTTAACAAACTGTTAATGCCACTACCAACTGATCGGCTTCCTATAACTTCGTAACAAAACAAAATTTTGTTAGGAATAAACACTTGGTTGTTGAAAACAACCCAGAGACCTTCATGCTAACAAGTTTCTTATGCAACAGATTTGCACAGACATCATTTTAACGCTGCTTTAAGAGGAAAAGCATGATAAAAGCTTGTCATTTTAATTATAAAATGTTTATTTATTCATTTTAGCATAAAATGTGTCATGGACTATGCTTGAGTAAGCAATGTTCCATGTGATGACATTGGTAAACAAAGATCCCAAAATAACCTTTAAGAAACAAATTTTAATGGGAAAATAAATGTTGTGTAATCTCGTATCATAATAAAAACTAACAGTCATTGATTTAAGAATTTTAGGTTTAAATAGTGATAAATCTTGTGTTTATTTGCATGGATCATGAATTCATTTGCCTCATTTTAAGAACTGAACACTTCTGAGAGCTGTAGGATAGTACACTAATACGTTTTAGTTCTCACAATTATTTTAAGATAATTTCCAATCTGCTAAAACAACTGGGTGCCAGATAGCTATTTACCAGTTTCTCATAACTGCAGAAACTGAATTTATACTGATGTTGCTGGAAGAGGAAGAACCTAACATTCAGTTGGATTATAAAACAATCATTTATACATAGTAATTTGTGTATGAAAAATAATCCAAAATAAAATACTTGTAACTGTAACATTTCCCCAGACAGCACAACTAGAGAAACTAACTTTCTTTTCACTGTGACTTTCCACTTAACGAATACCTAAAATAATATGAATATTATCACATATCAATAATGATTTTCACTTGAATATTAAAATGCAAGAATATGTCCACAGAACTGAACTAAAGCTGAATATTGCCAAATCATGAACATAAGAATTAATACTTATGCTTGATAGCATATGTACATTAAAATTTAAGAAAAGCCTGCATGACCATTGGTAACTTTAAAAAATATAATTAAAAGCCAAAAACACCATAAAGAAAATTAAGCAATAATTTGGGTTATGAATTAGCGAAACTTGCATAAAAAAATATGAAAGTCCATTGCTAATTCTTTATCTGTCACTCTTAACCTAAAATTAAACTGGACCAGGGCCACTGCCACAGCTGTTCAACAGCTTGGCCGATTTTCAACATAAAAAATCCAATTATTTGGAGTCATAAGAAAATGTAAGTTATTCTATTCTAAGCAAAGGATGCAAATTTTAAAAATTCACATATACTTTATATTTTCCACATGACATTTCATAGGATGTTTTGTCTCCATCTTGGCAAGGAAAAGTAACAAAAGCACTCAGTAGTCGATATTACAGTGCTGATGGCAGACTGAAAACAAAATGCTATTGCAGAGTGCAAGAATTTTCAATGTCACTCCAGAGAGCTAACAAACATTGTAATATCAAACAAGTTACAGAATGCCAAGTAGCGACACATTTGTTAAAGCAGTTCTTTAAGCTTAACAAATAATTGTAGTTGCCTTCATAACAATGTAATATTAAATTATGATTATCTATTTCATGCTAATCGAGACAAACATTTACAGAAATAGTTTCATTACACATTTCATTGTCAAGTACATGATGGATAAATCAGACTTAAATGAAAGTCAAATGTTTAAAAATTTTGTCCATTTACAGAGTTTTTCTATCCCTATCATTTATTTTTACACAACTTCTACAAACTATTGTTATGAAAGCTCATTACTTTCTGTAATAATTACCTATAGTAAGTAGATGATGTACTGCATTGCACAAAATTGAGGCTCCCTGAATTAAAAACATGTATTTTACATGTGCATTGATATTTAAGTTCATCAGTTCAAAGAATACTACACAAAGATTTTTCAAGATAATTCCCATCTCACTAACCATTACAGACATTTTTAGTCATTTTTCATTTTCTCAAACAGTTTTTTATTAAATAACCGTATGTTTAAGATATCTGCACGACAAACAAAATCCAAGGTCGCGGGTTCAAACCGCGGAGTGCTATGGATTTTTTTCAGGTGTAAAAAACTCCTTGGCATGGCTTCCTTCGGAAGGGAAGTAAAGCTGGTGGTCCCGTGTCATAGATTTATGGCACGTAAAAGAACCTCAAGCCTGATAAAGAGGCCTCTGAGCAAAATTATCGGTCTTTCACGCCCAATATAGAATGGGACGCTAAGAACCATAGTATTTAAAGAGCATCCATAAATAAAGAAAAAAATGACAAACAAAATGTAAGACACAGACAAAATCTTAGTACACAAATATCTATATCTTGTTAAAACACATTTTATGTCTATTAGTTACTTTCTGTATAGAAATTGCACTGATCAAGTACCCAGGAACACTTTGAAGCCTGACCATAAACCAATCTGTAAACAATTAGTAGGTTCTTCCCATTCCCTAAACATAGTCAGTGGTCCTCTCACTACATGCTGTCAAAGACAAACATTGTTGTAATGTCATTTCTGTTGTTTCTTTGACTTCAGCAGGTTTTAGTAGCTGTGACTATGAGCACATGCTCTTTTTCTGTCTTTTAGCTAAACTTGTATCTGTATCTTCATAGAAGTTACAGTTTTTTGCTTAGTGCAGTTTTGTAAGTTTAGCAGTGTTTAACAGTTATTAGCCTTCAGTACTTGCATCGTTTAATTAATATGTGGAGACCTTGGGAAACCAACCAAACTGCTGTACATCCAGCTGCACCAGCAAAAGACCTCATTCCGTGTATTCAAAAACGAAAAGTTGTTTAAACGCTAAACTTAGCATTTAAGTTCAGCATCTTCAAAGGATGCGACACAAAGATTTTCAAGAAAATGAACCCCCCCCCCCCCACACTATCCTTTACATGGAACAATTTTCATTATTTTTTTTATTCTCTCAAAACACAGCTATAACGATTTTGATTAAAATACCACATGTTTAAGATATTTGCATAAAATAATAAAATTACATCTTGAATTTTCTGGAAATAATATGTGAATTCTTCATTCTCAATAAATTTTTGTATAACTGGTAAACCTTAAGAGAGACAAAATTTTATTGTATGTAAAACGTAATCTCATTAAAGGAGCAATTTATGTGTTAATCATTTCCAAGAAATTCTTTGTTATTGGTTTGAAATTTGAAATACCTATACTTCTTACAAGTGGTAAGTTGCTATTTGTATTAATCTTGTGATCATGCAAAGAGCATGGAATTTCAAAGCCATCATATAATCATCTGCTTTACAAAAATCTGACTATTACTTTAGCCTACTGTATGCTTATAATTACCAACATATAATGCAATGCACAGAAGTGTAGTGAAAGCTCAGCTTGTTTAACAAGAAATAGATAGAAGAGTAAGCTTTTTTTAAGAGCAGTTTGTAGAATAGTGATAGTCGTGTGAATGCAACACATCACGTTTTTCTTTTTTTTTTCATTTCTTTTTGTCTACAGAATTTTTACTTTTCTTGCACTTTATAATAAAGCTATCCATTTAAAAAAAAAACAGAAGCTGCCAAGCTAACTAATAAATCCTACATATTTTAAACAACAATACACAATTCCTTCTATATTAGGTTTATATTACTAAAAAATTGTCCAGCAAATTAATTATCTTTTTAAAACTACAAAAACAGCGGCTATCTCCCAAGAGTGACACAAAACATTCCATTTGCCTTACTTTTTACACCCATTTCTTTTTGAATGTTTGACATATTTACTGTTTTTGTTTACATCCTCTGAAACTGGTTTTTATAAATTCACTTGTTGCAGGACAACAAAATAAATAATGTTTTCACCATAACTCCGTGCACAATTATAGTAAGTAAAACTGCAAACATACAACCCTTATTTATAAAAATTAAATAACATAATTACAGAGTGTGCTTTAAGTTAAAGTAATTGTTCCATTCAAAATAAATTCATATTAATGTATTTTAATTATTTAATAATAGTTGTCCAACAATGTTTAATTTATTTAGGATGTGCTTCTAAGTTCCCCTCAGATAATATTAACATGCATTTCCATTCTTGTAGCATAACACATCAGTTTAGCTCTTCCTCAGTTACATTCTAAATAATTTATAGCAAACATAATTATTATGCCATACTGATTTCATTTGTATGTAAGATAATAGAATTAAATCACGTGATTGTATTTTATACACGTGGAAATCAACTGCAAAGTTTTTCTTTTAAATACTATTTTAAACTGTGGCAACAATGCACATGATTCTTTTTTTCTAAGATGTTTATGGTAGTTGTGGTTAGTGAAGGTAGGGAACAAGTGTTTGGCTACTGTACAAAGGCACAAGGTTTCTATACCAAGTACCTATAATAGGTGAGAGCAGGTATTGCATTCCACTCAAACACTTGATGTCAAGATTTCACCAGATATATATGTTCTCAGGCCGCATGAATAAAAAAAGATACACTTACAAAAAAGGTTATATGTGTCTATACCAGCATAAATCAAAAAATGAAAATCACTAAGTACCAAACTTGAAATTTAAGGTCAGCATCTTTCCAGGATGCAACCTGAAGATTTTCAGGAACCCCCTCCAACTACATTCTGCAAGGAAAATCTTGATTTTCTCAAAAGTGGCTGTACGATTTTGGTTAAAATATCATATGTTTATATTATGATATTTTCATGACAAATGAAATGTATATCCTGAATTTTATGGGAATAGATTGTATCTCGGAAATAGTTAAGGCCATTAAAATTTTAATTGATATAAAATCTGTGCTTTAATGAGATCTACATTTCTCTGCCTAGTAAGATTTTGTCTAAATACTTATGATTTACCAACTGCACAAAAGTCAATCAGAATAAAGAGAACTCTACAGAGTATTCCCAGAAAATTCATGATACACATTATTTGTCATGAACATAATTATATTACTTTACAGAATATGGTAATGTAATCAAAATTGTTAGGTGCATTTTTGAGAAAATTGAAAATAATAAAACATTCTCCATGTAAAGAGTGCTTTTGGGGGGGGGACTTTTTTGAGAATATTTGTGACACATCCTTGATAGTTGCTGAACATTTGGTATTTAACTGACTTTTCATTTTTGAGTTCCTTTTTTCCATATATTTTTTATTATTATTTACTTAATTTAGTCCCAAAATGTGTATTTCCGGTTAAATCTCAGTATCAAAGTTTTGGGTGTTTAAAGCATTTCCTCTACCTGCTATTGGAAGGTAGTTAAAAAGGTGTGAACATCTTTGTGTGATGATGTACTATTAATATGATAAACAATCAATTGTTATTACTTGGGTGTGGTGTTATCTTGTTTACTTGCAAGTAGCCTGTACAACAGGAATTGTTGTTACATTCTCCATGTCCTGAGTAGTAACTTCATTACTGTTTCTTCAGATTCAAAATTCCCATTGACCCGTTTTTGTTGGCAAGTTTAAAAGGAATCCAGAATGGAGGAAAAGTTACTTTTTATTGTTATTTTAAGTAACCTCCTCAGTTACATCTCGGGGTGAATGAAATTAATGAATGTCAGTGCAAATTATCCCGGAGTTAACACACTAAAGCTCTAATATTAACTCCAACTGGCCGTCTCTGTTTTGTCTCACTGGGCACAGTTCAAATTTCAATTGTAATGAATTACCAGTATGATTTTTCTTTCCGAAGTTTCCCTTTATCCTAAAAAAATTATTTTCCACTAACTTTCCACTGTAAGGACCATAAGCTTAAGAATTTATTCTATATTCTTCATTCATCTCTGTAGACCCTGGTTAATAAGTAATGTTAAAACTATAGAAACAAGTTAATCTTTTGTTTCTGACTATATTTTGTTTATTTCTATCTTTAAAAGCATAAAATTCATATGGGCACTATGATTAATGATAAACATTGAAGTAGGCACAATCATTTATTCATTTAACATTTAAAAACACATTTTGATGAGACAGAACAGTATAGAAATACCAAATAGCCATATCCCATAATTATATTAAATTTATTAAATTCCGCTTTTACAGTGTAAACTGGAAACATTACCACTTCAAAATTGCACTCTTCTGTTACTACCTTTATCTTTTTTTTTTTTTTTTGGCACACCCTATTATCAGTTTTTCTCTTTTGAATACATTTTACACTCCCATGTGGCTTGTAGCTATTGACAAGCCTGTTATGTATTATTGATAAACAGGCTATTGTTGTGTTTGCAATTAAATAAGACTAGTCATTTTAGGCCTGTACTATGTTTTTGCCCACATGGGAGTAGAAAACAATAAGGCTTATTGTATTAATAAACAAAGCAAAGAGTTAATACTAAAATGATTATTTTTCCAGCCATAAATCAATAGTTGTTTTATTTTTTATTTTTGTAGGTGACCATTTAACATAAACTTTATTGCACTAAGTAGCCATAATTTTATTATTCCACAAAACAATGCAACTCCTGGCGTTAGGAAAGGAATATCGGTATTTCTCAGGCATGTTATCAACCTTGGCTCATTAGCTCAGATCATGAAATATTAATTGAAATACTAAGGTTAACGTTACAGTAACAAATGATATTAATAAATAACTGCCACTTACAAAATCAATGAAATTACGATAAGCAAAAACCTTGATAGAAGTTCTTATTACACAAAAAAAGCTATATTAGGCCCTTAGGCTATGAATAGGCACTCAATATGAAAATAGGCAATTACAGGCATTATAAAATTAGTATATTTTACTCCAGTAAGCACAAAACATGTTTATGTATACAAATCTGTGATTGTAAACAAAGTAACAAAATAGGCAAATACTGAGTTTTAGTCATTTTTTTCAGTAAGTTTTACCTCACATTTCAAATTTTCTGCTCTTTGTATGCAATGAATTATTTTTAAGCAAACCTACTGTTTCAGTTGACTTAATCGATTTCCCTCCAGACTTCTTATAAAGCGTGACATGTTTTTTTGTTTTTTTTGGGGGGGGGAGGGGCTGCTCAAACATTTTCACAATCATCTGCTGAGAATGTGAAATAAGCCAGAAAAATTAAAAAAATATTTCACATTGAATTACTGTATTTTTCCCAAGGAATGCTCAATTAAAAATTTAAAAGCATATGGCATTCTAAAAATATAGTCATTTTTAGAATACCAATATATGGATACTTTTCCACTTTTATTTACTCTATACTTTTCAGTTTATTTAGTCTTTTTTAAAATATGTATTCAGAATAATTATTTTAAGCAAAATTAAATCAGTCTTTTAATCAATTGAAAGCTAGTTCTCATACTTGGGCTCAATATTCATAAAATGGTTATTTGTATAGCCTGAATCATATACCCGTATTTTCAGAAGTGTACACAATTTTAAAAGGCAGACTTTCCTTCCCTTAGGTCAGGATAGCTTTTACAGCATGTATAGGTCATACACCGACCAGCAGTGTCTTAGAATAGCTGGTATGTATTGTGTTCCTACTCTATGGATAAAAGGCATACTGCTAACCCTTTAGCGAGCAAATATTGCAACAAGTTGCAATTGCCATCAGGAAAATATGCATATGCTTTGCAAGGCAAAGCTTAGCCATGGACAAAGCTCCTCCTGTTTCCAGTTGCCCTTCTTCAAAGGGACAGACACAGGCAGAATAAACAATTTGTTGTTTCAGGCAATGATAGCCAACTCAACATGGCTTTACATGTAGTAAGTAGAGAAAGTACTGCATCCCACATGGAATTCAATAGCAGCTTTCACTGGAAATGCCATTTTAAGACTCCCTGAATCCAAAAAAAATACATATTTATAAAAAGTCTGTGTGTCTCTGAACAGCATAACTCAAAAACGAAAAGCTGGTTAAATACTAAACTTGGTATTTAATTTCAGCATCCTCCAGGAATACAACAGGAAGATTTTCAAGAAAATACTTCCACCCCAAACTATCATCACATCTTCATTTTTTATTTTCTCAAAAATGGATCTAGCAATTTTCATTAAATTCCGATATATTAAAAGATATTTACATGACAAATAAAATGTAAATTTTGAATCTTCTGGGAATAGCCTGTGAAGTCCCCTTCATTCGGAAGGAATTTTGTATAATCTTGTATGACTGGTTAACGTTGAGCGATAAGACAATAGCCTATACAAAAATGTAGATTTTCTAAAATACAGAATTTATTTTAAATAACAGTTTTTGTACTGTAAGCCATTCCTGAGACATCCATTATTAATTTTTCGAATTGTTCAATGCTATGCCATTCTTTTAAAGTCCTGTCAATATTAAGTTGTTTCTTGCAATGGGATGCAAAGAGCATGGAGTTTTAGGTACAGCATATAGCGTCCAATTCTTAAACATTTGAGTACCACTTTTCCATTTGTATCTATAGTGAAATGTGTAATGTCACTGTTTCTGCAAAGGTTTATCTCAATATGAAATAGACAGGAAAATAAACTTTCTTAGGAATAGTTTGTATACCCACTAATAAATGAGAGGGTAGAGAACGTCATATGAATTTACACAGCAGATTTTTTTTCTCCAGTCATTCAAAGAGAATGGAATCTCAAAGGCATTACATAGCAACCAGACTGTCGCTTAAGCCTACTGTATTCCTCTATTCCCATTGTACCTACAATGAAATATGTAACAAAACTATTTCTGCAAATCTTTATCTTGAGTAGCATAAAAGAATAGAAATTAAATTGAGTTTTATTTATGGACACTCTTTAACTACTATGGTCCTTAGTGTCCCATTCTATATTGGGCGTGAAAGATCGGTAATTTTGCTAAGAGGCCTCTTTATCAGGCTTGAAGTTCTACAACACGGGACTACTGGCTTTACTTCCTTTCCAAAGGAAGCCATTCTAAGGATTTTATGCCCGAAAAAATCCATCGCCCTCCGCCGGGTTTGAACCTGAGACCTATAAAACAATAGAAGAATATAGCCGCGCAAGAATACGTTTATTGAAGAATGGGTAGAGAAAATCATGTGAATGTATATATGATTTTCTAACAAAAAATGGAAATTTTTAAATAAATTAAATTGCAAAATTGTGCTACTGTTGTAGGTTTATTGGACTGAATTCTATGTTGTAATTAATTTAATATTTCTCCTTTGAAAATCATAGTATATGTGGTATTGCTTACTGTGAAATTATTTTAATTACATTCTAAATTGACTGTAATAGGATTAAATAAAACAATACTTGCAGAATTTTAAGTCCTCTTTAAGGTAAAATACACCCAGTATTTGAGATCGGCTTAAAGCTTTATCAGGATACTAGAATCATATAAGATGGTTTATTGCATTTCGACATGGTGGCTAAGGATAGAGTAACAGCATAGAAATCCAAACATCCAACGTCTGAGTCCCCGCTGTGGCATTGAATCTTTCAAGTCTGATTCACGCTTCCAATTATGAATGATACTATTGGTTGGATCAACTTTACTTATTCTGCAATAATTAATAGATATTGCTTGTATCCACTTTAACATGATTGTAACTCCACTGAGTTTTTTATTTCTATCACCTAACATGTAATTTGCACAACTACTGTTATCTCATGACAAATAAATAATGCTATCCTTTCACATAAACAAAATGCTTTAAGAGAATGAGCACACTTCCAAATTTATGCTTTATAGTTGTCGTATTATTCCAAATGTGTGTAATTTTAATCAAATTAATTAGGAGCCATACTTTAGAAAATGAAAAATAACCCCAAGGGTTGTTTACCAAGAGGGGAAATCATTCCCTTGTTCCTAAGAAAAATTATTTTTCTGGAGCTATCATACAACATGAATTGGCACCTGTTTACAATATAGGAACCGCAGGAGTTTACTTTGTGATTCTTTCAGCCTGGCTGCATGAAACTTGGAGCTGTGAAACATTACTATCTTAGCTGTTTTAAGAGTAAGATCAGTATAGGCATGCTGCAGGAATTAATGCAACCTGTAAGAGTAGTGTGCATTCCTTAGAAGCATACCTGGGTAACTTTCACTCAGGAACACAGGAGGGAAGCAAATGACTGATTGTATGGCATTGTTCTGCAATAAGACAACGATGAGCCCCATTGGAGCCCTGATGTGGAGCATTCATGCATGCAGTGTTAAAGGGTCTTTCAACAAGAGTGTCCTATCTTTAACATGCGATAGCTGCCGTTGTTATTGAGTTACCGTAGTCATTTTTTTTTCATGTGGTTACAGTTGTTAATTGACAAATAGCCATGGAACATTACAGCATTCAGCAGCGCATAGAAATTGTAAAAATTTATTATCAAAATGGATCATCTGTTCGCCAATTCCAGGTATTGCGTGAAGTTTACAGTGTGCGTAATCGTCCCTGCGAGAGAACGATTCTGCATTTGATCGATAAATTTGAAAGAAGTGGTTCTGTCAGCGTTCAAAGAATGCTTATACATAATCAACATAAGCGCTCCAAAGAAAACATATGCGCCGTTCGTGAATGTGAACGCGAGAATGGAAACAAATCAATTGCTTGTCGAGCGCAAGAATTGGGGCTTTTGCCGACCACAACTTGGTGAATTCTGCATCTGGACTTGGAAGTTTCATGCTTACAAAATGGTGTTAACTCAAGAACTAAAGCCCAACGACCATAAGTTGTGCTGTGTATTCGCTGACTGGGCTATGGAGCAATTGGAAGCTGACCCGGATTTTTGTCGAAAAATCATGTTCAGTGACGACGCCCACTTTTGGATGGATGGCTGTGTTAACAAACAAAATTGCCGCTAATGGAGCAATCACAATCCAATGGAGATTCAAGAATGATCACTTCATCCCCAAAAGGTTACTGTGTGGTGTGGATACACAAAGTCTGAGGATAAATAATTCAAGCGTTTATGTTTGTCAACTTGCTCATTGGCAAACCTGTTAAACATATGTTTGTTTCTCTGTATAATTTAAGCAGTTTTGAGGTCAGTGAATTTTTAAATTGTTAAGTATGAAAGCAATAAAAGTGTTTTGCTGTGTGTTTTACTACACATGGATAGTTTCCATTAGCAAACCTCAATGACAAGCATGCAACAGTAGAAGATAGTATCTTTGGCATATTCAATATGATTTGAATACCGTAGGTGATTCAATGCAACAAATTTTGATCTGATCCTATTTTCCAAAAGGAAAGTTTTGTTTTAGCATTTTTCAGTTTATGTTCACTAACAATTCTGTTTAGGGTTGACAGAGGAATGTTTTAACTTCTGCACTATATCCATATGTTTCATATTTGGACTGCGACCTACTCCAAGGACTTTGTTTTTCACTGTTGGTTACTTGCCGTACTTTCTTTTTCTCCATTGCAAACGAAAAGCTAAAATATAATCTATGTATGTTTGGTCAACACTGAACAGTAGAAACTATCATTGGCGTTTACCATGCGAAGCTAAAGCAATCTCTATCCCATCCACACAAGTTGCATCACATAAACATACATACATGTCATTGGTTACCGGTCTCCACCCTGTGACCAAGGATTGACCACAGGACATCAAACTTCAAACATGTTAAGTGCCTACTCCCCAAGGATTGGCCAAAACAGCAGATAAGGATGTCAAACTTTGAACGTAGTAAGCAGACCAAGAAAACGTACTAAAAAACGTTATTTATTACATTTGGTTCATTTGGTGCCAGAACTTTTATAATTCAACATAATACATTGGAAAGCGTGTTAATGAGGAATGAGCTAACGAGATTCCATTGTAATTATTTATGACGCTATTCTACAGACAGCAAATGTGGGATAATTCTGAGTAATCATAAGTTCTGTACACTCCAGGGTTATTTGTGCGGTTATTTTATGTTTGTTAAATGTTCTGAATTAAGACCTGCTGGGTTAAAGGATGTTAAGTGAAGAATAATATATATATATATATATATATATATATATATATATATATATATATATATTTTTGCGTAATAAAGACAACTGCATATTACAACAATATGTCATAAACTTTAAAAACTCTAGTTTATGATTTTAGAGTTTTGCACCCTGAAATTTGAAAAATCCAGAGTACGTAAATATTTTGACTTTATGGCAGTTATTACACACTATAACAGTAATGTTTCCACCATGTTAAAAATTCTAGCTGTATGGTCATTTAAATATACATTTTTATTGTATAAATCCTTGTTTTAATAAGGCTTTATAGGATTCATTTTTAAAAATATTTACATAAAAAATTCCTTTTACAGTATATGATGTTACAAAACGATTCACTGTATCAGTCTTTTTATGTTAACTACTAGCTATAGCAGAAAACTTATTGCTTTTTGTACTCTCCTAAATTCTTCATTTTTCAGAAGTTAATAATTTATTTCTCAAAGTTGGGGCACTATTAAAAAAAAAGAAAAAAGGCTGAGCTCATTATCATTAATGCGGTTTTGAATGGGAGTACCATAAAATTGAAAGAAATTAGTAAAAAACTACATTGTGTAGAGCATTTTGAGTATAAAAAAATGCTGAAAATCTGTTTGTGAGAAAAGGTTTACACTTGGTATGCCTATTAATACGGATGCACCTATCCATTTTACCTTCTGTTAATTGGCAGTTTATACATGTTCCAAGTGAAAAAACAATGTTTCGTTACAGTTTAGAATATATATAATTTTATTATAAAGAAATTAACTTTTTAACTTTTCACAAGTTTTGGTCAAATTTTACACACACATTACCTTAAGAGGAAGCAATATTATGGGGCTGCAGCAAATTCACAGAAGGCACAAGAATCATTGAAATGTATGTGTCAAAATACAAAATGTAAAACTCCAAATCTGATTTTCACAGTGATCAAAAACCTGCCAGGTACAATAACCAACTCTTGACACCACAGCAGTTGGTAAAAGTTTTAAGCCTGGGTGCATGCTAAATAAGAACCTCTTGTGTACAAGTGCCATACTCTGGCATATCAGCAGCTTGGGAAATAGTTAGATTGCCGGCATATATGAAATGAAAATCTGCTGAGTACAAGTGCCATACTCTGGCATCTCAGCAGCTTGGGAAAAAGTTAAATTGCTAGCATATATGAAATGAGAATCTGCTGAGTACAAGTGCCATACTCTGGCATATCAGCAGCTTGGGAAAAAGTTAAATTGCTAGCATATATGAAATGAGAATCTGCTGAGTACAAGTGCCACACTCTGGCATATCAGCAGCTTGGGAAAAAGTTAAATTGCTAGCATATATGAAATGAGAGTCTGCTGAGTATAAGTGCCATACTCTGGCATATCAGCAGCTTGGGAAAAAGCTAAATTGCCAGCATATATGAGATGAGAACCTGCTGGGTACAAGTGCCATACTCTGGCATCTCAGCACAACGTTAAAGGCCCAGTGCAGGTGCAATAACCTGCTGGGTATGGCAGCAATGTCTTCCAAAGATGTGACACAATTTTCAACAAAATCCCCGCCACCCAAAACTACGGTTTATATGGAACAATTTTTAGACCATTTTTATTTTCTAAAAAATGGCTAAAAATAAGCTTGAATAAGAATAATTTGTGTACCCACTAATAAACAATGTAGGGTCAAGAAAGTCATGTGAATGTACCACATTGGATTTTTTTTTCTGCCCACTACATTTTAATCCAAACAAGTCTTTGCAGAAATAGCTGCATTACACATTTTGTTGTAGATACAAAGAGAACAGCGATAGTCAAATGTTTAAGAATTGGACGCTATATGCTGACCTTAAAACTTCATACTGTTTCCATGACACTGTGAGAAACAACTGAATGTTAAAGGACTTTAAGAGAATGACCAAGAAATGAACAATTTGAACCCTTAACAACAGATATCTCAGAAACAGCTTATGCCACAAAAAAACTTATTGTAAATAAATTGTGTATTTTAAAGATATCTACATTTTTTGCATAGTACAGTTTGGTCTATTGCTTAACATTTACCAGTTATACAAGATTATACAAAATTCCCTCCAAATGTAGAGGACTTCATAGGCTATTCTGCAAAAACTCAAGATATATACTTTGTCATGTAAATATCCTTAATATTTATATATAATTATATCAAAATGGCGCCAAGTAGTGTAAGCGCATCGCATACCAGCTCCTCGATAAATAAAGTTTTAAAACAGATTAATTGCAATAAATGTAATAAAGTTGTTAGAAATGGAATCATTTGTGAAGGCTACGATATGCGGTATCATTTCCAAAAGTGCTGTTTGATTCACCCGGATGAAATTCCCGAAGAAGATTGGTACTGCATTAGATGTGTGGAAAATTGCATCCAAAATGGTCACAGCAATAACACGGTCCAAGTAGTAAATGATCCCTGTATGCTGAGCAAATCTTCAACTACGCAGGATTTAAATACTAGTAACATCCTAAATGAACTGCTAAGTCTAAGGATAACAACAGACACTTGGAATCGGGATATTGCTCAACTCAAAGAGGAAAAACAAGCCCTACAAGAAAAAGCGCCTGAGCCATATAACCTCAAAGTCCAAGAAGGAAAAAGCTGCACATATAATGAATGTGGACAGTGCCCTATACAAGTATACAGAAAGAAAAGCAAACACAGAAAATATAGCCATATCTACGTAAAATAGGTACGAGCTTCTAATAAATGACACCACAAAGGACAGAAGAAATGAGATACCATATTCTTCAAAAATTAAAGATGCAGGGAAACCCTCCATTAGTTCCCCGTTATGAAACTTCAAAAAAGAGGATGGAAGAATGCTGATCTTTGGAGATCGCCATGGCAGAGATGTAGCTGCAAGTGTCTGCAAGAAACGAAATATCCCGGAAACAAAAATCATCCCAAATGCGATGCAGGTATTATTAGTGTTACTGACTCAATCTGTGCTAGTACTCAAAACTTTACCAAAAAGGACAGTGTAGTGATAATTGGTGGAACGAACAACAGCAGTGGAAATCCTGAAATTGTAGGCGAGTGCCTGCCTCAATAAATTACTGCCTAAGTAGTCCCATACAAATGCAGTGTTAGTGATCTCCCGGTAAGATATGACTTCAGGAACCATTCTCCAATGCATTAATTGGGAATATGGTAAACATTAACATGCCTCTCTCTATCCAAAGTTTTAAACATGTAAAATAAGTAGAGGTATCTACAGCTGATCGTTGCATGCACATGAGACTCGGTTTGCACTTAAATTCATATGGTAAAAAAGTGTTAGGCAATATTATATATCAGGCATATGTAGATGCAGTAGGATCTGCTGATATCAATCTCACTTTACAATCAGGACAAGATGACCTACAAGTTACAGATAACATGTCAAAACAGAAAATTGGTAGTGAAAACTAAGGGATTGTACAAAGTGTAGTAACAATTAGCGAAAACAATGATGCCACTTCACATCCAAAAAACTGGGTAGCTTTTCTGCACACTCTCAGGGAGATTGCTCTATGAAACTTATCCATCAAAACATACAAATGCTGACAAACAAGTTGCAAGTTTTTGTAAGTGAAACACTACCTGATATTCTTATTCTAACTGAACAGGATTAAAGGACTATGAAATAGGCAAGAATTTCATTTCAAATATGAATGTAGCAGCAAAATTTTGTTGGAAGACCAAAACATGGGGAGGGGTTGGCATGTTTGTAAGAAGTAATTTCAGAGAAAATATCAGTGAAGTCGTAGAAACATTCAACATAAAGGTCATATAGAAACAGCAGGAGTTAAATTAAGTTGCATTCAGATAATTATCATTGGAATATATAGACCACCTAATGGAAATATGAACATATTTCTGGAAAATATATCTATTATTAGATCAAACTCTTAAAAATTGTGCATCAAAATTAGTAATAATGGGTGATATAAATATTAACTTACTTCAAAATTCGCGAAATAAGACTTGGTTAATGAATATCCTAAACGAGTTCAATGTAAAACCTACTATAAATGAGCCGACAAGAATCACTAACAAATGTAGCTCTGGAATAGATATCATAAGAAATATTTCTGAAAATGTATATAATGTATATGTGATAAATTCATGTCTATCTGACCATACAGCACAGCAAATCACATTAAGAACTCCTCTATATACACAAAAAGAAAAATAGAAAGGTACATATATGAAATTTTATTCAGTAAATATCACCTAAAAGTTCTAAGTTGCATTGTAAATGAGAAAAATTGGGTAACAGTGTATCAAGCACAAAATCCAAATAATAAACTTAGTATACTCTCTAATGTTTTAAACTACTATGTAAATATTTGCTGTCCACTTGTCTATGCCAGAAATTAGAACTCCAGAAAAAAGGAAAATTTTAATTGGATAACCACCGACATAAAGAAACTGTGTATTCTCATTAAGTTGGCTACAGAAAAAATTAAGCACAGTAGCTCTGAATCTGTTAGTATTGAACTAAAGAAGCTAAAAGCCACATATAACCAGACCATAGCTGCACCCAAATGCAACTTCATTAGTAATCAGATCCTTGAATCTGAAAATATTAGTAAAATTAGTTGGCAAATCATAAATGCATTCCACAAACCTCAATCCACTCTTGAAAAACTTTTTATAGAATTAAGTGAAAAAAGTAACGAAAGCTTAATTACCAAGGAAACGGAGATTGCTGAAGCCTTTAATAAACACTTTGTCTCAATAGGAAGAAACATTAATTTAAACAAAAAGAAATCTGAAACCAATGCCACAAAGAATATACCCCAGAACTCAAAAATAGACTCAAGTATCTACCTTTATCCCACTCATAACGTGGAGATTGCTAATATTATAAAAACATCAAAATCAAAAAATTGTGTAGGTATGAGTGCAATTCCAATGACTCTTGCTAACATAATAAACTCTGGCCTAGCAACAGGGATATTCCCAGATAACTTAGAAATGCCAAAGTTATACCGATATGAAAAAAGGTAACAAACAGAATAATTATAGACTAATATGAATCTTACCAGTGGTCTCCAAAATCTTTGAAAGAATACTTTACAACAGAATTATAAAATATCTTAGAGAAGTTCAATTTACTGCCCATCATACAAAATGAATTTGTGAAAAATAAATCCATCATAACGGCCATTGCTGACTGCATAGAAGAGACTGTAAGACACATTGATCTAAACTACTCTTCAAATAGCGTGCTTTTGGATCTAACAAACACTTCTGATAGCGTTGATATGACTATTTTAATGGACAAATTAAATATGCTTGGCATTAGGGATTTGGGTTATAAAATCATACATGACAAACAGTAAACAAATTATTAAACTTACTAATAGTTCATCCGAAGTTACATCCAGTAACAAATATAACCCATGGAGTCCCTCAGGGATCTATTCTCAGCCCCCTTTTGTTCTTTACCTGCATGACATTGAAAAATGTGTTTCAAATGATATAAAGGTTGTCCAATAAGCAGACAATACAACTATCATTACAAGAGATACAAATAATTTAATGCTAGAAACACGTCTAAATGATACAGTTAAAAATATAGTTGAATACTTCCAAAACTCAAACTTAAGTGTGAACCCTACAAAATGTGAAATGATAAGCTTTGGATTCAAAGCCATAAACCATTGACCATTGAGACTGAGGCAGTAAAAAGTGTAGACAAAATCCAATTACTAGGGATTACTCTAGACAGTAAGCTTTCCTACAACTCACAAATTGAAAAGATAGTAGCCAAATTTAGTAAAAATCTTTATGTTCTCAGATGTTTGAGAAACTCTGTCCCTATCTCTAAAGTTACAATTATCTATTTTAGGCTTATTCACTTTCTCCTTTCGTATGGAATTGAATTATGGGGAATACATCAAAACATAATCTTCAGAAGTCTTCATATTGCAGAGAAAGGCTATTAGGTATCTTGGGGGATCTAAAGTACAATGAATCCTGCAAAAGCACATTCAGAGCACAAAAAATTTCACATTACCAAGCCTTTTTATTTACAGAACAATTTTATACTTTTCCAATGGAAACTATGTCAGATATCCACACCCATAACACAAGAGGAAATCTATCACTAAACCTCCCTAGAATCAGATTACATCTATCAGAAAACATGCCTAGTTATATGGGTGCAAAGCTTTACAATGCACTGCAACACATAAAAGCTTGTGTAAATTATAATAAATTTAAGAACTGTCTTAAAAACTATTTAATAAATGAAGCGTTTTATAGCATAGATGAATATTTAAATCCTACATTCTTAAACTAACTTCCACATACCTACATGGTAACATCAAATCTGTAAATAAATACATTTTGTATCGTAATATCAATTTGTACATGGCTTGTAATTTATTATGCATAATTTGTATATATTCATGTGTTTTTTATTCTTCTATAATGCATAATTAAAATGGTTTACCTACATTTTAGTTTTAATATGAGACACTGTATATCCAGTAATTTAAGTGTATACATTGTATCTATACTCTATATAATTTATTATGTGTATTTGTGGTACATTGATGTAATGCACGACACGGTACAATATATGGTACCTAATTACCTTGTATATTAGTATTGTATAACGTACGTATGACATGGCTCAATTGTGCATCACACTGTATTGACCAACAAAAAATTAAATTAAAAATCCCTATATAGTATTTTAATCAAAATCCTTAAGAGCCATTTTTTAAAAAATAGAAAATCTTCGAAAAATGTTCCATGTAAAGGCTAGTTTGGAGTGGGGTGGATTTTGTTGAAAATCTTAGTGTAGCATCTGGAAGGTATTTTAGCTTTTTCTGCACTACTAGCGTCCGTTTGAAAATGTGATTAAAACTTAAAGGAAAGTGGTTAAATTACCGTGTGTTTTGGAGTAGATGTTGACTGCTACGGAAACGGCTCCATTAATAATCGGCAATCATTCGAGTTTGACAAGCAGATCCTACGGCTACGCCCTGTCGTCGTTTCGCAGTTGTGGCCTTCAGCGCACCGGACGTTTCCAAAAATGTTTTATTTGAATTCAGGGCGCCTCAGAACATATATTTCCCGTGAGATCTCAGTATCAAATTTTTGGGTGGAATGCAATACTTCCCCTACTTCTATGTATTAGAGAAGTAAAACTGAAAAAACCCAAATCCAAAAATATGCTGGGCCGGTCTGTTGGATTTCCAATTCAAATCTTCACTTGATAATAAAACCCTTGTGAGATTCTGCTTACACTAATGATGCAGTACGTACATGATATTTTCTTCACGGAGCCATATATTTCAAAAGCTTCACACTTTACTCCATTTTCAGATTTATCACAAGCGCTTGTAGACCACAGAACACCAAAGTTGGAGACGCAAGAACGTGCCGAGCTTCCAGAGCGAACAGCGCGACCTCTGCCATGCTGTTTGCTGAGGCTTGAAACTAAGATGGAAGTCAGCTGATAAAATAGAAATGCCAAAAATATAAAAATAAAGCTGAATTTTCGTATCAACCAGCAATTGTGTAAATGTAGGAGTTTATAGTGATACCTTATTTAATATTGAGTACCAAATAACGCGCATTCGATGTTTAAAACTGGAACATGACCTGAAAACCTAGTAAGGTAGAAGACAGGTTATGTATCGAAAGTCACAACAGTTGGTTTTAATGAAGAATTGAAGTACATACAGCGAAAACAAGCTAACCATAAAAATAAAATATACTTAGTATGTTAAGGTGTTAAAATGTGTTTGTACTATTTAGTGTTGAAATGTGTTCCAATTAGGGACTGTATTTCGAAAAGTTTGCTTTTGTCGATTGCACACTAATATCGTAAAACGAACATGAGAAGTCGTTATGAAACGTTATTAAAGATAAGAGTTCATCCCTTAAAGCGGGATTGCCCGTTATATGTAACGGACAAAGGGGCACGTAAGAATTAACCTCCAGCGCTCATCAAATGCTATACCATGTAAACATTTTTTGTGTTTGTGTGTTTTTTATATATCGCTTCTACTTGTATCCAGAAAACTGTCCTAATTTCATTTGTATTTGTGACATTTTTAATTATAGAAGAATTTGGAAACTTCATATAAAGCATCTAAAGTTAGAAATGAAATTTAACCCCAAAACAACACATCTGACATTTAAGAAGAACATATAATGAAGTTCTGAGTCTCATGTTGCTTCATCTGACATCCCCATTAATTCCATATAGAGAAGAATATATATGTATGTATTTGTGTGTGTGTGTTTAATACAGATTCAGAGGTATATATCCGCATCTTGTAAACAATTTTTGTTAACTCAAATACTACGTATCTCATATTCTGTAAAACTGGTCTAATTAAGAGCTTGTTGAATTTTTTTCCTCTCAAGAGTCCTACACTTTTATATTTACATCATTAATTTCCTAAATAAGAAAGGGTGGTGGGGGATCGGTAGCTTCTAGAGTAAGTGTTTCTTTTTCTCTCTAGGTTTTACATATCATGGTATTTAGGGTGAAATATATGTACAAGGCTGTCATAAGGTGTTAAGAACCTGAACGTCAATAACACAAAGGAATGTAACAAAGCACATTTTTTTAGACTCTTAACTCTGTTGTCTTCTTCTTGTGTACGGTTGTATTAAATATTAATGTAAAATTGTACCCGCATCTTCTTTCATAAAGTAATTGACTGAACAAATTTGACGCTTTTACTTTGTCAAAAAAAAAAAAAAGCAGCACCATTTCCTTACTATTGTACTCTTCAAAAATGTGTTCGTATATGTGAAAAAAAGTACTCCAGATCTTTTATAATGCTTCCTCTGTTGTCAGCTGCAGAATAATGTACCATAGTCTTGTTGGGTAGTATAAATTTTGAATTTAATTGAACTATAGGAAAAAATCCTGTACTAAGCTCAGCCTGCATTCATTGCTTATACCTCTGTCAACTAATGGAGATGTTGGTTAGTGTGACGCCATGTGCTCTCTTTCTGTATACATGCTCAAAGGTTATGTCTGATACCTATTTCAATTTTGAATGTGATGTAATGATAAAGTTTGATTTTGGATGTGTGTTAGTGTTGGTCTCAAGCACTATTTCCTGCTGTTATACCAAATAAATAAATTAGGACATAATGCTCTTTTCATTGCAAAATAACTTAAAGCATTTCATAAACAGAAAATTCTCCATATGTATTGTGTAACTTTGGGAATTTTTTGTCAATCTGGGTAACTCGGTTAAATGCTGGCCTTGGAAGCACAAATAGTTACATAAAACTTGTGTATTACCACATTATTGCTGAATGATTTCTACATATCGAAATGTCAGCTACCATATTTATGACAAAACACCCAACTTAAATTATATAAATGTATAATATGTATTGCATGGCAAAATATCTGCTGAAATAGTTATTCTTTTTTAAGTATCTCTTAATGCTTTATTTATATACATCTCATTTGTGAAGTCATAGTGGGAGCTGCCTTGTGAAACAACTTCTTGAGTAACACTATTTAAATGTTGTCTCATATTCACACTTTTAATTGGGCAGCACTATGGCCTCACAAAAAAAAGCCTGGATTCAATCCTAGGGATCAGAGGTGGGATTTTGTGGTAGATAAAATGGCACTTAAAATAAGTGTTCTCTGGTTTTCCCCACCAAATTCCATCAATTGCACCATCTTCATCATTGTCATCCCCCCTCCCATCAGTCTCCAATCTCTGTAAACCTGTGAAGTTAAAAGGACATTAAAATTAAAAATACTATGGAGGACAGAGAGCAATACTAATGAACGAGTGTCTCATCCAGCCACCCAAATTTATAAACCAGCATGTAGACCATTAACCTGCAGAAACAACAATATAACTGTACTGAAGTGATAATAAAATTGGGTAAGGAAGTAAGTAGGTAATAATGAAATGTTGCATTTTAAACAAATTTAAATTCTGTAATTGCTTAAAAACAATAGTATGAAAGTCATACAAAATGCTGTTACATTCTTTCTGCAGTCAACATATGAAAAAACAATTAATACTGGCACACTAAACTACATGTTAAAGTGATTCACAATTATGAAGGATGGGTGTGATATGGTTAAACACAAAGAGACATTGTTATTATTTAGAGACATTGCATTCACATTCATATTTAATAATACTGTATAATACATTTGTATGGTATTTTAAGGAACATGTGCCTACATTTGAATGGCCTACCCAATTAAAATGTCCATTAAATTCTAACCTCTTGAATGTCTGTTATTACAATCTATTGGAATGATCTTGTAGGTAATTGTAATTGCACTTAGTCACTTATGTATACACAAAGCCAGTTCTAGTTCATAAAACATGCAGTTATTGAATAGAAAATACACTTTAGATTCCTTTTCCTGGGAAAGGTTCTATGTATAACATTTGATATAACACAGTGGAGGTCCTACAGCACATGGGGACCTTAAATTTATTGACAGGCCATATGGGGAAAAAAACAAATTGAGCCCATACAGTGATGTTTGTTTGTGCTTGTTCATTTGGCACCACTGTGAGCAATGCTCAGGGAAATTAAACACATCGTACAATTATGAAGTATGCAGAGTAAGTAGGAATATACCCAAAGCCAAGAACAGCCTTTGGGGGAGGATGCTCCCTTCCCCATCATGCATTATCTAAGAGAGAAAAATTTTTAAACCATCACCATTTCAACAGTAAACTTCTCGACACGCATTACAGTAGGACAACAATAGCAAATAAGTGTTAATCACCATCACATGCAATCTGCCCTACATAAAGTGCTTTTATGAGGTTGATACTATTATGATGATTAATTCACCTTGAATAAGCTTGAAATTATAACTTTATACTTATGTTATGCTGAAATTTCAATTTCCCATGTAATTTCTATTACCTTGAAAATATGTTTGAGAAAGACATCACTTGAAACGAGAAATTCTCATCATTACTGCATGGGTATTATTTGGGAGGACAGTATACAGGGTGGAAGGTACTGCTTGAATCGTACGTTAATCATGGATTCTATATAATGAGTAGGGCAAATATGTCCAATACAATTTTTGTCATTAAACCTACAAAAATGAAACATAGTGTTTTATGTTCTTTGTGCCTGTGTCTATTAGCCATTTTATTACAGTTCAAACAATACTTTTCACCCTGTATAGGAAAACATTTAAAAGATGGTAGAGTTTGCATATACATAAAACATTATAACATATATAACTAGGATGCAACAGATCCATCTATCCCATTGACTAACAATTATACCATCACTGTGTACTAACGGTATTCCTACTACTTTCTATCCAGCATTAGTATTTACATGGTAGCTTAAGTATTTAAAGTCCAATATTAAACCTGCTATGTCTGTAGAGACTGGCACTGTAGCAAGATAATATCACAAAAGACATGTCAGGAATGGGGAGGAGTATAACTTCCTCTGCTTCCTCACCATGTGTGTTCAGCTACAAGTCAACAGACAACCAAGGAATTATTGCACTTTGCTTCTACATGTGTTCAAACAGGCATTACACGTATTCACTTTCAACTGCCAGTCGAAGAGTGCGCGCCAATGTTCCATGTTACATATTTGACCACAGCCAATGGGAGCAAAATGTGCCGGAATGGACTACCCTCCCCCTTGTACTGGAATGCTCCCTTAAGATCATTCGCTTTCGTTCAACTTTGATGGGCAACTTCGTTCTTCCATCTCCAAGCACTTGTAGATTTATCCACAAACAACTAAGCGACATAAGCTAGATAGCTTATCATAGGAAGACTTTTTAGTTGTCATAGGGTTTATAAACTCTGGTTACTGAGCCATAACAGAAATAATCACAAAGCAATAGAGAGCAGGAATTTTTGAGCAGTGTTTGGTGTGATCTTTCAAATATCGGGAGTAAAGCTAAGTAATCCTAACTATTTAGGCAGTTAAAACAATAATTAAATAAATAGTTCTGTAATTTATTATTCAGTCTATAATATTTTTCTTTAATTCATTTCAACCTCAGATTTATTTCTTAAATATTTGAAATTTCTATCTTCCCCTTTGGGGATTTGAATGGAGATTCAATATGGCCCAGAAGTACCGAATTTAAAAAATCAAACAAATAATTCAGGATGTGATGTAAATGAGATGGTAACTAATGTAAATGTGTCAAATAATAGGAAATTGCTGTATAATTATAAAGATTCTGGCCCTTTTGTTGTGAATTTAGTAGGAGTTGATAAAAATGTTAACATGATGCATCCAATGAAATATGGAAAAATGCTCTATGAAAATGAAATGAAATTTAAATCTATTGTCAGGGTAGGGAAAAATAAAATTGAAATCCATTTTAATAATTCCAAGAGGCTAATAATTTCCTGTTATCTGAATTTGATTTGAAATACTCTGTAAAATCTCTTATCCCTAAATACAATATACTAACCAAAGGTGTTGTTAGAGGTATTGATACAGATTTGTCGATAGATGAGATAAAACAAGTGGCTAAAACAAACGGTGATATAGAAATTGTCCATACATACAGATTTCAAAGGAAAAGTGCAAATCCCAAGGGAGACATACAATGGTTCCCTACTCAATCAGTTCTAATGACTTTTAGATCTCATTGTTGCCACAAAGGGTATTTATTTATGGAGTGAGCTGCAAAGTAGACGAATTTAAAAAATCTCCTATTCAATGTAAAAAATGTCAACAATATGGTTATGTGTTTAAATTTTCAGAAATCCTACAAAATATGTAGCCTGTGGAGAAGAGCATACTCTTTCTGATTGTTTAGCTTCTGATTTTCACTGTATACTATGTAAGGGAAACCATAAGGCCTATAGTCGTGATTGTCCGGTGTATAATTTTGAGCAGGAAGTCATAAAAGTAGTATATGAGCACAGGGTGTCTAGATATGAAGCCATCAATACCATCAAAAATAAATCTTATGCAGATGTCACCAAAAGGACAAGTACTAATGATAATAACCTTACTTTGCTTAGTTCAGTTGCCATTCAACGTCTTTCTTCTCCTCAAGAAATATCTGTTAACAGTACTTCTCAGTTTCCCACTAAACTTCCTAGATTGACAAAAGAAACTCCAAAGAAGAGGAAATCCCTAGACAATGTAAAGATAAGTAAACAAAGTCAAAAAATTAATTTACAATAATCTCTAATTTGTCCTAATGGTAGATCTCTATTCTCCTCTGTGACATATGTTTCAATTACTGCTGTCAATAACTCAAATTCTCAGAAGACAGTCTTTAAATCATCTGAAAATTTAAGTTCTGTTAATACTAATGAAAGTATCTTTCAGAAGATAAATCCTTCAGATCCATGCTGCTCCCATAGTAATTCCAACAAGACTTTATCAACTAAAGGAAAAATTAAAAAGAAAAATGATATTTCCTTAATGTAAGAATATGGAATTCTTGAACAAATCTAAGTCGATTAATATTAACCAATGAAACATATATTGGAATGCTCAAAGTCTTAAATATAAAATATATGACCCTTTAGAGTATATAGTAAACCAAGATCTGGACCTATTTATCTCAGAAACATGGTTAAAAGAATGCCATAATATTCGTATTGCTAATTATAAAATCATACGTTCAGACAGACCTACAATTGGTGGAGGAATACTAGCAGGAATTAAAAAATCAATTATTGTTAATTCATGTGAAATTTTAGACAACGAAGATTATTCAATTCAAGGAATATCAATGGTATTACATAATATTAAAATAATTTTCATATACAAAAAACCAAATACAAATTTCTCGATTTCCTACTGGAATTATCTTCAACCTCAATCTCATAAGGATCTTTTGTTATTTGGCGACTTTAATTTCTATATTCCTCAGCTGGATAGGATTAATGGAATATCCAATCTGCCATTTGTTGATTATTTAGCTTCTCATAATATACTTATATTGGATGATGGGACACCTACAAGAATGGGTCAACAAGATACCTCTCCTGGTTTAACTTTTACATCAGTTTCCCTTATAAATTTAGCTCAATAGAAAGTAATTCATGAAACATTAGGAAGTGATCATTTTATGATCTCAATTATGTTGGGAACTACATCACTTAACATTTTGAAAAGTAACTGGCTTTCAAGAAATATTAATATAAATTGGGAAAATTTTAAAATATTTATGCTGGAAAAATATTATCATTCTTTCCCCGTCCCAAGTAAATTTGTTTGTTTCCTTCATTTATAAAGTAATAGATGAATACCTTAACAAATTTCATCCTATAAAAAATTTTAAATCCAAAAACAGAAATAAACCTATATGGTGGAATTCTAATTGTCAGAAACATATTGAAGAGAGAAAGCTTAGATGTTATAATTTCATGAAACATAAAACAATGGAGAATTTTCTCTTAATGAGACAACAATATGCTAAAACAAAAAATATCATTAAACAGTCGAAATTTAATGGATGGAAAGAATTCTGTAATTCTATTACGTTAGAGAATAAAACAGTTTCACAAATTTGGAATATGGTACGAAGCTTCACTCATAAAAAATTCCAGCAATTTCCTCCAATATCAATCATCACTTACAAAATAAATTTCTACATCTACTGTCGCCTGCTCCAGTTTCTTGTAATATTCCTCAGATTATGAACCAACCAATTTTACATTGGAAAAATTATATAGAGAGTAAATAACTTTACTTTCAATGAACTTCAAGGAGTTATTAAAGGACAAAAGGATTCTATGCCGGGCCCAGATGAAATTAAATATAAAATGGTTCAGAACTTTCCTACAGGATATCTCTATTTATTATTTCATGGATATAATTTTATCCTTTATAGTGGTATTACTCCTAATATATGGCAGAATTTTTACATTATTCCAATTGAAAAACCAGGGAAGAATAAAAATAGTGAAGAAAATTATAGACCTATAGCATTATCTTCTGTTTTTCGTAAAATTTTAGTAAAGCTGCTGGCACAAACGATTCAATTTTTCTTGGAGAGAGATGGAGCTTGGAAGAAATCAATATGGTTTTCATCTAGGATATGGAACAACTCACAGTATGAGTATACTAAATTTGGAAATTTTTCAAGCATTATCTAAGAAAAAGGCACTACAAGGACTCAGTTTGGATGTTTCTCATGCTTATGATACAGTAAATTTAAATATTTTAATCCTAAATTTGCAGAAATAAAACTTACCTAAGAAGATCATAACTCTTATATATAGTTTATTAAAAGATAAAAAGATTCAACTTTATCCTAGATTTCATAATGCTTTACAACTCTTAACATCAGAAGGACTCCCACAAGGATCTCCTCTCAGTCCAATTTTATATAACTTATACATCTATCAATTATCTCTTATGAAATCAGCATCAACAAATTTATTATTATATGCAGATAATATTTTTATATATCAACATATCGATTTTAAAAAACTTAAAAATAATGATGAAGAGTTTGAGAATTTGGTTAACAATGGTTTCCTTCAGTTAGAAGAATCAGGACTTAACATCAATCCTCAAAAGAGTAAATGGATGATATTTAAAGAAGGAAGATTTGTACCCAATTTGTATCTGAAAGTACGAAATGAAATAATCCAACCAAATCAATGTGTAACATTTTTAGGAATTATCTTGGGTCATAAATTGAATTGGAACAACCATTTTAATTATATAGCTAATAAAATAAAAAGTATATTTCATATTTTACAGTATATTTTTGGCTCTTCTTGGGGAGCTCATCCTCAAGCTATGATAATTTTGTTCAATAACCTCATCAGCTCAGTAATACATTATGGTTGTTTAATAACCCATAATCCATTAAAAAGTTCTCTTCAAAAACTTAACAAGGAAGTTTATGATGTTGCTAAAATAATTTAGGTATCAGAGGTAATCCATGTACACATCTCACATTAAAAGAAATTGGATTTAAAAATTATCGAGATACTCAACGTATTTCAAATTATAAATTTCTCTCCAAATTATTCAATTGTTCTGAAGATAAACTTTTCCTTCTGTTATCTCAAATTAGTAACTCAATTCATGTGAAGAAATTAGAAAATCACGAATTTGGATCACAATTGGATGTCTATCAAACCTGGCAATCACTCCTCGTCATCCTCGATACTGTGTCAACTGGAAGATTCTCTTCAACAATTTGGATATTGATACCAGTACTTTCTCCAATATAGAGTCATATCACAATCAATATTTTTTACATTTTCTTCAGAAATTTCCTAAGAAGACATGGAATTTATTCTTCACAGATGGTTCCAAAAAAGTATCAGAAGGATTGGGAGCAGCTGTATATCATTATAATTTAAATGAATCAATTCTGATTAAATTAAATGATAAATGGTTCATTTATTCGGCTGAAATGTTGGCCATCAAGAAAGCTATTCAATCATCAGAAAACATAGATATAAATTTAATATTATATTCACAGATAGCAAATCATCTCTCCTGGAACTCCAAAATTTCTCTATTAAGAAAAATATTAGTCTTTTAGAAGGGAAATCAAATTTTTTATTTATCAAGCTCTACTTGATAAAATAATAATTAAATTGATATGGGTCCCAGGCCATAAAAATTCTATTGGTAATGAAAAAGCAGACTCTTTGGCAAAAACAGCAAGATATGAAGGAGATTTTTCATCAGAACCACTTCCTTTAAAGGATGAAAAAATCTTTATCCTTAATAAATGGTGTGATAATTATTCTCATAACTTGGATTCTTCTATGAAATGTTGTATTAATAAACCTTGGTTCAGTAATATCAACATCAAGAAAGAAGACCTTAAGGTTATGTCCAAAATAAGATTGCAAGTAGCTTATACACCAGATTTTCAATATAAATTAGGCAAAACTGTTAATAATAAATGCTCATGTGGCAATCTTGGTAATTTAGAACACATTTTATTTGGATGTTCTTTTAATGAACAACAAAATAATAAATTGTTATTAGAATTGTACAAATTAGGTTTTTCTGAGCCCATTAAAATCACTAATATAATAGAATATGATCCAATTAAGGTTTTTAAAAAAATCATTACTCATATCCGTAAATGTAAAATCAAATTATACGTTAGGATTACTTGGCCATTTCAGGTTTTGGGAATGGTCAACTATTACGGATAGGGTGATTAGACGTCAAAGAGCATATAGCGTCTTCAGGACGTCTCTAAATAAGAAGGAAGAAGAAGCAATAGTAACAAAACAGATAAAATTCTTTCTTTTAGCAATTCGTCCTAGTTTACATAAGTCAGATTGCTAATAATAAAAAAAATTGCAAGAAGCACACCTAGTTTTCGAAAACCACATTTACAAACCCTACTTCGTTGTCCTGGTCGTCTGTCTCATTGCTGATGGATCCACTTAAATTTAATTTGTAAATTGTGGCAATCATTTTCTCAGTAAGTTGAAATTCCACGCAGTTAGTGACACACTCGGCAGATAGCACCACATCCTTGACTGTGCTTGAATGTAATTTATTCTGTGACGGCCTGGTCTGTGGCGACGGCGTCTTTATTAGATTCACTTTCGAGAACATTCGCTCACAATAGGCAGAACTAATATATTGAGCACAGGTTTCCTAAGTCTAAGAATTCTTGGTTCCCATGGAGTCCTTACTTTCCTTTATGAATACCAAAACATGTCCACTTCCTTAATATAGCAAAACAAAAGCACACGAAAGTGCATATTAAGTTTGGTTGGTGTACTTAGTTTTTGACATAATCACGCAATGGCTTACGGGTGTTTTTGCACTTTATTATAGGTACTTTTCACAGAACTCTTCTCACAACGAGCAGAGGCATTTCTCATTGGGGGTCATGGTAAGTTGAATTCCTTCTCTTTTTGTGGTGAAACCCGTGTATCGCCTTTTTTATCACCACATGCCTTAGTTTTTGTTAGCGTTGGTCCAATTTCGGTCGATCAGTCTGTGCCATAAAAGTCTTAGTGGAATATCATCTCTCTTCTCAGGGGCGTAGCGAATGTGATACCGCCCCCCTAAAACAAAGTGTATAACCTATTAATGTATAACATAAATATAAACACAGATTACAGTAGATAAAAGTTCAACTTTAAATGTAATATGCATATTTCCACGTTATAACAACAAAGGGATTAATCGTTCATTATTGTAAGATTAAAATAAAACTTATCGATACATTTCATTAAAAACAACATATTTACTATAATACACTAGAGTGATTGAAATTAAATAGGTGATTAGGCCTATCAATAAGCATAATATACCTCTAATCTATTGTTAATTTAGGTACTTATAAAAAATTACTGTACTCACATTGTACTCATTGAAACTGGACCATGCGGCGTACTTTCTGCGATGCGAAGGTGGTGTTGATTTCACTGACACCAGTGTATCTAGCCGTTTCACATTCGATAAGGAGGAGACCGAGGTCACTAAGTCTGTCTGGGTCATGGAATTTCGCAGATGGTTCTTTATAAGTTTTAGTTTCGAAAATGATCGTTCGGCCGAAGAGAGAGTAACCGGAATAGTTAGAAATAGGTAACATGCGGTGCATAAGTCTGGAACACTAGCAGCTGCGATTGAATTTTCGATTACTAATAGATTTGTTAAGTCAGCTAAAGAGGTTAATGAGGCTATTTCTTTTTTCAGAACATTTCTGAAACATATTACCTGATCTGGGAATTCACTAGATAAATCTTCTTCATATCCATTTTGAAGAACAACTGCTGCATTGTAAATCTCTTCGACGGAAGCAGCATTTAGAAATTTTGGGGAAATAATTTTGAAGAAATGGTTGACATTGTGCATACCTTCAAATCTGTTTTTAATTGGGCTACAACGATATCCAAACAGTCATTAAAACAATGGTTCTGAAATATATCTTTGGGTCCACTGACACTATTCATCAAAATTTTTTTTTCACTTTTCGAATTCTTTTATTTTCAAATTGTGGTGGAATATTCCAGCTCTTTGCCCAAGATGTAGCTGATGACAGTGCTCCTTCAAAATGGTTTCGGTAGAATATAAATCGTCAGCTGCATTGTGAATAAGAGAACAGCTTTATCAAGCTCCGCATTTTCAGATTGCATAATATGTGATGCTAAATTAGTACATTCTAGTATCTTTGATTGCAGCACTATCTAAAAAATAAATTGAAATTTCTTACTTCGGTTTTCATAGCAACAGATTGTTGTCTTTCTTTTTTTAGATATTAATATTGATAATTAATGTTAATTTAATATTTCCAAAAATAAAAACTCTATAAATAGCGGTCTTAAATGTCTATTATAGGGCTATCTGAATAACTTAGTGAAGAGTATCAGACTTACAAGACTAAAGGCTGGGGTTCACTCCTCACCTTAAGTCATCTTTATTCCAAGATTAGAAATTGTATAGAAATCTACCTTAAATCTCGAAATTGAAGGTCGTATGGAATCCCAAAGGGTAATCAACAGGCTACTGTATGCAAGGTTTGTGTCCAATCCTCGCCTTAACATAGCTAGTTCGATTCTTTCCCCCAAAAAGAGCAAAAAAAATAGTATGTTTCAAACTTCTAAATGATTGCACATTTTTCCACACTAAATTACTTTGCACTTTGTCATTTCATTGGAGATCTTAGAGATCTATAAATACGATACAAGAATTGTGAAAATGTACTACCTTTCTATCTGTTAAGATTTCATGGGTGTTTGTCTAGAGGGGTTTAAACGTCAAATTCGTTACAGAAGAAAGGTGCCAACTTGGTTCCTCCTTAACGATGCAGGAGTAATTGATATATTGCAACATTGTGTGCGGTTGGATGTAACGGCATCTTGGCAAATGAAAGTTTATTGCACGTGTCCTGTTCTTGATATGAATCTAATTCAGTTGTGTATCTGGTTCCTTTTAACTTTTATATTTGATGTGATTTCATGATTAGTAGACCTGAAGTTGACAAGCTATACCAGGTTTCTCTTGCCTGTTTTTTTTTATGCTTATCATACATTCCTTTAACCTGGTTTGTAACTCTTTAGTTTTCTCGTGTAGTATTTACTGCAGTTTGAACAATTGATCTTGAACAGGCTTAATTTTATTGTTCTCGGTTATTCATTCATTATCTGTTTACCCTCCTCTTATGAGGTGCCTGGGGTCAGAGGCCCGTCGAGGAGCAGACACTCATGGATCAGACAGAGCATCCAGGATGGGTGATCAGCCCGATGCCTGGTATGGGATGAAGGAAGTAGATGAAACGAAATGTTGGTGAAATGGATGAAAGGAAAGGTGATGATGGAGCAGTTGGTGGAATGAATGGCGGGAGAAACCGGAGAAAACCCGCCCAGACGCCGCTTCGTCCACCACAAATCCCACATGCAGGTCCCTGGGATTGAACCCGGGCCGCCTCGGTGGGAGTCTAACCACTCGGCCACGGCGCCGCCGTTCTCAGTTATTGTTTTTTTTAATTTACAACACAGTTTTTGTATATTAAACTTATTGCGTGGAGCTAATGAAGTGTTAAAATTCTTGAACTTATTGCCGAATTAACTGCTGCATATATAGCTATTAAATTTTTCAGGTACCCCACAGCATTTATGTGTTACAATAAACTATTTTGTTTGAATAACAGAGGGTTGAAACGCTCAAAAAAATTAAATGAAATAACGAAAACAAGAGGCACTCTAATGAATCCTCCAAGTGACAAGTACTCGCTGAACACGAAGAACCCAGATATATTTGAACATCCAGTGGATTTATTGTTCAGTATTTCTTTTCGTGTATGTTGAAATACGGATGAGTTAATATAATAAGTTCTTCAGTGAAAGTTACTTAAATAAAAATATTTATTAACTAATATTTACTTCATTTTTATTACATTTTAAATAAAACCATTTCGTTTTTTAAGGCTTTTTTAAATATTTAAATAAGGAAAGAAGAAACTTGTATTTTTGTGACCGTTCAAGGGTTAAATAACAGAAACATCTACACTGTAAATTTGTTTTACTGAGAAAATGTGGTGGCATTGAATACCTTAAATCACTGTATGCTTAGATAAACTGATATTGCTACATATAGAAGGCCTTTTAAACCTTAAAACAATTCATCTTCCCCCTGTACTTCTAGGAAATTATAGGACAATGATATTGTCACGGTGAGATCGGGAGGTGTCTTGCTACAGGTCGTGAGGTTCACTACTCCACCGTGGACCTGACCTGTGCAGCAATACCACAAGCCATGGTTAGCTCGGCCGACTTCTACAGATCCTAACGAAAATGGGTTCCCACCAGGGAAGGAATCCTACTTAGGGCAGCCTAGTAGAATGCGGTGGGTGGGTAGATAGGTAGAGCATGTATACCCGCCAGCTGCTACCCTACAGTTTAGGAACTATTATTCCTATCCCACTAACATATAAAGTCACAGGGTTTAGGTAAAATATATTTAATATGTCCCCAGATAATTCCCTCAAACGTTCCACATTTACAATGATACCTTGGAAGTGATTTGTTATTCTTACCTTCGCCCGGGATCATGCAGCTGCCGTCATCTTGGAGTATTCAAGTTCTACACTCGCGGAAAGTTAAAGTATCGTAACGGACTACCAAGTGCCACAGATTCGTGTAGTAACACCGTGTTGATAAAAAAAAGACGTGTACCTAAATCCGGGGTTATGAATGATTCCGACATTACGTCACACCAAAGATTAACGTCCTCAAAGCCGCGTCACCCGAATCCACGCATATGGCCAACAACAACCGCGAAGGAACCCAAGGTTAATGGTATCCCACTCAGCACTTCCTTAAAATTGAGTTCCTGGCATCCATCAACCGTTCGTTTCCAGCTTAAGATTATGGACATGCTAAATTCCTTTTTTTATATAATAAATGTTAATATATACACTGGTGTGCAAAACCTAAAGGCGAGATGGGTAAAGTAACATAACAAATGAACTACATTGTGAAAGTAGATGATGGTGCGCGTGCATGTTGCCAGAGGTCTCTCACACGTACACAGAAAGCTGGACGTCAAATGGCGTGAGTGTAGCGAGCCTATAGTGCCAAATGGGTCTGGTCCCGCAACACGGGGCAGTTGACGAAACAGGACAAGACGGTGTTTGGCAATTAGCGAGCTGTTGCGGTACACTGTAGTGGTGTTCTTCATTGCAACATGGCCCGTAGACACCATTTGGATGACTTCACACGGGGAAGAATTATCGGGAAACTGAAAGAAGGGCGAAGTGTGACGAGTGTTGCTCAGGAGTTTGGAATTGCTCACAGTATTGTTTCACGTGCATGGGGAACCTACCAAACCACAGGCACTGCTGTTCCAAAGAGAGGTGGTGTTCGACCACGCTCAACTTCAGCAGCAGATGACTGCTACATTGTGCAACAGGCAAGAAGGGATCCACGCCAAACAGCGGGTGCAATTGCAACCACATTTAACAGGTCAGCTAGGCACGCAATCTCACGATACACAGTGGCACGGCGAGTACACAGAGGTGGTCTCTTTGCCCGACGGCCAGTACGTTGTTCCATTGACATCCGTATATCGGCGGCACCGTTTGCGATGATCCCAAGAGCATCAAAATTGGACCAACGAGGAATGGGGTCGCGTGCTCTTCTCGGTTGAGAGCAGATTCAGCCAGTGATTCTCAACGTACCCTCATCTGGCGAGAGGTGGGAACACATAATGAACCCAGGAACATCCTTGAACATGATCGTTTTGGTGGTCCGGGTGTTATGGTTTGGGGAGGCATAATGTTGCATGGGCGCATCGACCTCCAAATCTTTGAACACGGTACGCTCACTGGTCAACGTTATTGTGATACCGTACTCCTTCCCCATGTGGGTCTTTTCAGGGGTGCAGTCGGCCCTGACTTCATTTTTATGGATGACAATGCGCGACCACATCGAACAGTGCAGGTGGAGGATCTCTTGGAATGAGAGGATATTCGGTGGACTGGCCTGCCCGTTCCCCCGATTTAAATCCCATCGAACACGTGTGAGATGCTTTGGGGAGACGCATTGCAGCACATCCACATGCACCAACGACCATTCAACAGTTCTCAACAGCGCTGGTGGAGGAATGGAACGCTCTACCACAAGGACTGCTTACCAGCCTTGTGGCCAGCATGGGAGCACGATGCAGAGCATGCATTGCTGTCCGTGATGATCATACACCCTTTTAAGCACTATGCATCTGTTTCTGTAAATATAGAGAGCCATCATATATCGTATTGATTTTAGTGTAGCTTGTGGTCTATGAATAAAAGTGGCATTCCTATTCGTCTCATTGCATATTTCGTTTAGGTGCCTACTGTAGCATACCGTAGCAGTTCCCTCTATGTATGATTCAAGTTTCTTCGAGCTATGTTACTTGGCAGTGTCACAGCATGCGAAGATTACTTTCGTCCTTAGGTTTTGCACACCAGTGTATATATATATATATATATATATATATATATATATATATATATATATATATATGCGAGTCTTCTCATCCTGCGGATCTGTAACTATGCAACCCTGCATTTTACAGACGATGCGAAATGCAGGTACTGACACCGCATTCATCATCCCGGTGATTAGGGCTACGGTGGTGCTCGTTGTTAACGTGCTCTAGTAGCGCAATGGTTAACGTACTGGAAAGTCATGGTGAATGTCGGAAATTCAAATCACGTCTGCAAATAAATGAGGTTTTTTATTCATTTCTGTTCATGTTTCGAGAACGTTCTAGCAAATCATGATTTTTTTCCGAATTTGCCTATAAATATGAAGTTCCAGCTCACTGTGGAACAATGTTTTCGAATAGAGAGTGCAGTAGAAACGATGGTTCTGTGCCGGTGACCTTGTTTCCTCGCGCACTGAAGAGAGTCTATGTCTAACGCCAGGCAGCTCCCTGTCTGTCTGTCTGCCTGCTAGAAGACTTTGCTTACGACATAAACATACAACACCACAACATTACATTGACTGGTTTATTCTCACTATTATCAGATTGCTCTATCATTCTTTTATATTTACACATTATACACAAACCTTGTCACGTAAATACATTGTCGTAAACTAGCAGGGCTTTATTATTGTTATAAACACTCTATACCAGACATATCACCACCGTCGTTTTCTTCTGCAAGACTTTCCCTTTCATCGTCATCAGTCTTCTTCTCGTTCGCTGTCACTATATTTCCTAACCTGGATTACAGAACCTTCTAAGACATTTTCAAACAGGCCTTGTTATTCTTCAATGTATTTGTCTTCCTACTTAATGTGTTGAGAGGCATTTTCCCGCTTTTCTACGCTAATGTCCTCAACATGTTGTTAACTAAGCTTAATCAATAACATCATGTAGTTTAAAAGGGTGTTATACCAAGCTACCCATTGCTTTATAACAGTCCGGATGAGTTCTACTCGAGTAAGCCCCGAAGACTAGGGCGGTAATCGGAGAACATTGTGTGCATGGCCTAGAAACTATCAACTTAAATTTTCGGAATAGGTTTTGATCCTTACTTAGGTTTTAAAGCTCCAAACTTAGGATCCTTTCATAGAATAGGGCAAGTTCTGCATCGTATTTTGGTATGAGGCGATGGGGCCTTTTCCAACTGCACACTATGGTACGGTGCGTTATGCATCACCATGATGGATCTGAGAGGCAAGGTGGGAATTAGTTTTTCCATTAGCGATTTCTTTGTATTTATCCCCATCATTTTGTGTTCCTTTGTTATTTTTACATAAAACGTCGCAGAAGGCAAGAACCTCTAATAAACACACCAAAATGCACAATAACTATATGCAATCCAAGTTTAATTACAGAAACACAGGGGTGCCATTTAGGGGGCAGGGGGTCAATTGGCCCCCTCCCCTAGGTTACGAGCAACATAATTGCTCTACCAAATGAAACATTACAATTGTACTATTAATAGCAATATTTCACATTTAAGAAATAAAACATTATATATATCCTTACAATCAACATGAACATTTGTGAAACTGCTCCAAGCAATCTTGGCCCCCCAATGCACAAACTGAAATGACGCCCCTACAGAAACATATAGTGACTAATTTATAAACACAACGTTCAAGGTAGCATCAACAGACGGCTAACAAGAGAGATGTTACTCGAACTACTGCTGCCGCTAGACTGAAGCGATGACACTTACTGCGCATGCCCGAGAATTGGAGGCTCGCTCACTGTACAGACAACCAGTGCGCATCGAGCCTTCACCAACACAGAACCATCGTTCCTACTGTATCTAGTCGGGGAAGCGCAGCAGAATGCAACGGAGGCACGTCGGCTATATCAACAGAGGTTTCCTCAGAGAACATTTCCTACAGATCACACGCTTTTTCGAGTTGCGAACCGCCTTCATGAATCAGGAACAGTGCACAAGACACCACATCCACGAAGAGATCACCCTGTCTGTGACCAAGCAACGGCGGAACGTGTGACTATATCATTCAGCATCCGCATTGTAGTACGAGGGGCATTCACAGGCATATCAATATTAGGCAATCTTCCACGTGGAGAATACTACATCATGCAAAGTTTCACCCTTATCTTCAACTACACCAGGAACTACTGCAGCCGGACCATGGACGGAGAGTGGCGTTCGCTAGGTGGATCATACGACAAACTGAACAAGATCCACATTCTTTTGGCAACTGTGTTCTTTACAGACGAAGCAGGGTTCTACAACACAAGCCATGTAAATCGCCACAACATGCATTACTGGAGCACTGTAAACTCACATTGGATGCGAGAGGCGGCCTTACAAGTCCGATGGGGTTTCAACGTTTAGGCTGGTATATTTGGTGATCATCTAATAGGCCCGCCCGTATTTTTATGATGACCAACTCACTGGGAATCGCTATATCCACTTCTTACAACACCAACTACCTACTCTACTGGATGAAGTGCCGTTGCAGAACCGACTAAGTGGTACCAACAAGTTCATTCGGCCGTCATGTAACGGCTTATCTCGATGCCACCTACCGTGAGTGATGGATCGGACGGCATGAACCAATAGGGTGGCAAGAAGGCTCACCAAATCTAATCCCATTAGATTTCTTCTTATATCGTATAACAGGAGCGTCCAATGACTCCTCAACAGCTCAGGGAACACATAATCTTAGCTTGCCGTGACATCACACCGGTCATGTTGCACCGGGTGATAGCTAGACTGAGATCTTGCATCCGCCGGCATGGTGGCCAGTTCGAAATACGTATTACAACCACATGGAGGAAACAGTCAAATTGTAAACGTTTATCTGTGTGATGGCCCGACAAGATGAAATAGTCACTGTTAAATGTACTACTTTGGGAACCAGAGAGGTTCACAACGATCACAATATGGGCTTGCAAATGTTATCTAGTTTGTATGTAGTACTGCATTTTGTAAACTCTGAGAATAATTTATTGCCTTTCTTTTGTAATGAAAGAATAGATTTAAATAGTAAAACACTATTTAGTGATGCCTTACTAAACATAAAAAGTACCTTCAAGTGGCAGTATTTGAACCTGGGACCTTCACCACTTTAGGTCAACGTGCACACTGTTGCCCCACGAGTGCAGGTCACTGCACGCAAAACGGTGCAGAGCAGCCATTTCGGCCGAAATTGATATGACGCGACGCAGTGGACAGTGTTTACAATATAGCCTGTACAACGCCGGGACTGCAGTTTCTCAATCCGCAAGCTGGAGAGAGGGAGGGTGGGGGGAGGGAGTGTATGTATATGTGTATGTGCGTGCATGCATGTATGTATGGCCAAGATAACCGCTACAATATCCAAGATTTTTATGATGGATCAGCCCAATTATCCCCTATAATTGTAATTTCATTGAGTTTTTGTGGTATTTATAATAATGATGCTGGGGTTATGTAATATACAAAATTCTCTCTTTTATGTAATTATTGAATATGTGTTGGTAATAAACTCCACTACAAACTACAGAGAAAATTCAACAAAACCTTCTTACATACAGGGTATTAAAAGGTTTTGACGGTGGCTACTCCATCGGACGTGATGGCCAACTCAATTTTTACATTGTTGGCAGTTTCACTCTTTAAACTATGAGAATTTATTCTGACTTTTAATCTTGGGATTATGCCTTTCACAAACGTCTTTTAAAATTATTTTGAGCAAATTAGGTGACCTCAAAGCACATATTTACGGTAAAATCTTCTATCAGAATTTTGTGTTGAATACAATATTTAAGGGGTCTAGAAACAAATGTACCAAATGCAATTTTTAGGAGTCTGGTGTAGACAGACAGAGACAGAGCGCGCATGCGCAGACATGCCAGTCGAGAGAAAGAAAAGGGTATCGACTCACGAACGTACAGAGCGAGAATTGGAAGCTTTGGAACTGGGGACAGTGATTATCATGATACTGTTGACGATAGCAGGAGTGGAAACAAACCCAACACCGGTTGAGATGGAGCAGTTAAGATATATGTTGGAGAGTTTACTAGGGGAAAAAGTGAAGGAGATGGTAAAGAAATGGAGAACACATAGAGGAGACAAGAAGAGAACAAAAAATTAGATATACAGACGAATCAAAATAAGATTGTACAACACAGAGAGAAGACAGGAGAGACAGCATAGGAAGAAAACCTGCATTTACAGATTAAGGGAAGATCATACGAATCGACCCGCAGAAACTGTAAGAGAAATTATGCAAGGAAGACTAGAAATGAAACTACAAGGATGGGAAATAGACCACATGTTCCAACTAGGCAGAAGAAGCAGAGGACAAGAGCCAATTTTGATAAAATTCATGACAATGGATATCAAAAGGTACCAGAATTTTCATCGAGCAAGGCTATAGTAAGGAGGAAAGAGATGGGGCCTAAACCTTACGTTTAGTTCTAACATGACTAGTAAGAATGAATGCATTATGCTGAACAGAAAGCAAGGTAAGGCATTGTAGATTTTTGTATGTAAAGGTTAGGGACAGATGCATAATTTATTGTGTATATTTATTTATTTTTTGTGGTGGCAGGTACTCACTACAGACTCCCACATTTCAAGAGTGCAGTCACAAGACAAAGGCAAAAACTCCACAATGCTCCAACATTACACAAGATGATATTAACAAATTTAATGCTGCTTTCCGCAGCAACAAGATGAAAGCACTTAAAGATGCTTTTATCTTGCAATAGCATAGATCAGATGTAGTAATTTTTTCTAGGTGCAAGCAAAGCTTCAGGTTAATTTATTTGCTTCTCCTATGTAAAGTGAAACAGCAACATAATATTCTGAGGTTTTGTGCTGTAACCAATGTTTCACATAGCAAAATCAATACATTTCATTTTATACACATATAATTTCTTTGTGTTAGCATCAAAACATACCAAGCACAAATGTAAAATTCAAGTTTGAGTTTTGAAAACAGTGGCATTCAATTTGCATCATTGAAATATATTCATATAAAGAAGGAATACAAAAAATAAAAAAGTAAAACCAGGTTAAAAATACTTAAACATAAGATAATTTGAATTTTCCCATAAAATGTATGTGATTTTGTAAGTGGTACATTCTGTTCCTAGGCCCCACACTTCTTCTCGCTGCTCTAAGTAGTTGCCAGAGAAATAAAAAGTATGAATAAAAATCTTTAGTCTGCTTATTTTATTTAAATCTTCGTGATGAGAATGACAACATAACCGTGTTTAGTGAAGTCCCTGGATTTGCTGGTGTTACATGTTATTGGCAATACTGATACTTTAATTGACAAGTCCATTTCCATCCAGATAAATGTTTCAAACCTTATCACACAAAGAAAACCTACTTAGAGTGAACCTGTGAGTGTGTAATACCAATCTTTATATGCATAAAACTTTCAGCACACAGATCATTTTTGCACCCAGAATCGTAGTAAATTTTTTAAAACATCAGCACAAAGTCTGGTAAGATCTTCTCCATTTGCACAATATTAAATATAATGTAAATTAATAAATGTAAATAGCATATTTTTAATTTTAGATCAAATTTTGAAATTTGTTAAATCTGGCCCAATCTAGTTCTACAAAGGAAGGATTAAGTTTTTCTAATATCAATAAATTAAACAAAGAGCCAAAATATATAGCAGTAAAGATGAAGAGTTGCAGAAAGTTAAAATGTTATTGCAGTCTTATTTTATTTTATAGCAAGCTGGCTTTAAAGTTACTGGTACCTCCACATACCGTTAGGGGGTTACAATTAGTTGAGAGAGGCAAACATAATACAGACAAAATATACAAAGAGAAGAATTACAAGCAGATTATACTAATTGTAACAATGAACAGTTGAATATCAGAACTCTTATGCTGTTAGCCTTTCTGCCATAGAGAAAAAGCACAAAATTGTTACAAGATGATGATTTACAATGTTATGTATAATGAATTATTTCAACATCACTTACATCTGTCACGATGACGAGCTCATCGCTATCTGATTGACCATTACAGGTTAGCCAGCAAAGAACAATTTCAGTAGGGATTTCATAATTGTTTTAGGTGGTATTCAGGAAACACTAATCTAATTTATATCAAGGCATTTGGAAACTTCCAATCTATGATTAGTGAACCAAAAATGGATAGGAAACTCAAAGAAATTCTCTGCTCCATAAACTGGCATTCAAGAAAATGTTTTACACCATAACAAAGTATGAATTACTCTTGTGGTCCTGGTTAAGATTTCTAATTCTGAAAAAGCCCACCCTAAAATTTTGAAGAAAGAAAGGAAGAGAGGGAGGGAGAGAAAGAAAGAAAAGAAAGAAAAAAAAGAGAAACAGCAGCATTAAATTACACTCCCTTCAGTAAGACCTTCTAATAATTTAATTTTTTGAAATGAAGTTCATAAAAATATTGTTGTGGTATTCAGAAAGTTAAAGATATGATGTCCTTCAATGATAGACACTAAACAAGCTAGTATCTGTGAGGTAAATTCTTCAAATAAAGAACCTACTGAACAGTGAGGTTGTGTTTCTGCAGGAAATAACAACTCAAAAGTTGGTGGAAAATTTCATATTACAACATAAGATTTTCGTGTAGATATATGAAAACTGATCTTATCAAGAGATCTGTATGCAGTTTGCACTGAACTTTCAGAGAATCAGTTACAATACTTGTTCTCAGATTTAAAGAAATTGCTGTATTATGGGCTGGATTATTAAAAACCGGATGAAATTTCAGCAGCTTTACAAGGTTAAGCTTGTGCATCAACCTTATTTGAAGCTGTACAATGAGTGTGGTACAGAAAATACACACATTAGACAGCAAGTCATGTGAATTTCTGCAATTGTATTAGTTTGTGATACGCAATAAATTACATTGTTCACAAAGAAGTAAAAATGAGCAAGGCAGGCATAATCACTTTGTATACCATGCAATGCATTCACAGGCAACACGTAATTGACCATTGTGTATAACAATTAGTAACATACTTGCCGAATGATTCTCTTTGAGCAAATTTAGTTTACTTACAATAGATGGAACATACATTGCACATAATCCGCCACATAGCAGCATTAACTGTAACCTCCTAAATTAGCATAAAATGCACAAGTAAGGAGCCAAAGATGTGAATGATCAATAATCCACCATGTTCTCATTTTATGAAACTAATTGTTCTTTTACAGAAGCCGTGTGTTCGACAAGGTTGGATAGGTAGGAACAGACCTCTTCTGGCAAATGTCACACTTTTAACTTGAATGGCTTTTGGCATTCATGATCAAATAATGTGATTTCAAAGCTGTCAATGGAGTAAAGCTCACATCATAATTTCTACAAGTATATGCTTATCAGCCCATGAATTGATTCTTGTCCTTTCATATTTGATAACACAGTATAGCTACCACAAATTTCACACATGTAAGGCTTTTTGCACTCGTATATCAAATTATGTAATTTAAAATGTCAACCAACTTAAATTTTTCGCAAATTTCATATTTGTGAGACTTTACCACAATGTATCAAATTATGTGATTTAAAAAGCGACAAAAGTGCAAACCTTTTCTCAGAAATTCAACATTTGCAGAGCTTTTCGCCTTCTAATATGAAATGATGACCTTTCAAATCACTAAAAAATATAAACCTCCTTCACAAATTTTACATTTGTGTTACCTTATATCCTATTTATTGCTTTATGGCTTTTCAAATGCGACAAAAAAAGTAAACCTATTCTCACAAATTTCAGCTTGTGAGGCGTTTTACTCTCATCTATCAAATTTTTCGATTTCAGATGTGCCAACTGAATGAACCTCTTATCCCAAACTTCAAACTTGTGAGGCTTTTTACCCTCATCTATCAAATGATGCCTTTTCAAAAGTATGAAATTATAACATTTCAATTGCAACAAAAGTTAAAACAGTTTCTCACAAATTTCACACTTATACGGCCTTATACCCTCATATATCAAATATTGCAATTTGAAATCTGCAAACTCAGTAAACCTCTGCTCACAAATTTCATACTTGTGGGGTTGTTTTTTATCCCATGTATCGTATTATGCATTTTCAATTGTGATAAAACAGTAAACCTCTTTGCACAAATTTCACATATGTGAGGCATTTCTCCCAAGTGCATCAAATTACGTCTTTTGAAAACTTGACAGTAAAGTACTCACAAAGTTCACAGTTGTGAGGCTTTTATAGCCCCATGTTTCAAATTATGCCTTTTTAAATATGACAAAAGCAACCCTGTTTTCACAAATTTCACACTTGTGAGGTTTTTTTACTGCAAGTATACAATTATATTATTTCCAATCTGACTACCAAGTAAACCATTCTCAAAAATTTCACACTTGTGAGGCTGTTTACCCCATGGATCAGATTCTGCCTTTTTAACTGTGATAAAAAAGTAAACCTCTTTCAATTAATTTCATATTGTGATGCTTTATACCCTAGTGTACTAAATTATGCCTTCTCAAAAATTTCACACTTTTGAGGCTCTTTACCACATGTATGAATTATGCCTTTTCAAAAGTGACAAAACCTCTTCTTACAAAATTTGACACCAGAGGCTTTCTGCCCCATGTATCAAATTAGGCCTTTTCAACTGTGATAAAAAAGTACACATATTTTCACCAATTTCACACTATGAGGCTCTTTACCCTCTTGTATCAAATTATGCCTTTTTAAATTTGATGTTACATTGTATGGTTTTATTGTTCTGTTGAATCACCTAACATATGATTCAATATCTTCTGACAAATTTCATATTTAAACGTTGTGAGGCTTTTTGCATTCATAAATCAAACAATGTGCCTTCAAGGGCTTAAATTAAACAAATTAAATTGAGTTTTGTTTATGGATGCTCTTTTAACTACAATGATTCTTAGCATCCCATCCTATATTGGGGCGTGAAAGACCAGAAATTTTGCACAGAAGCCTCCTTATCAGGCTTGAATTTCTTTTACGTGCCGTATCACAAGGATGACCTCCCTTTGCAAGGAAGCTTTGCTATGGATTATAAAAATCCTGAAAAATCAATTGCCCTATAGCAGGTTTGAACTCACGAGCTTGTGAGATACCTGTAAACCATGGAGGACGATTTCAAAGTTGACAACTGAGTAAACCTGTTATCACCTTTTATGCAAATATATGGCTTATCGTCCCCATAAATTAATTTTTGCCTTTTCAGTAAAGCTATCACAAATTTCATATGGTGAGGCTTATTGTACTCCTATATCAAATTATGCAGGTTCAAACCTGACAAATGAGTTACATTTCTCACAAATTTCATACTGTAAGACTTTTTACAGGGATGTATCGAATTATGCAATTTAAAAGATGATAAAAGTGCAAACCTCTTCTCATAAGTTTAACGTTTGCAGGGCTTTTTACCCTCATGTATCAAATGATGCCTTTTCAAATTGCTCGAAGAAGTAAACCTCTTTTCACAAATTTCACACTTGTGAGGCTTTTTACCCTCATGTATCAAATTATGCCTTTTCAAATTTGACAGAAGTGTAAAGCTGTGCTCACAGATGTCACACCAGTGTAACTTTTTACCCTTATGTATTAAATTATGCTTTTTCAAATATGACAGAACAGTAAAGCTCTTCTCACAGATTTCACACTTGTGAAGCTTTTTACCTTCATGTATCAAATTGTGTGTTTTCAAGTGTGACAAACGCCTAAAACCCTTCTCACAAATTTCACATTTGTGAGGCTTTTTACCCTCATGTATTAAATTATGCTTTTTCAAATTTGACAGAAGAGTAAAGCTCCTCTCACAATTTTCACACTTGTGAGGCTTTTTACCTTCGTGTATTAAATTATGTTTTTTCAAATGTGATAAACGAGTGAAGCTCTTATCACAAATGCTACACTTGTGTGACCTTTTACCCTTATGAATAAATAAAGCCCTGCTGTAAATTTCTTCCCCATCACTACATTTACCAGATTGTTCTGAGTGAATAAGTTTTTCTACAGGTGATATTTTTGTGACATCACTTTCACATTCCAGACAATTCTTTCCATATCTGAAATTTGCATTTTTTCCTGAGGCTTCAGCAGAGGGCAATGATGAATCACCACTGCAATCACCAGAAACTGCTTCAGTGCACAATCTGAAATGTTGGAGGATTCGGCATTATGCAGAGTAATCACAGAATCAAAGGGAATTAAATCTGAAAACAGAATATCAGATAGCAAATCCTCAAATGTAGTTACAAATTCTTCATGTAGAGCAACTTCATTGCTCATTAGTCAGATAACTTTGTTAATCTGCAATGTTACTAAGTAATACAATCTTTGAAATGTAAAACTTGTTGACAACACAACCAGACTGATGTTTGTGCCAATGCAAGTAATGTGTGCCACATGCAATGAGAATTACATAAACTTTTAGATTTGCTTTAACTATCAAAAAACATTCTCTTAATGAAGTGGACATGAACAAGCCAGGATATAGTCTGTAGCCATTACAATGGATGGAATGTCCATGGCACAGTTAATGTTTTTTTTATACTCTGATATATCACAAGAGTTTCTCTATCCACTCTTCTTACAAAAGCTCATTTTTCTATCTAGTTCACTTTAATTGATGGAAATGTAGTAGTGGTTTCATTACGCATTTTGCTGCATGTACAAGAGGGATACAGGCTGGAACAAGAGGAAAATCTTTAAAAAGGTGATGGCTATATGCTAGCTTTCAAATTCCATACCCTTTCTATGACATCACAGGAAACAGACAAATGGCATTAACATTTAAAATAGTATGTAGTATCTATAGGTTCAAACCATAAGAATAAATACCTCAGAAATGGTTAATGGTACGAAAATTAATTTGATGTAAATAGTGTCTTATCTACATTTTTTTTATCCAAAAATTAAATTGAGTTTTATCTATGTATGTTCCTTAACTATTATGTTTCTTATTATACCATTTTATACTGGATGTAAAACACCACAAATTTTGTTCAGAGCCCCCTTTATGAGGTTCAGGTTCTTTCACATGCCTTAAATCTATGCTACGGAACTATCAGCTTTACTTCCCTTCCAAAGGGAGCCATGCTAAGGATTTTTCTGTATGAAGAAATCCATTGCCCCCTCTGAACTTGAACCTGCAACCTCAGGAATTAGGGGCTAGCATGGTAACCCTAGATCACGGGGGACCACATTTTAGGTCTGCCTTATGATTTACCAGTTATACAATATTTCACATAATTCATTAAGAGTGCAGAGGCCTTCACAAGGTATTTCAGAAAATTTAATAGTAATGGAAGAATCAGATCTCCCCATTGCTCACCAGTTATCAAGCATAGTATATGGCATGGACAACAGTTCAAATATAAATCAGAATTTTTCTCTGAGCAAAATAGTTTCTGGCCCTTGAATGGTTATCATGGGGAAGTCTGGAGAAATTCCTGAACTCTCATCCTCTACATATCCAAATAACCTCAACTTGAATACAGAATATTTAAGTGATTCTAGGACAGAGAATATTTATGTTTCTTTAACAGAGAAATTAAAAATGGTTGTAATGTACTGATGTTGCTAAGTATATATATAGTTATTTACTGTTTTTCTTAATTCAGAAGTAAAACCTTTTCCAAATGAAGTTTTGACAATTTTTTTTATTAAATTAGGCATCTGTATTGACCTCACATACAGCAAGTCTCTCCTTTAGTCATACACAATGAGTAGGCAGAAGGTGAACACATCTATCAAGCTACGCATTATTACAAAGTTTATTACGAAGGAAGATGTAAAGCCTTCCAAATTTTTTAGAAGGTTTCAGGAAATGTTTGGGAAAGAAACTCTTTTTAAAGATCCTAGTATATGAGTGGCACAATCATTTTTCACAAGGCTCAGAATCTGTGGAAGACGAGTCCCTCACCAATGTTGACTAAAGGAAATATATAAGTTGTTTGCATTCTTTTTGAGGCAGATGGACACATAACAATCTCCAAGGTAAGACTGCATCAGTAATGAGCAATTGATGATGAACTTGACTATGCTGGGTGGGTTCCTTCTGTTTATTCAGGACCTGGTAGTCTGTCAACAGGTATCATCAGGAAGCAGAGGAAACCACACACCAGTCTGAGCAAGTAAGCCGTAGGGTAAAAAAGGTAAAGCTGCACCAACCAAGGCCAGATGATGCCCATCAGCTTACAACTGCTTTTTGGGACATTTTGAACACAGACTTTCTTCATGAAAGAAGGACATTAAATGCTGCCTACTTACTGCAGGTTATGGTTTAAGTGAAAGCAGCTTACTATAACAAACAGCTCCAGCAACCATCCAAAACAATTTTCCTCCTACATAAGACAACATACAGCTATGCTGTGAGATTCATTGGATACCTCATAAACGTTCACAGTCCAGATTAAACCTGAGGATAAATTATTTATAATTTGTTTGGACCATTTGAGAGAGCTATTCAATCATAATGCAGCACTGGAGGAGTTTGTGTATAACTGACCACTGATGCTTCTTTCTTTAAGCAAGGAATAAACAACCGCCATTTCAATGGAAAAAGATACTTTGAAATTGGACTATATAGAAAAGTGATAAAACAATTCTTGTACCTTCTTATTGTTTCAATAAAATTTAAAAATAAAAACAAACTCAATATTTTATCTAACCTCATATTAAACCCTTCAAAGTATCTTGGACTTAATCATATAACAATGAAGCACGGAACAAATTTCACTATCCTGTCCTTTGAGAGAATATTATATTGCCATTTACATCAGTTCGAGAATATGAGACATCTGCTGTACTGTAACTTTTTGAGTTATATTCAAAACTTGCTGGCCTGACCAATGCTGCAACTTTATTGATAATTTGGTTAATTTTATGCCTGTCTCCCTATTACTTATGAAATTAGTGTAGAATGATCTAAAAGATTTTTATGGTGAATACTTATAATTTAATTTTGTATAGCTCTGGCTATTCCAAATAAAGGATAAAAATCCTGATATTCATCCAAAAGGATGTTAAACATTGGTGGAACATCTGAATTCCTTAACCTCCCCTCCCTAAGGTTTTCAGGTTTTGGAAATAATAATAAGTACTCTTTGACAGTGGAACAATCATCAATCAAAGGTATAAATAATCCCAGCAGGTGAAATTTTAAACCTGTGCAGCATATCTTTGGTTCCCATAGTTGCTATCAAGTTAACTGTTTTGGAAAAAAAATCACATAATCGTGACCATAGAGAAAATTGATCCTCTCATTTGTTAATTATAAAATATAGATTGGCGGATTCTGAATGTTAAATGCACAGAATTCTCTCCCTTTAAACATTTATATAGCATTCGCTGCTATTAACTCGATTATAATATACAGAGGATATGAAGCAAAACATTCTTACATGAGGGTTACTCAAAAATTCTGATACTGATATCACAACTTTAGCTTATGTTTATAAGTAGATACACTTCTCTTTTATTTTGATGTGTGTTAGCTACTAGATCATAGCCATACACATACACACACTAACACAAATAATATGTCTTATGCTTTTTTGTTGAATAACAACAAATACATCTTCTCCACGGCATTCTCAATGAAAAGTTAATGCCTTCTTCAGAATTACGTTCTTTTTAATTCCTAAATGTTCATATGCTAGCATATAGGCTTTGTAAATCCTTTAGTAATTTATAAATTGAAATTAGGTGTTTAAAGTCAATGTTGGTCAGAAAGAATAGAGCTTTTCAATGTAAAAGAAAATCAAAATCAGTTGTATTTTGAGTGTGTCTCTCTCTCTCTCATTAAAATTTTCTTCGTTTATGACATTAATATTATGACCAAACAAGCTTGATACAATCAGTCAAGCCATCAATGAAGGCTTTGAGTGTGAGGGATTGAAGAAAGCAAACACACACAGTAGAGTTGGCTAAACATAGGTAGAGGCTTTGGCTGGCTACTCTTCTAGAACATTTGCCATCTGCATTCTAATTAATTTTGGAACATTGCATTGATGTGTCTTCATTGCAAGTGGGGCCTATAGAATGATGACAGATAATAAATGGAAATCAGCTAAGAGATAGCTACGAGTTACAAGCAATTTGTAAGTCAGAGCTGCAAAGCAAGGCTTGTAGCACCTTGCCATTTATTATGGGCTAACTGATGTTTTCATTTGTCACAGTATAGATATTGCTTGAATAATTTTGTATGTTACATTCGACACAACTTTCTCCCTTTATAATGCATATATTCAGTAGACACGTAAATGTAGTTGACTACAGCATAAAATGGAGCAATACTTACTTAAATAGCATTATTAGGTTTTGGCATCCACTACAGCGCTAATCTTTGATAAATGGCAATTAAAGAATTAAATGTAACATAATTTGTAAAATTATAAATAGGATCAATGTTTGGTTAAGTGATATATCATGCCCATCTACTGTCTGTGACTCAGGAGTTTAGCTTTGTCCTTGAGGTTGACGTAAGCGAACCTGAGAGAGGGTTGTGTTATTCTTTCCTATCGCTTTATTGTTTACATCCTGTTCCAAAGGTACTTATCCTTTCTTTCCGCCACAACAAATATTAGGCGAAGTAACATCAATATTACATTATTACCGCATCAAACAAATTAATTATGATCATAATTTCAATAAGTGAACTTGTAAAGCGTGTATACATGTAAAACAGTATATTTACGACACTATACATGTGGAATATTATTTTACTAACCTCATTAATCCAAAGGGTATGCAAGATCGATGCTGATGATTCGGAGTCCGAGTCATCGGATCATATCCCTTCTTGCTCATCAGAAGAACTGCCGTTTGCATTTGAAATAATAATCTGATCGATCACATCAGAAACCACACGATCCATGGACAGTAACCATCTTCTAATTTTCTAACATGCCGGTGATATCCTACCCAGTGTTCTGTAGGTACCGCAGAGATTCCTTCGTTGGTTAAACTCAATAAACGAAATAACGAAAATTCCCCAGTAACGTTGCGCTCCCTTATGAAGTGCTTTACTGTCGCCCATGCAACCTCAATGGGATTAAGATCGCAATTGTAAGGCGGCAGATAGAGTGGAGTGTCCATGTGCATTAAGGATGCGGTGAATCTTAAATACCTTTTCTCTTGGTCAATGAGTGTTTCCTGCACTACCATCAGTAAGCACCCCTGTGATCCCATCAGCTTGCCAACATTTCTTGAATGTTAAATTATTGTCCATCCACATTTCATCCAAATAAACGATATCCCTGCCTTGACTTCGGTATTCCCTTAGCTCAGCCAAGTATTTGCATCTCCATTCAAAAATTCTTGGTTTTTCGATTAAGATTGTTCGCTTTCCTCGGCACTTGCGCCATCTAAATCCCAATTTCCGAATAACTCTCCTTAACTCTCCCCCCAAGGAAATTGTATCTTACTTCTAATTACAGGAAGTAACTTTCTGCATGTCGGAACTTTCTTTTTATTGACGTAGAAGTCCATTATTGTCCGCTTAATGAGCACATGTCGAAATCGCCTATATTTATATTTCGTTCTGGATTTGGAGGTCTTGTCTTGCCTGCAGTGCGTAAAGGGCTTCCTTCTGTTCTCTTCGCAATTTCTTGTCTTATATTCTTAATTGTTCCCACAGACACACCGCAATAATTGCCTGTTCTCTCATCCCTCGCGAAATTGGCAGAATTAGTTGTTTCTGCTCTGCTTCCTTTTTGCATTGCTCGTTTACATGGTTTACTATTTTGCGAGCCTTGCTAGGAATGGTTTTTCCCTTTTTCCGAAAGTTAGCCATTTCACTAATGAATTATATTAATTCGACACTCGCAATACAACGCGTTTAACACTGTAGCATCCACTGACACTGCCTGCAGTAAGACTGCACTTGTTGACAATATTTTTGAACTGTTGGTGTTGCACTATCTACACCTTATGCAAGAAGCTCCCAGTCCACTGCACGCTTGCAGTTCAAGGACAAAGTCAATCTCCTGAGTCACTGACAGTATGTATATTGCATGGAATAAATAGCATGGGCTTTTATTTTTACATGCATTCTCTGCAGAGCAACAGCAAATAATTCACTTTTGTTTCTACATGCATTCCCTAATGAGTAACTGCCATTTTCTACTATATGGCATTCTCAATAGTCTTTATAAGTTCCGTTTAGTATTTTAGAAAAAAACTGAATTATAATTACAAGGTGCTTTATAGCCCAAATCTGGCTCAAAGATGGCTTTTCAATAGGTAAAGTACTATCAAAATTTGTTGAGAGGTTTTTGGGATTACCCTATATAATAGCTACCCACACATATACACACAAGTTTTTTCTCCTTATAATATTAGTATAGACAAAGAAGGACCATTAAAGGCAATGTAACATATGAATCAGAAGGCTTCTTATTGAAATATTAGCCAAGAGCTCAGTCTTACCTTGGTGGTTTTACTGGAGTGAAGTGCCCATCCTGTAACACAATAATGCAAACATACAGATTCAGATGATTATCTATCACCATCAGTTAAATGTCCTGCATCACATACTTATCTTTATATTACCCGATTCAATTTATTTTTAAATTGGTATATGGCATTGAGAGTTATGCAGAAACAAAGATCTGATGTTACATAATGTAATAGTGCAGAAACAAAGATCTAACATTATATAATGTAATAGTGTGAAGAAAAACTGAGCAAAGGAATAAATAGTTTGGTTTGAAGAACAGAGAACTGGCAAAAGGAATGTAGTAAAGGTAAATCGTGATCCATTATTCAGTTAGTACAATATTAAGGAAATTCTGATGTGGTACATTCACATGAGATTCTCTACCACTGACAAATTCACATACATTAGTATTCATAAAAACAGTTAAATCCCATTCAAAATGAAAAGTAAGCACAGACAGCATAAATGAAGGACTTTGCATGCATGTTATTTATTGGGAATATTATTATTCATTCACATATAGTGCTAAGTAATACAAGAGATTTCACTCCAAACTTTATGCTTGCATTGCATGCATAGAGGAAGAATTCTGCAATCTTTCTTCAAGCACTGCCAACTTATGAATTATGGAAGATTTTATGCCATCTACTGTATAACCATGGTGGTCTTCCATTTGGTTACGCCATGCCAGACACTGATCTTATTTTTGCTTGGTACAACACTGTTTATGTCATATTCATTCATGCAGAATGGATTAATTATTACATTGATTATAGTATTCAATTTGAAACCTGAGGTACATTCACAACTTGCATAACTAGAAACCTGTGCAAATTTTGCATTATGTCTAAGCTTATATTGTAAATGCGGCCTTAAACTTCTATCCACATTAAGTTATAGTATATTTTTTCCCAAGAATAATTTCAAATACAGCAAAAACTGCTTTAGCTATAGCATATAAAACCTCATTCCAGTGTTTATTTATGTTAACAAACTCTTGCGATTGAGACAAAAGCAGAAAAAACAAATTGCAAACTTTCAAGCATGTCCATTAGATGACCTATCGGAAACATTAAACTTGCATATAGGATATTTTGGAAACATCTAACACCACAAAAATAAAGTAATAAATTGTGTACATGGTTGAGATTTGCATTTTTCCTCTAATTATGTTTTGTCTGTTTTTAAGGCTTCTTAGATATAAAAAATTGAATTAACTGAAGGGTCTTTGTAGCCTAGATATACAAATCATTTGTCATGCAATAATGTTAACATGTTGGGAAGGTAGAATAAGGCTGAAAAATTCACTGCCATATCAACATACTTAAGAGCCAGGTTTTTAAATAATAAAAAAAATTAAAATTTTACAAATAAAGAGTAGTTTGGGCTGGGAGGATTTTCCTGAAAATCATCTTGTTGCAACTTTGGAAGATATTAATCTGTTGAGCTTTTTGAGAACACCCTACAAACACACACAAACACTCATACTTTTTCTCCATTATAATAATGATATCAATAAAAACAAATTCTTTTGGGTTTTCAGAAAAATAGTTTTGTCCACAATCCAGACGTATCTGAATATATTTTATAGAACATCCTATTCTATTTAAAGCCAAGAGATTTGGGATAACTGGGCTGTAAAACTGACAATGTTCATTCATTCCCTAAGTATTCAGATATTCACATAAAATAATATGTACAAGTGTGTCATAAAGAAAAAAAGTGGTTTTGATAATTCTTTCACGACTGAATCATGTCTCTCCTGCAGGACACACTATAAGACATTTTCAAACATTTTAAAAATGAGCAGTTAGGGTTATCCACATACTCGTATCCAGTTTCATTCTAGTTTTCTCAGATATTGAATATTGGCAGTTTTTTTATTCTTTAATGTAAATATGCCTTTTTTTTTTGTTTGTTACTATTATTTTTAAGCTCTTGCAGTCCTATGGCGTATAAGGAAAGACACTAAATTTTATAATGGAGTTGTCTGTATGTTTTTAATGACTGAATTTCTCTGTGGTTTTATGCACCATTTGATTCTTTTTCTTTCTTTTCAAATTGGAGGAAAGTGTAACTGCTACAATAATACAGAGTATTTTTGGTATGGTTTCAACATAACTTCCCTCAAGTATATTAACAAATTTCCAAGAACTATCACCAAAATTACTTTCAACCCTTTAAAAATACACCATATGATAAACACTGAACACATTCACAAACTATGCCTTATCCTTATAAATTTTGTATTACATAATTAAAACATTTTTATCAGGTGCATAATAAACAAAAATTCTAACTGCAGTACATTTAAACAAACTTACCTTAATGTCATTACAAACAGATGAAGTTTCAGTTTCCAGCCACCAAGGTTCTTCTTTAATTTCTATTTTGTTACCCACTTCTTGAACACCATTGTATTTGTTAACCTTCATTACAGGATCAACTGGAAGAAATTCTCTCTCATTCTGTGGACTAATGTTTATTTTGGTATCTATCTTGCAGTTGTTGCTGTATGAAACAGTTTCACACTTGATCTGCTTTATGAGATATTTCATAAAACAGTCCCTCTCTTTCTCTGAATAAAAGTCTGGAAAAGGAATCTCTGATTTAACTTCTGTTTTGATTGCCATGTCACAATCAACATCCAGAGGCACAGCATCACTAACTGTCTTCATTGCAACATTTTTGGTCAAGAACTTTCTCTCAATTTGTGAGGCTATGTCATATAAGACAGGATCTTCTTTGATTTCTATTTTGGTATCCATTTCATAACTATTGTTGCATCTGATGCTATTATGTCTGTGGAGAAACAAACATATCATGAACAGCAGAACAAGCAAGCAAAGTGTATAGTAATGTGACAGGGCTACCTAATATACTTTGTGTGTGTGTGCGCGTGTGCGTGTGCGTGCGCCCTGTTCCTGCCTAACTGCCACTACTCCTCTGCAGTCATTGGTTCATATTACATGTCTTCTAACACGCACACACTCAATAACTGTAAGGTCATGAGAGAAGACCTCATCTCTACTCCCCTCTCCAGAATCATTGACTCATCTCACATGTATTTTAACAACATACACTTAACTACATGGTCATGAGAGACAACTACTGAATACAGTTGTCTGTTACTGCACCACTCCCCTCTCTGCAGATATTGGTTCCTCTCACATGTCTTCTAACACAATAACTGCATGCTCATAAGACAAGACCACTGTATAATTAGGCCTCATTTATGCATGCAATTTCATGCCGTGCGACAAGGAATGAAGTGACTCGACATAACTTAAAATGGTCGATTTATGCATGCGACATGAGGCCGTCAAGTGCAAAACTCACCTTATCCAGATAAAATGAATTTTCAGAAAACGTGAAAAACTAATATTAGGCAAACAGCATAACATTTGAAAATTCTCTTAATGTTATAATGTCCAGACTAGATGCTTAAATATGCATGTATTCTCTTGAAAATCAATCTCAAACAATATGGCGGTAAATCAAAATTTAATTTTGGATAAGGCGAGTTTTACACGCAATGGTAGTGGATTTGGTGAGTTTTGGTGCAAACACAATACTAAATTACAATTAAGTGCAAACATTTTCGATTTACTTCTGAATATTCGTGTTTGACAATTTAATAAATGACTTCTTGCAATGTTTGTATAATTATAACCATTTCTGATTTCATTTTAGTTAAAAAAAACTAAATTTTCACAATTTTTTCACCAATTTCGCATAAGGATGTCCATGAATCACTCCTTTCATAGTTTGATCACTAAAATTGACAAGTTTTCATATCACACATCTTATGACTTGTAAAATTTACATATTATGTTTAAAATGCAATACTAATAACTAATGTTCAAAAACAAACATATCAAATTCTAAGTTGTCCTTCCTCACTATCCAAGAAACTTTCACAAACAGCATCTACTTCTTTATCATCATTGGCAGCATTGTTTTTAGATATTAAATTCTTATAAAATACAGGCTTTCATTTTCCTCCCAATTATCAACAAATGTTTTTTTTTTTAATAAATTTTGCACATCTAACTTTTTCCTCCTTTACTTTTACACCTACATCTAAATTCCTTGCAATAAGCATTTCTAAGGTTTTGCCTTGCTTCAGAATGGTTTTGCCTACACACATATCAGCCCGATAATTTGCCTCACCTTTCAGTAGAACCTGGCCTGAGGTAAAACATTGTAAAATAATATGTTTAGATGCCTTTAATTTAAAATACCAGGATCCTGGTGACTTCAATGTTTCCTTTGCAGCATACTTCCAATCTTGTACAAATACATCTATCCCTAGTCTGATTACCTTTCCAAGATTTTTATAGATTTAAAAGTATTCTTCAGGGCTACTGGTAGTGTTTCTCATTCTTATTTCTTTCTCTATTTGCCCAAAAACATGATCGAGAGGGGTGAATGAATGGCCAGGAATGGGAAAGATCATTTTTATCACCTGCACGTTCTGTGGTGCTTGAATAGCAAGCCATTTGTTATACATGCCTATCATAGTGGTGCTTTTGTTTTGTCCACAGCAGGCATCTGCAAATATCCTTACTTTCTTAACTCCAGAAAAATCGGATTTACACAGTTGCCCATATACTGCTGATACAATTTTGTTTGAACCTTTAGGGCATTCATTTTCTGTCCAAACAGAATTACAATCATTCTGATTTGTCACTGTTGTCTTGGATGAACCCTACACAATGGAGAAGTTACACATGTATAAGTGCCTGCTGGAGTATGCTGCCTGATCCTGTACTTTTGACAGTACCATATTTTTTTGACAGTGAAATGAAACGTTGCTACTTTATCATCTTCTTTCAGGAGATCAAAATATGCCTTAGCTCTAAGTTTATGTATTCGTTTAGCTATCAGAAAATCAGAACGTTTAGTTTTATCTGTTTCCAATTTTATTTTCTCATCATAACAAAGCCAAGTCAGCATACATCAGAAACAGGGCTTTTGAAACCTATATTAAATTTTGCATTAAAAATATTACGAAAGAAACTCTTAAGATGCTTTCAATGAATTAGATGCCTCTGCATTATACATACGTCTCATTTTATTAATGCTTAATTCCCTTGGTAACTATTTCCGTGTTGATGTTTTGCTCCTAGAATAATGGATGTCAAGTACTTTAAACTTCTGTATGAATTTAATAACAGATTCTCTCTTATTACTATTTTTGTGACATCCTGTTTCCACCTCGGAATTCCTTTGGTGCCACTCCAGTTTCAAGGTGTCTTTTGTACTCTGTCATTTGATATTTACAAAATATCCAGAAACGTTGTCTGACACACCTGAACTGCAGACTTTGTACACGTTTTACGTGATACTTTGTTGTAAAACCCCTCCAAGAATCGTCTTTGACAGCATGTTGCTGCTTCGGTATATCAGTTGAACAGTAAGTCAGTATAACGCAGTCTTGTTTAATTTTAGAACTGCAGCTGTAGAAGGCTTCGTGGAATTTCCTTATGTCCTTCTGTATCAAGTTACTGTATTGGAATGACTTGCTGTTGTGATTGCAGGCAGGCAGGCAGGCAAGTGGTGCCGAGGCTTGCTGAATGGCTTTAGCAATAGAAACTATTGTAAACACATCTGTTTATTCCCATATGAGTCATATCTGTCAACAATAGAATAATACTATTTAATTGTAATTCGATCACACATACCTTTCCCTGTTCTCTCTTTCATGTTTCGACTCATGGGATGCCCTTTTCCTCGTTCTACCCTTTCCACCAACTTTGGGATATCAGAGGACTCCATAATAACACATCTGCACCTTAGACTAGTCAAAACTAAACTAAAAACAGTTGGAATCACACAGGACTGCCAATGTAGGGAAACAGAGAAGTGAAACTGCTATATTTCTTAGTGCTGGATAAGGTGAGTTTTGCTCTTCACAAAGCACAATTGTAGTGAAACAAGTATTGGATAAGGCAAGTTTTGCTCTGAATTCCAAGATGGATTAGACGAGTTCTGCATCAACCGCCACCATGGATTTGAAGAGTTTTGCATTGAACAGCAGTTTTCGGGGCTCTCTTGAAGGTGTATTAGATGAGTTTTCTTTAAACCCAAAGTCACCAGTTCGTAGAGAACTGCAAGAAGTATTGAATCCCATGTCTAACTCAATTTTTTTAATTTTTGGATAAGACGAGTTTTGCACTTGACAGCCTCACATGTTGCACTGTAAATCATTAGGAAATCATTTCTATCAATCCATGGTGGTATCATAGTGAAGGCGTGGGATAAGTGCTGTTTGTTTTCATATGGTCTGAGAGATGTAACCTTGACTTTAGTATAAAATATGCATAAGCTTGTAACAGTGATATGAATTTGAAATTATATAGAAAAATGTGAGTCGGAATTGAAACACTTAACATCACTTACATGTTCTACAAGTTGACTGGTTTCAGGAGCTAATTGCTCCCATCATCGGAAGTGGCCAGCTGGTTCCTGGTGGTGATGAAACTCCATAGTGGGTTCGGTGGCGGCAATACAAAATTCATCGCATGGTGTTTATGTTTTGTGATTAATAAAGTTTCCCAAGTATCCAACTCTGAGTGTGTTTTGTCGGTTTTAAGAGTGTTATATTTGGTGTGATGTGATTTGTTGTCCAAAAGTGATGTGCAACTGCGATTTGTCCATTTGTTTGTATTTGATGTGTCTCATATGTTCTTTTAATCTGGTCTCTAAATTTCTCTTTGTTTTACCTCTGTATATTTGGTGACATTCTGGGCAATTAATTTGATAGATTCCTGCTTTTTTGTTCTGAGGTATTTGGCCCTTTGATTTGTTGCAGAGTAATTTCTCTATACTTAAAATGTGAAGAACAAGGGTATAAGTTTGCTGCTGACTGCGGTGAGGACAATAACACAGTTGTAACATAAAAGCTTGAGTGTTTAATTTATCTAATTTAGAATACAAAAGAACAAATGGAAACAACATGAAGCATAGATAAAATGTTTAGCTTATAAGTACAAATAAATCCTAACTTTGTATTGTAAGTTAGAGCAGGACTACTCTATTGCTCTGAGACTGTATGTATTTATTCATGCAAAACATAATTATTGACAACTATATAACTGTAGTAAACAAGAATATTTATGAATTCAAGTAATGCTACAAATAATATGAATACAGTGCAACTAATTGCATTCCTTTATACAACACAAGAGAAATAGTAATAGATGCTAAGTAACTATCTCATTCACCATGTGCATCTTGCCTCCAAACTGCCCTTACGGGCACTCATTGATGAAAATAAGCCCAAAAAGATTCTAAAAGTCATAGACATGAATTTTGTGTTATTAAGTACAACATACATTTTACTTTAGTTCTCTGCAGTTTTTAAAGCCATATGGTTGTTTAAACCACAGTAGATTTACAGTTAAATGTCTGTAAACCCAGGTTCCTATAAAATTATGGTCAAAAGGGATAAGTTTTGTGTATATTAAAGTGAACAAACCATTCAAAGAAGCTTAGCGTCTCATTCTATCCTATTGGGCATGAGAGATTGGAAATTTTGCTCAAAGGTGTCTTTATCAGGCTTGAGATTCTTTTACCTGCCATAAATCTATGACACCCACCGGCTTTACTTCCCTTCTGAAGGAAGCCATGCTAAGGATTTTTATGCCTGAAAAGTTGGATATTTTAATAACCTTTCCACATAATACAATTTTTGGTATACATGTGTGAAATCTGCTTTACTTCCACATAAATAGCACTACTAAAAATGAAGGTTTTTTTGTTAACATGCTTAGTTGTGGAAGAATTAAACAACATTAATGTTGCATAAATATTTAGGCTAAAAATTGAAGACCATATTTAAATTTTCCCCCAGATCAGTAGGATAATTAAACATTCATCTCTATAGTTTATTTATATACTATTGAAGAGTGAAATTATTAAATATTATTTTTTAAAAATTATAATTGCATTGTGTAGAGCATTTTTTTCACAACAGTTAAAAAAAATGCATCTCAAAAACCAATTTGAACATATACATGACATTTGATATGCATTAAATCCCTAAATGCTAAATTAAATTTTAAAATGAATCGAACTGAAACTGATTTTTAAAATTTCACAGATGGTATTTATAAGTAATCTCATTTTCCTTTGCTATTTTTCTTTTTGATCTATCAGATGTTTTATTGACTAATTTTGAAGATTTAGAGGCTAGTAACAGTGATGTGTCATAATTTAAAATAAAGAGAGTTGAGGGTTGTTACACTACATCACTATAATATTCTTACTTGAACGTGTTTCGGGAGATGGCTTGTTCCCATCGTCAGCATGTTCTCAACTGATATTGCCGGTCATCGTCTGGGGGATGTGTGTGGCTAGTTTGGTTATTACTGGCGGCAATATCAGTGTTTATTCTTTGCTTCTTATAGACTTGTAAGTCCAAATTATTGACTAATTTTGAAGATTTAGAAGCTAGTAACAGTGATGTGTCATAATTTAAAATAAAGAGAGTTGAGGGTTGTTACACTAAATCACTATAATATTCTTACTTGAACGCATTTCGGGAGATGGCTTGTTCCCATCGTCAGCATGTTCTCAACTGATATTGCCTGAACTAGCCACACACATCCCCCAGACGATGACCGGCAATATCAGTTGAGAACATGCTGACGATAGGAACAAGCCGTCTCCCGAAATGCGTTCAAGTAAGAATATTATAGTGATGCAGTATAACAACCCAGATGTTTTATATTGTTTTATTAAATTATTCTTATTCTAATAAAAGTTTTCGCTCTAATCAATGTTGTTATTACCTCCTATGGAATGGTAGAATTTATTTCCTAGTTGTTTTTTATTGCTTTACTGAGTAACTCCATGGTTCTTTTGTTATAGGTTTATCATGGGTAACAAAGTTTCCATGTACATTAAAAAACATGCTTTCCATTTCAGCAGCAACCAGTTGGAGTTTCATGCAAGGCAGAACTAAATTTCTTCTTGAAACAGTGCTAATCCAGCCTTTGTTGTCAACGGACATTAATTTTGTGTATATTTCTTACGTGAGGTACTGATTGTTTAAATGCTGTGAAACCCTGCAATACGTTTAAACCCCTTCTCAGATATTTGTATTTGTGCCAATATTTCACAGTAATTTTCTTCATGTTCTTGATCTTCTGCACCATCTGGTTTCAGGATTCCTTTAAATAAGTCTACCATTTCACAAAGCTCTATTTGAAATGCACCTGTGCTTTTTTTCTTCTGATTTTATCACAAGTAGTACGCTTTTGGTATCCCTAATTATAACATTGTAAAGTAATTACATCATTTTGTGCTATTGTTGCTAATTAGTAATTATAGTGTCAAGTATGTAATTTAGGAAGGTGTCTTAGGCAATAATGTTTCAATTTTAATGAATCTATTTATCTTTTGGAAATGAGAAATATAGTATATGTCTTTTCTTTTTTTTTTCTTTCTTTCTTTCCCCCTACAGTAATTATCACAACTATATCCTACACAATGACTGGAGCTCACATAGAGTGAAAGAAAACTATCAATGCAGTCTCAGTGACGTAAACATTCATGAATTGTCATCAAGAGTATTTGCAAGTGCAAGCAAGATGATGTCACCTTCTCTTGCATAATGCGCACTCCTACACCAAATGGCAGCACTCACTCATTCGCAATGCGACGTGCATAAACAGACTCATAAACAACCGTGTACATTAAGGTAACGTGACCCACATAATATACATCCATGTACACTGAGAATATGCAACTGCCACATATGCCACACAAGCTTGTGTTTTCCAGCTTGTGCAACGCGTTGCATGGCATAAATGCCTCTATTTAACTCCATGCACTTTCAGATTGCATTGTACTTGTCGCATGCCATGAAATCACATGCATAAATGAGGCCTTATAGTTACATCTGTTACTGTCCATCCCCCCTCTGCAGACAATTGACTCATCTTGTAGGTCTTCTAAAACCACACCCTCCATAACTGTCTTAAGTAACAATAAATATAAAGTTATGATGGTTTACATCATGTTAATTCCAATAAATGTCTACAGAAATAAGTTACTTTACACGCTTTGTGATAGGTGCAAGAGGGTACAGGATAGTGAAGTGATAGTCAAATATATATATAAAACTAAAAAAATTGTTATTACATTCATATGACTTTCTCTACCCACAATCATTTATCTTTATATAACTTCTATAAACTATTCTTACAAAAGCTTGTTACTTTCTATACTACTTACTAAGAAGTACTGCATTCCACCCAAGTGAGGCTTCCTGAATCCAAACATTTTGCATATGTATTAGTATTTAAGTTCAGCATCTTCTAAGGATAGTACAAGATTTTAATGATAATCCCCACCCAAGCCGCTTCTAACATGGACAGTTTTTAGTTTTCTTCTGTACAATTCGTAAGCCATAAGAGATTCAGAAAATCTTGTTATACAACAAATGTACTAAAACATGCAATTTATGTTATATAAATTTCTTTTTGTGAAGTTAACTATTTCAAAGATATTCCTTGTTATTGATTTGAATTTTTAAATACTTTTCTTAAGTAGGAAGTTTTTTTCCTCTCATGGTTGTGCAAAGAGCATGGAATTTGAAATCAATCACACAGGTGATACAGACTAAAAATGTCACTATTACTTTAACTGTCACATACAACAAAATGTGAATTTAAAGTTTAAATGGATTCACAAGAAGCAGAGAGAACAGTAAGTTGCCCCCAAAACATCCAATAGTCGCACAGTACCATACCAACCCTATGCCAGGAAATCAGCGAAGATTAAGAGAGTGGTAGTAATTCTTAACATCAGTACTTGGCAAGGAAAGGCTCTGCACAATCCTTCACTAACCCTGAACCAACTTTTGGCAGCCCTATAAATTCTGACCATTGATGAGTGGATTAAATATTACCACCAACAAAAATGGGTGCAAACAGAAGGATATAGCACAGTAACAGAATGATGAGGAGAACATCTTTCTTATTAACTGAAGACGTATTTAAACTCAACAGATCTCAAATAAAGCTCATAACAGGGCATTGTAGATTAAGGAAACACGTACATACAATGGGAATCTTTAAAGAAGAACCAGTGTGCAGGTTGTGCAATGAAGAAGAAGAAGAAGAAGAAGAAGAAGAAGAAGAAGAAGAAGAAGAAGAAGAAGAAGAAGAAGAAGAAGAAGCAGAAGAAGAAGCAGCCTCTCATATAATCTTCAAATGTGAGGTTTTGGTCAGGAAAAGATATGAACTACTGGGCTTAATAAACCCAGATGATGATCTTCTTAAAGAAAATTTAGCTAATAACCTACTGTCTTTCATTAGAGATACAGAGCTATTTAACAAAAACTTGTATAAAGAAAGGAGATAATACAATAAACCTATAGGTTTCAATGTTAATGGTGAATAACCCAACTCCATTATGAAAAGTCAAGTCACTGGGTACAGGTCAGAAAGGAGTGTGGAGTACAGACTTCATTTTCCTTTGTTCGGTTTAACCTGCCTCATTCTGTTCCAACCATTAATTACTATGCATCTGCATTTAAAATAGCATTACAATACACAACAATTTGCAGAAATCAATTTCCAGTAATATTGGATTGTTAAAGCAAACGTTTATTAATTACACTAGCACATGTAACTGTATAACACAACTTTATAGTGTTAAATACACTTATGTTACAAAATATATTCACATTTTAAGGCATATCTACCCATTGCTGAGCTTAAGAATTAATAATTATTTCAGTTGGTCATACTACTCATGTCTCTATAATAGTTATTTGCCAAATAAGCATACATTAATATTCATATTTTAAGGTAATCTACCCATTGCGGAGATTATGAACAATTATTCCAATTTGCAATTTTGAGGATAATGGCACTTCCCGCCCTCCTCACCCTTACAGAAGGCATGCATAGTTCATGCCAACTTAATACATCATACGCAACGAAGCTTACAGTGATTCCACAATATCAATTTAGCATATGTTGCCTGCTGTGTTCAAGGCTGCCGTTACGCAGCCTTGGGCACTTTGAGAGCAACATTACTGAGAGAATAAGAATAGTTTGTAGAAAAATAAGTAGAGAAAGTCACGTAAGTGCAACAATCAGAATTCTTTTTCTTTTAGTGGCATTAGTCATTTCTCAGGTATTCCTTTTTATTGGTTGGAATTTTAAATATGTTTTACTTTTTATTTTCTCTATACTTACCTATAGAAAAAAAGGAAGTATTGCAATTCATCCAAAAATTTACGTTGAAATTTCAATCAAAACACATGTTTTGAGATGTCAATTCCAAAAAAGTATTTGAAGAAAAATGTTATTTGTGAAACACTAAGAAATGATAAACTGGTTAAACAGAAAGCTTAGTGTAAAAGTTGAGCATCTTGCAAGGATGTAACATCAAGAACATTCACCAAATGTGAACTATCCTTTACAGGAAAACATGTCCATTTTTAATTTTCCCAAAAATGACTATAATGATTTTGACTAAAATACCATATATGTAAGATATTTGGATGACAAATAAAATGTACATATTGAACTTTCTGCAAATAGCCTGTGATGCTAGAGGTGGCAAACATCCAGTTACTGATATTATACCTGTTATTTGAATTCAGTTCTCACACACACACAAACCTGAACCTGAGCTTTGATAAATCTTGAAACCTCAGGACCCTGTGGTTTCACAGTGGCTCACTATAGCTTTGATGGCCTACTCATATTCATTCCATCTCACAATATTGTATGCACAAATGTTGGTAGCCCTTCAGGATAAATTCCATGAATTATGATAGACACAATGCCCCTAGTACTGGCTGAGTATGGAACTTGAAATATTGCTATAGGTTAAAGTCCATTACTTCAAGACATGTGATAACTGTTCTACAGAAACAACTCACCTCATAGAATTTGCAAGTCTCTATAGTGCCAAAATATAAAAATATCCTTCACCTCTATTGCTCTTACATGTGGGGGCAACTGCAGGAACCACCATGCAGCCTTTGGAGGCAGATTCGCCAACATTTACACAAGTAACGAGATAGAAAACTATCTTAAAACCCATGTGGACATTATTCCGTATCTGGGTAGGAGGTATGAAATCTTACGAAAGTTACGGAACATTGATGCATGCCTTCACGAAGTGACTTGTCATTTCTAAATGTTACAGATACACATAGATAAGTTTCAGAGCAATTCCACATTTTAAATTGGGAGAAACAATTAAAAAGCTATAGCTTAAGTGCCTATGAATTTTTCGATCCACATTGGTTTATTTTTAAAACCTTACTACGCAAAAAAAAAAAAAAAATAGATAACTCGCAATTTATATTCAACTTTGCTGTGTTAATAATCGTTTCCGAGACATTTACTATCAGGGTCATTCTGTTCGACGGCTACCGTTATGGTTACCGCGCACAACACTTAATGAAGTACCAACAGCAGAATTGTGTATTCGCTAGATACCAGCCGTTACCAACATAGCTAAACGTTAAACAAGCGTGCAAGACATATTTATGTTGAAATGTGCGTTTCGAATAAGAGAAGCTCGAAAAGTAATGGATGTAACACGCTTAAAATAAGTAATGCGTGTTCTCTATCAGGGTAAATAAAATTGAAATGTGCATAGACATGCTACTTAAAACTATTGGGCAAACCTAATCAACATAGCATCTTTAAGAAACAGCTCAAGTCCTTATATACTCACTCCCCATATACTATGGAGGAATTTTTTAATATATCATGCAATATATAAATATTCAGTACATAGGGCAGATGGCATACACTTATTTGTTATTGTCTTACTGTAATGAACAAACAAACAAACAAACATGGGTATAACACATAAATATGTGCGGATTGTATTTGAAAACACAGAAATGAAAACCAAGCAGACCGTAAAACAAAACACGTGAATAAAGCAATACAAACAATGTTTAAAGAAAACATGAGTAAACTACACAATAAATATGCACGAAATGGTTCGAAAAGCATGAAGTATATGTGAAATTTGGCAAGAAATATTATTAAAAAAACTTTCATGCTGCCAAAAACCTTACTGTACCAATATCGGAAAAACTCCGAGTTTAAACTGCGAGAGAGAGGCGAACATTCTACTTTTATATATATTAAAGTTCCCTTGGTTACCCAGTTTATCATTACTGTGTTTTTACTGTTTTGCATTACCACTAATTACCGTAATTACACATACACCCTTGTCCATGGCGGGACTCAAACCCGCGACCCTCAGCTTGGCGGAGCGCCGAAACTACATACTCCAGCGACCACGACAAGGGCCGGCAATTCTACTTAAGTACTGAAGGGGTTCGAAATGAACGACGGGCAGGGAGAATAGAGACAGAGCAATGTTATATAAGTGTTTTTGCGTGTATCAAGATAATTTACGTTTACTCGTAGTATGGTGTTAATAGCATTATACAACAAGGAAGTAGTACACTTACAATGTACATGTGGCATTTCTTTCTTTATTTGTGCAGAACATTTTGTGATTTTCTGGCATCGTTTTGATTAATGGAGCAGTTTGTAATCACATTCAAGTAGTGATCAATAAACACAGTGCAACATTCTTCACATACATTAAATTCCTTTGGAACAGTAATAATTTCATTCAATGCACTCTTTACCCATGCCCTACTTCCGCACAACCTTGTTAAAAATGTTGGTTGTATACATCAACAACAACAACTTGTGATAACTCTTTAGTACAGAGTAAATAATGTGGTATTATCACATTCCTTTTCGGCGATATATATATTGCATAGTAGCGTTTCATTTCCAGGACTCGTCAAGTAGCTTTTATATCATTCATGTCTCAATGTTCTTCAGATCCATCCAGTTACATAACAGTTTGTATTTACAATTATGTGATCAATTTCATTGTCGGTGGAATCCAGTTGGAAACTTCCCAATGTTCCATTGGCACAGCTTCTTAAGAAAATTTGTTTTGACTGTGTATCTTATGGAATACTGAAATTGCTAGCCTCTATATCTTTCTTTTTTATCAGAAACTTGCCATTGTCTATTTCGCAGTTGCCATTTTCAGAAGGAGACAATAACTGAGTCATCATCATTGCCCTTATGATACTCTAAACGTGCTACAATCTGGATTAATGCTATTTCCACATTTGGATCGTATAGTAGAAAACTGGTTCTCTATACAGTCTTGGATCAATCTTCTGGTGAGTAAAAATAAAAGTTAAAAATTCTCTCTTAGATCTTTCCATAGGAGCCTAGTGCGATAACGTTTTCTGCCTAACCTCTGATACATAGTGCGTTAGGTTTCTTGTTGGTGATTAAAAAAGTTTGCAATAAACTCCTGAAAATTATCTAGTAAGGTCCAGTGAGGAGAAGTGTCATTTATAGGTTTGCGGAAGCATTTTGCAGTTTTGAATGAACTGGGAGTTGAAGCAGTCGAAGCTTTTATCAATTATTTCTACGAACTCAGCTCTCTCTCTCTCTCTTCAGTCGACAAGCTCCAAAAATGAACATGGACTGAAATTGCTTTGTTGATTGTGTGTGTGATTGAATAACTGAGTCGCGAGACATACCCTCATAGGACTGAATGGGGGTAGCTCTATGTGTTTCAATGACAATTTTGGACACAAACGGGGACTCATTAGTTTGTCTTTCTCATAAAGCTTAACAATTGCATCCATTAAACGTTTCATCTTTTTAAATTGCATAATGTGCTTCTTAAAATTATTTCTTAGAGATTTTATCAAATGTGTGTGTCATGAAAGAAGAACACACTGTCGCCATCGACGTTCACAAAAGGATTTTCCATAGCTTTCTCGTGCCTTGATCACAAACAACTACTTTCGAGAAAAATCCAAAAGAGCAAACTTCCGTGATTACATATAACAATATATTTTTCTGTTTCTCCCTACAGCATAGCATTACCGGACAAAAAGTAGAGTAAAATCTGTTTGAAAATTTTGTATATTCCCCTAATCATAACAAGTAGAGCTTGGTTAGCTTTTTGAACTTTGAAATTGGGATTTCCTGGACCTAAGTCAGAATAACTTTCAAATAAGTCTTTCTTGGAATCATAAGAAACAAAAGATTCCACTGCTATTTCATCTAATACTATGGAAACAACCTTTTCTGAATGAGAGAGTATACTTGATTTAAGTTCCAACAATTTAAGCACAGCTAGATTTATTCCTGGGCCAACTTGATGTTGCCGCAACCAGGAACGCAGTGGCCCTACGGTTGGTAAACACATCATGTTGCGTAGATAGCGATAAGCACACAAAATGCAGAGCTAGCGAAAAGTTCTTGTCATATTGTGAGTACCTCCTACCTGGGTTTCCTGTTCCAGCTGAGACATCATAAATCAATCCTTTTGCAAGAAAGTGACCAGTTCAGCCGAACAATTTATCTTTTTGACGCTCCTATTCTCTTTTCTCAGCTGCTTCACAATTTGCTTATGCTTAGAGATCAGCCTTTGGGAGTTTTTCAATTTTCTTTGCAGATATTTTATTTGCAATTCAAGAGCAATCTTTCTTTTTAGGTGCTCTTGCATCACTAAGCCTTACAAGAAATAAAAACATTACTTGAAATTTTGTTCTTTAAAATCTCGGTAATTACCACTGGAGTTTAAGTATTGCACAAGTTCTAAATATTTTGGGATACAAACCTTGATCCTCACAGATTTAATTTCCTACACGGCTCTCTCTACATTAGTTGCTAAATATCCCTCCACCTTGCGTTTCTTTACACATTATCGTAAAGTGCAGGTCATTGATTTTTTGTCTGGCAAGTGTAATGAAGGCGTAACATGCTTGTTTAATCTGTAAATAATATTAATTTATATAAGGAGCAGTAGAAGGAATGTTAATGTAGATATGTAGAAAAGTTTATGTTCAATGTTCAAATAACGTAGAAATGTTTAGTTTCTAACATTTAAAGTAATAAAACAAAATCCCCTGGCTTGTTAAATTTGGGTTGTAAAAGTCTGTGGACTGAAAGTGTTTGGTACAATTCTGTATGAGGTGTACACTTTTTCGGGTCCACATTTCTTGAAAATGTCCAAATCGGCTCTTCTACGTTTATTCACCCACTGAGCACATCCGCAATATGTTAATTAACAATTACCTGAACTAAAATCAATGTGTAATTATGTAAAACGCGTGAAATAAGCTACAAAATATACATATTTCATATTTACAAGTTCGTGTTATTTACTTTTCTCTTTCCTTAGGAAATCTGAAGAATGACAGTACGTTTGGTTGCCAACCATAACTATTACACCCGTAAACCGCACAAATGTTGCCCGCTTTGTTATAGCGCATTATTGGAGCTGGCGACAATGACTATTTCAACTTCAAGCACTATTGCGCACAGAACACCAAAGTATTGCGAGTGAAGGGAATAGTCCAAATCAAACCCTATACAACGGATCGTTCATTCCTTGTCGCTAGAGGCGCGTGTGTAACGCGTTGGCCAATTTTTCAGCGAAGTTTCCTGCATTGATATAATAAGGTATTTGATGCTACTATACACAGGTGGTATCGTCCTCCGTGAGCAATAAACTATTATATGTAGGGTTCCGGTAGTACTTGCGCAGTTTTCCAACAGATGCCACTTCCGCCGTCTCGCTTCATCTTGTCTTCAGAAGTGTAGAGCTGCCAACTAATGACTGACATATTTTAAACACCGCTATAGCTAACTCACAGTGGCATCCTTTGGCGAATAACGAATACTCCTTGCACCCCGTGGTAGGCTATGATGCCTAGGCTAGTGTGTGTATATGAACGGGATGATAAGGTCAGTGGCGGCTGGCGATTTGCAAGTATGGGAGGGGGAGAGGTGATTGTTTTCCTATTAAGTACGCTTTACACTGCAGGTTTTATTCTACGATTTATCCCCCCAAAATATATGTGTAAACAGATAAAAAACACATAAACAAACATATTATGACACAGCGGCTATGACCCAAAGTTATTATTAACTCCTTCAAAACAAAAAACTCTTCTGGTTATGATGAAATAACAATAAAAGTCTTAAAATCATGCTCATCTCAAATTTCCACTCCCCTTAGTTATTTGTGCAATGAGTCACTAAGGTCAGGCATTTTCCCTGACAGAATGAAATTTTCCATTGTTAAACCACTTTTCAAAAAAGGCGAACGCAATAATGTTTCAAATTATAGACCAATATCTCTCTTGCCAATTTTCTCAAAGGTTCTTGAAAAGGTGATGTTTAATAGACTTTATAAATACCTTGAATGTAACAACATACTTGTCAGGGATCAGTTCGGGTTCAGAAAAGGAATGTCGACCAATAATGCAACTTATAAACTTACTCATGAAGTGTTAACTGCATTAAACAAAAAAAATGCATGTAGGTGGGATTTTTTGTGACTTAGCAAAGGCATTTGACTGTGTTAATCATGATATTCTGATAGCAAAATTGAAATTCTATGGACTAAAAAATGAAACTCTAAGTTGGTTCGTATCATATCTAAATGAAACAGAACAAAGTGTTGAAGTTGTCAATGATATTGAATTTGGAAAACATACATCAAAATGGAAAACAGTAACACATGGTGTGTCCCAAGGTGCAGTCCTAGGACCTTTATTATTCTTGATCTATATAAATGACCTATCGTTTTATATAAAGGATATTGCAAGTATAATTCTGTTTGCTGATGACACGAGTGTTCTGGTGACTAGTAAAAACTTGAATGAGTGTGTAATTAAATTGAATTATGTTTTGAACTGTATGTCACACTGGTTTAAAGCTAACAAATTATCTGTAAATCTAGACAAAACAAAAGTTGTTAAATTTATAACCCATAGATCACTACACACTCCAATAGAAATTGGGATTAATGACATGTCACTAGAACAAATAGACAACATTAAATTTCTGGGCCTCCAAGTAGACAGATATTTAAATTGGAAAGTTCACATTAGGTATATCATACCCAAACTCAGTTCTGCATGTTATGCTATCCGAGCATTGGTAAATGTCAGTTCTATAGATACTCTTAAATTAGTATACTATGCATATTTTAACTCTATCATTGAATATGGAATATTATTTTGGGGAAATTCGGTAGAAAGTAAACGAATATTCCTCATGCAAAAGAAGGTTATAAGAATCATTTCCGGCACTCATAGCAGACACTCCTGCAAACATTTTTTTAAAAGACTAAAGTTATTAACCCTACCTTGCATGTATATATTTTCAATCTTAAAATTCTATGTATGCAATCGAACCACATTTATTACAAACATGGAAATTCATGAGATAAACACTAGACAAAAGGGTAACATCCATCATCCCAGTGCAAAGCTTTCTTGCTTCCAGAAAGGTGTATATTACGAGACCATAAAAATATTTAATACTCTCCCTAATGATCTTAAGAGAAAAGTTGACAATTTCAATGTCTTTAAAACTGCTGTTAAAGAGTACCTGTGCTCAAAAGCATATTATTCTGTACAAGATTATCTGAATGACAAATTATCCTGATGATAATACTTATATAGCTCTGTAAGTAGTATTAGTAAATATTAATGACAATTGCCAGTCATATTTGATGCCTGCTCTAGAATTAATTAAGCTATTTAAATGTATGTATATTAAGAATTGACAGTAAATGCTATGCATTACAAATCAAATAGAACAAAATGATCAGACGAACAAAAGTAAAACCCTAGTGAATGTTAAAATAACTTTTCTTGCTTATACGTATGTTAACCTTATAACAGTAGGGAGGTATTCAACTCTGTACAAAATTACACTTGATTTGTTTCATTTTGTATATAATATGTCTTTATTTTATTTTAAATGTTCTGTATACTATGTAATATTTATGTATATATGTAACTTTATTGTACATTTCCTTAACACGCATATAGTATGTGTATTTTATTTCAAATGTTCCATATTCTATGTAATATTTATGTTTATATATAATTTTTTCTACATTTCCTTGGCATGTTCTATGTTCACAAGTCTTTATGGCTGCTAGTGAACTCACAGAATACAATCTAATCTAATGGGAGGTCGGCAATGAGCGGTCCAAGTAAACAACGATAACGCCTCTTGCCAGCGTAAACACCGGGCGCGCCATCGCGAGATAACTGGAACTTTATGGAAGCTTTATCTCCCTCTCTTAGAAAGTGCGTGGAAATAGTCCTAGAGGGTTCGAGAACGTTCTGTGGAAGATTCCACTGCCCAAATAAGCGAGCGCTCTCGCGAGCGCGACAGAATGCCAGTTGAGTTGTGAGTCAAGTGACGACAGAAGAGTGAATCGCCAGCGAGATAGCGGGTGAGTGTCCCGTACGACATCGAGAGCGATTCTCCGAGCGAGTTGGTGACGGCTTCTGTGACGTGCAACGAGTGCTACCGCGGAGCGACGGTTGTGGAGGGTTTGCGTCCGACTCCCGAGTGAAGTGATCCGTCCAGTGTGAAGAGGCTGCTCACGAAGTCAGTGAAGTGACGGAGAATTGAACCAGTTCACTCAGTAAAGTGACCAGTGAGGTGAACTACTAGTGAAACAGTGACGGAGAAAAACTAAATAGTGACAGTCGAAAAACTGGACAAAGTCACAATATTCTGTTATAATTTCTCATTTGTTCACTTTAGTATATGTATTTTTCAATACGCAAAGTTCGATAATTTCCTCATGGCCCACTCAGCTGGATGCGCAATAGTTGGACGAGCCCATTATCTCCCGGTATGAGTTTGTTGTAGAAGAACGGCCAATACGTACCTTAGGCACAAGTAAGTAGAGTGGACGGAAGGTAGGCCACTCCGGCGTGGGAAGCTAGCATTGGCTGCCTATCTGTGACGCAAGTGAGAGTGAAGTCAATCGCGCGGAATACATACACAGTGCAGTGAACATATTAATTCCTCCCGATTGTTCATTATTAACACATTTTCCAAGGCTTGTTTAAAATGAATATTATTTCAGAGCTTTTCCTAAGGGATATATGCTGGAAAACAAAATGAATCAAAACTGCATTTACGTACAATGGCTGCGAGTGCCTGAAATGACAAGGGGTGCATTACTTTTACTACATTATGTTATTTACGTTTCCAAAGAACTTGATTTTCTAAATTATTTCAGATCATGCCATTTGAGGCGTCACAGGCTTCTCCGCATGGCATGCGGGTACATCCGGCAACATCGGAGAAGTTCCACCAGCAGCTAAAGCTGAGCTCCTATACAATCCCTCCAAGAGATGCTTGGATATTCAAATGTTGCATTAACAATCCCAATTTTTTTTTGAAAACTAAAATACGGCTACGGCTCCACAAGAGCCGTTGCACCATGACCGGCAACCGTTGTGAAGCAAGCCATGTTATCTCCTTTCACATCTCTACCTAAATCACACCCCACAGTCTGTAAACGCTACATCAGTCTTTAGGGCAGGTACACGCCTAATGCTTCTTCGGGCTACCTAGCCTGTCAATTTGTGGCCTGGACTGGACAACAGATAGAACGATCACATCATAGCTGACTGACAAAAGAAAGGCAAAAGGAAAACAGGCGCGCGCACACCCAGATAGATAAATAGACAAACGCGTGTGTGTAGGGTGACTTTATCCTGTGTGGTAAAACTTTTCTTAGCTTTAAATGAATCTGTTAATATTTTTATTCCATTAAAATGTTGCTTCTGCATCGTGCGAGACAACTTAATTAGTACAATAAAACGTACCCTTTTACTTTCTTTACTACTTACCTATCGTAATTAGAGAAATATTCTACTCCACCCAAAATTCAATACCGAGATTTCTCTGCAAATATCCCTTTGAGATCCCCTGAATTCAAAAGAAAAGAATTTCTTAGAGAAAGGCCCGCGCGCGCGTGTGTGAAAGAACAGGATTATTAAAAAACGAGAAGTTGGAGTCCAGTATATTCCAAGGATGCGACACAAAAGTATTCGAAAAATCCTCCACTCCAAACTATCCTTTGCATAGAAAATGCCTCGTTATGTTTTATTTTCTCAAAAATGGCTCGAACTATTTTGATGATAATATCTTACCTATATCTAAGAATCTTAAGAACCATTTTTGAGAAAATAAGAAGTAACGAATCATTTTCCATGCATAGAGTAGTTTGAGTTGGGAGGATCATCCTGAAAGTCTTCGCCTCGCATCCTTGGAAGATACTGGACTTAAATACCAAGTTTGGTATTTAAATGAATTTTCGTTTTTGATTAACGCTGTTCACACGCAGAGAGGCGCGTGAGCTCGCGGACCTTTCTCTAAAAATAATTTTATTTGGAATTAGGAAACCTTAAAGCGTGTTTTTGCAGAAAAATCTCGGTATAGAATTTTAAGGATACAGTACTTCCCCTACTTACTACAGGCAAGTAAAGCTTGTCTCATCTTTAAAAGACAGCATGGAGGGAAATGGGATGTCTCTGTGTTCATCTTAAAGGTGAGTCGACACTGTTCAACATATCATCAGTTAACATTCGACAATTAACAAAATGGTTCATTCAACATGTTATAACTGTTAACCTTTAACATTCCATCCGCACCAGTTAACTTGTTGGGACAACAAAATCTCTCAACTGAAAGCAAAATGGACTCCAGTGATGAGAATTTGACCATTTCTATTTGTATCTGTGCTTGGTATGTAATAAAAAGAAAAGTAGGAGGTGACGAGGCTCAATATGGTTAATCGGTAGGGGAGTGAAAATATTTTTAATGAGTTTAAAATTCGGAGCAGGGTTAACTTCAATTTCTTGAGAACAGTCAAAGTGGCTTCAATTTAGCTCTATACCTATAATTCATAAAAAGGACACATATTTGAGAGCAGCAATTCCAGCTGCCAGACTTGAACTTTTTTCCCCCTTTTTTTTTGTTGTTGTTGCAATTCTCTAACAAAGTGAAGCTATCTTTCTTTTTGATATTGCCTCTGGAATAACAATAAATTGCACACATCTTGGTAATAATTATCCACCCTTTTTATTACAAAGTTCCACAATGACAGCCTCAACAAAGATTTTATTAATGAAATGGTCTTTTATTTCGTCCATTCCATAACTTCACATGAAGCAAACCAAATCAAGGATACAACCACAGAACGAGTCATCACCAACTACCGAACACAATAGCATAAAGGAATCACAATAACTGCTATTTTTACAGTCTAAAAACTTCCGAAGTTCACCCAATCACATACACAGAGCGAATTGACTTAACGAGTTTTCCATTAAAAGCGGAAAACATCCAACATGTTAAAAGTGTCAAGCACAACTCTTTCAGTTAGCATGTTAAGTCAATTCTGCCATCGAAATTTGGCCAACATACAAACTGATAACATGTTGTACTTGACAAGTTTTGTTAAATGTTAACCAGTGTGGACAGGGCTTAACGTACACATGTTGACATTAGCTTCGTCCTTTTCTACTCTCACCTGTCACCAAGTTGCCAGTAAGTAATAACATGTTGTAAATATTCATTTGTTATAAATTTCAGCTCAGAACACATTTTTCCTACGCAGAATATTTTTCCCTATAACATTGTATCATTTTCAAATCCTTTATAGATTTTTGTGAGCACAAATGTCTAAAGAAAACGAGTTTTTCGGTAAGGGTTCGATATTTGCTGTTTCTCTGCCTATCACGCTAATAAACTAAAGGGTAGAATGTCGTAATAGTTTTTCTTAGCTAGAGTAAACTAATGTGCTGATACCTGCTCAGTTTGAATTCCCTGCCTTTAATCGGATGAGCGTTATAATCTTTCAATCAAATATTTTCGGAAAATTCTATACTTATGCAGTAGAAAAGTCAGCCTTTTGTGTTGTTGGGTTTACAACGGGGAGCAAGCGAGAGAAAACGTTGAGGAAGGTTGGAGACAGTTTTTGTTTTAAACTGTAACTATTTGTATACATTGTATATGACAAACACAAGTCATCCATCTATTCAGCAACAAACGCCAGGCGCGAGGCAGAAGGCAGTAAAGGTTAACATCAGCTGTAAGGAAGTGACCAGTTTATAATGATTGGAACAGTATGGAGTGTTATGTAGGTTATTTATGTAACATTTTACGTAAACGTTTATGGTTATGGAGGCAGAAGCTAGGTAGGTAAGAAATGTTGGTAAACCAAGAAGAGTACCTAATAATGAATGTATTAGATTATTATTCAAGTAAAATGAATGTTAGTAAGCCAGTAAAGGAAACTGCTAAGGCTGCCCTGGTGTTCAGAAAGAGTAGTGTATGAATGAATGGATTTTATTTCTACATCTTTTTATACGCCATCCTTTTTTACAATTTTCATTTGTAAGCTAACTTAACCTATGTACAAATTTTCTGTCCAGCTATGTCCTACCTGCTCATTTTACCTGGCACCCTGTCTAACAATAATGTATGGGATAAAAAAGGAACGAATGAAAGGATTTCTAAGGACCTATAAAAAAGAAGGCAAAAAAGGAAGGGGGAAGCAAAAGCACACTAGGTTAACGCATCATAATGGAATAGCGCAAAGCGGAGTGCGGCGCATCGTTCAGCTTTTGTTGTTTGAAAACATTCCACCCACGTTGAATGTAATTTTGTCAGTGATAAACAGTGATGATAATGTCCTACCAAATTATAGCCATTATCACTTTATAACTTCATATTTCTTGGATAATATATATTTTTATGGCTGTAAAATCATACTTCGATTTACTACAAATACAAAGAGGAAACAAAGTGCAGGTGAAAATTTAAATGTCTTACAATTGCCTTAAATAGCATTGCAGCTATTTTACTATTAACATGGTTATTCATTCACAGTACAAATCCGGCGGAGGGCAATGAATTTTTTCGGGACTAAAAATCCTTGGCATGGCATGCGAAGGAAGTCGGTGGTCCCATGTCGTAGATTACGGCACGTAAAAGAACCTCAAGCCTGATAAAGAGGTTTCTGAGCAAAATTTCTGGTCTTTCACGCCCAATTCAGAATGGGACGCCAAGAACCATAGTTGTTAAAGAGCGTCCATAAATAAAACTGAATTTTAACACACACCCTGTCTGCCCATATCTGGGGGTGTACGCGCTATTTTTGTTTTTGTTTTTTTGTCACTCAACCATTATAACAGTTCTAGATCTATATTTGCTGTTTTCCAGTAAAGGATTTTCATTGCTACACATAATATTTAGTAAGCATGATTCAAGTACGTATTCGCTATGCACAATAGGGATAGGTGATTCGTTGGTTGGAAGTAAACAACGCTAAAGATATATGTCCTGAGTAATACCTTTTGTGTTTGTTTTATTTATTTTCGGTGTTTCCTCTAATTTTGTTCGTGTAGCGAACTTTCATTGGAAGCTAACGAATTTTCACTCTTACTGTTGGCAACATTGTGTACGATAATCTTTTTTGGTGCTGTTTACTAACAAGTAACAGCTGATTTATATTGGAATGTGGTTGCTGATAACTGTGTGTGACCTCACATTTACATTTGAATTACAGAAGTTGAGTTGAAAGACAATGTCTAAAAGAGCTGAAGTAATTAATCTGTATAAAACGGTAAGGTGTAGCATTGAACTACTGTGTTTTCTTAAATAATTAGATGAATCCATTTAACCATCGCAAGTTATGAAATGAAAACCGAGGGGGGGGGGGATATTATGTGTACCATAATTGGACATGCAGGTGACTAGTTATTCGACAGTCCGTAACGGCAGGTTGCAATCGAGATAACCTGTTTGATACACTTCTATTCAATAATATCTGGAATATTACAACTACTAGACACCCCCTCAGTTTTGTATAGATTTGGATTATACATTTTCACAACTTCGATGTAGACATTGATGCATTTGATGGCAAAGTTGCCTTTTTTGGGCCCACCTAGCAAATGCTGAAGGAAGTGAGAAATAATGGAATAAATTACCTTAGGAGCGAATGTAGAAGTAGACGTCGATATTATGCTCTAGTTGTGTCCCGCACAGCGATCCCACAGCGATGACGATGATGTATATTTCCAACAGATGTCACTCTATGTCATACGCTTGACTAACACAATATTGCCAGTATATGAATAATTGATGCCACCAAAGCGCCGCAACTACGACCACAGGGCGTAGCCGAGGGATATTATATAACCTTAGGTTTATGAATTCATGGAAGATTAGGTTTAGGTTACGGTTTTTTTTATTTATATAACCTTAAGTTTCTGAATTCACAGAAGTTTAGGTTACTTTTCTTTTAATATAAGCTTAGGCTTCTGATTTACTTTTATACATGTAACCTTATTTAAATTTGTTACCAGTGGTTACATCAAAGTGCGTTCCTAAGCTTACGTTTCTGGTTCACGGGAGGTTAGGTTAGCATTACTTCTTTTTATATAAGCTTACGTTTCTGAATTCAGGGAAGGTTAGCCTTAAGTTAGGGTTTTATTTTATGTAAGCTTGCATTAACTATCTACCACTGTTACGGTAAAGCAACTTCTTTATTACACTGTTATTACAATGGAAATAACCTCTTAATAAAATATACTTTGACGAAAACTATTACAAACTTAAAAACTTTGGTGCATATTCTTTTGCTGCTTTCAATTAGTACATGGTGCAGCCAGTCTTTGAATGTGTTACGTTTACTCAGCGGGAATAACACACAAAGAAAAACAAGAAGAAGAAGAAAAAAAACTACTAATAACAGCGCATTGCATTTCTGGTGGATTTTCATTTAGGTTGGCAGTTCCCACTATACATCTTCTTCAACGAAAAAATGACTACGTTTATTTTGTTTCGTATGCGATTCAGCTATATAATTAAATCACCGTCGAGAGACGGGCAGGTGGGCACAATCTACTTCTAAACTCACTCACAAGGTAACTTATTCGCTTTTCTTTGGCTAATTTAAGCTACTTTGACGGGATACAAGAGTAGCATAATTGCCGTAGATGTGAACTGGTAATATCTGCTTCCCACCTGCCCGCCCTTTTTTTGTGTCTTACTTTTCATTCATTATATAGGTGAATTGTGATACAAACACGAAAAAACATGGCCATCTTCACGGTAATACGGACGCTCATTTGGAAGTGCCAACTTAAGTAAGAAATTGGGGAATCCACTAAATATGCGATGTGTTGTTACTTCTTCTTATTCTTGTAGTATAGCCGCAGAAAAAGCGCCACGCATTCAGAGCAAGCTGTGTTTGTGGTATTAAATGTTATTTCTCTTAAAGTTTTAATAAAGAAGTTCCTTTACCGTAACACTGGTAGTTAATATAACTTCATATGAAAAAAAAAACCTAACTTAAGGCTAACCTTGCGTGAATTCAGAAACCTAAGCTTATATAAACAAAAAAACCTAACCTTGCGTGAATTCAGAAACGTAAGTTTATATAAAAAAAACCCTAATCTAAGGCTAACCTTGTGTGAATTCAGAAACCTAAGCTTATATATATATATATATATAAAAAAAAAGAAAACCTAACCTAAGGCTAACCTTGCGTGAATTCAGAAACCTAAGCTTATATTAAAAAAATGGTAGAATTAGGGATATATCTCCGCCTTTGGTGGAATTACTTATTCATGTGTTGCCAGCATTGCATTACAGCCAGAGAATGACATACAGTGACATCTGTTGGACACATAAGACATCACTTCCATTGTTAATGTGGGCCCAAGAAAGGCAACTGGAAAGGTAACAGAATGGGATGTGTCTCTTGATTTCCTCATTCTGAGGATATTCTCCAAATATACTGAAATGTATCCCATCCAAAATTGGAACTGTTGTTTATTGATGGATCTAAGGGCAAGTCACAGGGTGTTTGAGCTGTGTTTTGGCATCAAAATCTCAACCTTCATGGATTAATATAATTAAATCACTGTTGGTGGATTTATTCTGCTAAAACTGTTGCTATCAGAGCTGCTATTTTCTAATTAGAAAGAAAGTATTGAAAAACAATATAATATTTACAGATGCCAAAAGTATTCTATGTAAGTTAATGGAAAACTTTGAAAACTCTGAACCTTTTAGAAATCGAAATAAAATTTCTTATTTACAAAGCATATACTGAAGGCATTGCTATAAAACTTGTTTGAATCCCTGGCCACCCAACATTCCAGGAAATGACAGAGTGGACTCATTAGCATAAGCTGTAAGAGAATCAGGAACCATTGCCAATATTTAGCTTCCTGTTATTGACGGTCTAGATCATAATGGATGAAATTCTTCATAGCTGGGGATCTACGTCCACCAATCCAGTAATGAATCACAGCAAGAATATTTATCCATGGTTTAAATACGTCAACATTAACTGACAAGATTTATCCATATTTTCAAGAATGAGATTGGGAATTGCATATGCACCTGCTTTTCTTTATAAAATTTTAAAACAGACTGTGTTTTTGTGGCAGCTATGGTGACACTGATCATTGTCTCTTTGAATGTGTCAACAACGTTGCCTAAAATCTTCAACTATTTGCTTATTGTATAAAATAGGTCTTCCTGGTCCTCTCAAAATTAATAATCTTATAAAATATGATCCAGCTAAAGTCTTCAAAAATTATAAATTTTTGGGTACTTAGTTTAAAGATATCCTCACAGTGAAAATCAGACTCTAATGAAACTTTTGATTCAAGGCTTCTTTAAACAAAACAACAACATAGTGACAGATGCCAACTTTCAAGAAAATGTTTGTCATTTGGAAATACTTTGATAGCTTTTATAATAATATTGTATTGAAATCAGTTTTCTTTGGGTGGAACACAAATGTTTTAGCTTGCAGTCTCAGTGGGATAGTACCAACTGAAGGTTTGCCTTGAACGTTGGTTTCTGGTAGTAATACGCTTGAAAGCAACTGATGAGTGACGTTGGTTCTAAAGTGTGTGCACTTGTCTTTTTCTTAGCTGTGATTTGTGAAACACAATAAAGGAACTGAACACGCTAATGCTTAGCAGATAGAAATATATTCTCCTGTAACATTTAGCTGTGCGTCACATTACAGGAAACAAAGCTAATGCTTATCTCACAAATTGACACGTTTCCATTCCCTTCTGATACTCAAGGGCACACTTTGCTTTCTTTACCTTCTCTCTGAATGTATCACCATTCTTTCTTAGCTTGTCTGTTACTGTGATGTCAACAGCCTCATGTTTCATTAATAGGAAATAAACATCTTTGTTATTTCACACACAGCACATACATACTTGCCACATTTCACTTTATTGTGAGATATATCAGATGACACATCCTTATTTCACACACAGCACATTCATACTTGCCACATTTCACTTTATTGTGAGATATATCAGATGACACATCCTTCTTATTTGTTCCCACAGTAGCAACAACATTAGTTTATCTGTACGTTAGTCTTTCAAAGAGAGATGGAGATCCTTTGAATGTCACTTGTTAGAAATGCAAACACATGTAGTTTTGTTGGCCAGTGCACACTTGCAAGCTGTACTGGTGATGTGATTTAAATGCCATTATTAACTTGTGCGAGTACAGCTCATGATATGACTTGAGTGGGTAAGCAATGCTACCCTTACATTGGGTGTTGCAAATAAAATCATGTACTGGCTCTCATATCTCACCAATTCCAAGCAATTTCTTGGTTTTGTATGAATAAAGCTTTTGCCAACCTTCTTGGGAGCAAATGCATACTGACCTTGATCGCTGAGCCATTGCTTGTAGTACAGTATAAATAAAAGCAAGCCCTGCTCACTTTTAGTAAGCTATTGCTTAAAGTACCTTCGTTGGTAACTCAGTTTGGTCAATACAGTTTAGTACCATGGTGGTTTCTGGGTGGAAAATAAAACTGTGATGTATTACATTCACATGAGTTTCTCACTCACTCTTTTACAAACAATTCTTACGAAAACGTACTCTTGGTATCTACATATTTCATATGAAGTGGTATGAAATGGATTTTGTTGCTGGATGCTGTATACCATGAAATGCTCAGCCAGTCAATAAGTAAGCATACACTTAAGGTAGTGTATTACTCAAATTTTCATTCACTTTTGTCATATGGGATAGATCTATGGGGATCTAGTAGCGAGGCAATAAAAGTATTTAAATTACAAAAAAAAGTAATTAGAATCATGCTTAATTTACCGTATACCAGTAGCTGTAACCCATACTTCAAGCAATTAAACATTTTTGCCACTACCGTGCATGTACTTACTCGAGGTTATTGTACAAATGCAAATGCGCATTGAAACACTTGCTGTTAATTCAGACTTTCACAAGTATGATATAAGGAATAAGTCAAAATTACATATTACACCTCATAACTCTAAATTGTTTGAGAATAGTTCTTACTATAAAGGCACACACTTGTATAATAAATTACCTGCTAAATTAAAGAACATTAAACCTTTTCAATGTTTCAAGAAATGCTTATGAGACTTCCTTATAACAAATTGTTACTATTCAGTTGATGAATTTCTGTACTTTTAGGTTATTTGTTAATATTTGTAATGCTGTAAAATTGTTCATAGTAATCCTATACATTGCAACTTTATATTGAATTTTATTTCTGACATGTATTTTATGTTTGTTTATTCGATTTGTTTTGACGTATCCGACAACATGTATTTGTTAATTATGGATGAAATAAATGAAATGAAAATGAATTTACTACTCCTCTCACACAGTTGGTATGGCAAGTTTGTCTAGTGTGGTAGAGCTGACTTCTTGGCAGATAATTTTTATTCATTAATCTTTGAGAATTCTAGCATGTGTAATACGTAGCAAAACATTTGAATGTTTCTTTAGATTGTAATAGATCTAATTTGTGGCAATATTAAATCTTATCTCAGGTTTTCCATGTTTTGAAGGTCAGATATTTATTATATGAATAATAAATCCAATAACTTTCACTATAATGTGTTTTATCTTTTACTCAAAGTGATTTACAACAAACAATGAATGACAGTTGAATCAAAGATTTACTTATATGTTTGCTTTAATTACTTGTAGATATTTTTTATATTATAATAATCAATTCTTTGTTGCTTGTTGTTGAGAATGTTTGATAATAACTTGCATAGGGAATTAGTACACTTCCCTGTATGTGCCTGCTATCACAGCGAAAATGTTCTAACAATCACAGCAGTTGAATCTTGTTTCTTTAAGCTGTTGTCTGGTTGTTATTAATCGTAAAACTAATTCACATAGTTTAAAAATTCTTGTATGGGATAAATAACATTCATTAGAATAACGTATTTACAATCATATTGTATATAAAACATATTATTGTTTAAATTCTCACATTTTGTTACATATTTTGTATTATCATATTTTATTTTATTGTGAAATGATCACTTTAATAAAATAATTTCAAAGACTTGGAACTAATTTTTTTTGGGATGATTGGTTAGTGCAATTGTTTAATTAATGTATCGGACTCTTACAATCATTAGAGTCTCTAGTGCGCTGCGCTGAACACTGTCGCTTTAATTATGAACCACCAATACTTTGAGAATAAAGAATCTTGAAATTCAATATCTGCATACTTAACAGTTTCTTTTGTTGTGGTGTTTATATATTTGGGGAGATTGCCAAGATGTCTTCACATAATACTTCTTTAATGTCAACCATGAACTTCTTTTTCAGTTGCTCCATCTAGGCCGTGAGTATCCGCATGGCTATGATTATTTTCGAACACGCCTCAAGAAAGCTTTCATGAAGAATCGAACTGAGACTGATCCGAACAAAATAGAAACAATGATTGCTCATGGTAACTATGTAATAAAGGAGCTCGAAGCCTTATACATGCTGCGTAAATACCGAACACTAAAAAGAAGATATTATAGTGACAATTGAAGATGAATTTCTTATCAAAATAATATGAATTTGCAGGAGTTTATACTTCCATTTAAGCTTCATTTGCTCCTGAATGTCAAATGCTGTAATGTCAGAATATACTAAGGAATGGACTTATAATATTAAAGGATTTTCTTGTAATGTTGAGAGAGTTTATATAGTTTATGTAATCCATTTATAAGCATGCTGTACTAGTATTAGTAAGCAGTGGCAAATTATATATAGCTACCATTTACTTTAAGTACATGCAAGTGAATACTAATTGTTACACTTAGTAAAAGAAAGCAGTTATTGATTTTTTCAAATTTATAATAATGTATTATGGAATGTTATACTTAATTTAGGAATGAGAATTAATGTTACACTGTAAAGTTTGTTACATTAAAGGCAGTTATTGTTAATATAAGAGTTTCTTTTATTTTTGGTTTAATAGCATTTAATATGAGTATAAAGCAATTTGCAGATGAGGGTGCTGTATTTGGTTCAACTAGTAAATGCTGTAGGCTCATAGTGTACCTATCCATGCTTGGGTGTGAGGTTAATGCTATTTGAGGGTCCTCAATGGTTGTCTTAGGTCAGGCATCACCAACTCACTTGATTTTGTGCTAGAGCACGCAGGCTTGTTCTGTGAACTGCAGTGAAATCAGAGATGGGGTTCTGACAGCAGTGGTGGGTCTCTCATTTCTTTGTAATGTTTCAGTTATTAAGTACATTGTAGTTTGCTATAATTGTGTTAGATACCAATTAATTAGCAAGAGGACTGTTCATATTCACTGCTGTAAATGTGAAAATCTTTCATTACAAATTAATTACAATACTCTTAGCATTACAGTGCAATTACAATGGTATTGACCTAGTTCAGGAACTTGTTTTTTACTATGTTAATACTATAATAATTTTCATTATTTTTTTGCAATTATTTATGTTATAACAACCAATACTATGAAAATTTTATATGTTTGTATCTGAAATACAAATACTAGCATAAGAAACATTATATTGGAGCAATTATTCCACCAATCATGAACCTACAAGAGGTATATTAACTTATGAATGGTGGATTACATATTTCAAACACAAAGTGTTTGTATCACTACTGCACTGAACAAATTACCTGTTCTGCTTTCTGCATACTTGAAGGTGATGCAGTGCACAATAGGTGATTCAGTGGGAGCAAGGAGCTTTACTCAAAGAGCAACCAGTTGAGGGTGGTGCATAGTAGGTGGTTCAGTGAGAGCAAGGAGCTTTACTCAAAGAGCAACCAGTTGAAGGCGCTGCAGTGCACAGCAGGTGATTCAGTGAGAGGAGGGAGCTTTACTCAAAGAACAACCAGTTGAAGATGATGCAGTGGACAGCAGGTGATTCATTGGGAACAAGGAGCTTTAGGCAAAGAGCAACCAGTTGAAGGGGCTGCACAGTGCACAGTAGGTGGTTCAGTGACAGCAAGGAGCTTTACTGAAAGAGCAACCAGTTGAAGGTGCTGCAGTGCACAGCAGGTGATTCAGTGGGAAGAGGGAGCTTTACTCAAAGAACAACCAGTTGAAGGTGATGCAGTGCACAGCAGGTGATTCAGTAGGAGCTTTACTCAAAGAGCAACCAGTTGAAGGTGCTACACAGTGCACAGTAGGTGATTCAGTGGGAGCAAGGAGCTTTACTCAAAGAGAAATCAGTTGAAGGTGGTGCACAGTGGGTGATTCAGTGGGAGCAAGGAGCTTTACTCAAAGAGCAACCAGTTGAAGGTGATGCACAGTGCACAGTAGGTGATTCAGTGGGAGCAAGGAGCTTTACTCAAAGAGCAACCAGTTGAAGATGATGTGGTGCACAGCAGGTGATTCAGTGGGAGCAGGGAGCTTTACTCAAAGAGCAACCAGTTGAAGGTGATGCAGTACACAGCAGGTGATTCCGTGGGAGCAGGAAGCTTTACTCAAAGAGCAACCAGTTGAAGGTGGTGCACAGTAGATGGTTCAGTGAGAGCAAGGAGCTTTACTCAAGGAGTAACCAGTTGAGGGTGCTGCAGTGCACAGCAGGTGATTCAGTGGGAGTAGGGAACATTACTCAAAGAGCAACCAGTTGAAGGTGCTGCACAGTGCACAATAGGCGATACAGTGGTAGCAAGGAACTTTACTCAAAGAGCAACCAGTTGAAGGTGGTGCACAGTTGGTGATTCAGTGGGAGCAAGGAGCTTTACTCAAAGAGCAACCAGTTGAAGGTGCTGCACAGTGCACAATAGGTGATTCAGTGGGAGCAAGGAACTTTACTCAAAGAGTAACATGTTGAAGGTGGTGCAGTGCACAGCAGGCGATTCAGTGGGAGCAGGGAGCTTTACTCAAGGAGCAACCAGTTGAAGGTGATGCAGTGCACAGCAGGTGATTCAGTGGGAGTAGGGAACTTTACTCAAAGAGCAAGCAGTTGAAGGTGCTGCACAGTGCACAATAGGTGATACAGTGGTAGCAAAGAACTTTACTCAAAGAGCAACCAGTTGAAGGTGCTGCACAGTGCACAATAGGTGATTCAGTGGGAGCAGGGAGCTTTACTCCATGAATAACCTTCTGAGCTGCCTTTTTAATTTCCTTTTTGTAGCATTGCTCAACGTGAATGACATTACTATCTACATATCTGGGCTTCAGGTGTGCTGTCTTTTTTTATGCATTTCTTCTTGAAAGAGTATTATTTAATGAAAACATTTCCTATAAAAGTTTGTTGTTTTGAAGAGCTCTAGCAAATAGTACCCTATTTGACCCTTTGTACACTGGCCTCACTTCAAATTATGACTGATTAATGAAATGAAGCTCAAAAGTTCACATTGAGTTATAAATATTATTGTTTTGAAAATTTTAATGCTGTGTTTTGCAAAATAAATAACTGATTCACCTTGTATAAATCTGGCATAAATTTTGAATGTAGTTTTACAGAGCTTAATTTTCCAGAAACTTTAGGCTTAATATAGAAATCTGATGTGTTACATTCACATGACTTTCTCTAGCATCTATTGCCTATTAGTGGGTATACAAATTATTCTTATGAAAGTTTATTTTTCTATCTACTTCATTTTAATTGGGATAAACCTTTCTGGAAATAGCTACATTACACATTTCATTATAGACACAAAGAGAACAGCAATAGTCAAATGTTTAACAACTGGACACTAAATGCTGGCTTTAAAATTCCTTACTGTTTCCATGAATCATGAGAAACAACTGAAAATCGACAGACTCTAAAAAAATGATTCAAGTACTGAATAATTCAAACTATTAATAACGGATAACTCAGAAATGGCTGTTGTCACAAGAAAAGCTATGTGAAATAAATTGTGTGCTTTGTAGAGATCTACATTTTTGTCTATCACTTAACATTTACCAGTTATGCAAGATTATATGAATTTACTTCTGAATGTCAAGGGCTTCACAAGCTATTTGCAAAAAAATTGAAATATACATTTTATTTGTTATGTAAATGTGTTTAATGTATTGTATTTTAATCAAAATTGTTACATCCATTTTTCATAAAATCAAAGAATTTGAAAAGCTCCACAAAAAGGGTAGTTAGAGATGGGGGAGATTTTCCTGAAAATCTTTGTGTTGCATCTTTAGAAAACTTAAAATACCAAGTTTAGCATTCATCTTACTTTTGGTTTTTCACTTATGCTATTCACCGACACATACACACACATTTTTCTAAAAATGAATCGTTTGGATTCAGGGGGCCTCAAAACATGTATTTCTGGTGACATTTCAATATTGAGTTTTTGTTTGAAATGCAACACCTTTACCTACTATGTATATAGTAAAAACAACACACTGAGATAAATGCATGTTAAATATATGCATTCCCATAACTATAACTAACTGGTTGAAATATTAAAATTCATTATTCAAGAATATGGTGTGTGATGTTTGAAATAAGTAATTTTATTCTTCACTTGTTATACACTTGTTTCACATAGACACACTTTCATGGTGCAGAAAAGGAGATTATTCAATAAATGTTTATGTAAATAAAGAATTTTATTATCCAAGTAGGTATTACATTTTTTCAAACTGCACATTGTTGCACTTCTTGAAAGGAGTACCTCCAACAGACTTGCACATTTACATATAGCAGAAAATAAGATAGCAAAATGTTCAACATTAAGACTGTAAAGCACAATAATCATACAGCTATTATGTGTTTTTCAACAAAAATTGCCAAAGTTGTGTTAGAAAAATAAAAAATATGCTAAGATTAAAGTACAGAGGTGGAATTTGGAAACAAAACAGCCTGTTAATGCTCTAATATATAGTTTATGTGACTGATAGTATATATATATATTTTTTGTTTGTTAATGACACTGTCAATTGCCAGGATCATATCAGCATTACTAAAGCTATTGTCACTTTTAAGCGCCCTTAAAAACCATTGTTTGTGCCAGGTTTGATACCATGCCCTTGAGATCAGAAGGCCAGCGCCTGACTGATCAACTGGGAGTGCAACACTTTTCACAATTAAATCTGTCTATATCATTTATTTTGGCATAGACTTGTTGCAGAAACATTTTGGGTGGCACTGTATTGTATTTAATTGTCATAGTACTGTAATCACTTAATGTTACGTTCTATGAGTTGCTATACGAGGGTCGGCTGATAAGTCCTGGGCCTCACACAGAGATGGCGCCACTAGGCCAGTTAGATGGTAGCATCGTATAGTTTTACTCTAGACTAGCTTGTATCCATAGTTAGATCAATAGCTTGTTTAGTTTTTGAATGACAACATTTTAAACAAGACAACTTTAGAGTTTTCACGAAAATGGAGGATTTGGAAAACGAGCAGTGATTAAATACTTCCATTTGAAAGGCTTAATGCCTAAAGAAATCAAGGAGGAAATGACAGTACGTTGAAAGACTCTGCCCCTTCATATTCAATGATTAAAAGGTGGGTTGCAGAGTTTAAAATGGGACGTACAGGCACTAGTGATGAGCCTCGCTCTGGACACCAAGTGGAAGTCACAACTCCAGAGATGATTGAAAAAATTCATCGTTTAGTACTGAAAGACTGCAGATTAAAGTTGTTTGAGATAGCAGAGGGCTATAAACGTATCAAAAGAACATGCAGGTAATATTTTAAGTAATGTTTTGGGCTTTCACAAGGCCTGTGCGAGGTTGGTGCCGCGTTTGATCAAAAGTTGCTTAGAAAAACTGTTTCTGTTAAGAATGTGGAGCTCTACTGTAAAAATCCCAATGAATTTTTGAGACAGCTTATTACCATGGATGAAACTTGGATACATCACCACACTCCAGAAAGTAAATCACAGTCAAAACAGTGGATTGCGCCAGCTGAACCAACTCCAAAAAAGGCAAAGTCAATTTTGTCAGCTAACAAGGTTGTGGCGAGTGTTTTTTGGGATGCACAGGGAATTATTTTTATTGATTACTTGGAAAAGGGTAAAAGTATCACTGGTGACTACTACACAAGCTTACTTTAACATTTGAGTGATGAGGTGAAAAGACAAAGACCTCATTAAAAAACAAAAATCTTGTTTCATCACGACAATGCTCCGGCCCATCGTTCAGTCATTGCAATGGGGAAAATTTCAAATTAAAGTTCGAATTGCTTGAACATCCACCCTATTTGCCAGATCTAGCACACAGTGACTACCACCTGTTCCAAAAATTTCTTGGAGGACGATGATTTCACAGCAACGAGGAGGCCATTGATGCGGTAAACAGCTATTTTGAGGACCTTGACAAATCGCACTACAGAGATGGTTTAATTAAATTAAAACACCGCTATGACAAATGTATTAACCTTTCTGGAAATTATGTTGAGAAATAAATAAAAAAAAGTTTTTCAATTTTGTTTTCATTGAGAGGCCCAGGACTTATCAGCCGATCCTCATATATCTGTTAAGCCACCATATATTACAACCCGTGTTCCTTAGCCTAGTTCATGTTCTTTCTGAAAAGGTAGAATCAGTTGGAGAGTTTAATGTTGTCATAGCAGCTCGTTGGTTAGAACAACCGGTTGGAAACCGGAAAATGCGTAGTTCAATCCCGGCTAAAGCACTGAATTCTACCTTTCCACCCTGTCCTACACTTGGTTTGTGTGCAGGAACAATTAATTACCATGTTCTTTCTATTTATTTTCCATAACCATTTTTCCCTTGCTCATCCCATAAATTTTATTCCTCTTCATTTCTTAGCTTCATAATATTAATTTTTAGGAGTTGTGAACTACTTTTGTCTTATTTTTACTTTCTCTACCACATACACAGTAGGTAGAGAAGGTATTGCATTCCACCAAAAATTCGATACCGAGATTTCACCAGAAATATGTGTTTTGAGGCCCCCTGAAACAAAAAACAAAAAAAAAAAAAATTAGAAAAAGAGTGAGTATATCATGTTGAGTGTACCTTGTTTATACATCAGAATCTCAGCTCTTCTATCACTGTAGCTGCTGATTCCTCTCAGAGAGATTCTTGTGAGTGAACACAGTACACCATCACCAGTTATTATCATGTCTTTCACTTCTAATTAGAAGTTTGCCCATTGTCATAGTATATGTAGTCACCTCCTACATTGCATAAGTGGGCTTCACTCTGGAGATTCTTTTCTTTGAAGTAAACAAAATTAAAGATGATATTTATGCACTGTTTACATAGCAAATTCAAGTGGACAAAAACATTCAAATTACCAAAGTTTAACTGTATTGTGATGCTGTGCCTGGTGTGAATAAAATTAAACAAGTATTTTTCTATTATCAGAATACAATTGCATCTCAGAGTTAATAAATATGATCTTTTTCTTTTTAAATATTATGTGTTCTTATTTAGCTCCTTAAACTTAGTAGCTCTGAAATGTAGCCTTTTTTAGTAATTATTCATTACACTTTTATATACATTTCAAGAGAAGACTCAAATTATAGTGTTTAAGAAAGGTGCTAAACTGGGCAAGTATGAAAAGTGGAAGAATGGAGAGAAGGAATATAAAGTGGTCAGAGACTGTATATATTTAGGGGTTAAAATGGATGAGGGTGGAAAATGGGAGAAACAGAAGAAACTGGTATTGACAAAGGGGAAAGGGGCAATGTCAGCGATTAGAGGGTGCAAATATAGAATACCAGATGTAAATGTTAAATGGCTAGAGAAAATATATAACACAGTAGTTGAAGCAAAAATGTTATATGGAAGTGAAATATGGGGAGTAGAACGAGGCTGGGAAGAGAGAGATATGGTACATAGGAGTTTTTGTAGAGAAGTTTTAGGCCTGCCAAATGCTACAGTTAAGGAATTTGCTGTAATTGAAATGCAGAGAGTGGGGGAAAAGGGGTAATAATGGAGAGAGCTCTTAAATATTGGTACAGACTATTAAATTTAGAAGAGAAGAACTTGTTGAGGCAGTGTTTGGAATTCCAAGAAAGGAGCTTAAAGAAAAATGGGTGGAGTTATAGTGTACAAGCTAATTTGGAAAATAGTGGTCTGGGAGAAATTTGGAGAAGGAGGGAAAATAATGTTAAGGGTTTTTGGAAAGAAGCTAGGCAGAGGTTTGAAGATATAGAGATACAAAATTTATTTAGTAACATTGGGAAGAAAAGTTCCTTGGAATCATATATATTAATGAAAAATGTATGGGCTAGAGAACAGTATGTGGATAACTCAAATAAGGAACAAAGAGAAAGTATAGCCTGGGTACGAGCAGGTGTATGGAGACTAATAGGAATGAGAAATGGGTTCCCACAGAACCAGTGTCCAATATGTGGGGAAAGAGAAGATTTAGAACATATCGTTTTTGACTGTAAAGGTACACAGCATTGGAGAAAGGAAGCTATAAATGGGAAATGGTTCAAACTGGACAGGAAAGTAACTTTAAGCAAGACTTTTAATAAGGATAGTAAAAAGGTAGGGGAGTACCTGTCCAAAGTAAAAAAGAAATGGTTATGGACAATAAAAAAAGATGTAAATTAATTTCATCATGTGATGTTAAGTTATGTAATTATATTATTATAATAATATTAGTATTATAAGATTATTATTTTGGTATCATTACTATTATTTTATTATTATGATTATTATTATTATGTTATAATTGAAGAGTGTAATATGGGTAGAATATGGCAAGATAACAGCTTGGGCTGATGTATAGCCATATTCTAAGGAAGATTGCTAGCACAAATAAATAAATAAAATATACATTTGTTTATTTAAAGGTGAGTCGGAATTGTTACACTAACATCACTTAAGTTTACTCACTTAACATGTTTCGGGAAACCGTTGTTCCCATCCTCAGAAGGTTAATTCGACTGGCCGGTGTTGTTGGTGTTTCCGTTTTTTGGACTGGATACTGTGGTGGCATCTTGTGGTGGAGAAATGTACTTCCAGAGAGGATTTGGTGGCGGCAAATCAAAATTCATTAGATGTGTGTTGTGTTTTAGAATGGTGATCTTCTCCCATGCATCTAATTCGGCTGCAAATTTGGCTGGTTTGACTAATGTAATATTGGGTTTGATGTTGTGATTAGTGATCCAAAAATGGTGTGAAACTGCAGATTTGTCCATTTGTTTGTATTTAATACATCTCATGTGCTCCTTTAGCCTAGTTTCTAAGTTTCTTTTTGTCTTACCTATGTATACTTTATTGCAATCTGAACAATTGATTTTATAGATTCCAGCTTTTTTGTCTTGTGGAACTTTTTTAACTTGTTACAAAGTAATTTCTCTATGTTAAATTTGTTCTGTGGAGCTAAGCTGATGTTATGTTTCATGAAAATCTTCTTAAATTTGTGAAAAGTTCCTGGGTGGTATGTGAATTTCTTGAAGTTTAGCTCTTTATCTTGCTGGCTGAGATTTGTTGTGTTTCTGATGTGCATCTGTCATTTGAATTTTGCAATTTTTTTGTCAATAGTTGTTTTGTTGTACCCATTATGTATTGCTGTGTCTACTATATGCTGGTATTCTAACTGGTATTCTTTTTTATTTAAGGGGGTATATACCAGTCTATGTGTTAGGCTGTTTAGTACTGCATGTTTGTGTGTGCTTGGATTGAAACTCTTATTTTTTATGTAATTAGTAGAGTGTGTTGGCTTCCTGTATATGCCAAAGGTTAGGTTCTTTTGTTCTCTGATGATATTACAATATCAATATACATTTGTTTATTTCTGAAATTTAAATAATTCTTAGTAAGAGCATTTAAAATGCTTGTTTCCAATCCCTAGCTGTTTTATTACAAATGCAACAGCTCAGTAGGCATTATTTAGCCCACTTACTTTATGTTCTTCTAGCAGCTCCCTGCAAATTGGCTTTGGTCAAGAATATTCGCTTGTGACATTTTAATGTTCTTTTTAGCATAAACAGAACATTCCATCATCCAGTGCTTCATTGTAAGCTGACAGAAATATTTATTTCATCTTTCCTCTCCCTTAATATCTGTGTTATTTACTCCAGAAATGTTCATACATTGTCAAGTACCTATCTTGTTCTAACCTCCTTGTTGATGCCTTATACCTGTGGGAAACATGTTCTATTCTCTGCGACAGAAAACCCCTACATAGGAATCAGCAATTGAAGTGTTTGAGTGACTACACAGGGTCATATGATTTAAAATATAGAGCAGAAAAATGATTACTTACTGCAGAAATTTTTAAGCTTTCTGATTAATCTATTGTCACTTGGTCCAAACCAATTTTCTGCATGACCATGCCAAAAGAACAAACAGGAACAAATTTTATAAAAGAGTTTCTGACTTTTCCTCCTAATGAAGATGAAGTTAATGCATATATTCTTTTTTTAAATGAGGATTTAAAATGCTCCCAGATTAACTTTCTCATAAATATTACTTGGATAGAGTCTGTTTATCATGGTATTTATTCTAGCCTAAAATATTTTGGTGCTTTTATAATGTTTTATTTTTTATTTCAGTAACTGATATTTACTGACTAGAACATCGATAAACACAGAAACTCAGTAAAATAATTTATGTAAGGTTCTCACTTTATTTGAAAATACAGCAATGAAAAATATTATGATGTATGGTCATACAGATCTGTAGAAATACTAGTCTAGTGACAAGGAAACAGGCAGTTCCAAAGGAAACTTTTGTTAAACTAGAAAAGGCTGCAAAGAAGATGCACCTAAGAATAAATGAGGACAAAATAAAATGGTTGAAAAAGCAAACATGGGAAAATTCATAAAGGAATACACATTTGACATGTCTGCAGTTTTATATATTTGTGATCTGAGGTTTATTGTCGGAATAAATTTAGTAATGATACTAAAAATAAATTCTGAGGTGAGCAAGTGTTACTATGGATTAAAAGTATATGATGAACATCGAATTGAAAAGCATTAAGTGCTTAATTAAAAATGTTTTCAGGAGAGAGGAAAAAACTAATATCTTCTAAACTTACCAGTGCTTTTTGAAGTTCATGCTTAACTGTAAGGGAAATGCCACTTTCCTAAATACTGTTAACACCAAAGTCATGTTTTGTTTAACTCCATATTTACACTTAAAAATGTTTTGCACTTAGTGCTTTTTCAACCAATTATACTGAAAGCACTATCATGGACATTAAGAAAAAATGGTAAAATATTATATTTGTTGATATTTTAATAAACAATTTCAATTCCACTTACAAAATACGTTTTATACTTTGCTTTGTGCATTCATTGAAAAATAAAGTGAGTTTTCAAATTTCATTTATCAATTTTTCTGTAAACTTAATGTCAGTGTTTCTTTCAACAAACACAATTGTGTTTAACCATTGCCCATTTCTTCCTCAAAATAGTAAAATTCTTCTTCATTCTGGTTTTCATTGGAATGCAGACTCTTCATCCACAACCTCACATAAAACTGTACAACCTTTCATCTCCATTTACTCCCAAACCTCTTCTGATCCTTCTTCTTTTCTACGATGTCTCTGCTTTGGAGTGTTAAACCCTGGGCCTGTGATATACACTCGAACACAACTCGCTGTTTCAGTGGATATATGAATGGTTTAGAGGGAGGCAAGAAGTTCATTAGGTTTGGATATTATCGCTTTATATGGAGGATAAGTCAAGAAAAACAAACTTAATACATTTTGCTATTTTTAAAAAACCAGCACCCAAGACAAATCAACTCAGTACGTCATCTCAGTATCTTTTGCTGGCATTCCACTATATTTATTTTGCATGAGAATAATACAAAAAGAATATGCTTCAACGACATGACACAAACTATTTACCTCACTTTTACTTCTTTGTTTGTCATCCTTTGCTGCATTTTCATTCTCTTTCTGTTGTAGTGTGCAACAAGTATTTCCTTTTCCATGCTGTAATACTTTAGCAAATCTACTATATATTAGTGCTTCCTTGACACAGCTCTCTATCTCAGATCTTGAAGTAAGGAGAGTCATTTATTCATTGAGCAATGTAATATTGCTAAGAAGACCCATGGCAGCAACACGCACAGTTCTAGTTCCAAGAACACAAATGCAGTAGTATGTACACAGTGTTGCATAAGCAAATTCTTTGTTTCTGTAAAAAGCTGCATTTTGTTCCATTCGTCTCGGCGAACTAAGTGTTTTCTGAAACAAATGGTGTATTTTGAAGCCATTTTACCATAGGAAGGAGTGTTATTTGAAAGAAATGGATGGCACAGATTGATTCAGTGATATCGAAATGGGGGAGTTACTGCATTTTGTTCTGATGCTCCTTATATATGAAGTCATGTATAATGTAAAGAAAAACCAAATTATTACTATATAAAGTCTTGATAAGACCAGTAGCAAGATATGCCTTACAAATATGGATGCTGAATAAAACTGAAAAAGACAGATTGGCATTGTTTCAGAGGAGAAACTTAAGGGGTATCTTTGGAGCAGTACAAGATAAGGGAGTATGGAGACCGAGATATAATCATGAGATATACAGTTTGTATAAGGAACTGGATATAGTAAGTTATGAGGTGCATTTATAAAGTATATTCACCTGGGGCTGTGAACAGAAACAAACACAATTTAATTGAAAAATTTATTGAAACAGATACAGAAGGTGTTGAGCTATTTTTCAACATATTCACCACTGAAATTCAGACATTGTCATACCATGGGACCAATTTTGTGTCCCTGTGTCACAGGAGTCTGCCATCTGGGATTAGAACCACTATGTGACAACTCCCTGTCAGTCTGAAAATGCTGACTCCAACCGAACATGAATTTCTTGAGGTTCTGGAACAGATGGAAATCACTGGAAGTGAGGTCCAGGCTGTAGGGTGGATGATTAGACATGTCCCAACTAAATGTCTGTTTTCTATTGAGCCATGTGTGGCCAAGCATTATTGTGCAGCAAGACAACATCAGCACAAGTAGATACTCCATGACAATTTCATGCAACAAGGAGTGGCACATCTGTGGGAACTGACTGCTGAGCTCCGTGATTGTGAAGCAATGATTCTCTATAATGCATTCCTGCACAAGCTCCACAAGGTCACTGTAACTTGGATGGCCTCCCACTGCAATGTCTCTGCACCAGCGATGCACCACCTGTTTGCTCATAACATTGGACCCATAGACTGACAATGAATTTCAATTGGCACCGTGCTCTGTGCATTCAAAAGCTTTATCATCGACTGCACTTCATACTTGTGGGAGCTGGAACACAAGCCTCCACTTTCAACCACTCCTACGAAGCTACTGTGAGACCTCGGGAAATTCTGCTATGCATGCACCATGCTGTGGGATGAGTGGAAAACTTACTTTATGGACGTGCCTTGTATATAAAAATCAAAAGGCTAACATGGCTGGTCACGCAGTGAGAATGAGTGAAAATCAATTGTCTGACAAGAGGATTGTTCATAAGATGAGAGGATGGAATAGAAGAGAATTGTAAGACTCTTGAAAAAAAAAGTTGGCAAGAAATAGAGATGATTGCAAAAATGCTTGTGAGGAAGGCAGGGAAGATGGTGGTCATCATCTTAGTCTTAAGTGTTAATTTAATCATGAGATTTTAACAAAACATCATCTGCTGATGAGGTAAATGAAATTTAATTAAACATAAACTACCAAAGGTAACCTGGATGAGATGAAATCAGTTCTTTAATCCTTCCTGACCAGTTGTGCCAAACTCTGAACTACTGTGTGATGTTTCCAATATGTGCAACACACTTTGCCAGACATGTGCATATACATCAGGATATGCTAAACAAAATACACAGAGACATGGGCCACAAGTAATTTTAAATCTAGTAACAAACAAGTATAAATTGCTGAGGAAATTGAGCATGCATACAAAACATTCAGAATTACTGAAACATTTAAAACAATGATAGAAACTAGAGACTGGTCATTCCACATATTTGTTAATTAAGGAATGAGTCTCACTCTCACACTTCTCTTATTGTAGCTGCTTAGCTAGCAACGTGTTTTCATCAGCTATTTATGATTGCCAATGCTTGATGATTAGTGTAGAACCTCAGGTCCTCTGTGGGTGGAAGGAGAAACCGTTAGTTATTATGTTCCTTATACATTCTGTTTGTTATGGTTCTCTTCCCAAAAGTGATGTGCAACTGCATATTTGTCTATTTATTTCTTAAGGAGAGATTAAAAGTCCTATGCTGCCAATGCAAAATTTACTTCCTTCAATACCCATTATTTCAGAAACTATTTAAAATATAAGACTAAAATGTTTACAGGATGTAGATAAATCCCTTCTTATTTCACTGATGTAGTTTATTAAACATATTTTTCTTTTAATTATGCACATTTTTATTAAAGGTTATTAATAATTAATTTTTTATACATAACAATGCATCTTATTAATACAAAAGTAGATCAGTAACAGCATTGAGGTGCTGTTTTTATCATAAGATTTCACTTAGCTTTCTTCAATAATTCCTAAGAAAACAGATCATTTATACAGAAAATGTCATTCACAGAACGAGCTGTTCAAAGTAAAAATAGAGAGAAATAGCTCACATATATGTACAAAGCAACAATCATACCAGTTGGACATACCAAGCTGCCATATTTACATTTGATTTCTTTTACATGCTGTAAATCTATGACAGTGCACCACTGGTTTTACTTCCCTTCCGAAGGAAGCCATGCTAAGGATTTTTACGCCAGAAAAAGTCCATTGACCTCCGCCGGGTTTGAACCCGCAATCTATTTTGCTTTCCAGAATGCTATTTTAACCAGATGGCTATATTCCTTTTGGTCATCCCAAAGTTGACATTCTTCTTCTTTAATGGATTACTCTTGACTTTGTAGGGCCAATGTCTGTTGAAGAGCAAGCAAACTCTGGATCATAACCTATCCATGATGTGTGATCAGCACAATGTCTGTTGAAGAGCAAGCAAACTCTGGATCATAACCTATCCATGATGTGTGATCAGCCCAATGTCTGTTGAGGAGCAAGCAAACTCTGGATCATAGCATATCCATGATGTGTGATCAGCTCAATGTCTGATGAGGAGCAAGTAAACTCTGGATCATAGCATATCCAGGATGTGTGATCAGCCCAATGTCTGTCGAGGAGCAAGCAAACTCTGGATCATAGCATATCCAGGATACGTGATCAGCCCAATGTCTGTCGAGGAGCAAGCAAACTCTGGGTCATAGATATCCAGGATGTGTGATCAGCCCAATGTCTGTTGAGGAGCAAGCAAACTCTGGGTCATTGCATATCCAGGATGTGTAATCAGCCCAATGTCTGTCGAGGTGCAAGCAAACTCTGGATCATTGCATATCCAGGATGTGTGATCAACCCAATGTCTGTCGAGGAGCAAGCAAACTCTGGATCATAGCATATCCAGGATGGGTGATCAGCCCAATGTCTGTCGAGAAGCAAGCAAACTCTGAATCGTAGCATATCCAGGATGTGTGATCAGCCCAATGCCTGTCGAGGAGCAAGCAAACTCTGGATCATAGCTTATCCAGGATGTGTGATCAACCCAATGTCTGTCAAGGTGCAAGCCAACTCTGAATCGTAGCATATCCAGAATGTGTGATCAGTCCAATATCTATCGAGGAGCAAACAAACTCTGAATCATAGCATATCCAGGATGTGTGATAAGTCCAGTGTGTGTCGAGGAGCAAGCAAACTCTGGATCATAGCATATCCAGGATGTGTGATCAGCCCAATGTCTGTTGAGGAGCAAGCAAACTCTGGATCATAGCATATCCAGGATGTGTGATCAGCTTAATGTCTGTTGAGGAGCAAGCAAACTCTGAATTAAGCATATCCAGGATGTGTGATCAGCCTAATGTCTGTCGAGGAGCAAGCAAACTCTGGATCATAGCATATCTAGGATGTGTGATCAGCCCAATGTCTGTCGAGGAGCAAGCAAACTCTGGATCATAGCATATCCAGGATGTGTGATCAGCCCAATATCTGTCGAGGAGCAAGCAAACTCTGAATCGAGCATATCCAGGATGTGTGATCAGCCTAATGTCTGTCAAGGAGCAAGCAAACTCTGGATCATAGCATATCCAGGATGTGTGATCAGTCCAATGACTGTCAAGGAGCAAGCAAACTCTGGATCATAGCATATCCAGGATATGTGATCAGGCCAATGACTGTCAAGGAACAAGCAAACTCTGGATCATAGCATATCCAGGATGTGTGATCAGCCCAATATCTGTCGAGGAGCAAGCAAACTCTGAATCGAGCATATCCAGAATGTGTGATAAGGCCAATGACTGTCAAGGAACAAGCAAACTCTGGATCATAGCATATCTATGATGTGTGATCAGCCCAATGACTGTCGAGCAAGCAAACTCTGGATCGTAGCATATCCAGGATGCGTAATCAATTTTATGACTGGATGTGTAGAACATAATACTGCATTAATATAACTTTAGCATTTTAAGATTTAGGATATCTATGCACACAAAAACACAATTCTACTAAAACAGTCATTTTAAATAACTAAGGAAATAAATGCAAATAAACTATCATCTTCTAAAACTAAACAGATAAAAAATAAACAAAATTAATACCAGGTGTATGAACCCTGAGCACTATAACTGCCCTAAATTTTTGGGTTATGGATGAAATTAAATCCCTGTAGTAACATGAACAAGAACCTACAAAATCCCAGGCTTCTTGAATTTGTGCCCAGAAGCCGAACACAGCTCCCTTTTCACCTCTGCCCACACATTTTCATTAGGGTTCAAATCTGGTGAACAGGGGGACCAATTATCACTCTGATATCCTGCCTCTCTGAGAACCAATTTGAAACCTTTCAACATATATGGACAAGATGATTATCCTGTACCAATTCAACAATTCCACCAGGATATCTCATCCTCACAGAGGGAATCAAATATTCTCGAGTATTACCATGTATTGCTCACACATTGTTCAGTGTATCGTCAAGCTGCCACAATATACGTAGACCATCCCTTGATATCCAACAAGATACAGATATGCAACCAGGATGAAATTTTGAAGCCCTCTATTTTGCATCGTAGGAACTATTCTATTATGAACTTTACCAAATACCGTGTATGAAGTGCAGTATATAGAAAATAAATAATTACTATGTGTTGATTAAACATTATTAACAGAAGAAAAGAAAATGTTTGCTACATGCGAGAAGTGAACCTACGGTCTTAACCACAGAAGTACCGTAGGTTTTGTCATGGCGTTACAGAGAAGACACATGGAAGGTGTCATGTTTAGTAATGCCGTACAACAACTTGCCACAGTGGCTACACAAGTGTATTGCGTGTGGTGTAAACAAGGCGCTGTGCCGTGTATGACTTAGAAAAATTTCGTGTTCAAGACATGACTCATTTTTTTGTCCATGGGTGTACAAAGTTACTTTTATTTTTCAGTTGAACTGTGAAGTTTCTGATATTTCAAACATTAGCCTTATGTAAAATGTCAGTGATATAAAAAAGTCTTTATATACTCAATGTAAATGCAAGAAAACATCTAAATAAAGATGCAGAGGGCTTAAAAATAGCAAAATAATGACATAAAATAAAAAAAAGTGCCCAAGAATAGTAAATGGCATAAAACAATAACAGTAGCGATAATAAATATGCATTTTTATAATCTAGTATCCATGATAAGGATTTATATACAAATGTTAGCAATGCAGCATGTCATCAGAGATCCCACCCCTGGTGAGCACTCATAAATGAGGCCCACAACTTCTTTGTTTTGATGTACAACACTAACATCATTGTCAAAAGCAATGCCAAGACATTGGATGATCTCTGTTCATCTTCTTGCTTCCCAATATCATTTTGATGAGTTGAGATTAGTGCTGAACACTTAAACAAATGGTTGATCTTCTTTCATTCTTCCTAAGAAAATGGTTTGTATTGAAGGGCTCTAGCTAATGCTATCCTATTGAACCCCTACTCCCATTTGAAATTTTAAAAGTGATGCGTCGCTCATGTGATGCTCATTAATGAAAGCTCACGTATGCTTTAGTAATAAATATTTTTGTGTTGAAAAATCTTAATGCCATATTTTCTGAAATAAGTGACTGTTACGGGTGGTCTGGTTCACTCTGTATATTAAAGTTACCAGATTTTTATCTGAAATCTGGGAACATCTCAGCTCCAGACTAAGGTCATTAGATGTTCAGCTCGACAGGATCTGCAGCCAGAGCTCACAAGGAAAAAATGCACACATGTGACGTTACACTTCAAAAAGGTTGCAATTCTGATTGCATCATTACTACACAATATTAAGCCACATGGTATCAACAGTTCTGTTATTATTGTGAATTGTAGTATAGTTTGAAATTAAAACATTTAATTAACTTTAAAGGATGCACAAAGTATCTTAATTATTTGGACACAAAATCACAATTTGAAGCACAAAATTATGCATACTTTTCTGACAATTGAATTTTTTTACCATGTCTTTTCTGGAGGCCAATTTTGCAGAAAATTCCTGGTATGTGATGGAGAAGTTTGTGACAACAGTCAACATGGATTAAACTATTTTAACACACAGCCTTAAACGATGGGATGTCCACATTATGTCCATTGCTGAAAACACTCTCTTCACAGATGCATTACTCCCTGGAAAACTGGAAGCAGTGATAAATTGAAGCGTAGAAATACTGCGTGTGTGTTTATCTCGCTATCTAGTGAAGAAATGCCTGCTGGCACTGATGTCTTAATGGATATGCCCAATTTTTGGTTTAAAACATATTTCATATTTATGGCTTGATAATAATGAAATTTGAAAACAGTAACATTTTTGGAAGTTTATTAAAAATTGGGGACATTCCAGGGACAAGTCCTAGTTGGAAAAAGTATGAATTCAGAGACTCCACGGAAACTAGAGATGTCTAGTAACCTTACTGTATATTTAGCTCTTTCCTTTAAAAAGCCGTAGCAACACTAGTTATGAGATTATTGCAATGTGATGAAGAGAAAGAGTTTTGCAATGTGCTGTACAATAAGAGATTATTAAATAATGAAAATGGCATATAAATGGATATGTAGTATGTGCAGAAGTGGAGAGGCACTTATAGTGCCCTCTAAATGTGGCTCTTCTGTATGGATGAGCATGTACACAATCCTGCATCTGCAGCAAATGGGAGCAATTGATTGAAGTTCTAGGACATGCACATTGACTGATTATTCCTATAGACATAAGCACAGAGAGTTAGGTATTTATGGTGTATAATTTTGTCTCATTGGTACCTACATGCTTAACCAGAACCAAATGTTACTCTGTTTGTGCAGGAAGAGGTCTGTAAATGAAGATAAAGTAGAATTAACAGATAAATGTCTGGGATGGAGTTACTAAGGAACACAATGAATCAAACCTGCCAAGGTTTACGTATTTGTGATCACAAGTTTAAATGAATTAGGTACAAGGAATGCTTTCCTCATCGTCAGCCGACTGCCGTCACTACTTGTCCCTCTGTCAGTGGTTCAATGAATAATATTTATTTCTTAATACTCAAAATTACAAATATTTTAGGTTATAATAACAATATTTGAAAATATTAGGCTATTGACACTATAAATTCACTTCCTGGTTGCTTGCCTATGCTAATCAATGGTCTCAATACATACAACTCCTGATTTTCCATGTATTGATAACCCAATGTCTACTTGTTTACATTATTTGTCTATTTCGTCTGCCTTTAGCCTCATCTTCTTTGTAGTCATTCTTAACCATTTCTGTTTAACCTTACCCATAGCTTTTATATTTTAATCCCCTTTTACAGTCAGAATCTTCCGTTTTAATGCTTCCCCATCTAAGTTTTTCCATTTCTGTTGCCAAAATTGTTCTTTACATGTTTTTATTTGATTACAGTATAATATACAGTGGAAATTTGTGTTCACTTCCCTACACATTGGACATTTTCCTATATCCTTGTCATGCCTGATGCCTTTCAAGTTTCTAACTCCTGTTCTCACCCATGCAAATCCTTCTCGCCCTAATCTATTACATATCTCTATGTACTTTTCCCTCTTCCATCTGTTTTTATTTCCTTATATATCCTCAAGGAGCTTTTCTCTCTTGTACTGCCAAAAAGTATGTCTCTCTGTATCTTCTAGCATTAATTCTATTTCTTTCCGAAAGCCTCTAATGTGATATTCTGCAAAGCCCACACATCTGTATATATCTGCTCCATAACTTCCTGAATTTTTAATATCCATGATCCCTTCCACTTACTTTTCTTTTGTATATGAAAACATTCTTTGATAATATCACTATCTCCTAGATTGGAATTTCTATATAAACATTCCATAGCTCTTGTGGAACTTTTGATCTTCATTGTGTACCTGTGATCCTATTGATAAACCTAAAACATATTTCCAAAAAGTTAGCACAAAATTTATATTATATTTTGATAAAATTAAGATGTTTTAATCAATGATTTCAATTATTGACTTTGTCAACCTCTCTCTAAGCATCATCTATTGCCCATACCTCTGCCCCATGCAACATCTTGCTTTCTATTGTGGCAGTGTAATTCTTTCAAGCCATTTAACATTTGTGTCTGTCAGTTTTTTAAAACATGATGTTATAACACTCATGGCCATTTTACCTTTTGTTCACTCCATGTTCAAACTTAGTCTTACCCCCAGGTAATCAGATCTCCTTAGCACTTCTATTTCTCATCCTTAACATAGTCGATAATCTTTTTTAAAAACCATGATCTTCATTTTCTTTTCATTTCTCTTCAGTCCCCATTTTCTACAGAAATTCCTCACTGCCTCAATTGCCCTCCTCCACAAGAAATGGACCCAACTATTAAATCATCTAGACAAGGATGGATGATATAATTTAAGTCAATGTGTTAATCCTATAGAGATAAGAATTTATGTTAAAAGAAAAAGGTAGGTTTACTTGAGAATGGCCAGGGCCAAAGAAGGTAGACTCCCATGTTAGATTTGTACTTGGCACTGAAATAAATAAATACTAAGTCATCTGTAAACAATAGCCCTGGAATTTCTTTATTATTAATAACTGGTGAGTGTACCTTATATCTCAAGATCTCGTTTAGGATATTATCAATATAAAGGTTAAATAGCACTGGACTAAGTTTAAATCCTTCTCTCACCCCTGCCTTACTCTGAACACATTCAGTTACTTTATTGTCTGGTAGCTTTATACAAAACTCATTCTCCTGATATATCTTACATAGTATTTCTATAAATGTATGACTTACCCCTTTACTTTTATCTATAATGCTTCTCTGTTTATGGTATCAAATGCCTTCTCAACATCAATAAATACCATATATACCCTTCCCCTTTGCTCAAATATTTGTAATTGTCTTAATTATGAATATATTATCTGATGTTCTTCTACCTGCTCTATATCCTGCTTGGAGCTCCGATATCTTCTTCTTCTTCTGCTCCTCCTCCTCCTATTAGCTAGAATGCCTGTAAAGATCTTAGCCAGAATAGAAAGTAAACTTATCCCCCTGTAAGTAGCTGGGTTGTTTTTATCCCCCTTTCCAGTATATAGCAGTGGTTGTAAGAATTTGGAGATGAGATTTTGATCCATTGGGACCTCAAAGTTCATTAACCTTGGTCAATGTGTCCATAAAAATAACTTGTGCTAAATATTCAATTCAGTGAACTTTTGTGTATGCTTAATTAGTGTCATTGAGTTGATAATTACCTGTTCCTTTTGTACAAAAATGTGCTGCTACTACTGATTTTTCCTCTTCTCTGGTTTTGATGTTTTTAAAATGTTACTTAAATCTCATTTCTATTATTTTATCATTTTGTTAGCTTTTATTACAAAGTTTATATCAGATTTATTTTCTATGATAACAAAAGCTAACAAAAATAAATAAATAAATAAAACATCCCGCAAAGAAAACCCAGGGATTTACAGGATAGATTGCAAGGATTGTGAAAGCATTTGTATGGGGTAAACGAAATTGAAACATCAAAACCAGAGAAGTGGAAAAATTAGCAATAGCTGCATGTTTTTGTACAAAAGGACAGTATCAACTCTGTGACTAATTAAGCACACACAAAAGTCCACTGAACTGTATACATGCGAAAAGTTATTTTTATGGAAAAATTGACCAAGGTTAATGAACTTTGAGATCCCAATGGACCAGAGTATCATCAACAAGTTCTTACAACCACCAACAAAGTTAGCTATGATCATCAGAGACAGACTGTCCTGTGGCAGTCAACTGATGATGAAGAAGACAGTCCTTGAAACTAGTTCTGAGGTAAATACCTAAGTTAGTGAAATTTGTATAGTGTGACCACAACTCAAACTTTTATGGAATCATTTCACGGTGTCTTCTGAACTACAAAGGATTAAATGTGCTAAGTGTTTGAAAACCTTAATTGATGTGCCCTAAGGTAAGAGCCAATTCTATACATTGTGCAGTTGGAGAGTCTGGCAGTTTACAAACTGTACTAAAGTAATATCTTTATATTTAGTAACTGCTTTAAGACTTAACTTAAAACACGTGCTAATAATTACTTCTCTCCTCTAAAATGTCAGCTGAAGTATGAGGGGTGTTCGGAAATGATTTACAGTTCTGTTTTATTTTTTTAAAATAAAGAGAGTTGAGGGTTGTTACACTACATCACTATAATATTCTTACTTGAACGCGTTTCGGGAGACAGTTTGTTCCCATCGTCAGCATGTCCTCATCTGATTTTGCCGGTCATCGTCTGGGGGATGTGTGTGGTTAGTGGTGTTCTCTGGTGCTGGGCTGATGAACCTCCAAAGGCTGTTGGGTGGCGGCAGTTCGAAATTCATTAGGTGATTCCTGTGTTTGACAATATGTATTTTTTCCCAGATGTCCAATTCATTACTGCTGTTGATTGGTTTTAAGAGTTTTATGTTTGGAGTGATATCATGGTTTGAAGACCAGAAATGATGTGCTACTGCTGATTTATCTGGCTGCTTTTGGTAAATGCATCTCATATGCTCTTTAAGTCTTATTTCAAGATTTCTTTTTGTTCTTCCTATATATACCAGGTTACATTCATTACAATCAATTTGATATATACCAGCTGATTTATCGTTGGGGATAGGATCTTTTGTTCTGTTGCATAGTAGTTTCTGTATGTTGTGGTTATTCTGTGGAGACAGGGTGATATTGTATTTTTTGAAAATCCTTTGAAATTTATGATGTGTCCAAGGGTGATAAGTGAATTTTCTATATTTTCTATATTTTTCCTGTCTTCAAACCATGATATCACTCCAAACATAAAACTCTTAAAACCGATCAACAGCAGTAATGAATTGGACATCTGGGAAAAAATACATATTGTCAAACACAGGAATCACCTAATGAATTTCGAACTGCCGCCACCCAACAGCCTTTGGAGGTTCATCAGCCCAGCACCAGAGAACACCACTAACCACACACATCCCCCAGACGATGACCGGCAAAATCAGTTGAGGACATGCTGACGATGGGAACAAACCGAAACGCGTTCAAGTAAGAATATTATAGTGATGTAGTGTAACAACCCTCAACTCTCTTTATTTTAAATTATGACACATCACTGTTACTAGCTTCTAAATCTTCAAAATTAGTCTACAGTTGTGTTGTTTTAAAAACACTGCTCAATCTACGGGCATGTCCTCTCATGGGACAATGGAATGATACTAGTGCACCACACAGATGCTAGATGGCAGTTGTGAAAACAGTGTATAGTGAAAGGACAAAGCTTGTTTGTTATTAAGTGGAGAAAACCATGGACAAAGATGGACTGCAGGTTTTTGTGGAAGAAAGGTGTCAAAACAGGAGATATTCATAAACGTTTAAGGTCAAGAAGTTCCTACATAAAGGACTATTTACAACTGGATTGCTGGGTTCGCCAGTGGAAGGAAATCTGCATGCAAGAATATGAGTACTGGTCGTCTGTCAACATCACAGTCTCCAAGGAACACTAGATTGTGTCTGAATTGATTATGGCTGATAGCGCATGACCTTTGATGAACTGGAATGGTAGATAGGCCTCGGCCGTGCAACCCTGCACACCATCATTCATGATGATTTGGATATGAAAAAGATTGTCCACATTGGGTTCCACAGCACTTGATGCAAGCCCAGAAGGAGAACGGAGTTGAATGTCAAAGACTTTTGGAAATAAAAAATGAAGATCCAGATTTTTTGGAGAAACTGGTGACTCGTGAGAAATCATGGTGCCATTACCATACATCTGAGAAGAAACTTCAATCCTCCTGGGAGTTCCTGGTCCAAGAAGTTTGGTGCTGCTACATCTGCAGGTAAGCAGATGATCTTCATCTTTTGGATCACTTGTGGCATACTGCTAATGGACTGCCTTCCACAAGGAACAACTGCCAACAGTAGGGTGTACTGTGATACCTTTACACGACTTAGAGGTGGATTCAGCAACCGCGACAGGGGAAGGTGGTCCTCCCCAGTGACAATGTGCAGCACCACACCAGCAATGCAATGACTGCAAAGTTGATGTCACTAGGGTTCATTGTTGTGCCACACCCTCCCATATTCCATCTGATTATGCTTTATTCGACAACATGAAGGGCACGCTGTGAGGTAAAAGGTTCAACAACAACAAGGAATTGCAAGTGGGTGCACAGTATCCCCCAAACACTGATTGTATGATGTAATAATGAAGTTGCCAGGAAGGTGGCAATGGTGTATTGACGTTGGTGGGGAGTGTATTGAGAGGTTCCATGTTCATTAATAAATATGGTACAAAAAACTACTATTGTAAATCATTTATGAATGCCCCTCATATATTATTTCATTATTAATGCATGAAAACTGACTGATAATTGCAGTTTGCTTAAAGATAGATTATAGGAGACTGTTGGACCACCTAGTATGTTTATTTTCTTCTACACAATCCTATTTTTATTGTCCCTAATCTTGCATAAATACTCACATTGATAAGACATGGTTATTAAAATTGTCCAATTATCCATAGAGCAATTAAAAAAATGGCATTCCAATGGCTTTCTGTTGAGAATAAAGAGAACTGATGAGATATTTGAGGTACAAATTTACGAACTGTTTCAGTTCCACTTTTACACTCATCGTCATTTCTCAGTACATTTTCAAAGGTCATTGCCCCCATCACCAGCTGTGTGTTGACTGTTGGTTCTTGGTTGGGCTTGACTGAAGTTGCTATTTGATGCCGTTAGTCCCATTGCAGGTTTTTGGATGAACTTCAATATGGTGACGTCAACTCCTGGAATGTTAAAGTTCATAAGGAACACCTCATATATTTGGAAAGGCAGAATCATTCAATTGAAAATTTCAAAACCATAGTGGGGATTTGAACAATTTGGATCTTCCAGTTTCCATCTGGTTGCTCTAATCAACTGAGCTACCATGGCAACATGCCTTTATGACATTAAAGTTCCCAACTGACTTGCATTTTTCCTGGTAAACCACAAGGAGATCTCAAACTCATTTTGAGATGACATCTTACAATGTCCTGGGCTTCGTAGCTTAACCAAGTATTAGGTCAAACAATGGTAATTAATTGTTCTTCCACACAAACCGTGTGTAGGACAAGCTTGGAAAGGTAGAATCAGACGACTGAAAAATTCAATGCCATAGCTAGGATTTAAATCACAGATCAATTGGCATTGGGGTATGCCATCTCAAAAAAATTAGAGATAGATAGATACTTTATTTGTACATTGTTTCTACATAATTCTTTTTACAATGTTCTACTTATAGACTAACTTAACCTATGTACAAATTTCTTGCCAGTTATGCTGCTCTTTTTGCCTGGCACCCTGGCCTTCTGCCTCATCTACACATCCCTTGCTATCTTTATTCCCTATTGCCCATCTCCTTCCTCCATTTGCCTTTCTACTTTTCTTATCTCTCTTACTTTTCTAATTCATTTCTCTTTTACTTTCTTTAAGAACTCCCCCATATTTTAATTTTGCTTTTCTCAGCATTTTAATTGCTACTATTTTTCTATCCATTTTTTCCCATTTTTCTTCCCATACTTCTTGTCTCCATTCTCCTAATTCTTTGCATTCTGTCATATAATGCTCTGTGCTTTCACTGCCTCCGCATAATTCACAAATTCCATTGTTTTTTACCTCTTAGCCCTCTCAGGTACATTGATCCTGTTCTCATCCATGCAAACGCTTCTTTTTCTGTCCTATTACAATAATCCACATACCCTTCCCTTCCCCATTTCCTTTTTACTAATCTATAGAACCCTAGTGACTTATTATTTTCTAAGCTTCCCCAAATCTCGTCTTTCTATGTCCTCCACTCTGTTTCTTGCTGCTATCCAGAAACCATTACTATTTCTTTCTCCTGTTCTCCAGATATCTCCCATTCCTATCTTCTCCATAATTTTTTCTGCCCCTGTCCACCAGCTATTTTTATTTTTCATACTCCTTTGTTGTTCCATGCATATCTTTAAAAATTAGAGATCTCCTTGTGGTTTTTCGGGAAAAATGCGAGTCAGTTGGGAATTTAATGTTGTGCCAGCACGTTGCCACAGTAGTTCAGTTGGTCAGAGCAATTGGATGGAAACTGGATGGCCTTTGGTTCAAACCCTGGTTATGGCATTGAATTTTGAGTTGCCTGATTCTACCTTTCTACACATAAAAAAACCTGTCCTCATGTCCACATGGCTTGTGTGGAAAAACAATTAATTACCATTGATACACCTCATATATTTTAATGTAAATTTTTCCCCAAACATCCAATTCACTGTGTTTGTTCAACTAGTTGGAAAAAATTGACTTTTTCTTTAATTTCATGGTTTTGATTCCACAAATGGGCTAAATCTTATCTATTTGTTTACATCTGATTTTCCTCCAATGTCCTTTAAATCTAGTGCCCAAATTTCTTTTTGTTTTACCCACTAAATTCTATTGTAGATTGTGTATTCTGTTTTGTAGATGCCTGAATTCTTTTCTGTTACCCTCTGTATTGATGAGGTTGTTAACAGTATTTCTTGAAGGGTGCAAGTTGAATAGCTACAGCACTTTAAAGATTACAAAGTATTGAACAATTCAAAGCAATATTAATGGATATCTCAGAAATGGCTGATAGCATAAAAAGGTTATTTTTAACAAATTGGTGCTTTAAAAAGAGATACATTTTTTTTGCCTAGTAAGTTTTTCTGTATCTCTTACCATTTATTATTTATGCAAGATTGTACAAATTCCTTCCAAACGAAATGGACTTCACAGGCTATTCCCAGAAAATTCAGATATGCAGTTTATTTGTTATGTAAATTTTTAAATATACAGTATTTTAATCAAAACTGTTAAAGCCATTTTTGAGAGAATTCAAAATTTCAAAACATTTTCCACGTGAAGGGTAGTTTGAAGGAGGGATTTTCTTGAAAATTTTCATGTTACATCTTAGGAAGGTACTGTACTTAAATAGCAAGTTTGGAATTTTTACTGGTTTTTTATTTTACAGTTATGCTGTTCACACACATCTCATGGATCTTTTTCTAAAATTCTCCTTTTTTTTATTTAAGTGGCCTCAAAGCATGTATTTCCACTGAAATGTCGATATCAATTTTTTGGGTGATACTAGGTTCAGTCAGATACCAGGTTTGCATGGTACAGAAAGTAAAAATATGAAGAGTTCCTTATGAACTTTGACGTCCCAGAAGATGATGTCATCACATTTGAGTTCATCCAAAAATATCCAGGGGGATGAAAGGCACCAAATAGGAACTTCACCCAAACCCTTCTAAGAATCGACAGTCGACACACAGCTGATGATGGGGCAATGACCTTCGAAAGGTGTACTGAGAAATGGTGGAAAGTGACTGTAAAAATATGACTCAAACATTTTATAAATATATTCACTTGCTTCACTATGTTCATTGCTTTCAATTATTTCAAACAATTGAGGTACTATAGTCCACTGGTGAAGATGACTTAGAAAATAGAGCTCTGCTGAACTATAAATGAAAAAAACATTTGCTTTATTTAGGGTTGATTTATAACAAAGAAAATCTTCAAGTTTCCCCACCCCTAAAACAAAGGAGCTAGGTTTACAAGCACTTTGAAAGGTCATAGGTCTTTTATTTCAGACTTATATGTTTAATATGAAAGCTTAATGTGACCAGGTACCTAGTCCATACCATAGTGATTACTTTTATGATATGTACTGAACAACTTAGATTTTAACTAAGCTTTAACCCTCTATAAGCCATTGTTACAACTTCATCTATTTTATTATGTAATATTCCTTTGTAAACATCTCGTGTATTAACAGGTTACCTTCTGAAGAACTAGACAGCAAATATAAATGCTGTAAATTACAAAGGTGACAATCATAAATTATGTACACCCCATCTTACCCCCAGGTTGACTATGCCCACTTTTCACAAAACCTTTTCGCTTCCTCAATGTAGGAAGAGCCACCAGAGGTACTCAATGCACTTGGTCAGTCCTTTCAGCTGTAACCTTGGCATCACTGATTGTTTGGTGCACTAACCATTGTTGATCAGTCAAAACAGTTTATGTTGCTATGTAGCCAAGTAAACTTGAGTGCCATGAAACATTTGATTGTGCAGCGCTACATAACAGAAGGTGAATATACCTATGTGTATGATGGATTTTATGTGTGAATTAAAATGTAAATGGCTGATGAGCATCACTCATCTTTGCTCATAAAAATGGGATAACCTTGCCCACCTTTTTGTTGATTGTAAATCACTCATTAGTAAGAATTAACCCATCATTGGTCGACATGAGTGCCACACTCACTTTTGATTTCAAACTGTGTATCATTGAAGCTAAGAGAGTGAGATACTACATTCTCTTGCTACTTAATAGTGGAATAATTTGGTATAAGTTGTGGAGTGTTCAAATATGTAATTCTCCTTTAGATAGCAGAAGACGTGGCTCACATGTTGATCCTTTTTGTTACATACAGAGGTAAGATACTGTGCTGCAACATTTCTCAGCTGCTGACTCACTGTATTCAGTGCTACGTAAAGGTTTGATTGCAAGATGGAACGTGGTCCAGGAAGTTGAAGATGAATCTCTCTCACTATCTGAATTTTTTAAGACAATAATACGTCACGCTAGAGGAGAATGCTGACAATTTACACAAACACAGTGAAGACAACATAAGAAAATGTTAATGTAATAGACAAAAATAACTTTCATCATACATTAGGTATGGTGTTCTGTAATGTGAAAATGAATTCCCTGATTATATTATTTAATAAAAGGTACTAAACCCTTGTCATAATAGACAGTATAGCATGAGCACATGTCTTTACAGCACTAACCTAATGCTGGGGAAGCTAGGTCATCATTCTTACAGAAATAAGTATTCAATGGAAGACATCAGAGGACACTTGTTTATCAGAGAAGTGGCCAGAAAATATCAAATTGCAAGGAAAACTCTTGGCACTGAAGTGAAAGGTGCCCTATTCTGGTAGGGTTGCCGTCAGGACCACCTGGGAGGAGGGGTCATGGTACAAGTTGGGGGAATTAAAAATTTTGGGAAATACCAAAATACTCAAGTAAATTAATGCAGGTAATATAAACAGCACATTCATTACAATTTTTAATTGAGTACTGTAATTGGCAACTGAGTTTTTATCTTTAAACTTATTAATCTACATGTGCTGTATCCGCTCCAAATAAATCAAATATATTACACTTACGTGACTTTCTCTACTCTTGCACATTTTTTACAAATGCTTATACTCCATCTACTTCAAGTTAATCGAGATAAACATTTGCAGAAACTATCTTATTGAAAATTGTCTTGTAGGTGCAAGGGGAATATTGTAGGCTTTAAGCAAGTCAAATGTTTTAAGAGCTGGTTGCTATGTGGAGCATTCCATTCTCTTTGTATGACCAGGACTTAAAAAAAATGAATAACAAATTACCATTTGAGAAAAAGTACAAGTATTAGAAAATTAAAAAAATTAACAGGGAAATCTCAAAAATGGTTCACTTTTTAAAAAAGAAAGAAAGAAAGAAAAGTATACGATATAAATTGTGTCTTTTAACGACCTCTACATTTTTTGTGAAGAAAAATTTTGTCTCTCTCTTATGGTTTACCAGTTATGCAAAAGCCATTCAGAAAGAAGAGGACTTTTGGGGACATTCCCAGAAAATTCAAGATATACGTTTTATTTGTTATGAAAATATTTTAAATATATATTTTAATCAATATCGTTAGATCCATTTTAGAGAAAATAAAAAATTTTGAAAAATGTTCCACATAAACAGTGTGGGAATTTTCTAAAAGTCTTTCTGTCGCATCTTTGAAGGACACTGAACCTAAGTACAAGTGTGGTATTTATCCAACTTTTCGTTTTGAGTTATGCTGTTCACAGACCAGAGACACACACACATGGTCCTTTTTCTAAAAGTGCTCTTTTTTTATTTGGGGGGAGGGCCCTCTAAACATCTATTTCTGGTGAGATCTCAGTATTGAATTTTTGGGTGGAATGCAATACTTCTCCTACTTACTGTACGTAGTACAGAAAGTAAAAAGTAATCTTAATTACAATTCATAGCTGATGGTGTAATGCGGCATGTCAAGTATTAATTTTTGGAAATGTATAAAAGGAACTATAACTTTATAGGTAGTTGTTCAGAACCTACTATATTGGTCTATTTAGATAGATACAATAGTTTATATTGAAATACCAAGTAATAAAATACAGCACCTGACAAATATTTTTGTTTGTAATTTTTGGTGTAAATATTACAACTTTTCATTAATTTTAACTTTCCAATTATTTGTTTAAGCTTTTATTGTCTACCAGTATCACAATAGCTACTACAGCCCCTTTGCGAAGCTTTCCAGTGATGTAGAAAAGCAATTAAATAGTTTAAATGAGCTGAGAAAAATTTGGGGGGAATGGGCACCTGTGGTTGTTTGCTCTATGAGGAGAAAGAAATTATGAATCAATTCTCGCAAGCGTGTTACACCAGGATATCGTATTCAAAGCTCAAGAAAAAAACGGGCATTTTCTGTATTCCACAAGACTTATCCTTATTTTGAACTTTATAAATGGTTGTTAAAGAAAAATAAAAACCACAATAAAGTGTTACTTGAAAACAAATTTACATTTGCATCTTCTATTTTTGCTCATGTCAGAGGTGTGTGATTGCCTACAAATAGTGGTTGGGCAAACTTGTCCCTATTAGAGAGATGACTTTGCCCAACCAGTTTTCAATTGTTGTAGTCTAGATAAATTTATATAAAAAGAATTAAAAGATGCTAATGTTACCCAAATTACATGTCTTAAAGTGTTCAAAGTTTAAGCATAAGCTTGAAAGATGTGCAAAGTGGGTGAATAGTATATCTATTTAGTATGAAAATACAGAAATGGTCTAATTATATATGTGTGTGCAATATCTATTATAATTAATTATACTAAAATATGCCGCCCTTTACCTCAGAGCAAATTTAAAATTTATTCTTATACTGTAATTGCTTATTTTACCCCTTTAAAAGCAAATTATAGTGTTCTCCTCTCCCCCTTTGTTTCAAGGTAGGGATTATCTTTATTTTATGGACGTAAAAAGAGAAATGTATCAGGGCTTCAGATAGTGAAAATGAGGAGACAATATTATCAATGTGATAGAAAGTGAACCAGCAGCTGGAAGAAGAGAATGTCTCGCATTTTCTTAATGTAAATGTACCTCAATGTAAATTTTGAATAACTTAAATGGTGGGTTTTGTTTGTCCTATTTGCTTATTGGTTCTTTTTTTAGCTTTCTTTTTAAGTCTTAATTTCTTTCTTTGCAATTTCATGTTCTTTTGAATAAATATTTACTGTTCTTTCTCAGTTAATTCGAATAGACAACAATAACTTACACAGATTAACATAACAACCTAAGAAGTATGACTTATAGAAGAAGCACGTTATTCATAAAGTTTTTCACAGTGTATGTTTGATATCACAAGAATTTTTTTTTTAAACAAAACAATGTTTTTTTAAACAATGGCCGATATAATGATACTGATGTGTAATGTCAAGAATTATATTCCTTATTTAAATATGGAATTAAAACTAAAATTATTAAAAATATTAATTAAGTTGCATCAATTTTCAAGTTTTTTTATATCCTTTTTAGGATATTTTCAGCTTTTGATTCCTAATTATAACTTATAATAATGAGAAATAATTTTTTACCTTTTACTCCATGCACATTAATCCAAAATTAATGTACAAATAATTTTTTTTCACCTATATAATGGGTTATAGAGGGTTATATGCTTTATCACTTTGAATATACTTTCTTTTCTGAAATGATTGTTATTGTTTTGGCAAATGAAGATTACCTAATCAAATGTTGATAGTGCCGTTATTAGAACCACCATACAAATACTATATAGAACAATTATAGGCTCAGTAATAAGTATGTTCCTGTGCTGGTTGTGTTATATTTGTCTTCCTCAATTGTGGATATTCATCATGTAAGTATGGTACACAGTGAAGGGCTATACAGACAAGATTCTTTTGAAACTAAATACTATATTGTTTCAGATTTATCCAGTTTATTTCTTTGTTTCCTTTTTTTTCCCATTATATGAGTCATATCTTTGCCCATAGCTTAATATTCCCATAAAACATAAATAAGGATTAGGTCAGCTAAAAAGAAATTAAAGTCTTCTGTTAAAACTCTAGTTCAGCTTGCTATGATGGTCTTAGCAATATTAGTGCAAGTTATCAGTTAATGGAGCAGGTGAAAATTAGGACTGTTTACAAAGGCAATATGATTTGTATAATTTATATTGGGTGTTTATTTGAAAGTGTGTCATGACATGCTCTATGACGTTGCTTGTGTACCACTGAGCCTAGAATTCAATCCTCCTAGTACTTCCACAGAGGTGTATAACTCTTGTCTTGGAGAAGTTGCCTAGCAAGCATGGCATTCAGTCTGAATGTGAGAACCTTGCAACAGATGGCATCTGTATGGTATGTGTCCTACCAATATCTGTTTCACACTGTTTGTCGGAGAAGTTGCCTAGCAAGCATGACATTCAGTCTGAATGTGAGAACCTTCCGTATCATAGTAACAGATGGTAGTCTGTATATATCTTCTACCAATATCTCTGTCATGCTGTGTTTTGCTTGGTTGATATTCAGAGTCCATGAAAGTTGTAAGTGGCATACCTGTTATCATCACTAGCGTAACTGTACATGAATTTGTTAAGTGTGTGTTTCAGCTCTCTTCCATGAAGTAAATAAAAACATTACCTGTGTGGAATGAATGCATTTTGGTAGGGTTATGCAAGAAGAACATTTTTGACTGTTTATTTTATTTTACACTTTGCACGTGACATTGCGAGGCACGTTGTTTGGTCTATGTTTTAGTATTAATGTCATTATCATATTAGTAGACTTCAGATTGAATGCTGTGCTTGCTAGGCAACTTCTCCATTACATTCTTCCTCTTAGAGCTGACAGTGATATCATAACACACTTTAAAATGAACACTCGGAACTTACAAATCTTGAAATTGTAACACTTAAGCTGCAGGACAAGATATGACTGCACATTCTTTATCATCATTTTTCACACATACATTCATACAAATTCTCCTACTCACAAATGCATCAATCTCTCTCACATTTGGACTATGTATAATTTTTCATATATATATTTATATACTATATTCAACATAAACAAGACATTCCAGTTTTGAAAATTGTAACATTTGGTTTTTAAGAGAGAATTTAAACAGTTTTATGCCACCAATTTTTTAAAGTGAATGACAATCTACATGTATAAGGAAGTCTGTAAACGGATTGCTTTTGAAAAATAAAATATGAAACATTCATGCTATTCAAATATTTTAATCATTAAAAAAAGTGTTTGTATTCCAAACTTTTGAGCTTAAATAATGTGGTTAATCACATCCCTTGTATTTGTATAAAATATTGTACTTCCATCAATAAATATCATATAAACAAGAAGAGATATACATATATTTGTTGAAGGAATAAGCTAAATCAGTAAAAGGGTCTACTGAAGAAACTAAATTCTTTCAACGTGAAAGGAATAAAAATTGGTGGCCAGGATATCTGTATAGTCATTACAATTTTGGTTTCACATTTAATCTCCATGTGCTGATTATAGGTATTTCACAAACAAAATAGGTAGGCTAAAAACTTAGATTTTTGGTCATATTTTAATATTATTAGCAAATGCTTTCATTGTCAGTGAAAAAATTGAAATGAAAGCTCAGTCAGATCATCACATTGTATATAAATATACATAAAGATGATAGTCTAGTTTTGTCATTTACGTAGCATCAGTATAATGTTAATATTTTTAAAATTATAATCAAGTACTAAAAGTAACAAATAAATACTAGAACTACTTCTTGGTATTTATCAAAGTGTTGAATTGTTAACAGAAGACTAAAGAGAAACAAACAACAAAATGCCTATCTGTATTTCGGTTAAACACCAAAACTTTTCTGATGGTTTCAAGCTCTTTGGAATTGTACTGTTTGAAAATCTCTCCATTAATGAAATGTCATACTTTTTCTTTGAGTTAACACACATTATTTCAATTATCATTTGTACAGATAAGCTATTTACAATATTTTGTATGCACAATGACAGGAAGATTAAAACATAACAAGATCACATCACAATAATGTCTAGGAAAAATCAACAGATCATGCTGTTGTGTACACAGCATCCTCACCAGAACCAGATAACGCAACAATAATAGAGGACATTATGTATACTTTGGTTCATGCTTAATGCTATATTGTCTAAGTCCTTTTTTTGCAAAATATTTTCTAATATATTTCCTTTTGCTTCTTGTAACCAAAATGTTTTACGATGGACAAGCTTCATTCTCTCTGCTTAATTTTTTTATTTCAGATTCTTTGGAATTAAACAATCCTAAAAAACCAAATTTCTCGATATCGAAAAATACTAGTTGATGCTCGTTTACTTCTATTGTCTCTGACTTTAAAAATTAAAGTCTTTGCTAATTTATTGTACAACCTAAGAGCCTATCCCTACTCAATCTACTCTGGTGCCCTCTTTTAAATCACAATGGACTTGAAAATGTGATATGAAAAACACCAATCTGAGTACAGCATGTAGCAATTATAATACACATTGTGTTCATTTTGGAGTAATTGTTTTGCCAGCACAGAAGATTAATTTGGTACTGTGCTTGATGGCATAACCTTTGCTTTCCAAGTAATTCTTCCATTCAGTCACCTAGCTTTTGTTATGAACCATACTTTCCATAGTACATTAGTTCAAGGCAAGCAGCAGAACAATTTGAAAATAGGTACTTTTCTTCAGAAGTAAGATGGATATCCTTGGATTTTTACATATCTCCAAAACATTACATTACATTTGGTTAAGATTTAACAGATTAAGATATACTCTCTATCGCATCAAGAATAGAATATTCTAACATTTTCCGCTTTTGGATCAGAATGTTTATAACAGTTATTCTTAGCACAAACAAAATACGGAATGGAGGAATGTTAATCCTTCTGTTTCAATCCTGACATAGACGTTTACTTCATAATACGTAAATCTGCTGAAAAGAAAGAAGAATCATGTTAATTTTATCAGCTTCACTTGTTTTAATAGCAATATGTAAGCACAGAAGTTTAATATGCACAAATGATCTATTATTTAATAATACACAGCTTTTGTTTGGATGCATGGCCATATTACAGAGAATTGCTTGCACTGCACTGTTTCTAACCGGTTCTGTTGCCCCCTCCTCATTGTGTGCCGCAGTTGATGCAAAGTCTGTGCTGTACAGAGGTTGATATGTTGTGAGACTGTGCGTTTCTGCGTCATAGTGTGTTAGTGCTGTTATAATGCCAAAAAGCTTGCATGCTTTAGCACACAGAATCTTCATGTATGATTCCTATGTGACAACAGACTCTTGTAGAGAAGTGAGACAGATTCCCTGCTGTTCGTGCACCTCGCAGAGAAATGGTTCATAATTTTGTGCTCTTACAGAGGATAAACTCCATGACAATAGAGAAAAGTTGCAATGAAGTCCATAGAAATCTCTGAGAAAGCCTGCACAGGAATCACAAATTCTGTAAACTTTGGCTTGGAATGCCACTAACTATTTAGAATTAAAACCCTATAAGATAACTATAGTTCAGAAGTTGCAATCATGTATCATTTGAGCAGAGTTAACTTCTGTAATTGGGTGTTGGATAATGTTAAATATTGTTCCATTGATCCACATTTAATTCTTTTTATGGACAAAGCATAGTTTTATTTACATTTTGATGAATTAATGAATGTTAATACAAGTTTTTGTTAAAAGGTATGAGAGGTGTATGGACATAATTTCCAACATCTTGATGAAGGTATGTGTTTATAATTTGCATGAGAAATCTATACGCTTGAACTTAAGCTGCTATGAATATCCGACTCTGCTGGAAGTTTCCTGTGCAAAGAAAATTCTCGTGAGACTGGCCAAATGTCCAAACTAAGGCTTTGTATATGCATAACATATTATATTCCACACTGGATCAAATTTACTTTAATTTGACCAAGAGCTGGAGTCTATTTCTGAAATGCACTCAGGCAAACCATTCACTATACACCAATATAAACATAAGATTTTGAGGGGGGGATTAGATTTAAAGAGTTAAACAAAAGTTTTTATCATAAAATTGTTTTAATACAATGATTTCTAAACCCTAAAATACTAGAGTGTAATGTAGTAGGTATGAAAACAGAATTGTAGCAACCCGAGTTGATCCTACACAGGAGGGGTACCACAAACATCAGCTCTGGTCTGAGTTGTTCTCAGCAGGATTGTTCTATAACTTATATTTTCATGCTACTTCCAAGTTGTATCATGTTATAATTAGAAACGCAAATATTAGGTTTATCGGTTATATTGGAAAACAGGTATTTAATACAGAAAATAATTACTCAGCCATAAAGTTGATTTTGCACACTGTTTTCCTTTAGAGAAGAACTAAACTTTGATACAGTGTGGAACAAACTGTAATGCAATAAAAATATCAACCTGTTCATAGTAATGGCTGCATCTTTGATGGGTGCAAATACTGCGTACCATCAATCTTAAAATATGCATTTTCTGCATGACATTTTATCTACAACAATATTCAAAATTAATCTTAAAAAATGCAACCATTAAAATACATCTGAATGTGTGAAAATGATAAGAAATATCCACTTAAGCCAGACATTGTATTCGGTTTCCTCCCCCCCCCCAAGTCTACTTATCCACACTTAGTATCTTAGATAGCAACATTTAAAGAATGTTGAGAATCAAAGATGTATGTAACGAGAGGTTTGCCACATAAAACAGAGCACTAACGGAGCTTCAGTCACAGCACCAGAGGCAGATCCAGGACCTTACCTATAGTGAAATGCAGTCAGAATGTCAAACTGTTAAAAACCTGTAACAAAATGTTTAGGGTTATGGATCAACTACAATTGATACACTGTATCTTTGAAAACCCAAAACTCCACATTTTCTTTTGATGCTTTGAAATATACTCGGAACATAAAATATATACTGCACACAAAATTTTATTGAGCTATGTCAAAGCATTGTTAACATATTAATTTATTTATTCATAATTAATAACTTTTTCATATGCTAGCATGAAATGCTCCTTGGGCCCTACTGTTTATCAAATAAAATTACAAAATGTTTAATTTGAACTCAGTATAAAAACCTAAAGAAGTTGTTGTGCAGGTATTTCTTAATTTTAATTAGCTTAAGAGCGAAAAAAAAAGTGTATGTACATGCTATCATGCTATTGAATTCAGCCTTGCATTTACCTTTTTCTAGATTATAAAAAATACATAAGTGTCACAAATATTTAAGATTACATATGTATAATTAACTTTCAGATCATACTACTGTATTGCCCATTCATAAATACAAAATATTTCTGGATGAATGGCTATAAAATAAAGCTTTTTTTCAATAGAAGAATTCTATGAATGCAACAATTTTCACATAGATGAGTAGTTAAGTAAATAAATTTTGTCTAGTGTTAATTAGCTCACCAATTTATCACCATTATATAAATTTAATGCAGTAACTAAATTGTAAATGATATGTATATATATATTAAGTTGCTAATACTGTTATCAACTGTAATGTAAAACAGCCAGTTTGCTGTTCAATATCATTGTAGACATTTATTGTAATATAATGACAAATGCAATGTTGTTGAAGTCAATAAACTATTGGAGGAGCTTTCAACCATCATGGTTGACAGCCTGATTCAGTTTGTTATGAATGTCAGATTCTGGATCACTGACAAGACTGGTGAAAGCAAGCTAAACTAAAAAGCATATTTCACTTGGCCTATCTGATTTTCTTTTCTTTCTTTTTGGGTTAGTCAAACTGCTATGATAAGTTAACTCATTGACTGAACAGAGAGGTTTAAGTACACAAAACAGAAATAAAAGTTGGTTTTTACTTTACCTTGGCAAAGCAATACCATTAACTTAAGTATAAAACTCTTGGCAAAGCTGCTGTACTTGTCACCTCCCCCCCCAAAAAAAGGTTAAGAAACAAAGATGAAACCAATTGAAATTATATAAAAGGGGCTTTAAGAGAAGATGTGAGCTCTTGGAGAGCCTGTAAGTCTCCTGCCGTCCCTTTTTAAGAAGTTTCTTTTATAGCAAAATCATCGCAGAATATCAACAAATACCAGTTCTGATCCCATACCAAAAAGTCGGGAATCTATTGGATGCAATGTGAAAATTGTGAGGTTTACATTGGTAAAACAAAAGGAACAACATAGGCTGCCGCTTCAAGGAATACCTGGTGTTGCATAAAGTTCAAAGAGGCTGACAAATCAGTAGTCGCTTTTCACTTCTGGGCTCTAAAACCACGAAATAAACACCAACATTCAGTTGCTAAAAGCAACCCAAAACCCAAAGAGCTTGAAATATGGGAGAAACTTCTTTATTTACATAAAGAAGTTTGAAAACTGCATCATGAATTTTGATTTGGCAAAAGCAGACAACCCTTTATTTAGGTTCATCCACAGGCCACCAGAGGACACTCGAGGCTTTCAACACAATGACTTGAGAGTTGATCCGGCAGTCAACAGGCAGCTGATGATGTGAGTTCATGCTCACTATACATGTTCTGCAAAATAAATAGCTGAGTGAAGCTAGTAAGAGTGTTTAGGTTGATTCCACTTTCATTAAGTGTATTTTAAATTATAATCTGTTTTTAGCTTTTATCCACAACTATTTGTATAATGAGCTAATGAAATTATAATCTGTTTATAGCTTTTATCTGTGACTGTTTGTATAAGTGAAGCTAATGAAATTACAATCATTATTATAGTATTTAATATTATTTATGGTATTTATCATGACCATTTAATAATGGCTACTTATCCATTATCCTCATGATGTCACTCATTTCCTCATTGACTGTGATATGTAATCGCATTTTGGGGAAAGTCAAGCTATAATAATAGAATTCGTATAATACAAAAGAAGGCAATGAGACTTATACTGAACCTTTGCAGCAGCACAAGCTGTAGACCTTATTTCAAATTATTAAACATTTTAACATTCCATCAATTTACATATGTATATGAAATGCTGGTAATAACATATAAGCAGTTGAATATGTTTGATATTAAAATGTATATTAAAATCCCAACCAGAGTTACTTTGACATCTGCTACTGCTATAGACCAAGTAGCTACTAATATTGACAGTGAAAGAGTACAAGTAAATGTTCTTAACAGTTATATCTCTGATCACAGATTATGAAAATTATGAAGTGTAATGTTAAAAGAGATGAGAATGTAAAGGTAATAGTAAGGAAAATTAATTTGTATAACATAACTGTGTTGAAAAAGTTGCTTCAAAAGGAATCATGGGAAAAGGTGTATCATACAGATTGTGTAAATGAAAAACGGGAACTATTTTATGGTATATTTAATCAATATTTTGATACTGCATGTCTGAAACAGGCAGTAAATAAGTGCAAAACAAGGTGCAACAAAGTGATCCTTCCATTCAGTGTAATTAAATTAAGGGAATCTAAGAAGGATATGTATATATTTTATAAGCAGTATGGTAATATAGTATATTATGATAGGTATCAAGAGTACAAGAAAATGTATGCAGCTGAAATAAAATTATTGTCAGAAAGTATACAATATAAGGTAATTAATGCAACAAATACAAGTAAGGCTATATGGGATGTTATAAATGCAAATAAAGAAAAATGTAAAAAAAACAGAGAATATAGTGCTTAAACATGAGAGTAAAATGATAGATAATCCAGTTAGTATTAGTAATATATTTAATGAATATTTTTTAAATGTTGCTGTGTCTAAGGGTAAAAGTAAAGATAAGATGGATATAACTGGCGAAATAAAATATGTTGGTAACACAGTGTTTTTGGAAGCTGTTACTAAGTCAGAATTGATTTCCATCATTACACAATTAAAACCTAAAAACTCAAATGGGTGGGATGAAGTTTCGTCTAAAACATTTAAACTATGTAAGGATGAATTAGTTGATATCCTGGCACATTTGATAAATGCCAGCATATCTGAAGGTATTTTTCCAGACTGCTTAAAAAAAGGGGTTATAAAACCACTATAAAAAGGGTGATGCTACCAACGTGAGCAATTATCAGCCAATAACATTGACATCAACTTTTGCTAAACTTGTTGAAAAAGTTATATTAAAAAGGTTTATAAGTTTTTTGGACAAAAACAAAATCATGTCTAAATCTCAACATGCTTTTAGAAAGGGCTACTCTACTATTACTGCTGTAGTAGAATTTATAGATGAATTAATTAGCAAAATGGAAAGTGATAATTTGGAAACTTTTGGATTTATCTAAGGCGTTTGATAGTGTTGATCACCAAATATTAATTCAAAACTTGGGGAAATATGGTATAAGGGGGATTGCAGGTCAATTAATCAAAACATATTTGCAAGGACGGGTTCAAAGTAGAGAAATAGTATGTAAAACGAATAAATTAGAGACATAATATGAATCCTCATTAGCAGTGGCAAACTATGGGGTCCCACAAGGGTCTGTGCTTGGGACTTTAACATTTACATTGTATACTAATGACTTACCTGTTATTAATAATGGTAAAACAGTGTCATACGCTGATGACACATCAATTATTTGCTGGGGAAGGACACTCGATAATTTAATTACTAATATACATTCAGGTACTGATATAATGCTTAAATTTCTTGCTAATAATAACTTAATTAATAATCTAGATAAGACAAGTGTAGCATATTTTAAAATTAATAAATTTCTATATAGGAATATGAAAATTAAAATTGGAAATGAAGAAATTGACACCTCTGATGACCACTCATTTCTAGGGCTACATATAGACAAAATTTTATCATGGACAGGGCATGTAAATTATATATCTAATAAAATTAGCAAGGGTATCTATTTGTTGAACTATATGGCTCATTATTTGAAAAAACCAAATTTAAAACTGATTTATTATGGAATTATCCATACTCATTTGAACTATGGTATTGAATTATGGGGCACAACACGTAAAGATAATTTAAAGTGGTTAGTATTACTACAGAAGAGGTGTCTAAGAATTGTATGCTCATTAAAATCCAGGAATTCTTGTAGGGAGGTATTTAAAAAAGAAAGAATATTAACTGTGGTTTCATTATATATTTTTAGAGTTATTTTTTTAGTCAGACAAAAGTCAGATATAAAGATCAATAGCAATGTACATATATATGACACAAGAACAAAAAATAACATGTATAGGGAAGGGAAAAGTAAGAAGTTTTTTGAAAAAAATCCTTATGTGATTGATAAAGTATTATACAATAAATTACCTTCCTCGATTATACAAATAACAGGTTCCAAATTCATTAGAGAGTTAAAGAATTACCTCATAAATTGTGCATTTTATGACATAGATGAATATTTATAAGTAATTGTTAATTTTAATTTTTAATGTTAAATGACAATGCCAGAAACTTTGCAAGTAGTCTATTCATTGCAATAAATGAATTAAATTAAATGAATAGTTTTAACATAAATGCAGACATTCATGATCACAATAGTAAAAGCAAATTTGTTACACATTACAGCGCATAAAAGAACTTTATATGAAGAAAGTCTTTATTATAATGGTATTCAATTGTACAGTAATCCCTCCATTTTTTAAGAAATCAATAACCTTTAGCAATATTTAAAAAACTAATGAAGACATTTTTAATACAAGGTTGTTTTTATTTTGTGAACAAATATTTTGAAAGGATATAGTTTTATTATGTAATATGCACCATGTATTACATTTGTATTTGTCAATATTCATATTTTTGTTATTTCATTTGCCCCAACACATTAGTTAGGACACACAATTTTTTTAAGTCTATTCATTATTTGTGTATGTAACTTTATTCATGTTCGTATTGTATTATAACAATGTTTGTATTGTTTAAATTTGATAAAGCTAATATTTCTGAATTAAAAACCACGTGAGCGAGTAAGTAATATACTTACTTGTTATGCTTAACATTGAAAATGACTCCTGAAAAAATCTTAACACATTCCTTGCAATAAAATAGTGAATTATCACGTAATTATAATTATATACATTAATATCACATTGAGTATGAGATGATTGTAGTAGAGTTTCTGAATTATTACACCAAAGCTGATACCTCAATATCTCAAGGGATACTTTCCATCAGAATCACTCATTATTGTGAACTAATTAGCTGACTTTTCTTGATTTTAGACAATCTACACAATTCTATTATCATCATAAACAAATTAGTATTGTATTAGTTGTTTTGTTTCTAGAGCAACTTTACTATGATCAATGGAATAATATTAATTAGTCTTTGATTTACATTGAATCAAATGTTTACTGAATGATGATACTGTTGTTTATAAATCAACGATCGTATCTTAAACACATGTAAGACAAGTAGCCATTATTAAATGGTCATGAATAAAATATTATATGCAGGCAGTGGAATATGAGTATCATTACCACTCTCATGTAATTAAAGAACTCGGTTTATGCAAACCAAAACCACATTTGAGCAGTAGTGATGCTCATATCCCACTAGTTGCAGAAATAGCTTCATTGTTTGTTTTAATTATGACCTTGTATGGTAAAGAGTATTTTAACAATTACTTTGTAATATGTTTACAACAAAGCTTAGCTTTCAAAACAATAAGTTTATCTTAAGTAACAGTTTCCATGTATGTGTGCTGAAAAATAATTTATACTTTATCTCAATTACATTAATTTTTTTGAATTTAGCCAATTCCAGTGGTAACAAGATGTTACATAAGCTGTGCACATTCAGAATTAACTTTGATTACTAATATGATTACCCTTCAGGCCAGTAAATATTTCAAAGAATGAAATTCACTATTATTGCAGAAAATAAATAAAATATTGTCCCATGGATGTTACAACATGTAAGTGTCAATGCATATGCTGTTAAAAGAGACTATAAAACTTTCATCCTTACTTTCTGTCTATCTCAAATCTATGTACTATCAGTTAAAAAAAAAGAAGTATGTTTTACATTCATGCGACTTTTTCTTTACACTCTTCTTACACATTTTGTTGTAGGTATAAGAAAAATACAGTAGGTAAAGAGACAGTCAAATCTTTCAAAGGCGGGGCGCTATGTCATGGCTTTGAAATTCTGTTCTCTTTGCATGACCATGAGCAATACTGACTTACTACCTGAGAAAGGTATAATTCAAACTAATAATAAACAATATCTTGGAAATTAGTAATCCAGAAAAATATTTGACATAAATTGTGTATTTTAAAGAGAACCACCCAAGAAAATCTAGAATAGAGCTACTCTTTTTAGTGTTGTAAGTTTTTGTGTATCTTACAGTTTAACAATTATTTATACAAAATTCATTCAGAATGAAGAAGACATTTTATTTGTCATCATATATCTTAAACATGTGGTATTTTAATAAAAAATAAGAGCTATTTTTGAAAAGCTCAAAGGTGTCGGAAAACTTTCCATATAAAGTGTAGTTCGGAATGCAGAGATTTGCTTGAAAATTTTTGTGTCACATTCCTGGAAGATGCTGAACTGAAAACACCTTGTTTGGTATCCATCTGAGATTTTGTTTTTGTTATGCTGCGCGCACTCATTCTCTCACACACACATCCTCTAAAACTGCTTTCTTTTTATTCAGGAAGCTTCAAAGTCTGTATTTCTGGTGAAATGTCGGCATGAAACTTTTGGATGGAATGCAATACTTCCTCTACTTGAATCAGTAAGTAGTCATGTGGTTTCTGGCAAATTGATAAAAAGTGTCCGAGTGTTACATTTTCATAGTTTACATTCACTTTATTTTTACAAGTAGGAGAGAAAGGGTTACTGAGTATAAACATTGAAGTTGCATTTGTCATTGTGTATTTTAGTATAGTTAGAACCGGACATCAGTGTATTGTACTTAGTGCCTTTCAATTCTGTATGAGATTGTATGACAAAAATTTGTCATGCTATATTATGCTATTGTTATTTTTGTAGCTTATAACATAAAATTGCAATTCTGAAACATAAGTGGCATAATGTTACATACATTAGACATCATCATCATCATTAATACAGGCATTTGTGGCAGGCCATTGCAAAAGTCTTTCATAAAACGTCTGTATTTCTTAGTTGGATGGAATGTATTAAGTCAATTTCTTAAGATCAACAATCTTGTGATTAATAAGGACGTTCCCACTTCCATAGCATTGTTGGAGGCTGCCAAACAGAGTTCCTGGCTTAGGACGTGCACCTAGTTGCTTTAGTTGAGAAGTATGGTGCACACAGCTGTTTATGAATGGTTAAGTCGAACAGTCCCAATGTGTTTCCTGGAGTATTTGAACTACTTAAACAATGTTGGTGTAAAGCACTGTTTTTGGTGTCTTGGTACAGCATGGGAACAGGATTCATTGGAAGAAAGACATGGTTTTTTGTATAAAGATGGCCATTATTGGTTGAAGTCAAGAATTTCATCTCCTTGTACCATAACTACTGCCTTTGTTTGTTAATATTAGTATTATGTCCACATACTCCTTAGGGATGTAAACTCTGTCATGCTTCCTTATAGCACATTTTATTATGCCAAATGTTCTATCACAATCAAGCAAAACATGCCATATGACAGGGAAAACAATGAACAATATCTTCAAACTTTCCAGATTCAGTGAGTCCTAAACAGAGACAAATGACAGTATGATTCCTGTTTTGTCCAGGGCATGAATTAGAGAACAGATGTAAAGTTTTGGCACTTGCAGGAACATAGTTTTCAACATAATGGTAGAAGAATGTACACACTTCATTAACACCTTTCTTTGCATCTCCTTTGGTGTACAAGTAAATAACAGAACTGTTGTCCTTCAGATTCATTACAAAGATAAATGCTTCTTGCACTGGGATGCATGACACTGACAAGTTCTGCATATAAGCGAACGCAAGTCCACACACCAAGTCATCCCTGGTAGTTAGTTCTCTACATCTCTGTAGCTCCTTGCAAAACTTCTGACATCCTTATTTGTGAATGTCCAGTTCACCCTATGCTGCCCATTTAACAGACCCAAACAGGAGGCGATTTCAATTTGGTTTGAAGCTCTTCACACATCAATTTGTGATTTCCCAAGCTGCCATGCTGCCATTGAAGTATGATAAATTAAAGCTGCTGTTCCTGGATGAAACATTTTAAAGAGGTTGTACATCATCTTCACGTTTAATTCACAGTGCAAATATTTTATTTCTTTTCCTCCATGTGAGACATTTTAACAAGGAATGAACTTATGTGATCATAAATATCTCTTGGAACTGCATGGGACTTCTTGTTGCCATCTTCTGGTTTGGAGCCTCATATTAAAAGTAATTCTAACCTGAAAACCCTTTTCTGTCATATACAGTGAAGGTTCATGAAAGCTTTTCTACAAATTTCTATGAGGTTTGAGTTATGCAGTACACAGAACTTAAAAAAACTTGTTCTTCTTTGTTTTGAATGTTCCATATGATAAGAATGGCACTTAATGTCAAAAGCTTCCATGAGTCATCATAGATAAAGATCTTGTTCACTTCTGTTGTTAGAATAATTACATTTTGATAGAATGTGTATATGATCATTTTCTGTGAACTTCAAATAGCATTTTTTGAGTTTGTACTCACATACTGGTATAATGATTTTTTTTTCATCAATTTCTTTTCCTGAACAACCAGTATGGCCTTGCCCTTTCTTAGCTTTTTCTTTTCCTAATATTAGATTTCCACTTTTCAGGTCTTCTCTTTCACATCTTACCTTCTTCCAGAAAATTTAGCTCATCTTAGGCTTCTTCTGACTTCATAGTTTTGCTAAATAATTCCAGCAAACCTTGAAAAATATTATTTTACACACAATAAACTCTGCAAAGTACACATAGATATTTATATTTCCTTTGTCACATAACCTTTAGTATTCTGCCATGGAACCACCACTATCACATCAGGTAGTGCCACATTTGGAACTGAACAGAACTAACTGCAACAGTTGGTTCCCTTCTTCACCAACTCTAAACAAGAAGTTATTACGTTGATATTGTAATGAAAAGAAGCTAGAAACAGTGATGTGTATTGAATTTATTTAAAGGTGAGTCGGAATTGTAACACTAACATCACTTAAGTTAGAAGAAAGAAGTTATTAATTACAGCCATATTTAGTTTCTTTCATCATCAATCGATGGGGTTGCCTGGAAAACATACTAACTAATGTATTACTCATTTTACCTAAAAATTTAAGTTAGTGCCTTCTAATTCTGACCAATTCGCTTGCTAGGTTAACAATAGGGAAAGTAATAAAAAACAACACTGAATTAATATTTTATACCTTCTTTACCTTTTCTCTATCACATATTGCTGGCAAAATTGCAAAACCTTGAATCCTCAACAGTTTAGATTTTATTTTTGGTGTTATTAGATTCCTTGTATCTGCTTCCGTGCTTGTTCAAAAGCTCGTGAACCTGTAACAGAATCTTAACAATGAGAATAAGACTTTTCAAAACTTTGTATTTAAAAACTGAATGGTAAATAACGACAAAAATTCATATCTGAAGCAGCAAAATTATACATGGTTTTTTTAACATTGCAGTTCTGTAATCACAACCTTGTACCTCATGCAAGTAAGGAAATACAAGGTTTTGTTAATCACAAATTACTGCTGCTGATCTGATATGTGTTTGTACCACAGCCTCAACAAGGAGCACTATCAGCAAATGCCATTCTTTCTGCCTGTGGTATACACCACCCAGTTACACCGTTAGTGCTGAAGAGCATGGTCATTATCCATGGTGCAGAAGCTCTGAGCTGCCACAATATTTTAGTGGCATCCTGTATTTTTAATATATCAGCAAAAGGAACAGGTGTAGCATGCCATGTGCTGCACTTCACTGCCTTGATTTAATTCCAGCCTCTATAAGGTTTGAGAATCTATGACTTCAGATAAGCAGTTACAATGATCTTTTACAATTTGAAGGGTGCAACTAGCAAAATGTGCTAAGAGCCTTTCTTTCTTTTTTTTTCTTCTCCTAATACTCTTTCGCTTGTGAATCTTGTTTTATAATAGCCAGGTACACTTGCACCATGTGAAACTATATGGCACTAGCACTGTTAGAAGTGAACACAATGGATTCTCCTCATCTCAAACTATTCTTTACATGGAAAAAATGTTATTAATTTTTGATTTTCTGAAAAATTACTCAAACAATTTTTATTGAAATACCATTCTGTGACACAGCTGCTCTGAGTTTAATCTGAATGTATTTATTTATTATCCACTTAGTAATACATACAATATATTACTTTACAATCTCTTGACCAAAGAAAGTAAAACCCGCAATACTAAACACTAGTGATTTTCTCGAGAGTTGCTGAGTAAACCAGTGGTCCGTCTAGTTTAAACCTTGTGGTTGTTTTGCTATTGGGCCCAACTATCTTTAAAGGTATGCTCAGACTCTATCCTGTTTAAATTATATTTCTACACTTTCTGATTCCCCAAGATGTTTTTTTCTATTAATCTTGCCTAGATACTCCTCAAATTCTAAGATTTCCTTCCTGGATATATCAAATTCATTAACTTTTTCCCCCTTTATCTGGATTTGTAGATTAGCACATTTCTGAATATTAAGTTTTCCTCTCATTATTTTGGTTTCTTTGCACTCCAGAATCGCATGCCAATAATTATCTTGCCTTCTGCACTTTGGACATTCCTTTCAATTCCATTACTGCTGTTCGGGCCCATGCAGCTCCCTCCCTCATCCTCTGGTTGCTTTATCCACATAGTTCTCTCTACCCCACACTTTCTTTATCTCCCTGTATATCCTCAATGACTTTTTGCTGCTGAAACTACTAAATATCTTCTGGATTTCAATGTCCTCAATTCTTTGTTTGATTTCTTTCCAAAAACCACTCTCTTTAACCTTTCTGTCACACTACATCATACCCAATCTGAATTTTTCCATGGTCTCTGATTCTATTAACCCAGGTATTACTACTCATTGTTTTGTCTTGAAAATTTAGGTAAATAACTCAAGATATTATTCTCTTCCAAGTTCTTGATCCTAAACCAGTACTCCAATATTCTTGTCATTATTCTTCCTTTACTCCTAACTTTACCTAGTTCAGCTTGTGAAATCCCATTTGGTAGCCCGAAAATTTTTTTGCAGAAATTCCTGTGAATTGAATCAATGTTTAGCCATACATCAATACCATGTGTTTCAGTCTCGTACACCATTTTGGCCTCTACTACTGTTGAATATATTCTCTCCAACCACTTTATATGTATTCCTGGTAGTTTGTGCGTGCAGGCAATAATAACTTTTAAAGCTAACGCTTAGCTAGCACCTTATTCTTTTGTTCCCTCCAGCCCCTGTTACTGCTTAGCCTAATGCCCAAATAATCACATTATTGTTTATTTCAATTTCTGTCCTTTCCCAATACCATTTTTCATTATTTCTTAAATACAATATTTTTTATTTTGTGTATTTATTTTTAAACTCCACTCCTTACAGAATTTAAATATTGCTTCAATTGACTTTCCTAAGCCAATATTGGTAATTGACCCCACTACTAAGTTATCAGCAAATAATAGTCCCGGATCTCAACATTTCAATAGTGGGCATGTGAATGTTAGCTTTACCAACTTCTTCTAAAATGTAATTTATGAATAGGTTAAACAGTAATAGGATTAACTGACATCACTGTCTAAAACCTATTGTGTTCATGTTACTTGTCACCATATCGTGTGTAAATCTTAATATGTTACTCATTTTCCCAGTATAGGTTTTGCAGAGCTTTTATAAACTCCTATCCCATTCAATTTTAACCACAGTGTATTACAATTAATTATGTCAAATGCTTTTTCAAAATCCATGAACAGCATGTATAGGCGCCCCCTTTTTTGACTCAGATATTTCTCTACCATTGTATTTATTATGAAAACATTGTCCACAGTTCTCCTATTTTTCCTGAAACCTGTTTGAAATTCTGATAACTTATTTTCTTGTTCAGCCCATCTGTGTAACCTTTCTGCCAGAATGCCAGTATATAAAACTTGCCTATAGTTAACTGTCTTGTTTATATCACCTTTACCTTTAAATATTGTATTATAATAGTGGTTGTCCAACCTTTTGGAGCTTTACCCTCTTCCCATATTGTATTAAATATCTGTGCCAATAACGCACATCTCTTTTCATCATGACCACATGCCCACCAGAATTTCGTCAATTCCACTAGCTTTATTGCTTTTTATTTCATTTATGTCAATTTGTCTGTCCAATGTATTTTTGCTTAGCCACCTACCTTGATGTATTATCTCATCAGCCCCTAGGATATTTTTAAAACATGCACTCCATTCCTCTGAATTAATATTATTTTCATTTTCTCTCTTACTATAAATCTTAACCTTGCCCATTTTGTTTTATTGTTGCTGCCTGTATTCTCCTGCTAATTTTCTCCCCTCATTCCTTTCTCTTTTCCTCCATTAGAAATTTGTATCCCCATCTTTCATCCATAAAATTTTTCCCTTTCCTGTTGTTCCTCTGTCTCCATTTTCTCAACTCTCCATTTAGCTATTCTACATTCATTATCATACCAGCCCTCCTGTAACTTGTTACCCGATCCTTTCACTCTCATCTTGTTGCCTGCTTGTTTGACCAACCTCTTTATTTTCTCAATATTTCCGTTATTTTCTTTTCCTTCATTAGTGTATCTATATCATCCTTAAATGCTCCAAAATTAGCTTCTAGCTCTCCTATAAATCCTACTACTTGTTTGTCTTTTTATTTATATCTCTCTATTCTAATTCTTTGGGTCTTGACACTTCACTGTACTTATTGTCAAATTTCCCTATTAATGGGAAGATGACTTCTAGAAGATATTAACCCTACCTTGCATGTACATATTTTCAATCTTAAAATTTTATGTATGCAATCGAAACACATTTATTACAAACATGGAAATTCATGAGATAAACACTAGACAAAAGGGTAACATCCATCATCCAAGTGCAAAGCTTTTTTGCTTCCAGAAAGGTGTGTATTATGAGACCATAAAAATATTTAATACTCTCCCTAATGATTTTAAGGGAAAAGTTGACAATTTCAATGTCTTTAAAACTGCTGTTAAAGAGTATCTATGCTCAAAAGCACATTATTCTGTACAAGATTATCTGAATGACAAATTATCCTGATGATAATACATATATAGCTCTCTAAGTAATATTAGTAAACATTAATGACAATTGCCAGTTTTCCAATTGCCTGCTCTAGAATTAACGAAGTTACTTAAATGTATGTATATTATGAACTGACAGTAAATGCTATGCATTACAAATCAAATAGAACAAAATGATGAGATGAACAAAGGTACAAGCCTAGAGAAAGTTAAAATAACTATTCTTGTCTATAAATATAATGTTAACCTTATAACAGTAGGGAGGTATTCGATTTTGTACAAAATTACACCTGATTTGTTTCATTTTGTATATAATGTCTTTATTTTATTTTAAATGTTCTGTATTCTATGTAATATTTATGTATATATGTAACTATATTGTACATTTCCTTGACACGTATATAGTATGTGTCTATTTTATTTCAAATGTTCTATATTCTGTGTAATATTTATGCTTATATGTAATTTTTGTACATTTCTTTGACATGTTCTATGTTCACAAGCCTTTATGGCTGCTAGCGAACTCACAGAATGCAATCCAATCTAATCTATTCATAACCTCGAAATCTGTCAGATATACTTCTAGGTCTAAAGATAGTAACATATAATCAACTGTGCTTTGACCATTGTTTGCAAAGGTAAACTCACCCTAAAATCTTTTTATTTTCTACTGCCATTACAAATTATCAAGTTGTGTTGTTCACCAATAACTTAGTTCCTTCCATGTTATATATTTCATTTTTACTGACTCTTTCCAACCTCCCTTCTCTCCCCATATCATTCTCTAAATCAATGAGATCTACTGTGCCCTCCGCTACTCTTGCATTAAAATCACCTGTTATAATAAAGTTCTTATCTCTGTATTTATTTTGCAGAGCCTCCATGTACTTTCCTAGGTTATAAAACAGATTTGGATTATAAAACTCCAAGGCGTTGGGTTTGTTATATACTGAAGCTAAACACACATTTTCAATACCACATATTTCACAACATAGAGTTGAATTGTCACCTAAATCTTTGAACACTTTCACTGACAAACCTGCCTTATTAACACACCAATATTGCCTGATAACCGCCCTTGTCTTTCTTCTTACTGCCTGCTTTACTATAAAACCTGTAGCCATTTAACTCAACTTTTTCCAACCATGCTTCTACTGCCACCAACACATCACAAGCCTTAACTAACTGCACTGTTTCCCCATTTATCACTTTCTATTGCAGACCTTCCATGTTCCAGCATATAACCACCAACTCCCCCTATACTCCTGCAGTTGAGCACTGTTCCTAGTCATCCTGGTCACCTCTCACTTCCATTATGCTTCCCCCCAGTGTAGACACGATACTTTCGCCCCCCACATGTCCAGCCCAGCAGCTGCTCCCAAGGCCATTCTGCGTGTGTCCTCTATCAGATGACGCTCAAGTGTCAGTTGTCTTGCTGGTGATATCATCTGGATTTCTCCTCCTTCCACCCCTCTTGCACACGTGCCGTCTCTTCTTCCTGTTTCTAACTTGTGTTCACTTCTTACCAGTGAATGTGCTGATGCTTTTAGTTCTTGTGAGTTAGGTTTTTCTAACCTAAAGTCCGCCAACTAATTTCCTGCTTCTTGCCATCTATCCTTAGATCAATTCCTCAAACAAATGCCAGTTTTCCCTCTCCCTGGATTTGTTTTTCATTTATCTTATCAGAACATCTCTCAGCTCTCTGTCCTCCTTCCTGTAATCATTTTCGATAAATATACGGGGACATTTTATCTTTTTTGTGTTTGATATGATTACCCATTTAAATTTCATGGTAGTGAGTTTCACTATTATTGGTTGTGAGTTTGATCTTGCTTTTCCAATTCTAAATACATCAGTGATTTCCCAACCCACCAGTTGTATGCCTAGTTTTTCTGTAAAAATTTCTTCTACCTGTTGAACTGTTTATTTATCTTTTGCTTCCTGCACTTCAAATATAATAATGTTCATTTTCCTCTTCTTTTCTTCCGCTCTTTCTAAATACCTCATCCATCTTTTACATTCCCTTACTTCCTTGTGTAGCTGTCCTACAAAATTTTTCAGTTTCCTTTACTCCTTCTATGCTGTTACTAATTTCTTCATCCATCCTCCTTTCCACCTCTTTTAAATAAGTTAGGTCTTTTGTGATGGTTTTAAGCATTTCCAAAAACCTGTTCCATTTCCGGCCCCGGATTCAACTCGACTCCTGCGATCACTAACAATGCTGCCAAAACTAGAATGTACCATATTAAGGCATCTAGACCTTCATTCTGTTTTCCACTCTGCAATGTTTGTACTATTGAACAGCCCAATTCTTGCCCGATATGTCTCTGTATTCACACCCATTTCTTTTCCGTGAGAGCTCTCGTAAACATGTCTGTCTCTGTCTGCCATCAGCAACCCAAGTTGCATCTATAGAAATTGCAGGCTAAGGATTCCCAACCTGGTGGCCTTTGTACAGCAGCCAACACTTGTTCCTACCTCCCCTAACCTCGACCACCATAAACATATTAGTGACATGCATGTGCACATGCAGGTTGTTGCCACAGTTTAAAATAATATTTAAAAGTAAAACTTTGCAGCTATTTCCACATGTTGAAAATACAATCTGCACTTTGTCTTGCTTGCTCTACACATAAATTCAGTAAATAACTATGTATCACATAATAATTACATTTATGTTACAGATGCTTTAGAATATAACTGAGAAAGAGCGGAACTTATATACTACGCTACAAGAATGGAAATGCATGTTAACATTTCTGAGAGGAACTTAGAAACATGGCCCGAATAAACTATACATTGTTGGATATCATTAAGTAATTAAAATACATGAATTTATTTTGAAATGAACATTTACTCCCAAATAAAAGCATCATTTTTGATTATGTTATTTACCCTGATAGTTAATTTTTATAAATAAGGGTTGTATGTTTGCAGTTCTGCTTATTGGAATTATTATTGTGTATGGTGAAAGTATTCGTTATTTTGTCTGTCCTGCAACCGCAGAATGTAGAAAAACCAAGTTTCAGAAGATGTAAACAAAAACTCTAAATATGCAAAAGTTAAAAAAGAAAAAGAAACGGGCGAAAAGAGTAGCAAACGCAAGTTTTTATGTCACTCTTGGGAGGTAGATGCTTTTTTCATATTTTTGAAAAGATAATAAATTTGTTTCATAACAATGTTTTTATTAATATAAAGTTAATATAAGAAGAAACTGTGTATTGTTTAAGATGTGTAAGGTTTATAAGCATGACAGCTTCTGTTTACTTAAATGAACAGCTTTATTATAAAATGCATGACAAGTAAAAATACGAAAGACAAAAGAAAGGAAATAAAAAATCTTGTGTTATATTCACATGATTATCTCTACTCACTTTCTATAAAATACTTTTACAAAAGCTTATTATTTTATCTACTTCTTCTTAAACGAGATAAACTTTCATTGCACATTTTGTTGTAATTATAAGGATACAGAGGCTAAAGTGATAAGTCAGATTTTTAAAGACCAGATGACTACACGATGACTGAAATTCCATGCTCTTAGCATGACCATGAGGAAAAAACAAATAGAGACTTACCACTTGTAAAAAGTACAAGTATTTCAAAATTCAAATCAATAACAAAGAATTTCTCAGAAATGATTAACACAATTTTACATAAATTGTGTTCCTTTAATGAGATTGCATTTTACACACAGTAAGATTTTGTCTGTCTCTTATGGTTTACCAGTTATACAAAAAGTTGAGAATGAGGAGGAGTTTACAGCTTATTTCCAGAAAATAAAATTCAAGATACACATTTTATTTTTCGTGCAAATATCTTAAACATGTGGTACTTTAATAAATATCCTTATAGCTGTTTTTGAGAAATTCAAAACAATAATGAACATTTTTCCACGTAAAGGGTTCTTTTGTACATATTTATTAACATTACACACAAAAATCTGGCTTTGCTTATTCAAAGCATTTGTAACTCTCTTCTTTGTGGACCTGGCACTACTGGTACTCGGCAGGGGGTCATTTGCTGCTGTGGCCGGAGGGGCAGCAACTTGGTTTATTTCCCAAGGCTACACATCTTAAACTATTAAACACGCTAAACTTACAAAACTGTACTAAGTAAAACACTATATAACTTCTCTAAAGATACAGATATAAGCTTAAACTAAAAGACAAGAAAAGCACATGTGAACAATCACAGCTGCTAAAATGCACTGAAATTGAAGAAACAGAAACTGTAACAATGATTTGCTTTGGTGGAGCTAGTGACAGGAGCATGTGCTGTAGTTGGGAGACGAGAATGTGCTAGTAATCGTTTACTGATGGGTTTGCAGTCGGGCTTCAAAGAGCTTCGTTCACTTTGTAGCTGGCTGGGGAAGCGTTGCCTGCGACCAATATAACAGACATGCTTGAAGCTTTGCAAATCTTGCTTTCCCCCCTTTCTTTTCTTTCCATTGCAAGCTATTATAATTTTCATTCCTACACAGATACTTCATATCCTATTATGAAATCTCTGAGGAAGTACAAGTAAGTAGTGCATTTATTTGTAAACAATATAAACAATTATCAGCAAAATTTAAGACAATATTATATTTCATGGCTTTATTACGGCAATGAAATGGAATACAGATACAAACATTTAACATTTTGGTTACTTAGTGATCACAAGCTGCATTTAAATCTGTCAAATATATGCATTGCCTCAACTGTAGAGTTCTTTATATTAGAAAAGACTTCATCATATGCAATAAATGTCTGCATGAGCTCGATGCAAGATCTTGTGGGTAATGATATTAAAAAATGAGCTCATTTGCTTGTCAAGACATATTTCGAGCTAGTCAGCACATACCTTATAGTGCTGTTGTACACAACAGAAATATGATACCATTGTATGGTCTAGTGGTTGCCTCAAGAGGGGAAAGAACAAACCTTTTTGAGAGTAAGGGACTAGTGCAAGCAGTAACACAGCAGAAGAAACAAAATTTGGGTAGACATTTCCTCTCGGCACATGTATACCTAACTGCACTGCTGCTGACAAATACCGTTGGTTACATCATATTATCATTGCTTCCCCTAGAGACATTTCAGACAAGTAAAACATATGAAACATTTTAACAACTTAAGTTGTTAATGTTCTGTTCCAGTTTCCTTCACAGTTTTAGCTTTGAGGTCTTTTACTGACTGTCAATGGCTCTTCTTCACAGTAGTAACAGCAAAAGTATTTTATTACCACTAAATCCTTTAAGTCATCTGTACTTTGGAATTTTCTTGTCACTTTTCCATCTTTCTAGGAAGGATATAGGATGCGTAGAAATATATTAGATTTTAAATATGCCACTTTTTATTTGAAGGTTGATGTCGGTAATAAATGCCTTATTAAAACAGGTCTGTAGTAATGAGAGTGTTTTCAAAAACATGTAACATAAATGTTCTCAAAACTATATATTATAACTTAATTTACTCGCACATCCAATACAGATAGATGTATGGGGTGGCTGTAATAATAGCCTCATTCAGAGGGTTCTAGTGCTCCAAAACAAATTCAAAAGGAAGAGAGAGAGAGAGAGAGTGTGTGTGTGTGTGTGTGTGTGTGTGTGTGTGTGTGTGTGTGTAGAGAGGGAGAGAGTAATTTAAAATAGAGAGTTGAGGGTTGTTACACTACATCACTATGCTATAGTGATGTAGTGTAACAACCCTCAACTCTCTATTTTAAATTATGACACATCACTGTTACCAGCTTCTAAATCTTCAAAATTAGAGAGTAATCTGTCTGACTGAATTGCAACAAACCAAAACAAATAGTGAAATAAATGGTCATGACACAAAGTGTAAATTGGACTTGCACCACCACAACTATAATATAAAATCCATAAACAAAGATCTTTTATAATTGGTTTATATATGCACACTTGACTGTCAATTGAAGTAAAAAGTGAAAAAGCAACAACATTAGATTTATACAAAGTATAAAAAAATATCTCTTAAAACGAATCCTGTATTAATGATTTTCTATACTGACCTAATGTAATTTTCTTTTAAACTCACCATATTTGTATTAATACAGAGCTTTAAAAGTCACAGATAACTAACAAATTCTCAGAAGAAAGATAACATTGTCAATGAGCATTATATCACACAGAGATAGTGGAGTATAGACATGTCTAGCCTGGCCAGCCAAAGATTGACACAAAACATGAGGAGTGGAGTTAAAGAGAGCACTGCTGAAGGTAGACATATGACAAGAGATGCTAGAAGGAAAGTGGAGGTAGCAGTGCAACCATATATTATTTTGTCGTTTTGCTTTATCAGAAGCAGAGCATACACATAAGGAAATATCTATCCGAGAGGGACACTTTGTACAAGAGACTGAAATATCTCTTTTTAAATATATGTATACTGTAAATTACACAACTTTAAAATAAAAAATTAGCTGAAACAATGTGTCAAAATTTAGGGTAGACCCTGTCTACCTTGACACATCACTGTATAGCTGTATCCATGTATAAAGTCAAACTACTGGCCAGTTGACGATGACTTTGTTAGTCAATCTTACAAAAGAATGACACTTTATATTTCAAACCCTACTGCTTTGGTCAGGAGAAAAGCTTAAATAAAGAACACTGAATATTTTGAAAATACTTAATACTATAAAAATTATATCTGCCACAAAGCAGATGTATATATCAAGTTTCTAGTTGTATACAATTCATTCTAAAAACCTTAAAGAAAATTCAAAACATGCATTTCGTTATGCCAATACCAAAACTGTAATGTTTTAATCACACACTTTAGTTCCAATTTAGAGAAAATAGAAAACAAATTAAATAAGCTTTTGTCCTAAATAAAGGCAAAATCACGTATATTATCTTACATCTAATTAATTTATTCAAGATTGAACACTCTACACCACTCAGCTTTAATAATTATTTAGATGACAATAAAGTATATAGCGACACTGGTTGTAATAAGCTTCATATGGCATTTGCTCCACTGACAATCTGCAGTATCATATTGCAAAAATGCCATTTTTATTTTAATCTTATGTAGTTTTATTTTGAGAGGTTGGTGCCAGGCAGTCAGAGATAAACAATGATAAATAGCTCTTGCCAGTGTAAACACTGGAAGCATTATTGCTAGATAACCAGAATCTTTCGGGTGTTTCTCCTTCTGGAACATTCGAGAACCCTGTGGAAATTTCCATTGCCTATATAAACTGGCATTCTCACAAGAGCAGTCAGAGTTGAGGTGAGTCAGTGAGTGAGCAATTGTGATCCAAGTGCGGTTCTCCGAGCGAGTTTTTGATGACTGTTGTGACGTGCAGTGAGTGATGCTGCAAGAGACATTGAAGACTTCTCAGTGAGTGAACCATCCAGAAGAGGAGGCTGTGGTATGAAGAAGGGAAGTGACAAGAAACCTGAACTAGTTCACATTATGAAGTGATACTATGAAGTAACTTAATGAAGTCAAAGTGAAGTTGAACTAGATAAAAACAGTGAACTGACAGTGAGAAACTGAACAAAGTCACAGTGTATAATAATTATACACAAGTTATTTATTTACAATAAAAGACACTAGTTATATGTATTTGTATGTGAAGGAAGCCTAAAAATGAAAATCAGCTAAAACAAAGTATTTCCCAAAATTTAGCATAGACACTGTTCATTTTCTCTGACCTACACCACTGATCTGTTTCCTCAGGAACTAAAATTTTATTTCATTCATCACATGGATTCTGTAACTTGCAACACCGCAAGGAAGCACTCTGCTGCATGAAGTTGTTGATTGCCAGGAGAATGCGTTTAATTACTATGTTTTCATGGTAGAAAATTATTTCCAAACTCAGGATAATCCAAGGTCTCATTATGAGGCTGATTGCTCTTGTCTTGCCAAGAAGATTTGTTAAAAACTATTACACAGCCTGCCCAACAAAAAACCTGAATTCCAGAATTTAATACAGAAATCTAACCTTAGGTATCTTCCCTGGTACAATGAGTGTTCATCACTAACCTCGAGTTAACAAAGTGCTAATATGTTTTCACATGACCAGCAACAGCTGGTGCACATTTTAGTTGCTGGGATACAACTTTAAACAAAATAAAAACGATCCTTTTACTTTTCTTGAATATAGAGTCAAAAGTAATTTTATCTTCTGCTATTCAATTTTTATTTTACATACACTACACACTATACGCTTACTAAAAATTAATAATTTACCTTCATATAAATTTCCCATGCATTTTAGATCTACCTTAATAGTTTTGTTACATACTCTTGTTCAGAAACTATATGTAACAATTAATGTCAGCAATATATATATAAACACTTAGGATGAGCAGCATATTTAAACAACATTACTATTTGCAATGTTAATGACTTTTGTGGGGGGAGGGCTTTAAAGTGTATTAAAAACAATAGTAAAATGTAATGTTAAAGAATGCAATAAATGGTAATCTCTCTATTTATAGGGATCCTCCTCTCACTAGCCGCTCAAGTTTACTATTATGATAATGCTAAAACACACTGTTATATAAGGATACATTAATTGAGTTGTCTTTATAGTGGAGGAGTTTCTTGTAGATTCCTCATAAGAGCAAACAGTTGATGGCAAGTAATATAGGGAGGACAGCATCAGTGCACATGTACAAGGAAAGTCCACAGATTCTGCGTGCCCTTGCCCATCATAATCCCAGCTTGTCTGCTGGCCAGCTAGGTGCAGCCCTTCAGAACAATAACCATACTGCAAACTCATGTGCCACTTCCCTGTAGTTTGGGTAGTTACTGCTCCAGAAGTTTCCTTTCAGCAAGTTCTAGTAACTTCCGCTTTGAGAATATTCCACTTTGTATGTGGGGCTTGTATAACAGACTACTCTGCCTGGATGAACAGTTTAAAAAGCACAGTGCTGAGTGCAGTTCAGTTATGATTGGATTTGATGGATCAGTTGTGTTCTGTTCTAATGGTGTATCAACAGTGATTCAAGTGCAACGTTTGTGCTACGCTGAGTGACTAATGACAAATAAAGTGTGCTTTAGCAGCAACTGGTGTTCTCATTTGTTACATTGGTGCCAGGAGTGGGATTAAAAATTATGATGGAGGAAATGATTAAATAATTATTCATCGAAATCAAGATAATGAAATCCGGAATGGAGAAAATGGAGACAAATCAAATCTGGCATGGAGAAGATGGAGGTGAAAATGGATAAGATGGGAAATGAATTAATGAACAGTGAACTCCGCAATGGAGAAGATGGAGATGAAAATCAAGGAACCACTGGCCAGTGTGAAGAAAGACGTGGAAGAGCTCGGCAGAAAGGTGTAATGCCTTGAAGTACTTTGGGGAATGGCTTAGAATCCTGGAAAGAAGAGTCGATGGCACCACCAAGGAACTGAATGCCATGATGGAAGACTTATGGATTTGAAGCTTGAGACGACTGGACGTAACACAACATTTGTGTGCATCAAGCCACCTAAATATGACGGAATGTCAACATTCAAAGTATTCTACCTACAATTCACTACCCATAACCAATGGTTAACAGAGGAGGAAGCCGCACAGCTGAGCCAACCTTCAGCGACAGGCAGCAGTTTTGAAAGTGACTCTGACATCGACAGTGTCCAGAGACATCTGGGAGGCCCTCGAGAACCATCGCTTGGCAGCAGTTTATTGTAATCAGCTCAAGTCAAGGCTGCAATAGCCAGGAGAGATGCTGCAGAAGTTTGCCCTGCAATTTAACAGCTGGTGAACAAATGTCTGGTGAACCCCTGCCCAGGTACGTGTCCCAGGAAGCAGTCTACTCCTTTGAGAATGGGGTGTGTGATGCCAAGATATGACAGCATCTGAAGCTCTGCGATTACAACACTATCCACGAGGTACTAACAGGTGCATTGAGAATGGAGGCAGCTAAAGTAACAGCTGCCCTCACCTCAAAGACTAGAATTATTGGATATGACGGTGACAGAGGATCAACCCAGGGGTGTTGATGAAGATCTTGAAGTGGTGTGTGTTGGTGTGTGGCCAATCAGGACACCTAGTGCAGGATTGCCCACACCAAGCTGATGAGCAGGCAGGAAGCACTCAAGTACTGGCATGGACAGGGGCATTTCGGACTGTCATCACTATCCCCTCAAATGACGCTGCATGCCTTGGGCAGAAGAATGGATGACAATCTCTTTGCGGATGGCTGGATACAAGAGAAATTATACTGGACACAGGTGCAGCTGTGACTGTAATCAGACTTAATGTTGTGAAGGGCTTGCCATCAAGGTAACTGAATTGGCCCTATCAGCTAGTGACAGCATCAGGTGATAGCTTGCCTGTGGAGGAGGCCCTGCTAGAGTTCATCCTGGGGCGGAGCATTGTGAACCTGTGAGTGTTCATAGCAGGGGTGGCTGAGGGTGTGATACAGAGACTGGAAGCCCTCGGGAGCCATGAGGCGATGATCGACGTTGGCAGGATGGTCTTGCGACTCTGCCGAGAGGAGATGAACGCTCCGGAGCTCCAACGAACATTCGTGGATCTGCAGGGTGATCCTGATGGAGGTTGTGGTTGTGAAAGCACGTCTGGAAGGCCATTCAAGGAACCTGGTTTTGGACTGGAAGACACCTTGAATAGATTGTGCACTGCCAGGGCATTGTTACCTTGCCAGAAGTGCCTGTGAGACTGCCGAATCCATTGGACATCGATAGGGCACACAGGCTGGAATGGAGTTGAGGAAATGCGAGCCAGTTGTGAGTGTATCGCCATGTGATGGATCCGAGGAGTTGGAATCATTGCAAGGTCTGGGGCCCTGGCTGGAAGACTTGCTGAAGAGAGCGGTCGACAACCTGATCATTACAACTGGAGAGGGTCCAGCATCTACTTAGACAATACCAGCCTATCTTCAGCCAAGGAGATGGCGATTAGGCATAACAACCACGTAATCCACCACGTCGATACTGGAGATGCCCGACCTTTCTGGCAACTAACAAGATGCATTCCTCTGGCAAAGCAAGTGGAGGCACAGGACATGATGGAGGACATGAGATCCAGGGGGATTATTGAAGAGTCCTATAGCCCTTGGTGCTCCCCTGTAGTCCTGGTGAAGGAGAAGAGCCATGCTTCTGCATGGACTGTAGGAAGCTGAATGCTGTCACCCAAAAGGCCCTGGCGCACATGCACACATTTCTCTTGTACACAGGTGCTGAAACATTCAAGATTTGAAACTAAAATTCTATAATCTTTTTTAGATTTGACAATTAATGAGAAACTATTACAGGTTTTACAGAACTAAGGGAGGGCACATGCTCTTTAGCGTGAGCAGCCACTGCGAGCTGTTTGTACTGGATCATATTGTTTTCTCTCACAATCAAAGATTGCACCATAAAGACAAAGCACCAATTTACAGTAGCTTTCATTCTGAAGTATTTACTGAGACCTAAAGCAAACCTCAAGACAAGACTCTGTTGCAAAGGGTGATGCCTCCTCCAATCAGAACAACATGTGTTATCAGAGTGGCCTTTTCTCACAGACTTTTTTGTATGTTTATTTTCTCTACTACTTTGTATGCAATCCAAGTATTCAATACTGAGATTTCAGCAGAAATACACATTTTAAGGCTGCTCCCTGGGCGAGTACCAAACCGGGTATTGTAAGTTCAGTATCTGCCAAGGATGTCATACAAAGAATTTGAAGAAAATCCTTCCATCCGAAACTATACTTATTAACTATGGGGCGGAAACAGTCCAACTGGACCAAAGCCTCCTTAATGACTATCAGAAGCGAGGATTCACATTTCCCAGGATGTATGACCATGCCTGGGGGGCAGTGAGACCAGGGTGGGTGATCAACCACGTGCTCAGGATGGAGTGACGGAGGAGTGAAACATTGTGGGGGAAGCTGGAGAAAACCCACCTAGACGCTGCTTTGTCCACCGCAAATCCCACATGCAGATCTCTGGGATTGAACCTGAGCCATTTTGGTGACAGACAAGTGGTCTAATCACTCGGCCACTATGCTGCCACCCAAAACTATATACATGAAATATGTTTCATTATTATTGAATTTCTCAAAAATGGCTTGACAATTTTTATTAAAATACCACATGTTTGCGATATTTACACAACAAATAAAATGTATAGCTTAGATTTTCTTGGAACAACAGTGAAGCCCTCTTCATTCTGAAGACTTTTGTATAATTGGCAAGAAATAGAAAAACACTGTACTAAATAAAAAATTATTATGAAATAGCGTTTTTGGTATCATTAACCATTTCTAAGATATCATTTTTATTGGTTTGAATTTTCAAATAGCTACAATGAAATGTGTAATGAAAGTCTCTCTTAACAAGAAGTAGTGTTTGATTTCTACAAATACCTATACTTTCTTAATTTGGAAACAAATCTACTGTTAAAAACATATCATCTAAATTGGAAACATTAACAGGTGTTATTTTTAATAGAAGGGTTCAGCCACAAATTTTATACTCCTTAGAATACGAATGCTAAAGCTGACAAATTGTTTCATTTATTATATGAAAATGATGCATTCCTCATCAAGTGTGAATCAGAATAGTGTCACAGAGCGCTCAAGTACAGGTGAGTAAATAAACCCATTGGCATCTTAATTAAACACTCCCAATTCAGAAATCCCTGTACTAGTGCACGAGAGAATTGTGAAGTTTAAAAATTCATATAAAATCAACATATGAGAGACAAGAAATATTTGCTGGTGTGAGAGAAAAGGGTTCTTTGAGGCTCTATAGGGAAAGAAAAACAGTACGGGATAGGGCAAAATATATAGAGCCAGTAGAGAAGGGTTTGTGTGGGCAAGAACTGGAGTCATCAATTTAAAAGGACTAAGACATGACAAAGATTTGTCGAAATGTCCATTGTGTATTATACTGCAAACAAAGGCATGGCAACAAAAAGGGAATAATTTAGATGGAGAAATTTAACTCTAAAGGGAGAAAGAAATATAAAGGTGTGTAGGAAGATAAAGTGAGAGAGAAATGGGAAAGAGGGAGCTTGAAGGAAAGGAATGGTGGTTAGAGGCAGATATGTAATATAATAGTGATGGTCGCCAATACGCAAATAACCAGAGTTGTATGAATTGGGACTAAATATATTTAGGCAAGCAACTTTAAAAAGGCAATATTGCGAGTAGATGGTAAGATTTTTAGTGAGAACAATACTTTGTTTTAAAGGTTCTACATTATGTAATTATACTTTTGAGGCTATATTTAGTTGGAAAATACATGCACATTCAAATATTGTCCTATAACACGAATACATGAGGCCTCAATAAAATAGTGACAGAAGTAGTTTCCATTATCATGCTCAGATAAAACATGAAATTTAAAATTTAAGACAATTATATCAAAATTTACAATGCATTGGTGAAATTTGGTAAAAAATCTGATGTAAAAGATTCACATGACTTTCTCTACCCTCTATCTTTATTAGTAGGTATACGAACTCTTCTTACTATAGCTTATTTTTCTATCTAGTATATTTTAATCCAAATAAACCTTTGCAGGAATAGCTACATTACACATTTAATTATAGATACAAAGGGAACAGCTATACTCAAATGTTTAAGAACTGGATGCTATATGCTGGCCTTAAAATTCCATACTGTTTCCATGACATCGCGAAAAACAACTGAATGTTAAAGAACTTTAAAGAATGACCAAGAAATGAACAATTTGAACCTGAATAACGGATATCTTACAACAAGGCTTATCCACAAAAAACTTATTTAAAATAAATTTTGAGTTTTAAAGAGTTCTACATTTTTGTCTATCACTTAAAGTTTACAAGTTATACAAGATTATATGAAATTCCTTCCAAATGAAGAGGACTTCAAAGGTTATTCCCATAAAATTCAAGATATACATTTTATTTGCCGTGTAAATATCTTTAATATATGGTATTTTAATGAAAATTGTTACACCATTTTTTAGAAAATCAAAATTTTTGAAAAATGTTCCAGTAAAGGGTAGTTTGTGGTAGGGAGATTTTCTTGAAAATCTCTGTGTTGCATCTTTGGAAGGAACTGAATCAAAATCCTAAGTTTATTTATCCAACTTTTCGTTTAAGTTCATACACAGAGACAGACTTTTTCTAAAAATGATTTTTTTTTTTTAGTTTCAACGGGCCTCAAAACACATTTCTGGTGAAATCTCGACATTTAATTTTTGGGTGGAATACAATACTTCCCCTACTTACTATGCATAGTAGAGAAAGTAAAAATGTGACATTTTCAATGTTTTGTTATTTTTTGCATTTTTATAGCTTGCACTTTCATGCTACACAATAGGTTTTTTTTTTATTAAACATTTTAAAGCTACAGATGGCTGTTAAATTGGTCCTATACCATTTAGGTGAACCACTGTGTAGAACTTTAAATTCCCTTTTTACTTTCTCTACTACATATAGTAAGTAGGGGAAGTATTGTATTCCACCCAAAAATTCGATACCGAGATTTCACCGGAAATACATGTTTTGAGACCTCCTGAATCCAAAAAAAGCATTTTTGGAAACATGTCCGTGTGTGTGTCTGTGTGCATGTGTGTGTCTGTGTACAGCATAACTCAAAAACGAACAGTCGGATAAACACCAAACTTGGTATTTAGGTTCAGTATCTTCCAGAGATGCGACACGAAGGTTTTCAAGAAAATCCCCCCACCCCAAACTACCCTTTACATGGAACATTTTTCGAAATTTTTAATTTTCTCAAAAATGGCTCTAACGATTTTGATGAAAATATCATATGTTTAAGTTAATGTCATGAGAAATGAAATGTATATCTCAAATTTTCTGGGAATGTCTCCAAAAGTATTCTTCATTGTGAACGACTTTTGCATAACTGGTAAACCATAAGAGATGGACAAAATTTTACTACACAAAAAATGTAGATCGCGTTAAAATACACAACTTATGTCATATACATTTCTTTTGTTGAGTGAACCATTTTCGAGATATTGCTTGTTATTTCCTTAAATTTTCCAATACTTATACTTTTTCTCAAATTTGTTATTCATTTTTTTTATGTCCTGGACTTGCAAAGAGAATGGAATGCGCCACATAGCAACCAGCGTTAAAATATTTGACTATCGCTTAAAGCCTAGCAATTCCCCTTGCATCTACAAGAAAATTACCAATAAGATAAACATCTCGATATCTCGATTAACATGAAGCATATGGAGAATAGGCGTTTGTAAAAATAGATTGTACAATAGTAGAGAAAGTCATGTGAGTGTAACACATCAAATTTTTTGAACATTTTTCGCTTTTCAAAATTCTCTTTGGATGACGGTTTATTACTCCATTAGCTTGAAACTAATTATGGGTTTAAAAATTGTTGTTCACTAGTTAAAAAATATGTAGTAGTTAAGCTAAAGTTAATTATTTTCCATAACTCAATTGAAAAAGTTAAACAACTCAATAATATATGTACAAAAAATTGTTTTCTCTTAAATTAATTAAAATTAAGGAATGCCTGAACAAAAATCTCATATGTATACTGTGCGCAAATTAAGAATTTGGTGGCAATACAATAAACTATAAGGCCCAAGGAGCATTTTGCATTACCATATCAAAAACTAAATAATTATTAATAAAACATTTAATATTCTAACAATGGTTTGACATAGGTCAATAACATTTTCTGTGCAGTATATGTTTTATGTTCTGCATATATTATAAATAAACCAGAGCAATTAGAAGAAAACTTGGATTTTTTATTCTTAGTGATGCATTCCTTAAAAAGGAAAAAAAAAAAAAGCAGTATGAAAAATGATTCATAATGGGTAGAAAATAAAAGCTTTACTTTCTCTGCTAGTTACCTACAGTAAGTAGAGCAAATATTCCATTCCACCCAAAAATTTAATATGAAGATTTGATTGTAAATAGTTTGAGGCTCCCTGAATACAGTAATAATAAAAAAAAAATTCCATGCATGTATCTGTGAACAGCATAGCCCAAAAACGAAATTTTACATAAAAACCAAACTTGCCATTTATTAGCACTATGTTTCAGGAATGTAACAAAGATTTTCAAGAAAATTCTTCATCCCTTACATGGAAAATTGTTCATTATTTTTGACATTCTAAAAATGGCTCTAACAATTTGATTAAGATATGAAATGTATATCCTAAATATTCAGGGAAGAGCCTCTGAAGTGCTCTTCATTCTAAATGTCTTTTGCATAATCGGTGAGCTGTAAAGAGATAGACAAAATCTTACTATGCAAAAACATAGATCTTGTTAAACTCCATTATGTCAAATTCTTTTTCATGGAGTTAACTATTTCCGGGATATTCCTTGTTATTGATTTGAATTTTCAAATACTTACATTTCTCTCAAATGAGAAATCATTATTAGTTTTTTTCTCATTTTTCATTGAAAGAATATGGAATTTGAAAATCTTACTATCGCTTAACAAGAATAAGCTTTTGTAAGAATAATTTCTAGAAAAGTAGAAAAAGTCATGTGAAAGTAACATCCGATTTAAAAAAAAAAAAGATACAAACATTATTAAAATTATATAGAAAACTAAAATTGAATAGGTTAGAGATTTGTGATACAATAGGAAGAGAAGAATTTGCTTGGACAAGACGGGATTTTGACGTGAATATTTGCCCACAATGTGAAAATTCAGATTCTCTAAAGTGCAATAAAATAGGGGTAATTGAGATGTTAGGAATCCGATGTGTTACATTTACATGACTTTCTCTACCCTTTATCTTTATTAGTGGGTACACAAATTATTCTTACTAAGGCTTATTTTTCTATATACTTTATTTTAATCGAGACAAACCTTTGCAAAAAAAGCAACATTACACATTTCGTTATAGATACAAAGAGAACAGTGATAGTCAAATGTTTAAGAACTGGACGCTATATGCTGGTCTTAAAATTCCATAGTGTTTCCATGCAATCACCAGAAACAACTGAATGCTGAAAGGACTCTAAAAGAATGGTCAAGTATTGAACAATTCAAACTTTTAATAATGGATATCTCAGAAATGGCTTATGCCACAAAAAACTTATTTAAAATATATTACGTGTTTTAAAGAGATCTACAATTTTTGTGTAGTACGTTTTCGACTATCTCTTTACATTTACCAGCTATACAAGATTATACAAAATTTCTTCCAAATGAAGTGGACTTTTCAGGCTATACTCAGAAAATTCAAGACATACATTTTATTTGTCATGGAAACATCTTTAATATATGGTATTTCAATCATAAATTGTTAGAGCCATTTTTTAGAAACTAGAAAATTTTGAACAATGTTCCATGTAAAGTTAGTACTTTGGGGTGCTGGGATTTTCTTGAAAACCTTCACATTGCATCTTTGGAAGGTACTAACCTAAATAACAAATTTGATGCTTCTCTAACTTTTCGTTTTTGAGTTATGCCGTTTTTCTCTCTCATGCATGCACACAAACACACACACAGACCTTTTTCTAAAATTTTCTTTTTTTGGGATCCAAGGTGCCTTGAACCATGTATTTGCAGTGAAATCTTCTCTGCGTAGTATGCATGTGGTAGAGAAAGTAAAAATGGAACAGTGTGAATAAAAGGGAATTGGCAAACAAGGAAAGATAAAAACTGAAAAGAGTGTTATAGAGTTATGGAAATATTTACAAAAGAAATTGGAATGACTGGAGACACAGGATTCTTACACACCAAGAACTAAGTTGTTAGGATCCAAGGATGGGAAATAACTCCTAATAAGTACAGAGCTAATAAAGCTTGCAATCTTAAACTTTAAGAGCAGCATTTTAAAAGATCTTAACCTGACCAAGAAAACAAGATTTACAAGAAATGTGCTTTTTATTTTTCAACATAATCACTTTGTAATTCAATACATTTCCTATGACTTTCCAACAGTTTTGTCCAACTGTGCAAAATAAGCATCTATCTGATTTGGAAACTTATCTTTGTCCATCCAGGCATTTCTTCAGGTTTGGAAACAAAAAGTAATCTCTGGGAGCCAAATCTGGTGAATACGGGGGACATGGAAGCACATGGAAGTGAAGGTCAGCAACAATCCCAGATGTATGTGAAGGTTCATTGTCATGATGAAAGAGAACTTTCTTTTTTTGCAAGGTGTGGGTGTTAGCCTGAATGGCATCCTTTAGTTGGTCCAGTAGTGAAGTGTAATAATACTCCCCAGTGAAGGTTCTGACCTTCTGGAGGTAGTCTATGAACACCACACCATGAAAATTTGAAGTATCTATTACTTTTCCTACAAATGGACCCATTTTTCTTTCTTTGGTACAATTTTACCTACTGCTCTTTTGTCTCTGGCATGTAGTCATAAATCCATGTTTCATTACTGTTATGAAATGGAGAAACTGAGAATGGAGTTGCATTGAAAAAAGTCCAAACAGTCTTGAGAAATGTTTATTAAATGTATTTCTGGTCCATTAACAAATGGAAAGCTTTCTCATACCCAAAACTTCATGTAAAATGTAGTGGACATGACCTACATGTACTGCTTTGTAATGTCAGCCAACTAATATACCTTCACTTGGTGATCACTGAGTACAGCATCATGAAATTTTGTCAGTTGTAGTGGTTTTAGGAAACCCTGAGCACTCATCAACCTTAATAGGTGTACACTCGGCCAATTTAAAATTAGCTGGTGTCTGAGAGACAGAGCTTGACTTGGGTACTTCTGTGAGCGCTCAGAAAAGCCAGGCTTTGTTCACAACACTGCATATATTCTTGTAGTAGTTATAATGGGGAACACAACTATAATCACAAAAGCCTTCCTAGAAAATAATTCATATACAAGATTTAAACCTGACAATGTTTTAGAGTATTTCAACACTGAATATTTGTAACCAACACACATTTTTATTTTATGGTTCACAAGTGGAGTATGACTAAAGCTTGTTACGTTACATTTACTGCAGCACTCTTTGCTCAGTGGTAGAGAGTTAGCTTATGTTCCTGAGGTTCTACATTGAAATCTCTGTTGGACTATTCAAATTTTTTCCCCTTTAATTTTAAACACATGAATAAACTTATAATAGATTTTCTTCATTTTTTTATGTATGTGGCATTTATTTAGTAGTTTGTCATACTGGTAGATGGCAATCATGACATTAATTTATCAGTTGGGAGGAGGTTTCATACTCAGTCAGTTTAATTTTATAACCACAAATGTCACCATTATTGTAATTATATTTGTAAGTAAAATGACATACCACTAGCAATATTGTTTAACTACATTATGGTAAAAATAAAAGATAAAAATCCACTACAGTGAGTCAAACTCGAGCTGCTTATGTAGAAGTTAAATAGCTTAACCACTGCTCCACAACAAGCAAGATGTGGAGGTAGCCCAAATTAATGCCTTGTATTATAATGTTAGACAAAGTGGCACACAGAAGGTGATGATTGTGAACCGTGTGCTCACTCGAAGGGACTTTGAAAAAATTTAACTAAGAGACCAGTCACTTTTAGTTTGACAAGTGTACAACCATGTTTTAAGTTTAGCACTCCACTTTTAACCTTCAAAAACAAATGGTAAAAATCCATTAATGATGAACCTAACTACCTGTTGAGTATAAACTCTTCAAAACAAAGCACTTTATCACAGCTCGTAATTCACTTTTATGCATTTTGTAGGAAATATCAAGACTAGATTGTCACAAAACAAGTGACTACACTTACACATCTGAAACTTTACAGTATGCCATCTAAAGGTTGAAAGCTTTTAGAATGCCCTTCATATATCCGATGCTTAAAAAGCTTGTTATTCTTCTGCTCTTCATAGAATAGGCAGTCCTGTTTTGGCTTCAAAGGCCCTCACATCTTCTCCCTCTAGGTGTATACTGCCTTCTTGGGAAATTTACTGTCCCCATTCTTTCAATATGTTCTTTCGATTTCATTCTATTTACATCTATTTTATCCTTTAATGTATAAATTCTTAATTCATTTCTAATGTCTTGATTTCAAATTCTATCTAGTCTCAAACAGTCTTTCACCCTTCTAAAAAAATCTCATTTCTACTGTTTCTATTTTACTTTGTTCTCGATTAGTCAGGATCCAACTTTTCTTCTTTTTCTTGCCACATATTAGGCCTAGTGGCCTGTTAGGATCTCATTTCATCTCTTTATCAGATCTTCTTCTTTGGGGTCGGTAATTTAATATTTACCAAGGAATTCTTGTTGCAGGCATCCTGAGCACATGGGCCCTCCAGTTTTGATGGTAATTGTGAATTCTTTCTATGAGAGGGTAAATTTTCAGTTTTCATCATGTCTAAATTCTTTTTATCTAATTTATTGTATCCTGCAGTTCTTCTTAAAAATTTAATTTCATTGGCTGTGATGTGGTGTTCATCACTTTGTCGTATAGTCCAAACTTCACTTCCGTACATGAGGACTGGTCTCACTAATGTCTTATAGGCCTTTATCTGAGTCTGTCTTTGGACAACAGACAGTTTGAAAACATTGTTTACTGTACTCATTGTGTAATTAAAACTATATAACTTCATTACTATATCTTTTTCTGTTTCATAACTCATTTCCAACAAAACCCATTACTTGGGTTTTAGTTACTGAAATTTCTATGTTGTAAGTTTCAGAAATACGTTGCAGTTGAGAACCGAACACTGAAGGATCCAGCTTTCCAATTCAGATAAAAACAACTTAACACAATTTAATCTTTGTGTCACTCCTTATTTTCTTTTAAAGTTCTATTTATTGTGCCCATATTGCCTGGAAAGCCTGTAATTATGTATTCTGAATGTTATCATATATACAGGGTAAGTCTGAATAACACTAAATAATTTTATGGCGTGACTCAGGGGTTATATTTGAGTATTTTCTTGTAGGAAATGTATGTCCATAGATGTCATTATTGAGCTAGAGAAGATTAACATTTTTTAAACGTCGCATTGGCTTAGATGAAATTCTGTCAAACAAATCCCTGTTCCCTCATGGTATTGGAGTATTGCTTATGTTTTGTTTTCTTTGCATTTTGGAATATCGCTTGTGTTCTGTTTTTAGCATTGTTTATATCAGTATTAACCTAAAACCTGTGTTTTGTTATTTAAGTGATAAGGGATTCCACAGCATATTATACAGCATTTAGTGGTTCCTACAAGAGGTTTAGGTTAGCAATGTGCAACTACCAGGATATACTTAAGTCCTCCGTCTACTGGAAGGACTTTCAGTTTTACAGCACCTTTACTGCCATACATTAATGACGGCAAGAAACAGTAACTTTCCAAAAACATGCGCATCATTTGGGAATCCAGAAATGTGGCTCTAGAAGAAGAGGTTCTTGATTGGACCCATAATTCATGGCGCATGCCATGTATACAAGCCATCTTCGGTTGCTAGAATTCTGCATGAACAGCAATTACAGTATCATCTCACCTGAGTTCAACTGGGGCCAGATGACTTTCCACCCTGATTACAGTTTGTCCAGTGGTTTCTTCATAAATGCATTGATCAACCAAGATTTGCTGCAACAATATTGTGGATGGACGAGAACAGTTTTACATGAGGGCACGTTTAACACACATAACAACCTTATTTGGGCACAGGAAAATTCTAAAGCTATTATAATTACAAATTACCAACACCGGTAGTGGTTTGCAGTAAACATTTGTGCTGGCATTGTGAATGACACACTCATAGGGTCCTATTTACTACCTCCATGTTTGACGGGGCACATTTGCCTAGAGGTTTTACAACATACTCTGCCAGAATTTCTGGAAGATGTTCCTTTATGAATATGCCAGTTAATACGATTCCAAGGTGATGGGATACCTGTGCATCATTCCAGTGCTGTAAGGGATTTCCTAAGTGTAGCATATCCTGGTCATTGGATCGGTAGAGTAGCACAGAAATCATGGCCAAATCTAATCCCTTTGGGGCCATGTTCAGACTCTTGGTGTATGAGATGCTGGCTAATAGTGAAGAAGAGCTGATGGCAGGATCTTTGTAGCATTTGATGATATTCGCAAAATGACAGTGAAAGAACATGGCAATCAATACAAGGCTATTAACTATGCTTCGAAATCAAAGGTTGGTATTTTGAACATCTTTTATAAACACTTATGCACTTGTTGAATTCTTGTTTTGTTCTTAATTTAACCAAGTTTGAAACCTTTTAAAAACACATATTTGCATCTTTTAACATTAACTTTACTCAAGTAATTTGTATAATGGTGGGGAAAATTTCACCAACAGCAGTATTATTTGCTTATAATCTGTATTTGCAGCTGTGTGTCAGTTGAAAAAGGTTCTGACCTATTTCAGAGCACATGGGTTTAGTGTCATATAATTAAATAAAGATTCACAAATTACTGAATCAATTTAAGAGAGTTTTGCATTGTTTAAAATTAAAGATACCGGCTATGCTTACTTCAAAACTCTCCACATGTCTTGTAGCAAAACATATGTAGCAACCTGTTTGGTGGAACTTCATCTAACCTGACATGGTGTTTCAAAAACATTAATGCCCTCTGGCTCGATAACAAGATGTTAACAGTCATACATTTCTTAAAAGAAAATACTCAAATAGAACCCCTGAATCCTGCCTTAAAATTATTCGTGTTATTCTGACCCACCCTGTATAACTTGTCACATCCTAGGTATCTGAAGTGAGATACTTGTTCTATCATTTCACTTTCTATTACAATTTTTTGGATCTCACTGTAGACTTTCCCACAAAAGCCATTATTTTTTGTTTTTGATATTTTAAAGTTATAATTCTTACAAATTTGGTTGGATTCAAATACTGATTTTTGCTGAGAAAATCTAGGAATATCTTAGCATATGTCCTATTATTTCCTGTTTTACGTATCCCAAATTAGTGTTTTTTAATATGATTGAATTTAATTAATAGATTTCCATATATAAAAAGATAACACTTGATCTGAAATATCAAACTATTAAGAAGATGAAAATCCCTGCTTTCATATTTAGTAATGCAAAAATAACATTTTATTAATATTTTCTGGAAGGTCTTCAAAATGAAGCTTCACCATAATGCAGTCAAACACAAAAGCAGGAAACACGAACAATAAGAAAGTAAATTTTCATCATTCTTGCAAAGAACCGAGTACCATGATCAGCTGACCTGACCTCTATAACATGGCATTACTAACTCATATTCAATTTTTGATGGAACTTGAGTTTTACTTTCTCTGCAGTTATGTGTATAGAGATACAGAAAGTATTCATTTCACCCAGAACTTTGATTTCACCACAAATACATGTTTTGAGACTTCCTGAATACAAAAAGAGAAATTTTCACATTGCTTGTGTATGAACAGCATAACGCAAAAATGACAACTAAGTTAAGTGCCAAAGTTGGTATTTAACTGCCTCCTCCAAGGATGTGACACAAAGATTTTCAAGAAAATCTTCCACATCAAAATATCATTTAAATAGAAAACTTTTAGTTATTTTTTTACTTTCTCAAAAATGGCTCTAATGATTTTGATAAACAACCATATATTTAAGATATTTGCATGATAAATAAAATGTGTATATTGAATTTTCTGTCAAGTGTTCTTCATTCTCAATGACTTTAGTATAACTGGTGAACCGTAAGAGATACACATCATCTTACTGCACAAAAGATGTGGATCTTCTTAAAGAATATAATTTGGTGAAACAAAATTGTTATGGCATTAACCATCTCCGAGATATTCTTTCTTATTGGTTTAAATTTTCGAATACTTATACTTTTTTCAAATGTTAAGTTACTATTTGCCACTATTCTCATGGTCATACAAAGAGCATGGAATTTCAGTCATCACATAGTGTCCAGTTTTTTAAAAATCTATCACTTTATTATACTGTATTCTTCTTATACTTACAATGAAATGTGTAGCTATGTAATGAACGTTTGTCTCTATTAACAAGAAGTAGACAGAAGAATAACTTCTTGTAAGAATAATTTATACTTAGTAAAGAAAGTCATGTGAATTTAACACATCAGTTTTTTTTTATGCATATAGCACACTTTTAAAAGAGTATTTACTTTTCACAGCTTTTTACAGCATGCATTTGCATGACCTAAGAAACTCTCACATCTGCTCAAATGAAGGGTTGGCCTTAGGTGCGTTTCTAAGGGCCCTGCACAAGCAATAAAACAAATGATAAATTTATAAAACAAAATTGAGCTGAATTTTAGGTCTTACGATGAAATGGAAAAAAATCTGTCATACATTCACATGACTTTCTCCACCCTCCATCATTTATTAGTATATATACAAATTTTTCTTATTTTTCTATCTACTTCATTTTAATCCAAATAAACCTTTGCAGAAATAGCTACATTACACATTTCTTTATAGATACAAAGGGAACAGCAATAGTCAACTGTTTAAGAACCGGATGCTATATGCTGGTCTTAAAATTCCATACTGTTTCCATGACATCGCGAGAAACATCTGAATGTTGACAGGACTAAAAGAATGAAAAGTAATGAACAATTTGAATCATTAATAATGGATATTTCGAAAATGGCTTATGCCAGAAAAAAGTTCTTTGAAATAAATTGAGTGTTTTGAAATGATCTGGGGTGGCACCATGGCCAAGTGATTAGACCTCTCGTCTCTCACCAAGGCAGCCCAGGTTCAATCTCAAGGAATAGCATTTGAGATTTGTGTTGGACAAAGTGGAGTCTGGTCAGGTTTTCTCCAATTTCCCCTGCCATTCATTCCACCAACTGCTCAATCATCAGCTTTCACTGTCATTTCATATATTATCTCCTTGCTTGTTCTCATACCAGGCTTCAGGCTGATAATCACCCCTCCTGGCTGTTCCCCGAGGTCGCGGGTTCAAACCCGGCGGAGGGCAATGGATTTTTTCGGGCGTAAAAATCCTTAGCATGGCTTCCTTCGGAAGGGAAGTAAAGTCGGTGGTCCTGTGTCGTAGATTTACGGCACATAAAAGAACCTCAAGCCTGATAAAGAGGCCTCTGAGCAAAATTTCCGGTCTTTCACGCCCAAATATAGAATGGGACGCTAAGGACCATAGCAGTTAACGAGCATCCATAAGTAAAACTCAATTTAAGTTTCCTGGCTGTTCTCTATGATCCATAGTGTGTCTGTTTCCCAACAGGCTTCTGACCCCAGGCACCCACTTCTAAGTCCTGCTAATACAGGATGAAAATGAAGTTTTAACGAGATCTACATTTCTTGCATAGTATGTTTTTGTCTATCGCTTAACGTTTACCAGTTATACAAGATTATACAAAATTTCTTGAATGAAGAAGACTTCATAAGCTATTCCCAGAAAACTCAAGATATACATGTTATTTGTCATGCAAATATCTTTAATATATGGTATTTTAATCAAAATCATTAGAGCTATTTTCTAGAAAATAAAACATTTTGAAAAATGTTCTATGTAAAGGGTAATGAGGGCAGGGGGATTTTCTTGAAAACTTCATGTTGCATCTTTCAAAGATACTGAACTTAAATACCAAGTTTTGTTTTTGAGTTATGCAGTTCATAGACACACACACATCATACATGGACCATTTTCTAAAAACGCTTTTTTTTGGGTCCAGGGACTCAAAAAATAATCAGCGAAATCTTGACATAGAAATGTTGGGTGGAATACAATTTTCCCCCACTAACTATATGCAATAGAGAAAATAAAAATCTGATGTGATACCTTCACATGACCTTCTCTACCCTTTATCATTATTCTTACTAAAGCTTATTTTTCTGTCTACTACATTTTAATCCAAATAAACCTTTGCAGAAATAGCTATATTACATGTTTCGTTATACACTTAAAGGGTACAGCGATAGTCAAATGTTTAAGAACTGGATGTTATATGCTGGCCTTAAAATTCCATACTGTTTCCATGCAATCACCAGAAATAACTGAATGTTGAAAGGACTCTAAAAGAATGGCCAAGTATTGAACAATTTGAACTTTTAATAACAGATATCTCAGAAATGGCTTATGTCACAAAAAACTTATTTAAAATATACTGTGTGTTTTAAAGAGATCTACATTTTTTGTGTAGTACGTTTCTGACTATCGCTTTACATTTACCAGCTATACAAGGTTATACAAAATTTTTTCCAAATGAAGTGGACTTCATAGGCTATTCCCAGAAAATTCAAGTTATAGATTTTATTTGTCATGGAAATATCTTTAATATATGGTATTTTAATCAATCAGAACCATTTTTTAGAAATTAAAAAATTTCAAAAAATGTTCCATGTCGTCTGGGGTGGGGGATTTCTTGAAAATCTTCATGTCGCATCATTGGAAGGTACTGAACCTAAATACCAAGTTTGGTATTTATCAAACTTTTCATTATTGAGTTATGTTGCAAACGCACGCATGCACACACACACCTTTTTCTAAAAATGCTTTTACTTGGATTCAGGGGCCTCAAAACATGTATTTCTAGTGAAACCTTGATATCAAATTTTTGAGTGGAATACATTACTTCCCCTACTTACTATACCTAGTAGAGAACATAAAAATAAACTGGACTGTTATGGAAAAACCTTCTAATTTCAATAACAATGTAGTGTAGTAAGATGCTACTGGCAACTGTGAGGTGGCAAGTGGGAATTGTTATTCTACACCAGTTACATGTTGGGATTGTTGTGAGTTTAAACATACAACACATGTTCAACGTTTTTTCAGTTTCATGATGATTCAATGAACATCATTCAGCACATGAATCATATGTTGGAGTGAAGAGTATTTTTTTTTGTTATACTGTGAAGCTTAAACTGCCAAGAGCAAATTGTCTCGTGAAAGGGACAAATTTCGAAAATATTAATCAGGTGCTCAAAAAGCCAAGAAACAGTTTTTTACTAAAAGATGTTCTCAAAAAATTTCTTCAACCTAAGTCTTTGAAAAACTGAGAATGAAAGTGAAAGCTATTTAAATGATGACAGTCTTAACAGTATCAACTTCTCATCTGGTGATTTAGGTGAAAAATAAAATGAAATATTGGATTGTGACCCACCTGCTCTCCCACATTCAGATAGGCCACATAGCAGCAACAGTGAAATAGTCATGGATCCAGATCCAAGTGCTTGGCCCAATACATTAACATCCCTATCATTGACAAAATATGCGAAAAGACGCTGCTAAAGTGATACCTATTATCCTTTAAATGAGAACAGAAGAAAATTTAAATCTCATTTTTACATAATAACTGTACGCAATGAGAAAAAAGTTATCAGAGATGACTCATGTATTCAAAATATACTGACAAAGCTTTTTGTTTTAAATGTTTTGCATCTCCTTCAAAAGTTAAGTGTGTATATGAACTTTTTAATTTCTTCAATCTACAAATAGATGCTAGTGTAGGATGAATACTTTAAAGAATAACTGTGAACCTCATCTCATCTTGAATTTTAATGAAATTCAAAGAAATCCCAATGATAACTGGTTCATTTTTATCATTAACATTTGTTAATTTGCATATTTATTAAGGCTTTTTGCTCAAATAATTTTATTTCATTGTATTACTACTAAAAAAATTCAGGATACAAATGAAATACTGAAGTAAGCCTAAACCTAAGACACAAGTATTGCACGTTAGTATACATTTCTTATCTTTCTTGTTGCTACACTGAGTGATGTGAACCCCGGGACCCAAAAGATTCAAATCATGTGGTTGCCAAGCTATTGGGTCCTGCTTATAGCTTATCTAATACCAACTTTATTTAACTTTCTTCTTCACCTTCCTTGCTAATTTTCCTCAGCCATTTGGCTTTAGTTTCTCCCCAAAATTTCCTATTTCCCTTACACCTTTTATACATTTTAAATTCATAAACTTTTTCTTTTGGATTTCGTTTGGTAAATTTGACCAATCCTTTTTACCTATCCTGTCTCTGAGCATCTTAGTTTCCTTGTATTCCAAAAATTATGTGGCAATTATTATCCTTCAAGTTACACAGAGGGCATTTCTTTAAATCACTCCCTATTCTTAAACCTTTCAGTTTCGCACTCTTGTTCTTGGCCATGCAAAACCTTCTCTCACTGCTTTGTCAAATTCATCAACATAATTTTCCCTGCTCCAAACCACTTTTATTTCTCTGTATGTTACAAATTAACTTTTCAAACTGAAACTTGCAAACATTTCTTGTCTTTCAATATCTTCCACTCTTAATCTGATTTCTTTCCAGAAACCACTTTGTAACAATTCCACGCTTTCCTCATATCCTCAAAATCAGTTTTCATCAGCTTCCTTCCCATATTAGCATGTTTCTTGTTTCCCTGTCTTTCTTTACATAATCTTGTTCCACCAGAAATATTCTCTCGTCTCTTTTAACTTTTTGATATCTGAGAGAACTGTCCATTTTATTTTCATTGTGGCAAGTTTGACAATTACTGGTCTTAGGTTTGGACTCTTTCTACCAATTCTATAGACGTTGTTTATTTCCCATCCCCCACGTTATAAACTCAATTTGTCCTGAAAGATCTCTTCAATTTGGTCCCATACTCGTTTCTCCCTGCACTCTTTGACTTCAAAAATTATCCGATTCAGTTTTCTTCTCCTGTCATTGGCTTTTTCTAGTCATGTAATTCTCCAATTATACTGTGCTACTTCACTGTTTACTTCACCTTCAAATTTTCTATCTATTTTCTCCATTCCTTTTAAATTTGTCACGTCTTCTACGATGCATTTTAACATTCCCATAATTTGTTCCATCTCCAGTCCTGGGTTTAACTCTACTCCACCATGATTAGCTTCATCGATAATACGAACACAAACCACGACATCTGTGCAGCTGGTGTTTCGAATCTCCACCTCCCATATGGAGCCATTAAATAGCCTAATTCTAACTTTATACACCTCAAGCTGAATTCCCATTCTTCAACTTTTGCATGCGCTTGTATACACACGTCCATCCCTGACCCATCTCTGTCAGCAACCTGTATTAAGATTTTATAAGAATTCATTGCATACAACAGTAGCCTTTAGTAATGAGTAGTATTTTGATATACTGAGGAGCCCTGCGGTGAAGGTTTGTACATGGCCCCGCATCTGTTAAGGCCAGCCCTGAAAATGGGTGATGATTAGATGGTCCAGGAACATTTCAAAGAAATTTGTGCCTTCTAATATGATTTTTGGGTCAGAATAAATTTGTTTTACCCTGTGATGTCTAGTACAATACTGAATGAAAAGTTTCATCATTCTGAATGGTACCTAATTCAGATTACACAATGCAACAGTGAAAAAACTTTTTTTGAAAATATAGGTTTTCTTGATGTATTTTAACCTCCTGAATTCGAAAATGATACTCAACGCATTGTATCATCCACAGTTTTTGCATAAATTGCATATTTTGCAATAAAGGTATCATATATAGAAGTAGTACATATATATGGCACATGCATCTTGCAGAAGTAGAATGCAAGTTTAAAACAACAACATATTGAAATATACCCACATTGAACAGATGCACACAGAGAATGTGGTAAAAACATGCACTAATATCATTCATTCTGTGCTTTCTTAGTTGTCATGTTGTGGCCCCTGCTTTTCCTCTTATGGGGAATATCCGTGTGCTCACAGTGAAACATCCAGCAGCAGTCTCCCATCATCCAAATATCCCAAGTTTCATGGTATCGTTGTTCCACATCTTTGATATCCCGGTGGAATCTTTCACCCTGCTCCTCACTTACAGGACCCAGGTTTGGAAGAAAAAAGTCAAAGTGCGAATTTAAGAAATGTAACTTCAAATTTGTTGAGTATTCTCAGCATTTTAAATTTTGCAGCATGTTCTCAACTATATTGATACACTCTGGGCTATGATTGTTTCCCAAGAAGTTTTGAACCACACACTTAAAGGCAGTCCAGCCTTCTCGCTCCATGGCATTCGTTGAATGAAGGAAATCTTCATCTAACAGGTTGAGGAACTTCTAACACAGATATTTGGAAAAGTTGCCACACTTAGGCAATGCTTTGACAGACTGCTTCATTATGCCCAGTCTGATATGCAGAGGTGGCAAGAGTATTCTCTTTCCACTAGAGGTCCATTTTATATTCTTGTCCCCTGGAAGCAATTCCAACCTTCAGGACCACTGTTTTTGCTCCCAATGTTTGTCACGAACCCAACTGTCCCATTCACAGATGAAACAGGGGAACTTGGTATATCCTGATTGATGTCCTAGAACCATACCCAGCACTTTCAAATCACCACACATCATCCAATTATGATCCTCATAATGAATGGTGGTAGAAGCACCTTAATGTTGTCATGTTTCCTTCAGGTGCACAGAATGACCGACAGGTATTGCAGCATACATGTTATCATTGTGCAGCAGAGCTGCCTTCAGGCTTCTTTTAGATGAGTCAATAAACAGTCTCCAGTCACCTGGCGCATACGGAATGTTGAACTGACCCATCAAACCTTGTACATCACTGCAGGACACTAACACGTTGTTTTAAACAAAATATTGTGTGTATATCAAGTCCCTTTTTCTATAAAATGTAACGTAAAATGATGTACTAGCTGCTAAAATATGTCTTTCATGCAGTCTTGACCCTAGGAGCTCTGCTTTATCCTTTGTCAGTCCCAGATCATGGACTAAATCATTTAGATCTTCTGAGAGAATGGAAGAGGGTCCTCATCTGTGCCTACTTCAAACTGAGTATCATCCGTCTCATTCACAGTATCTGTGTCATCACTGTCATCCATATATGTCTGCAGAGGCTGTGGAATAGGTATATCCAGGTCATGTGGAACAGGATGAATCGCTGAGCAAATGTTGTTCGGATACTCAATACTCTTATTGTTTTTCTTGTTGAAACCTGTAATCTTACAAAAGCAGAAGTAGCAGTCATCGGTATGATTCTGTTGCTCCCGCCAGACCATTGGGATGCCAAATTGTAATGACTTCTTTTCTTACTGCCCACAGCCGTAAATCTTCTACACACACGACCTGTGGAGCCCATGCTTTATTGATGTCGCCTAGTTTCACTTTGAAATAGGCATGATAGACCTTTCTCATGAAGGCAGTAATGTTTCTTCATTTTTTCACCACAACTTCACCACAAATATAACAAAAAAACATGTTAAGTGAGTAAACTTAAGTGATATTAGTGTAACAATTTCGACTCACCGTTAAATAAATTCAATACACATCACTGTTTCTAGCTTCTTTTCATTACAATATCAACGTAAAAAAAGGAGAGTTTACACAGACTCGGGTAGACATTGTACACTAACACTAACATGTACTTGCACAAGCACAACACAGTGACGGTCAGGCAATGCCATTTGCAATGTGACAGTTCACTGTGTGCCACTAGGGGTGAAGTGTTGAACATTTGGAAGCGATGCACTGCTACTGAGCTTTATATGGTGTTTTCATGTATCATCATTATTGCAAAATATGCAATTTGTGCAAAACTGTGGGTGATACAATGCTTTGAGTATCATTTTCGAATTCAGGAGGTTGAAATAATTATGTATTGAATGCCTACATTTTTGAAGGAAGTTTTTGTAACATTGCAATTTTTTGCATTGTGTTATTATAGCTGACACATGTGCTATAATTCATTTTATTACAACTTTTGCTACAGAAATGTGATGTGTTGCATTCACACGACATTCTTTACTCACACTATTCTTACAAAGGCTTATTCTTCCATCTACTTCTTATTAATCAAGCTAAACTTTCATTATACATTTACACATTTCAGTATGTATAAGGAGAATATAATAGGCTAAAGCAAGTTATATTTTTAAAGAGCAGATCGCTAAGCGATGGCTTTGAAATTCATCTTCTTTGCATGATCAGAGTAAAAATGGATAGTGACTTACCACATGTAAGCACTTGAAAATTCAAACCAATTACAAGGAATATCTCAGAAATCGTTAACATCACCAGAAGTTTAATTTCACATAAACTGTGTGCTTTAATGAGATCTACATTTCTTGTGTAGTAGTATTTTATCTATCTCTAATGGTTTAGCAAATACACAGGCTAATCAAAATAAAGAGGAGTTCACGGGCTATTCAGTAAACTCAAGATATACGTTTGATTTATCATGCAAATATCCTAAATACATGGCAAGTTAATCAAAATCATTACAACCATTTTTGATGAAAACAAAAATAATGAAAACTCTTCCATGTAAAGGGTAGTTTGGGGTTGTGGAATTTTCTTGAAAATCTTTAGGTCACATACTTGGGAGATACTGAACTTGAATACAAAATTTTGTATTTAACCAACATTATGCTTTTGCATTATACTGTTCTTAGACAAACATACATGTGTGAACTTCCTCTCAAAGGGTACTTCTTTTTTTTTTTTTAAATTTGTTTATTCAGAGAACCTCAAAACATATACTTCTGGTGAAATAGTGGTATCAAATTTTTGGATGGAATGCAATACTTCCGCGATTTACTATAGGTAAATGGTAGATAAAGTAATAATATAATAACCAAAGCAAATATAAAAAATTTACATAAGCTATTGGTAAAATAGTTGCTGTTACTTCACAGAATATGCATGTAAAATAAGACAAATGCCATGGATATTTCATTCCAAGCAATATATAATATGTAGACGGTGATGATTTAGCAATTAAGACAGAACAAAACAAAAGAAGTTTATTTATAATGCTATGATATACATATGATACCAATATTTTAATAAACCTCATGTAAGAAAGTTTTGTTTTCTTTTCTTTGTACTTATGTTTGTAAACAAGTTCATTACCAGAGTGTGCTAAATAATTGTATAGAGAGAGAAAATTGCTAGCATTAGAAATCGGTGAAATGACATTTTTTAATTGACAACTGAGAAAATGGTTTTTCTCAATGGTTGCACACTATGTCTTTTCTTAAGAGATTAACTTGGTGGCCTGGTAGTGCCAGAATCGACATATTCACCAGTTTCACTGTATATATTAAAGCTTTCTGTATTATTTGAAAACTATATAGATTTTATGTTATTAACTACGGGACCAAAGACAAGATACAAAGGTATAAAATTTCACATACTGTAGTTGTCTAACAAGTTATTTGACCATTTTGACTGATGATCATTCCACTACCAAAGGGTACTTATAGGCTATACAACATTTGCAGAACTTGAAATCCTGCCACTGGATGATGTCATTAGACTCACAGTTATTGAGACAGATGACAGCACATCCCACCAGGAAGGAATATCAGTTGAAACCCAAATGATGGGGAGAATACTCCCAGAAATGTGTCTTGTACTCTTTTAAATTTGACGTAAGTGAAGTATATGCGTCGTCTACATGTTAAAACATTTTGCAAATTTGTGATACTTCACTGTATTTATTTCTTTATTTTAAGATTCAAGATCCGCTGTTTCCAGTCGTTCAGTATGTTGAGCAGTATACAAGAAGATGGCAGTCACCAACACCTGCACATCCAGCTTTGATAAACTGAAACACAGCTACAACACATGTTTAACAGATTCTTTGTTGAGGGTGTATTTTGTTCCATTCATGACTAATGATGTAATTTGTAGCCATTTTGACACTACTCCAATTCTGCAAAGACCTTATACTTTTGCAGAATTAGTGTGAACCAGACCACTCAAAACAGTAATTTATTTTAAAAAATATGGCTTTAAAACTTTGGAGGCAAAAAATACTTATAACTAAAACATATATGAACTTTAAGTTGAGTTTCATTTCATCAATCAGCCATGGCTGGAAGCGGTGTTAGTGGGTACCATTAGATAGACGTCCTCAAAACAAACAACTTTTATAGGAAAATTTGTTATTAATTCCTACTCTTTCAAAAAGAAAAGCATATAAAAAGACAGCACACCCGAAGCCCAGATGTGCAGATAGCAATTTTATTCATATTGAGAAACATTACAAAAAGAGAATTAAAACTTAGGTTAGCAAAGGAAGCTCAGATGGCCTTGACAATCGAGTGTTTTGCTTTGTGGCTAATGAAATAACTGTTAACGCAAATACAACTTAAGATGCTGTCCAACATATGCTGCCCTCCTTGAAACAGTGAAAGTTGTTTGTTCTGAAGAGCTCTTATATGGTACTCTATTTGACTCCCACTTACATGGAATTTTAAACGGATACAGAAATGAATCCATTTTCAGTTATGGCTGATGAAATCCAGCTTGAGTGAAACTTCACATGTGCTTTAGTTATAGGTATTTTTGTCTCGAAAATTTTAGTGCTGTATTTTCCAGAATAAATCACTTGTTATGGGTGGTGTGGTTTATCCTGTATGTGTAAACTTTTATGAACATACAACCTACTAGTACTGCATCCTTGAGCTGTTCTTTGCTTTTCAGAAAATATATTCTGAAATGCCACAATACTTTTGCAGAATATTAATTATGATATTCTCATAGGGGCCATTCACAATGAAACTTAGGCACAACATAACGTAAGCTTACAAGTTTGTTTCATGTTATCTTAATGCATGCGTTCACATAAACATGGCCATAAACTTATAACATAAACATAGAAGTTCGCAAGCTCTAAACTTTTATGTTTATGTCCATGCCAAATGTAAGAAACCAGTCAATCAGAGAGCAATTCTCATCACATAATAATTCTGCCATCTTCTTCGCTATGTGTTGACTTCCTGTATAAGATCACGGGCCAGGAATCACTGGGATATCTACACGTAAAAATGACAGAGAAACAAATTGTGATGGTTAATTGGAGTATATAGATCCCCAGCAGCAAATAATATACTATTTATAAAGTATTTAGAAAATTTTCTGAACACAATGCAAGAAAATAAGATTAAAATCCTTATGGGGGATGTAAATATAGATTTTCTAAAAGACAACGTAGCAAATCGCACTATAGAGCAAACCCTCATCAGGCAGAATTTAAAAATAGGTATCAAGGAACCCACCAGAGTCACAAAAATCACCAAAACATGTATTGATAATGTATTTACCAATTTAGTACAAAATAAATGGGAAACAACCATAATAAAAGTGGGCATAGGGGATCATTACGGGCAGTTATTAAAAGTTAATGTAAAAGGAGATAAGATGCAGAATACTTTTGAATACAGAAGGCAAATAAACAACAAGAGTTTAGAGAAATTAAAAAGATATTGCAACGAAATAAGTTGGAAGGAAGTTTTTGAAGCAGAGAATGTATATAATAAGTATGAAATTTTTAATCAGATATTACAGAATGGTCTTAACACTGCAATGCCATTATGGAAAGTTAAACTTCAGTCACATAAAAAAGGAGAAGAGCAGGAAAAATGGTTGACCAAAGGAATATTAATATCATGACGAAGAATGAAATTTCTAAACTCAATAAAGCATCCAAATATGGGGGAACAATCGCCAAGATACATAGAGAATTACAGTTTAACTTTCAGAAATGTTATACAACATGCTAAAACAATGTACAATAAGGGCTTAGTGATAAATGCTGAAAATAAGACAAAAGTAATTTGGAACATAGTGAATGATACTCATAAGCAGAAACAAAGAAAGACAGAAGCTATAGTAATTACAAGAGAAGGTAAAGAGATTAGAAACCCAAAGGAAATATGCAATATTTTTAACAATTACTATATTAATGTGGTAAATCAGTTGAATATAAACAAGGGAACACAAATGATAAACGACAAATTAATAAAACCAAACAGTCAAAAACGATCTTTAGGAATAGTAGAAGTTGAAGAAGAGGAAATACTACAGGTAATAAACAAACTAAAAACTAAACAGTCAAGCGGACTGGACGAAATATCAAATGAAATTTTAAAATATCTCAAATATGAATTAGCTCAGGTTTTAACAGGTATAGTAAATGCATCACTTAATCAATACATTAAAAAAGGTAATCGTTAGGCCACTATTCAAACAAAAGGAAAGTAAAACTTATGTAGAAAACTATAGACCAATTACTTTATGTTCCACTGTATCAAAAGTAATGGAGGGTATATATTTAAAAAAGTTGCAAACATATTTCAAAAAATTTAACATAATCTTGAAATGGCAATATGGCTTCCATGAGCAGAAATCAACAACCAATGCAATTAACGAAGTAAATAAATTTATATTAAATGCACTAAATGATAGAGATAGGGTAATTGCAATATTTATAGACCTCTCAAAGGTTTTTGACTGCGTAAACATAGATATCCTAATAAACAAACTGGAAAACCATGGGGTGTGAGAATTGCCATTAAAGTGGATTAACTTATATTTAAAAAACAGAGATCAATGTGTAGAAATGAGCTATAGAAATACAAATGGCATAGCAGAAAAAATAAAATCAGATTTTCAGAATGTTAGGCAAGGAGTCCCACAAGGTTCAAAATTGGGTCCATTCTTGTTTTTAGTATACATAAATGATATATTTGAATTAATCCAAAAAAATGGGGGAACAGCAATAGGATATGCAGATGATATGATGATTATAGTTAAAAATAAAACTGAATCGGAAGTGAAAAAAAAAGCAAATGACATACTAATGCTCATAAAACAATACTACTCGAGTTTAGATATGATATTGAATGTTAAAAAAAACTGCATGGATTAATTTTGAACTCGGAAGCGGTTTAACAAGCTCCATAAAATTACAAATAGATGGAGAAACTATCCCTGAAACGGAATGTGCAAATTTTCTAGGAGTAATAATAGACAAACACTTAAATTGGAAACCATACATAAGACATATCATAAAAAAATTGAATAAAGGTATCTATATCATGAAGCAGGTTAGGAAAACAATGGACAATGAAACATGAAAGTGTAAAGTATATATATGAAAGTGTAAAGCATGTGTTGCAAGAGCAAAATGTGCCCAAAAATTGTAATGTACATAAATATATTTTAAGAAACAACGAAGACTACTACAGAACAACAGTAAGAGGTACACTAAATAACAGGGAATTGGAAAGCATGGGAAAAGAACTGTTTAACAGATTACCAAAAAATATAAAAGAAATAAGTAAAACTAAAGTTGCTTTAAAAACAATTAAAAAATACTTAACTGAGAATGCATATTATAGCATGGAAGAATACAAATATAACTTGTAAATAATAAAAAAAAAAACTTTATTGTAATCATGTATATATATATATGTATATATTTAAATTTTGACATGTCCTTTATTGTATATGCTAAAGAATGAATAAAATGACATGACTTTTTGTGACTTTAACATCCTTTAACAGCATAGCTATGTACCTCTAGTTCATTTTGATACATGTACAAAACCTCTTTTGTCTTGTGTACTGTTGCCTTATTAGCTTAGCTGTTTCATGCTTTCTTGCAACCAGCTGCTGTTTATGTCTCTATCATTGTGAACGACTGCATAATCTTTGAAATGCAGAAATACCTTGGTGACATTTTAATAGCTTATTGCATTAATTTTGTGACTGACATAGATACTAAATTTTTTTAAGCTGAAACATAGCACTGATTGTTCTTATTATTGGGTCCAAACCTCCTGTCATTGAGGCGCGTCCACATATACAGTGCTAGCAAATAGCACCAGTGCAATGTTGCCTCTATGAACATTACAGTTTGCTGCTTGTAAAACTAAAAATGCAATATCATGCGTATTTCATATTATAGAAAAGCAACATGTAGCAGGCCAGTCGGCCCCTTGTGCTTCTACCAGTGGCCCCTAGGAGGGATGAGGGGAGACCAAATCTGGATGATGACAGACTCAAGCACAGACGCGGACCATAATGTTTTCAGGTTGAAAGTATGTGACGCTGCCAGTCCTGCCCACAAACCACTGAACCTCCAGTAGTTCCCCCAGGGCAGAGCCCACTAACTGAGCAGTCCCTGCAAGGGAGGAAAACTTTACAGAGCGCACGTCTGGTCCAGATGACAAGGAAGGAGATGAGAGGGAGGAGAGTCGTGGTAGAAGATGAACCACCCCAGCATTTGCCTAATGACCCAGGGAAACCATAAAAAGTAGATGGTTGCCAGGGATCGAACCTGGGCCTCCCAAATGCAGGCACTGACGTAGCTGCTGGGGCCATCCCGCTTGGTTAGCTAAGACATAGTAGGTGACATTCTTCTGGAAAGTATAAAAAAGAATCATATTTTTACACCCAGTGGTTCGAACTTTACATCCTACTGATTTATGGTTATACATAGTGTTGTTTAAATGAAGACTTTTAGTTACACTTATACTTAAAATACTAACAAATATGTTGCTGGCATAAATTAAGTCTTTTTTTTTTTTAATGTTCTCTGTTGACTGTTTACACAATTATGTATGACTTTCACAAAATAACATCTGTAGTAGTCCCACACATTCCTTGCATTGTTTAAAGCAATCCTTTAGCAGGTATAAGAGGATCTATGGAACATCTGGTAGACGGAGTAACTTCCTCCAGGCAGAAGCAGCTAAGATTCTAGTAGTGTAGGGTTGTAGGCACCTCAGTTGTGAGTTAAACTTTAGTGTAATGCCGCTATTCAGTCCTTTCAGTGTTAGGCTATGTGATGGCATTACCACAAATGTGGAATATTCTGCCACAATAGAGTGAAGTTTTACAACAATGTGGTATTGGTTCTTGTGAGATGTCAGGAGGTTTGGACTGCACAGTAAATACTTTACTTTTTTTTTCAACTCAAAATATTCTCTTTTATAAGCACAAAGCTACATTGAAATTATTTACATGTACTTACCAAATGTTTTGCCTTATAATACTCACATGATCCTTCATGTAATGAATATAATGGTGTCGTTTTCGTTTCCAGCGATGTAGAAGTGTGTCATATCACTAGGAAAACTACACACTGGTGCAAAACTCAGACACAGATTACTACTCAGTGCTACAACTTACAAACAAGTGATATTCAAGGGCTGCTAGAGGTGAACATAATTACGACAGATACTGTGCTACAGAAGCCAATCACAAAAGGGAATACAATGACACTGGCTTGAGGGGATTTCCTTATCACATTTACTACTGCTTTTGTTATCAACTTTTTTTGTTTTCACACCAAAACATACCTCCTGAGGAAGTGTCTCACTTGTTTAGTCTTTCTTGTCATCCTCAGGATCTTTGAGGGTATGCCATTGTGCAATAGGTCGGCGAGGAGATGCCAACATGTCAGACCAATGGCGTAACTCTGTGCCACTTGCGTTGCAGCCCAAAACCACCTTACCAATAGGCTCTGATGTTCCAATACGATCATAATCCACGACTGTTACCATCAAGTTCACTTTCTGCAATTACGTCATTACATTTCCACAAATAAGAATTTCATGGAACAGAAAATGAGTGGTTAAAGCCTTTTCTAGCCTTATGCTCAAAGAAAAGAACAAGAATAGAGAGGTTGTAGAAGTTCACTGATTTATCTGCCTTATGTGTGTATTTTATGAGAACTTGTTTGTAATTCAAATGTAACATATATGCTGAAATTTTATAAAGACATAATATACAGATTCTGCATTTGTGAATACTTAAGCTATAATAATTACATGCAAGCTCCTTCTAGTCAATGTACGTCTCACTGATGCCTTGTTCACCACCCGGAATTGAAGTTAATCAGTAGTTTTAAATTATGGTGTTCAAAAACTAACAACTGATAAATTAGCTTTTGATGGAACTTACACAGTTAAAGGAACTTGAATTAAGTCGACTTAACACTCATAGGTTTCACTCACCACAAAAGAAAAAATCTGATGTGTTACACTCACATGACTTTCTCTACTCTTGTACAATCTATTTTTACAAACGCCTATTCTCCATATGCTTCATATTAATCGAGATATCGAGATGTCAATCTTACTTGTAATTTTCTTGTAGATGCAAGGGAAATATGGTAGCTTTTAAGCGATAGTCAAATATTTTATCGCTGGTTGCTATGTGGCGCATTCCATTCTCTTTGCAAGTCCAGGACATAAAAAAATGAATAACGAATTTGAGAAAAAGTATAAGTATTGGAAAATTTAAGGGAATAACAAGCAATATCTCGAAAACGGTTCACTCAACAAAAAAAATGTATATGACATAAGTTGTGTATTTTAACGAGATCTACATTTTTGTGTAGTAAAAGTTTGTCTATCTCTTATGGTTTACCAGTTATGCAAAACTCGTTCACAATGAAGAATACTTTTGGAGACATTCCCAGAAAATTCGAGATATACATTTCATTTCTCATGACATTATCTTAAACATATGATATTTTAATCAAAATCGTTAGAGCCATTTTTGAGAAAATTAAAATTTTCGAAAAATGTTCCATGTAAAGGGTAGTCTGGGGTGGGGGGATTTTCTTGAAAACCTTCGTGTCGCATCTCTGGAAGATACTGAACCTAAGTACCAAGTTTGGTGTTTATCCGACTGTTCGTTTTTGAGTTATGCTGTTCACAGACACACAGACACACACACAGACACACACACACACAGACACACACACACACACACACACACACACACACACAGACACACACACGGACATGTTTCCAAAAATGCTTTTTTTGGATTCAGTGGGTCTCAAAACATATATTTCCGGTGAAATCTCGGTATCGAATTTTTGGGTGGAATGCAATACTTCCCCTACTTACTATACGTAGTAGAGAAAGTAAAAAGAGAGTTTGATGTTTGGGAGAAAATCCTCACCAAGAAACACGAAGACTTGGCTATGAATTTCAAAACTCCTGTGTATATGAACCTCTATAAAAATGGTTGAAACCTCTAGCAACAGGATAACTCTGCCAATTGACGAGCGACCCAGGTGTTCAAACTAGCCAAAACAGCTGACAACGTGTAAAAATGGCAGAATTTGGTGATCTGCTAATTCAAAATATAAATAAAGCAGTACAAGATGTAATGCTGCATATTACGAGATGAAACAGGTAAGCTACTTCACTGATTATAACAAAAGTACAGAAAAATGGCATCATTCTTGCATTGTAATTATCTTACTGAATACCCATCTTGCTTGAAACATTTCTTAGGTAATTTAATTTAGGTTTCAAACTCATACTTACTAACCCTCAGTCTGGAAATAATTATCATGACAATAAGCATTCATTAACCTCAATTAAATCAGCAAAATACTAACAGCACTTGTGGTGTTTATTGAAGATAATCATGTAACTGTTCACATGCAGATAATAATACATTTATAAAATTCAGTTATATGAAATATGTTATTAATAATATATTAGAAAATTATAATATAATGCATCAGTTTTGAGGTTACTTTGAAAATTTCTTCTGCAGCTATATGAATTTGTTTCCAAAAGACAATTTAAGAAGTTTAATGCAGAAATTGAGAAAAAGAAGTCAGAGAGTTGACTACTTTTTCAGTTACTCAAGTCTTATATTTTCTGTTGTTTTTCTACAGTAAAAAATATAAATACCCCATTGTTGGTTGACACTGTGCTCATTTTTAATATCAAAGTGTTTGTCATTGAATCCAATAGAATCAGATACTGCTTAATCATAGAATAAGTTGAAATAAGTTCTGGTGTTTTAGATGTTATCATACATTTACAAGTTTCACTGAATTAAGTATTCACCTCAGGAATGTTTTCCTTGTTGTCAGCAACTGCGACTGGATAGCCTGCCCCCGATGATCATGGCTCATTACTTGTCCCTATGGTTGTAAGAATTTGGAGATGAGATTTTGGTCCATTGGAATCTCAAAGTTCTATAACCTGGTGATTTTTCCATAAAAAATGTATCCCAAATATTCTCATCAAAAAATTGTTACAACCACTGAGAGAGGGACGAGTAGTGAACTGTAGGCAGGACTCAAGTCACAGTCAACTGACAATTAGTTCCGAAGTGATGCCTAATTTACTGGAAATTGTACGTATACAATCACATCCAAAACTTTTATGGAATCATTTCACTGTCTTCCAAATTGCAAAGGGTTATGTTCTGGAGTGTTCCTAGAGATTACAGAGAACATGCTATGCGTGAATGAATTGCATTACATAAATATCTCATTGTTGTTATTTTTTCTGGATTACAAAGACAGATAAGCTACTATATCATTATTGTTCTCAATTCACTACTGATTAGTGTTCTTAGCTACTGACTCATTACTGTGTTAATTATATGCAGTGTTTGATTAGAGATGGAAGTTTAAGAGCAGCAAATGCTGAAGTGGCTCTGGGATGTTAAAGATAAATCTCTCCTACCATTTACATTTTCTGAAGACAATAGCCAGGGGAAGAATACTGAAAATTGAGATAAAGTCCTAAACAATGGCCTTGGATATCTCAGCAGAATTCGGTGCTCACATCTCTTTACCACAAACAACAAGACCCACCTGTAGGAAGAGGAATACTGCCATTCATCCCCTGGGAGTGAAACAAAGAGCTCAAAATACAACAAATTAAACTGAATGTTCACAGGTGTTTTTCCCAGATAATGTGTTGGATGAAATGGTGCATTTACTAATGTGAAGCCTGCAAAACTTAGGGAAAACTACCCAGAGAAAGTGATTCACGTGATACTACCACAGAAGAATGGAAAGCTCTTTTAGCACTTCTTTATTTGGCAGGAGTGCTGAAATCATCTCACTAAAATGTTACTGATCTTGAGTGATGGACGGCAGTTATGAAATGTAGCTGGTTTCTTCTTATTCTTAGAACACTTTGCTTCAAATGTTGCAACCACAAAGAGCTGAAGACAATTTGCATCAATAAGAGATCTTTTTGAGAGATTTGTTTTGAGGAGTGGTGGGGAGTATTCTATTCTACCAATGAAAAAATGTTGAGTCTTTCTGTGGTAGATGTAAATTAGACATTATATTCCAAGAAACCCTGCAAGTATGTGATCAAAATATTTTCTTTGGCAGACCTTTGCATGTTCTACACAAAAAACATGGAAGTTTATTCTGGTAAACAGTCTGAAGGGCATTGGGAAGTGAATTACTTTTGTCGTCGGCACTTTGTTGACTGGTGGTCTTCAGAGAGTTTGGATTACATGCTGTGCTGTTCTCTGGTGGTTCACTGATGAGCTTCATGATAAGCTCTATTGCTGGAATTTGAAAATTCATGATGGTGTTGCCAACTTTAATTACGAAGATCTTTTACCAGCAATACTATCTATAGTTCATCAGTCAACTAGCAGAGGGCAACACAGCATCTAATCCAAATTCTTTGAAGATCACACTGAACAAAGCAATTCACTTTCAAGTCCGGAAAAACTGAAAAAGTGGAGATTTGTGTGTAAATAGTCAACCAAATAACACAATTATAGAAAACTATTCACAGTTTATGGTTTGCAGAAAATAGGCTGTTTTCAGAAAGTAAATACTGTTTTTACAACAGGAGTGGTTTTTCTTTAATGGCAAGGGCAAACAAAACCTTGTCATTTATTGCTTGCTCTTAAGAATGAAAGAGGCACTTAAGATATGACTCTCAATATTAGCTAATTAATTATTTAATGGCTCGTAAATTCTTAAAACAACATTTTGCTTTGTATAATATACTGAAGATAAAATGTCAGTTAAAAGCCTACATCCTCTCCTTGAGCAACTCTTTTCTATGGGCAACAGACCAGAATCAGCTTTAAACACTCATATAGCACAACCAATGGCAAAGTGTGGTCTTCAGGCTTAAGCATAACGTGTAGACAACTTGTATCTATATTACTAACTCTGAAAAAAGCTTTTCATCATTCTAGAAATGAGACTTATGAATAAAATTTTCTAGTCACTTCTTGCAATCCTGTCTTAGGAAACACGAGGTATAGTAAGTCTTTCAGAAATTAAATGATTGTATATTTAGTAAAAACATACCAGTCCATAAGTTTCATCTCTAAATCAGTTATACAAGATGGTCCAATTAAGCTGTGCTCTGCAGATTCACATTTTCTTCAGACATATGCTTCATAATATGCTGATGTTTGTATTTTAGGAGTGGGTCAGCTATACAACCCCCCAGGTACTTATTTGACACCCCTTTCTCCGCAGAAACCCACCATGGACCCTTGCAACCTGGTACTGGTTAACCTTACCATCTGAGCCTATTCCCCCTATTGTCAGCCATCACCAGGCAAACAGTCCTAAGGTTGTGCTACAATATAAGTAAATAAGAATTCTTGAAGACCTGGTAGTACTGCTTCTTTCTGTTAGACACGCTGAAAGTCTTCTTGGTATACCATAATAAACATGTATTAAATGGTGGCAAAGAAACCGCTTCCTAGGCTACACACAAATTTCTAGTCTATATTTTATACTTCACACCATGAACTATAACATAAAGCTGTCACAAAATAGGGGAAACTTATATCCTGCAGCCATAGAATGTGAATAAGATAAATAGTTTATGAGGGAGAGTTGACTTTACAGTTCATGTCATCCATGACTGCATGTCATCATTAACTGCTGGTTATCACTAGATGTCACTAGTGGTGCAATCAAATTTTAAATCCCAAAAACAAAGTACAGACACGTTGCATTTTGATGCAATCCAGTGCAGGGGAGTCATCATGAAGGATACATGCAAAGTAAGTTCTGGCCTTTAAATTATTAAATGGCACATTTGGGCTGTAATCAGCTGAATTACATTATAATGAATGTTTTATTATGTCCGTGATGAAAATCTGCAACACTTTGAATCACCCCCCACCCAAAAAAAAGTTTAAAAAAGGCCATCCACTGCTGTAAAGTTGTAAAAAGCCTCAACTCCCACTAAAAGCTGGTAAGTATGAGATAGATTTCCTATCCTCTGCAACCTCTGTGTGACATTACAAAGTTTCCATTCGGATTATGAAACATGTTTATAACAGCTGATGAACATTAAATGACAAAAGCTTCACATATGACTACTGAGGATGCGTTTATTATTTCTTTTTCTTTCTTTCATTTTAAGAGTAGTTGTATATATGACATCAACAAGCAAGCAGATAAAATTATAGTTTTACATCCCTGAGTTAGCCTAATTCTTTGGTTTGTTTTTGTTGCTTTCTTATGTTATAATTATGGCAGAGTAAAGTAAGAAAGAGAAATATATTATTTGGTATGAGGAAACAGGTAGTTTCACACACATGTAGGTGTTGATCTTTATTACTTTTATAGCATTATAGCACATTATGAACACTAATGCATTGTGGTTTACACATTTCTTTACATTTTTGCAAAATATTGCCTATTTTGATTCATATTAACCAGGCACACAATTTGGATCACATGCATCCCATCTGAGGCCTCATAGGAGCATTGCCAACATTGAGGTCTGTAAGCCGCAAGGTGTAGCAACAACATTGAGGACCCTAAACTCCAAAACGTAGGGAAGGGATTTTCACGACTAAGCTTGAATGATCCACATTAACCCACATTTTTATGTTTCATAAATTGCTGACAGTAATTTAACCACATTTTGTTAGTTTGACAATGCTCAGTACAAAATGTTGCCAGTTTCCACTATATAAAGATGGACTCTAAAAAGGTTGGATGGGCCCAATGACTTTGTTTAAGCAACAATCACTACATAAAAGAGCTCCACATGCTCCAAGGAAACACTCTGGATATTAAAAAATCTTGATTTCATAAGTATTTTCCACACATTTAACTCATCTCCTGATATCAAATCAGTACCAAAATAAATGCATTTATTCTGAAATCTATCAGTGTTAACTTTCCAATTAAAATGCCTATAAGAGTGATTGTTTATATTTTAATTATTTCATTCTGCATGCATCTGCACATTTGTCAAACATGAATCAGTAACCTAGGAGGCAAACCTGAATGTCTTGTGGGATAATCTGACAAAGCATGACTCAACTGGACCAGCAAGTATAACGCAATAGAGTAAGGATACAGCTGTATTTCAACTGCAAACTGAGAAAATTGGGCACTTAATGTTACTTAATTCAAGCATTACAGCAACCTGCTTTTCTTACTTCTGGCTATTAAAATAAATAGCTCAAAATTAAAAATCCCTGGCACTTAGCAGCATTTAAATCTAAGGTACACATACATTTGCATACGAAAGGTTTGGTGCAAAAACCAGATTGAATCTAATTTTGGTTAAAAATGAGTAAGAATGAATAATGTAATAATATGACAAAAGTGAACCTTTTGATTTGGAAACAGACTTATGTGCCCTTGAGAGCATTAATTAACCCTAACAGTGGTTAATTACAAAGGTCAGAAATTGAAAGTACTTGCCTAATAGGTATGGTATCTACTTGAAGGTTTATCTTTATACATGAATCAGATTAGAAGATTTAATAGGCATTTGGGCATCTTGCCATTAAAAAATTGAGTTTTTTATAACTACTATGGTCCTTAGCATCTCACTCTATACTGGGCGTGAAAGACCAGAAATTTTACTCAGAGGCCTCTTTATCAGGCTTGAGGTTCTTTTATGTGCCATAAACCTACGGCATGGGACTACCGGTTTTACTTCCCTTCCAAAGGAAGCCATGCTAAGAATTTTTATACCTGAAAAAATCCATCGCCCTCCACTGGGTTTAAACTTGCAACCTCGGGAACTAGAGACTAGCATGGTACTCCTAGTCACAGAGGATGATGTCTCTTGTCTGGTATCTCAATGGTAGAGCAGCAGAATGACAAGTTAAAATTCCATGGCATCAGTTGTGGCCATGGTTTTGAATTTTTCAAATCTGAATCAACCTTCCAATCATACTTTGTTGATGCATGTAATGTTCTGCATTGTCAACACAGGTTTAAGAATTTTTTTCACAAATGAATGCTTAATCTGGTAAGCTTCTGCATGTCTTTCACCTAGTGTACGCTATAAATAATATCCAGCGAAGTAAAGTACAATACTGTGTAATAGTCTTCGAACAAAGGCTCTAGTCAAAACATAAGTAGACCTATCTACATGAGATATTAGTGGTTCTATTAGTGGAGTTACGTAGTTCATGCACCAGCATATTCTTGATGAAGGTGTCACATTATTTATTGCATGTGACAAACAGTTCTGAATTTCTAAAGATTCATATGTGAAATGTACAAGACAACTGACAGTTACTAATAGTCTATAGTACAGAAATGTTTATAATTATGTTCCGCATTGCTCATTCATATCCAATTATAACCACTTGTTACAAAATATTTATGTAATTAATTGCTTTTTCACATGTCATACATAGATTAGAGTCGGAAAGGTAGATTATGCCATAGCCAGTATTGAAACCATGGATACTGACTTGCTCTAACCAACTGAACTACCATGGCAGTATGCCAACATGACACTAAATTCTCCAATTGATTTGCATTTTTTCCAGTAAACCACAAGGTGTTCTTCTCTGATTCTATCTTTCTATACTTATGTAATGTACAATTAAATCATATTCAAATATAAAGAATGCAAAGCAAAGAGAAATTGTGCCTTGTCTTATACTTTCCATAAATGCACTACTGTAGTTGATGCTTTTGCATATAGAATTTAAAGTTAATGCTACCTTACTGGTTTTTGCATCAAATCCTCCCTACGCTGTTGACATGATTAAAAAGCACTGTTCAAAAGCAACATATGATTGAAAACACAATATACCACATCCCATGATATTAATTGTATTCTGGAGACAACTTCTTCCTTAAGATGAACAACTTAACAATAATGTCAACATTATCAGCTTTCTGAAATACAAATGCAAACATAATTTTAAAGAGCATTTCTGATATTAGGTAACAACAGATGCTAGAAGAAGACTGTGTGCAGCATTTAGAATGGACTGAAGTACTCTTTGAAGATAAAAAACTGGCAGTAATTAGTACTTATTTGCTTATATTCTGCCTGTTTTTATTTATTTCAACACTTGTTCCTATATACTATTCTAATAAGAATGGGGTGGGGAGAGTCAGGATGAGCGCGTGTTAGCAGCCTGGAAATAAAATATCAGAATAGTAGATGTACAAGGTGGCGCAAAAGTCAGTTGTCATTAAATCTTGAGGGCCGATGGGAATATAAAATTAATTACAGGACATAGTTGGCAACACAGTATACACTTCATTTTTTGTCAGTCAGTTTTTTGGTTCTTGTTAATGTGTTGTGTAACATTTCTTGCAATGATACATAAATTTACTAATGAACAACGCATTTGCATGCTCCAATAAGTACAATAAAATGACTGCTAGAATTCATTATGACTTTTATACAAGGTTTCCTGATGCACTGTGTCAACCTCTAGTATCCAAGGTCACGGGTTCAAACCCGGCGGAGGGCGATTGATTATTTTCGGGCATAAAAATCCTTGGCATGGCTACCTTCGGAAGGGAAGTAAAGCTGGTGGTCCCGTGTTGTAGATTTACGGCACATAAAAGAACCTCAAGCCTGATAAAGAGGCCTCTGAGCAAAATTTCCGGTCTTTCACACCCAATATGGAATGGGACTGTAGTAGTTAAAGAGCATCCATAAATAAAACTCAGTTTAATTTAATTTCTGATGCACCATTACCAACTTGGCAACATTTGCAGAAACTTAACATGAAATTTGAAAGAGCACGGAACAATGCCAATGCTTTGAGATCTGGTTGGCCACGTAATGTCTGTAATGAAGAAAATGCTCAATTATTTGCTCAGGCATTTGTAGCAAGTCCTCACAAGTCAACTAGGCATATCTCTCGAAGGAGCCTGCATAGAATCCTAAAAGATGTAAAATTCAAGCCTTTTCGCCCTAAATTACTTCATGGATTGCATGAAGATGACTATGACAGAAGATTGGAGTTCTACGAATTATTTTTAGCATGCAACGAAGCAGATCCTAATTTTTGGCAGTCAATTTTATGGGCAGATGAGGCAAGTTTCAAACTGTTAATCACCATAATTGTGTTTATTGGTCCGATGCAGTTAGATAATGTAGAAAGAGTTCTATGTTCCAGGTATTAATGTCTGGAGAGGAATTTCAAGTATTGGATTAATAGGACCTAATTTTTTTGAAGGTGCAGTTACTTCAGCAGCTTATTTAGAAATGCTGCAGAACTTTGCAGTACCTGAGCTGGAAAACAGCCACATTCACAATTTCATTTGGTAACAGGATGGAGCTCCACCCCACTTTGAACTGAACATTCACAGTTTTTTGAATAATGTATTCAGAGAGTGGATTGGATGCCATTGGACTTTTGGTTGACCAGCATGCTCTTGTGATTTTAGTCTATGGAGGATTCTGAAGAATACAGTGTTTTCCATATCGTAAGAAATTTAAATGAACTGAAAATGTCCATTCAAAATGCATTTCATACCATCAATGAAGATAAATCTTTATTGTCCCATATTTGTATATCAGTTGTAAGGCATTGCCTGAATGCTTTAAGCAAGGCAGCAAACAATTTGAACAAAATTGAATATGTTTATGTGTTGCCAAAAAATTAAAATTATATTAAATTAAATCCATACCTGTACATGTCTTGACTCCTTATTATGTGCTTATGTAGTGCTACGCAAGGGGAAACTGACTTTTGTGCCACCCTGTATTATTTTACCATTATACTTAGTTTTATGTTGTTCTACCTGACCCCATATGCTGCTATTTTCCTGCTTTTGTAAACATACTGCAAAACTGATAACAGGGAGGTCATCAGAATTTGATACCAGGCAGGGATTGTTGCTGTTATTCGTTAGGGGACCTTCAATTGATGAGGCTTTGAGCAATCCTGACTATGTGTATCAAGTTAATTCACAGCCCTTAATTACAACAATAGATAAGCATAACACACACTCTTCTATCACAAGTGGAATGGAAACTTGCATCCATCAGTGTTCTTATGTGCTTTATAATATTCTAGTCAACTTCTTTTTCAAACACACTGCCATTTGTGAAAGTTGCAACACCAAGAAAAATGCATGAATTCAATGAATTTAATACCACAGGTTAGGTACATGACAAGTAACAAATGATAAACTTTTTAAATACATGGCCTTTGAGCCCTAATATTCAGTATTTGGTGTGGTCTCCATGCGCTGCAATTGGAGCTGCTGTATGCCATGTTCTGAATAAGTTCCTCAGGGATTTCCATCCATGCAGTTTGTATTGAGCCCACAAATCCGTGATGCTGGTTACTGGAGGACCGTAACACACAGGTGCCAACCAACCATATCCCAGACATGTTCGATGGGCAACATGTCAGGCGAGGGAAGCAATGGTACCCGTCGCTCTTCGAAGAACGCTTGTACATTCCTCGCAATATGTGGCTGGGCATTGTCCTGTTGAAATGTGGCCTGTAGAGATGCCTGAAGCAGGGGAGTACCTCAGGCTCTACAACCACTGTTAGGTACCGGTTACTGTTCAAAGTGCCCTCAATTCGTAGGAGGCGAGATCGGTTGTCGTAAACAATGGTGCCCCAAAACCATCACACCTGTGTTGGTCTGCTATGCCGCTCAACAATGCATCCCTCCAGGTTGCGCTCACCACGGTACCGCCGGACACGTATGCGTCCATCACTGTAGGACACGTTGAAGAGGGACTCGTCCGAAAATACTACATTTTGCCACTCAGCACCCTAGTGACAGTATTTACGTGCCCATTGCATTCGGAGGAGCTTGTGATTTCTGGACAATAGAAGCCAACGTAATGGCATGCATGCAACCAGTCCAACCTGCAGCAGATGGCAACGAACCATTGATGCACACAAGTTCACACCTGTTGCAGTGCTCCAGCGTTGAGCCAACACTGTGGATGAAGCTGTATGGTCTGTTATGGCCATGCGGGCAAGATGACGGTCATCCCGTGCTGTGGTCATGCTCCGTGGTCCAGTACCCGCTCTTTGCTGCGGACGACTTCATCTATCCACTGCCTCTACACATGCATCACTGTCTTAGCAGCATGCCCTGTACGAGCCGAAATGTCACGATATGACAAACCCGCTTCCCGGAGACCGATCATTCTGCCCCATTCGAACTCACTCACATGCCGATATGGCTCCCTTTGACGTCGACGAGGCATACTGACACTCAATTTATTGTTTCCACCTTGTTTGACAACTCTGCACTGACTACACTGGGTGCAACACTGACCTTGTTGAACTGACACTAGAGGAAATTAAATTGAGTTTTATTTATTTATTTATGGACGCTCTTTAACTAGAGTGGTCCTTAGCGTCCCATTCTATATTGGGTGTGAAACACCAGTAATTTTGCTCAGAGGCCTCTTTAACACGCTTGAGGTTCTTTTACGTGCCGTAAATCTATGACACGGGACCACCGGCTTTACTTCCCTTCCGAAGGAAGCCGTGCTAAGGATTTTTATGTCCAAAAAAATCCATCGCCCTCCGCCGGGTTTGAACCCACGACCTTGGGAACTAGGACATGAGAGGGCTCTGCTTGGCCTACGTGTACCCCACCTCTCTGCAAACTTAATCACTTATTGCTTGCACACTCTTCTACACTTCCACCAAGTTTAGAGTTATTCGGGAAATTCTTTCTTGGTGTTGCAATTTTCACAAATGGCAGTGTATGTGTATGAACAACAGTAAAACAGGAAGAAGATAGCACAAAAATAATGATTTTAGTTGTGAAAGAAAGGAATTGAAAGTGGACTAAAATGCAGATTCACAATTTAAACTGGAATTAATCATCTTAAGTGTATTACATGGAGTGGCAGAATGATCTTATTGATGAAAGTGTACAGGACTCCTTCTTTGAGGGGCAGTAGTATCATCTAGAGAAATGAATCAAGTTGATAGAAGTAATGAAATGAACTCAGTATGGAGTATTCGCTTCATACAAGCATTGTTACATACATTTAAATGAAGAAGAAGAACAAGAGTAGGAGGGAAACGAGGAGAAAGAGGAGGATGAAGAAGAAGAGAATGAAGAGGATTAGGAGAAAAAGGAGGATATAGAAGAGGAGGAAGAAGATGGGGAGGAGGAGGAAAAAGATGAAGAGGAAGAAGAAAAAGGAGAAGGAAGGGGAGAGGAACAAGGAGGATGAGGTAGAGAAAAAGGAGAAGAGGATTAAGAAGAGTAGGGGAAGGGAGGAGAAGAGGAGGAGGAGGAGGAGGAAAAAGATAAGTAAGAGGATGAAGAAGAAGAGTAGGAGAAGGGAGGAGAAGAGGAGGAGGAAAAGGAGAAGTAAGAGGGTGAAGAAGAAGAAGACTAGGAGGAGGAAGAAGAGAGAGAAGAAAGAAGTCAGAATAGATAGAAGTAATTGCAATCCCTTACTGTTTCTCTTGCATGCACTTCACAATATCAAGAAAGCTGTTTGGCAACATGAGGAGAGTTAAGAGAGAAAATCATAGTTGTGTGCTAGTTACACTACATTAATGAATCAGTGTATTGACAGTACAAAGCAAATTAATTACAATAAAACTTTTGCTGTATTCTCAGCTATGTTTAAGAAAAGGAAACACCTTCACCATGAGACAGTCTTATATTTCTCTTCCATAAACATTTTTGAATTGTGCTTATATGTTCTTACTGAATATATAGAAGATATTAAAGTAAACTCATATCAGCCAGGAAAGGAGATTTTAATGAAATAACAAATTAAAAGCTTTTCCTTATTAGGAAAACTCCACTTGAGATTACATTCAGGTTTCACAGATGTCTGGTTCTCAAAAACTGAATGGTTTTGGTCCAGAGCGATATTTAGGGCCATTTTCAAGCATTCTGCTCGGTGAGTGGAGTTATTCACAAACATGCTGTACTGGCATCTCTCTCCTATTGCCATGTTCCGAGCACAAGGCCAAATGCTCAATTGTTTCTAGATTGTGCTATTCCACTCATGACGAGAAAGTGTGCGCCATTTTTAAACCATGCACCAACCATCCATAGTAGCATAACTAATTATATTACCTATCCTTGTAGAGCTAACATCTATGACAGTTCATATCATAAGTGGCCTTAATCTATCAATTGCTGGTAATTTCAGTGTGAGGTAAATGCTGATACTCTTAGTATAGCTGGTTTATTGTATTCTCTTGAAATTACTAAAATAATACTTTTATTTGCAATGAAAAATGTTTACACTTCTTTTTGATTGCTGAAAGTGTAATTGGATGTTCCCTATTTTTCCTTTACTTCTATATTTTATTTTTTAATTCACAGTGGGGTTTACTTCTTCATAGTGGCACAGTGACTTAATAATTTCTTAATCCTTTGTTTAAATGAAAGAAGTTCTTTACTTAAGTGTAAAGTGTTAAATAATAATTTCCAATAAGTAATGCAATAGTGATATTTTGTACTGAAGACAATTTTGTATAATTAATCTTAACTTTAAGGATATTTTCTGGACTTTTTAGTAAAGTAACGTAATGTATCCAACTAATCCTTGGATTCAAAATCCATACACAACTGAGAAGGAAGCTGAGAGTATGCTCATATTAAAATCTAACTTCATAGAATGCATATACAGAATGAATGAGACCACCTGCAACATTGCGAGCGAAGGTCAACCAGGACAAGAGCCGAAGCCCAAGTCCCCCTCCTATACCCAGGGTCCAGCACCAACCGAGTGGTTCTCCAAACCGTGGGGGTTTCCCATGAGGCCTGTCTGTGGGCTATAAAGCGCCCCCCCCCGCTTACACAGAGATGGAAGTGGATACGCGACTTACGCGCGTCATCCCCGAAGGGCAACTACCGATAACCTCAGTGTGGCCGACAGCAATCTAGCATGCCATCTACCAGCTCTCCAGGGCGTACCGGAGGACATTAAGGCGTCTTACAACCCCGGCTGCAGGGAAAACCATACAGTCGTACCCAATCTCTCAGGGGTATCAGGAACCACTGCCCCGTTGAGACCAACCCAATCCGAACGGCTTCCCAACAGGAGGGGCTCGAACGTTTGGCCTGACGTACTTCTAGTAACGTCAGAAGTACCACGAGTGCTAAGGGTCCGCAGTGCCCTCACAACGGCAGCTGAATGGGTCGTAACCCCTCCCCTACGGGAACCACCTGCAACAGTCATTTATTTTGGAAAATACAGCATTAAACTTTTTGAGATACAAATATTTATAAGTAAAGAATGTGTGAACTTGATTTCTTCAGCCATAACCAAAAGTGAGGTCAGTGGCATATCATTTAAAGTTTTAAATTGGACTGAGGGTCAAACAGAATATAGTTAGAGCTCTTCATAACAAACAACTTTCATAGGAAACATTTTCATTAATTCGTACTCTTTCAAAGAGAAAAGCAAACAAAAAGCAGTTCACCTGAAGCCCAGATAGCAGTGTCATTCATATTGCGATATGATACAAAATGAGAATTCAAATTAATGTAGGCAGAAGCTCAGATGGCCTTGACAATCGAGCGTTTTGTTTTGTGACTAATGAAATAAGTACAAAAGTTAGCACAAATACTTTAAACGTAAAGGTACTGATGAACGGAGGGGCCCCCGAAACTGGGACAGGGCTCTGCATGCAGGCCATCTGGCCCTTGTGCTTTTACCATGACCCCAGGGAGGGATGAATGAGCGGAGAGCCAAAGGGTGATCAGATACGAATGATGACAGGCGTAAGCATGGACAGGATGCCTAATATTTTCAGATTGAATGCATCGAATGTTTCCAGGGTCCACCTATAGGCCCTGAGCCTCCAAGGGGTCCCCAAAGGAGCAACATGAAAGCATCCAGAAGCGGATCCTAACTGAACTGTCTCTGGAACAACACCAGGGAAAAACCCTTCACAGAGCACACAGCCACTACCCAGCTGCAACGCCCTGAAACATGTGACAAGGAAGATGATGGGTACAGGAAATGAGAGTTGTGACAGAAGATGAACCACCCCATCATTCTTCTGCAACCTGGTCGCGAGAAACTGAACCCAAGTCATACACGTCACCACACCGCCAACTCGCTTGTTAACATACAAATACAAATAGTGGTGGTAGTGGGCTGCCGAGCGTATGTACAAGTAACTGGACAGTTGCACACAGACATTTCCTGCCCTCCTTCAAAGTGTCAATTAATTATAACATTTGCTCTGAAAGTTGTTTATTTTGAAGACCTCTTTCTAATGGTATTCTATATGATCCCCACTCACACATTGTTGTGTTTGCAATCAACAGTGGAAACTCTGTCAGAAATAATGCAAATATGTAAAATGTGTTTTATTTCTTTTTGTTTATGCCTAGTTGAACACAAAAAAAATGTTCACATGTGATTTAGTAATAAATTTTTGTCTCAAAAATTTTAATGCTGTATTTTCCAAAATAAATTGCAGTTATAGGTGCTTTCATTCACTCTATATTATTAAACCACCAGATACTGAAACTTGAGCTTGTTTTAACAATAAGACTCCAAAATAACTATAACAACCAACTGTGGCTGCTGGACAGGGAAGGACATAATAGTAAGAACAGCAACATTTTTGTTGTGTTCAGCCAGGCACATACAAAAAGTACAAATGAAACACATTTTACATATCTGCATGTTTTCTGATGGAATTTCCACTGTTGATTGCAAATTCTTAGCACTTAAAGGGGCGGCTACATTTTGGTGTAAGGTCACCAATTTTGTAGGAAGGAAAGTTTTATTGACATTTACAAGTATGTTTAAAACGATATTGTTATTTATTACTCACCAACATTCCTTTTAAAAACATATTATGACTAGAGGCCAGGATTTCTGGTATTAACGATAACCACAAAATTTTCAAGTGACACATTTAATGTTACCAAAATCACATATTTGCATGAAATACGCTTCATTATTTTAAATAGAAGCCACAAAATATTGCGGAATGTTTTTATTTTACAAAACCTACTTTAAAATGTGAAATGTAGCAAAATGCTGCAGATGATGTCAAGTTTTTATTGTTTGTTTATTTGTGCATTCTATGGTTACGGCAGCCTTCAAGAATACTAGGAAGAGGAAGCAACAGTATAAAACCTTTCTGCAACATAAACATGCTGGTGCTAGAGAAGTAAAGATGTTTCTGATTCCTGTGTTAACTCACTGGGGTTCATGGATAAAGTCTGTTCTGTATGTTGGGGAATACTTCAATGATCTCCTCGAGTACTTCAAGCAACTGACTGACTGTAATCCGGCAGTCAGCTACTATTAAGAGCTTTCAAATGATGACAGAAACTACATTTGTTTTGAAGCTGCTTTTTGTGAAAGAGCATTGCTACACTATTTCTGATATTACTCAATTTTTGGAGGGGTGTCAATATCCTACTGCAGACAAGCTTGTGCCAAGAGTGACTGCTTTGCTTGGCAAAGTGCAACTAAAAAAAAACAAGGTGTCTGGAGGGGAAACATCCTTTAACTCTGTGTGGGCTGAAGGATGAAGCCAAGCAGAGGAAAAATGCTCAAGTAACGAAATTTGCCAAATGCAGCATTAAAAAGCTGGAGAAGCTGTTGGCAAGAGATCCTGCAGGAAAAATGTTTGCTTAACTGCCCATCTTTTTCATTTATGTAATTTACTGGTAGTACCAGTATTCAATAAGCTCAAGTGACACGTGAGTCAGATTCCACTTCTGAAGTGCCTCTCTAAAGATGCATTTCTGAAAGGATTCCTAGCATTGCAACATTAAGCAAAGACAGTTGATATGGGACCTGAATTACTGAATGGGCTGATGCAGGAATATCCTGAGTTTTCAAGCCATTGCTTGAAGACAGTATGGTTTCCAACCAAATGTGGATAGCAAGGGAGGTTTATCAGTATATGCAAACTTATTGTCAGGTAGACAAACAAATTTACGCCTAGAAAATGTAGAAACAATGCTGTGTTTGCACTTTGGAGGCACTTTCAGCTAAATTTTATTGTACTTGCTATTCATTTCTATGTGATCTTCCTTTTTTAATATAATTGTAATTATGAATATATCAACAGAAAAGTAATACTTATTCCACTTGAGTCATCATTGCTTAATTTTTTATTTTGCCACTCTGAGTATTTTATTTTAACACTGAGCATTTTATTCCACTACTTTTGTACATGTTATTCCACCACATATCCTTGGCACAAACTAGAGGTTATTCATTCCAGAACTGTCAGATGTAGCAAGAATTCACCAAAAGCACTTTTGCAGCTATATATGAGGGCAATTCGGTAAGTAAGTTCCTTAATTGTTTAAAGCAATACTTTATTTTTGGAGCTTTTATTACAAAAAAGTGAAAAGTAAACCATTAAACTGTGGTAACCAACGTAATTTTCAGATATATTTAGGCATTTTTCGTACACTTTACAAGCTTTGAAATCCCCTCTGCATATAACTCTGCCATCTGTGATTGTCACCACAATGTGACACTCTCCTTGAGCTCCTTATCCATTTCAAACTGAAGAGACACAAGACATTTCTTCATGTTTGGGAACAGGTGATGGTCACTGTGCTACTGTGATTGTAGCCACAATGTGGCACTCTCCTTGAACTCCTTATCCATTTCAAACTGAAGAGACACAAGACATTTCTTCATGTTTGTGAACAGGTGATAGTCACTGTGCTACCTGTGATTGTAGCCACAATGTGACTCTCTCCTTGAGCTCATCATCATTTCAAACTGAAGTGACACAAGACATTTCTTCATGTTTGGGAACAGGTGATAGTCACTGTGCTACCTGTGATTGTAGCCACAATATGACACTCTCCTTGAGCTCCTTATCCGTTTCAAGCTGAAGAGAGACAACACAATTCTTCATGTTTGGGAACAGGTGATAGTCACTGTGCTTCCTGTGATTGTAGCCACAATATGACACTCTCCTTGAGCTCCTTATCCGTTTCAAGCTGAAGAGACACAACACAATTCTTCATGTTTGGGAACAGGTGATGGTCACTGTGCTACCTGTGATTGTAGCCACAATGTGACACTCTCCTTGAGTTCCTCATCTGTTTCAAATACACGTGACACAAGATATTTCTTTAGGTTTGGGAACAGGTGATAGTTATATGCTACCTGTGATTGTCACCACTATGTGACACTCTCCTTGAGCTCCTTATCCGTTTCAAATTGAACAGAGACAACACAATTCTTCACGTTTGGGAACAGGTGATAGTCACTGTGCTATCTGTGATTGTAGCCACAATGTGACTCTTTCCTTGAGCTCCTTATCCATTTCAAACTGAAGAGACACAACACAATTCTTCATGTTTGGGAACAGGTGCTAGTCACTGTGCTACCTGTGATTGTAGCAACAATGTGACTCTCCTTGAGTTCCTCATGTGTTTCAAATCCATGTGACACAAGACATTTCTTCATGTTTGGACAAAGGTGATAGATACCCAAAACCAAGTCAGGGCTACAAGTGATCGAACCCTCCCATTTTAACTTTTGTATCAGGTTTTGAGTGCATGCAGCAGTATGCAACTGAGCATTATCAAGGCAGAAAATCCCATAGCTCAACATGCCATGATATTGTTCTGTATTGCTCTTTTAAGTTTGGTTACTGTTTGACAGTAGACAGAGTTTTTTTTTGGTGCCTTGTTCCATGAACTCCACCATGCCATGAGCATCTTTGTTGAAAATGTTAGGAGGCACTTTTGTGCTTTCATAGGGGAGTTGGTGTGAGCCTATGCCATTGACATTCACCTAATGAACCCACGTCTCAACTCCCATGACAATCTGGTTGAGAAAGCTTTCACCTCACTCTGGTAGCATTGAAGGAATGCCAGTGCTGCTACCGTCTTCTTGGGCTTCAGTCACCAAGCGCAAAACTTGTAATAACATACCTTAGTGCCAGCACTTCATACAGAACAGTCCTACTGATTTGTGGAATATGTTGAAGGAGCTCTGAAATTGTGAAACAACAGAACTTTGTTTGACAACATCATCTGTATTTGTAACAAGTTTATTGTTCACAACAGACAGTCATCAACTTTGTCCATCATAGAATTGATGATATCAACATAAAAAAATACTCTCACTCATAATATTGCTGTACACTGCAGTAATCTCATGATGAATAATTGCAGCTGCCATTTATTATTCTGCCCACGAAACTGTAACACTGCACTTACATCTATTATTGCATAGTCTTTTGTTTTTCATGTTCCTTGATTACAACCAGATCAACAGATGTGAATGGAAGTTTATATAAAACTAAATTCCTACTTTTCTTAGAGCCAGATTCATGGTCAGCACTCATGTGCAAGGGGTCCTTGAGGGTTGCTTTGAATTCACAGTTGCCACTTAAGGGACACTTTAGGGTGGCTGCTTGTTCACTTGAGTTGCGCTTGAGCATCAATCTGTGGTTGTTTATGTATGAGCAGACCACCACACAGTCGAAATGGAGGATCAAGAATTTGCAGAATATGTAGAGTTCAATGCTGATAATACTTTCCACATTGCAAAAAGATACATCAGGTATGCAAACAATCCTTTGGAAATTAGCGTTCAGCAGTATCGTCATTAGTTTTATCCATTCTCATCAATATACACGAAACCTAACCTATAAAACAGAATCCTTAGGCAAATATTTCTTCAACCAATAACACCTAACCTATTATTTCACTATTTTTAGACACGCTTCAGTGCAAAAAGAGTAAACAATATGCATACAAAAACAGAATTAGCTTCTTTTCACTGTTATTGCTGTTAATTTTCTGTCCTTGAATGGTTACTGGCACAATGAAGCTGATTGTCACCTACCTCTACTTGCGGTTTTGTATCGTCTTTAATGTTTTATGGAGCTTCTATTCAGGAATTACAAGAAGCAAACTGTTGCACTGTATTTGAATATATAGGTAATAGTATTGCTTTTTTCATGTAAAAATTATCCAGTTTTACAAAGAGCAGTGAAAGTGCTATTTGTTTTTCCCTTGGGTATGGACTAACTTTTCCAGCTACAAGAAGCAATTTTCTTGAGCATAATGCCTTAATACAAAATGTAATAAAGCATCATTCATTTCACATTAACTTTGTAGACATTGTAGTAAGCACTTACATTTTAATAGTAAACAATGCCACTTCTCTCTTTATATTAAAGCCTAACCTCTCACAGGCACAAGCAAATGCAATTTCTTTTATTTTTACATGTTCCAGAAGCTTTGGTATAAATTGAGAATATTGCATGAGTTTTAGATGAAAGTTAATCATTCACACAACTTCTCTTTGAGAAGTGCAAGCAACAAGTTGGATTGCAACAGTTTTGAACACAACATTTATTTTATCATAAATTACTGAAACCTTCTACGTAGTTCCTAACCAAAACAAATACGTTTACTGTTGAGTACCCTTTTTGTAAGTGAGCAACCCCTTTCCTCTGCAAAGCTTTCTTAGGATTTTCTCTCAAAAAAGCAAAAATACAAAAAGGCTCTTAGAAATTCCACATGTGCTAATCCTGCAGCAGCAACCAAACAAACTGGAAGTGTGCAGCGGTCGACATGCATTCGTCGCCAAATGACCAATGGCATGCAAGAATGGAAATGACATCATAGATCTTTGCATGTTACCATGTCTTTCATGGTTGTAAGTGTTCCCAAATCGCACACCCTTTAAGTGCCATCTATGAATTGCAAACATCTTTAAGCACTCACTTATCGTGAGTGAGTGCTTATAACTTAAAGGCTTCAGTTAACATTTAAGGTTCGACTATAAATCCAGCCCTTAGAGTTAAAAAGTACATGAAAGTATGTCTAAATGAACTTTTAGAAAATTAAAACTGAAGTACAAAGAATATTTTACAGCAACTCAGTAAAATAACAGTGTATACACTGCTGGTCAAAAGTTTTTGGGCACCATGAAAGTAATGCAGTTTGACATTTAGCTTGGATTGTTAGTTATTCCACATAATTACAAGGAACCCAAAATTCATGGTTCAGAATGTAATATTAGTTAAATATAAAGAGTATAGTAATATGCTGGAAATTTACAAAACAGGTATCACACCTGCCCTGTCATCATCCAGGCATGGCGTACCGCCGATTATTTAACTTGGGCCCACCCCATTCTAATCCACAGGCAAGACAGAGCACCCAGCAGTTCCAGCCACACTCCAGCAACAGCATCCTTATGCCTCTCTGATATAGAGGCTGTTTTAATGGCAGAGAGCTTGACTTGCAGTTTTAGGCAAGTGTGTGTGTGTGTATATATATATGGGAAAAAGAGCAATCAGTCTGTGAGAGTTGCCAGTTGTAATTAAATTAAAAATATGCTTCTGTTTTCAGATTCAGATGTAATTAAAATTTTTCATATGAGAAAATCAGGTGCTAAAACTACTGAAAGGAAATTCAACAAAAGGCATAGCTCTACCATTTAGGTATTAAAGTTGCAGAAAAAAAAAAGAATTTAGCAACAGCAGCTTTATAAAATGATAAAGCATTAAAAAACCCAAACTAATAATAATGGATACTCAAAAAATGGCTCATCTCAGAAAGGTGTAACTCTGCCTTTTATATCTTAAAATAATTCCATTGGAACAAAATTTAAAAAAAAATAAAAACAATGATTATTATTATCACATTAAATCTTGATGAAACAATATATCATGTCAAGATGTTTGCTTATGCTACCATCCTATTATTTTGTTTACATTACCCAGTATTCTACTTACTACGCTGAGTGTCCAAAAGCTTTTAACCGGCAGCGCATTTTCAAATAGCCTTTGCTTTTCATGAGATTTAATACTTATGATGATTACCATATAGAGGCATGAATATAGTCACAGAAACTTTATAGAGTCATATAAACTATTTTTTCCCTTATAATGCACAAAATAATTGTAATAAAAAAACCTGCATGCTCTGAATCGAAACGATGAAGAAATGTGTTTTCACTAGATTAAGCATCACCCATATGTTCATCAATCTCGCCACTTTCAGTAAAAGGACTCTCCAATATTACTTGTCCCTCTTTGTATCATTGGCTTTCTTTATTTACAAACTTGTAGATCCAACCAAGCTTTGCACACATTTTACAAGGATGTCTTGGTGAAAGAAACAGTCACACTAACATTGCCAGGTGTATACTGAACCAAGCTACAAGGTGAATTAACAATAGTGCCATTACCGCCTTTCCTGCTCACGAATGATGAGGCCGGAACTTACTTTCCAAATTGCTCTTGTATATATGTTGCATTATGTGCCAAACTTTCATATGAATCACCATATTTTTGGCATAGCGCAGGCTGATCATTGTAGTTTTGTTTTAGGCCCAGTGAAAGTAAACAAGAACAGTACCAGCATCTTGGAGCCTGGGAATCAAGATCTGATCATCACTGGTCGTACACCTTATCCAGCATTGTAAAAAGTCAATACTCATAAACAAGCTGATGGTAAGTTCTAGTTAGCTAGGAAATATAATCAAGACATAACCCTAAGACACTTCTCAGGTTTGCCAGACTAGACTGAGTAGTATTTTATATTTGGAGCTCCATAAACAAGGATTTTATAACTTAATTTACTCTCACATTGAGCCTAAATACAATGTGATCTTTTATTGCCTCCACAGTACCGCAGGTTTTCAGTATACTTATTCCGAAAGGCATGGTACTGTTTAGTGCCTATCACGGACATGGCCGTTGCATTCCATGTCCAAAGCACTATCCCTATTGTAACAACGGGTATTTCTGCCTGTGTAAAAGTGTGTTTTCATTTAAATTAAGTTAAAATTGTTTTTGATTGAACAGAATGTGTTTTTAGTGAGTAATGTTTTTAAAGAAGGTGGTAAACATACAGAAAAATTGAAACAAAAATTTATACAGCAGTTTCCAAATTCTAGATTATTGGTTTGGGATATTGTTTACAATTTATAAATACATTTTGTGAGACTGGTTCTGTTCATGATGTTCCGAGAGGTGGTAAACTCCAACTATTTGTTTTGGGGTGCTGCAAAAACAACACTGCATAAAGATAATTGAAAATCAATAGATGAATTGAAACTCGAAATAATAAATAATACTAATTCAGTAGCAAAAAAAACTTTAACAAAAGTGTTTAACAATAAAATTAAACATGTGAATCTGTGCACTCAACAAAATGGGGGATACTTTCAATATCTTCTGTAATGGCTAGGTAAATTATGATTTTTACTTATTTGTTTTCTCTTTCTACTGCTTTCTCCAAATTCATTCCAACCAATCCACCACTCTAGCACAGCTGTTTAGCCAGAAAATTACTAAGTGGGGGGTTATGTATAGGGATCCATTTTTTAAACAATTTGTATTAATACAAATGATACATGTGAATTAATTCTGAGTTAAAATATTTAAATAAAGTGTTTTATATTCACAGATCAAGATGCAGCAATTGGAATTAAAATTAGGATAGGATGTTTTGTGTATTCTAAGCAGCAAATGTGTTAAGCATGAGAATTAATGACCACTGTGAACTATTTTATACTATCGGTGCAGGGCAGTTTATTTCACTATCAAATAGTGTTTCTAGTTATGTTCTAAACTGGGATATTTTGCACTCAAATTTAACACTGGAAGAAAACCATACCCCAATATCCTAACACGGTTGTATCTACGCCGTCCGAAGTACAGTCTGTGTTGCTGTCACCTTTGGCGATATTTTCCAAGGCATGCGGCGTAAATATAGCGCTACTAGTGATACGATTAGGAAGTATCTTGTTCCCGCCAACCAAGAAAAGCGCTATTATTTTAACAAAGCTACTTTTGCTATTAATTTAACATTCTTTTTAGCAAAGAGGTTTCCAATCCTCAAACCCCTCCCTAGCTATGCCTCTGTTCTAGCATCACAACTGCAAGTAGTCAGGGTTACCACCACATTCTATTCCACCACTGTAGATATCATACTGTACAATGCACTGAAAGAACCATTTATTAAAGCAGACTAAATAAAAGTCAATTAATAAATGTTCAATTGCTTTTCATTAATTAACAATGAAAATTATCTTTCCTTCATGTAGTTTGATCGAGCATTATTTATTGATTGTATTAGCTACATCACAAAATTATATTTTTAATATTGCTTAAAATCTTTTTGAAACTGGATAAATCATGTTCATAAGGCCATTAGATATACATACATAAAACCCGAGGTTACAAAAATCAATATAAATAAATTAGTAAATTGAGAGAATTATTCAATCTTTGAATTGTAATGAAGGTTAATGGTCTAGATTAAAGTTCTGCTTGCCACTATAGGATGATAAGCTGGTGACATCTTTTTATTCTTACATAACAAATAATAATCAATGTTGACCACTCTCTTTGTCTTTTCTCCAGACAATAACATGTGCATATTATCATATTCAGATTTACAGTTACATTTTCTAATGACATTTTATACTAAAACCGAAATATTTAACTCTCTAAAAGGCATATCTTTTCCTTTAGTATTCTGTTATAAACATGCAAATTTATAGGTTTTCTTCAGGCACTGTGCAATTTATACTATTGCTTTCAGGGAATTAAAAATCTTTTCATTATGAGAATGTCCAGAAATCACTATTTTTACTTAAGTAAAGAACTCAGAACTTTAATTTGATAATTCTGTAAAAGAAGAAAAAATAACAACAGCAGCACCTAACTTAAATTGTCATCTTACCTGAATCTGCTCAAATGGTACCTCAAATGTAAATGATTCATTGTAATATGGGTTAAGTGTGCATTTTTTAATACTTGTCTTCTTCTTTTTGAGCCTCTTGCCATTCTGCATTAATGCTATCTTCACGTATGGATCTGTTTAAACAATTAAAACATTGAAATAATATTTCATTAAACAGTTAAATGAACTCAGTTTTTCTGCTTTAGAAACAGAAAACATTTATGATAACACATGATGTTTATATTATAAATAGTTCTATGGAACTGTTTAATGTGAACACATTTGAATCTTGGTTTTGATAATTCATTTTATTAGGGTAATTACTTACTTTGGCACCCAGTGAGAGATTTTTTTAAACCATGCTTAATATGTACTAAATAAGGACGCTAAGGTAGCTCTGAGGTTTCATTTGTGGCTTTTGTACTGAGGGTCCATGGTTTGATTCCTGTGACGATTTTAAGTCAGCCCTATCCAAGCCTTCACCTCTGTATAGCTCATGTGAAGTATCCCCAAAGGTGCAACATGGTTTGGAGTCCACAGTAAAAGCTGTAGGTCCTCTCATTCCATCGCCATTTATCATTATCAGAGGTAATGGACTCCACCCTCTGGGTGCCTCCAGTTAATAAATGGGGTCCATACATTGCTTGGTGGAACAAGGTTTCCCCAAAGGTCTTCAACTGTATAGAAAGCGTTGTAGACCAAACAAGCATGTGTACTAAATAAAAACCTAATGATGTTTTGGGGTGACAGTTTTGGGGCAAAGTTTATTTCAGAAATAAATAAAATAAAAAAGTGACCCACTTTTGGGAGGCACACCAAAAAAGGGCTTGGGACCAATTAAATCAAACCCTGTGACCCTCTTAGCAAGAGCATTCGCCATTTCTTTTCTCTAATACCAGTATGTCCAGCAACCCAAACAAGGACAACTGGTACAGAGACTAACATCTTTTGACATTGCCACACCAATTTGGATGTAGTTTTGACCGCTGTAAGGGCTTTCGAATCTGTTAGGCTATCTGAGCCACCTGTGTGCCTGGCAAAGTAAAAATATGCATAACACAGGTAAGATTGTATATATCTCAGCCTGAAAAACAGTGGCAGGGGACTGGCAAGCCTGGTCCTAGAGCCCCCGAACCAAGGAGGTTTAGATGGTGTAGCAAAGACTAATAGATTGTACATGTCTAACTTGTTTATATTTCAAGGATATAATGCAACAAACAGGTCACAGCTGTGAAACAGTATTCATTTATCAGTGTGTAGTTTATTTAAGTAAAACATAAAACAACGTTTGTCACAAATCAGTAGTTTCCTCACCTTAATGGCAAACTGACATATATGTTAACACTTGAGACAAGAGTTCTGTGTAGCTGGAGAGAGGGAGATAAGGAAATACATTTTTGTATTAACCCTTTGCTGCGCATAGAATATCAGCTAGTTGTTCTCCAAGCAGAATTGTGTCCATTTAAATTCTGAGCCGCTACTACAGATGTTAAACTAAAAGTGACCTATATACACGCATAATTATATCTTCTAGTAGTCAAATTAAATTGATTAATAACTCATTTAAAATTGTTTTGCAGTAAATAAGATTAAATGTTATTTCAATAGCTTATAAATGCAAACATCAACCCTTTTGTAGATAAATGACATTTATATACATGCACCCCTTTACAATGCATCTTTATAATTCCGCAATATTAATGGCAACAAAATTTGTTACTTTAGGATATTAAAAACTGGAATAAAATCTGCTATACTTAACTAAAATGAAATATGATAATTTCTGCAAAATTATTATGGTACTCACCCTTATAATGTTTACATCTCTGCCATTATTGCAGTGAAGATATTGCAGCATGTCCATAAAATGTTACTTAGGCTATTCTCTTGCACAATAAAAATGTTATATATACACTTAATGTTATTAATGGCTTCATATGTGCACCCTTGTGTTAGTTTTGAATTACCACCCCCTTCGCCTGATGATAATAATTGAGGAAGCACCCAATTCTACACAAGGCAATGTCACGCTGTTTGCACTTGTATTGTGACCGTATGCCACGACCTGATGGTGTTTCCTTTTCTTCTCTATGCACTGAGCACACCATTTCACCCGGCCTTGAATTTTTACGAGGGTGTGAAGAGAACTTGGTGCAGGAGTAATAGAAGGTAGGCTACGCTGAAATCCCGCTCGCTTACGTGATGCGAAGTCTGAGATTAACTGTTGCACTAAATTTTGCCTGTAGTAAAGAAGCCTGTTGCCATGAGCTGTAGAAGCAGGTCTGTTTGATATGTTATATATAATAAAACTGTTAACATTAGCAATATTCACTGTGAACTGGAACAAGTATTTCCACCATTTTTTTTGAGGGTCGGCCGACACCGTAATACTCCCTCCTTTGGTCTGCCAGATCAATCCCTGCCATATTACAAGTATAGTTTATCACTGCATTAGGACAAAGTATCTTTAATAGTTCTTTTCCCTTGCCACTCTTCCTTTCAACTTCCCCATCAGTTCTAGGATCGGAGTTGGTAGATAATAAAAGAACGTCCCTGTTATCATGCCAAACAACCACAGTTACACCTTCATGTTGCAGTTTGCGAGATTCGTCCCTTTTCAATTTCAGTTGTTTTGGCTTTGAAAATTGTTTTGGGCAGTCATTCCTTCCAGAACGAGTTGTACCACATGCATACATTTTTCCTGTCCAAAAGTAATTTCATTAGCCGCGTGGAAGTAAAAAAATTATCAAAATATACGTGATACCAAAACCCTGTATATTTTTCACACATATCTAAAACAACCTGTTCCCAAATTAGAAGATCGCTGTTTCTCGCCTCTTTTTTTCCCAGATAGATTTTACATTCCAATAAATACCCACTTTTAATATCTGCAATACCGCATGCCTTTATCCCCAATTTTGTTGGTTTAGAGGCATATATTGTTTTAGAAAGAAGCATCCTTTGAAGCCTATCATCGCTTCATCAACAGAAAGTTTGCAATTTGGTTTGTAGACACTCGCAAACGTTTTGATTATGTCTAATGCAGGTCGTACTTTATAAGATAATCATAACAATCTACCCGTAATTGTGGCCTTGCATATTCATCATTTAGGTGAAGGTACTGTGATATCTTTTGAAAGCGAAGCAATGCCATTGCTTGTCTTTCAATTGGACAAATGCAAAAATCCTCCAAAAAGTAATCTCTGGTTTCAGGTAAATCCACCATCCCCATATATCTATCAAAATACCTAAATAGGCCTGTATCTCCCTTGAATTTGTAACTTCCCATTTTGGATCTGCCTATTTAGCTTGAATGTGAGCTGCATATCTATTTCTGGACTTCCTGTAGGAATAGAATGATTTGCACCTGTAGGGGATGAAAATGTTTCTATCTTATTGAAAGTCAAATTGGAGGTCCACTGTACCGTTATTGCTTTAGTTTTAATTTACCTTTCACTAACTTTAGCCCCCTGTTCTGCTACCTGTATCTCAGTACTCTCACTGTCACTTTGTTCCTTATCACTAACTTGACAAACCAAGATTCATCAGAGCTACTTTCGCATACTAATTCTTCATAAACTGCTGCAAGTATTTCCTCATCTGTTATCAATGCCTTTTCACTACAGCGTTTTCTAGACCGTGATGTACTTGGAACAGCCTGCATGGTACTGATGTGGCTATATACGTGTCAGGAAACTGCTTACTTACACAACTGCACTTGGCTCTAAACATGCTATTTATAGTTTGCTATTACATTCTGGCTTGCAAAATCGCTGGAACAATGCAACAGGAGTATGTTTACATCTACACAACTCCTAAAACCTGAGGTCAGCACAAGCAGAACCTATATGAAACGATAAACACATTTACTACGTTCTACTACGCTATGTGCAGCAAGGGGTTACAGTTTTGAGTGACACTTATTGAAAAGATGCCATTATTTGTAATGTAACTCAGCAGCTGTGAGCCAAGCTTGTCACATGGATGGGCAGTATCCTTGAGAACTGGCTGCCTAGTTGGTTGGAGAGATAATATCAGAAGTGTTACTGAGAGATAATAAGACATTTCTGGATGTTTCTTCCCCTGTCTCCTGCTAACTCTCTCAAAGCTCCTGCAGCTATATATCAGCTACAGTCAAGTAGTGAGTTGGTTGCTGCTGTGAGCAATAAGAAGACAAGTTCTGTGTTTGACACTCCACAAAAAAGAAGCTGATTCATTACATGCAAAGTAAAGTGAACTGAGTCACATTAATTACCCACATTTCTAGAACTAGGAGAGGGAGTAACATCTAGCATAGTGAGTAATCTGTTTAGAGCCACCTCGTACTTAATCTTCTGTTACAATTTGACACTTAGAGGGGTTTGCCCCCATACAGGAGTTGAAAGACTTTAGCATAGTGAGTAATCTGTTTGGAGGTTATGAAATATTAGAACCACCTCATACTTAATCTTCTGTTGCAATTTGACATTGAGAGGGCTTTGCCACCACATAGGAGTTGAGAGGACTTTCCTCCATTTAGTAAAACCAATCAAGGACATCGCTGATTGTATTCATCGAGAGAATTGGAAAACTGCCAATGCTAGACTGAAGCCATGAATTTTGCCTCACAAGGTGAGAGAGTTCAAGGGTCTCTACCCTTCACACCTCCTTTCAGTTGAATAGTATTCTAATAACATGTTATTTTACATACTTCCATTCCAAAATACCATATGGTGTATATTTTGGTGCAAAGCAGTAAACAATGATATTCAATTGAAGTGTTATTCAGAAGTTAGAGACAGTGAAGCAAAACAATAATTTAATTGAATCTTGAGTCGGTGGATACACTAAAACTTCACTTACTTTAAATTAATCAAACATGTTTCAAAAACACTGCTTGTTTTCATCTTCAGCTTTTTTTCTATCTGAGCATCCTACAAAACTCACAGGTGATGCTCTAAAACTCAACCTACAAGACAGATCTATACGGTTCGTAATGGAAATAGAGAAGGACAGGTTCCTCCCATATTTGGATTTAAAGATCTTCAGGAAACAAAATCACCTCTCATTTGGCATTTTTAGAAAACACACACATAGTCAATCACATACAGAGTAACAGTTTCAATCCAAAATCTCATCAACACTCCATTTTCAACAGCCTGCCCACAGACTTTATAACTTCCCCTCAGCAAAGGGGAATATGAACATGAATGTAACTACATCCTCCACATAGCAGAAGTAAATGGCTACAACACCAATATAGTCTACACCAAAATAAAAACACTCCAGAACCAAAAGAACATTACAGAAAATACAATCTTCTGTACACAGGAACCAAAACAACAATATTAATAAAATTCACATACCATCCTCAGCTTAATCACAAATTTAGTAAAATCTTCAAAAAATATAACATATCATTGGCATCACAGAACAAACACACAATTCAGAACCTACTAGCTTTCCCCTGTCAAAGATAAAATTCCACAAGAACAAACATCTGGCATCTACCTAATTAAATGTGAAGGTTGTGACTTGGTGTATGTTGGCAAAACAAAAAAAGAAATATTAAAACCAGAAAGAAAGAATGCTTCAAATGTATATCCAACAAACAGATGGACAAATCTGCCATAGCAAACCATTTTTGGTCCACAAGCCAAGACATCAACTCCAAAGTCAGACCCCTGAAATGAACTACTCATCCAACAGAACTAAAAGTTTGGAAAAACAAATCAAATGCATGAAAACGGTAATGAACTTTGAAATCCTGCCATCCAACAATCTAAGTAGCTTCATTATGGACACACCAGATGACACCACCTCCACGTCACCTACATCTATGGAACCAAATTCCCAGCATGCTCAGTCGGAAAAAAGCTGAAGATGAAACAAGTGGTGCTTTCGAAACATGTTCCATTAATTTCAATAAGTGAACTTTTAGAGTATCCATCAACTCAAGATTCAATTAAATTAATGATATTCAGATTAAAAAGAGAACAGTATGAGTAACAGTTGCCATAAGAAACAAAGACAGCTGCAGGAAACATTTCAAAAGACTGAAATATTACTGTTGCCTTGTGTTTGTATAAAGGAACTATTATTTATGTTTAAAGAACAACCTATAAAATTTAATTACAAATGCTGAAGTACATAATCAAATCATATGTAATAAAAATAAACTGTGAATTGATTGTCATAAAACCACTGAATTTGAAAATTTCTTTAAGTTCACTGGAATAAAATGTACAGTAAGCTACTAACATACATATAAAAATAAGCCCTATATGAAAATTTAAAAAAGAAATACACAAATTTTTACTAGATAGCAACTTCTACTCAATTAAAGAATACATGGAATGTTGTACAGGAAAGAATCAGATTGTTTCCTAAAAGTACAAGGCTTTTATAACTATTTAATTAATACAGTAAACCCTCGTTTAACCGAATTCCAAGGGACCGAAAAATAGCCAATTCAGTTTAACGAAGTTTGAATTAACGAGGTTTTGTAAACATAGTCCTGTATTTTCTGAAATGGTAAAATACAATTGCTGAGTTCACTTTCTCTCTTGTTATGCGTACCAACGAATGAGGGTGTTCCACTTCTAAGAAAAAGTAAAAACAACTATTGTATACGGTATATGTGGCATTTGTTTAATTGAGAAAGTATACTGTCAAATGCTTGTCATAATTATTTTTAAAACGGTACTATTTGGAACTAATTGAATTAATGAGTCTTATAATACAACAAACAATAACCTTAAGAAATACTTTAAATATACCGTTCTTTTAACATTAACTTTTAATCGGAACAAATGTTAGTTAAAACTCTTATCCATTACACATTTTAGTTCTATAATTTGAAAAAATCATTAACTGTTGTTGGCCGTAATGGCCGTAATATTATAGCACTCTCTGAAGATACCTCATGCAGGGCAGCCTGAAATGCCATGGAGACATCAGAAATGGCAACAAATCTCTCGAGAACAGAAATTGCAGCTGTAAGTTCAGCACAGGGTCGCGGTGTCATATCTTCATGTTCCTCCTCAGAAGATGACAGTAAAGAATTATGATTCTTCTGCATCCTCAGCAAATGACTGGTTCTTCAGCAGCATAGATGTTTTCTACCTACATCCATTCTTCCCTAATGACTGTACAAGAGGGCACCAACCGGGTGTAAGCATTAAAAGAGCATTATCAAAATTCCAATTGTATCCACATTATAAGTGCAGATGTGGATCATCGGTTTCCTGTTCAGTTTCAACGGCGTTATTAGTAGCTGTCCACACCTTCTTAAAACAGTTAGATATGGTGTCTGTTATAACTTCATCTCAAGCAGCAGATACGTTGCGGATAGCTTGCAGTACATTCCAATGTGGAACTGTTTCTTGTAGTTCTATTGCACTGGTGGCAGCCTTAACCAATAGGCATCTGTAATTATGCTTCATTGAGGTGATTATTCCTTGATCCAATGGTTGCAGATGGCTCGAAGTGTTAGCTAATAAGAAGACAACTTCTATGTTCGGAGGTTCCAGGTGATCGAACTGATGTGCCGAGCAGTGGTCCAAAGTTAGCAAAGTGTTCCTTTTTCTCGCAGCCATTTGTTGTTGAATCTTTAAAGATTTGGTCATTCAAGCTTTATTGTTATTCTTGTACTGACTTGGCAGATTGAATAGGTTGACCTTTTTAAAATAAAGTAGATTTTTGTATTTTCCAAATAGTAATGGTTTGAGCTTCTCAGAAACATCTGAATTACAACACAGGACCACCGTCGGTCGCACTTTGCTGCATTTTCCTCCACGGCATTTTCCGTCCTTGGCACGTAGGTTTTCTCAGGCTTCAAGTTATAGAAAACGCTTGCTTCACCCATATTAAGCACATTTCTTTGGTGATGATGAGAGAGCTTAGACTGAAACTTCCACGCCCACTCATTGGCATCTTCCTCGTTTACTCCATGTGCCTCCCCACAGACACTGACAGCACTGATTTTATGCCTCTTCTGAAAATACCATAGCCATCCCTCAGAAGACCAAACCCAGAAACTCCTCCTTTCTTGGGGATTTCCCAAGCCTGTTTTGAAGCATGGGGCTGGACAGTGAAAAAGAAAATTGAGAAAAATTATACGAAATGTGTAACGGAAAATATTGTAGTGCACGCACAACATACATATTTGGTTTAAACAAAGAATAACATATGGAATATGTAATGAGGGGACCAAATTTTAGTTCTTAGTACAAATTATCTGAAATTCGGTTTAAGCGGTAGACTGAGTAGCTACTATGGATTAACCAAGTTTTCAGTTTATCCGATTTCGAATTAGCGAAGGTCTACTGTACTAAACTTTCTTGTTCATGTTGCTGTAAACTGATGAAGAACTTCACTGAGCCATATGCAAGAGGATGACAAATGAGGCAGTTGTTCCTTATACTTGCCATAGAATTCCTTACAGTTGTTATTCTTAGAAAACCTTGCACATGTCTTGATGATTCTCATATCGTGTGCAGTAAAACGTTGATTATTCATTAACCATTTGGCTCATAGAATCCTGTAGATGCAGCAACAATATGCACATGTAATGACTCAACTCTCTGCATTCGGGAGGTCCTAAGTTTGAACCCTGGCGACTACCCACTTTGAACTATGGTTTTTTTCGTGAGTTTTTCTGGGTTATCAAGCAAATGCTGCAGTGGTTTCTTTCAACCCCAAATTTCCTGTCCCTTCATTTTGTTGCATTCAATTATTTCATTCCTTCTTCATCCCACTGGTCTCTTTCAGGGTCGGAAGTTGAGCAAAGATATACAAGGATCGAGCCTGAGCCCAGCCCCCCTCTGAACCCAGGTTATGCGCCAATCGAGCGGCTCTCCCACCGTGGGGGTTTCCCATGAGGCCAATATCTGGAATCTAAAAAGGCCCCCCCCCGCTTGCGCGGAGATGGAAGTGGATTGGCCGCTTGTGCGCGCATCATCCCGAAAGGGCGACTACCGATAACCTTGGTGGGGCCGACAGCAATCTAGCATGCCGTCTATCAGCTCTCCAGGGCGGTGCTGGAGGACATTGAGGCGTCTCACAACCCCGCCTGCATGGAAAAACCACACAGACGTACCCAATCTCCCATTGGGAATTACTGCCCCGTCCAGACCAACCCAATCCGAACAGCCCCCCAGTGGGAGGGGCTCGAATGTTCGGCCTGAGTACTTCTAGTAACGTCAGAAGTACCACAAGTGTTAGGGGTCCGCAGCAGCAGCTGAAGGGGTCGGAACCCCTCCCCTACGGAGAAGTGTCGGCAATGGTGTTTTGGTGCAGCGTGGACAGTGGAAAGGATGCTGTCTGTGAACTCTCTCTATCCGTCGACTTTTGGCTGGCTGCCGGTTTATCCGAACCCTCTTGTGGGGTACTGGACCCCCCTCTGTGTGGGTGACAGTCTGCCTGTCCATTTGCTGGGATGTCTACTCTGGAAACTTAAGGACCCTGTCATTGCTGTAACATCGCTCCTGGATCTGGCCCCCCAGTGTCTCCTGTTGCCTCATCCTTCCTCCTGGAGATGTCCACTTGTAATGGGTAGGTACAAGATTCCCTCTGGATCGATGCTAAATCCCCTCCGTTAAGGAAGATAAGATAATGCCTCAACTCGAAGTGTAATTGGAGGTTAAAGCTACTAGTGCAGTAAAGATGAGGTTGTCTCTGGTGCCCTGTGCAAGGCCAATTTTTCACGTGTACAGTGGTTTTCATAACTTGACAGTTGCAAAAGAGTTCATTTATGGGAAACCAGAAGCCTGGTCACTCGCATGTGTACAGTCTTCTCCCTCCACAACCCTGAGAGTAGAATAGCGCTTCCTCCTTGCTAACTGTGGCATTCCTCACCTTGTGTTGGTTTTATCTGTTACCTCTTTCTGCGCAGCCGTGCTCTGTAGACAACAATCACGTTTATTGTCATTTTTCTATATATACAAGAAATGTAACATGGACTCATTTGTTTAATTAGTGTTTTGTGTAATTGTTTATTAAACTTACTGTTTATATAAGTAAGGCAGATTATCCGTCATTTTTGGTTAACTCTCAACTCCATCCCCCCCCCCACTATAACAGTTAATCAGGTTCTACTGTATAGTGTGTATAGAAAAAACACCTACAATGCTTAGTATGTTGTACAAGACATTAAAGTAAACATTTTTCAAGAAGGAACCCATATTTGGAAATACATGGTTTGGATGCTGGAGGATGTCAAAGCTGCGAACAGTTCGGATATGTTGATGGGTGTGCGTTCCATGTTTCATTAAAAAACCCAACAATAACATCACACTGTGCAGTAAATTCCAAAAGGGGCTCAAATTGTTCATCTCCTACTTGAATGCAGAGCGTACATCGGCGGTGCAGAGACAGCTGCACATGGTTAAATAAGTGTGGCAGTGTGCTCAGTATTTCAGTCACAGCGTGGATTCTTGCAATAAGGTCCTCTTCTGATGTTGCAGGGGTAGCATGCACCATAGTCATTATGGTATCCCACAGAAAATAATGAAGAGGTGGCCATGTCAAAGGTACCCCTCTACCAATCCATCGATTGGGTATGTGGCATCCAGGTGGTGCTGCATATTTGCATCAAAGTGAGCTGAAGCTCTGTCATGTTGCAGCCAGATTACCTGACGAACGTGTAGTGGCACTACATCAAATAGTATAGGAAGAACATCTCTGACAAAAGTGAGGTATGTCGATCCAGTTAGTCTGGTTGGCAGTAGATATGGTCCAATCATCTGGTCATCCCAGCCCATATGTTCATACTGAACCTGTATTGGTTACTTCTAACACTTGCGAACATGGAACTTTATCTGCCCAAACATAAACGTTGTGCAAACTTTGACACCCCACAGCGTCCAAACCATGTATTTCTGGACATCAGTTCCCTCTTGAAGAATGTTCACTTTAATGTCCTTCCCAACATACTAAGCATTGTCAGTGTTTTTTCTATACCCACTGTATATGTGATCAGTTTACCTAATACTTGATAGTATGTTTATGTAGCATATTGACCTCCAAAATAAACATAAGACTGACAATATTTTCTTCTCTCACTAATAAGATCCTATGTCATAATTACAACATATGTTAAGTTTAATTATTGACCTAACCTAACTTCTGAAATCACCTAAGGTATTTTATTAGGAACTGCTCAAGTTACCAGTTTAAAGAAAATTTGGAAAAACCTATCAATATTTTCCTATAATTTTCACTGTTCTTCAAATTTCCTCCTCATATTTCCATTTCAGTTTGATTGCAGTTGAATAAATTCTTTCAAACCCGCTTACTTTCATATTAGGTAGTCTCCTTAAATAGGCATAAATTATACTAATAGCCACTTTTTCCCAGTTTGATTGAATTTTCTACTGTTCTATTCATCTTCTGTTGTTATTTAACTTTACTGGAGTAAACTTCAACTTCACTATCCATCAGCTACCACCTCTCATCTCTTCTTTACAAATCACAAATTGGATTTGTATTGTGTATTTATTTCTATCTGCTATTTTTCTCCTGTAATATTACTCCTAAACTTTAAGTTAGTCCTACAATGGGTATAATAAATGAGTAACTGTCTTTAAATCAGATCCACAAATTCTTTAATATACAGAGTTAAATTAAATTAAATTGAGTTTTATTTATGGGCGCTCTTTAACTACTATGGTTCTTAGCGTCCTATTCTATATTGGGCGTGAAAGATCGGTAATTTTGCTCAGGAGCCTTTTTATCAGGCTTGAGGTTCTTTTACATGCCATAAATTTATAACACGGGACCACTGGCTTTACTTCCCTTCTGAAGGAAGCCATGCTAAGGATTTTTACGACTGAAAAAATCCATTGCGCTCCGTCAGGTTTGAACCGCGACCTTGGGAACTAGAGGCTAGCACGGTACCACTAGTCCATGGAGGACGACAATATACAGAATGTAATATACAATAATAATAATAATAATAATAATAATAATAATAATAATAATAATAATAATAATAATAATAATAATATACAATGTGCAGAAAATTGTAGAGTTGAAAGGTAAAACCAAACTAAGTATTTAGAGGTTAGGATTATGGGGTGGCAGATGCAATAGAATAGAATATTTATTTGTACTGAACAGCATATAAAAATGTAGATATGCTCATATGCACCTACATTTATATAAAAACCTAAAGCTATTTACAGTCTAGTACAATTTGAGTCTAATTTTTTCTTTATTTTAAGCACTACCTTGCACCCAGCACCCTGACCCTTTGGCTTTCAGTTAGCCCTTATTCTTTTCCTTCCTTTACCACTTCTCTTATTCCTACTTTCTGATATTCTCCTTTCTTTCACTCTTCCTGTTCCTCTCCCCTGGCTGTTTTTACTTTTCTTAACCACTTTTCCTTGAAAACTCACCCACAATCTTGCTTCTTTTTTCCCTTAACTGTTAACATTTTAGGGCTACCGTTTTGTCCCATTTCGAGTCCCAAACATCCTGCCTCCACTTCTGAAACTCTTTACATTCTACTATGTTATGTATTTTACTTTCCTTTTCTCCACATATGACATATGTTCTAGTTCTCTCCCTCTTAACCCTCCTAGGAACATTGCTCCTGTTCTCATCCATGCTAAACCTTCACTTTTCTGTCTGCTACTACGTCAACATAACCTTCTCTTACCCAATCTCTCTTAATAGACACAGTATAATATCAGGAGCACTGCATGAACATAGTTGAAGTTTGACTTTATGAGAAATCTTAATTTGCCAGTAACTCACATGAGAATGTCTCAACTAATGAGTACTAGACACACCTAGTGACAGTGTGTAGTACTGTGCAAGAGTGCATTTTGTTTACATCTGACATGCTTCACAATCAGAGTGTTTCTGATTTAATGTTGATGCATGTAGGGTAATAAAACGATTCTGGTTCCTAACCTCAAAATGCTTATTTTGGTACCTACTGTCTTTCTACTCTACAATTTTCTGCATCTAGCATAGCACTATAACTTCACTGTGAAAAATCTGTCACTGATATGAAGTTTTCACAAAGTTATCAATCTGCTTTACATAAAATTTATTCTTACCTGAAAGACCTCCAACATCCATCTTTTTCAAATTCTTGGCTTCAAGAATAACAACAGTTAGTTTGCCAGCTGTTGGTACATAGCGTAAGGAAAAGCAGATATCTCCCAACTTGTTTTCCTGCATAATTAATAATTACATTAGACAAGCATATTCAATGTTTAAGCTTCAGCCATATCAAAGAGCTTTCTTTATCTTTATTTTCCTTGTTTAATATTTGGAACTGAACTTTGCAACACAAGAAATTTATGTAAAAAGCAAACAAACAAAAAAAAACAACAAAAAACAAATACTCTCAAGGAGATGTGAAAATGGTTAATAATAGAACAGTAAAACCATGTAATTCTACATATAATGTAACATTTCTTATAAAAAATACTTTTAAATAGAAACACTTATATGAATTAATTGCACTCCTTCAGAAATTAAATCATGAAAATAAATTAGATGTACATGTAAACTGTGTATATATTTTTCTTATTTGTTTAGATAAGTATTAAGAAACACTGTAATGAAATACTAACATTGTGAGGAGAGCTCTTTGACATGGTATTAGTGTTTTATTCTATCTATGGAACTACTTCTGAACCTAACACACTACAGCACTACATGTCAGCAAGCAACTCTGTATCATCTATTATCCTAATGCTGCTCTCTGCTTCTAACTTTATAAAGGTACACTTATAATTCATTAGCACGTACAATGGCACATTAGTTTTAATTGAAAATGTATTAATAGTGGCTTGTATGACAAAAAATATAACCTGATATTCAGCTTCTGTTTTGAATTCTACTCTGTTCTTTTCATATGTAAAACTTTATAAGACTAGAGAATTAGGTGGAATTTTTCAGCTTTTATTGAGAATTATTTTATGGACTTCATATAAAACACTAAGTGCTTTTTTGTGTTTTTTTAATGTAATAATTTAGATAAATATTGCTTTTGAAAGTAGTAAATATTATGCCATTGACTGCAAGTAAGTGCTTTAAGGTTGAACCAACAAATATCTGTCTGTAGCCAAGCATACAATGCCATTAGCAAATTTGAGCAAGTATAATTAATGTGCCTGTCTCTTAAGGCTGATAAAATCAACTTAAACGACATAACTTTTATTTGTTGATTCAACACAAAAAACCAATGGAAGGACCATATTGTCACAGTAATGTGAACTTGTGAAACTCTGCTAGGGAATACCAACTAGGGAAAGTGTAGAATAAATTGTGACATGCATATAAAAATAAACAGGAACAAATGTTACTTTTACAAATATAAAAGTCTGCTTTTCGATGTTTCAAAATGGTTTGTCCTTTGCATTCTTCTGCAGTAAATGTAAAACATTATTATCTCAGTAATGAATAAAACTTCAAATGGTAGTTTCATTGCTTCTGGCAACAGTATGGAGCACCGTCCAATAAGGTCCCCAGCGGAAGAGCTAGTTACATTCACATGACTATCATTTATTTTAAATAGCTTCTACAAACTATTCCTATTAAAACTTATTTTTCCATCTACTTCTTGTTGATAAATGTTTACAGAAACAGTTTTATTATGCATTTCATTGTAGGCAATGCAGAGTATTGAAAAATCCAAACAACAATAACTGATATCTTAGAAATGGTTAATGCCACAAAAAAGGCTCTAGGAAACAAATTGTGTGTTTTTAATATTTGTTGTGTACTACGTTTTGTCTACCTCTTACTAGTTATACAAAATTCGTTCCAAGTGAAGGGAACTTCACAGATTATTTATTCCCTTAAAATTCAAAGCATAAATTCTTAAATACTCATATATGGTGTTTTAATTAAAATCTTACAGCCATTTTTGAGAAAATCAAAAATAATCAAAATTGTTTTATACAAAGGGTAGTTTAGGGTGAGAGAATTTTCTTGAAAATCTTTGTCTCAAATCCTGGGAGATACAACAATAAATAATAATAATAATAATAATAATAATAATAATAATAATAATAATAATAATAATAATAATAATAATAATAATAATAATAATAATAATAATAATAATAATAATAATAATAATCTTGTAGCGCTAAAGTCCAAATGGGACTGAACCTACCAACCAGACTGTCGGCCTTACGCCCACATATGTATGGCAGAAATGGACGATCATCCAACTGATAAGTGGAGGTGACCTGCATCTCCGAGCCAGAATGTTGGCTTTCATGGGCAGGATTGGTGCCTATCACAACCCCTCAGTTTCCTGGCGATGCTCAGTAGGCACTGGTCATATACTGGGACTTAAAAGCCGCACCTCCATGGGTGGGATTAAACCCGGTTGCATTCCATGGCTGGGAACCAGAGCTCAATACACTAGCCCATAGCGCAGGGCTCTTAGGGAGGTACTGACCTTAAATACCAAGTTTGGCATTTAACCATCTTTACGTTTTTGAGTTATGTTCTTCATAGACACACAGGCACACCTTTTTCAGGGGGCCTCAAAACATGTATTTATATTGAAATGTTTACATCAAACTTTTGAGTGGAATGCAATAGGTACTTTCTCTATGCACTAAGTAGGTGGTGGAAGTAATAAACAAATAAATACCTGATATTGAACTCATATGATGCATAAGAGAGGGGATGAGACATTCAGACAATAAAGACAGTGTAACACGAAGATGGTATAGCCTAGCAGACGTTTCAGTTATCCAACTATAATGATACACAATCTACTATTGCATACAATGACAATAACACTGACATATACCATACGTACACCAAATTGTATTAGCGTGAGGAAAGTTCTGGACATCACAAGTCTAAGAAAATATATATGTATATATAGATATATATAGGTGGATACCATGGAATATCTGTTGCCTACTATGCACTCCACAACATCCAGCATGGAATTTCTAATCGTAAACACTACAAAGGCACACGCACACACACACTCACTCACACTCTTTTTGTTTACTTACTCTCCCCCTCATATAAACCAGGACTGGACTGAACAGGCCTCTTGAGTCTTAATACGTAATATAAACACCAATAAAAATTAACGTTTTAAAAGCAATTATGTGCAAGATTTTTACAACTGCCAATACATTTACTCTCAAGTAATTTGTGTTTGCATGTGTTGACAGATTTTATTCAGAGCAAATCAGCATATGGTCTGAAGTACAACAGTCACAAGTTGATATTTTTTGTAATGGTGATGGGATAAACAGGCCAGTCCAGCCCAGGTTCAACATGTATAGACTTATACTAAGTTTCTTTTAATATTACAATGATCACAATAGCAAATACATCATGATAGAAAACTATTACCATTGTTCACTGCCCTACATTAAATGCTCTGAAAAACATTACTGTCAACAGAATTTGTATTTAAAATAATTAAAGGTCAAGTTGACAAGTTCAGTTCAGTCTTTAGTACAAGACACACCAGATGCATTACATAACAATTGCCTGTGGTTCAACTTTACAATATTTCAAAATACCACTTACTTTCAATTTTCATGTCTATTTTGAAATTTACAGTAGCATGCTGTAATGAGTGGTAATAGGAATCTATATTCAAGTTTTTCCTGAAAGTGCACTTCAAGTTATTGTTTCCTTTAGTTGTAAAATCACTTTGCATTAGGTGTTTAGCAAAGGCACAGATTAAAATATTCTTGGGACTATCTTCCTGGCTAAAGCAACTAAGACTCTTCTATGTTGGGGAGGTCTGAAGCTACAGGGTAGCTCAGTCTTGCTAAACAACAGTTCACATCAAAGCAATCATAAACAATCAAATTTCTAGGCATTGTGTTAGACAATCATTTAAAATGGATAAAACAATACTATTAGAACAATATACTCACTGAGGTATTTAAAAAACTATAGTGATGTTAAAACACTAAAACTGGTGTATTTTGGATGCATCTAACCTCATTTAACATATGGTATGATAATATGGGGGAGTGCTGCAAGAACTTATTTAAATTGAATTCTCATTCTACAAAAGAAATGTATTGGACTGATAAATAACTTGAAACCAATGAAAAACTACCATCATTAATGAAAACATTTTCACCATTTATTCTCTGTATGTCTACAGAACTGTAATACATACAATAGAAAAGCGAGTATTAACAAGGAACAATCAAGTACAAGAAATAACTGCATTTATTTTAGACACAGTACAAATATAACTAGCTCTGGGAGGAACATTAGTATGAGAGCAGTAATTTTATTTAACAGATTGCCAGTGGCACCTCAAAAATGTGTTTCAAATGTAAACTAAAGAAGTATCTATGTTTATATAATCTAACTGAGGGTGAACAGCCAGTGTGATGTGTTCTTTCACATCTTGTAAGTCATATTGACTATCTTAAATGTAGCTGCTTTATATTCTCTATGTCAGATTTTACTATTATTATGAAACTGACATGTCCAATGTTGACTTTGCACTGTACAAGCAATTTACTGGATCAACAAACTATTATTATTATAAACTATTCTTACAAACTCTTTTTCACTGTCTACTTCTTGTTAATTGAAATAAAGTTTCATTGCACACTTATACATTTCTTTGTAGATATAAGAATACATTAGGCTAAAGTGATGTCAGATTTTTTAAAAGGAAAAATGTGATATCTTTGAAATTCTATGCTCTTTGCACCACCACGAGAAAAGGCAAATAGCGACTTACCACTTGAAAAAGTAGAAGTAATTGAAAATTCAAATGAATAACAAAGAATATCTCAGAAATGGTTAATGCTACAAAACATTTTGACATAACATGTGCTTTAACAAGATCTGCACAAACTCGGTCGCAAAGGCATGACTTATGAACGGAGGCCTATGTTCAAATCCTGCCAGAACTTTCTCAGTCCTCATAACTGACAATTGCTGGCGGAGTAGACTAAACTTGGGTCTGGGATGTTTCCTTCCCAATTATCATCAGTGTCCACCATCTGTGGTACCATATGCAGTAACAATGGGTGTTAACCGCTACTTAAATCTGTCGTGTTACATTCACATGACTATCTCTATCCTCTGTCGTTTATTAGTGGGTATACAAATTATTCTTACGAAAGTTTATTTTTATATCTACTACATTTTAATCCATATAAACCTTTACAGAAATATTTACATTACACATTTTGTTATAGATACAAAGATAACAGTGATAGTAAAAGGTTTAAGAACTGGACGCTATATGCTGTTTCGATGACATTGAGAGAAACAAATGAAAATCAATGAGACAATAAGAATGACAAAGTATTGAACAAATCAAATCATTAATAATGGATATCTTGGAAATGGATGCCACAAAAAAAGTTATTTGAAATATATTGTGTGTTTTTTCACATTTGTTGTGTAGTACGTTTTCGTCTATCATTTAAGGTTTACCAGTTATACAAGATTATACAAAATTCCTTCCGAATGAAGAGGAGTTCACAGGTTATTTCCATAAAATTTAAGATATACACTTTATGTCATGTAAGCAACCTTAATATTTTAGTATATAATACCAATTATATGGTATTTTAATTAATATCATTAGTAACATATTTTAGAAAATAAAAACTTTCAAACAATGTTACATGTAAAGGGTAGTTAGGGTGGAAGGAATCTTTGTGTCATACCTTTGGAAAGTACTGAATCTAAATACCATGTTTAGTATTTATCTGACTTTTCGTTTTTGAGTAAAAAAAAAATATACATGCACACATTCTACTTTTTTCTAAAAATGCTTTTTTTTTTTAATTCAAGGAGCCTCAAAACATGTATTTCCGGTGAAATCCTGGTATCAAATTTTTGGGTGAAATCTGTAGTAAGCCTTTGTCTATCTCTTATGGTTTAGTAGTTATACAAAAGTCACTTCACATGCTATTCCCAGAAAATTCGACATATGCATTTCATTTGTCATATAGATATTTTAAACTTATGGTAGATTAATAAAAAAAAAGTTAGAGGCAGTTTCTGGGTAAAGTACAGTTTGAGGTCAGAGGATTTGTTTGAAAATCTTCATGCTGCATCCTTGGAAGATGCTGAACTTAAATACCAGGTTTGGTATTTAAGCAACTTTTTGTTTTTGAGTTATTATGTTTATGGATGACACGCATACAGGCCTTTTCCTAAAAATGTATTTTTTGGATTCAGGGAGCTTCAAAATGTGTATTTTTAGTAAAAACTTGGCATAAATGTTTGTGTGGAATACAATACATCCTCTATTTTCTTCAGGTAAATGTAGAAAAATTAATAAGATCATAAATGAATGTGCAGTGTTGAACTTTTGCTGATGCGAATACTAATGTGATATCATTTGCTTTTATGGATTTTTTGACAAATAAATCTAAAAGTTATACATTTTTAAGGGAGTCTATATGATTTACTCTTAATTTCAATCAAATTCTCTTAAGGCTAATGTTAATAGAATCTCTGCAGTGGTGAGCACAGCAAACAAGAGAGCAGTCACAGCACTGTCTTTGCTGCTCAGACCTCAATAAAATTATAAATGAATCATTATTCACAATGAACCATGTGCTACTTTAATGATCCAGACATCACATTTAGACTGCTGAGAGCAAAAATCAATGATAATTTTGTTTGATTCACATTGACATTAAGATTTATTCACCAATAAATGATTGGTGAAATAAATTATACATAAATTTACAGTTTAACCACAAATATCAGGAGAGGTACTACTATCAATATATAAAGTTTTAGCGTATACTTTTAAAAAGTTAATAATTATTTGCTTTTGCTATTTTACATTCTTCTACCATATAGAAGGCGTTCTCAATAAGAACTTGTTCTATTTTATAAAACTAATGATTAAAATGAAGTGTTTAAAACAGTGGAGCATGTCAATAAGATGTTAAAACACTGTTAGCTGATTTATACATGAGCAAATTAGAAATGCATGTTACCAAAGCATTCCCATACATATTTAAAACATGGTTTAGATATGTTGATGACATCTTCGCTATCGTTCCTAAAAAACTAGCCCAGGATGCCTTAAAACTATTAAATCTGCAGGACAAATCTATAAAATTTACGATTGAAATAGAGCAAGATGGATGGCTAACTTTTCTTGACTTAAAAATTATGAGAAATATGGACAGAATAGAATATGGAATTTACAGGAAACCAACACACGTAGATTTATATTAAAAACAACAATTTCAACCCAAAAGAACATCAACATGGCATTTTTCACAGCCTGATATACAAATTGGTTAACATCCTGTTAACTGTAAAGGAATATAACAAAGAACTGGAGTACATTAAATATGTCGCAGATCTGAATGCTTTTATGGCCAGCTTTGTTACAAAAATCATCAAAAAAACATAGAACACGAAAAACTATTAAGGACGTTAGCACATTAAATACAGGAGACACACAGGGAAGATTCTGCAAATTCACATACCATCCAAAAGTGTTCAACAAATTCAGCAAGATTTTCAAAGCTTATAACATAAAACTGGCTCCACAAAATAAATACAGTGTGAGAAATTTGCTCAACCATCCTTTAAAAAATACTACTCCGAGTAATTATCAGAAATTTACTGCATCAATTGTGAAGATTGTCATAAAATATATGTTGGGAAGACAAAGAGAAGTTTGGAAACCAGATTAAAAGAACATTTCAGAAATATAAAATATAAACAGACAGATAAATCTGCCGTAGCCCACCATTTTTGGTCACATAATCATAATATTAGTCACAAAATCAAACTTTTAAAATCAGCCAAGAACCATAGTGAATTAACGGTATGGGAAAATATACACATCATTAAAAACATAAATCGAGCCATGAATTTTAAAAAACCAGTGATGGACGACATCTTACGACTGACCAGCAGAAAGACAGGCACACCAGGCAACAAGGAAGTGGAAGAAGTTACCTGACACGTACATCAGTCGGCCAGCTCGCTGAGGATGAAGAGCACGTCTCTTCGATACATTTTCGAATAGAATTTTAAGTGGAGCAACAAGTGTTTTAACATCTTGTTTTATTTTGTTCGTTTTGTTATATTTTTGCTGCTTCCTCATCTGTTTCTTTAATCCAGTGAGGTAAATTATTGTATAAACCTTTTGCATTCCTCTGAATACATTTATTTTCTAATGAACATCTTATTTGTTTTTAAAGTATTTTTTCTTTGTTGGAGTGTTATATTTATCAATATCAGTATTTTTTTCTTCTTTAGGGGTATTTACAACATATTTTATACATTTGTATATTTACAGATAAAGTAGTCTTAATATATTGAGCTTTTTTATAAGCGATGCTGCAGGTATTCCCTTTTGAATATTTTTACCAATTTTTATTGCTCTTTACTGTAACCTAAATATTTTTAATACATGCTTCTTCCTGACTGACCTACATAAAATAATCCCATAACTCATATGTGAGTGTTTAAATGCGCAATATAGTTACTCTGGTTTATTTTCTTCAATTCCTGGATTCTTTTCATTCTGTAAAACAGTGAAGTTCTAGCTGTTCTCAATATGATAAACTAATTGTGTGATTGGAAATAATTTTTAATTAAGCTGGTTCTCATATATATATATATTACTTTGTGGCAAATGTTATACTCGATGCACCTCAGAAAACAAACTTTGATCATTTCCTACATTATTCTGCAGCAAATGTTTACGCTGAGTGAACATTAGGAATACAAATGTTGATCATTTCCCATATTCATCTGTGGCAGATGTTTATATTCAATGCACGTTAGGAAACAAACTTGGATAATTTCCTATATTACTCTGTGGCAAATGTTTATACTCAATGTATTCAATGCACATTAGGAAACAAACTTGGATAATTTCCTATATTACTCTGTGGCAGATGTTTACACTCAATGCACATTAGGAAACAAGTTTGGATCATTTCCTGTATTACTCTGTAGCAAATGCTTGTACTCAATGCACATTAGGAAACAAACTTGGATCATTTCCTATATTACTCTGTGGCAAATGTTTACACTCAATGCACATTAGGAAACAAACTTGGATGATTTCTTGTATTACTCTGTGGCAAATGTTTACACTCAATGCACATTAGGAAACAAACTTAGAACATTCAGATAACATTGAAGCATTTGAATATAAATACCTTAAAATCTTGTATTTATTACTTTCACATGCAAAAGGAATGTACATAAACAATCTAAAGATCAGTGGTTATAAAGCATTTTCTTCACTGTTTGCAAAGAAAGTATTTTAGTCAGTCTGCCTTTATTTTCCTTTGCTTTACAGATCATATGTTATTTACTTTTTATTTGATAAAGGCAATAGAAGTCAAATTGTGTATCCTACAGTGTAAAATACAGCAGACTTTTCATTTTTTGTCATAAACATTCCAACATTCATTTTTAATTTTATTGAGAATTTGCATTTGGAATACAACCATCTGGTGTATCTTGTGCCACATTCAACCACAAACTGCTACCAACAGAACACTGAAAGTACGTGGGGTTTACACAAATAGGCTGTTTATTGAGTGCTATGTGATTTTGACTGGGAAATGTTTTCCTAGAAAAAAAACTAAAATAAGTATTAAAAAAACTGCACAGATTATCTTTATTTATGAATAATTTGTGATCTAATTTCTATTACATTATGTGTGTGAGATGGAGTGCAGCAAAAATCATTTAATTATTGACTTGTGAAACATGGCATATCTACATTTTCAGCCCCAAAAAAAAGGAACAACATTCATGATTTTCAAAGAATGACAGAGAGCATGCAGATAAAATATAGCATTTTGAATACTGTTAGTCATATTCATGCTTCGTAGAGAAACATTATTATTAATATTGCATAGCAGAAGACTAGAAACAGGATGTGTTTTATCATTAAACAATGATGAGACAGTAATTTAACACCAATATCACTACAAGATTTTAACTTGCTTAAACATAATTCATGTTCATCATCAGCAACTATCCAACTGACTAGATCTTCTAGTTGTGGTTGTTGTATGTGTAGGGTCCCAGAGTCCTAATTGTGGTGGGACAGTACAAATTTAAGACATTTGTACTATGTCCAACCTAAATGCTACTTTTTGAAAACATAGTTTCATTTTTATGTCTTTGTAGATATTGCGACGCAGCTATTGATAGAAAAACAGAGTGGCTGTCTGTTATAAGATACATAACTTGGTGATACAGCCATTGTTGCATGTGCTAAGGACTTTAGTAATATAAATGCTCTGTGATTGTGGTTTGAAATAAAGTTGTGTTGTGTCATCAAACACTGTATGATGCATGTGTATTTTCATATGTTTTAAACTGTGAATTTCCATTTCTTGTTTGTGAAGATGACAACATTGACAAGGTGAGATGTATCAGTGTTTTTATATAAATCATGGTGGTAGAAATGACATATTGAAACGTATAAAATTGTAAGATACACAAACTTATTTATCTGGACTAGGTAGGGCCGATAATCTGGAATTAATGAAAATCCGGAAACAAACTACTAAGTGAATATAAACCTTGATGTGCAATAATGAATTTTGCATCACTGCAATAGAAGAGGAGAAAAGAATTGAAACCTGCCAGACGAGAAGTCTACGATTGCCATTAGAGCTAATGAAACATAATCTCACGCACTAATTTTGTTGTTCTATGCTACTTTCAGTGCCAACAATACAACCACATACATTCATATGTATTTATCAAAGGTCACACATACTTTTGAGGTGAAAGATTAAGCAAACATCAATCTGAATTAATGAGGTCCAGATAAACAAGGTGTTGTGTACTCCTACACACGAGTGTGAATTCTGTTTTGGGGTGGGGAGTTCAAGATTGCCTGAAGCAGTTCCCCAAATTTTCACGTGAATTCCTAATAACTTCTTTTCCTAAAAAAAGTCTTAATTTATTTATTAAATGTGAAATATTTATATTAAAGTACGTTATCTCATAATTTTGCCTTTGGTGGGGCATAGTGATTAGTAGCCTAATTATTTCTCATGGTCTAGGGAGGGAAATTGCTCCCTATAACTCCCATAAATAATGCACCTGCTTCTACAGATCCATGGTTCTGCCAAATACAACCCATCTACATCGATGAGGAAATTACCTAGACAGATGCCATTGCAAGTTCATCTGTAAGTTAAAAATATGGTTATATAGGTCTATTTATATTTGTTATTATCATCTTTTACTTATTCGCTCTTTGAGTATATGTCCACTCTTTCATTCTAAAATTATGGGATCCCTAGTATGTGGTAACATCCTGTGGTTGAAAGAGCAATTCCCAGAGAGAATTTTCTGGTGGCAAATCAAAATTCAATGTTTGTATCCTGTTTTGTATGATTAGAATTATCTGGCTGGTTTCAACATGGTCTACCAATCATAAAATTGTGTCAAAAACTAAACTGTTAAAATCAGCAAGATATGCAACCAAGCTCGACACATAGCAGGAAATTCTAATTATAAAAAACAGGATACACACAATGAATTTTGATTTTCCCCAGAAATTTTTTTCTGGAAGTTCATCTCTCACCCGCAGGATATTTTTAAATCAGACCTGCTAATTCTTAAATACACTGGGTGCAGAAAATTGTAGAGTAGAAAGGCATACTAAATCAAGTATTTTGAGGTTAGGAACATGGGGTCACAGATGCAATAAAATAACACGAGTGTGCATGACTTTATGAGACATATTCATTTGCTAGTAACTGAAATGACAAGTGTGTACTGGTACACAATGAAACACTAACACATAATATATAGTGTACACACCTAGTGACATGTACAAAATTGCTTTTTGTTTACATTTGATATGACACAAACAGGTTTAATGCTGACGCATGTAGTGCAATAAAAAAGCTTCTGCTTCTTATTTTGTACTGCCTTTCTAGTCTACAATTTTCTGCACATTATTTTTCCGCACCCTGTATACATTTTAATGTATGTATGTGGCTGACAGCAAATGGAATAAAAAAGTCATGCACAGTCGCAGTGATTCTGACCAACCTAGGAACTATTAGATCTAACCAGTCGGATATATGCTGATGGTAAAGTCAAAGCATCTCTAAAACATGTTCAAGTACGTTAAAATTGAGTGTTGTTATTACTTACTCATAATTGGTTTATTATTATTATTATTATTATTATTATTATTATTATTATTATTATTATTATTATTATTATTATTTTGAGTCCCTTTAGATGATAGGATTAGGAATGTCAATAAAATTAATGAAATTATTTAGGCTTGAAGTACATTCATTATAAAGCCCAAAGAAAAATTTTCATTTCCATAACTAGCTTAGGACAGGTGTATATTTGAATGAGCAACAGAATTTGCCCTTCAGAAGTAAATGAAGAATATGGAGCTACAACAAATGTGTACATGATATGTTATTTATCATTTGAAAATATTCAATTATAGAACTATTCTGCAGGTACCTGCTAGAATTACATTTCCTTTATGCTTCTTCATAAGTCAGTAATATGAAACTGTGTAGTGTTATGAGCTGAACAGTTTCAGACCTGTCTTTTTATTCAAGTATTCCTGTTTCATTATTGAGTTGTTATTAGTCCATTATCTTAATCATATGTTTTACAACACTGTGTGAACATATTCACTCCCTGTTCGACCTGAGTGGATTAGACTAGTGCGTATAAGTGTTCAACTTGCACAAGCAAAATGCATTAGAAGATTGAGTGTTAGTAATTCAATATGAATGTTTCACAATTTAAATAACTGATAACTCTTTGGGACTATTTGTCTAAATAGGGGCTCCTGAAAGGGATTACAAACATTGTAAAAGGGTGAAATGAAATTCAGACAGCTGGGAAGTTGTTCTAGTTACATGGATAAAAGCAATAAATATCAGTTCAACTATGCATTCTACTGAAACAATTGAAACCAAATCTAAATTTGGTGGCAAAAGTTGGATATGTAGCATTCACATGACTTTCTCTATACATTTCATTGTACCATATAGTAGGTAGAACAATAGATTTTTAAAGAGCATGTTCCTATGTGATGCCTTTGAAATTAATTGTTCTTTGCACGACTACGGAAAAAGAAAGAAAAAAAATTATAATAATAAAAATGAACAGTGACTTATCACTTGTAAAAGAGAAGAAGTAATTGAAAGTTCAAATGAATAACAAAGAATATTTTGGAAATGCTTAATACCGCAAAAATATTTTATTTTGCATAAATTGTGTGCTTTAACAAGATCTATATATTTTTTTTCTGTAGTAAGATGTTGTCTGCCTCTTTTATTTTACCAATTATACAAAATTGGTTCAGATGAAGAGGATTTCAGAGATTAATCCCAGAAAATTCAAGATAAACATTTCATTTTTCATGTAAAAATCTTAAACACATGGTAGTTTTATTCAAACTGTTACAGCTATTTTTGAGAAAATAAAAAGTAACGAAAAATTTTCCATGTAAAGGATAGTTTAGAGTTGGGAGGAATTTTCTTAAAAATGTCATGTAGCATCTTTGGAAGAAACTTCGTTTTTCAGTTATTGACAGACACACATGGACCTTTTTTTTTATTCAGGTGAAATCTTGGTATTGAATTTTTGGGTGGAATGCAATAGGCAAGTAGCAGTGGAGAAAGCTAAAAATTTAATTTTTACTGAAACACTACAGTAAAATAACACTCCGAGAGGTACATTTTAGTAAATGTCTACACATATGCTATGTGTTTCTTGTTTTCCCAGCTATTTTCATATCTGTTGATTTACAAGATGGTAAATGTAAATAGGCGACTCATATATAAGAAATCCTTTTATTAATTTTTGTATAGAACAGCACTATCGCTGTTAATGGTGGAGTTTCTTTTTACAGTTTCTGAGTATAACAGCTAATTAGCATGGTTAAGTTTATTGCAGTAATACTGATAACATAATTGCAATAAACTGGTTTGTCACAATAATTACATTCCATAATTAAATTACAATTTTATATTGTTATCAAAGGAGAATTAGTTATAGAAATTGATGCTCACTTTCAATTCATTTATTGTAATACTATTAACTTATAACCATGTATAGAAATTTTGTTCTTTATATAACATTTTTGTTTATCGAGTTTCTTAGTGGATTTAGAATTGCTTGGAAGCAATTATAAGGGCTGAGGGCTGTGGAACTTTGTTCTTTTTTTTCTTTCTATTTGTTCTCATTTTATAATTTACAATGTTAACTTCTATTGAGTTTTAAAGAAAATTAAAGCAAATAGCTACTTAGCAAACATGTATACCCACATAATTGCAGAAGCTTAAATGAAAGCAGGCATTGCTTCACTACACAAGCATACATTGCACATACCATGCAGAGCATTACAGAAGCCAAAAGCCACTAAGCTCCCAATTTTATCTTACAATTATTTAATTTTTAAGCTTTTGCTGTAATTTCTCACACCTGTTTTATTTCTGTCTTTTTTTTTTCTTTTCTTTCTTTTTTTTTTGTTTGTTGTTGTTTAACATACTAGATTGTTCTTGATACAAAAATACTTACGTGTGATTTTTGTTTGATTTTTTGAAGCAGCATGCAAATGAGTCGAAGGGCACAACCATATACACAGGCCAAAAGCAGAGCAGAGTAAATTTGGGGGAAAAAGAGAGAGAAAGAATCAACATGAATAACTGCTCCGATCCAAACGACCGAATACTGGTATTGTATTTGGGTTTGATGTTGAGCCGAGCAGTGTGAGACTGCCTGCGCAGATGGGTTTTCCAATATGACTCATACTTTTGCTTCATCCACAAAAAGTTAGCATTTAACAAGATACATGTGAAATTAAAAATGTACCCTATAGAATATCTTTGTTAATGAGGCTGAACTTTTGCTCCTAAATGCCTTAAAATTTTGACTTTAAGTACAGTAGAATTTCATTGAAACCCATTTTGAATCACTTTAAAATATGTAGAATAGAAGAGGATAGAAGTTTTGTTGTCACATCAGTTTGCAATAGAAAGCAAATACATGATTCGTCAGGTTAAAGATATTAGAGAATTATATATACAAGTTTGCTTACATACTACCTCTTCTTCTTTCTCTGTTTACCCTCCCCATTGTTAGGGCTTATACCCCGCAGGACTTACAAGCAGGTGCCTGGGGTCAGATACCTGTTGGGAAGCACAGACTTGGACCAGAGAGAAGAGCCAGCATGGGTGATCAGCCTGAACCCTTCCTTCAGAAGGGAAGTAAAGCCAGTGGTCCCATGCTGTAGATTTACAACATATAAAAAATCCTCAAGCCTGATAAAGAGTCCTCTGAGCAAAATTTCCAGTCTTTCACGCCCAATACAGAATGGGACGCTAAGGACCATAGTAGTTATTAGTATAGTATTTTATTGTGCTAAGACACAGTGTCTATAAATAAAACTCAATTTAATTTAATTTAATTTAGCCCGAACCCTGGTATAAGAGTGAGGAAGTAGGTGATATGAAATGGGGGTGAAATGAATGGAAGGAAAGGTGATGAAGGAGCAATTAGGAAAATTAATGGTGGGGGAAACCGGAGAACCCTGTTGCTTGAATACTAAATTAAAAAATATGAAGCAACTTGTCATATGCTAGAATGCTAGATAAATACTAAAACAATGTGAATGTTTTGAACAATTATATTAACATTAAAGATACAATTTAGGGCCATAAAACTATTTCAGAATGCATCTTCTATACCTGGTCATTAAGTAAAGTTCTGTAACAACTTTAAACGTGGATAGCACAACAAAGAATGATAGTATTCAAAACATTTTCATACCATTTATTAACCATAATACTATGAATACAAAGAACAGATAGTTACTCAAAGTGTCCTCCTTTGGAGGTCACATAGGCTTTCAGATTTTGTGGGCAATCATCTATAGCGACACGTACATTTATGTCCAAATTTTGCACTGTTTGCTTCAAATCTCATTTTAGGGCCTTCAGATTTCTGTGTCATGACGAGCAGCTTTACTCTTGGTGATGTTGTCCCATAGTTGGTAATCCAGTCGATTCAGATTTGGACTTCCCGATGGCCAATCTTGGTGCAAAGGACAATGTTCCCGAGCTTATAGCGCACAAAGTTTGGCCATCTGGAAGTCCAGATCTGAATCCGCTGGATTACCAACTATGGGACATCATAGAGAGTAAAGTTGCTTGTCACGACGCAATAATCTGAAGGCCCTAAAACGAGATTTCAAGCAACCAAAGCAGAATTTATACACAAATGTCGTACATAGATGATTGGCTGCTCCATTTGAAAGCCTGTGGGGTCTCCAAAAGAGGACATTTTGAGTGACTATCTGATCTTTGTGACAGAACGTAGGCTTTCACGGCTGGAGTCAATATAAGTAGAAATTATTTCCAGACTGTTATGTGGTGGTCTGCTGCAGATAGATGTTCCAGACGTTTCATCCACAACTGTGGTGGACATCCTCAGTGGCATGGTCGAAGTCGGCAGTTGCGGAACACACCATTGAAACAGAGGGTAAGCACATCATTAAGTTCCAGGACACGAGCATCCCTTCATCTATCACACACTACCATGCCTGATTATAATGCGAAGCTAATGAAATTTACAAAACATCCAAACAATTTCAATAGGAAAGAAGAAGCTCTAACTCAACAGCAATTGGCATCCAGTCACTGACAGCAAGAAACGTCATATCACAGGAGAAAACAAAGCGAACCTATCAGAAGGGAGCAGCAGCACGGATGGAGCCAGCTCCCTCGCACCAGCATCTGGACCAATCAGCAGAAATATAGCAGGACGTACAGTCAACACTTCAGATGCAACGCAATTCTCCGAGAAGACTTTGACCATGCCACTGAGGATGTCCACCACAATTGTGGACGAAACGTCTGGAACATCTGTCTCCAGAAGACCATGGCATAACAGCCCGGAAATAATTTCTAGTTATATTTGTTCTTTGTAATGTAATGTAATTCTTTTTTGAGTGTTGAGGTTTTACAATTCATTTGGGCATGATCGGCATCGAGCCCTGGCTCTTTTTGCCGATCATACTCAAGCTTATTTATTTTTTGTACAACTTCTTACACTTCTTTTACATAGCTTTTACCATTTTTCATATATCTACCCTATATTATGTACAAATATTCATTAACCTAATTGCTACCTTGGTTTGCTTGGCACCCAGGCCATTTGCCTCCCAGCTAGCCTTCAACCCTTTCCTCTTTACCTTAATTATTCCTCTCCTCCGCTCTGTCTTCTACTTTTGCACTCCTTACTTTTCTTGCCCACATTTCTTTTAATTTCTGTAAAATCCCACCTATACTTCTAATCTTCCATTCTTCCTTCCTTGTTAACATTTTTACAGCTACAATTTTCTTCTCTATTTTTTCCCATTTTTTCTCCCAAATCTTTTTTCTCCATACTGCTAATTCCTTGCATTCTATCATATAATGTTCTATACTTTCTTTCTCACCACACATTTCACATATTCCTTTTGTGCCACCTCTTATCCCACTTAGTAAAATTGTTCCTGTTCTCATCCAAGCTAGTCCTTTTTCTTGCCTGTTACAGTAATCTACATATAGTTCTCGTTGCCAGTCTCTTTTTATTTGTTTGTAAAATTGAAATAATTTTTTATTTTCTAAACTTCCCCATGTCTCCTGCCTATTTATATCTTCTAGCCTGAATTTTACCTGTTTGCCTACATTACTTTCATTTCTTATGTTCTTTGTATTCGTAGTACTAGAGTTCACAAATGGTATGAAAATGTTTTGAATACTATCATTCTTTGTTGTGCTACCCACATTTAAAATTGTGGCAGAACTTTTAATTTTATGAATTGTGCTGCATAAACAAACCAAGTCAATGGATTTACTGAAAATTATCCAAAAGCAATACACAGTTTAAATAAATTATCCTTTCGCAAGAAATAGAGAGCATACTTCCTAGTTGCACTTTTAGTTTCTTTAAACTGAAATTTCCTCATTTGATGTATAGTTTATTACTATAGACACATTACTTCTATTTTAAAAATGATCTGCATCTGTCACGTTGTACTGTGAATTTTGCACCACTTCACAGAAAAAAGTCACAATTCCTACACACTTTGGAGGTGAACTTTTGGGAAGTTTAACTCTACAAATTGGTACTACTGTTAAATATGGTAGCTTCTGTGTGCTCAAGCCATGTGGTTTCTACATTTGCAAATATATGAGGTGTGATCAAAAAGTAATGGGAATTTTTGTTTTTCTTCAAGAATTTTTATTTAATCATCATAATCAACTTTGTCCCCTTCAAAGTAATCCCCCTCAGATATAATACACTTGTGCCAGCGCTTTTTCCGATCTTGGAAGCACTTCTGGAACCCACTTTTTGTTATGGTGTTCAGCTCCTTTAGCGATTATGTTTTTATCTCATCAATGGTGGCAAAACGTCGTCCTTTCATGGTTCTCTTCAGCCTCGGGAATAGAAAGAAGTCGCAGGGGGCCATGTCCAGCAAATATGGTGGCTGAGGCAGCATAACATTTTGTGTTTTGCCAAAAAGTAACGAACAAGCATTGAGGTGTATGAGCGGATGCATTATCGAGATATAATTTCCACAAGTGAATGTCACAATTCTGACCATTGTTGAATTTTTTTCGGTTTTGGCTCTTCAGACAGTTTCCATTGGGACGATTGGGCCTTAGTTTCGACATCATACCCATGTTCTGTCACCTGTTATAACCTTCTTTAGAAGTTCTAGATCATTTTCAACTTCATTCAGCCATTCCTGAGCGATGTCTACGTGACATAGTTTTTGGTTGAAATTCAACAATTTGGAACAAACTTTGCTGCTACACGTTTCATGCCCAAAATATCCGAAAAAATTGTTTGGCATGAGCCAAAGGATATACTGACATCATCAGCAACCTCTCTGATGGTGATTCGGCAATTTTCCCGAACCATTTTCTTTACTTCTTCCACATTGTAGTCAGTAATTGATAAGCTAGGGCATCCAGGGTGGTCATCACGTCTTCTTGACCCTCTTTTAAAAGTTTATACCACTTGTAAACTCTTGTCTTACTCCTAGTAGTTTTGCCAAAAGCCACAGTCAACATTTACAATGCAGTGCTGCACTTTATTCCTTTTTTCAAGCAAAATTTAATGCAAATTCTTTGATCCATCTTTTATAAAGTAAAAATTTGCAGAACACTCAAAAACACATATATCATTTTTAACTGTCAACAATAACTAAATATTCAAAACAGCTGAAAATGCAAACACACATCAGGAACATGTGCACCAACAAGATAAAATAGAAGTTTTGAACATCGGATGTATAAAGCTCGCGAAAATAAAAAATTCCTGTTATTTTTTTATCACACCTTGTATGTGAGTTTGATTTCTTAATTTTTACTTTGAACAGCTTTTTCTGTCATGACATTTTCTGGTTTAAATGACCCATTTTCTGAGAAACTATTGTAGATAGTTAAGTTAAATTTTAGGATAATAAAAGCAATCTCCAAGTACTGTTGTGGATCTGCTTTGGTGTTAATAACATGGTTGGTTATTTGTTTTTTAAATAAAGGCAATAAATTTTAAGCAACAGATCATATAATTAAGGAAATAATCTTATCTTCGTTAATAAACAAACTTGTTGTATAAAAGTATCTCAGTAAATTTAGAAGATATGCTTCTATATTCAGTAAAATTATAAGTCTGATATATCAAATAGTTCCGAGATAATGGATCATGAATTTGGCAACCTTTAATTTATGAAGTTTAGTTTACCTACATCTTGATATGAGAAGTGCAATGTTTTCTCATTGAGTATTGGTTACAAGTTTCTGAAGTTTGCATGGTTTAAGGCTCCAAATATTTGTTCTGTAAACTGCTTTTTTTTTAACTATCTGCCCATATTAAAAAAAAAAAATAATGTGACACATTCACATGACTTACTCTATCAGTGATAAATTGACATACCTATATCTCTTATACATTATAATATTCATATAAAAGTGATTGTTCTATTCATATTTATGTGGCCCATACCTGAGTATAGCTCGGATACAATTATTTCTTACAGTTTCAATTTATTTCCATGGCTATAACTTCATGTTGGGTTATGCTCAAATGGTCAGGTATCCTTTCTTTTTTTTTAATTATCTGAATTGTCCAATCTTTGTTGACAACTGTAGCCATTTTGGAAAACAGAGAGTCCGCATTATCAGCTGTTCTCACCATTTTCCTCGAGGGTAAGGAATGGTTGTGTCACATTTGGTGTGTATAAATGTCAATATGCAGCAGTTCTCTTATTTCTCTGAAACTGAATCGGAAATTCTGGATGCTATTAATGAAACATTGGAAAATTCTGATTCTGATGGAGAGATTTTCATGGTTTTAGACCTTGATAATACTGGTAAGTTATGTAAGTAACTTTTTAGAGAAATGGACTTTTCATCACACAGAAGCTACAGTATCTGCTGACAGCAACAAGGGCAGTAGAGACAGAGTAGCAGATTTAGCATTATCTTAAAAAATTGTCAGTTTTGATGTGAATATTTCATGATATAAAATTAATTGTGTTATAAAAAAATCAGGTAAGTGGTTCTGCTTTGTATGTTGCAATATGTAGCATAACCACAAACTATTCATCCTTAGATTTCTATTAAATTCCTAAAATGATATGTGTCAAGCATGTTTAAAAAAATCTGACATGTTACATTCACATAACTTTCTCTAGCATCTTTTGTTATTAGTGGGTATAAAATTATTCTTACGAATGCTTATTTTCCTATCTACTTCATTTTAATCGAGATAAACCTTTCCAGAAATAGCTACATTACACATTTCATTATAGATGCAAAGGTGACAGTCATGTTTAACATTTAACAACTGGTTATATGCAGCTTTAAAATTTCAAACTGTTTCCATGACATTGCGAGAAACACCTGAAAATCTACAAGACTTTAAAACAATGGCTGTGCTGAACAGATCAAACCCTTAATAATGGATATCTCAGAAATGCTGATGCCACAAAAAAGTTACTGGAAATAAATTGTGAGATCTAAATTTTATGTGTAGTAGGTACACTTTTGTCTATCACTTAATGTTTACCAGTTTTAGAAGAATTCCATCCGAATCAAGAGGACTTCACAGGTTATTCCCAGAAAATTAAAGACCTACATTTTATGTGTCATGTAAATATCATTAATTTATGGTATTTTAATCAAAATCATTAGAGCCATTTTTTATAAAATAAAAAATTTTGAAAAATGTTCCATCTAAAGGGTAGTTTGGGGTGGAGAGTTTTCCTTGAAAATATTTGTATTGCATCTTTAGGAAGGTGCTGAACCTGAATACCAAGTTTGGTATTTATCCCCTTTTCGTTTTTGAGTTATGCTGTTACTGACAAACACAACTTACACGCAGACCTTTCTTTTAAAAATGCTTTTCTTAGTATTCAGGGGGCCTCAAAACAAATATTTCCACTGAAATCTCATAATCAAATTTTTGGATGGAATGCAATAACTTCACTCTCTACTATATATGTAGTAGAGCAAGGGTAGCAAAAATGCCGTTCTGTCTTGAATCATCAAATATGCAACACGCACTACACCACTCAGCAGCACATGGAAAACAAATGATTAGATGGCTAGAAAAGGAGTCACACTGCCTCGGGAGTCGCACTTTCGCCACCACTGATCTACAGAAAGCAATTATACAGCCTAAACTGCAAATACAGTGATGCTCACTAAACGTTTGTAAAAGTAAGTGAGGTGTATAACTAATGAATTCATACACAACACACAATTTATTGATTGGGTTGCATTATGCCATGCCCAGCCTTTTCAACCCAGGATTACTGGAGCAGCATCCCCTACAGTACCTTTCTTATGGGAGGAGTTTTATTCTCCAATGAATCAAAACCTGTTACTATGTGTTGCCACTTTGTGATGTCATGTCCACCCTGCTCAATCCAGGATTCCTGGAGCAGCATCCCCTACAGTACCTTTCTTATGGGCGGAGTTTTATTCTCCAATGAATCAAAACCTGTTACTATGTGTTGCCACTTTGTGATGTCATGTCCACCCTGCTCAATCCAGGATTCCTGGAGCAGCATCCCCTACAGTACCTTTCTTATGGGCGGAGTTTTATTCTCCAATGAATCAAAACCTGTTACTATGTGTTGCCACTTTGTGATGTCATGTCCACGCTGTTCAACCTGGGGCTTCTGGAGCAGCATCTCCTAGAGTACCTTTCTTATGGGAGGAGTTTTACTCTCAAATGAATCAGACCCTGTTACTATGTGTTGCCACTTTGTGATGTCATGTCCACACTGTTCAACCTGGGGCTTCTGGAGCAGCATCTCCTAGAGTACCTTTCTTATGGGAGGAGTTTTACTCTCAAATGAATCAGACCCTGTTACTATATGTTGTCACTTTGTGATGTCATGCCCACCCTGTTCAACCCAGGACTTCTGGAGCAGCATATACTACAGTACCTTTCTTATGGGAGGAGTTTTGCTCTCCAGCAAATCAGACCCTGTTACTATGTGTTGCCACTTTGTGATGTCATGTCCACGCTATTCAACCTGGGACTTCTGAAGCAGCATCTCCTAGAGTACCTTTCTTATGGGAGGAGTTTTACTCTCAAATGAATCAGATCCTGTTACTATGTGTTGTCACTTTGTGATGTCATGCCCACCCTGTTCAACCTGGGACTTCTGGAGCAGTATCTCCTACAGTACCTTTCTTATGGGAAGAGCTTTGCTTTCCAGCGAATCTGACCCTGTTATTATGTGTTGCCACTTTGTAATGTCATGCGCACACTGCTCAACCCAGGAATTCTGAAGCAGTGTCTCTGCAGTACCTTTTTTATGGGAAGAGTTTTATGATCCAGTGAATCAGACCCTGCAACTATGTCTTTCCACTTTGTGATGTCATGCACACCTGTTCAATCCAGGGCTTATAAAGCAGTATCTCCTACAGTACCTTCGTTATGAGAGGAGTTTCACTCTCCAGCGAATCTGACCCTGTTAGTATGTGTTGCCACTTTGTGATGTCATGCCCACCCTGTTCAACGTGGAACTTCTGGAGCAGTATCTCCTACTGTACCTTTCTTATGAGCGGAGTTTTGCTCTCCAGTGAATCAGACCCTGTTACTATGGGTTGCCACTTTGTGATGTCATGTCCACCCTGTTCAACCCAGGACTTCTGGAGCAGCATATACTACAGTACCTTTCTTATGGGAGGAGTTTTGCTCTCCAGCGAATCAGACCCTGTTACTATGTGTTGCCACTTTGTGATGTCATGTCCACCCTGTTCAACCCAGGACTTCTGGAGCAGCATATACTACAGTACCTTTCTTATGGGAGGAGGTTTACTCTCCAGCGAATCAGACCCTGTTACTATGTGTTACCACTTTGTGATGTCATGTCCACCCTGTTCAACCCAGGCCTTCTGGAGCAGCATATACTACAGTACCTTTCTTATGGGAGGAGTTTTGCTCTCCAGCGAATCAGACCCTGTTACTATGTGTTGCCACTTTGTGATGTCATGTCCACCCTGTTCAACCCAGGACTTCTAGAGCAGCATATACTACAGTACCTTTCTTATGGGAGGGGTTTTGCTCTCCAGTGAATCAGACCCTGTTACTATGTGTTGCCACTTTGTGATGTCATGTTCACCCTGTTCAACCCAGGACTTCTGGAGAGTATCTCCTACAATACCTTTCTTATGGGAGGAGTTTTGCTCTCCAGCGAATCAGACCCTGTTACTATGTGTTGCCACTTTGTGATGTCATGTCCACCCTGTTCAACCCAGGATTTCTGGAGCTGTATCTCCTACAGTACCTTTCTTATGGGAGGAGGTTTACTCTCCAACTAATCAGACCCTGTTACTAACTATGTAGCCAGTTTGTGCTGTCATTCCACCCTGAACAACCTGGGACTTCTGGAGGAGTATCTCCTACAGTGCCTTTCTTATGGGAAGTGTTTTACTCTCCCCTCTCCCATGAATCAGACCCTGTTACTATGTGTTGCCACTTTGTGATGTCATGTCCACCCTGGTCAACCTGGCACTTCTGGAGCAGCATCTCTTACAGTACCTTTCTTATGGGAGGAGTTTTCTTCTCCAGCCAATCAGATCCTGTTACTATGTGTTGCCACTTTGTGATGTCATGACCACCCTGTTCAACCTGGGACTTCTGGAGCAGCATATACTACAGTACCTTTCTTATGGGAGGAGTTTTACTCTCCAATGAATCAGACCCTGTTACTATGTGTTGCCACTGTATGATGTCATGTCCATGCTGCTCAACCTGGGACTTCTGGAGCAGTATCTCCTACAGTACCTTTCTTATGGGAGGAGTTTTACTCTCCAGCGAATCAGACCCTGTTACTATGTGTTGCCACTTTGTGATGGCATGTCCACGCTGCTCAACCTGGGACTTCTGGAGCAACATCTCCTACAGTATCTTTCTTATGGGAGGATTTTTACTCTCCAATGAATTGGAACCCTGTTACTATGTGTTGCCACTTTGTGATGTCATGTCCAAGCTACTCAACCTGGGACTTCTGGAACAGTATCTCCTACAGTACCTTTCTTATTAGAGGAGTTTTACTCTCCAATGAATCAGACCCTGTTACTATGTGTTGCCACTTTGTGATATCATGTCCACCCTGTTCAACGCAAGACTTCTGGAGCAGTATCTCCTAGAGTACCTCTCTTATGGGAGAAGTTTAACTCTCCAGCGAATCACACCTTGTTACTAACTATGTAGCCACTTTATTAATCACACACTGTCTAGTGCCAGGTAATATAAATAGCTTGTGAGACACACTTGCTTTGGCTACACCACACGCTTTAAGCAGTAAGTTGCTCAGCATTTTTTAAATAAAGTTGATTTCTGTCTTACTTGTGCATATTTTGAAAAACATGTGTGCCCTAAAAATAATATTTTGTGCCTGGCTTTGTAATGCCTGCTACTAAATTCACCGCTTAAGCCTATTGCACGAATTCACACCTGTTCTATTGTAACTTAAAGCTACAACTAATTACTGATATGAAGTATTTGAACTCTGTAGGGTAAACATAAGGGCCCATATAAACATATCACAGCTGACGTTTTCCAGATGCAGCATTCTGCTAAGTGAGCTGTTGGCTCTTGTCTAAAATAGCAGTCAGAAAATAAACAAATTTCTGGTGCTTGTTCAATGTAATTCTTTAGAACCATCATGGCAATACTTTGCATTATTGTATTATGTAATTACAAATCTATATGTATGCATATACAAATGATGGCCATTTAAGTGCCTATGTGGCTATGATTGAATATGTGGGTGTGTTTATTCATTTGTACTATGAAAACTATTTGAGATAAAAATATGTGGTTTCCATGGTTGTGTTACAAACATGAGCCTCTACCTTCCTCATGGATTAATTGTTGTGAAATTAGAATATTTTAACTTAGTATAAGTGCTATCCACTTGATGCACAGCACTTCGTACTAGTGGGAAAACAATATTGCAAGACTGCCATTGGTTGATGGTTTTGAGGACAGACATCATCTCATTTGAAGAAAACCTTAGACCTCCAGCAAAGAGAAGGTGCTGGTATATCAGTTACTGCATTTAGCTGCTTGTGTTAAACACAGTTTACACAAATTGGTGGGGTAACTGTATACACATGTTTTTAAAATCACAGTTTACTATATTTTATAAATTTAATATAAAGCTAAACATATTTTATTATTTTTTTTACATATCCTTGAAAACTATCCTTTCCAAATATAGTCATTTCAATAACATACTGAAAAAAAATTTACAAATAGGTCCAAAAACCTTGGGTTTCTTGGCTCTTCAAGTCAAAAGTGTTAAAAGGCATAATTTTCCATGCCAGTCCAATTTGTGGATGATTGAGCAGCCTAAATTATTGAAGTATGAGTCATTTGGGATATTACCTTAGGGCTGCATGACACAATTGCCAACAGTTAATGTACCCATTAGATGGAAGATGCATGTTCCTGTATGGGTATAAGAATTATGTATGTAAATTTTATACTTTCAATTGTTCCAGGTATCTGAAATTACACATTATGCTGCTATGCAATTGTGTCATAAAGTCCTACTTTTTAAATTACAGGGCAAAGCAAGTCAAACATTGCAATAATTAGTAATAAAATGGAATAAATCACTTTTTTAAATATAAAAAACTTATTTGTGCTGAAACTAATTAGAAATCTGAATACGGCAATTAACATATACATTATTACTTCCCAGGGTTCAATATGCTGGTCACAAACACCAACTGCAACTGTTAATAAATTCTCTGAAAATGCTTTTCATGTAATTCCAGTATCAAAAGTCATATAAGTATTCAATGAGTTTTACATTACTTTTATTTCAATAAATCATGGACCAGCTATTTAGGATTGAACCCTTGGATGAGATATGATTTAATTGAGATGTGTTACCGTTACGTATACTGTTTGAAAAAAAAAATACAACACAAAAAAACTGGAGCACGATCTGCAAAAAGACATGCAAATCAATTTATTTCTTTACAAAACTTTAGAAAAATGCTTTTAAATATATATGACTGGCATGCATTAGTAGAAAATGGATAATATTTAAGTAGAATTCCTACAGCATACAAAATCAAATGAAATATACATTGCACTTTGCAGAAAGATTCAGCAAAATATAAAACATTTTGAACTGCGTAAGTCTCCATCTCATTCTGTGCACAATGTTTGGCAAAGAGTAATAACACAATATACACCACCAAACATTGTTAATGGATGGTATGTTTTCTGTGAAGAATGTCATTCATTTAGAAGTGTTTTAATTCACGTAAATCAAACTGTACTTTTATTGTGTTATGTAGGTACAAACTCTTTAAATTTATGGCAATATATGTTTCATCAATCTTATAGCATGCAGGCAAATGTGTTCAACTGCTGAAAGGTCGAAACCTTTAAGGTACTTGCATGGGAATGATTACTTGTACCTGACTATGCTTAACAAGTAAATAATGCTTCACAAAGTTTTTTTACTTCTTCTGACTATATACAGGCAAAGTTGTAAATGACATTGTTTAATAAACTTTAAGAAAGGTAAGCTAAAAATATTGCTTTTTTAACTCTTTCTTATCTGGAGGTTACCTGTTGTCCACAACTGGGATTTACAGTTACATGCCCAACACAAAATTTATATAGTTAGAATGTCCACCTCATTTTATGTGCAGAGTAGGGAATCAGTAGTGTTGAGAAATATATGCAAAAGTATATCTTAATAAAATTAGTAGTTATTGTTGCATATTAAAGTAAGATGATTAAAGTGCGTTGTGCGTTTTATGAGCAATGTGATAACATTGACTTTTTTGAACTTCAATAAAAATCCTGTGATATTGGTGAAGGTGCTTCATGCTGCCAGTGGCAATGAAGTGAAGAAGAAAATGGACTTGGGTACCTAAGGGAAGCTTCTGATGATCATGTGAACATTAGCATTAGTTTACTGCCCCATTTTAAGTTTTGTCCCATCAGTTCACGTGATGTTAAAATAGCATTTTCTGCTCGTAAGTGTATTTTTATGGACAGGAGAAATAAGCTACTACTAGAAAATATAGAAAATGTTATTGTATGTCATAGTTTTATCAGTTCAAGTGTTTAATTCATGATTAAAGTGTTGTATATGTAATGTTTTATTGCTGGAATATGAACAAAAGGACATATCATAGTGGCTATTTGGGCAATAGACGAGGCGTGTTTTTAAAGTAAATATTGATAATTAAAGTGTTGTATATGTAATGTTTTATTGCTAGAGTATGAACAAAAGGACATTTCATAGTGCCTGTTTGGGCAATATACGAGGCGGATTTTTAAAGTAAATATTGATAAATAATTAAAGTGTTGTATATGTAATGTTTTATTGCTAGAGTATGAACAAAAGGACATTTCATAGTGCCTATTTGGGCAATATACGAGGCGTGTTTTTAAAGTAAATATTGATAAAAAGAATTTTAAAAAATAACAGAACATTATTTCCCAATATTAATTATCATTCATTACCTTACACTACTTCTCTACATAGTCACCGCCGTTGTTGAGGAGCTTGTCATAACAGGAAACCAGTTTTTGTACGCCTTTATCAAAGAATGATGCCACCTGTGATGTAAGCCACGTCTGTACTTCTTGTTTCACAACACTGTCATTGTTGAAATGCTTTCCGCCAAGGAATTTCTTCAAATAAAGAAGCATGAAAATCGTTTGGTGCCAAATCTGGACTATAGGGAAGGTGGTTGAATTGTTCCCAACCAAATGATGATATCAGATCTTGAGTTTGTTTGGCTGTGTGTGGCCATATATTGTCACTCATTAGTGTTTCCCAACAAACCTCATGCAATTGGCGATGAATGTTTGCTGGAATAACATTTGTCACATTCAAAAAATGAATCACTGATTGACTTCACAGTTGGCAGGTCGTTTGATTTGAAATGCTGTAACAAAAGAAAGACACAATGTGACAATCGCTCACAGCTTCCTAATGAATGGAAGAAGCGATTGCACATCTCAAAATCGTGACTGCTGTGGCAAAATATTAAAATGGTACTTACTTTAAAAACACGCCTCATATAGTGAATATAATTCTCAACACTAGTAATCTAAATAATTATAACATTATATTTATAAGTACTTTTCAGCATTTTGACATTCTTACTGTTAAGAGAATAACAGATATATTTAAAATGAGGTATCTTCTTGCACAGACTATCTTTGCTGTTGCAATCACTTTGTTCAGTATCATATACAGGATGACAGTTAAAGCTCTCACATGAAACAGTGCATTAAATATTTCACACAATTGCACTTTAAATTACATTGAAAGGGACGTTTGATACACATAATGTATTTTTTGTAAATCAAATAATGTTCAAGACATGAGAATCAATTTTCTGTATGAACCCAAATCCAGGTAATCCTGATCAAAGATTTGCAGCCCAATCATCTGGTCTCAGCGGGTTCCAACAACAGTGGACAACACCAGAAGTGAGTCAATCAATGATAGAGCTTGCACAGAAATTTTGCCATGAAATCTGTATGTAGGATGAGTATAAAGTAATCTCACTCTCTCCCTCCCCCCTCTCTCTCTCCCCTCCCTCTCTCTCTTTCCTATTTAAAAACATAAGTTGATTGATAAATCCATGTTTATGAATTCTATGCAATGTAAGTTGTGCCCCACTGACTAATATGCGCATGGGCTGCCATTGATTTGAAAATAATTAGTGACACAAAAAGTGAAAAGAAAAACAGCTGATCATGGTAAATGAAAATGAAAACCAGCCTCAGTTAATGTAATGAGAAATCCTACACAAACCCAGAATCCTGGACACTTAAGAGGATCAAACAAGGATCTGCTATGTAGATGGGTATATATGCATGGACTGCAAAGCCCAAGTGATTCACGTCTGCAGAAGGAACATATCAGTTTTAAGCATAAGTTCATTAGAAAAATTCTCATGCTTCATGAAACCTTTGAAGATGATGCTTGCAGTAATTTACAAGTCTATAGATGATGTTCCTGTTTTAAAAATAACATCAGATGAACAGGTGTCATAACTTGACCAAAATAATGTTCAATACTGATTAACAAATATTTGTTCTCAAGTACAGTTGAGTGCGTGGAAACGTGCTTATGGTTTTCTTTATTTAATGTTGGCAAAAACTCGTTATCTGTGTCCTACGTCAGCCCTGAGTGAGCCAATCTCTTATTGGGTTGAACTCAAATCTGACACACACACATTGGCCTATGGAGAAAGGTCAGACCTAGATGATCAGCAAAAGGGGAGGAGTATGGAAATTTTCACTTGAGCGACTGAAGGTATGCTTCGCAATGACCAGTCCCTGGATGAGTCCGTCTCATATTGGTTTGATGTCACTGAAACATTAACCTATGAACACAGTAAGACAAACATTAACTGTAGTGCTAGAACCAGGTAAGAGGCGTGGTTTAGTATTTCCTTACCAAACATAAACTCCTACGCATTACATTGGCATGATTCCATGCACTCAACTGTACATATCAGTGCAGCATTTTAACAGAATATTTGACCTACAATAGGTGTTCAAAACATGGTTGCTGTACTAACAGCAAAATAGAAAGACCGTCTTTTCTGATAGGTAGCTTAGAAAATATCAGCTTTGTTAATTAGGTACACCTTCTTGCTTAAGAAAACTCTTAAAAGGAGCAATATGAAAGAGGTGAAAGACAATATACTAAGGACCTTCAACAATATCTCTTCTCAAGAGTCTTGGAATTGTTTTCAACAAACAATGAAATGCATCTAACATGTCTGAGAAGTTGTACCATCCAAATCTCAAAAACTTGCAATAATTAAACAAAGGCAGAGTGAATCAGAAAAGTATCTAGATCAAGTGCAAGCATCGGAAAGGTAGATCCATGTAAGAATATCATGAACAATGACCATGGAGTATTAGGAAACTGGTTTGAAGTAATACACTGTGAAGAAGATGGTCAAAGTTGGCTGGAGTAACAAACAAGAGTAGTGCATTTGTGCCATGGTATGAGGGGAGTTACACATATCACCCCATACTAAGACCATTGTGCAACAAGAGTGGTGTTTTGTCAGAATAGAGTTATTCATGTTCCGGGCTTTCTGTAGACACAGTTCTGATATGGTATTGATAAGAGATGCATCACAGTGTGCAAATGAAATGATGCGTCAACTGGAAACATAATCCAGAGTTGAAGTATATGGGACAGAACAATTCTTGTGGGCAAAACATTGAAATTGCACAGAGATTCACCGTAAAATTCTGGTGGTATATGGACCAAATGTAATTTCATTTCCACCATAGTGAAATGGTGCCAACAATTTGACCAAAGCTGCAGACAGAGGTGATGCTGATCAAGAAGAAAGGCCATCAACCACAGATGACAATTTCCAGACAATCAAGGAAATGGTTACAGAGCTACTATTGCAGACATTGCTCAGCACATGCGTTCTTCAATAGGCAAAGCTCATTCCATTGTCCAAGATCGTTTGTTCCGCAATCACTGACACCTGCACACAAAGACGCATGGTTTATGGCTTCTCTGGGCTTCCTTCAGCTTTACTTCATGGATGGCAATGGTTTCCTAAGCTGCAATGAGACATGGGTGCATCATTTCATCCTTGAACAAAGAGAGTGTCTATGGAATGCAAACACACCTCGTTTGCACAGAAGAAAGTTGCGCCATCAGCAGGGAGTCATGAGCACCATTTTCTTTGACTGCGGAGTAGTGTACACAGAGTTTATTACAAAGGGTGCAACCATTAATGCCAATTCTTACTGTACAACACTGTGCAACACCATAAAGAACAAGAGGCATGGAAAATTAAGCGAAGATATTGTTCTCCTTCATGACAATGCAACACTCCACATGGTGTGCACAACACAAGTTTTGCTTAAACGTTTTCAATTGGAGGTAGAGAAGCACCCCACATACAGTGCAGATCTTGCAACATGCGATTTCCATCTTGGAAAGCTGAAAGAACATCTGGGGGAAAAGAGATTTGCCAATGACAAAGAAGTTCGCAGAGTAGTTCTCGAACACTTCCATAAACCATGCAGCAGATTTTTACCATCGAGGAATTGAATGATTGGTAGAAAGTTCAGACTGTTGTTTAGAGAGACTTGGTGACACCATATTGAAAAATAGTGTCATGTAACTGTGTCACTTTACAGTGTAGTGCAGCATTTAATACTTGGCCTGCCATAATCATGTGAAATGAAACAAGATAGAAATGCATTCATAACTTAAAATAAATGTTTTTATTTTATATATATCATATAGAACAAGAATACTATGGTATTTCTCTGTGAAGAATGCATGGCAGTAAGAAGTTGCAATGAAACATTGCTATTCTATGGATTTGTTTCTAGGTACTCGCTGCATGTCTCAGACACACACAGCCTCCACTTCTGGTCTTGTACAGGTATCGAGGGATAAGAATATTTGTGCTGTTCCTTGAGGCAAGTAGAACTGCCATTATTACTTGTACAAATAAGAATTGCTGCAATGCAAATCAAGACATTCATCAACGTTGATTGTTGTAAAAGTTAGCAAACGACCTATTTTATTTACATTTTAACAACTGAATTCCTGCCTCTTTAAACCAGTCAGACATTTCCAATAATATTTCTGCACTGCAAGGTGGGAGTAATGGTAAACCAAGATGATTTATATCCTCAATCCTTACAATTTCTACAAGCACAGCATGGAAGTAGACAAAAGCAACTTTGTGCTAAATTTAGTAATAAGTGTAAGCATTTTTCTGGAAAGATAGAACTTGCATATGGAAACTGAATGAGTCAACAACTCTGATAAAAATCATGTAATTTCCATTGTTGCACCATGAAATGAAATAATATTTGGGAAGGAAGTGTTGAATGCCTCCCTGGTATTTGCCAGTTATGAGGACTGAGAAAAACCTGGAAGAAACCTCAGCAGGGACAACAGTGCCAGCAGGATTTGAACCATAGAGCTTCCGTTCACGAGTCTGTGCCTTAATGACTTTGGCTATCCATGACGGTTGGATACACAGCACCGAATGTATGAAATGTGTCCTGGATTTTCATTTTCTAATTTGTCACCCTAGTATACCTTATAAAAGAGTTATTTCATTCATTGTTGGAATATTTAAGAAAATATGATGTGTCCTTTAGTACCTTTCAAGTTTAGTACACAATGTCTTGGACCATATTGTGTATGTAATCATGCCATGCTGATTACATGTAGTAATTCCAGACAATTTAGCAATAGCATATCTGTTTAAGATAATGGCTTTTTCCTTTGCATAAATGGTGCTATAACAAAAAGTAAAACTTTGTAAAACATTATTTTTTCTGGTTTCATGCTGTAAACAAAAACAAAATTTGTTGTTCTTATAAAAAATGAATTTCTTTAGTTTCATTCCTTTTCTGTTTCTTTTCCCATGCAAGTTACATGTTTATACTGAGCATCAAAGGCACTTATCTGTAAAATACGGTAAAACTGTCATAATTGGAATTAACTGAAGAGTTTAGGATTGTAATAAGGTTGTACATATTATATGAATATGTAATAAAATAATAAGCAAGGAGAGTGCAAAAGCATTCTGTAAAATTTGTGTTTATTCATGTTTTGTGACAGTCTTGTGGGTATATATGATACACTTTACATTGAATGTTCCTTATCCTGCACATATGATGATGATGTAATGCATTAGAAGCTCTAATTTAAAGCTTCATATCTAATGAGTGAATTAAAACTCTCTGTGCAAAAACTGAGTTGTTTGGTAACCAGCAACTAACATGCTTTGCAAGCGAGGCACATGTTCATTAGCTCATTTTAATATACAGGATCCACTTCTTTCTTAAACATATGCATATAGTTTTGATAGAAATCATGTTATTACTTTATACAGGATGTAACAATAAGGTAAGGCCAGGACACATTCTTCACATGAGAAGAAAAAGATGTTATATGGACATCGAAATGCTTTATTTCCATGCTAGAATTCATTTTCTACAACTCTTCATAGTACACATGTATATTAATCAAGGGGAACACACAGGAATAGAACATACCATGCAAAACTCTTCTTCAAAATGTTCTCCATTAGTATTCATACATGCATCAACCTGCTGCTGCATTGAATCCCAGATGTGCTGATGTCCTTGGAGAACTGTGTATTGCTTCACAGCTCATGGACATGAAAGTCCATGCATCTTGTATCAGTGTTCGACACACAAGAGCTTTCAAATGCCCCACACTGGTGGTGAACCTAAGAATTACAGTTTATGGGGGCACTAAATGGTGAAAACTGCCAAAAACAATGACATTACTAGTTTTTTTTATGCAGTGTTATGAATTGGAATTTCCTCTAATTTGAAATACCATATTGGAGGCATGATATTTATATTTTAATAGTATATTGTAATAGGTGCAGTAAATGCATCTTTGTGGAATGAGGAAGAAGTTTCAAAATACAAGATGAATTAGAGTATTTTCACTTTGGAGTTTCTGGAAATGACTTTAACACATCTGTGTTGCGTAGTGTTTTTTTGACAGTGGTGAGTAATACAAATATTTATGCAAAAATTAATTTAATTACTGTCAGTTGTTCAAAAGCAGTGTTAAGATCAACTATGCTGGCCTCTGCAAACTGGTGATCGATTTGCCACAACTTGTAGTGTTGATCAATCCCGTTAACAACTGGAGGTGATATGGCTGCTCACACCGAAAGTTATATCTAAATACTGCATTAATTAAATCATAAGTATATGATAACAAATAAAGGGAAGTAATGGTAAAGTTTAACTTTCAATATTTGCAGGATTAAATAGATTTTATTAACTTCTCTGGGAAAAAATGCAAAATGCACAGAGTGCCGGAATTGGATAAAAAAAACACTATAGTCAAAAAGTATATTTTTAAAAATACTACTGCCAGTTTTGTACTGTGAATTCTGCACTACTTTACAGAAAAAATTCTAACTCCTCCACACTTTGGAACAGAGCGGTAAACTTTAGCCCACCTTTTAGAGGAAGCTTTGCTCTAGATTGGTGCTATTGTTAAGCATGGCAGGTTCCATGTGGTTTCTTTCTTTGCATATATATAAAAGTTTGTTTTCTCCATTTTTGCTATGAACAACTTCTTTTCTATGAATGACATTATATGGTATAAATGACCCTTTTCTCAGAAACTACTGATGATTAAATTTTAGGATGATAAAAATGACCTCTAAGTGGTGTTATGGATCTACTTTGGTATTAATAACATGGTTTGTTATTTTTTAAAAAAAATAATTGCAAAAGAACTTTAAGGATACTATAATTTAGAGTGGTTCAGTGAACTTAGAATACCTTAAATAGTTTCTGATATAATGGGTCATGAATTAGCAAATTGGTAGGTTAGTACTTTTAATGTCACCTGAACCAGACGTAACCAAGAGGGCATTTTGAACATTCCATGTAAGAAACAATGTCATGTGGTATGCTGGAACATTCTGTTCCTGTGTGTTTCCCATAATTAATTTACTATGAGAAAATGAGTTGCAACATGAAAATAAAGTGTTTCCAGATGCATGATATATTTTCTTCTTCTACATGCAGGAATATGTCCCGCAAGTTTTGTCTCACCTTATTGTTACATTCTGTATAATGTTTTTTTTTTTTTTTTCTATTAAGTAAAACCATTTATAAAGCAGATTCAAAACTGAAATTTACAGTGCATCTGAGTTTTAAGGTTTTACACCTTATGTGCAGGGAAAAGGTAAACTCTGATTTTAGCTGGGTTTGTGTCCTAGTACCTGTATTTATAAAGGGAAATTTATGTCTTTTTCCTTGTCAGTTATTTTGTATATTATTACACAAAAAAAGAAAAAATTATACTAATTGAAATAAAGAATGTAAATACAGAAGGCTTTCAGCAAATTGAAATTTTTTCTCTTAGTGCAAGTGATTCAAGATATTCAGATATTAAATTACATTTTAGTTTATAAATACAATGTGTCCTTTATAAAACAGTTTCAACTTGCAGAAAGCCATCAATCATGACTACAATAAAGTATTTAGGGGCTGCAAATTGTTGTACATTATCACATTTTTTCCTAATTAACAATATACTTTGATCCAAACTGCTTACCTTTTCCAAGGGAAGTAGCATAAAAGTCAATGTAACAAAACATAACATGCAAACCACTATTGTTATAAATGACATATATGATGAACAGATGTCCCTACCTGTCCTCCTTCACCCTCGACACTTTGCAGCTCACGCCAGTCCTCGATAGTTTGTGCCAGGTCTACCTGACATAAGGGTAGTTTCACCTCCCCAATTTGGTCATGTTTTGAAAAGCGATCAAAGTCAAAGATAGCAAAAACAAGAGTCTTATTCATGGCATCTGCATAAGGTACATTCTGTAAATAAGGGTTTTCAAAAATTCAATGTTATATTTTATAGAGAATAATAACAGGCGTATTACACAAAGTGTAAAGATATGTTGGTTATTAGTTCAAAGTGTGCTAATTAATTTCACTCATATCATTTCTTATTAATGATATATTGAAATTTCTCTCAGTTTTGTTGTCAATGACACTTAACTTTAATGTTAAATCCATGCAATAATTGTATTATTCTATGTACATATATTCTCGTGTTTTATATTGAATTAAGATTAGGTAAATCTCTTGCTATCCTATATAAAGTCAAAAAAGTGGTGCTCCAAGTGTGCAGTAAAACCTTACTTATAGGTTTTCAAACATACAGGCTAAAATAACGCATAAATCAGAAAATTCAAGAGTGAATTTTCTTAGAGAACTCAAACTGTTTTATTACATTATTCCTTAAACTAATTATGTATTTATTTAAAGGTTTACTCACTTAACATGTTTCGGGAAATGGTTGTTTACATCCTCAGAAGCTAATCCGACTGGCCGGTGTTGTTGGCATTTCCGTTTTGTTGACCAAGATACTGTGATAGCATCTTGTGGTGGTGAAATGTACTTCCAGAAGGGACTTGGTGGCAGCAAATCAAAAGTCATTAGTGTGTGTTGTATTTTAGAATGGTGATCTTCTCCCATGCATCTAATTCGGCTGCAAATTTGGCTGGTTTGACTAATGTAATATTGGGTTTGATGTTGTGATTGGTGATCCAAAAATGGTGTGAAACTGCAGATTTGTCCATTTGTTTGTATTTGATACATCTCATGTGCTCCTTTAGCCTAGTTTCTAGGCTTCTTTTTGTCTTAACTATATATACTTTATTGCAATCCGAACAATTGATTTTGTAGATTCCAGCTTTTTTGTCTTGTGGTATATATCACAACATATCATCGGTATCACAGAACAAACACACAATTCAGAACCTACTAGCTTCCCCTGTCAAAGATAAAATTCCACAAGGACAAACATCTGGCATCTACCTAATTAAATGTGAAGGTTGTGACTTGGTGTATGTTGCAAAAACAAAAAAAAAGTAATATTAAAACTAGAAGGAAAGAGCACTTCAGATGTATATCCAACAAACAGATGAACAAATCTGCCATAGCAAACCATTTTTGGACCACAAACCACAACATCAACCTCAAAGTAAGACTTCTGAAATGCACCACCAATCCTACAGAACGTAAAGTTTGCGAAAACATACACATAATCAAACGCATGAAAACGGTAATGAACTTTGAAATCCCGCCACTCAACAATCTAAGCAGCTTCACACACTAGATGACACCGCCTCCACGCCACTACATCTATGCACCTGAATTCCTGTCATGCTCAGTCAGAGAAAAGCTGAAGATGAAAGCAAGCGAAACATGTTCCATTAATTTAAAGTAAGTGAAGCTTTAGTGTATCCACCGACTCAAGATTCAATTAAATCTTTCATTACATATTTACATATTTCATGTAGGTACAGTAGGCTAAAGTGATAGTCAGATATTTATAAAGTTACTATGTGATGGTTATGAAATTCCATGTTCTCTGCATGACCACAAGAAAAAATGAACAGCGCCTTACTACTTGAAAAAAGTAGTAAGTATTTGAAAATTCAAACCAATAACAATGAATATCTCTAAAATGGTTAATGCCATGAAGACTCACAAAACAATCACAGAATTAGACATTGAGGTGATGCTACATCCACCTTATTCGTCCAACCTAGCACTGTGTACTTCGACCTATTTCCTAAGGTGAGAAAAGAACTTCAGAGTTATTTTTTTCATAGTGATTGTGAGTTAAACCATACAATTTTGGGTATACTCAACAGACTGTCCAAAATGGGCTTTAGAGAGTGTTTTGAAAAGTGGACAGAATGCTGGAACCACTGTATTATGTCTGAGGGAGAATACTTTGAAGGTTTGTATAAGAATCTGAACAAAGGTGATCAGTATTTTCCAGCAAAAAAGTAATCCCAGTTATTTTTACAACCCCTCGTATTGGAAATTTAAAACTCAGCAAACCATATTTAAGTCTATGATATATGATAATTTATTCAGAGTAACTTAATGATCTTAAAAGGCATTCTTATGAATCAATATCATACTGCAATGTTTTGTAACTTACAATATTGCTTCTGCTAAGTTTAAATTAACTGATATAAAATTATAATTTGCCCGACTTCCATTTATTTAACAGAAGATTATTAAAGAATATCTCAAATGGATTTTTTGCACTTTTGTCCTGATGAGGCCTGGAGCGCTGCACCACTTCAACTGTTCTTTAATGCATGCTCTGGCTTCCAGCATTGCAAAATGTGCAGACATTAGTTGTATATATAGCAAACATACTTTCAGTTTTAACTAAACACTTCACATGACAAAGCAGCACCAAACAAGGACATGTGTATTATGATTTGGCAGTGATGCGAGGGTTGGAATCATGGAGTACTTAAAAAAAAAAAAAGCTTCATGTTACATTCATGTAACTTTCTCTACTCACTCTTCTACAAGCTTATTCTTCTATCTACTTCTTGTTAATATAGATAAACCATCATTTTGTTGTAGTATAAGAAGAATACAGTAGGCTAAAGAAATAGTCAAATCTTTTCAAAGCCATGGTCTCTTTGCAGAAATATAGAAAAAAAGAAAGAAATGGGGGAAACCATTGTGTGTTACATTCACATGACTTACTATGCTTATTCTTCTACAAACCAAATGCTTATTATTCTATTTTACTTCTGTTAATACAGATAAACTTTCAATTCACATTTACACACTTCGCTGATACAGGACGTAAAGGGATAGTCAGATTTTTAAACAGTATGTCACTATGTGATGGCTTTTTTGAGGTGTACATAAATATGAAGTTTACTGAAACTTGTCAACTAGGTACTACCTGAGACAACTTTCAAAGTGTCTTTAAAATAATAAAACTCTGAGTAAGATTGGGTGTATTATTTCTGAATTCCACATATTTTAAAAGGCCAAATTTACCCACTCTATGTTGTTTTTCTGGTAGTTGCTTGATACTTTCTCTAGATTTTGCTGTAATCTCATTTCTTGACATGTCTATTTCTGCTGACAGGTGTCTGAGAATCAGTCGGTTCAGTCAAATTTTCTTTTCATGTGTTTTATTCGCACTAGATGTCTCTGTGTTACTTCCTTGAACTTTATAAAAATGGAGAATGACAAAGAGTTCACTACTGAATTAAGTAGCTACTGTTGCAGTTCACTTCTTGTTCATTTCTTAGTGATTCATGCCCAGTATTCACTTTTCTTACGTAAGTTGGGAAAAAACAATAACGTTTAAGCATATGACAAGTACAGTCAGATTTTAATCAAGGGAATGTTCACAGATTAAAATGTCCATTGTTAAACCTTCATTGTTGATATTTTTATTGTACCTAATTGAATTCAGTTGAAACTCATTTATACGTTATTTGCTTCTACATTTTCCAGAGATACATGCAGATTTTGTCCATTAATATTCAGCTCAGTTATAAGTTTTCTCATCAGTGTGTCAGATATTTGTGGTCCCCATGTATGGAATACATTAATTTATTTATATATTTATATGTTATGATTGTTTCCGTATACCTCTTTGCTGTTGGATCAGACATCAATATTTGTAGAATGCATTATTGCTGCCCACCTGTTAACAATATGTCGGGCAAGGTTATTCTTCCTGAGGTTATATCTGATGATGACAATGGTGATTAAGAAGTAGATAGCCTAAATAATGAAAGTGTGCACAAAGCAACTCAAGCTGTAGAAGTTACACAATGATTTCTATCATCATAAAATCTAAATGATGAGAGCACTTCTATGATTAGTGCATGTGATCAACTAGTGTATGATTGTGTGGAAAAATCAAAGAAGCAAAGAAAAATTGGCTATTTGTTAAACCAGTGTAAGCACCAGCATCTATCCTGAGTATGTCTTTTTTAGCTTGAGTTATGAATAACAGTACTGCTATGCATATGTGTAAAGTACTCTAGTATGTTATGTTTGTTTTATTTATTTACAGCTTTCTTATATTAAATAATATGTAATTAGCTTGAGTAATAATCTGATAAAACAGTTGCTGTTCCATAAGAAAATTCCCTTTTATGTTTTCTCATTTATACAATACCTTAGCCATCTTTCTTTGAAAATCTGTACCTGAGCTTAAAATTAAATTTTCAGATACTGCAGGTCAGCATGCTGATCTTACCTTAAAAGTGAAGGTTTCATTAAACACAGGGCTTAATGTTTTTCGATGAACCTTTGTTTCAAATTTCTTTTTTTTATCAGGAAGCAGGTAGACCTTGACGTATGGATCTGATGTACCCCCCATGTCCAGCGCAGGCAAGTCTTCAGCCTGGATCACTGTTACTGCTAAACTATTTGAGTTGAAATCATATTCTAGCTGTAACAAAAGGCAAATGCAATTACTTGAGTATGTAGTTTGCAAAACATTATTTTGTATACATTTAAAGTTTAATTCAAGCTAAGATGTTAAAAATCTTTTGCCTGTGTACAGGATGGTGCCAATAAAAATAAAGTTTATTTTTATACAGTGTCTACAAACTATTCTTGCAAAAGTTTCTTCTGTTTCAAGCTGACTGAGATTAACGTTTTCATAGATACTTTCATTACACGTACAAGGGTAATAGTGATAGTCAAATGTTTGAAAACTGCTCACTATATACTACCCCATACTCTTTCCATGATATCATGGAAAACAACTGAGTAACGACAGAACTAAAACACTACAAAATATTAAATAATTCGAATCAACAATAATAGGTTGCTCAGAAATGACCAATACCACAAAAAAGTTACTTGAAATATGAGGGTGATACTGAAAAGTTTTGGAATGCCATGTTTCTAAAAACAAATGAAATTTGTTTATATTTGACAGCTACTTTCTAATGTATTATGAGTTGACTGCTGTGTAGTTTATTTGATTTGCTCTAATAGTTTGCTAATTATCATCATTTAAAGATTTTGTGTTCACTTAAAAGTGAATTTGCTACAGAACATTTCGGGGTTATGATGTTTTACGATTTTAAATTATCTTTAACGCCCAAACAATGTAAAGAATGGCTTAGAAATGCATTTGGCAAAGAAGCCACATCTAAGGCAACAATTTATACTTGGTACAGTGATTTCAAAAGAGATCTGTTTTTTCTTAGTGATAAATTTCATGAAGGATGCCCAAGAATTGCTGTTATTGATGAAAATATTGCCACTGTTCAAACAATGCTTGAAGAAGATCGACAGGCATCTTATGAATTTATTCGGGCAACATTGAGCATTGGTATGAGTTAAATCCAAAACATTTTACATCAACAGTTACATGTGAGAAAACTTTGTTGTTGATGGATTTCACATAAACTGACTCCTGATCAAAAACAACAACACATAGATTGGTGCAGAAAAACTTGGGAAAAATTCCAAGACAGCACTTCAAATTTGATTTGGAATACCGTTACTGGTGATGAATTTTGGATTTATTGTTATGATCCTGAAAAGAAACGTCAATCGGCTCAATGGGTCCTTCGAACAGAACCTAAGCCTGGAACTCCAACAAATTTTCACAGTGCTGGTAAGAAGATGGTTGCTAGGCTTTATTTTTTTTTTCTAAAACAGGCCATATTCTACTATAGCATTAGAAGACAGACGTACCATTACTGCATATTTTTGAAAAAGTCAATGAAAAATCCAAAAAGGAAAAACAATGTTACATAATGACAATGCATCATCGTATACAGCAAAGCAAACAACTGAGCATCTGGATGTCCTAGAGGTCAGCACCATGGAGCCTCCACCATAAGCCCTGACCTAGCACCTTGTGATTTCTTTCTGTTTCCAAAAATTAATGATAAAATACGGGAACCACTTTTTGTCGTCAAATGAAGCAGTGGAACATTATAAAAACCTGGTTTCTGAAGTGCCTCAGGAAGAGTGGCATCATTGCTTTAAGGACCAATTTCATTGAATGCAAAAATGTATTGATGTTAAAGGGGAATATTTTGAAAAACAATACAATTATTTAAATTTTTTAAAACTAATTCCTGCTTGATTTTTCTAAAAGTATTGCTCTTGTAAATTGCATGTTTTAAAGAGAACTAGGTTTTTCATGTAGTAAGTTTTTGTATATCTCTTACGGCTTACCATTTATACAAAATCATTCAAACTTCTTTCCCAATGAAGAGGACTTCACGGGCTGTTTCCAGAAAATTCAAGATACAGATTTTATTTGTAATGGAAATATGTATAACATGTGGTCTCTTAAACAAAATTGTTAGAGCCATTTAACAGAACATCACAAATATCTAAAATGTTTCCCATGTAAAGGGTAGTTTTAGATGGGGGCATTTTTTTGAAAATCTTTGTATTACATTTTTGGAAGATACTGAACTTACATACCAAGTTTGCTACTTAACAAGTCTTCATTTTTGAGTTAGCTGTACACATGCATGCGCACACACATCTTTATCTAAAAATGCTTTTATTGCATTTAGGGGCCTCAAAACATGTATTTCTGGTGAAATCTCTAAATCAAATTTTTTGGTGGAATGCAATACTTCCTCTACTAAACAGTAGATGGAGTAAAAATTGGAAAATGTATGTGCACACAGTATCAACAATTTTATGCAAGTAGAAAGCTGTAAAAGGGGCAGAAATTAAGTGTACAAGAATTTGGCAAAGTGTTTAATGTAAATGGATTTTCATCTCTCTGATTCATGCAGTTGTATTTGTTCTCAATTGTTTCAGTTAACACAGATGTTAACTACTTTGGGCAAAGATCACCCCAAAAACAGTGAATAAAAATGAAGTTTTTCTGTATCAATAGTTTTAGCAGATTCAATTTTATTCATTTTAATGTATCTTCATCCCTTCTACAGAGCCTACATTTAGACATGTAGAGAATTTTCTTGGCACTAGGAAGCACACTGTTTGCCAGCAGAAAGCCTCTTAAATTCAATTGCATGCAAATTATAACCACAGTAATCATATAACTTCATGTTTGGAAAGGTAGAATCAGACAACTGAAAAATTCAATGCCATAGCTGTGGTTCAAATCCCGGCTAAGGCATTGAATTTTTCAGTCGTCTGATTCTACCTTTCCAACTCTGTCCAACACATGGCTTGTGTGAAAGAACAATTAATTCCATATAACTTCATCATAGAAACTTCCCTTATTATTTAAAATACTTGAAAAAGCCATGTTAAAGAGACTAAATTCATTCCTTGAGAAAAATAAAGTCATCCATTCTAGCCAAAATGGATTTTCCAAGAGTAAGTCAACTATGACCTCAGTTTACAGTTTTATTGGAAAGATTTTAGACCTAACTGATAATGGAAAGAAATGTACTGGCTATTCATTGACTTAACTAAGGCATTCGGCATGGTTCAGCATGATATTTTACAGGAGAAATTACAAATGTATGGAATAAGGGGAAAAGGGCAGGAATGATTCCAGTCATATTTAAGTAATCGTAGACAAATGGTTGAAATAACTAAAACAGATCATTCAAATGTCCTAAGAAGTTACACCTCAAAAATTCAAAATATTAAGCATGGAGTACCCCAGGGTTCTATATTACGGCCAATTCTATTTCTAATTTTCATCAATGATTTTCCAAAACACCGCAATGCCTATGTTAATATGTTTGCAGATGATACTAATATAATCATGGAAAGTTTACAGGACAAATAAGGCATAATAACTAGAATGGAAAATTGGTTCGATACTACTAAATTGCTTTTAAATTCATTAAAAACAGTAGTTATTCCATTCGGCCACAAAAAGAATAAGCAAGAGGAGTATCGACCTTCAGATTTATAACACAAAAATGTTACATATTGATCATACTAAATTCTTAGGAATACGGTGAGATCAGCATCTTGATTGGGGTTTCATATTGCACGTTTAATAACAAAGCTAAATAAATTTTATTTTTCATTTAGGGTAATAAACAAAGAAATAGATTTTCTTACTAAAAAAGTTCTATACTTTACATACAGAGAAAGTATATTGGCATATGGGATAATGTTTTGGGGAAATGGCAAAGACAGTAATTTGGTCTTTAAACCCCCCCCCCCCTCCAAAAAAAAATAATCAGGAGTATTGCCAATATAGGCAGAATTGATTCATGCATGCCAGTTTTTAAAGAATTAAAAATATTACCTTTGCCTTGCCTGTACTTATATGTTACACTATGTTACATCAAACAAAATATTAATAATTTCATAACAAATGAAGATGTTCATTCTCATAATACTAGGAATAAGGCAAATTTAAAAGTGATTGAACAGAAAACCACCTTATTTGCCAAAGGAGTTACATATTATGGTTCTGTGTTATACAATAAACTACCCATACAGTTAAAAGAATGATCCATGTGCTGCTTCAAAAGGGATTTGAAAAGCTTACTATTGAAAGGGGTTTCTTACTCTGTAGATGAGTTTATTGACTCAATTAGTAAGTAATTAAAATTTTATTTTGTATTATGGTATTTGATTAAATATGTATTATGTTATTAAAATATTTGACGAAACCATGTATTCTGTATTATTAATGGTCGGTCGGTCGGTCGGTCGGTCCGTCCGTCCGTCCGTCCGTCCATCCATCATGTTAGAAATGATGTCCACAACTCTCTCATACCTTTTAAGAAAATTTTTATTTATACTCATTAATTCTTCATGGTCATGTAAATAAAACCATGTGGATCAATAGAGCAATCATTAATATTATCCAACACCCAATTACACAAATTAACTCTACTCACATTATCACATGGTTGCCATTCCTGAGTTATCTTATAGGGTTTTCATTTTAAAAGTTTAGTGGCATTCCAAGTTGAGGTTTGCAAAATTCCTGGTTCCTGTGCAAGTTTTCTCAGAGATTACTTTGGACATTGTTCTGCTTTTTTCCAATGCCATCAATGTTTTTCCTCTTTAAGAACTTAACAGTTTAATTTCAGTTTCTTATCAAGAATAGATCCTGTTTCCATAAATCTATTCAGATGTTTCTCTGCGAGGCGCACGAGCACCAGGGAATGTTTCACTTCTCTACAAGAGCTTCTCATATAGGAATCATAGAGTTTTTGGCATTATAAAAGCACTAACATACGATAACATTGAAACATGTAGTCTCGCAATGTATCAACCTCTGCACAGCACAGACTTCGCTTAACTGATAAGTCAACACATGGAGAGGGAACAGAGCAGCGCAGTGCAAACTATTATCCATGCATCCAAACAAAGACTCTGTATTATGCAATGTAGTTATGATATAAAGATCCTGTTATAAAATAAATGTACCTTATACTGTAGCCGTCCGAGCTTTTGTTCACTTTGTTTGCTCTCTGCCTCATCTGCTCCGTCCTCTGCATTCTCCACCAGTTCGTCCATATCTGGCTGAACCTGAGTGGATTCAAATCAGTATCAAATATATACAATATTATTATACATTTCTAACTTTGTGACTCCTTCATGCAGACCTATTGTTGCCACAAAAGCTAAATGGCACCTGCTGCTTACTGCATTGTGTTTATCACTTATTACTCTTCCAAAATGTTTAGATATTTTTTTTAATTAATAAAAGGAAAAGCTAAATTATTTAAAAAGAGACTACACTTTTGTTATTTTGAATTATTTAAATTGAATAGATCTGTAAAAATAAACAATTATTACCTTAAAACATATGTTGACATGCATAAAAGAATTCTGATGGCCATACAAATCTCAGACTCACTATAACATGAACAGCATTGACTTTATGCTGAGGAGTTTTTAAAGTAAATATTTATGCATTACTTTGTGATATTGGCAGCTCTCTAGACATGACAGTTTATGGTAAAAAAGCAAACACAATTGTTTCAAGAAGCAGGGAAATACGTTGAGTCACAGAGCTAAATATTGTGTAAGTAATAAGCTAAGACTCAGCACAGATTGTCACAGATGTGTGCACTATTTCTAATTCTTTTCTCATTATAATGATAATAATAAAACAAATTAAATTATATTTTATTCCTAGCATCTAAAAGATACCAAGTGAGTCATCCTCAGTCAACTGATGGAAATGATAGCAGCAACATGCAAGGAAAGCTTGCCATACAGTTTGGCAAATAACTGTTCAAACAGTCGTACCTCGGCCTATGACTTAAAATTAACAAATGTTTTCATCATACTGCTCAGTAGCTTATAATAAATGTACCATATACAGGGTGTGGAAAAACAATCTGCAGAAAATTGTAGAGTAGAAAGGCAGAATCCAACTACATAAGCATCTTAAGGTTAAGAGCATGCAGTACAGTAACAGGAGCGCTGCACGAACATAATTGAAATCTAACTTTATGAAACATGTACATTTGGCACATACTGTCACAACCAATGAGTACTGGTACACAAACCCATGGTTCTGCAGTGATGCGTGAGGCTAGCATTTGGGAGATCCTGGGTTCAATTCCTGCTGGGCCAGCAACTCTCACCATGGGTTTTTTTGTAGTTTCCCTGGTTTGGTATGCAAATGCTGCATTGGTTCCTCTTCCTAACATCTGTTTCAGGGTTGAATGACCAGGTGACGGCGTTCAGTGTGCTTGGCTGGGCGGTGGATATGCGCTTTGGAAAGGTTCCTGCCTAGCATCGGTTGGACAGCTGACTGACCCATCTTTTGGGAGGCATCTCTGGGGCTTACCGGCCCCAGGGGGGATCAGGGCTTGTGGGCAGGGTTGCACAAATCCGAATGCATTCTATGCTTGCGCATATCATTGCTAGGATCTGGTCGGCTTCATCTCTCCCTCCCTCCCAGGGGTTACGTTAGAAGCAAAATGGGCCACTGTGGCCTACCTGTGGGGGCTCATTCATGATGTGACTCCTGTACTGTACATGATGAATGTATTGGTATTATTGTACCATCCAGTACACTTCACATCAGACACACTTATACCCTCTTACTGTAACTTTGCCCCGATAACATCTCCCTTTTTGTCTAAGGTACACCTTTGAAATGCAATGTATGGCAAACAGCCCTGTCCAAGCAAGCTCAGGTGATGAAAGCACACTGTCATGATAGATGTATATGTTCTTGTCATTCTGAGAGGAGATTTACACCGAAGGATCCTCCTACCTATTTGCTGATGAGAACTTGCATACATTAACAACATATTTGATTCATACACTTATGAGAATGTAAACTTGAGAATTCTCTTTAAATATATTAAGATAAATGATTGTATTAAATAAGGAACTAGTTTGTGTCACACAACAGCCTATTCCATGATAATAGTCAAGTGATAATAGTCTAGTGCTTGTGACAGTTAAGAGATATGGGGCAAAGTGACATGTAACAAGGTTTAGCAACAGTGGCTGTACAAGACTGCATTTTGTTTACATCTGACAGGTTTCACAATTGGATTTAATGTAGTACAGTAAAAAAGCTTCTGTGACCCTACTATGTTTCTGCTCTACAGTTTTCTGCATATATATAGCTGTTAGGAATATTTCATGGTTATCACTATATATTCAGTAAGGAAACTGTGCTCTCAGTCTGCCACAGCACACCTAGCAGAAATAACAAATCCATGTAAATATATTAGGGTTGCCACATATATGACAAGTGAAATCGGGACAACTTTTAGGGAATGGTGTTGGACACACTAGGAAGAATAAATAATATCGTATACCAATCTAAACAAACGAGATTACATGATTTAGCATACCTTTTCTGACTTATGCATACTAGCAGGCTCTTATTTTTCAAAATGAAGTCATAATATGCACTAGTTATTCTGCTGTTCCGAAACAAGATTGCTTTGATCAACGATACCTTTAAGCTTTTACACTCACTAGACCTTGAGCGTTCATCAAGGAAAATATCCTCTCGGCATTAGCATTATGGCTAGGTATGCTAAAATAAAACTCAGCAGTTCAGGACATTAGCATGATTGAAACACCCCTTTACACCACCTGGAACTGTCAATTGCCTCCCACTCCAACTGCTTTTGTACATATCGTCTCAAGCACACGAATAACAAAAACATTATTAATTTGATATCCTGTTTTACAAATATAAATCCAACACACTTTTCAATGTTTTCCTATTGAGAGATCTGATAGAAAATTATGCATTTAAAACAATGTAAGGAAAGACTGCTCCAAACTGCTTGTAACTGCTCCAAAAGAAGATAAATTATCTTATTATCTGATAACATGCATTCTGTATTATAATAATAAATGATAAATTGCCATAATGCGCTTGTCTTGACTATGCATGATTCTCCATGAACTATAAAATCAGGATTATTACAATTTCTACAAAATTCTGGTGGGACACATTTGTTAGCTGATGAAATTCAGACAATCCTGATTTTTCAGGATGTATGGCAAGCCTACAGTATCCGCATTATAGATTCATTAGTGATTGGATTTATATACTTGCAAAATTATGAGGTTTTCTACCCTGGATTTCCATCATAATAATAATAATAATAATAATAATAATAATAATAATAATAATAATAATAATAATAATAATAATAATAATAATAATATTAATAATAATAATAATAATAATAATAATAATAATAATAATAATAATAATAATAATAATAATCAAGAGAACAACTTAGGATTGCAGTCCTTCATATTTCCTAAGGAACAAAGTAGTAGGGGGCATAGGCTTTGTCGGTAACATGAAAGAGTTTCGATACAGAAATTCTGTTTTATACCAGACAAAGGCTGTAGAGCAAAATCAGATTCTTATGAAATTTGGGTCATAAAGGCTTCATCTTTCAGGTCCGCGCTCATACATTGGCTATTCTGAGCACCTCCCTAAGGAGTCATTCTGTATGCCCTGAAGACAAAATAGGAGCATGAGAATTAATACAGGGTGTCACACAAAAAGTAGCGCATCTCTCATTTGATTGCGATATGCTGACTGTACAGATAAATGCAGCCTGCCTCTCATTTGAATATGATCTGTTGACTGTACAGATAAAAGTAGCCTGCCTCTCATTTGAATGTGTGCGTAATATGTTGAATGTACAGATAAAAGTAGCCCACCTCTCATTTGAATGTGTGCGTAATATGTTGAACGTACACATAAAAGTAGCCCACCTCTCATTTGAATGTGATCAGTTGATTGTATAGATAAAAGTACTCTGCCTCTCATTTGAATGTGTGTGATATGTTGATAGTACAGATACAAGTAGCCCACCTCTCATTTGAAAATGAACAGTTGACTGTATAGATAAAAGTAGCCCACCTCTCATTTGAATGTGTGTCTAATATGTTGAATGTAAAGATAAAAGTAGCCCACCTCTCATTTGAATGTGTGTGTAATATGTCGAATGTACAGATAAAAGCAGCCCACCTCTAAGTTGAAAGTGATCAGTTGACTGTACAGACAAAAGCAGCTGCCTCTCATTTGAATGTGTGATTAATATGTTGAATGTACAGATAAAAGTAGCCTGCCTCTCATTCGAATGTGTGTGTAATATGTTGAATGTACAGATAAAAGCAGCCTGCCTCTCATTTGAACGTGATATGTTGACTGTACAGATAAAAGTAGCCCACCTCTCATTTGAATGTGTGTGTGATATGTTGATAGTACAGATAAAAGTAGCCCACCTCTCATTTGAAAATGATAAGTTGACTGTATAGATAAAAGTAGCCTGCCCCTCATTTGAAAGTGATCAGTTGAATGTATAGATAAAAGTAGCCTGCCTCTCATTTGAATGTGATCAGTTGACTGTATAGATAAAAGTAGTCTGCCTTTCATTTGTAAGTGATCAGTTGACTGTATAGATAAAAGTAGCCCACCTCTCATTTGAATGTGTATGATATGTTGATAGTACAGATAAAAGTAGCCCACCTCTCATTTGAAAATGATCAGTTGACTGTATAGATCAAAGTAGCCCACCTATCATTTGAAAGTGATCAGTTGACTGTATAGATAAAAGTAGCCTGCCTCTCATTTGAAAGTGATCAAATGATTGTATAAATAAAAGTAGCCTGCCTCTCATTTGAAAGTGATCAGTTGACTGTATAGATAAAAGAAGCCCAACTCTCATTTGAATGTGTGTGATATGTTGATAGTACAGATAAAAGTAGCCCACCTCTCATTTGAAAATGATCAGTTGACTGTATAGATAAACGTAGCCTGCCCCTCATTTGAAAGTGATCAGTTGACTGTAGAGATAAACGTAGCCCACATATCATTTGAAAGTGATCAGTTGACTCTATAGATAAAAGTAGCCCACCTCTCATTTGAAAGTGATCAGTTGACTGTATACATAAAAAAAGCCTGCCTATCATTTGAAAGTGATTAGTTGACTGTATAGATAAAAGTAGCCCACCTCTCATTTGAAAGTGATCAGTTGACTGTATAGATAAAAGTAGCCCACCTCTCATTTGAAAGTGATCAGTTGACTGTATAGATAAAAGTAGCCCAACTCTGATTCGAATGTGTATGTAATATGTTGACTGTACAGATAAACGTAGCCCACCTCTCATTTGAAAATGATCAGTTGACTGTATAGATCAAAGTAGCCCACCTATCACTTGAAAGTGATCAGTTGACTGTATAGATAAAAGTAGCCTGCCTCTCATTTGAATGTGATCAGTTGACTGTATAGATAAAAGTAGCCTGCCTCTCATTTGAAAGTGATCAGTTGACTGTATAGATAAAAGTAGCCCAACTTTCATTTGAATGTGTGTGTGATATGTTGATAGTACAGATAAAAGTAGCCCACCTCTCATTTGAAAATGATCAGTTGACTGTATAGATAAACGTAGCCTGCCCCTCATTTGAAAGTGATGAGTTGACTGTAGAGAAAAAAGTAGCCCACCTATCATTTGAAAGTGATCAGTTGACTCTATAGATAAAAGTAGCCCACCTCTCATTTGAAAGTGATCAGTGACTGTATAGATAAAAGTAGCCTGCCTCTCATTTGAAAGTGATCAGTTGACTGTATAGATAAAAGTAGCCTTCCTATCATTTGAAAGTGATTAGTTGACTGTATAGATAAAAGTAGCCCACCTCTCATTTGAAAGTGATCAGTTGACTGTATAGATAAAAGTAGTCCACCTCTCATTTGAAAGTGATCAGTTGACTGTATAGATAAAAGTAGCCCACCTCTGATTTGAATGTGTGTGTAATATGTTGACTGTACAGATAAAAGTAGCCCACCTCTCATTTGAATGTGTGCATAATATGTCGACTGTACAGATAAAAGTAGCCCACCTCTCATTTGAATGTGTGTGTAATATGTTGACTGTACAGATAAAAGTAGCCCACCTCTCATTTGAATGTGTGTGTAATATGTTGAATGTACAGATAAAAGTAGCCCACCTCTCATTTGAAAGTGTGTGTAATATGTTGACTGTACAGATAAAAGTAGCCCACCTCTCATTTGAATGTGTGCATAATATGTTGACTGTACAGATAAAAGTAGCCCACCTCTCATTTGAATGTGTGTGTAATATGTTGAATGTACAGATAAAAGTAGCCCACCTCTGATTTGTATGTGTGTCTAATATGGTGAATGTACAGATAAAAGTAGCCCAACTCTGATTTGAATGTGTGTCTAATATGTTGAATGTACAGATAACAGTAGCCCACCTCTGATTTGAATGTGTGTCTAATATGTTGAATGTACACATAAAAGTAGCCCACCTCTGATTTGAATGTGTGTCTAATATGTTGAATGTACAGATAAAAGTAGCCCACCTCTCATTTGAATGTGTGTCTAATATGCTGAATGTACAGATAAAAGTAGCCCACCACTCATTTGAATGTGTGTCTAATATGTTAAATGTACCGATAAAAGTAGCCAACCTCTCTTTTGAAAGCGATCAGTTGACTGTACAGATAAAAGTAGCCTGCCTCTCATTTGAATGTGTGTGTAATATGTTGACTGTACAGATAAAAGTAGCCCACCTCTCATTTGAATATGATCTGTTGAATGTACAGATAAAAGTAGCTCACCTCTCATTTGAATGTGTGCGTAATATGTTGAATGTACAGATAAAAGTAGCCCACCTCTCATTTGAGTGTGTGCGTAATATGTTGAATGTACAGATAAAAGTAGCCCACCTCTGATTTGAATGTGTGTGTAATATGTTGACTGTACAGATAAAAGTAGCCAACCTCTCTTTGAATGTGTGTGTAATATGTTAAATGTACAGATAAAAGTATCCCAGCTCTCATTTGAATGTGATCTTTTGAATGTACAGATAAAAGTAGCCCACCTCTCTTTTGAAAGTGATCAGTTGACTGCACAGATGAAAGTAGCCTGCCTCTCATTTGAATGTAATTTGTTGACTGTACAGACAAAAGCAGGCTGCCTCTCATTTGAATGTGTGTGCAATATGTTGACTGTACAGATAAATGCAGACTGCCTCTCATTTGAATGGGTGTGTAATATGTTGAATGTACAGATAAAAGCACCCTGCCTCTCATTTGAATGCGTGTGTAATATGTTGACTGTACAGATAAAAGTAACCTGCCTCTCATTTGAATATGATATGTTGACTGTATAGATAAAAGTAGCCCACCTCTCATTTGAATGTGTGTCTAATATGTTGAATGTAAAGATAAAAGTAGCCCACCTCTCATTTGAATATGTGTGTAATATGTTGAATGTACAGATAAAAGCAGCCCACCTCTAAGTTGAAAGTGATCAGTTGACTGTACAGACAAAAGCAGCTGCCTCTCATTTGAATGTATGATTAATTTGTTGAATGTACAGATAAAAGTAGCCTGCCTCTCATTTGAATGTGTGTGTAATATGTTGAATGTACAGATAAAAGCAGCCTGCCTCTCATTTGAATGTGATATGTTGACAGTACAGATAAAAGTAGCCCACCTCTCATTTGAATGTGTGTGTGATATGTTGATAGTACAGATAAAAGTAGCCCAACTCTCATTTGAAAATGATCAGTTGACTGTATAGATAAAAGTAGCCTGCCCCTCATTTGAAAGTAATCAGTTGACTGTATAGATTAAAAGTAGCCTGCCTCTCATTTGAATGTATTCAGTTGACTGTATAGATAAAAGTAGTCTGCCTTTCATTTGAAAGTGATCAGTTGACTGTATAGATAAAAGTAGCCCACCTCTCATTTGAATGTGTATGATATGTTGATAGTACAGATAAAAGTAGCCCACCTCTCATTTGAAAGTGATCAGTTGACTGTATAGATAAAAGTAGCCCACCTCTGATTTGAGTGTGTATGTAATATGTTGACTGTACAGATGAAAGTAGCCACCTCTCATTTGAAAATGATCAGTTGACTGTATAGATCAAAGTAGCCCACCTATCATTTGAAAGTGATCAGTTGACTGTATAGATAAAAGTAGCCTGCCTCTCATTTGAAAGTGATCAGTTGACTCTATAGATAAAAGTAGCCTGCCTCTCATTTGAAAGTGATCAGTTGACTGTATAGATAAAAGTAGCCCAACTCTCATTTGAATGTGTGTGATATGTTGATAGTACAGATAAAAGTAGCCCACCTCTCATTTGAAAATGATCAGTTGACTGTATAGATAAAAGTAGCCTGCCCCTCATTTGAAAGTGATCAGTTGACTGTAGAGAAAAAAGAGTAGCCCACCTATCATTTGAAAGTGATCAGTTGACTCTATAGATAAAAGTAGCCCACCTCTCATTTGAAAGTGTTCAGTTGACTGTATAGATAAAAGTAGCCTGCCTCTCATTTGAAAGTGATCAGTTGACTGTATAGATAAATGTAGCCTTCCTATCATTTGAAAGTGATTAGTTGACTGTATAGATAAAAGTAGCCCACCTCTCATTTGAAAGTGATCAGTTGACTGTATAGATAAAAGTAGCCCACCTCTCATTTGAAAGGGATCAGTTGACTGTATAGATAAAAGTAGCCCACCTCTGATTTGAATGTGTGTGTAATATGTTGACTGTACAGATAAAAGTAGCCCACCTCTGATTTGTATGTGTGTCTAATATGGTGAATGTACAGATAAAAGTAGCCCAACTCTGATTTGAATGTGTGTCTAATATGTTGAATGTACAGATAAAAGTGCCCACCTCTGATTTCAATGTGTGTCTAATATGTTGAATGTACAGATAAAAGTAGCCCACCTCTCATTTGAATGTGTGTCTAATATGTTGAATGTACACATAAAAGTAGCCCACCTCTGATTTGAATGTGGGTCTAATATGTTGAATGTACATATAAAAGTAGCCCACCTCTCATTTGAATGTGTGTCTAATATGCTGAATGTACAGATAAAAGTAGCCCACCTCTCATTTGAATGTGTGTGTAATATGTTGAATGTACAGATAAAAGTAGCCCTCCTCTCATTTGAAATTGTGTCTAATATGTTGAATGTACAGAAAAAAGTAGCCAACCTCTGATTTGAATGTGATCTGTTGAATGTACAGATAAACGTAGCCCACCTCTCTTTTGAAAGCGATCAGTTGACTGTACAGATAAAAGTAGCCTGCCTCTCATTTGAATGTGTGTGTAATATGTTGACTGTACAGATAAAAGTAGCCCACCTCTCATTTGAATGTGATCTGTTGAATGTACAGATAAAAGTAGCTCACCTCTCATTTGAATGTGTTCGTAATATGTTGAATATACAGATAAAAGTAGCCCACCTCTCATTTGAATGTGTGCGTAATATGTTGAATGTACAGATAAAAGTAGCCCACCTCTGATTTGAATGTGTGTGTAATATGTTGACTGTACAGATAAAAGTAGCCAACCTCTCATTTGAATGTGTGTGTAATATGTTGAATGTACAGATAAAAGTAGCCCACCTCTCATTTGAATGTGATCTGTTGAATGTACAGATAAAAGTAGCCCACCTCTCTTTTGAAAGTGATCAGTTGACTGTACAGATAAAAGTAGCCTGCCTCTCATTTGAATGTAATATGTGTACTGTACAGACAAAAGCAGCCTGCCTCTCATTTGAATGTGTGTGCAATATGTTGACTGTACAGATAAAAGCAGACTGCCTCTCATTTGAATGCGTGTGTAATATGTTGAATGTACAGATAAAAGTAGCCTGCCTCTCATTTGAATATGATATGTTGACTGTACAGATAAAAGTAACCCACCTCTCATTTGAATGTGATATGTTGACTGTACAGATAAAAGTAGCCTACCTTTCATTTGAATGTGATATGTTGACTGTACAGATAAAAGGAATCCACCTCTCATTTGAATGTGATAATTTGACTGTAGAGATAAAAGTAACCCACTTCTCATTTGAATGTGATATGTTGACTGTACAGATAAAAGTAGCCTACCTTTCATTTGAATGTGTGTGTGATATGTTGACTGTACAGATAAAGGTAACCTGCCTCTCATTTGAATGTGATCTGTTGACTGTACAGATAAATGTAGCCCACCTCTCATTTGAATGTGATCTGTTGACTTTACAGATAAATATAGACAAACTCTCATTTGAATGTGATGTAATAACTGTACAGATAAAAGTAGTCTGCCTTTCATCTCATCTTTATTTATATATATATATATATATATATATATATATATATATATATATATATATATATATATATATATTTATAGACAGCAGGAAAAGGCAGAGCTATATACCACTGCATGTTTAATCATTTTCAGATACACTTAGGGTTACCAAGCTTCAAAATGAAAAACCTGAGGCGTGGGAGGAGCTTTCCACACAGCGTTTAATCTAATAATTACATTATAAATGTTCTTCATGTTTCTTTTCCAGGAAAAATATCTCACTCCCTTGGACTCTCTGAGAAACTCATCTTTACATTTAACACTGTCATAGAATTGAGGAAAAGTGACATCTTGATAATTTCTCTCATCTGACCTGTGAACATTTAGTAAGGAAACAAATCCTTCCCACAGCTGCGTTATAGACCAGGATTGAAAAGAAAAACTGAACAATTTTAAATTGTCGTCCCAATGACTGCGCCTAACTGAATAAGTCTTTCCTAATCTTTTGTTCAGTTTTCTGTTCGAAAACAAAGTTTTTTAAATAGGCAACTTTATCTTCATCTACAATAATATCTCCTTCCATCACAACATATAATTTTCAAGATTTTCCCACTGGGATTGTTTAGAAAGACTTAACCAACTGTATGCACCCAATTCATTATAAGGCATCATCTATTTTCTTATGTAGTCACTGCAGAAAGATGATGCACAAGTACGTAAACCATGTATTTGTCCCATTTTCTGCAATTTTAACTGGCAATTGAAATAGGATATCAAAAACTCGGTGGACCTGACCAAATTGGGTGATTTGGTAAACTAGATATACCCAACATAAAGTATCAATATCGATGAGTTACTTTATGACTGATCCTATTTGTTTCATACAATTGATTTTGTTTTCTTTGAAATGTTTTTGCAATGCTTATACAGCAAGTAGCACAAATGTTTTCATTACTAGGGTATTTTGGACTACAGCAAGTCCATCTGGGAATCTTAGCATTTGTGGATACTGCTAGAGGTGAGATGTGCAGAGGGAAATGCTTCGATTATTGGTGAGGGTTGCAGAGAAATAATGGTACTTGGTGAAGTCCGAAGCACTTTGCTATTGGTTCTTTCACCACGTGGTCTTTTCCATGAGGAGTCTTTTCCACACAATTTCACTGCCACCACCACGTGAAAAAAAAGTATTTCTGTTATATAAATTGATTTAAAGTTTAATAAAATTCTTAAGTTATACTGCCATTTAAAACATATATTGTAGAGCTAAAATGATTCAAAGTAGAAAATAAATAATTTCCCTTGCAATACAAACTAAGTTGGTCACTTTTATTTGTGAGTCACATAATCACAAAGCATGCATCACACATGTATGTGTTAAAGGCATACAAAAGCACGTGTTGTGTAAAATAATAACTTAATAAATAAATTCAGTGCAAGTGGTGTGAAAGACTGTTAAGTTCGTTAGTTAAGGAATTGTAATGAACAATAAATAACAATGCATCATTTCCTTAACCACATCCAATTCTCAAGAGGATAAAAACATTGCTAATGGTTTAATCATGTTATACTGAGAAGGCGCTGATTTCAATCATTCTGTTGAACAAAAGGAGAGAAAGGAAAATCACTTCATCTACAAGAATAATTAATTAGGTTAGTTTAGTTATAGTCAAGTGTTTTTGAAATTATGTTCTTACTCTGACTTCCGAATAAATACTGTTATAGAAGGTAGGAACTAAAACTTAGAAGAAATATGTTCAAGAAACAGAGGTTTATCAATGTGCAAGCATGTGTGATTAAGATTTGTAAATCATTTATTTTGGGAATACAAAGTACAGAATATCCATTTATAACCTGTGTTCTCCACTGAAATTTTAACCAATATTTATTAACGCATGGGTGTGCCATATAATATAAATGGCAAAAGGCTTCCTGCTACTGAAAAGAATAATACAATTGTTAATATTGTTTAATTTATGCTGCTCGCTTTGGTATATGCATTTTACTGAACGTTTTATTTTGGAATTGCAATAATGCATAACATTTTGTACATTCCCTAAAATATATGCAGGATATTTTCGGTTGTATAATTGTTTTTGTGTACATATGTTTTCTCATAAACTGTAGAATAAAACCTGCCATGTAAAGTGTGCTTAATACGAAAACATCATCTGCCGCCCTCCCAAACTTGTAAATTATGAGCCGCCACTGTTCTGATGTACAAACTGAAGGAACTTTCCTGTTTACATTTTGCAGACTTTGTAGTGCACCACTTTTTAACCAAACTTTGTATTGCTCTCTTCGCTGGTTGTGCTCTATCCAGAAACCTGTCCCTGAAAACTTTGTGGATCTCCATAATTGAACAAGTTTTGAGATACACTTCCACAATTTACACTCCTCTTTGTATCGAGTAAGTCATTTTGCAGAATGTGAACACACATGTATAATTCAAATGATGAAATCATAAAGAACGCCAATAATTGACTAGGGATAGGTAATCTGCAAACAATTATTCCTTAAAAATTGTGCACTGTTGCAATTCTTTATTCATGTCTATATGATACTAGTTATTTCTCAATATGAGCATTATTACTACTCGAATTTCTTTTGCAAGAACAAGGCAGAAGCCGATTTCTGAAATTACATGAGAGCGGTAATTATACTCATCCCACAAGTTGCACGCAATATTTTATCTGGCTTCTTCCTTATCTGCATTTATGATAAGATCATTGATTCATAAATAACATCAATAAACATTGTGATTCAATGCAAATCAAAACCTACTTAATATTGTTCCACTGATCATAGTAAAGTTTGTCTAGAAACAAAAGAACTAACAAAATGATATTAATTTATTTACAATAACAATAAAATTTTATATATTACTTAAAAACAGCTAATTCATTCCAAACAATGAGTGACTCTGAAGAAAGTATCACTTCAGATATTTAAGTAGCAGCTTTTGCCAAGTAAATTAAGGGTAAGGTATGAAGTAACATATGAGCGCTGTGTAAAGTTAAGAGAGAGAGAGTAATATTGCACATGAGAAAGCTTTGCTTGGAGCTCTTACCACAAACCATCTCTGTAGACATGTTATTCTATGGATGTAATTCATTACCATGGTGGTACTATGATGGATATGTACACATTATTAAATGGCTGCGGATAAAATATGATAATCCAACTTCAAGCAGGCAAAATACCACATTTGAATTCAAACAGGAGGCAGGCTGCAAACGTCATCCTTAGGCATCTCCCTGAGCCAGTACCGATATGAATGAATTGTTTATTGAATAATCAGAACAGACATTTGCATGCACCAGACTCTGGAGACGTTTTTATCAAAGAAAATCTTTAGGAGCCCAATAAGAAATTGAACCCAGAATTCTAAAATAAGCAGGTAAGTATGTCATTACCCTGTTTTTGGAAATCTTCAAAGATTTTCTTTCCTGTGTACAAATACATTTTACTTTCAAATAAACTATCCTTTACTGTGCACAACAATAGTTTGTAATATAATGGGTGGTAGCCGAGAGGGATAGCTAAGGCCGTAATGTCTGTAGCCCGCATTCAGGAGGTCCTAGGTTCAATCCCTAGCGACTGCCCATTCCAACCCAAGGGGGTTTCCTGGGTTGTGAGGCAAACGCTGGAGTGATTTCTTTCATCCCCCGAATTTTGTGTCCCTCTATTTCATATCACCCCATTTGGTTTACTTTAGGGTTGAAAGCGTTGTGCAATGGCGTTTCAGTGCAGCATGGCATAGGGAAAAGGATGCTCTCTGCACACTTTCTCCATCCAAGGACAGAGTGGTGTGGGGAGCATTGGACCCTGTATGGGGTGGCGTCTCCAGTTTGCCTGTCTGACTGCCGGAGGGACTTATCATTGCTGTGCCATCAGTCCTGGTTCAAGCCGCTTGATGTCTCCCTTCACCTTATCCTTCCCTCCTGGGAGTGCACCCCTCAGTACCGAATAACCTGCGCTTCACAATCCAATCCAATGGGTCATAACATTAAGCTTTAAATCATAAAATAATGATAACTCAAACTTTTGGTGTTGTTTAAAACGTCCCAAATAAATCACACTTTTGTTTCTATATATCTTTTCAGATAAAATATTAATGGTTACTTCAAATTTAATGATCCTATTAAATGAAATTCTCTACATGGTACATTTATATAGGATAATTCAATATCAGTTTTACACCTTCTAATACTAATAATACTATTTTTGTACAAAATGTATTTACATTTAATATATAATACAAACTTGATAGATGAATAAAGTTAGGAAAAAAAAGGATGCAATCAAGATACTTAAGTTAATATATAGCTTATAGGGATACTTATTAAATGTCAAGTATTCGTCTACTGTGTAATATTGGTGCTCCTGCAATAAAGCCTTTATTCTGGATTTACATGCTGCACTAAACTTTTCTATATTTTTAATAGAATTAGGAAGGGAATTATGCAGCTTTATACTGGAATGTAAGACTCCAGTTTTGCACAGCACAGTTATGTGGAGGTTACGTGAATATTCTGATGATTTCTAGTAATTTTGAAAATTATATTTATTTTTGTTTACAGATGTAACCTTTCTAATATATAAGCACATGACCAGTTTTTGAATAGCAATTTACATAGACATATTTTCTTTTCACGACATATGCTGTAAATGACTTGCATTTGTTTAATAAATCTTGCTTAGCTCCCTGCATATTCAACTTTCATGAGATAAGCTTTTAAGGCTTGTTCCTGTCTCAGAGATTTTCAAAACGGGCAAGATGGTGCCAAGGCTTGCATTTGGTAGGCACCCAGGTTCGATTCCCATAGGACCGGGCAATCTGATGCTGGTCTTCTTGCGACTTCCTAGGTCAGTAGCAAATTCTACCACCAATTGTTGTACTACCAGACAACATCACTTGGTGTATTGTAGCATTTCAGTGAAATTTGCACTATGGAAAGATTTTTCCCTGGTGCTTGATAGGCTGCTGGGGCCCCCTATCTTCCTGGGAGTATCTCGACTGCACCCAGAACCCCCAGGTTGTGAGGAACTAATGCAGGGCTAGCCGCCATTAGTGTCATGTTGGAATCATTAGGGGCCCATCCTTGCTAGTGCATATGATCGTGTGGATCTGATCATCCTTTGCATCTCCCCTTGAACCTCTCCTCCCAGCAGTCACGGAAGTACAAAGATCCCATTATAGTCTATCTGCGATGCTGTGCTCCAGTTACTGGAGACCTCTCCGTATGACTACTACTAACTCCCAGGAGTCACGTTGAAAGTACAAAGATCCCACTATGGTCTACTTGCTAAGCTGTGCGGCAGTTACTGGAGACTTCTCTGTGTGACAACTAACTGCCAGCAGACATGTTGGAAGTACAAAGATCCCACTATGCTCTACTTGCTAAGCTGTGCGGCAGTTACTGGAGACTTCTCCGTCTGACAACTAACTGCCAGCAGAAATGTTGGAAGTACAAAGCTCCCACTATGGTCTACTTGCGGTGCTGTGCTCCAGTTACTGGAGACCTCTCCGTCTGACAACTAACTGCCAGCAGACATGTTGGAAGTACATCCCACTATGGTCTACTTGCTAAGCTGTGTGGCAGTTACTGGAGACTTCTCCGTCTGACAACTAACTGCCAGCAGACATGTTGGAAGTACAAAGATCCCAATATGCTCTACTTGCAGTGCTGTGCTCCAGTTACTGGAGACTTCTCCGTCTGACAATTAACTGCCAGCAGAAATGTTGGAAGTACAAAGATCCCACTATGGTCTACTTGCTAAGCTGTGTGGCAGTTACTGGAGACTTCTCCGTCTAACAATTAACTGCCAGCAGAAATGTTGGAAGTACAAAGATCCCACTATGATCTACTTGCTAAGCTGTGCGGCAGTTACTGGAGACTTCTCCGTCTAACAATTAACTCCCAGCAGAAATGTTGGAAGTACAAAGATCCCACTATGGTCTACTTGCTAAGCTGTGCGGCAGTTACTGGAGACTTCTCCGTCTAACAATTAACTGCCAGCAGTAATGTTGGAAGTACAAAGATCCCACTATGGTCTACTTGCGGTGCTGTGCTCCAGTTACTGGAGACCTCTCCGTCTAACAATTAACTGCCAGCAGAAATGTTGGAAGTACAAAGATCCCACTATGATCTACTTGCTAAGCTGTGCGGCAGTTACTGGAGACTTCTCTGTCTGACAACTAACTGCCAGCAGAAATGTTGGAAGTACAAAGGTCCCACTATGATCTACTTGCTAAGCTGTGCGGGAGTTACTGGAGACTTCTCCGTCTGACAACTAACTGCCAGCAGAAATGTTGGAAGTACAAAGGTCCCACTATGATCTACTTGCGGTGCTGTGCTCCAGTTACTGAAGACCTCTCCGTCTGAAAACTAACTGCCAGCAGAAATGTTGGAAGTACAAAGATCCCACTATGGTCTACTTGCTAAGCTGTGCAGCAGTTACTGGAGACTTCTCCATCTAACAATTAACTGCCAGCAGACATGTTTGAAGTACAAAGATCCCACTATGCTCTACTTGCTAAGCTGTGCGGCAGTTACTGGAGACTTCTCCGTCTGACAATTAACTGCCAGCAGACATGTTGGAAGTACAAAGATCCCAATATGCTCTACTTGTGGTGCTGTACTTCAGTTAATGGCGACCTCTCCATCTGACAACTAACTACCAGCAGACATGTTTGAAGTACAAAAATCCCACTATGGTCTATTTGCAATGCTGTGCTCCAGTTACTGGAGGCCTCTCGGTGTGAAAACTCTGAACTCCCAGGAGCCATTTTTGAGGAAATCAAAATTTTTGTAAAATGTTCCAAGTAAAAAGTAGTCTGCAGCAGAGGATTTTTGAAAATCTTCATGTCGCATCCTTGAAGCATACTAAACTCAAATATAAATTTTGCTATTTATCCGACTTTTCATTTTTGCATTATGACACACAGACATGTTTCCAAAAATGCTTTATTTGAATTCAGGGCACTTCAAAACGTGCATTTGCAGTGAAATCTTGGTATGAAATTTTTGAGTGGAAAGCAATAATTCTCCCACTTAGTATACATAGTAGAGAAAGTAAAAATCTAGTTTCACCTGCTTTTATAGTCTCTTCCTCTCCTTTAATTGCTGTCATCACCTTGTAAAATTTTAGCTTAGTTTCTCTTCTAGTAAGCGTTCCTTAATGTGCTCTTAATTGTAGTAAATATAAAGTTAAATTTGCTAAATTTATTAAAAAGATCATGGTTTTTTAATAGGAGATAACATAGCCCAGGTTCTATGCAGTTAATACAAGGGCAACTCAGAAAATAAGTTCTGTTAATTTTTTTAAGGCATGCAAATTTATTTTTGGACTTTTTATTTTACACAACTGAAGTAAACTGTTACATTATTTCTTCTTTTTCTTCTACAACAAGGATTAGGCCAACGTATGTTCTGACTTCAAGAATGTTGCCGTCTTAGGAAATGGTCTACCTCTGTTTCTGTAACACCTTTACATTATTTTTCAACAGAATTTCCATTTACATTCAGCCAATTGTCGTACCACTTCACGAGCTTTGAAATCATCTGTGACATTCTCCTTGAGCTCCTCTCCATTTCAAACTGATGTGACACCAGCCATTTCTTCATGTTTGGGAACAGGTGACAGTCACACTGCTGTCTGGATTGTATCCACTCTGTAACACTATCCTTGAGCTTCTCATTCATTTCAAACCAATGTGAACCAAGCCATTTCTTCATGTTTGGTAACAGGTGACGGTCACTCTGCTGTCTGTGATTGTATCCACCCTGTGACACTCTCCTGGAGCTTCTCATCTGTTTCAAACCAATGTGACACAAGCCATTTCTTCATGTCTGGGAACAGGTGACAGTCACTCTGCTGTCTGTGATTGTATCTACCCTGTGACACTCTCCTTGAGTTCATCTGTTTCAAACCAATGTGACACAAGCCATTTCTTCATATTTGGTAACAGGTGATAGTCACTCTGCTGTATGTGATGGTATCCGGCCAGTGACACTCTCCTTGAGCTTCTCATCAGTTTCAAACTGACGTGACACAAGCCATTTCTTCATGTTTGGGAACAGGTGACAGTCACTCTGCTATCTGTGATTGTATCCACTCTGAGACACTCTCCTTGAGCTTTTCATCCATTTCAAACTGATGTGACACAAGTCATTTCTTCATATTTGGTAACAGGTGATAGTCACTCTGCTGTCTGTGATTGTATCCGCCCAGTGACACTCTCCTTGAGCTTCTCATTGGTTTCAAACTGACGTGACACAAGCCATTTCTTCATGTTTGGGAACAGGTGACAGTCACTCTGCTATCTGTGATTGTATCCACCCTGTGACACTCTCCTTGAGCTTCTCATCCATTTCAAACCGACGTCACAAAAGAAATTTCTTCACGTTTGGGAACAGGTGACAGTCACCCTGCTGTCTGTGATTGTATTCATCCTGTGACACCCTCCTTGAGCTTTTCATCCATCTCAAACCAACGTGACACAAGCCATTTCTTCATGTTTGGTAACAGGTCATAGTCACTGTGTTGTCTGTGATTGTATCCACCCTGTGACACTATCCTTGAGCTTCTCATCCATTTCAAACCAACGTGACACAAGCCATTTCTTCATGTTTGGTAACAGGTGACAGTCCTCTGCTGTCTGTGATTGTATCCACCCTGTGACACTCTCCTGGAGCTTCTCATCCATTTCAAAGGGACTTAACACAAGCCATTTCTTCATGTTTGGGAACAGGTGATAGTTACTCAGAGCCAAGTCAGAGTTACATGCTGACTGATGAAAAACCTCCCATTTGGACTTTTGCAGGAAAATTTGATTGCGTGCAGCAGTATGTGACTGAGCATTACTGTGGAAGAAAACAACCCCATATCGGCATATCAAGTGGTTTCTTCTGAATTGCTTTCTTAAGTTTGGTTAGCATCTGACAGTAGATGTCAAGAGTTTATTGTTGTGCCTTGTTCAGCGAACTACACCTTGCTTGTCCTAAAATCAGTTGCCATGAGCTTCCTTGCTGAAGCAGTTTTGCAGTTTCCTAGGCGAGTTGGTGTGACTCAACTGTCATTTTGTTTTGACATTCATGTACTGAACGCATATGTAGTAATCCGGTCAAGAAAGCTTTTACCTTCACTCTTGTAGCATTTAAGATATGTCAGTGCTTCTCCCGTCCTCTTGGGTTTCTACGCTTCAGACAGAGTTTTTGGCAACCACCGAACACTAAACCTGTTTAGCTCAACCTTTGTGTCACTACTTCATACAGAACAGTCCTATAGATTTGCAGAAAATGCTCATGGAGTTCTGAAATTGTCAAATGTTGATTTTGTCTAAACACATGTCAGCATGTTCCATATTTGCAACAAGTTTGTTGTTTATAAGAGTCGCCCACTTTGTTCTTCATTATGGATGTTAGTTCATCCATCTTGGAATTGACTTCAAAGTCGAACAATACTCTCAATGATAATGTTCCCATACACTGCAGCTGACATGCCTCACACTTGTATTGCTGCACAAGCCAGTCTTCTTTGTTGAAAGAAACAGTGGAATACCTAACACTTCCAGGAGGGTAATGAATCAAGCTGCACAGTGAATCAAGAGTGGTGTTGCTATTGTCTCTTCTGCTTGAGGCCAGAACTTACTTTCCAAATTGCCCTTTTATAAAATTTAAGTGTATAATGAAGTTAATGTGGTGACTAAATAGTTGTGGTCATTTGCCACATAAAGGAGCTAGTGCTGTTCAAGTAACAAATTATGTTATACTGTTGCTAAAACACAGTTTCCTTACTGTACACATAGCTATAGTGTGAAAACATCAAAAATACAAAGTAATACAGAATGTATTTACTTGATTTATGTAGAGTATCTTTTTAATGTTATGTTTCTAAAATGTATTAATGTTGTATTTATTTATATTTTTAGTAACTGCAAAGGTTTACTATTACAAAAGAAAAAGCTAAAGGAAACCAAGTCATAAGCCTAAGGTATGGCTGAAATCATTCTATATGTTTTAATCACTACTGGCTTGCTAAAGTAGAGGAATGTAAATATAGCTTATGTTTTCTTTAATGTGAACCCATTCTAGATAGGGCTAGAAAACATTAATGTGAGTCAGTTATACAATAATTTTAATACACTTTTCTGATATTAAAATGTTAGTTTAGAAACTATGTGTATATTTACTCTAGAGTTAATTTGTTCAGATATATTCCTACATTAAAACTATCCTTTGAGTTCACATTACTGAAAGTGCTTGAAGTAATTTAGCATAGCTATTGCATGCCAATGTGTGTACAAGTCTTTCAATATAATTATGAGTAAAACATGCCAAGCATCGAAAACAGGTGAATACAAAAGAGATAATATCAGCTTTAAATTTTTCACATTTTGTAAATCAAACAAGTTAATAAAATAATATTCCTACATTTATATTACTTCACAAAACAGTAAAAGGTCTGTAACACACAAGTGTTATTTCCTTAGGAGTAAATCTTCCAAAAGTCATTCAATTTCAAAAGCTCTAAAATGGTGTAAAATGAAGTAGTGATTTAACATGCAATGTTTATTTCCATTAGCTATAAAATTATTTCATGCACTTTGAACTACTTAGCCTTTAATCCATAAGACTTCCTTGAATCTTTGTGCATAAAAGGAAAGTTAGTAATGGTAGATTCTTAGTTCGCACTTTTCTTTCATCATGAATTATTTTTGTGTTTCAAATAACTAGAATTGAAATTGACAACATACCTTTTCTTTATAGGCCGGGCCAATAAGACTAACCCCTTTGAGATCAAGAGCCCTTCCTTTGCCCTTTCCATCCTTTCCACGTCTCTTACGACAGCAGCGCCAGATGCAGCACCCACAAATACCCAGGATAACGATGCACACACCTGTACAGAATGCATATCACAATCATGAAAAGTTTGTGATCACTAGTGCTGAGAAATGTATGCAAATGGATGTTTGAAGTGCAGGCTGTGTATCTTAATAAAACCAAATACTATGTACAATACAGCACACTCGCGCTTTGAGAGGCAGAACGGCTACACCAATGCCACCATTGGTTTGGCCCGAAATAACAAAGCCTGACAGCTATTGTACATTGAATTTCATTTCAGATATGTTCAGTAAAACATGAAAAAATAGTCTTTGGGTTTAAGTTTGTGCCTCATATCATTTAAAGCATTATGAGCATGTGCTCAGTTGAAAATCCTTTTTCATATTTTTGAAGGAGAAGGCCATGTGTTATTGATAACAATTACAGCAGATTACAAACGTTGTGTGCTGATTATGGAGCTGTTAGCTTTAAGCACTTCGGGAATACAGGATCTTGATATATGATTTTTACTACATACTGCTTAAATAAACATATTCTCTTTTAGAGATAAATTATTAATAACTTGTTTTGTAAATCGTTTTGCCCGAGAGTTACAAGTTTCTTTTTGTGTTAAATTCTCATGAACTGTGATTGTTACAGAATTTATTTTATATTCTTATTCTTGATACACATTTTAATTTACTTCTCTATCAAATTGCTTCTTTCCTTACAAAATCTCAAGAAGATTTCTATTGTTTAGTTGTGGTTCACCAATGGCACTGGGAATTAATTGATCTCCATCATTTTCCCTCTGGCTTCCCAATATAAAGTCTGTAAGTTATCACTTTTAAGGCCTTTGCATTTGGTGAGATGTTGTTTGCTTTCTATTGTTTAGTTAAGTTCTGGATTCTGTTTTGCAATATAAAATAATTTGTTACTTTTTTGTGAGGTGCGAACTTGACATCTTTAATTATTTTCTTTAAACTACTGCTTCTATATTTGTGGGGAGCTAAATCAAAATATGCATCATGGAAAATCTGAGTTCAGGTACTTGTGCAGATACAATATATTTCTCAACATGTCTCGTGGAGCTCATTATTTATCCCACATTTGTAGATTCCATAGAATTAATGCTTTATCATCCTCCACACTACTGCTTTTCTCTTATTTCTTCTGCGGTAGTTCTCGCATCTGCTTCACAAAATTTTACTATGGCCTCCTCTCTCTTGGCTTGTTAATTTACATCACATCTTACCTGTTGTTGATCTCTCTCATTGCTAGTGTTAGTGTTTTATTTACACATTATACTTTTAAAATCTTTATCATTCTTTTCCTATATTATTATTACTTTAATTACACTTTACAATTTCTAAATACAATATCATTCAATTCATTCTTTTCCTTACTTTCTCTTCTTCTTTTCTTGATTGACCCAATATGATTATTTTACTTATTTCTTTTTAGCATTACTTTGGCTTTCCCATTTTTTATAAGTTTCTTACTAAATACTCCATTACTTTAGGGTGGCTTTTGAATTAATTTGGTTTCAATTAATTCTCGCTTCGCAATTTATACAATTTTAATTTATGGTTTTATATATTACTTGTGCAAATCTTTATACTGTTTTTAAGCAGATAGAACCTCTTTATATGCGGAGAGGCAGAGCGGACTGGAGTCCTAGTGGGCATTTATTGCGAGAACTGACCGCTCCCTCATGGCGCTAACATTCTAATGTTTTATTAAAAACATACCAGTTACAATAAATCCTGTGTTTACAACAGTGCTGTACATTGTCAAGCAATGAATAATGTGATTTTTATCTGTGGAGAGTTTAAAACAAGAGTGTATGTCAACAATCCACACACTCTTCAAGAATTGCACTGTGTAGTAGCATAGTCAACACTTTTCATAACTCACATCACAATACAAGGGTGGATCTGATTAACTTATAGACCTAAGATGACACGGATGTGGAATGAAGTGAGGAAAGGAAATTCCTTGTTTTTTAAATGACTGTGCAGAACTAACCTTCAATCTGGTTTATTATGTTTGTATAAGCATTCACATCAGATTCCTTCCACTTTATAACATTAACAAAAAATCACTTTTCTCTTTCATCATATAAGATATTAACAGCAATAAATCTTCAATATTGTAGTTTAACATCAACTTCCCTGTGAATAAAATGAGAAAGATCTGTGGAATTTCTTAAATCCGAAACTTTAATTGGATTTGAAATTTTAACACAACAACTAGGACTTATTGAATAGTACATATATCAAATATCATTCATCTGTTCAAATTATTTCGGGAGTTAATAATAATTTTTATTGAAATTTTTAGCATTTTGAAGAATTGATTCACACAAAGCATTTTTTTTTAAAAAAATTGTATTTTTTACTTACACTATTAATAGTAGTGTGATAAATTGTAGAGATGAATTTTTGTATTAACCTGCTAGTTTGAAAGAAAAGAAATTCCTAATTTGTAATTTGAATATTTTTGTTAAAAATTGTCAAAACATAAAAATTATTATTTAATTACATCAGAACTATTCACTTTATCACAAATTCATCTCATAATTATCTTATTCTGTTATATAGCATGTATAGCAAATTTTATACATTTATCATAAAAACTGCATTGCGTGGAACAATTTACATTTGAAAAAGTGCTGAAAAACTGAAAAGATGAGAAAAGAGGTTTTAAAATTGCATCATAAAAATAGCAGTGTTTCTGAACTTTAAGCTCTTCAAAAACTACCTGCTACATATGTAGGTGCTCCTTCTTTTGCTCCTCTGCTGCTAATTTGGCCACTCCAGCATTTCTCTGGCTTCTCTTGAATGATGGTCTGCTGGTTTGTTCGCTTTGAGTGCTCTACACTTATTTTGTATGATGCTGGAGTTAATTCTTTATTTATTAGATTAGTTCCTGAGTGGCCCTATACCCCATGTTGAACTGTGACACAGCAGGAGTTATACAAATTTCCAGTTTCTTTTTGCAAAATAAAATATTTCCTTAGGGCATTTTGCCCAGATGACATGATGAAGTGACTAATTAGCATTTTGTGTCTTGCCTGATCTACATCTTTTAAGGAGCTCATCATTTGCAAGCCTTTGATTAACTGGCAAGATTTTATTGGGTCACCATTTGCGATAGCACTAGAAGTACATGATGTCTGACCATTGGGACATTTATTGTGCTGTGGCTTTTTGTCTGTTGATGAGCAGCGATATAGAGTGGCAATGTTGAAGATTTCATTTCTTCTAGGTGTGGACTATTGTCTTTTATGACTTCTCTGTAATAGTTGGTGAGTTTTACTATTGTTTGCTCTTTTAGGGTTCCTGCTTTTTTACCCCCTTGTGTTACACCCTTAGAACCGTTTTCTTTTATTAAGGTTCAAAGCTGTCCCCAGTCTCTTGGCCACATCATTAATGCACTCATCTTTTACAATTTCTGTTTCACCATTATTCTTACAAATGTTTATATGTTTTTGCATCCCCATCAGATATAGTTGTGTTCCTCATGTTACACAGCTTGAGTGATCTTTGCCACATTAGTGCTGCTGCTGCTGCTGCAGAAGCCCCAGTAAAATTAACTTCACATTCACCTGCTGCTTTGTGTGATACCAACCAAGATTATATTCCTCACTTCCACTGTCTAAGACTTAAGATTTTGCTCACAGAACCCACAAAACTTTGGTAATATTTCAAAGTCAACGACAAGTCAATTAAAATGTCTATTGCTACACCTATCCCATGAAGTGAGGAAAAACCTCACTTTTGCCATGTGACATCGTAACTGTGATGTCTAGTGTACACTGCATGCTTAGACTTGGGTTCAATTCTAGATAGGCCTCGTGAACAGCAAGGCGTGCTTCATTTAAAATACTTTGTTGCACTATAGCATTGTCTTTTACCAAACTTTTACAGTGGATAAACTCGTAACTGGCAGTCCCATCACCATGTAAATTGCTGTAACCCAGCATGGCCTTTACCTAGTTCCAAAAACGTGCAAACAAATTTTCTGCACACCTCAAAAGTGGCCAGGTGCTTATTCTGGGATTAGTGTAATTTTCATTCAACACTGTGTCACAGACCTGCACTTAACTAATTTAGATGCAAATCCCAAAGCATCTAAACTTTTTTTAAGTTTGACATCCAGATTAATACTACCACATTTAGTGCCATTGGGAACATTCTACCAAAAGTGTGAGAGCACTAAAGTGAATTCATGACACATTTCTGAAAGTCTTACTTCATCTCTGGTAAACACTGAAAGTTTATTGGGGTTTGTTGTTAGAAAATGTGCTGTGTATCTGACTCCTGTGAAGTAGAGGGATGAAGGGATTCTTGAAATGAACATGAAGATTGTGAAACTGTGTGGTTATGCTTGTGTTTGCAGATGTACGTAAATTTGTGGATTTATTTTGCTCCATCTAGTACTTCGAACATGTCAAGCAGCTCGGGATATTTTCTCAGTACAATGTACATGCAAAACCATACCCTGCCTTTTCAAAGCTGCCAACATTAGGCATTAAACCCCAAACCACAAATAAAAACCCCAGACACACGTGCACAACATAATGCATTGTACAGACATCTTGCAACAGGGTTTCATTGTTACAAACATCTGTTTCAAATTTTGTTGACCCAAAAATGAATTTCTTGGCTTGTTCACCTCATTCTGTAGTAGGATTTCGGGTAGAAAAGTTAAAAATGGGTCACTTCATGAGTAAAACTAACCTTGCCCCACTCTGCAGTAAGAAGAGGCGTGTGTGCAATTTGTGTTCGACCAGAGTCTTCTACGAACATGAATGCTTGTTGAGCATGTGATGCTGTTCTTCATCCTGTGGTTGGAAGGGACTGCAGTTTCCCACAATTCTCCTGTAAATGTGGGCAAGAGCAATTTACGCAATCCATGGCAGTGGGTACATGGTTTGCAAAATAATGTCCGCTCAAGTGCTTTTAATTATACATTGTTTCGGTCACAAGTCATCATATGATCACAGTGATCATTTAGAGATCAGCAACTAAGTCATAGGACAGTAGCTGATTCATTCAGCTATTGCCGCGAGATTTGCATGATCTCCAATGACACCAAATTTCACAACAGCGGCAGAATAGGGGGTCCTGGTCATGTTGTGCACATAGATGAGTGTAAGATCGGCCGAAGAATGTTCAATCGTGGTAGAGTTGTGGAAGGAAATCTAATCCTTGGCATGATCGATGTGACCACAAAAGAGGTGTGAATGGAAATTTGTCCAAATAAAGAGATGCCGCAACTCTTTACCACTGATATCGCAACGTGCTGAGTTCACCAGCACCATACATACAGATTTTTGGAGAGGTTATTATGGTTTGCTACGCATTTAACAGTACATCATTGTTAACTTGGTGGATCCGTTGACGAATGTGCACCCAACAACGTAGAATCGCGCTAGCTAAGTCTACGGCACCGGTTGTCTAGGGGTGGCATTCGACGTGATCAGGTGGATGAACACTTGTGGCACCAGGACTGCAAGAATCGCAAAGCAGAACCCTTTCAAGATATGATTGAGGATATTAGGAGCGTGTATCCTGTAGTGTAGTGTTTTAAATTGTGCTTCAGATTATGTTTAGAGTAGGAAAGTGCAGTGTTATTTAGGTTTAGGACTAGTTTAGGCTTCTTTCATTAAGTATTGTATATGTACAACTTTTCTGTGCTGCTTTAACGTTTTTATAAACACTTGAATCACCACCAACATGCTCGTTTGGATACCAACATTTAGCTGAGCTCGTTACATAGTTAATTTTCGTTTTCTTTAAATTGGTGGCATGTTCTTTTACAGCTGATATGACAGGCCTTATTTCCAGTGCATGCGCACGAGGCTTTCCTCGGAGGAAAATAACTCGGTTGACATGTTTGAAGGAATATCCCAACATTAGTTCTCCTTAGGCTGCGTTTTGAGGATCGCCTCTTTCCTGTGTTTCGTTGGTCTTTCAGCCTATTCATGTTTATCCAAATTTGGGCAAATTTGCTCTTAAGTTCTCTGTGCTACACGGCTTTCCGGACAATATCATCTTACAGTGTGCCCCACGGCGATGAATATGATGTGTTATATTGTCCAACAGATGTCACACTATGCCATGCACGAGCTCAACACATGTCACGTATGTCATATGTTTATGCTGCCAACATATAACAAATTAATGCCGCCAAAACGAAAATTAATGCCGCGAATGCGGAAACGACCACAGAGTGTAGCCCAGGGATCTTAGACAACCTGTGCTTTATGAATTAACGGAAGGTTACGCTTACGTTAGATTTTTTGTTTATGTAAGCTTTCGAAAGGTTAGGTTTAGGTTAGTTTTTTATATAAGCTTACGTTTCTGAATTCACGAAAGGTTAGGTTTAGGTTAGTTTTTTTTTATATAAGCTTACGTTTCTGAATTCATGAAAGGTTAGGTTTAGGTTAGTTTTTTTATATAAGCTTACGTTTCTGAATTCACGAAAGGTTAGGTTTAGGTTAGTTTTTTTTATATAACCATAGGTTTCTGAATTACCTTTATATATATCCTTGTTTTAATTTGTTATCACTGTTTACATCAAAGCACGCGAGCGAAGCGAGCGTGCGTTCCTAAACTTACGTTTCTGATTCACGGGAGGTTAGGTTAGGTTTAGTTTTTTTTATATCAGCTTACGTTAATGGATTCACGGAAGGTTAGGTTTAGGTTAGTTTTTTTTATATAAGCTTACGTTTCTGAATTCACGAAAGGTTAGGTTTAGGTTAGTTTTTTTTATATAAGCTTACGTTTCTGAATTCAGGAAAGGTTAGGTTTAGGTTAGTGTTTTTATATAAGCTTACGTTTCTGAATTCACGAAAGGTTAGGTTTAGGTTAGTTTTTTTATATAACCATAGGTTTCTGAATTACCTTTATATATATCCTTGTTTTAATTTGTTATCACTGTTTACATCAAAGCACGCGAGCGAAGCGAGCGTGCGTTGCTAAACTTACGTTTCTGATTCACGGGAGGTTAGGTTTAGTTTTTTTTATATAAGCTTACGTTTCTCAATTCACGAAAAGTTAGGTTTAGGTTAGTTTTTTTATATAAGCATAGCACGTGTTGAGTTAGAATGCTAAAGACAGTATTCTCACATCCCGTGCAAACCATTTTGCTTTATATTAAATACGCACTGTTAATTTGCACGCGTTGCGTTTCAACAAAATCGCAGAACAACAACAACAAATAGCGGTAACAACGGCGCATCGCATTTTTAGCCGATTTCACATTTTTATTTACGTTGGCAGTACCCAATTTGCATGTAATTTTTTGCAAAATGGCTACGTTTGTTTACTTCCTGACGCGATTTTCCTATATAACTAAAATACCTTAAACGGGCGGACAGGTGGGCACCAGCTATAGACGAGACCACATCGTGTTCTAAGCTCACTCTTAAGGTAATTTATTCGCTTTCCTTTTGATTTTATAAGCATTTTCTACGGGCACACTATAAGATAATATTAGCCGGCTTTCCTTCTAAAAAACATCCCTCGGCTACGCTTTGAGGCTGAGGGTCCTCAATCTCTCGGCTACGCCTTGAGGCTGAGTATCTTACCGGTTTTGGCGGCATTAAATAGTCTATTGGACATATAACACATTTTCATCCCCAAGGAAGAGAACTAAGAGCAGATTATCGCAAATTTGTATTGAAGAAAACACTAACCTAACTTGTTGAAAGCTAACCTACCATATTTTATAGAAAGTACGATTGCATTTACGAACTACACTAACACTTACGATTTAGATGCGACTATAATACACATTATACACAGTATAATACAGCAACATATCAGCTAAGTTTATTCTGTCTGCACATTTAAAAACAAAGATTTAGAAGGGAAACAGTACGCACACAGACCGTCATATGTTCTGCAGGACAGCCAACACACTTGTAGAGAGAGAGAGAATCACCTGTTTTTAAGTATTCCGCGAAATTCAAACATGAAAATTGAAAAAAACGAAGTCAAGTTCAAAAGTTATCGATTTAAATGGACACGCCCACCTGTAGGCACCATTTAAATGACCATATGATCTGGTTTTAAAGGGTTGTAGGGCTATAAAAATTATAGGATATAAAAATGGAAGGTTTTAGTATTTAATAACAGGAAAATAAAATTGTTTTGGTACTTTTTGGTCTATTTTCACAGATGGGTATCCTTAACAATAAAGGCATTGCCAACAATTTAACTTACACAAAAAATTACACAAACCAGTACAAATATCAAGTTAACATGTCATTAAACCCCTTCGGCTTGTTCCGTTGCTACCTACAAATTTAGGAGGGAAGCACACACACAAACAACTTCAAAAGTAAGCGATTTAAATGGACACGCCCATCTGTTCGCACTCAGACTTTCAAATTTTCTACAGTGCAGCCAACACACTTGTAGAGAAAGAAATCACCTGCCTTAAAATATTCCGCGAAATTCAAAGCGATTCGAAATGGACCGGCCATCCAATTCAAAGCCAAACGTCCACGAGTTCGAGTCCTAGCGACTGCCGTCAAATGTGCTTGTGGTAAAGGATGGGGAGGGCCCGTGTAGAATAACCGGTGTAATGGCAGCTTGGATGCTGACGGGGTTACATTTGACTGCAGTGGTAAAGGAAAGAGAGGGCGCAAGTGAAATAACCGGTGTAATGGCGCTCTTGGATGCTGACGGGGTTACATTTGACTGTAGTGGTAAAGGATGGGGAGGTCCCAAGTAAAATAACCGGTGTAATGTCACGCTTGGATGCTGACGGTGTTACATTTGACTGCAGTGGTAAAGGAAGGAGAGGGCCTATGTAGAATAACCGATGTAATGGCACACTTGGATGCTAACGGGGTTATATTTGGCTGCAGTGGTAAAGGGAAGACCCAAGTAAAATAACCAGTGTAATGGCACGCTTAGATGCTGACGAGGTTACATTTAACTGCAGTCAATGCGCCTGTGGTAAAGGAAGGGGAGGGCGCAAGTAAAATAACCGGTGTAATGTACGCTTGGATGCTGACGGGATTACATTTGACTGCAGTCAATGTGCCTGTGATAAAGGATGGGGAGGGTCCATGTAAAATAACCGGTGTAATGACACGCTTGGATGCTGACGGGGTTACATTTGACTGCAGTGGTAAAGGAAGGGGAGGACCCAAGTAAAATAACCGGTGTAATGGCACTCTTGGATGCTGACGGGGTTACATTTGACTGCAGTGGTAAAGGAAGGGGACGTCCCAAATAAAATAACCGATGTAATAGCACGCCGGGGTTAAATGTGACTGCAGTGGTAAAGGAAGGGGAGGGCCCATGTAAAATAACCAGTGTAATGACACGTTTGGATGCTGACGGGGTTACATTTGACTGCAGTGTTAAAGCAAGAGGAGGGCCCATGTAAAATAACCGGTGCAATGGTACGCTTGGATGGTGATGGGGTTACCTTTGACTTCAGTTGCATGGATTTACTCTTTATTTTAAAAAACACACTACTGGTTTATAGCAAAAATATAAATAGTTTTACAATATAAAAAACTATAAATAACTCAATTTATTGTTAAAAGTTAGTAGAATATGAAGTAAGAAGAGAAAAAAGTCAATTAAAAATCCTAAAACCTAAAAAATACCTTTGTAACGAATATGTTACACCAGGCTATAAAGCGTTAATTCCCCCAAAACATTACATAAACTAGTACAAATATCCAAGTTAACATGTGTCATTAAACCAATTCAGCTTGTTCCGTTGCTTAAGGTTTCTACCTACAGATTTCTTACAAATCTTGCTCGACAAAGAATTACGAAAGTTACAACTTTAGAAGAATGTACTGCCTTTTACAACCCGGTATGATCTTCGCTTCCCTGCGCATTTAACACGTACGCCTGTTAATTTTAATTTGTGAATTTCTATTTCCAAACATGTTTAAGGAGAGACGTACGTTAAAGGGTGCGCCGTAATTCGCTGCTGTCGAGTCCCCTGCTGAAGTGCTGTCTGCTCCCCTCTCTTCCACCTGGGGAGAGGAGGAAGTTGACGATCACACTGTCCTTCCCCAAGCAGTGACCGCTTTCTTTTCTGACGCAATTCTAAGAGCGACGTCAGGTACTTGCCTAACTGCTGTATTACCCAAGTTATAATGCTGGGTCGATGGCTCTGGTTGCTAAAGATATCTTCTAAGGCAGAATTGCCGCTTCTGGTCATACTACTCTGGACTGTCGTGGGGGGAGGGCTGCAAAACGGCACGAGCTTGAGAATGAAATCTGGGAGTGCTCAGTGAAATCATACGAGTGTTTGGAATTTTGTAGGCCGTTGTGATCTTTGCATCCCTAAAGTTGGACATTAGTTTCAACATATGCTTTGATAAAAGGTAAGATCAACGTTAGTTTTCTTACTCTCTCTTACTGGCGCATTATTTGTATAGAATGGTAAACCTAACCCCCCTCCACCCATTCACCTTGCATGGGTGTTCATATCGTGCGAGAGCGCGCTCGCATCTCCCCAGTAAACGGCGCTTGAACGCCAGCAGGTCTGAAATGGTTCGCGTATTGATTATACACAGAACATTTCATGAACTAGGTCCCCATCAAATGTTTCTTTCAAAAGGGAGATGAAAGAACCAACAACCCAAAGAAGAAGAAGAAGAAAACTAGGGGCTAAGAAATCGAATAGGCTAACTCCGGAAAAGTATATCAATATTTTCTAAAAGTTTTGATTTTTCTCAAACTCTTCCTAATTGTAGCAAAACCATCAAAATAATGATCAATAACAAAGCCAACAGAATGATAAAAAAAGTGTGCAAGCGGCAAAGCCAGCACTCCATACGACTGATTTGAATTATTCCATTTAAAGCTTGTATTCCCCCAAAAGTACTACTATTTTATAAACTTTCCCACAATATTTCGACGTTTATTGTGATAGTTTACCCACCCAAAGATAACATGTATATCAATATGATTCGCAGGTGTCTATTTGATATACACGTAGCAGTTGTATCAGGTCCATACCAGAGATGGCACTAATGAGTTTGTTCCCCACGTGTAACACGACATCAATCCGGAGTGACTTGTATTGTTATTGGATTGTACCTGATCAAACTTTTGATCTTTCACATTAAAGTAATGTTAATGAGATTTCTGATATCGCTGATTGGAATAACGCTACGAGATAAAGGGAGAAGTGCAAACATAAGGAAGAAATTAGGTATTAAACCAACAATGGTAGAAGATTTTATACAATATCAAGAAAACTGGTACAAGCATGTTGGAAGTACGATGATAGACTACCAAAGTAAGTCTATCAACCAACAGGTAACAGGATATAGGACGGTCAAGCACGAGATGAAGATACCACTTTTGAGAACCTCTGATCTTGAACGAGACAAATACCCAATCCTTGATATGGTAGAAAGAGAAGATATTAAAGTAAGACTATTCAAGGGTTTTTCTTTTGTTCCATTTACGAGGCGTGTTTTTAAAACAAGTACCGATAATTTTTTTTTAAAAATAACAGAACATTATTTTCCAAATACTTTACTATCATTCATTGCCTTACACTACTTCTCCACATAGACACCGTCGTTATTCAGGCACATGTCGTAATGGGAATCCAGTTTCTGTGTGCCGTCGTCAAAGAATGATGCCGACTGTGATGAAAGCCAGGTCTGCACTTCTTGTTTCACCAGAAATGTCTTCAGATGAAGAAACACACGAAAATCCCTTGGTGTCAAATCCGGACTGTAGGGAGGGTGGTCGAATTGTTCCCAACCAAATAATGCGATCAAATCTTGAGTTTGGCTTTGCGTGGCTGGAGATTATTTTTTCCCCATAAACATACACAATTTGGATGGATGTTTGCTGGTGTAATATTTCTCGCAATCAAAATACGATCACTGATCTGACTTCACAGTCGACGGGTCGTTCGATTGTTTTGAACATTTCGAAATGCTCTAGCAACTGAAAACACAGTGACCATGGCTTCCTAATGAATGGAGGAAGTGATCGCGCAGGCTCCAAATCGCTACTGCAGCGGCAAAATATTAAAACGGTACTTGCTTTAAAAACACGCCTCGCAATTGTCACAGCTGCCTTTCTTTTTGTTTGTCCCTTCCACCTCCTCCATGCAGTCGCATATCACCTTATTTTCCTTGTTATCTTTGTTACATTTACCATATTTACTGCTTCCCTCCTTTCTTACATATTCAAAATAGAGTTTTTTTTCTTGGTTGAAGTTTACACCCCATTCTGAGTTATCTATTTCTTGCAAAGCCAATTATCATAATAGAACCAACTACCAAGTTACCTGCAAATAATAGACCGTGTATATATATAATTGAAAATTGGCACAAAATGCTCTTTTCCTTCATATTTGCAATATTTCATCTATTAACAAGCTGAACAGAATTGGCTCAACTTACAACCCTGTCATAACCCATTCTCCTGTGTTACTTTAGTGGTTATTGCCCCTTCTTCAAGGCCAGTACAAAAAGTGTTTTCATTATATAAAGTTTTAGAAACATTTATCATATCACCACTAACCCCCATATTTGTGAGTTTATACCACAATAACCAAAACTCAATTGAATACAAAGCCTTTTCTAAATATGCAAAAGAAGACTATAAGTTACCTCTTTTATTGTTTAGATATTTATGTATTATTTATTATAAACATATTATCAACCGTTTCTCTTCCTTTGCGAAACCCTATTTGATATTCTGTTAGTACTGTAACAGGTTTATAAGACCTCAAAAAGATGTTTACTATACATATTTTTAATTATAAAATTGAAATATTGTTTTAATATATTGATTGGGAATTTTGTTTTATTTAAATGCATATGTAGTTTAGGAAGTTACTTAAGTTATATGAAAACTGTGATTATTACTTACCAATGAAAATATTGTATGTTAAAACGTATGTATCTGAGAAAAATAAAATTACCAGAAGAAATATTTAGGAAACATAACCAAAGAAATACTATAACCTTAAGAATTCAAAATTGCATAACCTACTTTAATAATTACTATCGCTGTGAAGAACTGAATTCATCTGTTAAAATATGAAGGAGAAAATAAAAGACAAATGCAAATATCTATTAATATTTCTATAGGAACAGTTGTTGTGTACAAGAAAAACAATTTTAACAATTATAACTTACTAATTATTGAGTCTATTGTAGCACTATATCACTTGTAAAAAAGTGAAAACATGTTTCAGGAACTAATTGCTCCCATCCTCAGTTCCTTGTCGACTGCCTGCATCATTCATCCTAGCTGTTAGCTTGATCTCTGGTGGCGGTTGGAAGAACTTCTTCAAAAGTAATTCTCCTGGCAGGATTCCAAAATTATAAATACAGTTTCTGTTTTTACAAATATAAATGTTTTCCCAAATTGTAAGTTCTGTTTTTCCTGAAATATTTTTTTAGTATTTTAGGGTTTTTGTTTATGGTGTGTTTGTCTCTCCAAAAGTGCCAAGCTACTGCTCATTTTTCTTCCTGTTTTTGCTTTATGTAACTGAAAATTCTTTTGCTCTTGTTTTTATGTTTCTTTTGGTTTTCCCAATGTAGATTTTCTCTCATTCGTTGCAGCTGATCTGATATATTCCTGGTTTGTTCTCCTTTGGGATGTCATCTTTTGATTTGGAGTATAATAAGTTCTTGGTGGTATAATTGTTTTTAGGGGCCAAAGAGATGTTGTGCTGGTTGACGATTTTCTGAAATTTGTAGAAAGCTGTTGGGTGGTATGTGAATTTTTTTGAAGATCTTTTCTTTTTCAGCAGGGGTTAGTGTGGTAACTTCTTTTATTCTCTTTTTCCTCACAGCTCTGTTTGTTTTCTTATGTTTTGTTTCTGGCCCGAATCCATTTTTTGTAGCTATGTCCATTATGTTGTTTAGCTCAAATGCATATGCCTCTCTGTTCTGGGGACTCTGACCAGTCGGTGTGTCAGACTATTGAGTACTGTAGGCTCTTGGGGAACCAGATTGAAACTGTTTTGTTTTTTGTAGCTATTTGTGTGTGTGGATTTCCTGCAGATGCCGAATTTAGGTAGTTTACTTTCTTGATGATTTTAAGGTCAAGGAAAGGTCCATTCCGTTCTTTTTCCATCGTAAAATTTATGGATTGTTATTGAATGTTCAGCAATTTAGTGCATCTTTCAAGTGTTTTTCCGGGACTATTGCAAGAATATCGTCAATATATTGGTACCATTGTTTGAATATCCAGGGAAAAGCCTTCGTGACCCTTATTTCTATATTGCTCATGAAGAGTTCTGCCAGTAGTGTTGAAAGTGGACTGCTCATAGCTAAACACAGTTCTGTTTGTAATAATTCCCGTTAAAAGTAAAAAAGTTTTGCTCTATGCACAGTTTAATTAGTGTGATGTATTCTTGGAATTCTTCCGTAGTCTTTCCTATTGCTAGCAGCCAGTTTTTGATGTGTGTTGGTAGGGTTTCTGTTGGTATACTGGGAAAGAGAGCCGTGACATCAAAAGAAACTATGGAACCTGTTTTTTTTCTATTTCAACGTCTTTTATTTTTTTAATGAACTCCAGGGAGTTTTCTATGCCTAATGTTTCAAATCTTGAAAATGAGGAAAATCTATGTCAGCCATTTTGCTAGTTCATAGATGGGGGCATTTAAATTATTTATGATTGGCATTGCTTTTCCTGGTTTATGTATTTTGGAAGTCCATAGATTCTGGATTATCTACTTTGATTTTGTACTGATTTTTGGTGTATTAATTTGGAATCTGCGATTGTTGCATTAAATTGCTTTGTACATTGGTTTAGGTGATTCTTTTGTTTGTAATTTAGAGCATTCATCTTCTTCCAAAACTGTTTCCATCCTTTTTACATAGTCTGTTTTGTCCAAAATCAATCAACTCAATAATTAATAAATTATAGACACATCACTGTCACAAAGTCCACCATACGCAATTTTATAGTAAATATATAACTTGTTTTTTCTCTGACTAAGGATTAACAAATGCATATTTTGGACATACTCATAGAAGAGAAGAGTATATTTTGTCAGAGATATATTAAGAGTAGTTTAAAAAGGAATACTATACAAGAAGATGGCATGCAAAATATATACAAGTTTGTTGAAATACAATAAAATACAAAAAGAAAATAAAAGTTGTGCAATAACATAATTTTTGTCTATCCGTACTAATCAAGAAAGAACTGCCGCAGTATGTTGAATTCCTCTGTCCATTTTGTAATCTGCTATCAGACAGAATGCCAGTAAACATGCTTCCTACATTGTACAGTAGTGCCACACCACTATAGGTTTTACCCTTGTCTTTACAATGCATAATTATTATACTCATTTTCAGGAAGTGTACAACCAACATTGGAGTTTTTACAACAGGCAGCCTTGTTTTCATATTGAGAGTATGTTACGTAGAGCTGATTCATCAGGTAAAATGTTGTTATAGACACCTACGTTTTTGTCACGTTTTCTGACAGGACTTGCCTCGAAGAAACATGTTTTTCGGATATTGTAAACAAAAAGCTGATGTCACATGACGACTATCGTTTGTTTTCATATAACTTCTGCAAACTGTACTCACGAAAGCTTATTTTTCTATCTACTTCATGTTAATCAAGATGGACGTGTTTCATTATACATTTCGTTGTAGGTGCACGAGGGATAAAGGAAACAGAATCAATAGGCAGATGTTTAAAAGCGAGTGGCTATATGTTGGCATGAAATTATATGTTTCCACGAAACAGTTGTGGTGCTGAAAAAATACTAAAAATTCAAAACAATAGTGTATATCTTGGAAATGGCTGATGCCATAAAAAACGTTTGAAAATAGATTAAGCATATAAAGACATCTGCATTTTCATACGCTTTTGTCTCTCTCTTAACGTTTACAAGTGATACAACATTCCATCCTAATGAAGAGGATTTAGCAAGCTGCTCCCAGGAAATTCAAGAGATACTTTTTATTTTCCATGTAAATATCTTATATGTGTGGTATTTTAATCAAAATGCTCATAGATATTTTTGAATAAATAAAAAGAAAATCACAAAAGTTTTCCATGTACGGAGTCGTTTGGTGTGGGAGGATTTTCTTGAAAATGTTTATGCCACAGCTTTGGAAGATACTGAAGTTTTAAATACCAAGTTTGGTGTTTATCAGGGCATTCCATTATACTTTCCCTACCATGTACCCAGTAGGTGGAGAAGATATAGCGTTCCATTAAACAATTCCATATCGAGATTTCACCGGAAATACCTGTTTTGAGGTCCCATAAATCCAAATATAGCCTTTTTAGAAAAATGTCCCTGTGTGTGTCTGCATAACTCAAAAACGAAAAGTCAGATAAATACCAAACTTGGTACTGTAAACCCTCGTTTAACCGAATTTCAAGGGACCGAAAAACAGCCAATTCGGTTTTATGAAGTCTGAATTAACGAGGTTTTGTAGAAATAGTTCTGTATTATCCGAAATGGGAAAATACGACTGTTGAGTTCAGTTTTTCTCTTGTTATGTGTACCAACGAATTAGATGTTCTACGTTCATGACCTCTAAGAAAAATTAAACATAACTACTGTATACTGTATATCTGGCACCTGTTTAATTGAGAAGGTATACTGTCACATGCGTGTCATAATTCTTTTAAAACAGTACAAATATGGAACAATATTTACTCATTGAATTAGTGAGTCGTGCAATACAACATACAATAATCTTAAGAAACACTTTAATGTAATGTTCTTTTAAAACTAAGTTTTAATTGTAACACATGTATGAGTTTACAACAATTCTTATCCATTACACATTTTAGTTCTATAATTTAAAAAAAAATCATCAATTGTTGTTTGACGGACTGTTGGTTGTAATATTAAGGCACTCTCCGAAGACACCACATCCAGGACAGCCTGAAATGTCATGGAGACATCAGAAGTGGCAGCAAATCTCTCGAGAACAGAAATTGCAGCGCAACTTCAGCGCCAGATAGTGGTGTCGTATCTTCATGTTCCTCCTCAGAAGAAGATAGTAAAGAATTATCATTCTTCTGCATCATTAGCAGAACCAATGACTGGTTCCTCCGCAGCACAGATGTTGTTGTCTACCTGTGTCAATTCTTCCATATTGATGGTACAAGAGCGCATCAACCGGGTATAAGCCTGTAGGAGAGCAGTATTAGAATCCACGGTTGTATCCACATTATGAACAAGTTCAGATGTTGGATCATCGGTTTCCTGTTCAGTTTCAATGGCGTTGTCAGTTGCTGTCCAGGCCTTCTTAAAACATTTAGTTATGGTGTCCGTTTTAACTTCATCCCAGGCAGCAGCTACGTTGCGGATAGCTTGCAGTACATTCCAATGTGGAACTGTTTCTTGTAGTTCTATTGCACTAATAGAAGCGGTCGGCGTCTGTAATTACACTTCATTGAGGCGATTATTCCTTGGTCTAATGCCTGCAGGCGGCTCGTGGTGTTAGCTGGTAAGAAGGTAACTTCTATGTTCGGAAGTTCCAAGTCGTCGAACCGATGTGCCGAGCAGTGGTCCAAAGTTAGCAGGATATTTCTCTTCCTCACAGTCATTTGTTGTTGAATCTTCAAGAACCAACTACGGAAGAGAGATTTGGTCATACAAGCTTTATTGTTATTCTCGTAGTGACATGGCAGATTGAATAGGTTGACATTTTTAAAACAACGTGGATTTTTGTATTTTCCAATCACTAATGGTTCGAGCTTCTCAGAACCATCTGAATTGCAACACAAGACCACCGTCAGTCTCTCCTTGCCGCGTTTTCCTCCATGGCATTTTTCACACTTGACATGTGTTTTCTCAGGCATCAGGTTATAGAAGACGCTTGCTTCATCCATATTAAATACATTCCTTGGGTGATGATGAGAGAGCTTGGATTGAAACTTCCGCGCCCACTTATTGGCTTCCTCGTTTACTCTATGTGCCTCACCACAGTCATTGACAGCACTGATTTTATGTCTCTTCTGAAAACGCCATAGCCATCACTCAGAACACACAGAACCAGAAATTCCCTTTTTCTGGGCAATTTTTCGAGCCTTTTCTTGAAGCATGGGCCAGACAATGGAATTCGTTCCAACGCATGTGTTGGAACCATTCAAACAGCCAATCCTCCACTTCTTCATGCTTCGCTGGCCTCATTCGCTTGCTGTTTTCACTGAATGAACAACCTGCTAGATTTGCATCTATTTTCTGTTTTGGACTTATAATCGTTGAGAGAGTAGACTTTGGAATCTGAAAGTGCTCTGCAACCTGTGTTTTGGTCTTCTCTCCACTGTCGACCATATGTAGATAAAATTTGCTGCTTTTGTTTCAGGATGAGAGCATTATGAGCACGCTTCTGTTTCGGCGGCATAGTGAGTGATAGAGCGAAAAACAAACATTCACTGTTCACAAGCAGAGACAAAGAGCTTTCTGGATTGTTGCGAATCACGTGCCGTGTGTGAATTTCCGACCGACCTCCTCTTACCCACCTTTGTATCATAAGTTGTGAAGGCGACACGTAATCATCAAGTAAACAGTCGGGCCATTGTTGAGAAATTACAGTACAGTATTGAGAAAAATTATGCGAAATGCGTAACGGAAAATACCGTAGTGCACAGCACAGCACTAAACTAAACTAAACTAAACTAAACTAAACTAAACTAAACTAAACTAAACTAAACTAAACTAAACTAAACTAAACTAAACTAAACTAAACTAAAGTAAACTAAACTAAACTAAATTAAAGTTTAAACGAAGAATGATGCATGGGTTGTGTAATGAAGGGGCCAAATTTTAGATCGTAGTACGAATTATCCGAAATTAGGTTTAACCGGTAGATTTTTCCATGTAATTCGGCAGGGACTGAGCAGCTACTACGGTTTAACCGAGTTTTCGGTTTATCCGATTTCGAATTAGCGAGGGTGTACTGTATTAGGTTCAGTGCCTTCCAAAACTGCCACACGAAGATTTTTAAGAAAATTCTCTCACCCCAAAGTACCCTTTACATAGAAACGTTTTTGAAAGTCTTGATTTTCTAAAAAATGGCTTCAACAATTTTGATTAAAACACCATATATTTAAGATATTTACATGGCAAATGAAATATATGCATGAATTTTCTGGGAATAGCCTATGACGTCCTCTTCATTCGGAAGGAGTTTTGTATAATTTGGTATAACTGGAAAACGCTAGACGATAGACGAAAACGTACTACAACACAAAAATTATAAATGTCTTTAAAACACACCATTTATTTTAAATAACTTTTTTGTGGTATAAGCCTTTTCTGAGCTATCCGCTATTAAAGGTTCAATTTGTTCATTTCTTGGCAATTCTCTTAAAGTCTGTCAACATTCAGTTGTTTCTCGCGATGTTATGGAAACATTATGGAATTTTAAGGCCAGCATATAGCGTCCAGTTCTTAAACATTTGACTATCGCTGTTCTCTTTGTATCTGTAACGAAATGTGTAATGTAGCTGTTTCTGCAAAGTTTATTTGAATTAAAATGTAGGAGATAGAAATCGAAACTTTAGTAAGAATAGTTTGTGTACCCACTAAAATCTTGTGTATGCATCATATCAGGTATTTGAGTTATGTTCACACAAGTGCTACATAGATACAAGAGCATGCACGGATGGTTTTCTAAACATGCTTTTATTCAAGTGCCCTCAAAACATGTATTCCCTGTGAAATATCGATATCGAATTTTTGGGATAAGTAGAAATTAACGCTTGTAAGATTTGGAACACAACAACAGAGCAGTAATTTCTCTCTGGAAACTGGAAATGAGCACTTGACTGTAATTTGGGACATGTTTCTGATACAAGAAATGAAATATTTATTTCAGGGTTATTGAGTAGTTATTACCATGTTACGATAACATGATTCTTTCAACTGTTATGCATGAACAATATTTTATTCTCTTAATTATTATGCTGTAAAAAACTGAAATAAATGAAAATAAATTACAGAACATCAGTACTTACCTACAATGATTGCTACTAAACCCCATGTTGGAATTCCCATATCATGTGCGAGTTTATTGGCAATTTCAACTGCTTGCTCGCCAACCTCCTCAGCTGTGCTTTTGGTCGGCAATGCAGTCCCTGTCGGTGCCTCCTCCCCACTCACCGTTGGTCCTACGAACACATCATATTGCTTCTGTCAACACAAAATATTAATTTACAATATAAATGTAGCATTATCTTCTAGAGAAACCTTTGAAACATATAACATTACCAACACAAGGTAAATGAATTTACCACACTGAAAATAAAATTGCAGACATGAGTCAACATAGTAAGCTACTTTTCAGCTCCACCCTTCGCTCTCTCTCCCAGTAATCCTGCATTTTTCAGATACTTTCCTTATTGTGATATGCATAAGTATAGGTTATACAACGGAGGGGCACATCTGCACACTACGACCTACATAAATATATTGGTACTACCACCCCGGAGAAAGGGATGACGTGAAGGAACCATAAAAGGCTGGGGACAACTCGCACACTGCGATCTACATAGATATATTATGGCTACCACCCCCAGTAGGAAGGCATGAAGTGAAGGAACCACAGGAGGCTATAGTATAGGTTATAAAACGCAGGAGGGCATCTCGCACACTGCGACCTACATAGACATATTGTGGTAATCACTACCAGTAGGAAGGCATGAAGTGAAGGAACCACAGGAGGCTATAGTATACGTTATATAACACAGGAGGGCACCTCGCACACTGCGACCTACGTAAATATATTGTGGCTACCACCCTAGAAGGAAAGGATGAAGTGAAGGAACCACAGGAGGATACAGTATAGGTTATACAATGGAGAGGGGCACCTCGCACACTGCGATCTACATAGATATATTGTGGCTACCACCCCCAGGAGAAAGGGATGAAGTGAAGGAAAAACAGGAGGCTATAGTATAGGTTATACAACGGAGGAGGGCACTGCGCACACTGTGATCTACATAGATATATTGTGGCTACCACGCCCAGGAGGAAGGGATGCAGTGAAGGAACCACAGGAGGATACAGTATAGGTTATAAAACGGAGGGGAACTCCTCGTGCACTGCGACCTACATAGATATATTGTGGTTACCACTACCAGGAGGAAGGCGTGAAGTGAAGGAACCACAGGAGGCTACAGTATAGGTTATACAACGGAGAACTCCTCGTGAACTGCGACCTACACAGATATATTGTGTCCATCACCCCAGGAGGAAGTGAAGGAACCACAGGAGGCTACGGTATATATTATACAACGGAGGGAGCACATCGTGAATTGCGACCTACATAGATATATTGTGGCTACCACCCTCAGGAGGAAGGCATGAAGTGAAGGAACCACAGGAGCTACAGGAGAAGTTATACAACGGAGGAGGGCAGTTCGTGCACTGAGATCTACAAAGATATATATTGGGGCTACCACCCCCAGGAGGAAGGGGTGAAGTGAAGGAACTACACGAGGGTACAGGCCACAGAGACGCGAGGAAGTCCCTAACTGTTCCACGCTCGAAGAACCGTCCCACTACCGGACATATGTTGTGCGACATATGTAGCGGGAAATCGTCCATCCTTGGGTTGATGTGGTCTTCGGCAGTGTTCTTCCTCGGTTATTGGTGCTCCATTCCTAACTGTATCTAATTATTAATTCTCAGGTTATAGTGGGTGAAGCAAGTTTAAGAAATACACTGCAATTTTACCTTAATAAATTAAGTTTATTCACAATTGAAATAATTATGGGCGGCTAGCTTTTCCCATTATTATAATCCCACCACTTTAAATAAGTCAGAAGCCTAGCTATCTGCACACGCACTCCCACCCTTGTATGCACACACGTGCATTTGCAGCACCTCGTGCCGACGACAATTCTAGAAGATCAGTTAGCGAGAGAGAGCGAGAGAGAGAGAGAGAGAGAGAGAGTGGGCTCTGAGGCCTTGCCTGCCCTTATATACGGCAGTCTAGTGACGCTCACCTCTGCGTTTAAAAATGTAACGACTTTTCGTATTGGCCCTCAGACCGCGTTACCTTAACATGTATGAGAATGTGTGGCTTCAGATCCGTGCGTTTAAGCGCCATCTTGTAGCGTTGTGGAGCCAGTTCCATATCTTCGTCTCTTTCTTCTCTCTATCTGTCTCTTTCTATTTCTCCGTACCGTTATCGGTTCCCTCTACTTAAGGTACGCTCTACTTAAGATTATGCTTTCTTGGAATTCTGCTAGCTCGACCGTTTCTTACAATCAGCTCTGTACAAACGTTAGATGTTGAATATTTTAACATGTTAGTGAATTAAAGTATTACTGTACAATTCTTATATGTATGGTTCCCCTTTCATATGTACAATTCCTATATATGTATAATGTATCGCCTCTCAGTTGGTATAGTGTCTCCTTGTGAACCAATTGCAGTGAAACACTTTCATAGAGACAGTATCACTTCCTCTAGAAGACTGAATTATGTTGTATTGGTTTAGTGTTTCCTTGTGTACCAATTGTAGTGAAACACTTTAATAGAAGCAGTATGACTTCCTCTAGAAGACTGAACTATATTGTATTGGTTTAGTGTCTCTTTGTGTACCAATTGTAATGAAACTCTTTCATAGAAGCAGTATGACTTCCTCTAGGAGACTGAATTATGTTATATTGGTTTAGTCTTTTCTTGTATACCAATCGTAGTGAAACTGTTTCATAGAGACAGTATCACTTCCTCTAGAAGACTGAATTATGTTGTATTGGTTTAGTGTTTCCTTGTGTACCAATTGTAGTGAGACACGTTCATAGAAACAGTATGACTTCCTCTAGAAGACTGAGTTATATTGAATTGGTTTAGTGTTTCCTTGTGGAGCAATTGTAGTGAAATTTTTTCAGAGAGACGGTAAGACTTCCTCTAGAAGACTGAATTATAATTTATTTGTTTAGTGTTTCCTTGTGTACCAATCGTAGAGAAACGCATTCATAGACACAGTATTACTTGCTATAAAAGACTGAATTATGTTGTATTGGTTTAGTGTTTCCTTGAATATCAATGGTAGCGAAACTGTTTCATAGAGACAGCATCACTGCCTCTGGTAGACTGTATTATGTTGTATTGGTTTAGTGTTTCCCTGTGTACCAATTTTAGAGAAACGCTTTCATACACAGTATCACTTGCTATAGAAGACTGAATTATATAGTATTGGTTTAGTGTTTCCTTGTGTACCAACTGTAGTGGAACTCTTTCATAGAGACAATATCACTTCCACAAGGAGACTGAGTTATGTTGTATTGGTTTAGTGTTTCCTTGTACAGCAATTGTAGTGAAACACTTTCATACAGATAATATCACTTCCACTTGAATGAATTATGTTGTATTGGTTTAGTGTTTCCTTGTATACCAATTGTAGTGAAACACTTTCATACAGATAATATCACTTCCACTTGAATGAATTATGTTGTATTGGTTTAGTGTATCACTTCCACTTGAATGAATTATGTTATATTGGTTTAGTGTTTCCTTGTGTAGCAATTGTAGTGAAACTCTTTCATAGAGGCATATCATTTCCTGTAGAAGACTGAACTATATTGTATTGGTTTGGTGTTACCTTGTGCACCAATTGTAGTGAAACTCTTTTATATAGACAGTATGACTTCCTCTAGGAGACTGAATTATCTTATATTGGTTTAGTCTTTTCTTGTATACCAATCGTAGTGAAACTGTTTCATAGAGACAGTATCACTTCCTCTAGAAGACTGAATTATGTTGTATTGGTTTACATCTCTTAGCCAGATGGCCCCGCGGTAACGTATGATACTCGCATTCGGGAGGTCGAATGCTGGAATGGTGTATTCTATCATGGATTTCCTTTCTCCCCATTTCGTCTCATTTCATTTGCTTTTCATGTTTAAGGTTGACTCGGGGTTGTGGTTCGGTCGACGTCGAGCAAAAGGCGCAGAGGCTTGCGATTTGGAACATCTTCTCGACGCTGCTAGAGGGAAATCTGTTGAGCCTCTCCTGCTGGATCATGTTTCAACGGTCCAATTAGAGGGACCTCTCCGAGCGACCCTCACTTGGTCCGGTGGTCAAGCCTGGAACCGTTAGAAAACTACTCGGTCTCGCTTTGCAACCCGCTCGTACCTGCGGTTCCCTCACCTCATCCGTTCCCCTGGGGGACTTACGCACAAAAGGAGGTCGAGATGCTAGGTGTCCCCTCCTATCCTATGGAAGGTTAATAAAAGCACATGTTTTCAGACTGACGTATTCTTGTGGACAGACGCTACCTGCTGGTCACGCAAGTATCATGATGGTGTCCTAGCACGGCTTTTCTTGCTCGCAACCCTCGCATTCTTTGTTGAATTTGCATTGCATTGCGTATTTAAGTGCTCCAACCTGTGAGAACTTTCGAAAATTCTTCAAAACATCCATTTTACAATTTTTGCGGATTAACAAACTTTGGTTCATGTAGATAAATATGCTGAAGTTAATTTCAGCTACCTGCTTTAAACGCCTCTCACGGGACAGTTGCAGTTGCAGTTTTAAAGTTAAAAATTAACCTCAAACATGAAAAGACGCTTTTCTCATAATGTATGTTTCCAGAACATCTGAATGTTCAAAATCTGCTTGCTGCCGAAATTTCAACAAGTCTGTTACATTTTTGCACAAGAGGTCCTTAACATTATAATAAATAAAAGTTATTGGTGGAATTTTTAAGCAAATAAAATTATATATATATATAATTGTACCAGATAAGTCAGCAGTCCCTATTTATTTTTGAATTTATGCAACATGCTAAGCGACATATGTGATTTATGCCTTTCTTGAATGCCTTCTAAAGGCTGATTTGAATAACACTATATAGAGGAGGCATAGATAACTCAGTGCATAAGTGTTTTACTGGACAGAAAGCAATCGCCATGTATGTCGATGCCAAAGACATCCCACGCTGAAAGTCTGAGCTTCAGTGGCACTTTTAGCTGATTTTACAAACTTTTATTCTTTAGCATACATTGATACACACCCTTGAAAACGCCCCTGAAGGAACAACTTATCACATGCATCGGTTGACAAAAACAATTGAAAACAAAATGGCTGATCTAGCAGTGCGACCAATTGGATTTAAGCCGTCAGTCAACAAAGGTTCGTTGTACAGCCTTGTCAAAAATGCTAAGCATTAGGTAGATAATTTCTCTTTTGTCACAAACTATGGCATATTTCAGTTCGTACAGTAATTGAAATGGCTGGTGCAGTTTGTTTATTTGAGTTAAAGTTACCAAAATGACCTCCAAACACTGTATGAAGTTGCGAAAAGCATGTACAGATTCGAGGTGGAGTTGAGTTTTGCTATTATTAATTCATATTGGAGCCCCAACTCGCAACGTAGCATTGGCCTAATGGTATTATCATAGTTGCTTTACCACTGTGTCATTTTAGTGCGTGTTCAAAACCTTCCTGTGAAGTTCAAACATTTTATTACCTTTTGTTTTATTCTCTTTGGATCTATAATTTGATATTATGATACAAAGAACATTTTTGATAACATTATAAGTGTGTACAAAGTAGAATAATCGCAATGTTTTTCCACCGTAAAGAAGAAAAACAGCAAAGTCCAAATTATTTACGGGCACTCATACGTGAAGAATGCAGGCAGATTACACCGGGGATGTTACAACATGCAAGAAGGTCTTTTCGGCGACGTACATAAATGTGCATTGATGAAGGGGGTCGTCATTTTGAACATTTACTTCGTTGACGAAATTCACGCTCTTTAACAATTTATTATTCTGTTTTCTCTGAACTTAGCACATTTACAACTCCTTTTTCAGCAGAAGAAGTGAAATATGAGGTGAAACAAAAGCTGTTAGATTTAATGTCGTCGACATGTGCCCAAAAGAATAAAAACGTTATGACACGGTCTACAACACCAGATAGTTACAGATTATTACCGTAAGCACGATACACAATTATCTGATTGTAATTCGTGTGTGTTTGGCTCACAGGAGAGCCAATAACAAAAATAAATAGATTAGTATACTAAAATACAGAAAATAAACGCAAGGAGAAAGAAAAAAAATAACCAAAACAATTGGATGTTTGTATTAGATTCGAGCTTCCAAAACTAACCGTTGTTGCATTATATTCCGGCAGCTAATCCACTCGGCCAAAACACGTATTGTGTCCCGCTCTTCGGGAAAACATACCTCTACCTCCTTGCAAGCATTATATGCATGAAAAGCCGTCTTTTTTTTAAGTCTTTCGCAGCTCCTTGGCTCATTCAGGCCTTTAATCCTTAATGGTGGCTGCATATAGTACCGAATAGAAGGGCAGAGCTACAATAACTGTTTGTTTGATAAAAGGGCCAATGTTTTCACATTAGACTATAAACTGTGGGTTGCATAGATACGAATACCTAGGGGCAGTTGACTCACCTGGTATATCTATATCTATATACACACTGCTGTTTGTGAAAATTTTAACGCCAAGAAGGAAACAACAGGTTAGGTAAATGACAAGTAACAAATGATAAACTTTTCAAATCTATACATGGCCTTTGAGCCCTAATATTCAGTATTTGGTGTAGCCTCCATGCGCTGCAATTAGAACTGCTATACGCCGTGGCATTGAATCAAAAAGGTTCTGGATAACTTCTTGAGGGATTTCCCTCCACGCAGTTTGTATTCGAGCCCACAAATCCGTGATACTGGTTACTGGAGGACCGTGACACACCAAGTGCCGACCAACCATATTCCAGACATGTTTGATGGGTGACATGTCAGGTGAACGTGCAGGCCAGGAAAGCAATGGTACCCATCGCTCTTCAAAGAAGGCTTGTACTTTCCTCGCAATATGTGGCCGGGCATTGCCCTGTTGAAATGTGGACTGTGGAGATGCCTTTAGCAGGGGGAGTACCTCAGGCTCTACAACCGCCGTTAGGTACCGGTTGCTGTTCAAATTGCCCTCAATTCGTAGGAGGGAGATCGATGTTGTAACCAATGTCGCACAGACCATCATACCTGGTTTTTATCCGCTATGCCGCTCAACAATGCAGCCCTCCAGGTTGCGTTCATCACGGTACCGCCGGACACGTATGCGGCCATCACTGCACGACATGTTGAAGCGGGACTCGCCCGAAAAGACTACATTTTGCCACTCAGCACCTCAGTGAGAGTGTTCACGTGTCCATTGCAGTCGGAGAAGCTTGTGGTTTCTGGACAATGGAAGCCGACGTAATGGTATGCATACAAGCAGCCCAACCTGCAGCAGACGGAGACGAACCGTTGATGCAGACAAGTTCACACCTGTTGCAGTACTCCAGCGTCGGGCCAACATTGTGGATGAAGCTGTACGGTCCGTTATGACCATGCGGACAAGATGACGGTCATCCCGGCTGTGATCATGTTTCGTGGTCCTGTACCCGCTCTTCGCTGCGTACGACCTATATCTATCCACTGCTTCCACACACGCATCACTTTCGTAGCAGCATGTCCTGTACGAGCCGAAATGTCACGGTATGACAAACCCGCTTTCCCGAGACCGATCATTCTACCCCGTTCAAGCTCACTCACATGCGGATATGGCTCCCTTTGATGTCGACGAGGCATACTAGCACTCACTTTATTGTTTCCACCTGGTTTGACAGCTCTGCCCTGGCTACACTGGGAGCAACACTGAGTTTGTCGGACCGACACGAGAGGGCTCTACTCGACCTACGTATACCCCATCTCTCTGCACATCTAATCACTTATTGCTTGCACACTCTTCTACACTTCCACCAAGTTTGGAGTTATTCGGGAAATTCTTTCTTGGTGTTGCAATCTTCACAAACGGCAGTGTAGAAAAGGTATCAGAAAATCCAAAAAGGGACCTCCATGACCTTATACACAGAGGATAAATAATAAATGGTAAAATATTCTGCAGAAAAATGACTATATAACAATTTGTAACATAATGTGGTATACAAAATCATCGGACGATAGCATAGTATACTTGACATATGCACCGTTAACGTCCTGGGACGTTGAAAGAAGCTTTTCGCAGTTCACAATTTATTTAAGTGATTGACGTGGGCGTTTGACATTCGATAATTGAAGAAGAAAATAAGTGCATGTTGTGTTGGCTCTAAGGCTGTGGATGAATCATAAAGGCAAGCTTCTTCTTCTTTTTCTTTTCTTTCTTCTTCTTCTAACTTTATTAATGTTTCAACATATCCCCCTCATATTGTCAGTGCTAGACCTATAGCAGTGCAGCTTATGGTAGCTCTGAGGCTGTGGATGAATCATAAAGACAAGCTTCTTCTTTTTCTTCTTCTTCTAACTTTACTAATGTTGCAACATATCCCCCTCATATTGTCAGGTGCTAGACCTATAACAGTGCAGCCTGTGATGGCTCTGTGGTTGTGGATCAATCATAAGTTCTTGAAACTTAAGCAAGTTTCTTCTTCTTCTTCTTCTTCTTCTTCTTCTAAATTTACTAATATTTCAACATATCCACCTCATATTGTCAGGTGCTAGACCTATAGCAGTGCAGCTTGTTATGGCTCTGAGGCTGTGGAGGAATCATAAAGGCAAGCTTATTATTATTATTCTTCTTCTAAATTTACTGTTTCAACATATCCCCCTCATATTGTCATGTGCTAGACCTATAGCAGTGCAGCCCGTGATGGCTCTGATGCTGTGGATGAATCAAAAAGGCAAACTTCTTCTTCTTTCTCTTCTAACTTTACTAATGTTTCAACATACCCCCTCATATTCTCAGACGCTAGACCTATAGCAGTGAGGCCTGTGATGGCTCTGAGGCTGTGGATGAATCATAAAGGCAAGGTTCTTCTTCTTCTTCTTCTTCTAACTTTACTAATGTTCAACATATCCCCCTCATATTGTCATGTGCTAGACCTATAGCAGTACAGCCTGTGATGGCTCTGAGGCTGTGGATGAATCATAAAGGCTAGCTTCTTCTTCTTCTTCTTCTAACTTTAAAAATGTTTCAACATATTGTCAGGTGCTATACCTTAACGGAGTGCTTCATTTCCCGGTTTGTGTACATTGGAAGCAACACAGACACTGGCATGCAGCTGTATAACGTCTATACACACGCAACCTGACGACAAACTGCACGAACCTCTCATGTTTAATATAATAATACAGTTACTACAATTGTTTTCATCATTGTTTATTATGCAAAATAGTTGGTGATGAGCAAACGCAAGTTCAAACTGCATTTTTGTGAGATCATTATTATTATTATTATTATTATTATTATTATTATTATTATTATTATTATTATTATTAATATTTAAGGTAAGAGTAACTGCATTATGAAAGTCGTATATCACATCCCTTGTGTCAGAGTTAGATTAGGGTAATTTGCTTAACTACTTCGCCAAAAGGGTTATAAATGGAACTAAATAAAATATCCCAGTTACTGTTAGATAATTAAAGCTGATAATCACGATTTTTCTGGCAGTGTTTGTTATTTAAAAATATGAATGTTTAATAAATTACAGTTAAGAACAGCTACAGTTCACGAAGCACTCTCAAGATGTTAAGTAAAGCACCATGAGCGCCTGTAAGACCATGTCAACCCCGAAATGGAAAGTGTGCGTGTTGTACGGCGACTAGCCACACGAGCTGGGTTATCAGAACTTGAAACGGTAACTCTAGGCCGAGCCCGAGAGCTGTAATTATAGATAATTTGATTAATTAATTTTTATTGATGTTAATTCATGCTATGTGCATATTTTTTTCTGTTTACTGCTTGTATAGTCTAAGAAGGGTGATTTAACGATATGTATGTATTTAGGTTACTATTATTAGAGGAGTTATGAATTGTTTAATGGAAATAATTTAAGCGCTATGTTAAAATACTGTCACGACGAAATGTTTTAGCTACAGGAATAGTATCTTCGAATGCAGAAAATCTAGCTTTATGATGTCTCTCTGGTCGCAGGGGCATTGTTCATACAGCGAGGGTGTAGAGTCTTTGTTCCTTTATATGATAATTCGCCGTGACCAAGTGAGAGAGACAGCTAGCTTAACGGTAAATTTAGGAAAAGCCGCGATTTATGTTAAACTTGGACCAATGAGATCCCTGTAAGTTTATACGAAATAGTGAGACGCGTCGAGTGGCGCTAAAATGGACCAATAGGAAAGGAAGCAGCCCCAGAAGTCTGCGACTATAAATGGGTCTGCTAGGAACAAATTCGAGGCATTTTGTTATTTGTGGGCAGGGAGAGATGCTGCGGATGTTTGAGAGATATCGCGCCAAAAGGGAATAGAGACAGTTTTCGAAACACACATAAGAATCGCTACTCGTATAGAGATAAGAAGCATATTTAAACTTCGCGTCCTATCCGCGCCGTGTTTAAACAGCGGTGGACAGTATTTTAATGGCGGCAATATCAGTGTTGTGTACTACGTGGATTAGCTAAATAAAAAGAAACTGCAGTGTCATCTTTTCGTAACCAAAGCACATCTATTTCTCCTTTTACCACCACCCGAGATCTATGCTTCCTTTACCAAGGATAAGTCCATGCTCCCACATAGTTTAAAAATTACTGCAGCTAGCCGAGGATAAAAATGCAGAGAACCAGCATACTGCGAACATCTGGAGCCAACGTGGAGGATGCAGCAAGGTAAGCCGCGAGCAACGGACAGGAGGAGGTGACTGCCGCAAACTTGACCTAACCTTGTGCCAATGTGTTAAAGAATTTTATTATTAGTAACATTCTTGTCAAATGACGTAATCTACGAGAAGAAATAATTAGTCGATTTTGTAGATTGGGTCACGATGTAAATAAATAAACAATAAATTACTCCATAATTCGGAGTGCTTTGCGATTCAGGACCAGGATGCTGTTCGCGAGATGTTTCGCCGTCAACACAAGTAGGAACTGAGTTGTGAGAAAATGCTGTAAAATTGCTGTATCTGACACCAAAACTACTTTTATTTGGGGTCATAACATTTACCAGTTGAATGTGAAGGTCGTCTGTTCTGTCCAGAAAGATAACTCGCTCCGCGGGTGGCAATCCCTCCTGGCTTGTTATAGGGAACACAGCTTACCAGAAACAAAGGTGCCACATTCTAGCCTGAGTCACTGGATGTATAAGTAAAGAAATTATCAGGCAACCTGTTTACTAATTTCGTTCTTTTTATTGTTGCACTTAACTGCAATGGTCGTGTCGGCGGATTTTTACCTTAGGAATACATTGTTAATGATGTTAAATCGTATACAGTTGTCACTCCCCAGCCGGGAATCCAACTCGGGACCCAGACGGGCACGCTACTGAATGAGCTACGAGACCAGGCTTCCTTCTAGTATTATGAGCCATTATCATATATTTCATGTCATTGTTATGTTGAAATTGTAAATATATCATCGTAATAGGTTCTTTGGTATAGGTGAAGAAAAATTGTCTGATGCCGTTATCTTTGTTGCTTTAGTTTTTGTACACCATGACTTTAGGCGCATTTTCAACTTTATAGTTGCGTACATGTCATTTTACGCCAGATAAATGACCATAGTTGTGTAGCCTCCTCCCTGTGCCATCTGCTGAAGACTGGCACTCCTCAAGTATCCAGTTCCTTATCTGCTTGACAAAAAGCATAATAATGTCCCAAGCAGATTGGTCGATGTACGGTATTTGAACCCGAGACCTCCCAAATGCGAGACACAGGCGCTACCTGCCTGAAACAATTAGGACATTGCTCTCCGTTGCACAGCCAGTTCTCTGAATTTACCTCCAGTAACAAACAAATACATACAACACACTTAAACTGTAGCGCAACGTTCATTGCTCCTGTAAACTCCTCTACCTGCAACTGCCATGGGAAATTGAGGTGTGTTATAATGGCTGATATGCAAGAGTGACTAAGCGGTCGGTGTGCAAAGCTTGAACTAATGCGACTGTAAAAAGGGTGCCAACATAACTAATGTAACAAGCGTGTTATGAATGGAACCTAACACCAGGTTCTACTGACATAAACGTCCAAGTGTACTTTACAAACGTTCAATCAAATACAATAAGTGTACACAGTCTCTCGAGTTGGCTTCTCTTCGGTTTTCGAGACTACTATATAAATAATTTTTGTGTTGTATTTCTTTCCTTTTGTATATTTAGCCATGAAAATGAATACACTTATCCTTTCAGATACAGAAACTAAAGTTTTAGATTATTTAAAAATGTTTAACATTAAAGTAAACATAGCCATAAACTTATAAGGTAAACATAAAAGTTTGTTTTATGTTAACTTAATGCACGCGTTCACATTTATGATGTTAACATAACGTGAACATAAACGTATAATGCAAACATAGAAGTTTTCAAGCTCCACGCTTTCAAGTTTATGCCTACGTCAAATATAAGAAACCAGCCAATCCGAGATCGAGTCTCTTCACGTGGCCATTCTGGAATCTCCGTTGCCACGTGTTGACCTGTGCAAGATCGTGGGCCAGGAATTGCTGGAATATCTATAAAAATTGAAGGAGTTTAATTTTAGGAAGAGTTGTATTGTATTTCCGTTGTTGGGGAGCCGAACTCGAAGTAGTTGCAACCACGTATTGTACAAAATTTCCGGTGGCCTTCGCCCCAGCTTTCACTTTCGGTGGCCTTCGCCCTAACGATTAGGAATCAGCTTTGTATTTCACTTTTCTTTAAATATTATATGAATAGTGAATTTGCAAAATGACTTAAGTCCACATTTTCATGGATTGGAGTTACGATTACAGAGATGGTCTGAGGCCCAAGCTGTATCGTTTGATGGCAAAATGACTTTAGTCCGTGGCTTCTGTATCGCATTTTCATTGTTCGATTATTCGTGATTAGAGGTAAAACATATTTAGTCCAGGACTTAAGCTGTTTTTTTTGTAATTAATTTTAGACATAGATGAAGGTTGGCAATACATTAGTTTGTTTATGTGATAGAACTAAGTTTAGACAGTAGAAAACCACAATGGTATCTAATAGCAGTGGTTTATGTATGGATAGTGCAGAAAGTTGTGGTGATAATGGCGGAAAAAAGGGGAGGGGCATTAAAAAAGTTCTGAATATAAGACAGCTACAGTAAAACGTGCATAAATTAAAGACTTGGAGTACATAAATCATGTGGAAACACTGAGGTTTATTATCTAAACAGTGAACTGACTATAAAAAACGCATGGTATGTTTCTTGCCAAACATCCTAAGAGCAATGTTTCTTATCACTATTATCACAAATATTTCAATACCCATTTCCGTTTAAGGTTTGGTAGACCCAGTGTAGACACATGCATTACGTGTGAAGAACTGAACGTTAAAATAAAAAGCAATTCACTAAAGGACTGTGGTGCAGCTGCAGCAGAACTCGTAGTTCACAAACGCCGCAGCAAAACATTTTACAAAGTACTGGAAGACGCAACCAAGTTAAATGTCGAGAGAGAGGATTTTCTTGGTGTTACGTTTGACTACATGCAAAACATATGCTTGCCTAAAATACCAGTACAGGACATGTATTATTATTATTATTATTATTATTATTATTATTATTATTATTATTATTATTACTGACAACTTACTGTTCCAGTTTTCTCTGTACATAACAAGAAAACTAATTCAGCATCCTTCTATATCTATCATGAGGGATAGGCTAGAAAAAGCCCAAATGAAGTATGCAGTTTTCTCCTCCATTACTTCAACACCTCTAGTTAAAACAGTATTAAAGAACTCTGGTTGTTTTGCGACGGTTGTTTGGGGCAAAATAGGAACACGCTTATCAGGGTTTTAATGGTATTAACTGCTCAGAAAGGTTTCTTGAGCATCAGACTTCTTTTCCCTATTAGAGGACACTCTTTTTTACCATCAGATAGGGACTTTGCAGTAGTGAAAATACGTTTGAGGCATGTGGACAGACTTTATACGATGAAGGACATGTGTGAACACATAGTTTGTTCGAGTGGTAAAGGAAATTTTTCAGTTACTATAGTTGAAAATGAGGATGTGTATGATTTCAGTAACTGGTGGCCACATGTTTACAAAAAAAAACTGCCAATTCCATAGAGACTTCTGTTAAGGACGTTCCAGAGACAAAAAGGTTTCCTTCAGTGTTTCAACCTTCATGGAATTCTGCTTTTCTGCAGAACAACTGGGGTTAGTAGTGGCAAAACCATTCATTGAGGGAGAAATTCGACATTCTTTCATACTTGGGCCAACGTATCCACATTTTCCTGGCCTTCCTACCAGAAAGGCCTATCCTCACGGTGTATGCTCAATCAATGTGATCAAACTTCAAGATATACACAAAATGTTTAAATACATTCCAGACAATGGAGACATCAAAACATTTTATGAAGGCATTTTAGCCTGGGAAACAAAAAAAGAATCACTAAAACCACAAGGTATATCATGGGTTGATTTTGAAGAGTATTTGTTACGTGCTTATACACACTGGTGATATTGTTTCAGATAATTTAATTAAGTAATTTCTATGTATTCTTTATCTTTTAATGAATAAATGCCATACAATAATATGTTTTTATATCTCAGAATTACATTTCTATGAACCAAAATTAAAGTTAATTTGAAAAATGACTTAAGTCCCGCTTACATTTTATTTTTTTTAACCTGAAGAGGGGTAGAAAGGTATATACTTCTGTGGTAGTTTCATGCGGCATGCTTTTATATTTAAAATTATATTATAGTTCCTTACAAAACACGCTTCTTTGCAACTACAAACAGTTTATTGTTGTTCCTGAAAATTTATACCTAGGGACTTAAGTTGTTTTGCAAATTAACTATTCATATATATTTAGGTTTGCCTCGGCTGCGTCATTATTAATTTGTAGAAACATGGGTCTCTTTGCAGGGGGTGATGCGGCTAAAGAATATAGGCTTACACAGATTATAATTTTTACTTCACTCCGTTTATTAATCCTTGACACGGCTAAATAACACTTCATTGATATAGAGAGCTGTGAGATTATTTATTAATTACTTGCAGTTTTTAACACGTAAACTTTATATGATTCGCCGTAATGAATTTTCGTCCCACACTGAATACGTATTAAACTTCTGGAGGACGCGTCTCGCGTCCAGTTAGGAACGCTGTCTACAAGCAACTAACTTCTAAATTTGTACAATTTGCTCTATTTCAGTTTCTGATTGGCTAATTCTACTCCAATGGAATACGTTTATTTAACTTAAGCTTTTTCAGGCTGTTGATTGGCTATTTATAAACTGTCCAAAAATTACATTATTATTGCTCCAAAAATTACTAGTAGCATTATTAAACTTTCCAATTCATTATTGACTCTAGGTTACCTCATTGTTAGCAACTTTTGACCTATATTCTTACAGCTTCTACATTATTAAATTACGTAATACATTCACATAACATTAATAAACATGTACACAATAATATAAACATTAATAATGACTGTAATATACACTTTTTATATATTGTTACATACACATGTTGCTTTAAGGCGGGCTGTTATTGAATTTATATATTATATAATTAGAGTGAAATCATTTAAGTGTTAAAATACTGCCTCAAATTTTAGAAATGTTTAAAAATTGTTCTTTTTTTAACTTTTAAATATTTTCTGAAAGTCTCCTGAAAGAAATAAACATAACCTTTTTATTATAACACTTGTTATTTTTCACTGTCACTTTTATTTAAGACTCACTGGGTTTTTTACTACACTCGTGTATAGCAGAATACTTTATATTTATTTTGTTCTGCCACATGTTCGACACTTTTAAGGTCAAGGACCTGGTGTAAGGTCAATGAACTGGTGTTCAATGACCTGAGTGAAGTTTGTTTATTCACTAACACAGCCACTATTAAGTATTTTATTTGCTGGACATTTAACACTTAATTAGGCATTTTAACACTTGTTACCCTTTCTTTACTACTTATTTCTTAAGCATTTTTATATTTGTTACAATTTCTAACAATTTATACCTTAAACAATATAATTGCAGTTGGTATTCACATTTATTATGTTTTTCTTATTAACAATGGATTTTCTACTATTACATCTTTTTATCTAAACTCTCTTTTGTTATATTGACAATTTGTTACATTTAGTAAAGATATTATTTTACATACATTTTTTTTTTAAAATTACATTGCTTTCCCCTATTTATGTTCCAGTTACTTTATTTTCTTTTTGTTTTTCTCCTTGTGCCACTCATAACCTGCATATTTTATGTTCTTTTTCTTTCTCTTGTTATGACACAGACTTTTTAGATTTGCCCTAATCTTATGTTGCACAGTAGTATTCCAAAATTTATTCATAAATAAAACTTTAAATGTTTCAAAATTCATTTTACTGTTTGTTAGCATATGTAACAATTCTAAGGTTTTGTTGTCCAAGCATTTCCTAACAAGTATAATTTTAATGCTTCAGGCACATTTTTCAATTTAAAATATTCTACTAGATCATGTATAAATTGTACTGGACTTGAGGAAGCATTAAAATAAGGTAAAGGTAATAAATTAAGCACAGAATGATAGTTTGACAACTGATTTGGTACACGCACATGTGTGTCATCATTATTGTTGTGTGTTTGAGAGGCTGATGCTATGGAAAAAGCAGTAGCGTCTTTTGTGTTATTAGTTAACAAAGGTGATACACTTCTTTCTGCACTTGTATTATTGTCATGCATTTAATTAATTTATAGAACTGGTTACATTTATATTTATCTTTGGTATACTGGTACTTACATTTTCAAAAGTATTTCTAAGTTTGTCTATTTCTTTGCTACTTTTCTGTACTTTATCTTTAATTTCATCTATCATTGACATTACTTGTCCTTGCCCTGTATTTGTTTCTTTTATAGCTTCTGCATTTATTTTAGCCATTTCATGCATTTTATTTATTTCCTTTGTTAAATCTATTTGTATTTGCACAATATCTGCATTTGTGTTTTCTATTTCTTTAGTTTTCTGACTAGTTTCTTGTAGTTTATTTAACTCTGTGCTAGTTTCATTCAGCTTATTATTGAACTCTTTACTGGTTTCAGTTAACATATTACTTAACCCTACTCTCATTTCATCTATCTTATTGTTAGTTTCAGTTATCTTATTACTTAATTCTACTCTCAGCTCTGTATAACCTTCAGTTATCTTTTCAGTTATTGCTTTTAGAAGCCACATAACATTTTATTGTGATAAGTTTTCTTGCTCTTGTTGGCTAGCTGTCTGAGGGATAGCATTTCTTTCTATTGTTGTTCCCTGCATTAATATATCTAAATGTGATTGACCTTGCATACTACTGCTATCTCTTTCTATGCCAACCTGTGAATTTACAGATAACTGTTCTTCTACATCTAACCTATTCGTTTCCTCTAGCTCTGATTGTAAAGTTACATTGTAATCAGTAATGGCTGACCTATCCTCTCCTACTTCCATATTTTCATTGTTTTCTGTTTCCATTTTATTTTGTGTATTTCCTTTTGTTATATTTGGTTTGTAATTGCTCAATTTTAATTTACCACTTCTTAACAGCATGAAATTATCTTAATAACAATATATTTTTTTTAACTATTTTGACAATTATATACGTATAAAGTATTGGAATTTTCTGACCTTTTGTTCTGGTTGTTTTTAATAAACCTTTTTATTCTGGTGTTCCCTCCTAGATTCTTGTTGAATTGTTGACTGCGTGCCCCGTACTCCTGAAAGAATTGTTGCTGTCCTTGGATGATGTTGATGATTTTGTATTTCTCTGAAGTTCTCTGGAGTTTTCTGAAGTTCTCTGGAGTTTCTGAAGTTCCCTGAAGTTCTCTGACGTTCTTTGATACCTTCTTTTCAGCTATTCTCGCCTGTTCTAGCCAATTCTCGCCCCACGTTGGGCGCCAATTTGAAGGAGTTTAATTTTAGGAGGAGTTGTATTGTATTTTCGTTGTTGGGGAGCCGAACTTGAAGTAGTTGCAACCACGTATTGTACAAAGTTTCCGGTGGTCTTCGACCCAACTTTCACTTTCCGGTGGTCTTCGCCCCAACGATTAGGAATCAACTTTGTATTTTATGCTTCTTTAAATAATATATATATTTAGGTCTGCCTCGGCTGCATTAGTATTAATTTGTAGAAACATGTGTCTCTTTGCAGGGGGTGATACGGCTAAAGAATATAGGCTTACACAGATTATAATTTTTACTTCACTCCTTTTATTAATCCTTGACACGATTAAATAACACTTCACTGATATAGAGAGCTGTGAGATTATTTATTAATTACTTGCACTTTTTAGCACGTGAACTTTATATTATTCGCCGTAATGAATTTTTGTCTCACACTGAATACCTATTAAACTTTTCGAGGACGCATCTCGCGTCCAGTTAGGAACGCTATCTACAAGCAACTAACTTCTAAATTTGTACAATTTGCTCTATTTCAGTTTCTGATTGGCTAATTCTACTCCAATAGAACACTTTTATTTAAATTAAGCTTTTCCTGGTTGTTGATTGGCTATTTATAAACTGTCTCAAAATTACATTATTGTTGCTCCAAGAGTTACTAGTAGCATTATTAAACTTTCCAATTCATTATTGCCTCAAGGTTACCTCATTGTTAGCAACTTTTGACCTATATTCTCATAGCTCCTACATCATTAAATTACGTAATACATTCACATAACATTATTAAATATGTACACAATAATATAAACATTAATAATGACTGTAATATACACTTTTTATATATTGTTACATACACATATTTCTTTAAGGCGGGCTGTTATTGAATTTATATATGATACAATTAGAGTGAAATCATTTAAGTGTTAAAAATACTGCCTCAAATTGATAAAAAAAAATAATGGTGCTTTTTTGCGAGTTGAACGTCCTTTAACAGGGTAGCTGGTTTTTGTTCATGTTGTTATATGTACATAACCTTTTTTGTCGTGCGTACTGTCGCCATACTACCTCATCTGTTTCACGCTTTCTTATGACAGGCTGTTGAAACTTTTCCGTTTGTTCTTGCGAATAAAAGCTTATTCCGTTAATTTTCATGTGTTTGTGTTATTGTTCACTTTCACTGTGAATGGCCCCTAATGCTTTTCACTAATCTGAGACTGAACAGTGAAACTAAATATTGTTTGTGTGTATACTTACCAAATGTGGAAGCTGATGTGACAAGATTTGGAGACTCATTAGGTGCTGGCTCGTTGTGGTTTAGAATTTTTGGCATTGTTCCTTCTGGTTGTTCCTCTTCCTCCGGCGTCCGCGCCGTAGCTTCTAAAGGGGGCGCCATTTTTCTGCAACAGTCAAACACATATGTTTACTCTGTCTTCATTCATTGTATACCTTCATCCTAAAATCAAAACACATTAACTCATTTTTTATAAAATTCTGGATTTTACACCTTTCTTAACTAATTTTTTGCGCTCTATCTTAAGGTGAACTCTGTTGTATTGCAAAGAGGTTAAGACTATATATATGCGCGCGGTGTGTATACACATATTTATTTATTAACAGTCTGTATTACGATCTCCGGTTAAGGTTTCGGTTAGATATTAACTGGGAGTCAGGACAAATGTTCGTATTACGATCTTCCGTTAACAACTAATCGGGAGTTGTTCTTCGCGATGAACTAAACGCCACCTCGGGTAGCGGTTAAGGCACTAACTTGGAGATAATCATACAAAAATGGAGTACCTTCGGCCTCGATTGATAGTCAATAGTGATTCCAAGAAGAAATATTAGAACAATATTTATATAACAGGAGGAAAGGCAAAATAATTATGGACTTCTAAAAGCGTAGTATCCAGATTTGGGACAATGATGAATTGTCGAAACTTGCACTGGTTCCTGTTCTGTGGAAAATTCCATCGCGCATATCAGCAAGCGTACTCACGAGGGCGGTCAGTCAGTGAGTGATCGAGATATCGAGTGTGTTACTGGTGCGACGAAAAGTGCTGCTCTCCTAATGGGTTTGTGAGTGCTACTGCACGAGAGATTGGAGAACTCTTGCGTTCGACTCCCCAGCGAGTCAACCGTCCGAAAGAATTGGCTATGTCTTGTGTATTGCATTACGCCATTAAGTCAAGAAGGAAAATGAGGTGACGGTGGAATTGAACTAGTTCACTTTAGTCCAGTGACATTGTCAACTACAAAAATCAGTGACAGTTGAAAAACTGGACAAAGTCATAATATACAGGATGTAACAAAAATGTACGGCACAAATTGCAGGACACATTCCTCATACATAGACGAAGAAATTATGTTATATTAACATGGGTCTGGAAACGATTTGTTACCATGTTACAACTCATTTTCTCCAACTCCATCATGGGAAACACACAAGAATAGAACGTACCAGCATACCACATGCAACTCTTTCTCACAGGAGATGTTCAATATGCTCTCCGTGAGCATTCATACATGCATCAACCCGCCGTCGTAGTGAATCCCAAATGCGCTGATGTATCCCTGGAGTATTGCGTATGGTTTCCCAGCCTTCCATAATATGGGCACGGAGACTCTGAACATCTGGTACTGGGGTTCAATACACAAGAGCTTTCAAATGCCCCACAAATAAAAATCCAGTGGGTTTAGGTACGGGGAGCGTGGAGGCAAGACAATTGGTCCAACTCTACTTATCCATCTGTCACCGAATCTGTTATTTAGAAGCCGACGTACATTAACACTGAAATGAAGAGGTGCTCTATCGTGCATGAAGTACATGTTTTTTAGCACAGCTAAAGGCACATTTGCTAACAGATCAGGTTGAACATTCTCTACGAAATTACGGCAACTTCGTTCGTTGAACCTGGGTAGAAGAACGCGAGGCCCTACAAAACAGTCACAAACAATGCCGGTCCAAACATTGACAGAAAATCTTTGTTGATGACTTGCTTCAACATTTGCATGAGGATTGACGTCAGCATATACATGCCTATTGTGATAATTTACAATCTGATCTCGTTGAAACGACGACTCATCTGTGAACAGCACCGTTTCACTAAAATTAGGGCTGACACTTTGTTGCTTAAACAATTCGCAGAAGCGTACACGTGCAGGATAATCAGCTGCTGATAGTGACTGCACACGCTGTAAATTGTGTGGAAAAGCCGGACCTTGTGCAACACTCGCCGGACATTCATATGGTAAACATTCGTTGTCACAGCGACTTGTCTTGTACAAACACTAGGGCCATCGTCAACTGCCTACCCGGTGCGGTGTCCTCGTCCTTCTAGGCCTCAACTGGTCACGAGTATCAGGCTAAAATGCCCCATGTTCCATTAGACGACGATCAATGGCTCCAAACCTTTTTCTGTCGAGGCACCTTCGTCCTGGAAATCTCTCCCGGTACATACGTTGGGCGCAAGCGCCATTGCCGTCTGCTAATCCATAAATCAATGGGCATCCGCCATCTCTGCATTTGTGTACACTGTCGTTGCATGAGCCAAGTGTGTGATAAACTCTACTAGTACATAGTAACCCGTGTGCTTGCCAAGGTAGTACTGCTCACTGAACAGTTGATGTTACGTGTAAACAAGCAATGACGTAAGTCGTATGGCAACAGCGTCATATAAAACAAAGCACTGGCGGTGCACCTACGATAACGACAACGTAACCAAAGTAACCAAGAGTTGATGTTCCACATGGATGTAACGTTCTGTTCGTGTGTGTTTCCCATGATTGGAGAAAATGAGTTGTAATATGAAAACAAAGTGTTTCGAGACCCGTGTTCAGATAACGTAATGTCTTCGTCTATGTGTGGAGAACGTGTGTGCTGCAATTTGTGCCTTACATTTTTGTTACACACTATATACACTGTGAACTAAGTGAAGTTCGAGTGAAAGTTAAACCAGATGAAAACAGTGACAGTGAGAACTGAGAGTAGTGACAGTTGAAAAACTGGACAAGGTCACAATATATACAGTGTGAACTAAGTGAAGTTCGAGTGAAAGCTGAACCAGATGAAAACAGTGACAGTGAGAACTGGACAAGGTCACAGTATATACAGTGTGAACTAAGTGAAGTCCGAGTGAAAGCTGAACCAGATGAAAACAGTGTCAGTGAGAACTGGACAAGGTCACAGTATATACAGTGTGAACTAAGTGAAGTCCGAATGAAAGCTGAACCAGATGAAAACAGTGACAGTGAGAACTGGACAAGGTCACAATATATACAGTGTGAACTAAGTGAAGTCCGAGTGAAAGCTGAACCAGATGAAAACAGTGACAGTGAGAACTGGACAAGGCCACAATATATACAGTGTGAACTAAGTGAAGTTCGCGTGAAAGCTGAACCAGATGAAAACAGTGACAGTTGAAAAACTGGACAAGGTCACAATATATACAGTGTGAACTAAGTGAAGTCCGAGTGAAAGCTGAACCAGATGAAAACAGTGACAGTGAGAACTGGACAAGGTCACAGTATATACAGTGTGAACTAAGTGTAGTCCGAGTGAAAGCTGAACCAGATGAAAACAGTGTCAGTGAGAACTGGACAAGGTCACAATATATACAGTGTGAACTAAGTGAAGTCCGAGTGAAAGCTGAACCAGATGAAAACAGTGACAGTGAGAACTGGACAAGGCCACAATATATACAGTGTGAACTAAGTGAAGTTCGCGTGAAAGCTGAACCAGATGAAAACAGTGACAGTTGAAAAACTGGACAAGGTCACAATATATACAGTGTGAACTAAGTGAAGTCCGAGTGAAAGCTGAACCAGATGAAAACAGTGACAGTGAGAACTGGACAAGGTCACAGTATATACAGTGTGAACTAAGTGTAGTCCGAGTGAAAGCTGAACCAGATGAAAACAGTGTCAGTGAGAACTGGACAAGGTCACAGTATATACAGTGTGAACTAAGTGAAGTCCGAGTGAAAGCTGAACCAGATGAAAACAGTGACAGTGCGAACTGGACAAGGTCACAATATATACAGTGTGAACTAAGTGAAGTCCGAATGAAAGCTGAACCAGATGAAAACAGTGACAGTGAGAACTGGACAAGGTCACAGTATATATAGAGTGTGAACTAAGTGAAGTCTCAGTGAAAATTGAACCAGATCAAAATAGTGACAGTGAGATATGAGAGAAGTGACAGTTGGCAAACTGGACAGTCACAATATATACGGTATGAACTAAGTGAAGTCCTAATGAAAGTTGAACCAGATCAAAGCAGTGACAGTGAGAACTGAGAGAAGTGGCAGTTGAAAAACTGGACAGTCACAATATATACAGTGTGAACTAAGTGTAGTCTCAGTGAATGTTGAACCAGATCAAAACAGTAATAGTGAGAACTGAGAGAAGTACCAGTTGAAATACTGGACAGCCACAATATATACAGTATGAACTAAGTGAAGTCCTAGTGAAAGTTCAACGATATCAAACGTGACAGCAAGAACTGAAAAAGTAACAGTTGAAAAACTGGACAAGGTTACAGTATATACAGTATGAACTAAGTGAAGTCCTAGTGAAAGTTAAACGAGATTAAAAGTGACTGTGAGAACTGAGAGAAGTGACAGTTGTAAAACTTCAAGTCACAATATATACCGTGTGAACTAAGTAAAATCCTAGTGGAAGTTGAACCAGTTCAAAACAGTGACAGTGAGAACTGAGAGAAGTGACAGTTGTAAAACTGCACTAAGTCACAATATATACGGTGTGAACTAAGTAAAATCCTAGTGGAAGTTGAACCAGTTCAAAACAGTGACAGTGAGAACTGAGAGAAGTGACAGTTGTAAAACTGCACTAAGTCACAATATATACGGCGTGAACTAAGTAAAATCCTAGTGGAAGTTGAACCAGTTCAAAATAGTGACAGTGAGAACTAAGAGAAGTGACAGTTGTAAAACTGCACTAAGTCACAATATATACGGTGTGAACTAAGTAAAATCCTTGTGGAAGTTTAACCAGTTCAAAACAGTGACAGTGAGAACTGAGAGAAGTGACAGTTGTAAAACTGCACTAAGTCACAATATATACGGTGTGAACTAAGTAAAATCCTAGTGAAAGTTTAACCAGTTCAAAACAGTGACAGTGAGAACTGAGAGAAGTGACAGTTGTAAAACTGCACTAAGACGCAATATATACCGTGTAAACTAAGTAAAATCCTTGTGGAAGTTGAACCAGTTCAAAACAGTGACTGTGAGAACTGAGAGAAGTGACAGTTGTAAAACTGCACTGTCACAATATATACGGTGTAAACTAAGTAAAATCCTTGTGGAAGTTGAACCAGTTCAAAACAGTGACAGTGAGAACTGAGAGAAGTGACAGTTGTAAAACTGCACTAAGACGCAATATATACCGTGTAAACTAAGTAAAATCCTTGTGGAAGTTGAACCAGTTCAAAACAGTGACAATGAGAAATGAGAGAAGTGACACTTGAAACCTGGACAAAGTTGCAATATATTAGTGAAATATATCAAGTTCCTTAGTGTGCAACCTCTCAAATTCTTACAATAAGGCGCTTATTTCAAATAGTTATATTCTTTGCGGGCCGAGAATGGGCACGCACATAAACAATGGACGTAGTATCACTCCGCGCTTGACATCTCGTGAATACATGGAGGAGCTTCCTCTGTTCCCCCAGCTGTTTACTTTCGGGAGCTCAAGAAACTGCCATTGTTAGTTCCTAATTTTATATCGACCACACTTCACCAGTAATGAGTATTAAAGAAATACATTCCACTATACTTGAATATATTCCACTATACACCTTCAAGAATGGATGAAGAAAAGTTATCAAATATATTTTATTGCTATTTACTGCACAAAGAACCTATGGCAGGCGGCTCATTGTTTAACAGAAAAAACTGTGCAGCTTGATGTGTATGGCACTTTTCAGTCATCCGCTTTGCGTAAAACACTAAGTCGATTCCTTTTCTTTTTCTGGGTTTTCACAATTCTCTCCTCTTTCACTTGCTTGCTCACGTTGGCAATAGTGCTTGCGATGTTAATTTAATGACCGCCTTAACTATAACGCTACAACAGTTTAATGCATTCAAAACTATTGTTTTTCAGACTTTTAAGGGCATTGCTATTTCCATGTTAAATTACATTGCTCTGACCTCTACGCACTCAGCCATGATTACGACATAAACACTATTCCACTAGCATGACCGTTGCTTCGCTCCAGTAAACAACGTGGGAAAGCGGAATGTCTGGACAGCCAAGATAATTATTTAAGTTATTTTTAAGTGAAACTATATTCTTGTTAACCGTCGTTATCATTTGAAGTACAAGAACGGTCATAATGCATCTGGCGCAGTAACCAACTATTTTTATTCGTTTGAAAGGCTAGACGTGCATTTGTTTACACCAGAATCCTTTCTTTGACTGGATTGAGTATTGTTAGATGCTTCCCTCTGTTCCTATAATGAACGACACATCAATGTGGAGGGAAAGGCCATTATTTAACCTGCAGTATGCTGCAAGTACAGACGTAAAATCACTTCAAGAGGGAAGAGCAGAATAATGGTAAATTGTGTAATCCCTAAATTTTGTTTTAACTGATTCTGGTTATTTGACTTCCATCACATTTAAATATAATTAATGCACTTTATTATAATTATTACACACACCCATATATACATATCCCTCCGACTGCTAGAACCTTACCCTGTAGCACTTTCAGGAGTTCTCAGAGTGCTACTGCACATGCTCTGTTTACCCCACTTCGTCAGGGGACATATTTGTAGTCGTGCGTGTGTATATCGCCCACTGACACAGTGCTATCTTCCTTGTGAGTGTTTGTGGTAGCTGTGTTAGTGTATTAAACATGGCATGTCCTCGTGAGTTGAATACGAACTTTCGACTCTGTTATGTTTTAATAAAACATGAATCATCAAAATGAATGTAATAAGAAACTGCTGTTTAAACTCTAAGATATCTCAACCATACTAGATCCTTCTCAGAAAGACATAAAAGTAACAAGAAAATTCAAAAGTAATTGCTACCTAAAGTGTATATGATATAGAGGTTATAGTTCTAATAAAATACTTGGCTGTTACTACAGCGGTGAAGAGCTATGGAGAGGCAGTAAAACACTCTAAAACTAAAAGTATGATGCTCACCGGAACAGAAGTCGTACTTAACATGCAGATATGTTAGGAAGAAGCAGGATTGATAATTCTTTGTCTGAAATCTCTCTTTCTCTCGGGCAAGCAACATGTGGCGAGAGAAAACGCCTAGACAATATTTTTGTAATACTACGCACATTGTTCAAAGAACAGAAGCAATTGGGATTACTATGAAACAGATATAGGATTACTTCAGCAGTAAACTATATTTCATACTGCAAAGCTCCAATAATATAATGAAAATAATCAAGTTCCGAGGTCCAGACCCTTGTTTTCCCTGGTTTCCTTATGGATATCCCCGGGTATTTAAAAAAAACAGTTTATGCAAGAAATCCCATACTCTGGACACATTAGAATAATCCTTTCGACCTTTATTTGCAAGTATCTGGATGCCCAAGTTTTGCCCTGCGAAGTCATAGTTTCAGAACCTCACCTCTGATAAGTAAGTCAAAATTATTAACAGTTGTCAGGAGTGTTAAATTGATATAAGTACGAATATATTTAAGTGTTTTTATTACTTCAAAACTCAGCTTGAAATTCGTACAAATTAATGGATTATGCATTATGATTTAAAATACAGGTATACAAAGCTCGGCGTGCAACTATGTGTAGATATTTGTCATTAACTGAAATAAATTAAGGTAAGTTAATAAAATGAGTTGCAATCAAAGCTTTTATATCGATTTTTCGTCCACCAAAATGCTTTTACAGTGTATTTGTTCAAAATCATTCGAGGAAGAACCGAAATACGTGTTCATTTGAAAGTGTGTCACGATCTCAATGTTTTGAATAATTCTTTTCAGGCGAGTTTCAGCTCTAAGGGGAATAACGTAACGTAGTACACGTGTGGCGGAGAAGTTGCCTAGCAAGCATGTCTTTCAATCCGAAGTGTGCTCGTACGATAATGGCATTAATCATAAAACTATAAAACATATTAATGCTTCTTGCATAACCCCTATTCATTCTACATAGCTAATGTTTTCGTTTACATTCGACAAGGGAGCAGCTACACTCTCTGTTGACAAATTCATGTAGCGATGATAACAAGTGCCCGCTTACAACTTTCACGTACCTTCGGTATCCACCAAACAAAACTAGTGCGAGAAGTTTTGGTAGAACACATATTGTTGCTACGTAGAAGATTCTTACGTTCAGCCTTGCTTGTAAGGCAGCTTCTCCAACACACGAGTCATACACCTCTGCGGCTAGACCAGTGACTTCATACATATGTCATTACACATTTTGAGATGAACCTCCAGTATACACGTACAGAATTAACTCGTTTAATTTTATAGGATATTTTAGTTGCAGAAATTCGTCGGTGTTCATCAATGTGTTTACTATATTCAGGTTTTCTTACAAAGAGAAGGTTATCGTTTCAAATGGCTTTTATAACTAAACGTAAGAATTGCCAAAATTTATAAACATGTATTTTAGTGATAATAAACGCTACAAATTTTCTACTTTAGTTCTATACAACTTTTATAGAGTAAAGTCTTTTCAAGCAAGTCATATAGCGGCTTAAATGCCTCTGTAAGCCTAGCTACCTATAAAACGGTAAGTTTTGCTAACATTAACGTGAACAAAAAAAAAAGTTCTCAGGAATCATCAAATACGAAATCAGCTATACACAATCAGAAAAAAAGGAGGAGGGTCTGTATATGCGCTACATGCTTTTTAAACCACATAAAGTTAGGAGTAGTGATATTTTAGCATTATAATTTTTCAAAATCTCTTTTCTTGGGATTTTATTTGTCATCACATTCTCATTTTGAAATTGTTTCAAGTGATGCTCTTCTCAGTATAAATTAGTGACATTTTGTATACCTGCTTATAGCCCAAATCATAAAAACTGATAGATGAATTTTTGCTAACATGGTTATAATATTATTAAAAATAGTACTAATATTGTTTAAATTCTTAAGCAAAAAATATGATGTGATACATTCACACGAATTTCTCTACGCCCTATCGCTTATTAGAAGGTATAAAACTTTTTCTTGCGAGTTTATTTTCCTATCTGCATCATTTTGAACCTTTCCTTTCCAGAAATAGCTACATTACACACTTCGTTATAGATACAAAGAGAATAGTGATAGCCAAATGTTTAAAAACTGGACGCTATATGCTGATTCCATACTGTTTCCATGACATCCCGAGAAACAACTCAGTATCCAAAGGACTTGAAAAGAATGACAGAAGTATCGACCATTTATAACGGATATCTCGGAAATGTCCGATGGCACAAAAAATTGATTTGAAATAAACTGTTTGTTTTAAAGGGATCTACACTTTTTGTGTAGTACGTTCTTATGTATTGCTTAACATTTACCAGTTATACAAGATTATACAAAATTCCCTCCGAATTAGGACTTTGCAGAAAATTCAAAATATACAGTTTATATGTGATGTAAATATCTTTAATATATGGTAATTTAATCAAAATCGTTAGTTATTTTTTAGAAATTAAAAACTTTAGAAAAATATTCCATGTAAAGGGTAGTTGGGGTATGGGGATTTTCTAGAAAGTCTTCGTGTCGCATCTTGGGAAGGCACGTATGGTATTTATCCGACACACACAAACACACACACAGAGGACCTTTTTATAAAATGCTATTTTCGGATTCCGGTGCTCTCAAAACAAGCATTTCCGGTGAAATATCTATATTTAATTTCCGGGTGGAATGCAGTAACTTTTCTACCTACTATGTACGTGGCACAGAAAGTAAATCCTGAAGTCTCACATTAATTTTTCCAAAGTAGTGGGATAATAGTTATAAATCATATTATTAATATACTGTCAGGCAATTGAATTATAAAATATTATTTCTTTCGAAAAATAACTCCATAATGTCGAGCAATTTCTCGAAACGATAAATGTAATAAAAATTAATAAAAACCGATAGTAATTTAAACATGTAGAAATTATGTGTAGATACAGTTCATTAAACCCTAATTGCAGTTTTAAAACTTAAAACGAGTCTGACTGAAATTGTGGATTTTGGAAATTTCACAGATTGGTAGGTATATATCTAATACTAGAATTTTCTCTGTTAAGGGGAGTAGCACTGAAGGTCAGGACTCTGATCTCGCACGCCTTAGATTAAGCCAGGAGTACGAACATAACCTAGACATATCGATTGCATCTAACACAATACACCAGTGGTATTTTAAATATTTCTTAGGCTTCCAGCCGGTGCTTCTGTAAACAATGAACAAATGTGCTGCTGTGTTACAATAAACGAGTACAATAAACGTGATTCCTATGTGACAACAAACTCTGGTAGATAAGTGAGACAGATTCCCTGCTGTTATAATTCCAGCACGCAGAATCTTCATGTATGATTCCTATGTGTCAACAAACACTTCTAGAGAAGTGAGTCAGATTCCCTGCATTTATAATACCAGCACACAGAATCCTCATGTTTGATTCCTATGTGACAACAAACCCTTGTAGAGAAGTGAGACAGATACCCTGCTGTTATAATGCCAGCACACAGAATCTTCATGTATGATTCTTATGTGACAACAAACACTTCTAGTGAAATGAGTCAGATTCCCTGCTGTTATAATGCCAGCACACAGAATCTTCATGTATGATTCCTATGTGACAACAAACACTTCTAGTGAAGTGAGTCAGATTCCCTGCTGTTATAATGCCAGCACACAGAATCTTCATGTATGATTCCTATGTGACAACAAACACTTCTAGTGAAGTGAGTCAGATTCCCTGCTGTTATAATGCCAGCACACAGAATCTTCATGTATGATTCCTATGTGACAACAAACACTTCTAGTGAAGTGAGTCAGATTCCCTGCTGTTATAATGCCAGCACACAGAATCTTCATGTATGATTCCTATGTGACAACACACACTTCTAGAGAAGTGAGTCATATTTCCTGCTGTTATAATGCCAGCACACAGAATCTTCATGTATGATTCGTATGTGTCAACAAACACTTCTAGAGAAGTGAGTCAGATTCCCTGCTGTTATAATACCAGCACACAGAATCCTCATGTTTGATTCATATGTGACAACAAACTCTTGTAGAGATGTGAGACAGATTGCTTGCTGTTATAATACCAGCACACAGAATCCTCATGTTTGATTCATATGTGACAACAAACTCTTGTACAGATGTGAGACAGAATCCCTGCTGTTATAATACCAGCACACAGAATCCTCATGTTTGATTCATATGTGACAACAAACTCTTGTAGAGATGTGAGACAGAATCCCTGCTGTTATAATACCAGCACACAGAATCCTCATGTTTGATTCCTATGTGACAACAAACTCTTGTAGAGATGTGAGACAGATTCTCTGTTGTTATAATACCAGCACACAGAACCCTCATGTTTGATTCCTATGTGACAACAAACTCTTGTAGAGATGTGAGGCAGATTCCCTGCTGTTATAATGCCAGCATACAGAATCTTCATGTATGATTCCTATGTGACAACAAACACTTCTAGAGAAGTGAATCAGATTCCCTGCTGTTATAATGCCAGCACACAGAATCTTCCTGTATATTTCCTATGTGAGAACAAACTCTGGTAGAGAAGTGAGACAGATTCCCTGCTGTTATAATGCCAGCACATAGATTCTTCTTGTATAATTCCTATGTGGCAACGAACTCTGGCAGAGAAGTGAGTTAGATTTCTTGCTGTTATAATGCCAGCACACAGAATTTCATGTGCGATTCCTATGTGACAACAAACTCTGATAGAGAAGTTAGAGAAAAGACAAATTATGGCCTTTAGTAGGAAATACCCTGTCCCTATCGGGATACCAGAATTTTAGAGACAATGAATGTCTAGATTAGATTAGATCCAGTTCTGTAGGTCCGTTAATGGCTGAACAGTTCTTCAAAATACAGCATGTCAAAAGCATACGTTACATACACAATATATACAAGCTTTGAGGTTTTGGTTTTAAAATACATATTGTAAATATTATATTTCTAGTGCACTGAAACTTAATACTAAAACAGATCACTTCACTTGACTTGTACAACTCGCATTACTGCAAATCCTTGCTTACATGCACGAGTGTCAAGAATTAGTGTTAAGATACACCTACATTTAAAAAATATCAAACATGTACAATAAACATGTTCTACATTTCTATTATTGCATACAAAATACAAACAGGAAACATAAAATTTCTAGTACATTGAAAGATTAGCACCACTACAGGAAACGAAATCTCTTCCCTTGGCTTTTCCAGCTTTGGTGAGTGCACGATGCTTACATCTTTACTAACTTGGAGAGTGTTAAGATATACAGTCACAAACTATCAAAAATGTTCAATAAAAGCTTCTTACAGCTTGTGTCACTGTGCAATGTGTCTTCACACATTTAGGCTGTAATCTTACGTTTGATGATGATCATTTAGATATAACAAATAAAGCTGTAAAGTATCCCAAAACTACGGGAATAACCAACAAAGTAATGAAAACTTCCAGAAACGTACAAGGTCACGTCTATATAAAACACTAGCAAGGACAGTGCTGTGTTATGGACAGTACGACGTCGGATGAAAGCACAATAACAGCATATGAAATGGGTCTTATGAGAACTACAGCAGGGTTAATAAGATGGGACTATAATATACGTAGAGCCGGCTTCAACAGTTTTGCCACCCTGTGCGACAATTGCAAGTGCCACCCTCCGCTTTCACGTTTTCAGACACAACTGATTTTTATCCCCAATGACAGTCCTCCCGAATACTTATTTTCAGACATAGTATATACGAGGGCGGATTGATAAGTGAGTGACTTTTTAAGGAAAATAAATTTTTTTCTCCAAAAAATCAATCTTATTTCTCAACATAGTCTCCTTTCAATTTAATTCATATTGTCCAACTATCTCCAATTTTTTTAACCCTTCTAAAAACATGATGTTTTGAAGTCTGCAAAATATGAGGTTGTTTCTGCCATGATGTGTTCACTGGACGTGAATTTCTTCCCAGCGAGCCAAATTTTCAGGTTTGCTAAGCGGAAGAAGTTGCTCGGAGCAAAATCTGGAGAATATGGCGTATAAGATAGCAGTCTGTAGCCCAATTCCGCAAATTTTGCGATGGCAATGACTGACTTGTGTGCGGGTGCATTATCCTGGTGGAAGAAAACCTTTTTCTTCATAAATGGGGTCGTTTCTTTAACAATTCCTTGTGAAACTGATCCAGGATTGCGGTATAATATGAACCTGTGATCGTTTACCCTTTTTCAGGTATGTCTATCACCCCTTGTGAATCCCAAAAGATAGATGCCATGATTTTTTCTGCCGACGGAATGGTTTTCGCTTTATTTGGAGCAGGTTCGCCGAAGAAAATCCACTACTTTGTTGTTTGGTTTCAGGTTGACAGTAATGAATCAAAATTTCATCAACCGTGATATAACGCCGCAAAAACTCATTTGGGTTGCGCTGGAACATGCTCAAACATCCCTGTGAAACAGTCACACGATTCCGCTTATCTACTGCGAGCAGTCGCGGCACCCATCTTGCTGACAGCATTCTCATACCCAAAGATTCGTGCAGAAAGTTATAAACCCGTTCAATCAAGATGTTTACGTCTTGGCTATCTCACGGATTTTCACTCGGCGGTCTTCCAACACAATATCGTGAACTTTGTTCACCTTTTCTTCTGTTGTGACCTAAATCGGCTTCCTGTGCGCAAGGCATCTCTTGTGTTCCAACGGCCACATCTAAATTCTGTGAAACACTTGTGAACTATGCCATGTGATGGAGCAGAGTCTCCATAATACTTGTTCGGCTTTTCTTCAGTTTCCATCACCGTCTTACCGTGCAAAAAGTAGTGCTTTATCAGAACATGAAATTCACTTTTCTCCGTTTTCTATAAAACAACACACATCTGTTTATTTTAGACGCGCTCAACAATGTCCTAAGAAACAAAGGACGACGAATTTCTGCGATTATACCCTGAATAAATGTAAGACTTGGGTGCAAACAAGAAACCTGTGATTAGAACGCCATCTCTCGTCAAAGTCAAGGACTTATCAATACGCCCTCGAATACTTGTATATTACATATAATACACATATTTGTAGGGGTAATAAATAAATAAAGCTTAAGAAGAGATATATGTGATGAAACAACGGGATTGTTCTGCGTAAAAGATAAAATAGGCAAAGTCACACAATAAAAATATTCAATATTTCGGTTTTGCATTTCATCAGGAGATTAAAAGACTAAACGCATACAAAATGTAAACACACTTGACGATCGACTGCACTCTAATAATCCACAACATATTTGTACCTGGGCTTGTTTCCGTTTGTATATGAGTTACAGAAATTAATAACTTCATGCCAAATTGTGCGACTGAGCTACTCTACCATTTGTACTTCAGTGTTACTGTTAGTGTGTACTTATCTGTTAGCGGCCATGTGGTATGGGACAATAGCACGGGATGTTAAGGAATCCTTATGTGTAGAAATAGTCATGGTTAATGTCTTCATGGTAATCCCAGATCTTCTCGGATTGAAGATCAGTAGGTGACTATGAGATGCTTCAGTATGGCCAATAATAAAGCCACTTCATGAAGCTTTCACTTCTATCATCAGTCCAGTATGTCCAGCGTCTGACCACATTTCAGCCAACCATTTCCTCAAATTATTATTTTATATTTATCTTAAAAATAATGTTCCTAGGTCTTCAATATCGGATCTTTCGAGTATTAATTTTCTCTTATTTATTTTCTTGAACACAAATTCAAGATCATAGAGGACCTTGTTCAAAGAGCTAAGTCTTTCCTGAAATAGCTAGCCTCTTTAAGTAAAGAAATAAGTTTGCGTGTGGTAGGATGCTCATCTAGGGTCTAGTAGCCATAGATATGCTTTATTGCAATTTAATTCAAATTTGTTCAATTGAAGTTCAAAGTAGGCTAGCAACACCAGAAATAACTGAACGCACAAACAAGCGGCACTTCCAGAATATCACTGACCTCAAAGGCTCATGAGTTGTTAATGTAAACAATTAAGCTCTCCTGTTTATTGTTGAATACCTGCGGCGCACGGGATGTTTTGATCTTCAGGGTCGCATCCAAAGTGACCAACTCTGCGCTTCATTTATCACCAGCTTCATGACAAAAAAAATGTCCAGAAAGTCTGTAGATTTCAAGCATGATTTTGAACTCCGAAATATGTTCATATATCATGTTAAAGGTTTTAGATTTTGCCACCCCTAAAAGGTACCGCCGTGGGCGGTGGCATGACTCGAACCCCCTCCGAACCCTGCATATAACACATGAAGCAATAATGGCAGAACTTGGTCTGGAGCCTGTTCTCATTTTATACAACCTATCAGAGATCCCACAGAATCCCTAAAGCTATGCTCCATTGCCAACCCCATGGGACGACCCAAGAAGAGGTGGAAAGAAAATTCCTGTTTTATGATATGGTAACAGGCCACATGACCTAACACGTGTCTGGATGATGATACCAGAACCTTTACCTAATGCGATGAAACAGAACAGGTATGTATGATCGGAGAATTGGCAAAAAAAAAAAACCATCCCTGTCTTGTTCTAAAGTTAATTTCTGGAACATTCACAGCAAAGTAAACAGGTTGCACACAACTACTTCATATAACTTAAAATAACAATGATAAAAAGCCCTATAAAAAGGACTGCAAAATGATGGCATGTGAAATGAAGCTGGAAGAGAGAGAATTTCATTATTCTTCACGCTGAATTTCGAAATGTGTAGCAAGGACAGAGTATTTCGTAATTAACGCCAGGGGGCCTTAGTGACGTGACTCACTACTACTAACCTCACTTGATGTTAGGTAACCACGAAGTACAAAACATAATTTTTACTTTACTTACCTATGTAAGTAGAGGAAGTACTACATTCGATTCTGGGATCTCACCGAAAATACACCCTTTGAGGCTCACTGAACCCCAAAAAAAGCGTTTTAACGATAAGATCCGTGAATCAGTCTGTGAACAGCACAACCCAGAAATGAAAGGTTGGCTAAACACCAAATTTGGAAGTTCAGCATCTTCCACGCATGCGACACCAAGATATTCAAGAAAACTTCCTATTCCAAAATACTTTTTACATCCGAACTTTTTATTTTCTGAAAAATATCTCTAGCCATTTTGTTTAAAATACCATATGTTTAAAATATTTCCTTGACAAATAAAATGTATATCTGGAATTTTCTGCGAACAGCCTATGAATTCCTTTTCATTCGGAATGACTTTTGTATAATCATGCATAAGTGGTAAATGTTAAGCGATAGACAAAAACGTACTACACAAAAAACGTAGCTCCCTTTTAAATACGTAATTTACTTCAAATAACCTTTATGTGGCACAAACCATTCCCGAGATATTCCTTATTAAACGTTCCAATTCTTCAATACTTTATTATTATTATTATACAGTCCTGTCAATATTCAGTTGTTTCTCGCGATGTCATGGAAACAGTATGGGATTTTAAGGCTAGTATATAGCGTCTAGTTCTTAAACATTCGACTATCGATGTTCCCTGTGTGTTAATAACGAACTGTGCAATGTAGGTATTTCTGCAAAGGTTTACTCGATTAAAATATAGTAGATATAAAATTAAACTTTCGTAAAACTAATTTTTATACTGATTAATAAATCGGTAGAAGGTAGAGAAAGTCATCTGAATGTAACGTATCAGATTTTTTCTCGTAGTCATACAAACAGCATGCAATTTCAAATATCACTTAGCACACGGTCTTTAAAAATGTGACTTTGCTCTAATCTAAAATTCTTCTTATATCTACAACGATATGTGTAAATGATAATGAAAGGTTATCTCGATAAACAAGAAGTAGACAGAAGAATAGTTTGTAAAAGAGTGAGTGGGAAAAGTTATATAAATGCAACAGGTCAGATCTTTTTTGCGGGAGTTATGAATCTATAACTTGCTCCTGAGTCACCTCGTATAATTTTCTCCCTTATTAGCAGACAATTTAATTAATCTCCACGTTTTAGAGGGCAACTGTTATGTTGGATGCGATAGTATCTTCGTTGTATCACACTTCGAGGGGTTAATCTAATCAGGGCTGCTGTTTTACGAGATATGTATACCATCCCTTTGTGTCTTCGGATAGCAGGATTCTGTTGCTTTAATAGAATAGGGATGCGTAACACGTAAGATAAGCTATATAGCAGAAAAAATGGCTCAAATTAGTCTTATACAGGTGTAAATAAATATATATTAAAGTCTCACTGGTATGTAGTGTTACCTGGTGTCTCGGAGATGTGGCACATTTATCGCAAACTCACGTCACGTCACTACCAACTGATTACCTTATAGGACTAGAATGTCAAGGGCGTGGAGTGCGGCGATAAAAAAAATCGTTGTTTCCATATGACTATACAAAGAAAGCTTCAACTAAAATTACTGCTTTCGTTTAACAATTAAAATTCAAATCTTTCAACTGCATAACATTAAGCAAGTTCGTCTTACAAACATTAACTTCATTAAACCTAATACACATCTAGTTGACGAATTTCTCAATGCATTTACTCAAAATTCAAACATTCTTAACATATCGAGTTTTTTAAACGCTACAGCATTATGAAGAATTGTGCATAAGAAAATATTTTACTCGTTCCTTCTCTGTTCCATCCAACCTGCTAATAACTTACAAATCTGCTCGAGAATTTGTGTCAGAAATTACAACTGTAAAGAAAATGTAATCGAGCTTCAAATGTCTACATGACCTTCATTTCACTAAATTTTTACAAAATGAGCTTCTGAAAATAACGTACGTACACACTGAATCTAAATTTAAACAATTATTAATTACAAATGATGTTCAAATAAAATTTATAATAAGGCCGAAAGAATTTGCGTAACCGTAATTCACTGTCCGCGAGCCTCCTCCTCCTCCTCTTCCAAAAAAAAAAGTCTGTCGACGGCTGGGTCTCGCTGGATTCGCCTTGTCTTCTCTTGACCGTTAGCGTAGCTGCTCAGTTCAAGCAGGGGAGGGGAGGCACTCAGCAAGTTCACCACTCTTTCCCTGGTGCTGGATAAACGGTGAACTTCGCCCTGTTTATCCGACGTCATCCTTCCAGTTGCATAGTAGGACGTCACCCAAGTCGCAATTCTGGGAGATTATTTGTGATGGTTAATGACGTCACACCGCTTCTGGTAGCAATGTTGTAACTGTCGTGAGGGGGGGCGTAGTGCAAAACGGCGCAGTAGATGAGTGCTGCCATTTAATAAAACAGAACACCAGATGCTGCACTTTATTGCGCAGTACAAACATTACACTTGAAACACTGTTGACAACACTCAGAACAGAACTTAATTGATCCATCGAATCATCACTCACGTGAACTGCATACAGCACTGTCCACCTTCAACTGTGCAAACTCAACTTCCTAACTTCTTCACTAACTTAACTGAGTTCTAGGGACTAGTCGGTTCCTTATATAGTCCCGCACACAAAGCAGAACGTTCTCGAAAGGGAGGCTACTAGAATACGCCGAAAGGAGACTTCTGGAGCCGTATAAAACTGCGGAAAGCGACACATAATGGGTTCGTTGCGCTCTATTGTTCTGAAGGCCGGTCGGTGGTCCCACCCAGGTGCTGGATCGCGAGATGCTTACCGGCGGCCCAGAAGTAGCTTCGCGCGCGCGGTTACAATATTTTGTTAATAAACCCATGTGGTAGGGTCTCTGAAATATGGAGGAGGAGGAGGAGGAGGAGGAGGAGGAGGACGACGACGTGTGTGTTACATTTACATGTCCTTCTCTACCCACTATGTTTTACTTTTATACCTCTTCTACAAACTATTTTTTTTACGAAAGCTTACTTTGCTACGTACCTCATGTTAATCGAGATAAACGTTTGCAAAAATACTTTCGTTACACATTTCGTTGTAGATAGGAAACAAAACCCTGCACTGATTATCAGATGGTTAAGCGGGACGCTATATGCTTGTCTTAAAATCCCATAGTCTTTCAATAAAATTGAGAGAAACAACTGAACAGTGACAGCAGTTTAAAAATGACATAGTAACGGATATCTCGGAAATGACTGATGCTACAAAATAGTTATATGAAATAAATTGCATGTTTAAAAGAAATCTTCATTTTTTGTGAAGTATGTTTTTGTCTATCGCTTATGGTTTACCCCTTATACTAAATTATACAACAGTTCTTCCGAATGAAGAGGATTTCACAGACCATTCCCAGGAAATTCAAGATATACGTTGTCATGAAAACATCTTAAATAAATGGTACTTTAATCAAAATCGTTAGAAGAATTTTTGAGAAAATAAAAAAGTAACTAAAATGTTTCCAAGCAACAGATAGGTGGGAGTGGGGGAATTTTCCTGAAAATCTTCGTGAGAAGATACTGAACTTAAATCTGATATTTATCGAAGATTTCGTTTTAGTTATGCTGTTCACAGACACACGGAGCTTTTCCTAAAAATGCCTTGTTTTAATTCAGGGGGCTTTCAAACATACATTCCCGTGAAATCCCCACATAGAGTTTTGGGTGGAATACAATGCTATCTCTTATCCGTTATAGTGGCAGAGAAAGTAAACATAAAACTGAAATACTTTAAGTAGGTATTTAACATTTTAATCAACTATTTCAGTTGCTCAAATTGGCTGTCACCAACGTCAATACATTTACGTATACATCGTCTGGTTATGAGATGTCTAAGTCCTGGTAGGAACTCAAACTCCCGTGGACGTCCGCAGGGGTGTTTGTTAGCTGCCTGTTTTACTTAAACACCTCTCCAACATTGGAAACATGGTGTGGGCTGGGTGATACCTGTTTGAGCAACGTTGTTGATAGAGCTGGCAGGCCTCTTTTGCGTTCTTTTGGAGTTCACCATAGATGAGAATCATTCTGCATTTGTGTACAAGATCGGCATAGTTCATCCCCATTTTATGATAGCTACAGAATAATACAATATACACTACCGTTGGCTGTAGGTAATGAAGTGACATCCAGTGCGGACATTACGGTTTGTTTACCTAGGCATCCTCCTTCCCGTTTCGAGAATTTGGTGCGGAAACAAAGCATTTCTGGGCATAGATTATAAACAAAATATTATCATACATTGAGCATGTATCTACATAGAGCCTGGTAAATATTACACACACACACATGTATAAATTATATTTACTTTACTAGTAAGCAGAGGAAGTATTGATTCCACCCAAAATTCAATACCGAGAGTTACCGCAGATACATGTTTTGGGAGCTCCGTGAATAAACAATCTGATTTGTTACACTCACATGGCTTTCTCTACTCCTGAACAAACTATTTTTACAAACGCTTATTCTCCATATGCTTTATTTTAATCGAGATATCAAGAAATTAATCTTATTGCAAATTTTCTTGTAGATGCAAGGGATTGGTAGGTTTTAAGCGATAGTCAAATATTTTAAGAGCTGGTTGCTATGTAGAGTATTCCATTCTCTTTGCATTGCCAGTACAAGAAATGAATAACGAATTCCCATTTGAGAAAAAGTATAAGTATTGGAAAATTTAAGGGAATAACAAGCAATATGTTGAAAATGGTTCACTGAAAAAAAAATGTATATGACATAAATTGTGTATTTTAACGTGATCTACATTTTTTGTGTAGTAAAATTGTGTCTATCTCTTATGGTTTACCAGTTATGCAAACGTCGGTCATAATGAAGAACACTTCTGGCGACATTCCCAGAAAATTCAAGATATACATTTTATTTGTCATGAAAGTATCTTAAATATGTGATATTTTAATCAAAATCGTTACAGCCATTTTTGAGAAAATTTTCGAAAAATGTTCTTTGTAAAGGGTAATCTGGGGTGGGGGGGATTTTCTTGAAAACCTTCGTGTCGCATCTCTGGAAGATACTGAACCTAAATACCAAGTTTGGTGTTTATCCGACTGTTCGTTTCTGAGTTATGCTGTTCAAAGACACACAGACACAGACACAGACACAGACACACACACACACACACACACACACACAGTCACACAGACACACAAACGGATATGTTTCCAAAAATACATTTTTTTGATTCAGGAGGCCTCAAAACGTGTATTTGCGGTGAAATCTCGGTATCGAATTTTTGGGTGGAATGCAATACTTCCCCTACCTATTTACTATACGTAGTAGAGAAAGTAAAAACAAAAACATTTTTAGAAAAACGGACCGCGTGCACAGTGCGTAGACGCATCCGTCTATGAACACCATAACTAAAATCCCAAAGTCGGTTAAATACCAAACTTTGTATTCAAGTTCAGAATCTTCTAAGGAGGCAACACGAAGATTTTCAACATCCCTCTACCACAAACTACCTTTTACATGTAACATTCTTCGTTATTTTTGATTCCCTTAAAAATGTCTCTAAAGATTTGGATTAAAATACCATATGTTTAAGATATAGCATTACAAATAAAGTGTATGTATTGAATTTTCTAGGAATTGGCCGTAAAGTCTTCGTTCTGAATGACTTTTGTATAACTAGTAAACTGTGAGATATAGACAAAATCTTACTATACAAAATTCGTGTTAAGTAACACTTCTGGCGTTAACCATTTCCGAGATATTCTCTGTTATTGGTTTAAATTTTCAAATACTTGCCTATACTTCTCTCAACTGGGAAGTCGCTATTCGTTTTCTTTTCTCGTGGTCATACAAACAGTACGGAATTTCAAAGCCGACACATAGCAACGAATAATTTAAATTTTACTAATTAAATCATATTTTCTAAAAAAATTTAATTTAATGTAACATTTTAATATATATATTAAATAATAATTAAAAATTTTAAATAAAATAAGAATTAAATTTTAACATCCTTAAGTTAATAACAAATTCTAAATTTATATAATTCTCCTTTAATAAATCGTTCTTAAACATTTGCCTATCGCTGTTCTCTTTGCATCTATAACAAAATGTGTAATGTAGCTATTTCTGCAAAGGCTTATTTGGATTAAATGTAGTAGATAGAAAAATAAGCTTTAATGAGAACTGTTTGTATAAGAACTAATAAGGATAGATGGTAGAGAAAGTCATATGAATTTATAACATCAGAGTTTTCATATTCATGTCACCAAATTTCAATCCCGTTCGGTTGATATGGGTATTAGATATTACTTTTGTCACTTTATTGCAAATACGACATATTTTAAATTACCTACTTCCAGCCCAAAGGGGTAAATGGGGAAGCTTAAAATAGTTTAAGATTGTGTTATTTTAAGGGGGGTTGTATATTGTTCATATCACCACACTTGGCTGATATTTCGTGAAGTGTTATCCAGTAACATCTTTTTGTATGATTTCAACAAAACCGGGTACATTTCGATTACGTACTCTACACACTGATAAAAGTGAGAAGCTATCCTGACATGCAAATCAACATTCTTTAATCTATATAGATGTAGCTTTGTATACTTATACTATAGGACCAAACAAAGTTATATGATATGACGACGAACCCAGTTTCAACGTCTTCAATATCTGCTGCGGGCTGCTACAGTGGTTGGCTATGAGATCTTTCTCTCAGGGAATGCGTGAATGTAGTGTGAAGGGATAACTTTAGTTTAAACTGATTGAGAAATGTAATGTGATCTAATACTTGAGCTACTGAAGCGAGTTGCCGACTGTTTGAAGGTAGTACTCGAAACTATAACACTTGAACTATTATACCTGCTAGCTTCTGCAATCTTCAATTTTACGGTTTGAAATAACTATTTCCACAATAAAAGAAACTAGAAGTGTATCTTGCCGCGAGTCGCTAAAATGTTTAGGGGCTAAACACCTCGCGGCTACCGATAATTCAGCGCTACGAATTGCCGATCACCGTAAAACATTGTAGGCCTCTATGGCTGTACACGAAAGAAAAGAAAGACCGTAATTTTAGCAATACCGCTCTTTTATTAACTTAGCCCCACCTACTTTAGAATTATCCCACAATGTTCCTATATTGTACGTTGCCAAGTCTGAAACACAAGTTTTACTCTTTGACTACCAAATTCTAAGAATTCTTTCACTTTTTCAATTTTTCCGAATCGGGATACGTGTAATTTCACATCCCTTATTTCCTAACGTCTTGAATTCTAGCTACCTGAACTTTGAGCTAATGAGTTTCTTGTTGATTTACGTTCACCGGAACGCTTAATTACCTCAGCTGTTGTACACTTTAACTATAGGTGATTACTTTTCCTGAACCCGTAATCTGCCTAGTACGGACTTCCTTTTTCACTTAAAAAGTTGTAACCTTTTCTTCTTCTATTATGCATTGATTCAATATATGGAAATGGCTTATTGCTTATCTACTTCTCTATCACTTCTTTATTTGATTATTTATATATCCTGTCAATAATTGCGGTATTAGCTACCTTACAACTCTAAAAACCGACCCCACCATATGTTCAACCCTATACATTTAGGATACCGTACAACTTCAAAAAGGCTACCCACGCTCATATTTTTCAACCCCTTGTGTACAAATGTGACTATTTGACACTTACGCTTTAGATAAAAGTACTAATTACGACTAAATCATCCATAACCTTATTTTCAATCCCGTGGTTGTAGAATGTACCAATACAATTCCGGGCAAGACAGCCAGTGTGGGACTTGCCCACAGCGGCCCGAGTCGGAGTAGTTATCACTCAGCAGTAAACAGGTAAATCGAGAAGCAAATGATCAGATTCTAATATACCTACACATTCGTAAAAAGCAGAAGGTAGGGAACGAAACCTATACTTTATTCTACCCATGACCTTTGCAATATATTACTGCGACATTTGCCTCAAGGCATAAAGAAAACCGCAGCAAAATCGATAACGTTGCTAATTCTTACTTCACTTGAATACGCCGTCAGTAAGTGTAACACAGAATATACCCACCCTAGCATGGAAATGTCATAGGTCAACAAGTTGCTCATGTAACAGTCGGCTATTTCGAAGCAAGAAAACTATAAATGTACACGCCCTTAACGTCGATCATTCATAGGTAACCTGCGCTTTTACGGCGGAGTCACAATTACAAGCTATTTCTGGCCTAAGAGCAGTGGTGTAAAATGGAGAGGTAAATATAGCAATCAATCAGAGCACCGCACGCAGACCAGTGGCCCCTCGTGCTTCTACCGTGACTCCTGGGAGGAAAGGTTGGGGAGAGACCAGAAACCGCGGCACAGCACCGTACGCAGGCCAGTGTCTCCTCGTGCTTCTGCCGTAACTCCTAGGAGGGTTGATGGGAGAGACCACAAACCGGGACAGAGCACCGCATGCAGGCCAATCGTCTCCTCATGCTTCTGCCGGGACCTCTGGGAGGGAGGGATGAGAGGAGGGACCAGAAACTGCGGCAGAGCACCGCACGCAGGTCAGTCGGGCCCTTGTGCTTCTACCGTGACTCCTGGGAGGGAGGGATGAGGGGAGAGACTAGAAATCGGGGTAGAGCACCGCACGCAGGCCAGTCGGCCCCTTGTGCTTCTACCGTGGCCCCTGGGAGGGAGGGTTGAGGGGAGAGACCACAAACCGGGGCAGAGTACCACACGCAGGCCAGTCGGGTCTTCGTGCTTCTACCCTGCGCCTTGGGAGGGAGGGTTGAGGGGAGAGACCAGAAACCGGGGCAGAGCACCGCATGCAGGCTAGTCGGCACCTCGTGCTTCTTCCGTGACCCCTGGGAGGGAGAGTTGAGGGGAGAGATCACAAACCGGGGCAGAGCACCGCATGCAGGCCAGTCAGACCCTCATGCTTCTACCGTGACTCCTGGGAGAAAGGGATGAGGGCAGAGACTCGAAGAGCGACCACATTCGGATGACGACGGGCGCAAGCACAGACGGAGACATTAATGTTTCCAGATTGAACGTCTCCAACGGCTCTCGAGCCCACTCTATTGTGCTCCAAACCTCCTGGGGGACCCCCGAAGCAGTTTCCACCCGAAAGCATCCAGAGGCAGGTTGCAGCCGAGCAGTCGCTGGACGACGTCAGAATGAAACTTGCTCAGATAGTACAGTCATATCCAGCCGCAACCCGCCGAAAACAGTCGGCTGGTCCTACAACCTTAAAGGGATGGGAGGGAAGATGTTTAAAGAACTGGATGGATCAGCACAGCGTCTAGCATAAAGCCATGAGCGAGTCTGTTGCAGTGCTGTAGCCGAGTGTTGTCTATGATAGATTGTTCGGCGGATGTCTATGGAACTGGGTGGATCAGCACAGCGTCCAACATCAAGGCATGAGCGAGTCTGATGCAGTGTTGTAGCCTAGTGTTGTCTATGATTGATCTGTTCGGTGGATCAGCACTGCGTCTAACATAAAGGCATGACCGAGTCTGATGCAGTGTTTTCTATGATAGATCTGTTCGGTAGGTCAGCATAGGGTCTAACATAAAGGCATGACCGAATCTGATGCAGTGTTGTAGCCGAGTGTTGTCTATAATAGAATATTCGGTGGATGTCTAAGGAACTGGGTGGATCAGTACAGCGTCTAACATAAAGGAATGAGCGAGTCTGATGCAGTGTTGTAGCCGAGTGTTGTCTATGATAGATCTGTTCGGTGGATCAGCATAGGATCTAACATAAAGGTGTGACCGAGTCTGATGCAAGGTTGTAGCCGAGTATTGTCTGTGATAGACCTGTTCGGTGGATCAGATCAACGTCTAACAGGAAGACATTAGCGAACCTGATTGTAGTGTTGTAGCCAAGTGTTGCCTGTGATAGACCTGTTCGGTAGATCAGATCAGTGTCTAACAGGAAGACATTAGCAAACCTGATTGTAGTGTTGTAGTCAAGTGTTGCCTGTGATAGACCTGTTCGGTGGATCAGATCAACATCTAACAGGAAGACATTAGCGAACCTGATTGCAATGTTGTAGGGCGTATGAGGATCCAGATTTCTTCTGCAACATGTTGTTTTCAGATGAAAGTTACATTCACTGTAATGACAATAACAGGGAGTTTCAGAGGCTTGATGTCGGTATACAGAAACCACTGCAAGTGCGCGTTCTTGTGTCCTTAACATCAAGGTTTGTTCAACAATATTCAGAAACTTAATTAATGAGCAATGTGTGGATGGTACACATTTTGAACATACTGACCAAATGTGTGTCGTTTGTTTCGTTTGTTTTGCCACATACTGTACTTATACGTTTTTCATGTAGTAAGTTGCTATTCGCTTTTTCCCGTGGTCATGCATAGAACATAGAATAAGCCTCATATAGCGACACGCTATTTAAAAGTGACTATCGCTTTAGTCTTCTGTATTCATTTTATATCTACAAATACTGTGTAAATGTTTAATGAAAGTTTATCTCGATTAACAAGAAGTAGACTTTGACCTTGAGCCCTAGATACCGATTTACCCGACGTTACCGAGCGAGAAAGCTCAGGCAGCAACGTCTGCGTCGTGCATTTGATCCCCGGCGACCGTCCACTGTGACTATGGGTTTTTCGTGGTTTTGCCAGGTTAACATAGGTGAATACCGGAGTGGTGTATTTTATCACGGATTTCTTCTGCCCTCCCGTTACCCATCATCTCATTTCCCTTTCATGTTTCAGGTTGCTCGTCGGTGTAGGGAAGATGGCGTAGAGGCTTGCAATTCGGAACTTATTCTCGTCGCTGCTAGAGGGAGTCTGTCGAGCCTCTATTGCTGGCTCGTGTTTCCCCGGGCAACACTCCCGTGGCCGGATGGTCAAGCCTGAAGCCATTAAGGAACTCTGCGCGTCTCTGTGACTTGCGCCGGCCACGCTCTGCAGCCCATACATCTCCTGCGTTTCCCTCGCGTCACCTGTTCCTCCCGGGGGTGTACGCACAAAAGATCCATTGGGGATCGAGGTGCTAGGGTCCCCTACGTTAACTAGTCCTATGGTAGCTTATCCTACGCGACGTTGAACAGATAATCTTTTAAACTCAAATGACGAATTAATTTAATTTGCCTCCCCACGTTGTTTTGACATTATTGTAGACCTATCTATAAGATTTTATGGTGAATCCTCCACTCTACTCCTTATACGCGCCGACTATTCCTAGCGACGGATGAACGTCGGCAGAACGTCTGATTTCCTTACCCTCCCCCGCAGTCTTCCAAGTTCTGGAAATGCTGTATAGCCTATAAGTGTTCTTTGGTGGTGGAACAATCATCTGTCGGTATGTCTGACTTCCTTAACCGCCTCCGACAGTCTTCTAAGTTCTGGAAATGCTGTATAGCCTATAAGTATCCGGAACAATCATCGGTCGGAATGGTCGAGTAAATTGTTAGATAAGTGCAGCAAGTGGAAGTTTAAACCTTTGTGCCTTCTCTTTGCTCCCGTAGTTATTATTCACACAGTTTTCACACCGTAATATAGAAATCCTCATTATACAGGGTTGAAGGTGACCTTGAACAGCATAACTCTTTGTAATGAATAGAACAGAATATCTTAGTGCAGCCTGGTGCTTTAAACTAGTTTTTGAGAAAATGTAAATACTTTTCAAATATTTCGTAGAGGAGATTAAAAGATAAAAAATTTATATATGTTTAAATACATTTGAATTAAAACAATTCGCACTCTTACTATTATTATGAACTTTCGAAATTTGTCTCAGTTGAATTTACATGGTTAGTCACGAGACTACACAACTTGACAACACTGTAAGATCGAAAGAAGCGCACTTTAACTGCTGTTTTTCGGTTATGGCTCGTTTTCGAAACGGCGGATCATCAGTCAAAAATGGCTCACTTTACTAATGCTGCCGAGTATCTTGAAATGCTTCTCATTTAGGGTGAAACACATAGTAATGCGGTAGCATGAAAGATTTCCAAATATACGACCACCATATCACAGGACATTTGTTTTCATCTGTCAAAGAGCTATAGATACAGGAAGCGTATCTTCTCGTGTTGAAAGAGTTGGTCAAAGAAACGTTGCATAAGCAGAAGAAATCCTTCACTTGGTGGAAGTAGATTCTGGGAGCAGCAGCCGTGGTGTAGCTGCACTATCGATGTGTCACATTGGACTGTTTTGAGAACATTAAAAGAAGAATTATTACGTCGTTATCATACTCAGTGCGTCCAGTATCTCTCTGAAGAAGATTACGTTTTAGGGGTAGCATTTTCCGAATGGTTTCTTTAACAAGTAGGGGACTTCCCCCTTTAAATTCTTGCAATGGATGAAGCAACGATTATCAGAAATGGAGTAACTAATTACCATAATGAACACACCTGGGAACACGCAATCCACACACAATAAGACAAGACAGCTTTCAGCTCAGGTTTTCTGTAAATATTTGGGCAGGAATCATAGGAAGCACATTAATCGCTCCACGGATTCTTCCTCGGGTTTTGACAGGAGCCATCTATCTCTAGTTCTGCTTGAGGATGTTCCCCTGGCAGTAAGAAATAGTATGTGGGTATTACATGACGGCGCATCTTCGCACACAAGTAAGGTCATGTGTGACCATCTGCATCCACTACGCAGAACGCTGGATCGCTCGGAATGGAGCAATAAGATGGCGACCAAGATCGCCAGATGTAAATCCAATCGATGTGTTTTTCTTTAGGGCGTGATAAAAAGTCGCGTATGCATTAGAAGTGCCTGATGTGGAAACGTTGCTAGAAAGAATTCGAGAAGCTGCTCCTTCGGAAGGGAAGTAAAGGTGATGGCCCCGTGTTGTAGATTTACGGCACGTAAAAGATCCTCAAGCCTGATAGAGGCCTCTGAGCAAAATTACCGGTCTTTCACGCCCAATATAGAATGGGACGCTAAGGACCATAGCAGTTAAAGAGCGTCTATAAATAGAAGTCAATTTAATTTACTTCGAGCAGCGGAAGAAACAAACACAACCCAAACGTACTTCGTAGAGTGCAGAAAAATTGGATAAAACGTGAAGCCTGTGTGTTGGCGAGGATTGCACATTTTGAACAACTTTTTTAAAGATTAAAAAGAAGCTCTCATTGATTTTCTGTTCTAGTCTTGCTTTAATTATTTACATGAAAGAAAGCCTAAACTCGTAATTTGGGTTTCTCAAGCTTTTATTTACTTAATAAGTGTTCCGGTTAATAATTTGCGTAAATGTGTAAACGCTTCCTACTTCCATATTCTGTACGGTATTTAAGTTACGTTACAATCATGTGTAGTTTTCCGTTTATTTGTATACTGAAGCAGTACGTTTTGAGTAGTTAAATAAAATTACAATCATAGGGAGAATAAATATCAATAGCAGTAAAAATAGTGTTAAATAAAACTGGAAGGCGAGTGTGACTGTAAATTTGTCGAAGGGTTGAGTTAGAGACAGTGCCATCAGGGGTCGGAAACGGATGGTTTTTCCCTCTAAGTGTCCCGTTAGGTTGCTGGAACGCAGAGGTGTAGAAAAGGGTCAATGTTCGCCAAAAGCCAGATAGCCTTAGGCCTCCAATGAAAGAAGCTAGAAATCAGGTGATAGTGGAATGGGGGAGATATAGAACGTTTGAAATAGAGAAACAGGAGATTTCAGAATACACATTTGATAGTGGTAGTTCCTTGGAGATGGTTGTCAGAAAAAATTTTAGAATACACACTTGGCCGTGGTAGTTCTTGGGAGATGTTTGCCAGAAAAGTATCGCCGGATAGGCGCGATGATATGAAACGTAACAAATAGGAAATGCGCGTGTGTGTGCCGAAGAAATAGCAGGAATCAAATGTTAAAACGGTGACGGTAAATAAACGAGCAGGAAAACAAACATTCGTATTCACCACGAACCCGAGATCCAAGATCCATGCAAAGAACCCTGAGCTAGTACCGAACCCGGGACCATTCCTACAAATCATGTACCGTCAAATACCACCGCAAATTGGCTTCCAAACGTGAGGCACGAATAAAAACGTCAAATACTACTACAATGCTGAAAGTGTTTGTTTGTTCGTTGTCATAGCAGCAGGAACTGAAGAATTAAAAGTTAACCTATTGAATTTGCTGTGTTGCAATATTGTGATAAATAAAATAGCAATTATCTCAAGAACAGAAAGCTTTATGGAAAACATCTATTAAGGAAAAACAAGCTGCTCTTTCATAGTTTAAAAGGATGATCATAGGTCACCTTCCACCCTGTATACAATGAAATAGAGGTGAACTGGCAAATATGAAGACTCCTCACTCCCAGACCACCAAGCTAACCTCCTTGGAAAACATATACAGTCGCAAGCAGCTTCTAAGTTGTTAATTAAAAAAACATAGGTTTATGGGCTTCTAATGTTAGCAATTTTTCTCTTTGTTGAATCATTTAGCATGCCCTCTTAATGAAGTTGATTACAACAAAAGTACAAAGGAAATAAAGCAAAACTTTCTTATCTGAGGTTATTAAAATGTTTTGGCGTTGATACCCATACACATTGTATCCTTATAAGGAGATTCTATATATTGTTTGGAATGAAATATAGCGACATTTCTCTCATTTTATATACATATTCTGTGGACAACAACTTATTTTATACTCCTGGCATTCTCAACCAAAAGTCAAGCCCTTCTTCACAAGCATGTCCTTTCATAACTCCAATGTGTTGGTATTCAAGTACAAGCGCTTTGTGAATTATTTTTCAGTCTTTTAATAATTTATAACTTTAAATGATAAGTTGTTTTATAGCCGCAGTACGTCAGAAAGATTGGGGTTTTTCGGCGTAAAAAGAATTATCAACTTCATTCCTTTTTCAAAAATACTCTACATACACAAACACACAATTTTTTTGTCTTTATAATATTAATATATAGATTAATCAAGGGAGTACGCCGGGCCTGTATTACACTAGAATGATTGCTCAGACGGCAATGCCTGTGCCCCGCATTCGGGCCGATCCTCCACTGCTACACGGCTGTATTACACTAGAAGTGATTGCTCTGGCGGCAATGCCTGTGCCCCGCGTTCGGGCCGATCCTCCACTGCTACGCGGCTGTATTACACTATAAGTGATTGCTCAGGCGGCAATGTCTGTGTCTCGCGTTCAGGCCGATCCTCCACTGCTACGCGGCTGTATTACACTAGAAGTGATTGCTCAGGCGGCAATGCCTGTACCCCGCGTTCGGGCCGATCCTCCACTGCTACGCCACTGTATTACACTAGGAAACTCTTAGAATTCAGACTGTTCATCACGTTGCATACAAGACGCATTAGCTCACAATATCTCTGATATTGCGTCACGCACATCCAGTACGGTGAATTCGTGCTGTGATGAACTTAACGGTATAGGAAGATAAAAATAGCTGATCCGATTAGCAACACGTGGTGCTAGAGAGTAAATCCACTTAAACTGGGGCTCTGGACAGACACCGCCCTGTCAGGAGAACAGACCCTGCGAAGCTTAAAGAACGAATCATCACAATGAACCTAGTGCTTGCGTGCATGCTTTATATGTGAGAGTGTTTTTATTCCCTTTTTTCTGTATTATTTATGTACAGTAAGTAGAGGAAGTATTGCATTTAAAAAGAAATCGAAGCCGAGATTTCAGCGGATTTACACGTTTAGGGTCCTCTGAATCCAAATTTTTTTTACAAAAATGTGACTGTATGTGTGTGTGTGTGTGTGTGTGTATGTGAAAACAGCATTACGCAAAAACAAAACTCGGATATACACCAAACTTCGTTTTAATGTGCGCTGATCAATACAGACTGAGACTATTTTTTCACAGATGTTTATTACACCATTTTAATGTTTACATGAACCTTTTGAAAGTAATCCCTCCTACTTGAATGCACTTTTTATAACGTCTCTGCTATCCTCGAACACATGGTGTGGGCCATTCTTTGCGAGGTCTTTGAGAATCGGCTCACTTTTCTTGAGCACTGGTTCAGAGTTCTCAAATCGAATGCCTCAGATCTCTGCCTTTAATGATGGGAATAAACGAGAATCACAGTGTGCAAGATTGGGGCTATAAGGCGGATGCGATACACAGGTAACGTTCCATTTAGCCAAAAGCTGCATGACTTGGTTTGCGACGAGTCATGATGAAGTCGCCACACAGTACGATGAAGTTCTGGTCGTTTCCTTGTAATGTGCTTCTTCAATTTAGCCAATACTGACGCGTACTATGCTGCTGTAACAGTAATGTGAAGGGAAAGTGACGTTGGACCCTCTGTGTGGGGCAGGGGTCGCCGGTCTGCCTGTCCGACTGCGGGACGTTTCAATCTGAATACTATAGGGGCTCTGTCTTTGTTGTGCCGTCACTCCTAATTCCGGCCGTCGGGTGTCTCCTTCAACCTCATCCACTCTTCCGGGGGCCCATTGTGGGGCATAGGTACATTATCGTTACTGGAGCAGTGCTGAGTCCCCTCCGATAATCAGGAAAACAAATGCACTATAAATTGTCATTGATCCATGTTTAAATACTGAACTCGCCTGGCTGACAGAGTAAGTATAATCGTTTATATTGTTTTGATTTTCTATTGCAATGCATTTGTTATAAAATTAAAAACCATATTTAATAAAAAAGAAAGATACACGCGCAGTAACTAAATGCCAGTGACGCAACCACATTCAATACGAACATTTATTTTATTATGGGCACACTCTTCTGTTGCAGGTTGCTGTGATATGTAGAACTTTTGCCAAGATAAGATCCATGATGTGTGTGCTGCATCCTTAGTGTAAAATCGATCCCATGGTGTCATTTAAGTCAGTAGTAAATTATTATTTAGTTGTTTCCGAGGGACACTTTCTAATTAAAACTAATCGCATTAAGAATAATTTATATGCTACTGATGTTCTCATACTGGAGCTATTCCTGCAGGAACACGTATATGCACATAGCCGAGGTCCTCTTCCAGTCCAATCCAAGTATAAAAGGTCTTGGTGAACCTATGTCCTTTTCACAAGCTATGCATCCGTGTGGAGGTTTTACGGCTGCGTTTTGTGGTAAGATGTTCCGTAAATCTATGAAATTCCAAATTATTTGATTTAGTGTTAACAGTAGCACTGTTTTACTTTGAGAGCACATCTTAGGAGGTGTCCAGGGACTCCTGGCATAGGCGATTGTCATGGCAAAGTATGTAAAATAGAAAGGGCAATTATTACGATGTTCGACAAAATTTCAAACAAACAAGAATACAATTAACCACTTATACATTAACAAGAAAGAAGAAATACTATCTATGCTGTAACGGTGAACCCCGGTCATTCACGCAGGAAGCCCCAAGCGTAACCACTAATATACGTAAACGGCATGCAAGTTAGAGTGCTATTATTCAAACCTGCTGCTGTGACGTGCACTGTGAAACATGGACTTTAAGCGAAGCAGAAAGAAGATTGCCAACTTCACAGAATCAGTGATCTCGCCATCTTGTACGGTTGGCTTTCAGAGACCCTGGACAATCAAAAGAGAACCTAAATATTAAACTACTTGGAATTGAAAACACTTAAATTTGAAGCAAAGCAGAAGCAGGAAACGAAACTTCTAAAAGCTTTGGCTCGATGGCTTAAAGGTGCGTATATAAGGAACTTGAGACACTATACGATGTACTATCGCAGTCATTAAGTTCGTGGACTAGGCACATAGTGTGCTGTGGAGTGACATGGTGCCATGCCAGTTATTCTACCGTCCCAGCAAGAGCTAAATGTATATTGACATTGCAGCCGGAACTTCGGCCTCTGTGACGAAAGCGATTTGAAGGCGCGCATCCGAACTATAAAATATAGCAGTCTGAGCAAAGCGCAAACCTCAAGTTCTGTCAAAAATTAGACGAATCCACTTTAGATGATGAAACTAGTTTAAGATGACGCAATGTTGTGTTTAAGTAGTATCAAGTGTTTTTCGCAGAAGAGGGACAGCTTGGAGAATTATAAGCCTAATGGTCGGCTACAAACGATCCGAACTGAACGTGCCAGCCGCTTCCAATTGATAGACCATCTCACAGAAGCTACGATCAGCCAAGATACGTCCCAAAATAATCTGTCTGGGGACCTGGTCATATTACGTGTTATACACCACATACCAACGTGACGATCTCACAACAGCTGAGCTCAGTATTTATACGTCCCACAATATTCCTTCTGGTCACCTGGACATATTGCGTGTTACTCGGCACAGTGTGTAACGAAAGAACAACGTGACGATCTCATAACACCCGGGTTGAGCCATGGTACGTCCCACAACATTCCGTCTGGTCACCTGGACATATCGCGTGTTATCCAGCACAGTTTGTCACGTGTCCTGGTGCAAGAATAATGTGACGATCTACGTGACTTCATCAGTAGTGTTGACGATGATCCGACATTAAACAGAACCCCATTCTGCTACATCCACCGATTGGTAATGCGTTCGGAAGATCCCAAGCTCGATTCCTACTGGGTGGGTCGCTGTGACGTTGGAGATTGGTAGTTTTTCCAGGTCGGAAGGTGAATGCTGGGAGGTTCTTCTTCTGCCAAGAATTTTCTCTCCATTATTTCCTGTTCCCCACAATTTATTTTCAATTGTTTAATCCTAATATGTTTCAGGGTTTTAGAACTAGTCGACAGCGATTGGTGCGTTGCGGAGGGCCGGTGAAGCTTGCGATGTATAAAGATTTCCCCCCCTGGTGCTTGGATGGCCGGCTGTTGCCCATTTCTGGGGGACTGGTTACCGAGAATACCTGGCAGGATTGACGTTATTTTGTAATCGTTAGAGACCCCTTCGATTCTAGCGTGCATCATCGTCCGGATCTGGTCGTCCTTCGGGTCTTCCTTTAGCTCTTCCTTCAAAGATTCACGTAAGTCACAAAGGGCCTACAATAGCCTACGTGCGGTGCTGAGCTCCAGTGATTGGTGCCCCCCTCGTCTAACTATCGTAATACCGATCCGCCACACCTCCGTATTCACTTTATCTTGCACGTGCAGTTTCTTTCTTCTCCGCTTCAAAGAGAAGCTACATGGGCGTAGTTTTCATCGTGGCTGCCACAAGAAAAGCCGCAAGGGATTTTCCTTCCAATATCTTCAAACATGCTGGCAGCTTCAGCCGCACCAACGTTGGCACAACTGCCAACTAGGAAACGGTGTGCACATGTATAAGTTAACGCCTTGATGCGCGGCAACTGGTAACGCAACCGGGTTTGCTTGTTTTCTACACTCCAGGCGCCAGTCCACGAACTCAATGATTATTGCGTGTGCGAACGCCAAGATACAAGCTGCAAATATACGGTATCAACCAAGGCAATGGATATTTAGTTGTTCTAAGCTTTTCAAAAAGTCAAAGTTTTGGTTACAGACACTTGACGTTAGGGAACAATATCTGAATATTTGAATATCAGCTTTACACGAAAGATCTAATGTAATATAAACAATATGTTTGAATTTTCAAACCTGTCCATAACTTTAATGAAAATTCTAAACGTGAGACAAAAGCATGTAAAAAGGTGTCACATTCACATGACTTTCTCTAGCCACTATCGTTTATTTTAAATAGCATCAGCAATTCTTACTAACGTTACTTTATTTTCTGATCGAGACCAACCTTTGCAGAAATAGTTACGTTAGACATATCGTTGTAGATGAAATGGGGAGAATAAAAATGAATTGGTGGCAAGATGCAGGCTAAGAGAAATGTGGAGGATTCCAGCAACACAAACATGATCCAGATAACCAGAATACGGAGCAGGCTAAGAGAAAACCGCAGAATTTGCACCAAAACCAGCATGATCCAGAGAACCTGGATACGGAGCAGGCTAAGAGATAAATGGAGGACTTGCACCAACACGAAAATGACGCAGATAACTAGTATACCCAGCAGGCTGATAGAAAACTGCAGGAGTTGCACCAACACGAGCATGATCCAGAAAACTACATATACAGAGCAGCCAAAAAGAAAACTGAAGGAATTCCACCAACTCGAGCGTGATTCATATAATCCAGGATATGAAACAGGCTAAGAGAAAACTGGAGGACTTGTATCCTACACGAGAATGATCCAGATAACCAGCATACGGAATAGGCCAAGAAAAAACTGGAAGACTAGCACAAAAACCAGCATGATCAACATAAACAGCATACGGAGCAGGCTAAGAGAAAACTGATGGATTTGCACTAACACGAGGAAGGACCAGATACCCAGGATACGAAGAAGGCCAAGAGAAAACTGCTGGAATTGCACCAACACGAGCATGACCCAGATTACCAGGATACAGAGCAGGCCAAGTGAAAACTGGAGGACATGCACCAACAAGACCCTGACCCAAATAGCCAAGATACGGAGCAGGCTAAAAGAAAACTGCTGGATTTGCACTAACACAAGGAAGGACCAGATACGCAGGATTACGGAGAAGGCTAAGAGAAACCTGCAGGACTTGCACCAACACGAGAATGACCCAGATAACAAGCACACGCAGAAGCTAGGACAAAACTTGGGGAAGTTGCACTAAAACACGAGCATGATCCACATAACCAGGATATGGAGCAGGCTAAGAGAAAACTGCAGAACCTGCATCAACACCAGATGGTCCAGATGATCCCGGATATGGAGCATTCTAAGAGAAAGCTGGAGGACTTGCACCATCACGAGCATGAACCAAATAACCAGGATACGGACAAGCTAAGACGAAACTTCAGCACTTGTACCAACATGAGCATGGAGCAGATAACCAGCATACGGAGCAGGCTAATAGAAAACCGCAGGAGTTGCTTCAACACGTGAATGATACAGATAACCACAATACGGAGCAGGCAAAGAGAAAACTGGAGGAATTGCACCAAATCGAGCGTGATAAAGATAACCAGCACACGGAAAAGGCTAAAAGAAAACTGGAGGACTTGCACCAACACGAGCATGACACAGATTACCAGAATACGGAGCAGGCCAAGAGAAAACTGGAGGACTTGTACCAACACGACCATGGCTCAGCTAGCCAGCATACGGAGCAGGCGAGGAGAAGCCTGCAGGACTTGCACCAACACGAGCATGACTCATAACCATCATACGCAGCAGGCTAAAACAAAGATGCAGGAGTTGCACCAACACGAGCATGATTAAGATAACCAGGTTGTGAAGCAGGCTAAGAGAAAACTACAGGAATTGCACCAACACGAGGATGACCCGGCTTACCAGCATACGGAGAAGGATAAGAGAAAGCTACAGGAACTGCACCAACGCGAGCATGAACACAGATAACCAGCATACGAAGCAGGGTAAGAGAAAATTAGAGGGGCTGCACCAACATGATCTTGATCCAGATAACCAGCATCTGCAGCAGGCTAAGAAAAAACTGCACTAGTTGCACCAATACGAGCATGACCTAGATGACTAGGATAAGGAGAACCAAAGAGAAAATTGGAGGAGCTGCACTAACACGAACATGATCTAACTAAGCAGCATGCTGAGCAGGCTATGGGAAAACTGCAGGAGTTACACCAACAGGAGCATATCAGATAACTAGGATAAAGAGAAGCTAAGAGAAAACTGCTGGAGCTGCAACAACAAGAGCATGATCCAGATCGCCACAATACGGAGCGGGCAAAGAGAAAGCTGTAGGAATTGCATCAAACCGAGCGTGATTCAGATAACCAGGATACGGAGCAGGATAAGCGAAAACTGGAGCACTTGCACAAACACGAGCATGATCAAAGTAACCCGCATACGGAAAAGCCTAAAAGAAAACTGGAGGACATGTACCAACACGACCATGACCCGCTAGCAGGGATACGGAGCAGGCTAAGAGAAAACTGCTGGACATACTCCAACACGAGCCTGACCCAGATAAACAGGATACGGAGAAGGCTAAGAGAAAACTGCTGGACATACTCCAACACGAGCCTGACCCAGATAAACAGGATACGGAGCAGGCTAAGAGAAAACTGCTGGACATGCACCAACACGAGGAAGACCCAGATACCCAGGATACGGAAAAGGCTAAGAGAAACCTGCAGGACTTGCAACAACACGAGCGTGACCGAGATAAACAGGATACGGAGCAGGATAAGCGAAAACTGAAGCACTTGCACAAACACGAGCATGATCAAAGTAACCCGCATACGGAAAAGGCTAAGAGAAAACTGGAGGACATGTACCAACACGACCATGACCCGCTAGCAGGGATACGGAGCAGGCTAAGAGAAAACTGCTGGACATACTCCAACACGAGCCTGACCCAGATAAACAGGATACGGACCAGGATACGACAAAACTACAGGACTTGCAACAACACGAGCATGACCCAGATAAAGAGCATACGGAGCACACTAAGACAGAAAGTTCAGGACTTGCACCAACAGGAGCATAATTAAGATAACCAGGATATGGAACCGGCTAAGAGAAAAGTGCAGGACTTGCACCAACACGAGGATGATCCGGATTACCAGGATACGGAGCAGGCTAAAAGAAACCTGCAGAAATTGCACCGCGCGAGCATGAACCAAGATAACCAGCATACGCAGCAAACTAAAGGAAATTTAGAGGAGCTGCACTAACAAGAGCATGATCCAGATAACCAAAATATGCAGCAGGGTAAGAGAAAGCTGCAGGAGTTGCACCAACAAGAGCATAGCCCAGATAACTAGGATAAAGAGATGCTAAGAGACAACCGCAGGATTTGCACCAACACAGGCATGACTTAGATAAACAGGATACAGTGAAGGCTAAAGGAAAACTGAAATACTTTCATCAAAACGAGTACGATCCAGATAACCAGCATACGGAATAGGCTAGGAAAAAACTGGAAGACTTGCACCAACACGAGCATGATCCAAATTACCAGGATACCGAGGAAGCTAAGAGAAAACTGGAGGATATGCACCAACAGTACTATGAACCAGATAACCAGGATACGGAGCAGGCTAAGAGAAAGCTGCAGGTCTGCACCAACACGAGGATGACCCAGATAGCCAGGGTACGGAGCAGGCTAAGAGAAACGTGCAGGACTTGCACCAATACATGTATGACCCAGATAACCAGCATACGAAGAAGGCTAAGAGAAAACTGGAGAAGTTGCGCTAAACACGAGCATGATACAGATAGTCCAGGATGTGGAGCAGGCTAAGAGAGGTTTAAAGGACTTGCACCAATACGAGCATGACCCAGATAATCAGCATACGGAAAAGGCTAAAAGATGGCTGGTGGACTTGCACCAACACGAGCATGAACTATATTATCAGGTTACGGAGCGGGATAAGGTAAAATCGGAGGACATGCACCAATACGAGCATGATCCATATAACCAGGATACGGAGCAAGCCAAGAGAAAGCTGCAGGAGTTGGACCAACACGAGCGTGACTCAAATAACCAAGATACGGCGCAGGCTAGGAGAAACCTAGAGTAATTCTCCAAGAGGAGCATGACCCACCTAACTACGATATAGAGCAGGCAAGAGAAAGCTACAGGACTTGCACAAACACGAGCATGACACACATAACGAGCATATGGAGCAGGCTAAGAGAAAATCAGAGGATTCTAACAACACACTCATGATCCGGATAACCATGATAATGGGCAGGTTCAGAGAAAACTGCAGAAGTTACACCAAAAGGAGCATGATCCGGATAACCAGTATACGGATCAGGCTAAGTTAAAACTGGAAGACTTGCACCAAAACGAGCATTAATCAGATTACAAGGATACGGAGCAGGCCAAGAGAAAACTGGAGGACATGCACCAAAACGACCATGGCCCAACTAGCCGAGATACGAAACAGGCTTAGAAAAAACTGCTGGACTTAAACCAACACGTGGAAGAAGCAGATACCCAGATTACGGAGAAGGCTGAGAGAAACCTGCAGAACTTGCACCAACACGAGAAAGACCAAATAAACAGCATACGGAGCTGGCTAAGACAAAACTGCAGCACTTACAACAATACCAGCATGAACCAGATTACCAGGATACGGACTAGGCTAAGAGAAAACTGCAGGAGTATTACACCAACAGGAGTATGTCCCAGATAACTAGGATAAAGAGAAACAAAGAGAAAACTGCGGGATTTGCACCAGCAGGAGCGTGATCCAGATAACCAGCATACGGAGCAAGCTAAGAGAAGACTGCAGGAGTTGTACCAACACGAGCATGACCCTGAGTATCAGGATAGGAAGCAAGCTAAGCGAAAACTGGAAGACATGCACCAACAGTACCATGACCCAGATAACCAGGATACGGAGCAGGCTAAGAGAAAGCTGGAGGATTTGCACTAAACACGAGCATGATCTACATAACCCAGGATATGGAGCAGGCTAAGAAATATCTAAAGGCCTTGCACCATCAAAATGCCCATGATCCAGATAACCAGCCTACGGAGTAGGCTAAGACAAAACTGCAGAACTTGCACCAACACGAGCATGAACCAGATTATCAGGATACGAAGCAGGCTAAGATAAAACAGGAGGACATGCACCAACACGAGCAGGATCAATATAACCAAGATACCGAGCGGTCTAAGAGAAAACTGTAGAAATTGACCAACACGAGGATCACACAGATTACCAGGATACGGAGCACGTTAAGAGAAACCTGACGGACAGGCACCAACAAGAGCATGATTCAGATAACCAGAATACGGAGAACTAAGAGAAAACTGTAGGTGTTGGACCAACACGAGCATGACCCAAATAACTAGGATACCGTGTAGGCTAAGGGAAAACTGCAGGACTTGCACCACCACGAGCATGACCCAGATAGCCAGGATACGGAGCAGGCTGGAGGAAAACTTGAGAACTTCCACCAACAGGAGCATGCCCCAGATAACTACTATATAGTGCAGGCCGAGAGAAAGCTGCGGTACTTTCACAAACACGAGCATTATCCAGATAACCAGCATACGTAGTGGGCTAAGAGAATAGTGAGTATTCTAGCAATACAAGGATGATCCAAATAACTAGGATAATGTGCAGGCTAAGAGAAAACTACAGAAGTTGCACCAAACGGAGCATGATCCACATAACCAGCATACAGATCAGGTTAATAGAAAGCTGCACGAGTTGCACCAAAACGAGCATGGTCCAGATAACGAGCATACGGAGCAGGCTAAGAGAAAACTGGAACACTTGCACCAACACGAGCATGACCCAGATTACCAGGATACGGAGCAGGCTAAGGGAAAACTGAATGACTTGTACCAGCACGAGTATGATACAAATAAACACAATATGGAGCAGGCAAAGAGAAAACTGGAGAACTTGCACCAACTCGAGTATGATACAAGTAACCAGCATACGTAATAGGCTAAGAGAAAACTGGAAGACTTGCAACGTAACGACCATGATCAAGATAACCAGCATTCAGAGCAGGCTGAAAGAATACTTGATGACTTGCACCAACACGAGCTTGGCCCAGATTACCAGGATACGGAGCAAGCCAAGAGAAAACTGGAAGACATGTACCAACAGGACCATGACCTAGATAACCAGGATACGGAGCAGGCCAAAAGAAAGCTGCACAATTTTCACGAACACGAGGATGATTTAGATACCCAGGATACAGAGCAGGCTAAGATAAATCTAAAGGACTTGCACCAACAAGAGAATGACCCAGATAACCAGCATACGGAGCAGACTTAGACAAAACTGCAGGACCTGCACTAATGTGAGAATGAACCAGATTAACAGGATACGGTGCAGGCTAAGAGAAAACTGAGTACATGCACCAACACAAGCATGATCCATATAATCATGATACGGAGTAGGTTAAGAGAAAACTTATGAACTTGCACCAACACGAGTATGACCCAAATTACCAGGTTATGTAGCAGGTTAAGATAAACCTGCAACACCGCCACTAACACGAGCATGACCTAGATAACCAGGATTGCGTCGGGTTAAGAGAAAACTGTAGAGCATGCCCTTACACGGGCAGGACCCAGATGCCCAGGATTTACAGTAGGGGAAGAGTAAGTTGCAGGATTTGCACCAGCACGACAATGAGCCAAATACCCAGGATACGGAGCAGCCTAAGAGAAACCTAGAGCATTTGCAGCAACACGAGAACGACCCAGATGTCCAGCATACGGAGCATGCTAAATGAAGGTTGCGGGAGTTGCACCTACCGTAGCATGATCCAGATGAACACAATTTGGAGCAGCCAAAGGGAAAACTGAAGGACTAGCACCGACTCGAGCGTGATTCAGATAAGTAGGATAAGGTGCAGGCTAAGAGAAACCTGGAGGACATGCACCAACCTGAACATGACGCAGATAACCAGCATACGGAGCAGGCTAATATAAAACTGCAGGAGTTGCACCGACAAGAGCATGATCCTGATAAACACCATACGGAGCAGGCAAAGGGAAAGTTGTAGGACTTGGACCAACTCGAGCGTGCGTAAGATAACCAGGATACGGAGGGGGCTAAGAAGAACCTCGAGGATTTGAACCAACACGCGCGTGACCCAGATATCTAGGATACGGATGAGGCTAACACAAAAGTGGAGGACCTGCATCAAGACAAGCTCGGCGCAGATAACCAGCATACGGAAGAGACTAAGTGAAAACTGAAGGAGTGGCACCAACAGGAGCATAACCCAGATAACCCAGGATAACAGAAAATTGGAGGACCTGCATGAAGACGAGCTTGACACAGATAACCAGCATGCGGAGTAGGCTAAGAGAAAACTGCAGGAGTTGCATCAACAGGGGCATGATCTAGATAACCCAGGATACGGAGAAGGCTAACAAAAAGCTGGAGGACTTACACCAACGCGAGCACGATCCTAATTACCAGCATACGGAGCAGGCCAAGAGCAAACTGCAGGACTTGCACCAACATTAACAAGACCCACATAACCAAGGCTACGGAGCAAGCTAAGAGAAAACTGGAGGACTTGCACGAACACGAGGATGACTCAGATATCCAGGATACAAAGCAGGGCAAGAGAAATTGAAGCACATGCACAAACACGAGCATGTCACAGATAACCAGGATACGGAGCAGCCAATGAGACATTTGCAGCGCTTGCACCAACACGAGGATAACCCAGATTACCAGGATACGGAGCTGGCTAAGAGAAACCAGCAGGACATGCACTAGCACTAGCATGACGCAGATAACCAGCATACGGTGCAGGAGTTGCACGAACATGAACATGTTCCTGATAAACATAATACGGAGCAGGCTAACAGAAACCTGGAGGACTTGCACCAACAAGAGCATGATCTAGATAACCAGCATGCGGAATAGGCTAAGAAAAAACTGGAAGACTTACACCAAAACGAGCATAATACAGATAACCAGCATACTGAGCAGCCTGACAGAAAACTGGAGGACATGCACCAACAGCACAATGACCCCGAATGCCAGGTCACGGAGTAGTCTAAGGAAAAGCTGCAGGACATACACGATCACGATGGTGATCCAGATACCCAGGTACGGAGCAGGATAAGAGAATCTCGCAGGACATGCACCAACATAAGCATGTCGCAAATAACCAGCATACGGAGCCAGTTAAGAGAAGACTGGAGGACTTGTAACAAAATGCCCATGATCAAGAGAACCAACCTACGGAGCAGGCTATGACAAAACTGGATGATTTGCACCACCACGAGCATGGTCTAAAAAACTAGCATACAGAGCAGGCTAAGGGAAAACCGGAGGAATTGCACCAACATGGGCATGATGCATATAACCAGCATAGGGAGCAGGATAGGAGAAAACTGGAGGAGTTGCCCCATTACGAGCATGATCCTGATAACCACCATATGGACAATGCTAAGTGAAACCTGCAGGACTTGCACCAACTCGAGCATGATCCAGATAACCAGCATACTGAGCAGGCTAAGAGAAAACTGGAGAACAAGCACCAACAGGACAATGACCTGGATTACCAGGTCATGGAGTACGCTAAGGGAAACCTGCAGGACAGATACAATCACGAGGATGACCCAAATACCCAGGTACGGAGCAGGATAAGAGAAACCTGCAGGACGTGCACCAACATAGTAGTAGCATGACTCAGCTATCCAGCATACGGAATAGGCTAAGAGAAAATTGAAGGAGCGGCACCAACACAAGCACGACCCAGATAACCAGCATACGGAATAGGCTAAGAGAAACTTGAAAGACTTGTAACAAAATGCCGATGATCCAGATATCCAGCCGACGAGGCAGTCTAAGACAAAACTGCAGGATTTGCACCACCTCGAGCATGATCCAAACACCAGGATACGGAGCAGGCTAAAAGAAACTGGGAGGACTTGAACCAAATCGAGCATGTTCCAGACTATCAGCACACAGAGCAAGCCAAGACAAACTTGCACCAATACGTAACCCACCCAAATAACCAAGGCCACGGAGCAAGCTAAGAGAAAACTGGAGTACTTGCACCAACGCAAACATGATCCAGATAATCCAGGATACGGAGCAGGCTAAGAGAAAATTGGAGGACTTGCACTAACACTAGCATGATTAAGATAACATGGATACGGAGCAGGCTAAGAGAAAACTACCATACTTGCAACAACACGAGGATGACGCAGATAACTAGCATAAGGAGTAGGGTAAGAGAAAACTAAAGGAGTTACACCTACACGAGCATATCCCAGATAACGAGGATATGGAACACGCAAGGAGATACTTGCAGAACTGGCAACAACACGAGCATGATTCCGATGGCCAGGATACAGAGCAGACTAAGAGGAAGCTGGAGAACTTGCAAAAACACGAGCAGGATCGAGATAACCAGTATACGAAGGAGGCTAGGAGAAAGGAGGAGGACTTGCACCAACAGGAGCATGATCAGGATAACCAGAATATGGAGCAGGTTAAGAGAATACTGGAGGACTTGCACCAACACGAGGATGAACAAGATAACCAGCATATGTAGCGGCTTAAGAGTAAGCTTTGGGATTTGCACCAACACGAGCATTATCCCAGTAATCCAGGATAAGCAGGAGGCTAATTGAAAACTGGAATACTTGCACCAACAGGAGCGTGAACCAAATAAACAGCATACGGAGCGTGCTAAGAGAAAACTGGTAGACTTGTACCAACACGAGCTTGACTGAAATTACCAGCATACGGAGCAGGTCAAGAGCAAACTGCAAAACTTGTAGCAACATGAACTATACTCACGTAACTAAGACTACGGAGCAGACTAAGAAAAAACTGGAGGACTTGCACAAACACGAGTATGATCCAAATAACCAGCATACAGAGCAGGCTAGGAGATAGTACGGGACTTGCACAAACTCGAGCATGACCAAGATAACCGTCATACGCAGCAGGCTGACAGAAAAGTTGAGTATTCTACCAACACCAGCATGATCGAGATAACCAGGATACGGAGTAGTCTAAGAGAAAACTGTAGGAGTGGCAAAAAAGCGAAGATGAACAAGATAACCAGCATACGCATCAGCCTAAGACAAAATTGCGGGACTTGCACCGAAACGAGCATTATCCAGATAACCCAGGATACGAGAAGGCAAAGTGAAAACTGGCGGACTTACATCAACAGGAGCGTGAACCAGATAACCAGCATACGGACGGTGCTATGAGAAAACTGGATAACTAACACCAACAAGCGCATGACTCAGATAACCTGCATACGGTGAAGGCTAAGAGAAAACTGCACGATTTGCACCAACACGAGCATAGTGCAGATTACCGGCACATTGGGCAGGCCAAGAGCAAACTGCAGGACTTGCACCAATATGAAACAGATCCACATATCCAAGGTTACGGAGCAGGTTAAGAGTAAACTGGAAGACTTGCACGACCACGACTATGGTGCAGATAACAAGCATATGAGGCAGGTTAAGAGCAAAGTGGAGGACTTGTAACATCACGAGTATGATTAGGATAACCAGGATATGGAGCAGGCTAAGCGAAAACTGCAGGAATTACAACAACACGGGGATGACGCAAATAACAGGTTACGAACCAGGCTAAAGAAAGCTGGAGGATTTGAACCAAGATGATGATGATGACTCAGATAAAAAGGATACGGTTCAGAATAACAGAAAACTGGAGGCTTAACACCAACACGAGCATGATCCATATAACAAGCATACGTAGCATGATAAGGCAATACCAAAGGACTTGCACCAACACGAGAATGATCCGGATAACCAGCATACGGAGCAGCGTAAGAGAACACTGCAGGGCTTACACCAACACGAGGATGATCCATATAACAAGCATACGGAACATGCTAAGGCAATACCGAAGGACTAGCACCAACACGAGAATGATCCAGATAACCAGCATAGGGAATAGGTTAAGAGAAAACTGGAGGATTTGCACCAACATAAGCATGATCCAGATAATCAGCATACAGAGCAGGGTAAGAGAACACTGCAGGACTAACACCAACACGAGGATGACCCAGATAACTAGCTTACGGAGTAGGCTAAGGAAAAACTGGAGGACTTACTCCAACACCAGCATGATCCAGATAACTAGTATACGGAGAAAGCTGTAGGACTTGCACAAACACGAGCAGGATCGAGATAACCAGGTTACACAGGAGGCTAAGAGAAAACTGGAGGACTTGAACAAAGATGAGTGTGATCCAGATAACCAGAATCGGAGCAGGCTAAGAGCGAGCTGGAGGGATTGCACCAACATGAAAAAGTCCCAGATAACCAAGGCTATGAAGCAGGCTGAGAGAAAAGTAAAGGACTTGCACCACCACGAGCATAATCTAGATAACCAGGATACGGAGCAGGCTAAAAGAAAACTGCAGGATTTGCACAACAACGAGCATGACACAGATAACCATCATACGGACCAGGCTGAGAGAAAAGTAGAGTATTCCACCTACAGTAGCATATACAGATAGGTAACCAGAATACGGAGCAGGTTAAGAGCAAACTGCAGGACTTGCAGAAACACGAACTATACCCACAGCAGATAACCAGCATAGCGGCTGGCTAATACAAATCTGAAGATTTGCACCAACACGAGAATGATCCAAAACCAGCTAATATTGCAGGCTAAGAGAAAACTGAAGGACCTGCACCAACACGAGCATAATCCAGATAATCAGGATACGGAACAGGCTAAAAGAAAAGTGGAGGAGGTGCACCAACACGAGCATGATTCTGACAACCACGATACGGAACAGGTTAAAAGATAACTGTAGGATTTGCACCAACATGAACAAGACCCAGATAACCAAGGCTACGGAGCACTCTAAGAGAAAACTGGTGGACCTGCACCAACATAAGCATGATCCAAATAAGCAGCATACGCAGCAGGCCAAAGGAAAACTGAAGGCGTGACACCAACACGAGTATGGCCCAGATAACGAGCATACGGAGTAGCCCAAGGCAAACCTGCATGACTTTAAGCAAAACGAGCATCACCCAGATAACCAAGGAAAGAGAGCGGGCTAAGAGATACCTGGAGGACATGCACCAACACGAGCATTACACAGATAACTAGGAAACGGAGCAGGCTAAGAGAAAGCTGGAGGATTTGCACCATTCCAAACATGAACGAGATATCCAGGATGCGGGCAGGCTAAGAGAAAACTGGAGGACTTAAACAAACACGAGCATGGTCCAGATAACCAGCATACGGAATAGGCTAAGAGAAGCCGGAAAGAGTTGTAACAATATGCCCATGATCCAGTTAACTAGCCTACGGATCACACTAAGACCTAACTGGAGGATTTGTACCAACACGAGCATGATCCAAAAAACCAGCATACGAGCAGGTTAAGAGATAACTGTAGGACTTGCATCTACATGAGCATAATCCAAATAACTAGCATACGGAGCAGGCTAAGCGATAGTTGGGGGAGTTGCACAAACACGAGCATGGCCAAGATAACCATTATACGCAGCAGGCTGAGAGAAAGGTGGAGTATTCCATCAACTTCAGTATGATCCAGATAACCAGGATTCGGAGCAGGCTAAGAGAAAGCTACAGTACTTGCAACTTCACAAGGATGAACAAGATAACCAGCATACGGAGCAGCCTATGAGAAAACTGCGGGACTTGCACCAACACGAGCGTTATCCAGATAACCCAGGATACGGAGGAGGCTAAGACAAACTGGAGGACCTGCATCAACAAGAGCGTGAACCAGATAACCAGAATACGGAGCGTGCAAAGATAAAACTGGAGGACTTGCACCAACAGGCGTGTGACCCAGTTATCCAGGATACGGAGCAGGCTAAGAGAAAAGTGGAGCACATCACCAACACGAGCATGACTCAGATAACCAACATACGGTGCAGGCTAAGAGAAAACTGCAGGATTTGCACCAACAGGAGCATGATATAGATAACCCAGGAGACGGAGGAGGCTAAGAGAAAGCGGGAGGACCTTTACCAACACGATTATAATCCCGTTACCAGCATATGGGGCAGGACAACAGCAAACTTCAGGGCTTGCACCAACATGAATATATCCCAGATAACCAAGTCTAAGGAGCAGGCTATGAGAAAAATGAAGGACTTGCACCACGAGCATGATCGAGATAGCCAGGACACGTAGCAGGCTAACGGAAAACTGCAGGACTTACACCAAAACGAGCATGATCCAGATAACTAGCATACGGGGCAGTCTAAGCGAGAATTGGTGGAGTCGCACAACAACGAGCATGACCCAGATAACCATCACACGGAGCAGCCTGAGAGAAAAGTGGAGTATTCCAACAACACCAGCCTATACAGATAACCAGGATACAGCACAGGCTATGAGAAAACTGAAGGACCTGTACCAACACGAGGATGACCAAGATAACCAGTATAGGTAGCAGCCTAAGACAAAATTTCGGGACTTGCACCAACACGAGCATTATCCAGGTAACTCAGGATACGGAGTAGGCTAATTGAAAACTGCAGGACTAGCACCAACACGAGCATGATTCATATATCTAGTATACTGATCAGGCTAAGCCAGATCAGGATCGTGAACCAGATAAGCAGCATACGGAGCGTGCTTAGAGAAAACTGGAGGACTTGTACCAACACGAGTTTACCAGCATACGGAGCAGGCCAAGAACAAACTGCAGGATTTGAAGCAACATTAACTAGACCAACATAACCAAGGCTATGGAGCAGGCTAACAGAAAAATGGAGGTCTTGCGTCAACACGAGCATGGTCCAGGTAACCAGGATACGGAGGAGGCTAAGCAAAACCTGGAGGACTTGGACCAACACAAGCATGACGAATATAACTATGGCTAAGGAGCAGGGTAAGATAAAACTGGAAGTCCTTCACAAACACGAGTATGATCTAGATAACCAGCATACGGTGTAGGCTAAGAGATAAATGCCCGACTTGCACCTACAAGAGCATGATCCAGATAGCTAGCATACGGAGGAGGCTAAGCGATATTTAGGGGACTTGCATAAACACGAGCATGACCAAGATAACCATCACACGCTGCAGGCTGAGAGATAAGTGAAACATTCCACCAACACCATCTTGATCCAGTGAACCAGGATATGGAGCAGGTTAAGAGAAAACTGCAGGAGTTGCATCAAAACGAGCATGATCGAGATAGCCAAGATACGGAGCAGGCTAAGAGAAAACTAAAGGACTTGCACCACTCGTGGTTTACCAAGATAACCAGCTTACGGGCAACCTAAGAGGAAACTGCGGGATTTGCACCAACATGCTTGAGACCCTTATTACCAAGGTTGCGGTGCAGGCTAAGAAAAAACTGGAGCACTTGCATCAACACGAGCATGATTCAGATAACCAGGATTCGGAGCAGGCTCAGAGAAAACTGCAGGACCTGGACCTTCACAAGGATGAACAAGATAAGCAGTATACGGAGCAGCATTAGAGAAAACTGCGGGACATGCACCAACGCGAGCATTATCCAGATAACCCAGGATACGGAGGAGGCTAAGACAAAACTGGAGGACTTGCATCAACAAGAGCGTGAAACAGATAACCAGAATACGGAGCGTGCAAGGAGAAAACTGGAGGAATTGCACCAACAAGTGCGTGACCCAGATATCGAGGATACGGAGCAGGCTAAGAGAAAAGTGGGGCACTTCACCAACACGAGCATGATCCACATAACCAACATACCGTGTTGTCCGGGAGAAAACTGCAGGATTTACAGCAACAGGAGCATGATGTAGATAATCCAAGGGACGGAGGAGGCTAAGAGAAAGCTGGAGGACCTTCACCAACACCATCATAATCCAGTTACCAGCATATGGGGCAGGCCAAGAACAAACGTTAGGGCTTGCACCAACATGAAAATATCCCAGGTAACCAAGACTACGAAGCAGGCTAAGAGAAAAGAGAAGGAGTTGCTCCAACATGAGCATGATCGAGATAACCAGGATACGTAGCAGGCTAAGAGAAAACTGGAGGACTTGGACCAACACGAGCATGACGCACATAACTAAGACTATGGAGCGGGCTAAGACAAAACTGGAAGTCTTGCACAAACACAAGTATGAATTAGATAAACAGCATACGGAGTAGGCTAAGAGGTAACTGCAGCACTTGCACTAACACGAGCTTGATTCAGATAACTAGCATACGGAGCAGGCTAAGCGAGAATTGGGGTAGTTGCACAACAACGAGCATGACCCAGATAACGATCATACGGAGCAGGCTGAGAGAAAAGTGGAGTATTCCACCAACACCAACCTATAGAGAAGACCAGGATACAGAGCAGGTTAAGAGAAAACTGGAGAATATGCATCAACAGGAGGATGACCAAGATAACCAGCATAGGTAGTAGCCTAAGAGAAAATTTCGGGACCTGCACTAACACGAGCATTATCCAGATAACCCAAGATACGGAGGAGGCTAAGAGAAAACTGCAGGACTAGCACAAATACGGGCATGATTCAGATAACTATCATACGGAGCAGGCTAAGCGAGAATAGTATCGTGAACCAGATAAGCGGCATACGGAGCGTGCTAAGAGAAAACTGAGGACTTGTACAAACACGAGTTTAGCAGCATACGGAGCAGGCCAAAAGCAAACTGCAGGACTTGCTGCAACATTAACTAGACCAACATAACCAAGGCTATAGAGCAGGCTAAGAGAAAAATGGAGGTGTTGCGCCAACACGAGCATGATCCAGGTAACCAGGATACGGAGGAGGCTAAGCGAAAACTGGAGGACTTGGAACAACACGAGCGTGACACACATAACTAAGGCTAAGGAGCAGGCTAAGGTAAAACTGGAAGTCTTGCACAAACACGAGTATGATCTAGATAACCAGCATACGGAGTAGGCTAAGAGGTAACTGCAGGACTTGCACCTACAAGAGTATCATCCCGATAACTAGCATACGGAGCAGGCTAAGCGATATTTACGGGACTTGCATAAACACGAGCATGAGCAAGATAAACAATCATACGCAGCAGGCTAAGAGATAAGTGCAGTATTCCACCAACACCAGCATGATCCAGATAACCAGGATATGGAGCAGGCTAAGAGAAAACTGCAGGAGTTGCACCAAGATGAACATGATAGGGATAACCAAGATACGAGCAGGCTAAGAGAAAACCGAAGGACTTGCATCAACACGAGGTTGACCAAGATAACCAGCTTACGGAACAGCATAAAAGAAAACTGCGGGACTTGCACCAACATGATTAAGACCCTTATAACCAAGGCTGCGGTGCAGGCTAAGAAAACACTGGAGGACTTGCATCAACACGAGCATGATCCAGATAACCAGGATACGGAGCAGGCTAAGAGAAAACTGCAGGACTTGCACCAACACGAGGATGGCGCAGATAATCAAGATACTGAGCAGGCTAAGAGAAAACTGCTGGATTTTCACCAGCACAAGCGTTTTACAGATAACCAGGATACGGAGCAGGATAAGAGAAAACTGCAGGATTTTCACCAGCACAAGCGTTTTACAGATAACCAGGATACGGAGCAGGCTAAGAGAAAGCTGGATGACCTGCACCAACACGAGCATGATCCAAACAACCAGCATACGGAATAGGCTAAGAGAAAACTGGAGGCCGTGCACCAAAACGAACATGAGCAGATAACCAGCATACGGATCACCTAAGACAAAGCTAGAGGACTTGCAAGAGTACATCAGGATTCCATAAATCTATTTGCAATATTAGATGTGAGCCACACGAACAGCAAGAAATCCGTGTCGGTTCTCTACGAGAGTTTATAGTCACATAGGAATCATACATGAAGATTCTGCTTGCTGGCATTATAACAGCAGGGAATCTGTCTCACTTCTCTTGTCACATAGGAATCACACATGAAGATTCCGCTTGCTGGCATTATAACAGCAGGGAATCTGTCTCACTTCTCTACAGGAGTTTGTTGTCACATAGGAATCATACATGAAGATTCTGTGTGCTGGCATTATTACAGCAGAGAATCTGTCTCAATCCTCTACAAGAGCTTGTTGTCACATAGAAATCATACATCAAGATTCCGTGTGCTAGCATAATAACAACAGGGAATCTCTCTCACTTCTCTACAAGAGTTTGCTGTTACATAGGAATCATACATGAAGATTCTGTGTGTTGGCATAATAACGGCGGTAATCGGTCTCACTTCTCTACAAGAGTTTGTTGTCACATAGGAATCATACATGTAGATTCTGTGTGCTGGCATTATAACTGCAGGGAAATATTCTCACATCTCTACAAGGGTTTATCACATAGAAATTATACATGAAGGTTTTGTGTGCTGGTATTAAGCGCAGGGAATCTGTCTTACTTCTCTACAAGTGTTGGTTGTCACATAGGAATTATACATAAAGATTCTGTGCGCTACTTATACACAATTTTCTTGCATTATATCAGCACTAACACACTATAACACTGAAACACGTGAATGTTATAACTGATCTCTGTACAACTTCAAGCTCTGTATAACACAGACTTTGCGTGAACTGATCAGCCAGCACACGGAGAGGAAACAGAACCATTTCAGGGCAAGAAATTCCCTTAATACGGCCACGAGTCGAAACAATAGCTCTTTTCCTGTTCTTCATCAAGATGATTATCCTTGAAAGTTCTGTCGCGCAGTAGTTTTAAACATCCTGTATGCAGAAGCAGCGTTGAGGTTTTTTTGCGAACACACAGACACTGGACCTACACTAGCTGGTCTTTCAATTTGCAATAAAGTTAGCGTCTATGCGATTTAAAGCTCCTCGATTTCATTTTCATCTGGGGTTGCAGTTTATTCGCCTTTCTCTATCAAGTTGGAAATGGAGAGTTGGCATCCATTAGCGACGCTTTCCTCTTGACAAGAGGAGTGGTTGTCAAATTTGAAACTGCAGAATAAAGTTGTTCACAGTTCGCAAACCTTTTATTTCACACTCGTTGTTCAAGAACCGACGTGTTTTAATTGTCGAAGTTTTAAAGTGCACTTGACTGCTAAAACATAATGAGAAAATCTTATTTAAGCAAGCTCAAGTTAGCAACATTTTAACTGTAGTCTCATGTGTTGCATTTACTTTACTTGCTCTACTCTAGCTACTTCTTGTTAATCGAGATTAACTTTCATTACACATTGCCTAGTAGGTATAAGCAAGATACAGAAAGTAAAATACAGGTCGCTCTGTGATGGTTTTGAAATTTCATGCTCTTTGTATTACCGCAAGCAAAACTACATAGACATCACTTGAAAAAGTATACGTGTTTCAAACTTCAAAGCAATAACACAATATAAATTAACGATATTTACATTTTCTGTGCAGTAAGATTTTGTCTATCTCTTACGGTTTACTGGTTATACAGAATTCATTCGCAAGAAGAGGACTTCACAGGTTATTGCCTGAAAATTCAACATGTACATCTTATTTGTCATGAAGATGGCTTGGTTTTGTTTTCCTTATTATCGAAGGGGACTCGGCACTACTTCAGCGAGGATATTGTACTATGCCCCAAAAGGGGGCGTACCGGAGAGAGAGCAGACATTAGAGGAGACACGGGGCGGGTGAAACCAGGAGTAAAATTAAATTAAATTGAGTTTTATGACGGAACAGCAATGACAGGGTCGCTACAGTTTTCAGATTGAGATGTCCCAACAATCTTACAGGAACACTGGGGACCCACCCTACACATCCGCTACGAAGGGGCTCCCGGCAACCGCAGAAAGTTCCACAGAGAGCATCGTTTCTCCCTGTCACGCCGCACCGAAACATCATCGTTGACACCACCAATCCTGAACGGACCTAAGGGGTGAAAGGTGTGAAATGATAATGGTACGAAATGGAGGAACATGACATTCGGGAGCTGAAAGAAACCACTGGAGCATTCCCCTGACGAACTCGGAAAAAACCATAGGTCAGAGTGGGCAGTATCAACAACCCGGGACCTCCCGAATGTGATCATACTCGATACCGCTGCGCCACCTTGGCTTAAACTTCTGATTACAAACCAAAATAGAACAATTTTGAGAAAATGAAACCAAAGCTTTTCCAGGTAAAGGGTAGTTCCGGGTTGGATGGTGTGGGGATTTTCTTGTAAATGTCTTTGGAAAATAGTGAACTTAAATGTGAATTTGGTATTTATCCGTTATTCACTTACCTATACTGCTCACAGACACATATGTTTTTGTAAAAATACCTTCTTTTTATTCAAGGAGTCTCAAAACGTGTATTTTCGGTAAAACCTTGGTATCAAATTTTAGGCATGAATGCCTTGCATTCTCACTTACTACACGTACGTAATACTTATAACAAGGACTATGGGCTTTAGCGAAGTCTACAGGATTTTGTCTGGTTCTTGAAATATAAAAGTCGTTCAGAATGAAGATGTAAGGGCAGTTCGGGGTGGGAGCATTTTCTTCTTTGGAAGACGATAAAACACACGGATGTTTTACCAAAAAATGCTTTTTTATTATTTAGGGAGTCTAAAAACATATAGGTATCACGTGGAATTTTGATATCACTTTTTGGTACAATAATACAATACTTCCTCTACTTACTGTAGGTAAGTACCACAGAGTGGGATGGTTCAGGGCGGCGACGTCTGTGGCTTGCATTCGGGAGGTTCCGGGTTCGATCCACGGTGACCGCCCTCTCTGGCTCTTGGGGTTTTTCCCAGGTCGTCAGGCGATAGCTGGAGTGGTTTCTTTCAGCTCCCGAATTTCCTGTCCCTCTGTTCCGTTCCATTCCTCCTTCATCCAATTGGTCTCTTTCAGAGTCGAAGTGTCGCAGATGGTGTTTAGGTGCAGCGTAGCAGGGGAAAAGGATGCTCTCGCTGGTTGCCAGGGTATTCGAACCCCCATGAGGCGAGGGTCCCGGTATGCCCGTCCGTCTGCACAGTGTGTACTTTCGGAAACTTAGGAACCCTGTCATACCTGGACCCGGCGGCCCGTATCTCCTCTCAACTCATCCTTCTTATATACAACATACAGTTATACAGTTTACACAAAATTTCTTCCAACTAAAGTGAACTTCACAGACTATTCCCAGAAGATTCAAGATCTCGTACATTTTATTTTTTATTTAAATATCTTTAATTTATGGTATTTTAATCAAAATCGTTAGCCATTTTTTGAGAAAGTAAAAAAATTCCAAAGTCTTCTATATTAAATGTAGACTGGGGTGGGGGATTCTTCTTGAAAATCTTCTTGTCGCATCAGTGACCTAAATACCATGTGTGGTATTTATCTGATCTTTCGTTTTTGAATTATGTTTTTCACAGTCACACGGTCATGTTTCCAAAAATGCTTTAATTGGATTCAGGGCGCCTGAAAACATGTATTTCAGGTGAAATTTCGGTGTCGAATTTTTGGTGGAACGCAATACTCGTACTTCCCCTACTTACTATGCTAGCAGAGTAAGTGAAAAAGAGCACAATAATGGACAATAATGATAATAATAAACAACTTCATGCTAATTACACTTTACTTGTACAACTTACATTCTCAGTATGATATTTAATATATTCTTTTTCTTCTTCTTCATGGAATTAGGCCTTAGTCCTGGTTCCACATAAGCAGATTGAGTCTTTCCATTTTGTTATTGGTTGACCAACATTTCTTATATCTTTGGGTTGGTATTGAAGTAAAATCTGTGGAAGCCTGTTGGGTGGCATATTTTCTATATGTTGGAGCAAGTTTGATATTAGATTTTGAATTACTTCTAACAGGTTATAAATACTTAATTTGGATTTTATTTCCTTGTTGTGTATTTTGTGTAACCTGCTGTTGAACGTAAGAACGTCGTGTCTTCGTTAGGTGTACAGGGTACTGCCATTGTGTAGCCGAAACGCTACACCCCCCTCACCCACTATAATAGGTGTATAAGTTTATTGTTCCTCTTGAAAGTAATAAAGAAAGACTTAAGTGGAGCTTGGAAGCAAGATTTTCAATTATAAATTGAGAAAACTAATTAGATATGGAATCTGAAGAGTATTACAACAGCTTTTTTATTGAATTAGGAAAGAAACAACAGGAAGAAAATGCTGAAGGGAAATGCGATTATCGAAGAGATGCTGCAGCGATAGTGAACGTTTAATGAAATCGCTATTAACAGCGAGTAATTGCTAGAAATTGAAATCGATGTCTATTTACGGGGAGGAGGCGACTACTGGCTGTTTCAGGAGGAGCGGAACAAGACACATTATTTGAAATGTTGTCTGCACTGAGAGTGATTTTGTTTTCTAAACACGCCGTTTAAAGAACACCATTCCGGAAAATACCAACATTAATAATCTGTTTTGTAGTTGTAGTTTACTGTACACTTTATCTACTGCTTACCTACTAATTCCACCAAAAACTTCAATACCAAGGTTTCACTGGAAATACATGTTTTGAGTGTCCCTAAATCGCAAAAAAACAACATTTTTGAAGAATGTCCGCGCACGGGCGGTGTGTGTGTATGTGTGTGCGTATCTGTCTAACTCAGGGAGGTGACGCAGCGGTAATGTGTGCGACTTTCATTTGGAAGGTTCAGAGTTGGATTCCCGGCAACAGTCCACTCTGACCCATACGTTTCCATGGTTTCCCCGGGACGACGGGCGAATGCTGGGGTGGTTCATCTTCTACCACGACTTTCTGTACCCATCATCTTCTTTGTCATCTGTTTCATGGTTGCAGGTGACGGTGTTCGGCGGGTTGCGGTTGGGCAGGGATGACGTTTCTTCCCTGGCGTCATTGCAAAACTGCAGGTTAGTACCCGCCTTCGTGTGCTCTAGAGTGGGTGCCACTTTGGGGGACTCCCGGAGATTAGGGGCTTGTGGGTGGGTGGGAGCGACGTTGGGTGTATCGATCTGGAAGTGTTAGGGATCCCTTCTATGCTTGCACCCGTCGTCATCGGGATATGATCGCCCTTCGGGTCTCTCCTCTCATCCCTCCCTCCCAGTTGTCGTGGTAAAAGAAAAACGGGCCGTTGAGTTGCTCTGCCCCGTTTTCAGGGACCCCTTCTTCTTCCATACCTTTACCTGTTGTCTGTGAACAGCATAACTCAAAAACGAAAAGCCAGTAACTTCTAGGATGCGATATTAAGATTTTAAAGAAAATTCCCCACCGCAAGCTACCATTTATATGAAAAAAATTCATATATATTTTATTTTCTCAAAATTACTATAACAATTTTTATTAAAATACAATAGATTTAAGATATTTGTACCACATAAAAATGCATATCTTTAATTTTCTGGAAATAGCCCGTGAAGTCTTCTTTATTCTGAATGACTCATGTAACTTGTAAACCGTAAGAGGTAAACAAAATCTTACTACGGAGAAAATGTAGTCCCGTCAAATCACGCAATTTATGTGAAATAACATTTTCTGTGACGTTAACCATTTCTGAGATATTCCTTTTTATTGGTTTGCATTTTCAAATACTTCTACTTTTGTGAACCGCCCCATTTGATTTTTCCTCGATGCCATGCATAGAATATTAAATAACTCACGTAGCGACACCCTTTTTAAGAACCTGACAATCACTTTAGTCCTATCTTGTGCCTATGTACAAGATGTGTAATGAAACTTCATCTCATAAAAGAAAAAGCCATAAGATTTTTTCTATGTATGTATATCTTTAGTAAACTGATGTTGGTGTACACAAACACTGACTGCACTCATCAACTCAAACACAATGGTGCAGAAGAACAATACACGTGGTCAGATCGGCATTCGTACAAAGAAACTGCCTTCCTATAATTATCAGCGAACTTTGCGGCAGCGTTTTGGATTTATAGGCTTTTAGCAAATAATGAACATCCTCGTAGGATAGGATTGGACTAGAAGCGTGGAGGACTTGGCACTAGGCCTGTGACGGGGCGCCCCCAGGAGGCATGAGAGGTAGAGGGCAGTGTCCCTACCATTTATAGATTTGAATTCCCCAGGTGGTGGCTGGTGCCGCCGGCTCAACTTCCCCTGTGGGCTCGCAGTCCGGAGACGAAGGTTTACTCCGAGCATCCTTTTCCCCTGCCATGCACACACAGAGACATCCCATCAACAGTTGAAACGCCGAAAGAAACCCAGCAGATGTAAGGTGAAGTGAAATGAGAATGGGGATGAAATGGACGGACAGGAAATTCGGTGATGTAGTATTCCTTCACAGCATTCGCCTGCCGACCCGGGAAAACCTCCGAAAATAACCCAATGAAGCGATATACGACATTGCTGCGACATACGACACCATATTGATACTCGTCAAAAGCAGATGTTCATCTTGGAGCGACACTACGACGGCACGTGAGCGACATACGACACGATATCGCTTGATTTAATGGTTAAAGCATGAAGCCCGGGACTTTAAGTACCTACTTACCACATTGGAAGTCACCATTGTAGTATGTCAATTCAAAACAATCTGAGATCTCCTTGGGGTTCACCGGGAAAAATGGGAGTGAGCTAAGGAATTTAACGTCCTACCGGCATGTCGCCAGTAGCGTTGGTTAGAGCAATCGGACAGAAACCGGAAGATCCATGCTTCAAATCCCGGTTATAGCACTCTCTTTCTTCAGTATTATGAGTTTACGTTTCTAGATTGCCAAAAACAGTTTCATTAAACATTTTGTTGCAGGTACAGGAGGGAACAGGCGAAACCGAATTAATAGTCAGACGTTTAAAAAGCGTGTCGTTTTAATGTGACCTTGAAACTGCATGCTCTTTGTATTATGTCGCGAGAAACAGTTGAATAGAATGACTAAAAATAAGAAGTTATTGAACAACTCAAACTAAGAAGGATGAATATCTCTGAAATGGGTGATGTAAATAAAAAGTTATTTGAAGCAAATGTTATGTTTTAAAGATTTATTCATTTCCTGTGCAGAAAGACTTTGTTCATTCTTTTCGTTTACCAGTTACACCAAAATTATACAACATTCTTTCCAAATGAAGGGGACTTCTTAGGCTGTTCCCAGAAAATTGAAAGTTATACCTACATTTTATTTGCCAAGTAAAGTATGTCTAAAGTATGTCATTCCAATCAAAATATTTAATGCATTTTAGAGGAAATAAAAAATATCGAAGATTGTTAAATGTAAAGGGTAGTTTAGGTTGGGGTATCTTCTTAAAATGCTTATGTCCTATCTTTTGAAGAAACTCAACTTAAATACATTTGGCCTTTATCCGATTTTCGATTTTTAATTATGCTCTAGTAGTATTAGTCCCGGATGAGCCAATTGATTTAACGATAATCCTGCCGCTAGGGGCGCTGGTGTCGCTAGTGTCGGTGCGTGCGACGGCGGCGGCGGTGTGTTTGAAAAGCGCCCTGAGCGGTAGGATTATCGTTAAATCGGTTGGCTCATCCGGGACGAGTTGAAAGAATTGAGGAAGTGACGTGGAGTGTTTTTGATTGGTTCGTTAATTTGGGGTGGGAGATGGAGGAAGGGAGATGGAGGAGTATGGAGGTCGCGTGATGGAGAGGAGCTGGGTGGCGAGGTGTTGTCTGTGCGGAGGTCGGTACTGAAAGAGGGGTAAAGATGGGGAGCGAGGGATAAAAAGTGTAACAGAAAGTGACGTGTGAAGTTGTGATTGGTGGGAATAAGAAGTGATTTTATTGGTGGAAAGGAACAAATGAGAGTTGTTGATTGGTAGGAATAAGAGGGATTATGATTGGTGGAAAAGAAAAAGTTGTGGGAGTGGGGTATGTTGGAGGTGGTGGGAAAGGTAAGTTTTGCTAGCAGCAAGATTTGCAAAAGCCTGTCTTGAACTGATCAGCAATTTTTGAACGTCGGATGGTAGTTTTCTTGAGTGGATAGAGAGATGGGGGCGATATGAGATGCGGTGGCGAAAATGGGAACTAGACAAGGTTGTTGAGACAAGAGGTTTAAGGACGAGGAAATTTGGAGGTTAGTGGTGAACACGGCGGTCGCAAGAGGTGGGGGTAAGGAGACGCGGTGGTGAGAATGGGAACTAAAAGAAGATGGCGGTAGCAAGAGGTTAGAAGAGTAGATTTTGAGGTTAAAATAGCGGGAACTAAAAATGGCGGAGGGTCTGCGACAAGGAGATGCGGTGAGAACTAAACAAGATGGCGGACGCAAGAGGTGGGAAAGGAGGTTTGAGGTTACAGTACCAAAACACGAAAGGATATATTCCTACGCCAAGCAGGTCCGAAAAATAATTATGCGTGTGTTACTTACCTGTTACCGGTGTGGATGCGTCACCAAAAGCGCGGCACGCGAGACGGAAAAATAAAAGCAAACTGTTTTTGAAAATGCTTAACCAGCTTTAAGATCAACCAACATCACTACGCACTGATATACCTAGGTTTTTAAAGCGGTACAGACACCCTTTGCAGAGGCGTAATTTAACTATACCAAAAACCTGGTACTGGACCATCGTGATGGTCGCTAGCGTACGTAGGAGCAGGGTTCTCATAGCCGGTCGAAAGCGGTCAAAAACGTGTACGACGTAGGTGTTGGCAGTAGCTGCTGCCGAGGCAACCGTCGAGGTGCGAATGAACGAGATCTGTTCTTGCAGGCAATCTGGTTGAGAGATGAGAGGCGCGGTGGTAAAAATGTGAACTAAACAAGATGGCGGAGGCACGAAGTTGAGGTTAAGGAGCGGCGAGGTGTTGACTGTGCGGCGGTTGGGGTCTGAAAGAGGGGGAAAGATGGCGAACGAGGGATAAAAAGTATAACAGAACGTGACGTGTGAAGTTGTCATTGGTGGGAATAAGAAGTGATGTTATTGGTGGAAAGGAACAAATGAAAGTTGCTGATTGGCGAGAATAAGAGAGATTATGATTGGTGGAAAGAAAAAAAAGGTGTGGGAGTGGGGTATGTTGGAGGTGATGGAAAAGGCAAGTTTTGCTACCAACAACATTTGCAAAAGCCTATCCAGAACTCATCAGCAATTTTAAATAACTAGTGTTTCGGGGGTTTTCTCTGGTTGGTAGACGAATGCAAGCTGTTTCTACCATACTTATATTATTCGTCTTTTTCCTTTTTTTTTTAAAATGACTAGTTTTTTTTTTTTTGGGGAGTTTTCTGCGGATGGTAAACAAATGCAAGCTCTTTCTGCTTTTTCATAGGTTTTCCCTGGTTGGTAGGCGTTTTCTGTACTGGTTGACGAAGGCGTTTCTAATTTTGGAGGTTTTCTCAGGTTTTTAGCGGTTGTCCCTGCCCGGTAGGCAAATGATGAAGTTTTACCTTGTCGGCGCACGGATATTAGGCACGTACTGGCGCGCACACACACACACACACACACACACACACACAGAGACAGACAGACACACAGACAGGCACACACACACGGACATGTTTCGAAAAATGCTTTTTTTTTTTTTTTTTTTTTTTTTTTTTTTTGATTCAGGAGGTCTCAAAACGTGTATTTGCGGTGAAATCTCGGTATCGAATTTTTGGGCGGAATGCAATACTTCCCCTACTTACTATACGTAGTAGAGAAAGTAAAAAAGTATTGAAAAATTTAAGGAAATAACAAGCAATACCTCAAAAGTGTACTATCTTGTTTTCACGGGTTTTCCAGATCGGTAAGCGTTAGAATACTCTTAGAGCTTTTTTCAGGTTTTTTCGCGTTTTACCTGGCAGGTAGGCAGATGATAAAGTTTTTCTATAATGTCATCGTTTTGGCTTGTGGCGCACGGACACTAGGCACATACTCACACACACACACACACAAACACACACACACACACAAACACACACACACACACACACACTAAAATAGTAGCGTATAAAAAAATTTAACAAACCGTAGATTTTCAAGAAAATTCCCACACCGCAAACTACCCGTTTAGCGGGAGAAAGTTCATTATTTTTATTGTTTTAAAAATGGCTCTAACCCCTTTTGATTACGGTACGGTATGTTTAAGATATCTGCATGACAAATAAAATGTATAACTTCAATTTTCTGGGAATTGCTGTGAAGTAGTCTCATTGTGAATGTCTTTTGTACAACTGTTAAACCGTAGGAAACGAAGCCTTACTGTACAAGGACGTTAAAGCACACAATTTATGTGTATTATTATTATTATTATTATTATTATTATTATTATTATTATTATTATTATTACTTTGTGGCGTTGTGTATTTACAAAGTTTGCATGTTGATTTTAATGTTTAAAAGCTTTAGACCTTTCTCACTAAAACTCGACATTCGTTTAACTTTTCTTTTTTCATTTTCATACAAAGAGAACGGAATTTCACAAGTGAAACAGCACTGGAAAACTAAATACTTGTTTTGAGGTCCACTGAATAAAAACATTTTTAGAAAATTCTGTGTGTGTATGTGTCAGAGCAGCATAACTCAAAAATGAAAAGTTCGATAAATACTAAACTTGGTATTTAGGTTGAGTACCTTCCAAAGATACGACACAGAGAGTTTCAAGAAAACCCCTCCACCCCCAAACTACCCTTTACATGAACTATTTTCCGAAATGTTTTATTTTCTAAAATTGATTCTGACGATTTTAATTACAACACCATATATTAAAGACATTTATATGAAAAATAAAATGTATATCTTGAATTTTGTGGAAATAGCCTGTGAAGTCCTCTTGATTCGGAAGAAATTTTCTATGATCTTGTATAACTGCTAAGGTTTGAGAAAAACATAGAACACAAAAAATTTAGATCTTTTTAAAAACACGCACAATTTATTTGAAATAACTTTTTTGTGACGATAGCCATTTCCGAAATATTTGTTATAAATGGTTCGAATTGTACAATGCTTAGCCATTCTACTTCACTTGTTTCAAACTGCTTAAAAATCATATAAATGAATGTATCACCTCATAATAAGCCTCTATATACGAAAAATGCTGAGTATTCAAAAAGTCAAGAAATTCGATTTTCTAGCCCCTAGTGAGTGAAAAATCGCGTTTACTTCGCTTCTTTCAAACTGCTTCTACCCTTTACATGAACTATTTTCCGGAATGTTTTATTTTCTAAAACTGTCTCTGACGATTTTAATTACAACACCATATATTAAAGACATTTATATGAAAATAAAATGTATATCTTGAATTTTGTGGAAATAGCCTGTGAAGTCCTCTTGATTCGGAAGAAATTTTCTGTGATCTTGTATAACTGCTAAGGTTTGAGAAAAACATAGAACACAAAAAATTTAGATCTTTTTAAAAACACGCACAATTTATTTGAAATAACTTTTTTGTGACGTGAGCCATTTCGGAAATATTTGTTATAAATGGTTCGAATTGTACAATGCTTAGCCATTCTACTTCACTTCTTTCAAACTGCTTAAAAATCATATAAATGAATGTATCACCTCATAATAAGCCTCTATATACGAAAAATGCTGAGTATTCAAAAAGTCAAGAAATTCGATTTTCTAGCCCCTAGTGAGTGAAAAATCGCGTTTACTTCGCTTCTTTCAAACTGCTTCTACCCTTTACATGAACTATTTTCCGGAATGTTTTATTTTCTAAAACTGTCTCTGACGATTTTAATTACAACACCATATATTAAAGACATTTATATGAAAATAAAATGTATATCTTGAATTTTGTGCAAATAGCCTGTGAAGTCCTCTTGATTCGGAAGAAATTTTCTATGATCTTGTATAACTGCTAAGGTTTGAGAAAAACATAGAACACAAAAAATTTAGATCTTTTTAAAAACACGCACAATTTATTTGAAATAACTTTTTTGTGACGTGAGCCATTTCCGAAATATTTGTTATAAATGGTTCGAATTGTACAATGCTTAGCCATTCTACTTCACTTCTTTCAAACTGCTTAAAAATCATATAAATGAATGTATCACCTCATAATAAGCCTCTATACGAAAAATGCTGAGTATTCAAAAAGTCAAGAAATTCGATTTTCTAGCCCCTAGTGAGTGAAAAGGTTTGAGGAAACACACACAATTTATTTGAAATAACTTTTTTGTGACGTCAGCCATTTTGGAGATATGTGTTATAAATGGTTGGAATTGTACAGTGCTTAGCCATTCTTTTTTAAAAGGCATGACGCCATGTTGATGGAAAGAATTTAGAATTTTAAGACCAGTGTATAGCGTCCCTTTGGATGTCTAACGGTTGTGCAATGCAACCATTTCCCGAAAAGTTTATCCGGATTAAAATTAAGTGGATATGAAAATAAACTTTCGTACTCACCTATAAGAAATAGAGGGTAGAGGACGTACGAACGGAGCACTTTGAGAATTTATATTCAACAGTTGGTGTTACTCCTTAGAAAGGAAGTATCTGCTGATTGTATTTAATTCATACATTTTACATAACACGTATGCACTGGCACAACATAAAACACTACACACGATACTCATAGTTTTAATATTGCACTAATAACATCAGGAATAACTGAGGTCAGCTCGTTCGCATTCAGCGCTACACGCAAAAGAGCCGTGTGCTGATGACAGTGAAAGGTGAGAGATGCGGAAATTCGTCAGCAATACAATAAATGCAACCTTTATGTCGGCGGTGAGATTTGTGCAGTGGCGGTTGGTGTCAGCATGACTCTAAGTTTTTAAAACTAGACAATTTTTTAGCGAAACGAGGCATTTAACTCGACACAAATGATGAAACAACGGTTGCAATAAGCGAGCTTATAAAAACCCTGTGCGAACAGCAAAAGCCCGTAGTTAGAAACGAAAGCGATAGTGTGTTTTTCTACAAAATCGTTCTATTTGACGAAAAATAATTTTAAAATAAAAACAAAATAGCCGCAGTACTTTGCAGGGAAAGAGCGATCGGTGCATTCGGACGATAAGATGGACCAACAACCCGGAGGAAGTCGCGATGACACCTTGCAGCCTACGTTCGAAATTATAGGACACAAGCAGAGGAGGTTGCCAAAGCTTTTTTCCGGCTTTACAGAGTCTCAAATTACGTTAAACCCGGTCCCCAGAGATGTTAACCCGGAGCAATGGGTATCGCATTTGTTTAACGATATTCTAAACTTTGCGAAAGAGAACCTGTTAGAAAACGAACCCGGATATTTAGGCATATCCATAACAGACGAAAAGGAGACGTCCAAAGCCTTCAACATGAGCGTGAGGCGCATAGAGCAATTGAATGCGGATGTCATTGTTGGAAGCATCGAAAAAGTAATGCAAAGTAACCAACAATTCTTGCTAAGCGGGCCTCTTCACGTCACGTTTGTGTGGACCAAGGAGGTCTCGGGTTCGTGCCACCAACCTTGCGATGCCTGTAGGGACAATAAAGGCATTGTCGAAATAGCCAACAAAGACAACTTGTGTTTAGCAAGAGCCATTGTTGTAGTTAAAGCCAAAGTGGATCGCGACGTCAATTATAGAACGATGACGCGTTCCGAGTATCTACAAAAATCGAAGGCCGTAGCCTTGTGCGCGAGCATCGGTCAAGGTCACGACAGGTGCACGATAGACGACGTGAGACGCTTCGACGCAGCGTTAAAGGGCTACGCTGTGACGGTGTTTGGCGATCATACGGGGAAGCACGTGCTGTACGCGTCGGATAAGAAATGCGATAAATACATCGACGTCATGCTCCACGCCGGGCACTTTAATGCTATCGTGAACCTTCACAAGTGCTTTAAATGCAAATGGTATTGCCGCCGGTGTCATCATCCCTCGGCACACAAAAAAGAATTTCATAGGTGCGACGCCAGGTGTGCTAAATGCCATCAGCAGTGCGATGCGCGATTTGACGCCTACATACGCTGCGCCGAGTGCAACAGAGATTTTAAGGGACCGACATGCTTTGCAAACCACGCAAAGAAAGGCGTTTTTTACCCAAAGGCGCTGTCGGTGTGCGATGTAGAAAAGGTGTGCACGTCTTGCAATAAGCTCGTGAATGCGAGGCACAGAAAAACCGCGCACCAGTGCGGGGAAAAGTACTGCAATCATTGCAAGGCACACGTGAATTCTAGCCACATGTGCTATATGCAGCCGTATGCTACAAAGAACAAAAGAAACCGGTACGTGTTTATGTTTATCGACTTTGAATGCACGCAAAACATTCCATATACCGGCAAAAAGGACACATACCAGCATGTACCTAACTTGTGCGTGTTGTACCAAGCCTGTTCGCTGTGCATCGACCAACGCCACAAGACGGCATACTGTACCGAATGCGGTTGCAAAGAATGGGTGTTTATGGACGAGCCCGTGAAGCAGCTTTTCGAGCACATCGCGCAGGCGAGGTTCGAAGCCTGGGACGTCTACGTCGTGGCGCATAACCTCAGAGCTTACGACGGGCAGTTTCTATTAAAGTACATGGTGGCGCACTTAGACTGGGTGCCGGAGCTCATCATGAACGGCAGCAAGATCTACAGGATGAGGTACGGTGACGTCACATTTCTAGACTCGCTCAACTTCATACCCATGCCACTCTCCCGCTTTTCCAAGACCTTCGGATTGAAGGAATGCAAAGGTTATTTCCCGTACCTGTTTAACACGAAGGAAAACGAGCGGTACGTGGGTTCGATTCCCGACAAAAGGCATTACTGCCCGGAGGGCATGTCGGCGGAGGGTCGGAAAGCCTTCGAGCAGTGGCACGAAGAAAAGGCGTCCTCCGGGTACGTCTTCGACATGAGGGCGGAAATGGTGGCGTATTGCAAGATGGACGTATTTCTACTCAGTCAGGGAGTTTCCAAATTCAGAAGGGAATTCTTGGACGAGAACGGAATAGACCCGTTCAGAGAATGCGTCACCATTGCGCAGGCGTGCATGTGCGTGTATAGAAAGCGCTTCATGCCGCTTAAAAAAATTGCCCTCTTGCCAGCGGGCGGGTATCGACTAGCGGACCGGCAGTCTCGCGCCGCATGCATATGGCTAACTTGGCTAGAGATGCAAAACCGCATCGTCATCCAGCACGCCATGCGAGGACGCGAAGTTAAAATCGTGGGCCACAAGGTGGACGGGTACAGAGAGGCCGAAAAACCGCGTACTTTTTCCACGGGTGCTTTTACCACGGCTGCAGGCGGTGCTTTCACAATCGCCATGCGGCGATATACAACTCGGGACACGAAACCATGACCTCCAGGTTAGAGAGCACCGAGAAGGTCACGGCCAAGATCAAGGCCGCCGGCTACGCCGTGGTGGAAATGTGGGAGTGCGAGTTTAACGCCGCGATGAAGGCCAACCAGGACCTGGCGCGCCACGCAAGGGACTTTCCGGTACCCGAACCCCTGAACCCCAGAGACGCCTTCTACGGAGGTCGCACCAACTGCACCAAGACGTACTGCGAGGCGAAGGGGGATAGCAAGATCTACTACTACGACGTATGCAGCCTGTACCCGTACGTGAACAAGACGAAGCCCTACCCCGTGGGCCACCCCAAGATCCACGTGGATCGATTCCCGCGCTTGGAAGACGTGGGGGGCGGGTTGGTGAAGTGCGAGGTTCTACCGCCGCAACACCTGTACCACCCGGTGTTACCGGCGCGCATCGGCGGCAAGCTCATGTTCCCGCTATGCCGCGCTTGTGCGGAGGCGGAGAACCAAGACGAGTGCCACCACGGAGAGCGCGAGAGGGCGTTGTCGGGTACCTGGGTGATCGACGAGATGAAGGTCGCCCTGGAGGAGGGGTACCGCCTGCTGCGGGTCCACGAGATCTGGGAGTACGACGTGGTGCGGCACGAACCGACCACCGGAGCCAAGGGTCTCTTCGAGGACTACGTGAATCAGTTCTTGAAGATCAAGACCGAAGCCTCCGGCTGGCCCTCGGATTGCGACGACCCTGCCGCAAAGCAGCAGTACGTGGAGCAATTCTTCGAGCACGAAGGCGTCGCCCTGGATCCCCAGGCCGTCGCCACCAACCCCGGCAGGCGGGAGCTGGCCAAGCTGATGCTCAACAGCTTCTGGGGCAAACTCGGGCAGAGGGAAAACCTCCCCACGTGCGAGCTGGTGGACCGGTACGACCGACTCCTGGAGCTGCTCAACGACCCGGGCGTGGAAGTGCAGACCTACGTGCCCGTCACCGACCGGATCATGTACGTGGTGTGGAGGTACCGCGAGGAGTGCCGCAAGGTCAACCCCGCCGCCAACGCCGTCCTGGCGGCCTACACCACGGCTCACGCGCGCCTGGTGCTCTACTCCTACCTGAAGAGGCTGGGAGAACGCGTCTGCTACTTCGACACCGATTCCGTCGTCGTCGCCGCCGCTCCGGGCGACTGGACGCCGTCCGTCGGACGCCTCCTGGGGGACATGACGGACGAGCTGGAGAAGTACGGGCGGGGCTCTTACATCGCCCGGTTCGCCTCCACGGGGCCCAAGAGCTACTGCATGGAGATCGTTTGCCCCGAAACGGGCAAGACCTTCTCGGTGTGCAAGGTGAAGGGGATCACGCTCAATTCGGGCAACCTGGAGCTGGTGAACGCGGAGGTGATTCGCGACACGGTGCTGAGGGACAACGACCGCGCGGTGAAGCTGGCGGGCACGCAGATCTCGCGGAAACCGTCTTGGACGGTCGTCACCGAACCCAGCTCGAAGACGTTTAGGATGGTGGTCAACAAGCGCGTGCTCGCCGGCGATCACGATTCCTATCCCTACGGGTTCAAGAGGAACGCATAAATGAGACGTCCGCAGCCGCGCCAAAGTCATTTCGAACCGGGCGCCCTGAGGAGACGATGCCCGGTCCCCGAGACCTGCGGCGATTCGAGTTTCCCAGCACGATGCTCGTGGCGGGGCCGTCGCGCTGCGGCAAGTCGACCTTCGTGAAAAACCTGTTGCGCCACGCGCACCGGATGTTCGACGTGCGCCCCAGGAGGGTGCTGTGGTGCCACCCTCCGGAGTATTCGCCGAGACTCGAACCCTCGGCTCTGCGTTGCGAGACCCACGCGGGCATACCCGAACTTGCTTCGGTGGGCGAGAACGACCTCGTCGTCCTCGACGATCTGATGCTGGAGGGTGGCGGGAAGGACGTGTCCAATTTTTTCACCAGAGACTCCCATCATAAGCGCTTCGGCATCGTCTACATCCTGCAGAACGTGTTTCCGCAGGGTCAGAAATATCGCAACATCTCTCTGAATGCGAACTACGTCGTGGTCTTCAAGAACAACCGGGACAAGATGCAGATCGAGAGACTGTGCCAGCAGATCGAACCCAGGAACTCTAGGTTTCTCTTGGAGGCCTTCGAGAAGGCCGCCGAACGCCCTCACGGGTATCTCGTGTTGGACTGCACCCAGTACACGCCCGCCCGATACAGGTATCGAACCGGCGTGCTGCCGGGGGAAAACCTCTCTTATTTCGTACCCAACTGAGACCGCCGAGAGGACTCGGGTTCGTATCGTTCCATATCATCCCGGCAGGGCCTTGCCCGACTGAGGCCGTCGAGTCTAAATAAAAAGTATCGCTTTTGGAGCGAACGTCATTATCGCGCAAGCATGGCTAGAGGTAGGTCAAGGCTCGCGACGCTGACCAGTCCTCGCATAGCGAGACAGCACGGTAATTTGGCGGCTCTGGCTAAGGCGAAGGCCCCTCTGCGCAAAAAGTTGTTAAAAAATGCCGACGGCGATCTGATCAAGGCCATTAGCGAATGCATGCTCAACGTGTGCAGAGGTCACGTGCAACTTCCCGCAAAGTGCTTGGCTCGCCTAAAGAAGCACAAGGCTTCTTGGAGGAAGTTGACGGATAAACGGGTTCCTCTGAAGAAGAAGAAGAGCATCTTGGTTCAAAAAGGAGGTTTTTTGCCGGCATTCCTCCTACCCGTCCTGGCTTCGCTCGGCGGCGCGCTAGTGTCGAAATTAACAGGATGAAGTACGGCAGGCAGATCCTGGTTGCACCGCAACCGAAGACCGTCGACAAGCTTCACGCTGTAGACCGCACCATATCCAGATTGGCTAAAGAAATTCGGAACCTGCAAAGCGCAAAACTCTCTGCCGACGAAAAGTGGCGGCTCGTAAAACATAAATTGGACAACTACCTCGATCTCGTGGCACAAGTCAGAAAGCCCTTCCTCGGCGACGACGACGACGACGACGATTACGAAGACGTGCACGAGCGCGTGCCGGTGAAGCAGGAGGTCGAACCCCGAACCATAAAGGTCAACCTCCTCTCGCCTCGCAAAAAGAAGAGGGCGAACCCTGCCACTCCGAAAAAGAAATCGAAATCGCCTTCCGCGTCGTACCATTTTCGCAAGCGCGTGTGGCAGCCCCTGTACAAGTAAAGCATGAAGGAATGGAAGGCGCTAAGGCGATACTATGCCAGACCGGAACACTATGCCGGTTTGGGCACGGTCAAGCCCCTTCGAAAGGCCACGGGCGCGTCTAAGGCGAACATCGAGTCCTTCCTTCGAACCCGGGACAGTTACACTCTGCACAAACCGGTCAGAAAGCGGTTCCCCACCAGATGTTATCACGTGACGAATATGGACGATCTTTGGGAGGCCGATCTAAACGTCATGAACAGCGTGAGGGAACATAACAAACCTTACGTGTACATTCTGACCGTTATCGACGTATTTTCCAAATATGCTTGGGCCGTACCCCTGAAATCGAAGCTGGGTACCGAGGTCGCGCAAGCGTTTCGCTCCATATTCTCCCAACGCGTCCCCAGGGTCCTCCAGACGGACAAGGGAACAGAGTTTACCAACAAGACTTTTCGCGACTTTCTGAAGAAACACGACGTGAAACATTACACAACCAAAAATAACGTTAAAGCCAGCGTCGTGGAGCGCTTCAACCGCACCTTAAAAACCAAGATGTGGAGGTATTTCACGCACAAAAACAGTTACAGATACCTGGATGTCCTTCCGGCCTTACTCGAGTCGTACAATAGCTCGCATCACAGGTCCATAAAAATGGCTCCGAAGGACGTGAACGAATCTAACATTTTACGAGTGTACCGCAATCTCTATGCAAATAGGACCCTACCTCGCGCAGGGAAACCCACATTTTCCGTCGGCGATCACGTGCGCATCTCTAAAGAAAAAATGAAATTCGACAAGGGCTACGAGCAGAATTGGACGGACGAAATATTTCGGATAGCCGAGGTGGTGCGCGGTCGGCCGGTGGTATATAAGTTGAAGGATCTGGCCGGAGAAACCATAGACGGCACATTTTACACCCAGGAGCTACAAAAGGTCGCGCTACCTCGGACGTTTAAGATCGAGCGCGTTTTACAGACCAAGGGCCGAGGGCGCCGCAAGCAGGTCTTGGTAAAGTGGAAGGGGTATCCGGCAAAGTTTAACTCGTGGGTTCTGGCTTCGACCGTCGATTCGACATGATTAAGACCAAGCCCTTCTCCATCACTCTCGTGAGCAACGCTTCCATGGAACACTTTACCGACAACACCACGGCTAGATTTTCTAACATCTTGCCCGAGAGAATCGTTCTGCAGGGAGAATGGGAGGTCGCCCTGCAAAAGGTCAGGTATCCGGTGAAATTTTATAACCTTTCGCCAGACCATGCCCGTCTCGCGGGCACCAAGTACACCATGACGCTCCTCCCAACGCATTCCAAATTCAGTTTGCAAATGCCGCAAGGCATCGTGCACAATCCCAAAGACTTGGTGAACCTCGTCAACGCCGTTCTACTCGAACACTTGCACGTGGAAAACTTCTTCCTCTTCGACGAGCGCAAGCAGACGGTGGGCGTGAATGCCGCCGTCGCCCATCCCGAACCACTACCCGTCATTCCGTTCGACGGGTTTGTGGAAAATGTCGCGCGCACGGTCGTACCGTACGCGGTCGGCGAATACGAAGCTCTCAACGATGCGCCCCACCAGAGACCCAAGCCGAAACCGAAACCGAAGCCCCGGGCTTCGGGGCAGCAGAAACCCGCGGCGGCTCGTTCCGTCAGACCCAAACGAGACGTTTCAAAATCGGAGGACCCTCCGGGACCTCTACACCGCATCCACAGTTTGCTCTTAACGCCCGCTATGGCAAAAATGTTGGGTTTCGAGCCCTACGTCAACGTCGTTCTCGAAAAAGCTGCTAAACACCCCGTAGATCCTTATATGGGGTTTCCTTACGAAATGTTCGTCTACTGTAATCTAGTGTCCCCGCAAGTCGTGGGCGACACCTTCGCCCAAGTCATAGAGAGCGCGGCCGTGGAATACGAAAGAAGCAACAACACTTACATGAGCGACGAAAAGACGTTTTTTCCCCAAAATTGGGTACCCTTGATTCAGCAAGACTTCAAGACGGTCAGCATAGATTTAAGGAACGGTTACGGCGATCTCTTGCCATTCGCCGACGGATTTTCCTCTACTGTAGTTCTCGCTTTTCGTCCGAAACAGGCGTAATGGACGTGCACGCCGTAACGCTGTACTACCTCAATCAGACCGGCGGCGCGTTCCACCATCGCGATTTCGCTCTCTACAGGGGCAAGCGCTACCAAAGAGGCAGCGGTCTCTTTTCAGCCCTCGGAGGACTCTTCAGAAGGTTGCTACCGTTTTTAAAGAGCGGAGCAAAAGCAGTCGGAAAGGAGGCCTTAAAGGCGGGCGCTCACGTTCTGTCCGATGTGACTGTGGCGGGAGCAGCGCCGAAGCAAGCGCTCCAGCGGAGGCTCAAGGAGTCCGGATACAATTTAAAACGAAAAGCCGACGAAAAGCTCGGTGCCATGCTCGGTTCCGGCGCCAGGCGTCTCAAGAGAATAAAACCGAGCAAATCCGGAAAGAGCAAGCAGTCCAAGCTGAAACGCGGTAGGCGCAAGGTGCAAGACGTATTTTCGTAATGGCAGACGCGACCGTCCACATGAGTTCCGAACTGGACCTCTTTACAGAGGTGCCGGTTCAGATGAGCATCGAGGAGTCACGGTTCCTATACCTAAACCCTCAAAACACTTTAATGAAAAATGCCCCCATCACCTTTCATTATTCCGGAAATGCGGACGATTACCTAGACTTGACCTACGTCGTACTCGAACTCATGGTGCGCGTTGTAGATGACAAAGGAGAGGCCTTAAACGCTGACGCTAACGCCACTCTGGTCAACAACGCCTTAAATTCCCTGTTTCAACAGATGGAGGTAACCCTCAATAACATCATCGTCTCCATGCCGCAAGCCGGTTACCCCTATAGAACCTACCTCGAGACGCTTCTCAATTACTCCGAAGATGCCATGAACACCAAACTAGAATCTACCCTCTGGAGAAAGGACACGGCAGGCATCATGGACACTTTTATCGCCAATGCGGGCTTTCAGTGGCGTCAGAGGTTTACCAAAGGGAGCAACGTCGTGCAGCTCATCGGTCCTCTGTCCAACGCTCTTTTTAGACAGGAGAAGCTGCTTTTGAACAACGTTAGCATGACCGTCAAGCTCACTCCCGCCTCTCCCCAGTTTTATCTGTTTTCCGACGTAGATACCTTTAAGGGGTACGCCGACATCGTGTCTGCCACGCTGCGCTTAAAATCGGTGCGGCCCTCGCCGACCATAAAGCTCGCGCACCAGGCCGTGCTCGCAAAGGGCAACGCAAAGTACCATCTCAAAGACGTCAGCTTTCACGCTCTCAGCATCCCCAAGGAGTCCAGGGCAATGACGTTTAGCGACGTGTGCGTAGGGCAAGTTCCAAGGAGAGTGGTAGTAGCCATGGTCACCGACAAGGCCTATTCCGGCCATTTTAACTCAAATCCGTACAACTTGAAACATTTTAAAATGAACTTCTTTCAGCTCTACGTGAATGGGCAACCCGTTCCCTCCCAACCTCTGCAACCCGACTTTACAAAAGGACACTATTTGCAATGCTTTCAAACCCTGCAGGACGGCCTAGGCATTCATTTCAAGGACGAGGGACACTCCATCTCCAGAGAAACCTACCCGCAAGGGTATACGATAATGGTTTTCGATCTCACTGCAGACATGAGCGCTAACGAGTCTCACATCTCGGGTCAGCGCCACGGAACCGTCTCTATAAGCATCGGTTTTGCCGATAAATTGACAGAACCGGTCATACTTCTGCTGCTAGCGGAAATACATCGCACGGTCGAAATCGACGCCAACCGATCCATTTTGGTATCATGAACACCTTTCAAATTCAACGGTTTCTATCGACATGTCCCTCTACGCGCTCTCACTTTTTAGGCGTCTACCCCTGCGATAAACTACCCGTACTTCACGGCATTCCAACGCCTCCCTTGGCGCTAGTGGCTAACACCGACCCCAGCACCAAATCAGGGCAACACTGGGTTTGCATCTTTGTGGACAAAAACTCGCATGCAGAATATTTTGACAGTTTCGGCATAGGACCGCTTTCACCCCATTTTCTCCGGTTCTTAAATTCGGTCTGCGGGACGCATTGGTCCACCAACGCTAGAAGGCTGCAAGGTTTCGACAGCACCACGTGCGGTCATTACGTCATCGCCTACCTCACCCACCGCTGCTCCGGCTTGCCTAAGCATACATTCTTCTCAAAATTTCACGTCAGCAATCACGCGCATAATGATGTCGTCATTCGCAAAACGTTCAAAAACGCATGCCGCGCAAAGTGCTCTGACGCTCGGCAAACTTGTCAACCCTTGAAGGTGAGTACGTGTGTGTGTGTGTGTGTGTGTGTCACTATTCAGCACATCTAAGCTAATCTATCGTCTTGCACGTGCTTTCAGAAGACGCTCCTGCTCATATAAAAAGCAACGTCACGGTGCCGCTCGCCTCATTCAGAGTGTACCATGCAGCGCGCGGATACAGTCCTGCTGCCATGCAGCACGCCGACCAGGTAGGTCCGCACCTATGTATTAGCTTGCTTTTTTTCTATCCTGTTTATCTCTCTCTATCCCTCACATTATTATTATTGTTTTGTGTGTTCCAGTATAACCGGATGTCGAACCCCGACCACCTCAAAACCCGGGGAAAAAAGGAAACTACCCATCTTCGACCTCCAACAGCATCCCGACAGCCCTGCTCCGCCAGCACAGTTCCAACACAGTGCAGTTGTGGGTCCTCTGGCGGATATCTACTTCCTCAACCCGCAACAAACTAAATTCGTCAGTGTGGGATTCTCCCCCCGGCCGCCGCACCATCTCGTCGTCACCATTGCCAAATGTGGACAGCACAACGCAGTCGTCATGAGTTCCTCGCAGTGGCACAAACTCGTCGAAGCCATCCCCATCATTCACAAACGCTTGAATGACCCGCAGGGACGTGTACAGCAATTTCAGTTCAGCGACAGCGTCACCATCGTGTTTAAGTTTGTGTTCGGAAAGCTAAAGCTCGTTTTCAAAGAACCGCAAGGCGCATCCGTTACGCTCAACCAACAAGAATGGCACGTGTTGCATACCCTGCAGCGCATCATTACCGACATCATCTATCACAAAAAGAAGGAAGAGACGGACGTGCAAAATCAAATCATGGCATACCACAAGTACATGCTTCACAACCATGCCTCCAACGTTCCCTTACATGACATGAATTTCACGCAGTTCACCAAGTACATACGGTGCGCCAATTTTAGAACATTCCTCGAGGTTCATCATTTCCTCAACACCCATTTCGCACTGCGCATCTCACAAAATAGTTCTTAGTGCGCATGTTTTTCTACCAGCGTTCCAACCGCACCTCACCCAAACATCTCGCGCCCTTCGCTCCCGCATTCGGGTCGCGAAGCATCCTATATCATACCCGATCACATTCACGGCATTTGCATGTTCAGCACCGTTCAAAACAGAGTTCTCCTCCAAGTCGAAAACCGTTAAATCAACGGACACAGTGTTTTTCCTGCGGATGTTGCGCAATAATCGCTAAGCGCTTCCGGCGGATGTAGTGAACCTCCAACTAACGTTCCCCCACCAGTGCTTCCCCTGATGTGGTAATTCTCCAACCAACTTTTCCCCACCAGTGCTTCCCCCTGATGTGGTCGTTTGCATGTTCAGCACCGTTCAAAAAAGAGTTCTCCTCCAAGTCGAAAACCGTTAAATCAACGGACACAGTGTTTTTCCTGCGGATGTAGTGAACCTCCAACGAACGTTCCCCCACCAGTGCTTCCCCTGATGTGGTAATTCTCCAACCAACTTTTCCCCACCAGTGCTTCCCCCTCATGTGGTCGTTTGCATGTTCAGCACCGTTCAAAACAGAGTTCTCCTCCAAGGCGAAAACCGTTAAATCAACGGACACAGTGTTTTTCCTGCGGATGTAGTGAACCTCCAACGAACGTTCCCCCACCAGTGCTTCCCCTGATGTGGTAATTCTCCATCCAACTTTTCCCCACCAGTGCTTCCCCCTCATGTGGTCGTTTGCATGTTCAGCACCGTTCAAAACAGAGTTCTCCTCCAAGGCGAAAACCGTTAAATCAACGGACACAATGTTTTTCCTGCGGATGTTGTGCAATAATCGCTAAGCGCTTCCGGCGTATGTAGCCAACCTCCAACGAACGTTCCCCCCCCCACCACTGCTTCCCCTCATGTGGTGTTTCTCCAACGAACTTTTCCCCCACCAGTGCTTCCCCTGATGTGGTAAATCTCCAACGAACTTTTCCCCCACCAGTGATTTCCTGCTTCCGGCAGTTGGGTTATATTTATGCACGCGCATTCTTTACCCCTTCATTCGGTGCTAGCCAGCCGTGGGGAATGCCAGGACCGTCGTGTAAAGACTTCCACTGCTCGTTTTGCTTTCACCAAACGTGCAGCTGCGAACTTAAGCACCGTCTCACCCTCCTGTGCACGCAGTGTCAACACGGTTTCTACGAAGACCTCGATCATCTGAACAAGCAAATTCAGCAATTCCTTCGAAGGTACTCCGCTAGAAACACCACATGAACTGCTTCATCGTGCTCTATCGGTATCTCGATAACGGACGAAGAATCCACCTGCTACTGCCCAGGGAACGCCAAGTGCTGCTGCAGAACGGCATATACATCTTCGAACGTTATCCCCCAAGCGACGTCGACCTTGTGTGGAACCAACTTCCCGCAGACGCACAGGTAGTTTGCGCACCTTATCGCAGGTGTAAACAACACTACAACCTTCCTCATCAAACCACTCATATAGACGGTCCTCCTCCGTTTATCAAAAACTGCCATCTGTGCCGTCAGAATGTCACAGGACGTCCTTAAAGAGCTAGAAGAACTTTCCAGCAGCGCCCACACTCTCAGCGTATCTACGCTTCAACAGCACGTACCATATCGCGTCGTCGGCGTCAAAACAATCGACACCGTTCACGGTACAAAGCTCGTCGCCAAACTCGACAACGACACAGAAGTTTTCCTACCAACAAGATTTGCAAAAGCCTCTCCAGAACTCGTCAACAAACTCAACTCTAACTCATTCTGCATCATATACGCAGGCGAGGAAAAACTACGCAGCGGTTTCAAACGTCACATCGTCACGTTCTCCCCATATAACCCTAAATAATGTCCGACGAAACCTACCCCGTCCCCGTGGGGAACAATCTTAACCTACAACTCATTCTCAACGCAGCTTCACCTATCCGTATCCTCTGCATCTCCAACTCCTATTTCCGCAACAGCAGAGTTGTCACCATCACACTCGACGTCCAAGGGGCTCACGCCGTCCACGTCAAATGCGTACCTACCAAAGTACACCAGCATAAACAAGACGCACTATGCGTCATATACCTCGGCAACAGCAACATTCCTGCTCTAACCAACAAAGTCACATCCACAGGATGCTTCTCAACCAGCCATTACAACGAATTTACCATCCCCATCTATATACCAACCTTCACCGAGTTCGTCAACGAAAGTTTCTCTCACCTGCTCGTCACCTGCATCACCAAACCTATCCACCAATTTACCGCCGATAGCAGCAGCAGCGATGACGAGGACTCAAAGTGCACCACGTACTTTAAAATCATTGTTGTGCGCGAAATCTGTGTGTCCTAGTGCCTCAAAACAAAAACTATGAATTTTAATGTGCTTTTTTTCTCCTAATATTTCTTATATTGTCCATTTATTCTATTCATATGTTAATCTCCTGTAATTAAATAATCCATTATGTTATTCTCAAACTATGTATTCATATGTTAAGCAAATAATACATCATGTTAATCAAAAAACTATGTATACATATCTTTATCCAATGTACTGTATTCAAATTATAAATAAAGAAAACAGTCCCGGATGAGCCAATTGCAATAACGATAATCCTTCCGCTCAGGGCGCTTTTCAAACACACCGCCGCCGCCGTCGCACGCACCGACACTAGCGACACCAGCGCCCCTAGCGGCAGGATTATCGTTAAATCAATTGGCTCATCCGGGACTAATACTACTTGCTCTTCACCGACAAATACTGATACACGCACACACTCACATCCACAGAGGGAGGTACAGATAGAGAGACTCCATTATTCAAGGAATCTTTCTAAAAATGCTTTCTTGGGTTAAGGGGTTCTCGAAAAATTTATTTCTAGTGGAATCTCCGCAATGGATATTTGGGTGGAATACAATATATATCCATTTTCCGGCATATAAAACGCACCCCATTTTAAGACACGCTTCACAGAAAAATTAACGAATCTACCGCAATTCTAAAAATTGTAACAAATAGCTGTAGAAGCTGGAATAGAATTTTATTAGAAAACAAACTTCCCGCTTGTCTGTTGTCTAAAAACCAAGTATACCAGTTCCACTCTTTGGATTATGTTCACTGTGAGTTGCTTTCTCTAAAACCTCTTCCTGACACCGCTAAGTTCTTCTCATTACCTCAGTTGGATGCGGCATGAAACACCTGTCTGCAGCCCTGTTTCCGTGTTCCTCATATGTCAACTCATTCATGAGCTGTACAGAGGTTGATACGTTGCGAGAGTGTGTTTCAATGTTGTAGTCTGTTAGTGCTTTTACAATCTCAAGAATTCCATATACATTAGCGCACAGCATCTTTATGCATGATTCCTATGTAACAACAAACTCTTGTACAGAAGTGAGACAGATTGCAAGTTATTATAATGCCAGCACACAAAATCATGCATGATTCCATTGCGACAACAAACCCTTGTAGAGAAGTGAGACCGATTCCCTAATGTTATAATCCCAGCACACAAAATCTTCATGTATGATTCCCATGTGGCAACAAATTCTTCCAGAGAAGTGAGATACATTCCTTGATCTTATAATACCAGCACAAAGAATCCGCATGTATGATTCCTATATGTCAACAAACTCTTGTAGAGAAGTGTGACAGATTCCCTGCTGTTATAATGCCAAAACACAGAATCTTCATGTATGATTCCTATGTGACAACACTCTTGTAGAGAAGTGAGACAGATTGCCTGCTGTTATAATGCGAGCACACAGAATCGTCATGTATGATTCCTATGTGACAACAAACTCATGCAGAGAAGTGAGACAGATTCCCTGCTGTTATAATGCCAGCACACAGAATCTTCATGTATGATTCCTATGGGGTAACAAACTCTTGCAGAGACGTGAGACAGATTCCTTGCTGTTATATTGTCAGCACACAGAATCCTCCTGTATGATTCCTTTGTGGCAACAAACCCTTGTAGAGAAGTGAAACCGATTCCCTAATGTTATAATTCCAGCACACAAAATCTTTATGTATGATTCCAATGTGGCAACAAATTCTTCGAGAGAAGTGAGATGGATTCCTTCATGTTATAATACCAGCACAAAGAATCCTCATGTATGATTCATATGTAACAACAAACTCTTGTAGAGAAGTGAGGCTGTTTTCCTGCTGTTATAATGGCAGCACACAGAATCATCATGTATGATTCCTATGTGACAACAAACCCATTTAGAGAAGTGAGACAGATTCCATGCTGATATAATGCTAGCACACAGAATCTTCATGTATGATTCCCATGTGACAACATTCTCTTGTAAAGAAGTGAGGCAGATTCCCTGCTGTTATAATGACAGCACACAGAATCTTCATGTATGACTCCTATGTGACAAGAAACTCTTGTAGAGAAATGAGACAGATTCCCTGCTGTTATAATGACAGCACACAGAATCTTCATGTATGATTCCTATGTGACAACAATCTCTTGTAGAGAAGTGAGACAGATTCCCTACTGTGATAATGACAGCACACAGAATCTTTATGTATGATTCCTATGTGACATCAAAATCTTGTACAGAAGTGAGACAGATTCCCTGTTCTTATGTCATCATACAGAATCTTCATGAATGATTCCTATGGGGCAACAAACGCTTGCAGCGAAGTGAGACAGATTCCTTGCTATTATAATGCCAGCACACAGAATCTTCATGTATATTTCCTATGTGATAACGAACTCTTGTAGAGAAGTGAGACAGATTCCTTGCTGTTATAATGTCAGCACACAGAATCTTCCTGTATGATTCCTATGTGGCAAAGAACTCTTGTAGAGAAGTGAGACAGATTCCTTGTTGTTATAATATCAGCACACATAATCTTCGTGTATGATTCCCATTGGGCAACGAACTCTTGTAGAGGAGTGAGACAGATTCCCTGCTGTTCGTGCACGTCATAGGGAAACAGTTCGTAATCTTGTGAACCGAATTTGGGAAAGGAGAGCTATTCTTTAAAAGAAACCAAAATTAAATCACAGTGTTATTACAAAGGGAAAACTGGATGGCATTGGAGAAAAGCCTTAACAAAGTCCGGAGAAATAAAAAGTATATGGGATTTCAAAACTATCGATTTGGTTTCTTCTATCTCTGTTGTACGTTCAACCAAATTTGTATTGAAACTATCTCTGCAAAGGTTTATCTCAATTAAAATGAAGTAGATAAACAGATAAGCCATATCAATAAAGGACATTATGTAGAGAAACGATGCGAATGTAAGTCATAAGATTTTTCTCCTCCCATTCTGCTGTTTGTAACAGAGGTTTGATGGCATCCGCTTTATCCTGATATATTAATGAAAGCAATAAGTTAATCCACCTCCTCTTCTTGGAGAAGCCTGGCTACAAAGAAATTGACGTGACACAATTGCAGCATTGTTGTGAGTTAAGCGTGGTACATTGGAAATGTAATATACTATTATGCGGTCCAAATCTCTTGACGTTTGACGCTTGTGCACTAATACGGCACTATCAAATGGCTTAGCATGGCTTCCTTCGGAAGGGAAGTAAAGCTGGTGGTCCCGTGTCGTAGATTTACGGCGGGCAAAAGAACCTCTAGTCTGAACCCAATCTAGAGGGTACGCTAAGGACCACAGCAGTTAAAGGACGCCCATAAATAAACTAAATTTCTATTTAGTAGCAAATAACAGCAGCGCGGCGTTGCCTCATACGAACAGTACAACTTGCCGCTGGCAAAACCCTAATTGCAATATCATCTGCGGCGGATGCGTATTTCATACGAGTACTTCAGAAAAACAAGTAGCTATGGTAAAAGGCGACGTTTTCGTCAAGGAACAAAAAAAAAGAATCATATTTTTACACCAAATGGTTCGCCATTAATTTACAGTTATCTTTCGTAATATTTAAATGGAGACTTTTAGTTATAGTTATACTTGTAATAGTAATAAATCAATTGTTGTCGTAGTAAATTAATATATTGTTATGTCATATACACAATTATCACTTAATAAATTGCAATTATTTATGTCCTAAATAAATTTAAAAATAATTATTCCACGGGGTTTTCTAATACAGCTGTAAACTCGTCATGAAAATCCTTTCAAAGCGCTGTGACGCAAAAGTTCAATTAAATTGAGCTTTATTTATGGATGCTCTTTAACTACTATGGTCCATAGCGTCCCATTCTATATTGGGCGTGAAAGACTGGTAATTTTGCTCGGAGGCCTCTTTATCAGGCTTGAGGTTCTTTACGTGCTGTAAATCTACGGCACGGGATCACCGAAAGGAAGCCATGCTAAGGATGTTTACGCCCGAAAAGTCCATCGCCCTCCGCCAGGTTCGAACCCGCGACCTCAGGAACTAGAGGCTAGCATGGTACCACTAGACCACAGAGGACGACTCCCTCTCGCGCAGCTCTACAAAACCACACATGGCATTTTTTAATAAACAACGTCATATATGGTTCTGTTTCACAGAATAATACCAGTGGAAAACCAACGATTAAGTGCATTTTAATGGTTATTGTGCTACTTCTGCATAATGTCGAGTCCTAGAACCACGCACGTATCCGTTACATAGAAGAGCGTGTTGGCTTTTTACAACATTCAACACCTCATTACTTGGAATGCACTGCCCAAAAAAATAAATAAATAAATAAAATAAAATAAAACAAATTAAAAAAGTAAAGAATAAGCCAACTGAGAACTTTAGGCATAGAATCAGTAATCGTCATCACATTCTCGAGATGCAGCAACAATGAAATTCATTGCACCATTGACGCGATAGCTCAAGGCTAAAGCGTTGTCAAAGCAAAAATATTGCTGCTGTACCTTTTAACAGCGCGCTTGCTGGAAGCTTAAACGATTCATTTGTGAATTCAACTGCGGTGTACAAAGTTCTTACAGTGATAGGCTTTGTCTTAGCGTTTGTAAAGTTAGCCTTTTCATGAAAATGTCACTTAGTAAGCGCAGTAGCACCAGTGGACATAGCAGTAAGGTTAGGGCTGTTGTCTTCAGTGTGTATAATTTGTTTAAAAATTATGCCAATGAAGAAAACCGCAAAAATCTTAAGTTCACGAAATGTCAATGACTTCGGCTGAGGCGTGCTCATTAAGACACATGTGACATCTGAATAACAAAGGAAGCATAGAAAGGTATGGTTTTTATTTTGCTATTTGTGTATTACATTCCATTATTGTTCCTCTTCTTTTTTTCTTGCGCTGGCGTTTATAACAAGCGCGTACCGTTGTGACGAAGTGAAGTGAAGTGAAGTCTGGCAGTCGCGCGGTCACTACGTATGGGTGGTCACGAAACGTCAAGAGATTTGGGCCGGACAGTAGCTAAACCGTTGCGCCACGTTGCACGGTCAACTCTATAAACCCTAATGACGATTCAATTTATTTCATTTACCTCCCCCGTTTTTTATGCAATTAGTGCTCATTGATGTATAAGATTTTCTGGAAACAGGCATAGCCTATAAGTACCCTTTGGCAGTGGAACAATTATCGGTCAGAATGGTCCAGTAATTTCTTTTAGATATCTACAGTAGGTGAATTTTATGCCTGTGACCTTCTCGATGATCCTATAATTATTTAATGACACAAAAGAACACCGTTATTAAATAATACATAGATCCTTAACATATACAATGAAACAAAGTTGGTGAATGTGAAGATTCTGCACTCCCAGGCCACCAAGTTAACTTCTTTGGAAAAGACATACAGCCTTCTACCATCGAGAAAAATAATCTTCTCATTGTTAATTGAAATATATAGGTTCGCTGATTTGTAATGTTAGCAATGTTCTCTCTTTATAGTCATTTAACGTGCCCTGCTAGCGAACTTGATTATGACATGCAAAAGGAAATAAAGCAAAACTTTCTGACATGAAGCTCGTTAAAATATGTTGGTATTGAGGAATTCGATTCTCTTTTGTTACCTGTCTCTTCGTTGCTAAATTGCGACCATCCATACATTTGCGGCATTTGTTTTACTTTACATACCTATACATTCTCAACTAAAGTCCTTTATAACTCTAATGTGTTGGTATTGAAGTACACGGACTTTCTAAATCCTTTACTAATTCATGAAATGAAATTAAAAAGTGTTTGTCTTTCAGAACGATTTGGGCTTTTCAATAGCGAGTTATCAAAATCGATTGAGTGGTTTTTCAAATTACACACACAACCACGCAAATACAAATGTTGGTATACAGAGTTAGTGAATTATGCACAGTTTCTAGAAAGTTCTACTACGTATCAGCAGAACGAAGCTGAAGTATCAATAAAGCCACTGCTTTCAGCATTTCGTTACCTTTATGGTTATATTGCAGGCGATAATGACAACTAAATAAACACAAATCTTTACACAAATCCACAATAGAAGTCTGATGTCTTACATTCATATGACTTTCTCTACCACGTACATAATAGGTAGAGAAAGTACAAATTCCATACCGAGATTTCACCGGAAATACGTATTTCGAGGCCCCTCAATCCAAGAAAAGCAATTCTAGAAAAAACTGTGTGTGTATAGCATAACTCAGAAACAAAAAGTCGGATCAACACTGAACTTGGCGTTTAACTTCAATACCTTTCAAATATGCAACACAAGGATTTTCAAGAAAATCCCCTTACCCTAAACTACACTTTACATGGAATATTTCTCGAATTTTTTTTATTTTCTAAAAACTTACTCTAACGATTTTGATTACAATACCATACATTAAAGATATTTACATGAAAAATAAAATGTATATCTTGAATTTTATGAGAATAGCCTTGAAGTCCTCTTCATTCGGAAGGAATTTTGTTTAATTTTGTCTAACTGATAAACGTTAAGTGCTAGACCAAAATGTACTACACAAGAAATATAAATCTCTTTAAACATACCTTCAATTTATTTAAAATAACTTTTTTGTGGCATCAACCATTTCCGAGGTATACGTTATTAATAGTTCGATTATTGTTTTAGCCATTCTTTTAAAGTCCTGTCAACATGCAGTTGATTCTCGCAATTTCATGAAAACAGTACAGAAGTTTAAGGCCTCCAGTTGTTCCCTTTTTAGAAAATAAAGAATATCAAAAATATTTTTATGTAAAGCGTAATTTGGTGTGGGGTATTATGTTTAAAATTTTAGTGTCGCATCTTTGGAAGATTCTAACTTAAATCCGAATTGGTATTTATCCAAGATTTCGTTTTTAAGTTGTGCTGTTCACATACACACACGAATGTTTTTCTAAAACTGATTTTTTATTTAGGCCTCAAAATATTTATTCCCTAACCAGCCTCGGTATAGAACTTTTGGGTGGGGTAAAACATTTTCTCTTCCAACTAGATGCGTGGTATTAAAGTAAAAAGTATATTAAAATAAACACCTTTTTATTACAAAAGCAAACCGCAATTATAAAAGAATTGTGTGGGATCAAAATCAAGTCTTGGTTCTTAAGCTCGGTTGATATGAAATGACTAAGAATATGCTTTTAATTATATATTCACAATAATAAATAATTTAATACATTCGGAGATTCGAATGTGAATTATTGTAATTATGAGATCCAAATAAATCGTAATTTTCGATAGTATTGGTATGACTTAGCTGGCAAGTTCTCCTAATCGGGTTATTTAAGCGGAGATTAAAAGCCCTATGCCGTCAATATTAAGCAATATCTCTTATCCCAAAGGTTATTTAAGATAGAAGACTGCAGTAGATGCAGGCCTTCTAAGTATACAACAAGTTTCTTTCTGGAGGAAGACACGATAGCATATGTTCATTAAGGTTGATCAGATATTATTTGTTTTAAAATAAATAATCACGCTATTAACACCAAAGTAAATCCACAACACACTTAAAGTTAACTTTAACATCTTTAATAGTTTCTGGAAAAACACGGGTCATTGATTCACAGAAAAAGCCTTTCAAAGCAAAAATGGAGAGAATAAATTCGCATGTAACTGCAAGCACACAGAAGCGGTAGACCTAAGTTCATCACTTTACTCCAAAGTTATGACGCCATGCAGAATTCACAGCTCAAAATGACACAGTACCTTGCAAGCTTAAGTAAGATGAGCGTACCGCTTTGGGATGGCCATGCTCTCAAAATGACAGACACAGTACGTTGCAAGCTTAAGTAAGATGAGCGTACCGCTTTGGGATGACCATGCTCTCAAAATGACAGACACAGTACCTTGCAAGCTTAAGTAAGATGAGCGTACCGCTTTGGGATGGCCATGCTCTCAAAATGACAGACACAGTACCTTGCAAGCTTAAGTAAGATGAGCGTACCGCTTTGGGATGGCCATGCTCTCAAAATGACAGACACAGTACGTTGCAAGCTTAAGTAAGATGAGCGTACCGCTTTGGGATGGCCATGCTCTCAAAATGACAGACACAGTACCTTGCAAGCTTAAGTAAGAAGAGCAGACAGCTTTGGGATGGCCATGCTCTCAAAATGGCAGACACAGTACGTTGCAAGCTTAAGTAAGATGAGCAGAACGCTTTGGGATGGCCATGCTCTCAAAATAACACACACAGTACCTTGCAAGCTTAAGTAAGAAGAGCAGACAGCTTTGGGATGGCCATGCTCTCAAAATAACACACACACAGTACCTTGCAAGCTTAAGTAAGAAGAGCAGACAGCTTTGGGATGGCCATGCTCTCAAAATAACACACACAGTACCTTGCAAGCTTAAGTAAGAAGAGCAGACAGCTTTGGGATGGCCATGCTCTCAAAATAACACACACAGTACCTTGCAAGCTTAAGTAAGAAGAGCAGACAGCTTTGGGATGGCCATGCTCTCAAAATGACAGACACAGTACCTTGCAAGCTTAAGTAAGAAGAGCAGACAGCTTCGGGAGGGCCATGCTCTCAAAATGGCAGACACAGTACGTTGCAAGCTTAAGTAAGATGAGCGGAACGCTTTGGGATGGCCATGCTCTCAAAATGACAGACACAGTACCTTGCAAGCTTAAGTAAGATGAGTGGACCGCTTTGGAATGGCCATGCTCTCAAAATGACAGACACAGTACCTTGCAAGCTTAAGTAAGATGAGCAGACCGCTTTGGGATGGCCATGCTCTCAAAATAACACACACAGTACGTTGCAAGCTTAAGTAAGAAGAACAGACAGCTTTGGGATGGCCATGCTCTCAAAATGGCAGACACAGTACGTTGCAAGCTTAAGTAAGATGAGCGGAACGCTTTGGGATGGCCATGCTCTCAAAATGACAGACACAGTACCTTGCAAGCTTAAGTAAGATGAGTGGACCGCTTTGGGATGGCCATGCTCTCAAAATGACAGACACAGTACCTTGCAAGCTTAAGTAAGATGAGCAGACCGCTTTGGGATGACCATGCTCTCAAAATAACACACACAGTACGTTGCAAGCTTAAGTAAGAAGAACAGACAGCTTTGGGATGGCCATGCTCTCAAAATGACAGACACAGTACCTTGCAAGCTTAAGTAAGAAGAGCAGACAGCTTCGGGATGGCCATGCTCTCAAAATGGCAGACACAGTACGTTGCAAGCTTAAGTAAGATGAGCGGAACGCTTTGGGATGGCCATGCTCTCAAAATGACAGACACAGTACCTTGCAAGCTTAAGTAAGATGAGTGGACCGCTTTGGAATGGCCATGCTCTCAAAATGACAGACACAGTACCTTGCAAGCTTAAGTAAGATGAGCAGACCGCTTTGGGATGGCCATGCTCTCAAAATGACACACACAGTACTTGCAAGCTTAAGTAAGATGACGGACCGCTTTGGGATGGCCATGCTCTTTGCATGACCTCGAAAAGAAACCAACAGCAACTTAACACACATAAAAGTATATTCAACGCAATAACAAAGAATATCTCAGAAGTTGTTAACTCCACGACAAATTTTATTTGACGTAAACTGTAAGTTTTAACGGTATCTACATTTTTTTTGTGTAGTAAGATTTTGTCTATCACTTACGGTTTACCACTTATACAAAAAAAGTCATTTAGGATAATGAAGACTTCAAGGGTATTTAGACAAAAATACATTGTGTGTGACGTGAAAATATCTTCAACATATGGTATTTTAATTAAAACCGTTAGAGCTATTTGTAATAAACCTTAACGAAAAATGTTCCTGTAAAGGGTAAATTAAGGTGGGGGATGGTGAAATTAAATACTAAGTTTAGTATTTAACCGACTTTTCGTATTTGAGCTATGCTGTTCACAGACACACACACGGTGTTTTATAAAAATACTTTTTTTTTGTATTCAGGGAGTACTTCCAGTGAAATCTCCAAATTGAATATTTGAATGGAATACAATACTTTTTACTTCAGGCAAGCAGTTGAAAAAGCATATTTTTAAAGTAAAATATTATGCCAAAAATAAAAAATTAACAAAAAACTAAAATGACAATTTATTTGACAATTTCGTCTATTTGAGGAGCTTACAAAAACAGCCCTTGCTAATATTTGACAAAAACGAGTTAGGCTTACCATCGCGTGAAGGTGCATTTTTGCTATAATCTGAAATATGTTTAGACTCCAATAACTGTTCATATCAGGAGCAACAGCCACCAGAAAATCAACCAGTTTTACAAAACAGCCCTTGTCATTAGGATTTCCAGCAAAAGTCACCTTTGTCAGCTGCCACGGCTTGTTCTTGTTATACATATTTTAACACGGAATTAATTAGGCACATTTTGCATTATATAGATTGACAGCATTGTATTTAAATAAATCATGAAGGTACACACTGCAACAATCAATAAGCACTCCATTGTAGTTTCTTGTACATCATAACTGATCACGATTTGTCAAATGACATGGCTACAATGTTTATTTATCATGAAGGAGTCGCAAATAACGGACAAAAAAGTCATATCCTTACTGTTTGATCGCTTAAAAGGAAGAAATTTTCTAAAAACTGAGTTAATGATATCAGACGGCTGCCCAGGACATTTACTTTCTGTACATGTTAGTACACTCATTCCAGATGTTCAAATGAGCTACGCACTTGTTCCATATTGTCAAGGTCACGCACTTTTACCAATCAATCAAGACTTTTTAAACGAGGCGTCCTGTGAAAACTGCAGATGAGTGGGATCATATTATAGCAAGCTGCAGAATTCGCTCAACACCTTTTGAAGTGAAAAGAGACCATACAACAGATTTTCTCAACATCAAGGTTCTACAGAACCCTACTTTGCTCAGTGTTCTAGATGTCATCTCAAGCTAAAGGAACTGAGAATGTATAGGATTGGCAGGGACAGCCCACATTTAAGGAGTAAGGCACAGTTGTTCAGAGCCATGGAGATCAGTGAATATACGTAGCAAGGTGCCAACACCTAAGAACCATCGTTTTCCCCCTTTATAATGAAACTTTGAAGATCAAACACTCAAAACCTTAGGTCCTGAAGGAACTGCATGGACTACTTTCTTCAGAAAGCCGTCAGTTGCTTGAAAATCTTCAACTGATTCACGAGGGGAAACTTCCAGTACAAGTCTACTGCAGACAGTGGAGATGAGCACTTGTAATGTGTGTGGCTTCCATGTTAATTTAGTAATTCTAATTGCATCAAAATGCAAAAATATTTCTTTGCATTATTTTGGTCAAAATAGTACACATTACACACTACCACCTTAAACAATTTTTATACCGGTTATATGTTCATTAAATGTAGGATTCTAGTATTTCAAGAAACAATCTATAGTCGCTTAATTTACATTTCATATTTTACATGTGCTGAGAGTTGTTTCTTTGTTCTCCTGAAAATTCCCAACTTTTAACAAGGTATTCATTTGTTTTTCCTAAATTAAACTAAAGCTATATAAAAACGCACAAGGGAGGCTGCTCCAGTGTAACCAGATGTATAATGGGGTGTGTTGAGTAATGGAGGTCAAGAAGAGCGTACAGCCGGAAGCCAGTATGGGGGTGGGGCAGTTCGCTCTAAGCCTAAATCTATAGTTTAGTACAATATTATAAACATTAGCAAGCTCTCTGTAGCAATATGCATAATCTTAACTTTAAAACTACGTCAGTTAAGCATCAATTGCGTTACAAAACAATTTCTGGCTGAACAGTTGAGAGAAACAAGTGTGTGCTGGCATTACACAAAATTTTTTGATAAATGTACAATTATTTGTTTTCATTTTTGAAGATTATAAACAAATGTAGTTTTCACATAGGAAGATGCTTAACATGTCTCAGAATGAATCGAGATTTCCTTTCATTGTGTTAACGCATGCGTAATGACATGCCCTTTACACTGCGTAGGACGTAGAGTCGATATAAGGATATTATAATGAAATATATCGTTTTCATATAATTTGTGGATCAGTAATGCGACTTTTTCCTCTCAAGTGTAGTTCATAATTGAAGCAACTATTATATAAACTACAGAGTTGTAAAATGGATTAAGTTTCAGAATTTTTAATTCCTTTTTAGCAGTTTGTAATCGAGCAGAACAAATACAAAGATATAACGACTGGCTATACTAGTCTTACCTGTGGGTTTACAGTTGTGTGCTATTAGGCGCAGATATACTTGCTGGCTAATCCTGGGTCTGTAGACGCTGTCAAATCACTCGACGCTTACGACGATATCCATAGCTTGCATTTCATTACTTCGCGCACTTGTCCTTTACGATATTGTCCTCCGGGTTCTCCTGCAACTCGAAGTAGCTGCAACCCGCCTCTTACAAGATGGCGACCGGTCCAGTTCCGCTGCAAAATCGATACAAAAGCTCGCATGAGCAAAGAAGAAAGCATGCGCATGTTCGATGGTGCTGCCACTGAGGTGGTGGACTGACCAACCTACCCAGTTTTCGTTCTCTCCCAACCCCATCTCCCTTGAAGGGGGGAATGCAATCAAATTTTAGGTTAAATCACTCGCGTCTGTATGTAATTTAATTTCCAGATGAAGCAGAATAACATTTTCGCTAGCAAACCAAAAGTTGCTGTTACTACTGCACTCTTTCCAAATACACACGTGCCTAGTCGGTAGAGGAGGAATTGCTCTTCATCAAAAGATTCCATTTCACCGGAAATACATGTTCAAAGTAACTTCATTTACACCACTACTACTAACGGATACCTATAATAAGAACAATAATGATGGGACGACACACTATTTCTTGATGCTCACTTTATAAAAACCTATAAAGGCGATAGCTTGTTCACTGAATTATGTTCTTATCAGTAGTTTTCTGTGTATAGACACATGTAACCAATGTTGTATTGTATGCTAATTCCGAAATTGTTCCCGTTTGACATTCTCCAATTGCCTGCGTTTGTTTATTTTGATAATGCCACACGTTATATGTTCCCTATTATTAGTTAATAATAACAATAATAATAATAATAATAATAATTTCTATACTTCTGCTATATTTTATGCTGAAAACTTTGTTTTAAAAGATTCCCTATCTAAAGAAAAACAAATACTATCAATACTTCTTTATTCTGCAATCTTGAAAATATAAACTAATATATATTTTACATGAAACTCACATAACTAAAAATAATATTGTGTGTGTGTTACACCATTTTATCACTACTCACAACTACCAATAACATGTATTTTTTCATCCACAATAAGAAATTAGCAAAATAACACTCGGAAACATAGTATGTTTGTGGGTTAAGCCTCTTTACTACTATCCTCATACATTATCATATGCGTGTTTAATACAAAGGCATATTATACACAATTAAAGATTTGGAGATAAAAATCAAGGAAGTATTACATGAAATGTAGAGGTACCTATAAAGTAAACAAAAATGTTTGTTTAAGAACACGAGCATTCTTCAGAGAACAAGTATTTCCATGCGCCCTGTATTATCTTACGTCATAACTGAGTCACAAAGCCAGGCTACAGCAGAAACGTGATTTAGTGCAACAGTTAAATCAGCTTCATTCACAACTGAGTTATGTTAGACTGGAATGTTGCTCCATTCAGCCACAGGAAACACAGTCAAGGTCTATCAAGAACTGTAGTCCAGCGACACGTGCAAGGTAACAACCAGAAGTCTCGACTCCTTACATTTCTCTAGCACAAAGTTAAACGCAACAACTTTCAATACTGCAAAACTTAAAAATGTAAAAGTATCAGGTTTATCTCAAACTATTAGATATACTTCGATACCACCGAGTATCGAGGTTCTATCTCTAAAAGTAACGTACAGCACTTAAATTTATAGAATAATCCATCTAGTCAATCAACACGCGAGTTGGTGCACCCTGGCACCCAAAAGACAAACACTGTGGCTGTGGGTCCTGCTTAAATGCAGTAACTATTATTATTATTGTTTAACTTTGTTCTTTGCATGGCCTACTAAATTTCATCAGCCACTTGCCTCTTACTTTGCCTAAAAAGGTTCTTTTTTTCATTATGTTTTTCCTTGATTTTACATTCTTCTTTTTCCCTATAATTTCTTTGGTACATTCCCTTTTATCTAATTTGTCCTTAAGCATCTTGGTTTCTTCACATTCCAAAATGATGTGTAAATCATCCTTTTAGTTACACCATGGGCATGCATGTCCCCTTATTCTTAGACCTAGATTCCCTGTTGTAGCCCATGCAAAGCCCACTCTTGTTTCTTTGTCACACATTTCAATGTAACGTTCCCTGCTCGAATCCCCTTTTATTCCTGCATGTATACCCAAGGAAGTTTTCAAATTGAAACGTATAAATATTCCTTGCCTTTCGATATCCTCAATTCTTAATCTAGTTTCAGAAACCGTTTTCAAATGATTCCCTAGCTAACCAAAGTTTTAGACTCCCTGAATTTAAAAACAATTAGAAAACGTCCCGTGTGTATGTGTCTGTGAGCAACAAAGCTTGATAATTTAATTTAGCGTGCTCCAATGATCGCACACTGTGTAAGGCCTTAGCTCACAGAAGGTATGTTACTTTTGGGAAAATGTGAAGATCAGTATCTGTAACGAGACAGTTTTCCTTCGGAAAGGATACACGCATAACGAATTGGAAAGCAAGTGTTTCGGGAGCAAATGATCTTCCAGAGATGCAACACGGGCATATTCAAGACAACACCACCACACCAAGCTACCCTTTACATATACAGGTACGATTTTTCCCCCTAAAATGGATCTAACTACTTGGATTAAAATGCCATATATTTAGCATGTTTACACGACTAACCTGTTAATTTGGATGGAATTCTGTACAAGCTATAAGCAGAATCTCACCCCACAAAAATGTACATCTGTTTAAATCACACAATTTATTTGAAATAATTTTTTCTGGCATCAACCATTGTTATGATTTTGAGTTTGTTCAATACTACTGTTTTTTGAAGTGCCTCCAGCATTCAGTTGTTTCTCGTAATGTCATGGAATTTCAAGGCCAGCAACTGACTGTCGCTCTTGTTCCTACGTAAACGCGTACTGAAGTGTTAAAAGCTGAGTAACTCTGTGGAAACGAGTGAGATGGCTCCGCGGAAACGCATTGTGAGGCCCCGGGTTGGATTCCCGCCGGGCCAGCCTCTCTGACCATGTGCTTTTTCGTGATTTCGGTAGGCAAATGCTGGGGTGCTTCCTCTTTTAATACGATTTCCTGTTCCCATCATTTCCTCTCATCCGTTTCAGATTGTATCACCACGAGAAGGTGGTCGGTGTGCTGTGATTGGGCGGTGGATATGCGCTTTAGAAAGGTTTCTCCTAGTGTTGGTTGGACTGCTGACGGACCTGATTTCTGGGGGCCTCCCTGGACCTTAGGGGCAGATGCTCACTGACATCACTCATGAAAAGTAACATCCAAAGATGTGCCATATTCGCAACTACCATACACTTACCACTTACCACTTGAAAAAAGTGTGAGTATTTGAAAATTTAAATAAATAACAAAGAATATCTAGGAAGTGGTTAACACCACAAATATTTTTATTTCACAAAAGTTGTGTTCTTTAACGAGATCTACATTTTTTTGTGTAGTAAGATATTGTCCGACTCTTATGGTTAATCGGTTATACAAAAGTCGTTTAGAATGAAGAGAACTTCGCTCTATTCCCAGACAATTCAAAATATACCTTAATTTGTCATTTAAATATCTTAAATATATGCCACTTTAATCCAAATTATTAGTAATTTTTGAGAAAACAAAAAAATATCTGTGCGGGTCGAGGTGCTAGGTGTCCCCTCCGTAGCGTAATCCTAATTCTTGGTATTTATCGTTTTTGAGTTATGATGTTCATAGACACGCGTACGCACACTCAGACACTGACTAGATCTTTTCTGTTGATTCAAGTACTCTCAAAACGTGTATTTCCGGTAAAATCTTGATATCGAATTTTTGGGTGGAATGCAATATCTTCTCTACCTACTAGGTACGTGGCAGAGAATGTAATTACAAAGTAATAATAAGAAGGACACTTTGTCCTTGCGTGGACGTGATTTAGGTTTGTGATTACTTGCCTATATTGAGGTCCTAGTTTCAAGGGTGCTGCACTGTGAAAGGAAAACGCAACCTGTTTGTGGTGCGTCGGAAAATGAGCTGTTGATTGACTACTTTTATCTTCTAGTAAAGACAGGTACTCTGTACTCCAATGTCAGTGAATCTCGCGGCGAACTGGGACAAAGTGCCATCCCTAGTAACAACCAACAATGATGAATATTATTTATGTATTAAAGATAGGGAGTGATACTGTGTGTTTCTCAACGGAAATGCAATTTAGAATGTCTGGTGTTATATTCATTAATGGATGTAGTGCAAAGTTATTTCAAAATGTTTACAATTCATGTACAGTTACAGCACTTCATCTTCCAATCTTCGTTATATAGCGGAGATGTCCTCTCTGCTTTGAGATATTGATAACATTGTCTCTCCTCTGATTTCTCGGGCGTGGTTATGATAGAGAATTGATAACATAAATTTAATTAATTTTCCATATAACTTTATTTACGTTTCATTAATATAAAATTGCTAGTTGCCTTACCCCACGTTGCCTTTTAAGCTTAAAAGACGAATTATTTAATTTCGTTTACCTGCTCGCCGTTCTTTCTGAAATAATTGTGCAATGCTTTTTACGGTTAAACGTCCTCTTTACTGCCTATAATTGCAATTTCGGACAGCCCCGGCTATTCCTAATAACGGATGAAAAATCCCCTGATATTCACGCAAAGGATGTAAAACATCGGCAGAACGTCTCACTTCCTTAACCCCACCCTGTTCTGGAACGCGCATAGCCTACAAGTACCCTTTAGCGGTGGAACAATCATCGGTCGGAATGGTTGAGTAATTTAAATAATCACAGGAGGTGAAGCTTTAAACCACTGTACGCTCTCTTTGCTTCCAAGTTATTTAATAACATAGTTATCACATAATACAGAAAACCTTAACATACACAGCGAAATAGTTGTTTAGTTTCAGTTGTAATTGAAATTCAGTTGTAATTGCGGAATACAGCAATTAACCCAACGATAACTTTCTAAATTATTTTTAGTATTTTAGTAATTTATGAATTGAAGTTAGATGTTTTATGGTCCCATGACCGTCAGAAAGATTAGGGCTTCTCAATGGTTGAGTGGTTTTTGAGATTACCCCACATACATACAAAATTTCACTGTGTATAATATTGGTGTAGATTATTTTAACCAGAGCGAACGTAGTGTTTCCGAATAATTTTATCCCTTTCCGCCGTAATTTACTTCACTGGCCTACGATCTTATCCCTTGCCTGTTTCCCTTCCTTAATCCTCTCCAGGAGTTCCTGGTCCTTAACAGGCCTCAGCTTACTGGCTGTACTGTCTCCTAACCAGCAATAACATAAACAGTCTACGTTTGCACATACTACTCGTGTTATATTTTTACTTTTTCTACCACGTACATAGGTAGAGGTGGTATTGCATTCCACCCAAAAATTCGATACCGAGTTTTCACCGGAAATACATGTTTTGAGGCACCTTGAACCCAAGCATTTTTAGGAAAAGATCCGTGTGCGCGTGTGTGTATGTATTGTGTGCGTGATGTGAGTGTGTGCGTGTGTCTGCGAACAGCATAGCTCAAAAACGAAAAGTCGGATATATACCAAACTTAGTATTTAGGTTCAGTACCTTCCAAATATGCGATGCAAAGATTTTAAAGAAAAATTCTCATCCCAAACTACCCTTTACATGGAACATTTTTCGAAATTTTTGATCTTCTAAAAGGTGGCCCTAACGATTCTGATTAAAGTACCATATATTAGCCATATTTACATAACAAATAAGATGTACCTATATTTTGGATTTTCTGCGAATAGCCTGTGAAGTCCACTTCAATGGGAATAAATGTTGTATAATCTTGTATAACTGGTAAGCGTTAAGCGTTGTCATGGAAATAGTATGGAATTTTAAGACCAGCATATAGCGTCCAGCTGTTAAACATTTGACTATCGGTGTTCACTTTGTATCTATAACGGAATGTGTAATGTAGCTATTTCTGCAAAGGATTATCTGGATTAAAATGAAGCAGTTAAGAAAATTAACTTTCGTAAGAATTATTTGTATACCCACCATTAAGCGATAGAAGGTATGTCATGTGAATGCAACACACCAGAAATTATTTTGCTGTTGCAAACAATTTAGAGTCTCTCACGCTGAAAAAGAATACAAAGGTACCTTCAGTTGCAGGTTTTTTTAAGAACGAATAGCAAAATTTAACAGTTTTTCGTATTCAGCAAATCTATACATGGAATCACTTCCCACAAAAATAAATAATATAGAGACAGGTGGTAATGTTAATGGAACAATTTAATTGGTAGTATTAAATAAAAAATAAAATATAACATAACGAAAAATACAAAGCCAAGGAAAAGTTCCAATGTAACACATTCGCACGAACCACAGATTCACATACATATAGGTATCCATGATATTCATATAAAAAGCGATTCTTCTATCCAGGAGTACTGCATTCCATAAAAAATCCATATAAGGTCTTAACCAGAAGTACACCTTTTGAGGTCCCCGGAAAAAAAAGTTTTAGAAAAGGATCCATATATATCTGTGAATGTAAACAGCATAACTCAAAAACGAAATGTTTGCCTTTAAGTTCACTATCTGCCTAGGAAGCGAGAGGGATGGCTCAGGCGGTAACGTCTGTGGTCCGTACTCGGGAGATCCCGGCTTCGATCCCGGCGACCACCCACTCTGACCCATAGTTTTTTTCGGGGTTTTCCCGTTGTCAGGCAATTGCTGGAGTGGTTTCTATCAGCCCACGAAATTCCTGTTCCTCCATTTCTTTCCATTATAATTTCATTCATCCTTCACCCCGTTTGGTCTGTTTCAGGGTTGGAAGTGTCGGCGATAGTGTTTCGGTGCAGCGTGGCAGGGGAAAAGGACTTTCTCTGTGAACTTTCTACGTCCCTGGATCTTCGGCTGGATGCCGCTTGGGGGCGTTCCTGTCCGACTGCTGGGGTGTCTCAATCTGGAATATGTAGGGACCCTGTCATTGCTGTGTCACTACTCGTGTTTCCGGCCGCCCGGTGTCTCCCTTCCTCTCGTGGGTGCCCCACTCCTGGATTGGTGCAGAATCCCCTCCGCTTCCTAGGATGTGACACGAGAAAAACCTTTAATTCTAACTACCCTTTACGTGGAAGAATTTTAATTATCTTTAATTTTCTCAAAAATGTGTCTAACGATTTTGATTCAAATAACACATGCATGACAAATGAAGTGTATATGCTGAATTTTCTGTGAAGTCCTCTTCATTCTGAATGACTTTTGTTTAACTGGTAAGAAAAATGAGAACGTCCTTAAAGCACACAGTTTATTTAAAAAGCAAATGTTTGTGCCTTTAATCTGTTTCGAAGTATTCTTTGTTATTTCTTTTAATTTTGAAATACTCATACTTTTTCAAGTAGTAATTCGCTATTGTATTTTTTCCTCGTGGCCACGAAGAGCATGGAGTTTGAAAGCGTTTTAGAAATGTCAGTATTGCTTGATCTACTGTATCCTTGTTACACGTGTAATGAAGCAAAGGTTTATCTCAATTAGCATGAGTTGGATGGAAATATAAACTTTCGTAGAAATTGTTTGTAGAAGCTATATAAAAATAAACGATAGCTTTTGTTTTTGCTTCTCTAAAGAAAATAATGTAAGTTCTTTTAATAAACCGACGTTGGGAGTATATCATTTAAATTAATGCACAAAACTTTATTTCTTTTACCAATTATAATTATGAACCGCTAAACTCGGCGGAACAGAACATTCATGTTAAAACATGGTGGGACTAATTATCTGCTCGAGGGAAGGTGTAAAAACATAAACTGACCAGTAAGGCGCAGTTCAGAGAGGAGAAACGTTAATAAAGCTCGGCCTTCTCGCATTTTGTACAAGGAACTGCACCGTCAATTATTTAATTCCACTTTTTGCAACCGTGGATATTAATTGTAAGGGGCTAGAAGGCGCTGAACCCACCTCGGTGGTGTGCAGGTAGCAATGTCGGTTAGGGTACATTACCCGGATACGGTTTTTCCATGGTTTTCCCCTATCGTGAAAATATGAATATCGATTAACTTTAAGCCCTAAGGACCCCTCATCGTCCGACATGACCAACCAGTTAAAGGACGCAACACAAAAAGAAAATGGGTGCGTGCTGGTGTATTAACACAATTGAATAATTCAAAGGTTACGGCGTACTTTTTATTTAAGTGTACCTATATATATATATACAATTTCTAAAACCTACAATTTCAGTTCAATTGATTTGAAATTTTAGTATGTAAATTTTAGGAACATACATTTTCCCTCGTGTTTCTATTGGAGTTCTGAAGTCTTCGAGCAGATCTTTAAATGTATTATTACCAAATATTAGAAAATCAGCTCAGAATTATTTAGTTTGGACGCAGCATCTACTGAACGATAAGAAATATTGTTCCTGAGACAGCACTAAAGGATGTCGCTTTCATATTTAGCAATGTGGTGGCGTCAATATCTGTAAAACAATACGGACCAATACCTCAGACATAGGACACTGCTTACATATGTGACGAGTAATGCGAGGTTTCACCGGAGAGTTTGACTCAACTTGCTGGCGAATCACTTCAATCACGTCTGAGTAGTTATTTCTTGGAAATGGGTTATGTTCTAAACATTATACTTGACAAAACACATATCAAGCTCAGAAGTCCACAAGCAAACCAGATGAAAACAAGAATAACTTGTTAAGGTTGGCACTCCATTACAGTCGTAGAGGTTCCTACTAGCGTAAAAGTAAGTTACATACTCATATTTAATATGTAACACATCGTTTCAGGCAGTTCTAAGTCTGAAATATGGGGACGAAAATATTGTTGGCAATCACGGCGGTATTCGCGGACCGCACTTACAGCCTCCTGATGACTTCCCCCTCCCTTCACTTTATTTCCTAGAACCTTTGTAACAAGTTATTTAAAATGATGATGATAACACTAGTCTGCATGATATCGGATGACTGAAAACTAATAAGTGATTCTGACTCACTTTTTTATGCTGATTTCAGAATCGCTTTCAGTTTTTTTCTATCACGTACATTGTTTTCACAATTTCACTTCAAAAATATAGAGTTGAGCCAGTAGATGATGAGTATTGTTGAAGGGAAATTTATCACTTCTTGGAGGGGAATTTCTCAATACAGACTTGTAAGTCTTTAGGCTGTTACACCTGTAGACGCTTGTTGCTATTTGTAATTTAAGCATTGTTGTTAATATCAGAGGCTTGCATTACCAGTGCTATATCGTGATTGAAGCTATAAATACATTATGTCTACACGCAAGTGTGTGAACAATCCAAATGTTTTCTGCTACATTTGTGGAACTTATACAGTGCTGCAGCAGAGAAGTGATATAACAGACTCTGTGAAAAAGGTGTACCATGCTTATTTTGAAATGAAACTTGGTGACCAAGACAAGGCCTGGGCTCCAAAGACCGTTTGCCGCTATTGTGTTGAGAGGTTAAGATTCTGGAAAAAAGGAAAGAAATCATGCATGCCATTTGCAATTCCTATGGTGTGGAGGGAGCCTAACGACCACCTTAAAGACTATTATTTCTGTTTAGTTAATGCTCAGGGGTGCAATTCGAAAAATAAGAAACACATTGTGTATCCAAGTATTCCTTCAGCCATCAGGCCAGTTCCACACGGAGAAGATCTGCCTGCTCCTCTTCCTCCAGCTGTTTTAGAGAACTTGAAAGAAGATGGTGTTGAAAGTGAACCTCATGCAATCACCGAAGACGATTCTGATGATGTCTACCGCCCTGAATACGACGTGACTCCACAACTGTTCTCTCAGAGTGAACTAAATGATCTAGTACGTGATTTGAATTTGTCTAAGGAATCTGCAGAGTTACTGGGCTCCCGTCTTAAAAATAAGAATCTTCTGGAATCAGGAACACATTACTCATGGTACACACACAGAGAAAAAGAGCTAGTTCCTTTTTTCTCACAGATCGAGTCCTTGGTTTACTGCAATAACATAAACGAGTTAATGCACTTTTATGACATTGAACATGATCCTACTCAGTGGAGAGCTTTATAGATTCATCAAAGATGAGTCTGAAAGACGTGTTACTGCATAATGGGAATGTGTATGGGTCCATACCTGTCGCACATTCAGTTCAAATGAAAGAGACAGTTGAATACATGAAGATACTTTTAACAAGTATCCAATACGAGGAACACAAATGGCGTATCTGCGGTGATTTAAAAGTTATTGCAATACTATTAGGACAAAAAGCTGGTTTCACAGAAATTCCTTGTTTTCTGTGCGAATGGGTCAGTAGGGAAAAGCAAAGTCATTTGAGTGTGAAAGTATGGCCACAGCGGAGAAACTTGTTGCCTGGAACTAAAAACATCCTGCACGAGCCGCTTGTAGAGAGACAAAGATATTGCTTCCGCCACTACACATAAAATTGGGCTTGATGAAGCAATTTTTAAGGGCTCTACCACAGGAGGGACCCTGCTTCAAGTACCTTTCTAAGAAATTTTCCTTCATTACACAAGACAAATTAAAGGTTGGAGTTTTTGTTGGTCCTCAAATAAAGAAATTGATGAAGGATGAAGATTTTGAGAAGACAATGAATGAGAGAGAAATAGAAGCAAGGACCGCCTTCCGATTCAGTTACTGAAAACTTCTTAGGCAATAACAAAGATCCTAATTACAAGGCCATTGTCGAAACAATGTTGGAAAATTTCAAGAAGATGGGTTGTAACACGAGTGTAAACGTGCATTTTCTGCATTCACATATCGACTACTTTCCAGAAAATATGGGGCATTATAGTGAAGAGTAGGGTGAACGTTTTCACCAAGACATTAAGGAAATGGAGAGGAGGTTCCAGGGGAGATGGAATGAAACTATGATGGCCGACTACTGTTGGATGTTGAGGAGGGACAGTCACCTTCAAGGATCTGCAAGGAAGTCAAAGAAGAGAAAGTTTGAAAAGAATTAAGTGAAACACTTTGGCTTCTTGTTTTGTTAAAATGTAGTCATGAAATAAATTAGGGGAGTTCTTGAGAGTATTCTTAGAATGTTTCTTGAATAAAAACGTACCTTCTGTGAAATGGTATTTGAATACTTTTCTACGCTCATTAGTAAAATTGTCAAAACATTACTTCTTATTTTGTGTAAAAACCTGACGTGATAGAACAAACGGAAGTTATTTCTGGAATCAGCATAAACGCTTGATTCAAGAACACCTACTTTTACGAAACAATCTGACAAAAAGTTTGAAAATGCAGACTAGTGTAATAGGTCTTGATTAAGAAACATGCTGTTTCCAGCAACAACAGTTTTAACGGTTTTGACAACTGTTGCCTAACGGCAGAACGACAGTAATTCCTCCTAGTACTGAAGGTTAGATAAACACATTTTGCAGTAGGCCTATATAGCCAAATGTGTTGAGCATGGCCCGCTCCTGGCAGTTCCATCGGTCTGTGTAATCACTACTCTGCTACCCGAAATTTAATTGCACAGCTTTTCTGATTACACAGAACGATAGCTAAAACACCGCAGCCATGTTACATGTTCAAGCTTCCTTCTAAAAGAGAAAATAAAGTGCGCATCAGTAGCAGAGAACCAAGTTGATAAAAACTCTAGTGAAATAAAATTGTTTTAAATTGCTTTACAAGCAAAAGTGCTTCAAGATTTAAACCTCAAATTATGTTGTCAACTCTTCTTAAAAGACAGTATTTTAAAAAGCAATAAAGTATTAGAGTTTAGTATCTAACTTATGTTTTTTTAAATGATTCTGTGAGTTTGTGGTTTCGCATGATCGTGTGTTTTTACGTGTTTCCGATGATGTTTACACAGAAGTAAATTTAGAACTCCACCACATGAATACCTTTCCAAGGAAAACCATGTCTACCAACATAAATTTTGTGGCTCTAATGACATAGAATATACACAAGGGCGGGAAGTACAATGCACTTAAAGTTTTAATTTACATAGTTTTAATAATCAGTAATTAAATATCAATGAACGTTTCATTCCACATTCTACATTTTTCAGAAATGAATGACGCGCACCCAGTTTTCCATGTCTCTTTAACATCTTCATAGTCCACGTCTCTTACTTCAAATTCTTCTTGAGGTACTGAATCCTGAATCCCTATTATCGTGCAAACAACCCGATTTGAGCCACGTCATCAACCATCAAACAACCGACTCAAAGCATGCTAAATTATAGTATCATTGTTGAATTGGCAGCACTGTGCTACCAAGGTGACGAGGGGTAAGTTCGTCGTAACAGAATCTAGAAACAGACAACATTCGTAGGAGCGTTACCTTTGACCATTGTTATAGGTGTGAACATTTTGGAGGTCCCGGATTCATTCCCGTCAACCGTCCAATCTCACCTTGGGTTTTTGTGATTTTCCCTGGTTGATAGGCGAATGCTGGGATGGTTTCTCGTCTAGTACGACTTCCTTTGCATCATTTTCCTTTCATTGCGTTTCCTTCTCATGTTTCAAGGTTTTCGTGGCGTATGGCAATGTCGGACAGATGACACGGATGTTTGCTTAAAGGACACTGAAGGGCTGCTTGGTTGAATGGGTCCTTCATCACTCTCGCTGGGCAACTTCAGTAGAGGGACGAGTCTTCGAAACCAGAACTGTTAGGCAGTTCCACACGTGTTTGTGGCCGCAATAGATTTGCCATAGTGTCCACCTCCATCGTATACCCTAAACACTGAAATGCATTGCCAATTTCTGAATATAAATGCTCGTATTTTAAGTTAATTGCAATAAAAAGCAATTGTTGGCAGCAACACCAGTGAGTTCTGGCACGATTCATATTTTAAAAATGACCTAATCGTATCCTGCTGAGAATGAGGGGTCTTCCCTTAATTGTTTAGTATGAGCCGTAAGTAAAGAGACAACCAGCTTATCATACAAACAAGTGGAACATTGTACTTCCGTTCGTCGCTGAGGGCGAAAACGTCGTGAGTTCTTGGACTGATGCATAGAGCAATCGAAGATAACGGCATGTTCTAGAACTACTGTGGTATATTCCTCATCCATGTGTTATGGTGGTTTCAAATTGGCCAAGATACACTACTGACGAATCAAGACCAGTGTTACAGAGAACGGATGTGGCTTTGGTATACGCCAGAGCTAAATACGAGTGGTGTTCTCAAAGTTCTCTGTCTGACTCACAGATGTCGTGAAGGTGGCCGAATTACTATGATAATAGCACTCACTATTCCATTAACCAATGACAGTATAGTATGCTATATAGGTAGGCAATCACAGCTGTACTACACTGACAGTAAACACCTTCGATTGCTAATTGATAACACTGGGGAACAGTGATTTTGATGCCTTACAATTCTGACCTATTTCTGATTATATTTGGGTCACTAATTCCAAAAATGCTCTCAGTTTTGTCCTATCAGCTCTAGTTTTTAAGATACAGCTTATTCACATTATACACCAAATTAATCTTACCGGTCCACATATGCAACTATATTACTTGCACACAATTAAATAAAGAATACATTTGGGTGGATCAATCACATTCTTTTTCATGAAGCAACTTTCTATCAACTACCATAATTTATTTATACACTAGTGGCATTAGGTTCATTTATTTTCTTCTATAAGGTCGCTGAATTCTCGTTTATGTTATTTCCTCCTTGTTTCTGTCAACCAAAGGTTCTGTGATATTTCTTTTCTCCAACGATCGTGCTTTCTCTAAGAGGCCACTGTCTTGTCACCCAATGTTGATCTTTAGCTCTTAGAGTTCCATAGGCATATAAAGCATGGATATTTGATGTACCCACCTTGTTGTCCTAGAAGAAAGTTCATCATCTTTATGTCCACATAGATAAATCTGTGATCACGGTATGAGATATTCTCTAGAACTGTAGCTATTGTAACTTGATTTTCATGCATAGTAATTGAGTGACCAATTGGTATTGGCCTGTATTTGTTCCCATTATGCAAAAGAACACATTTTAAGCTGCGTTTGGAGCTATCAATAAATAACTGCCACTCTGTTGGTGTGTATTTTCTTATGCCCGGTTTCATTAACAGTCCTTCAACATTGATGCAAAAAACAAATTGGTTTTCTGTTGTGAAGAACGGCAGGAAATCTTGCTCTCTTTTCGATAGATTGTCACTTTTGTTCCCGGTAACAGACATTGTTTCTCTGCCAGCCTAGAAGCCAACAATTCTGACGACTCTTTTGGAAGACTAAGATCTCTAATGAGGCTATTCAATTCTACTTGATTAAAACCAGACACAACTGATGAAGGTCCTGCGAAATCAGTCATTTTGCTCAGCATAGCTTTCAGCTGATTCATCCACTTCTTCTGATGACTCTGGAAGACTGATAAATACAGGAACAGGTATCTCCTTTGAATGTGGAATGGGACGTCTTGCAGAGCGTAGATCGGGATATTTTTACGTATTCCAGTTTTTGCTATTGATGCCCTTTACATTTACTGAACAAATGTGGTTTATTGGTTCTCACCATATCATTGGATCCCCAAATTTCAAGGACTTCCGCTTCACATTTTTCCAGTGTCGCAGATGCTCTGTGCATGTTTTACATACGATGTGAGGGTGCCCAAGCCTTATCTTGGTCTCAAAGTTTCACTTTGAAATAGGCTAAAAGCTCTTTTTACAAAATCGGTTATGGGTTTTCTTTGCTGGATGAATGTGTATTCCCCACAGACAAAACAAACACATCAGGCTTATTCACACATTTTGTTCGTGATGAAGCCATATCAATGCCTATGAAAAGGAACATAAATGTCAAAATAGTTAAAGTACATCTGCAAACAACATGAATAGACCTAGGATAAAATAAATTAGTATAATGCAAAGAATATAACCAAGTTACAAATGGTGCTATAAAACAAAGTAGTCAAAAGAGAAATTTATAAAGATATCAGTATCTCATAAACTAGAGCTCCTGGAATGAAATGGAAGACATTTTTGGAATCAGCAGTATCAAAATACCCAGAATCAGGTGAAAAATTCAAGGCACCACGAAAAAAAAATGTTTTTGTTTCCCAGTGTAATCGCACTCAATATGCCATTAGCCAATGACAGGTAGAGTATGCTAGTCAGTTGACCAATCAAAGCCGTACTACACTGATAGTATTTCATGGTGGTGCCATGTATGAATGCAGCGAGTGATCACGTAGGCTGTGACTACAATAATAACAACTGAAAATGCCGCGCTTTGGAAGTCAAAATATTGATAATATAAAAGCAGCTGTTACCCCTGAAAATACGAAGAAGAACAAGAGGATGATGTGGAGCCAATTTCGGAATTCTGTGCACAGAGAAATTATAAAATTGACGGCTCAGTTAGTGATGAAGACATTCCTTGTATTCTACAGGAATGGGTGCCGCTGAACTATGTAACTTCATAATAAATAAACTATTCGTGTTATTATCAAGCCGAGCAACACCGTACTGCTGGTTTTCCACGAAAATTTAATTTTGGTTTCATGATAATTATTTCTCTGCTTTGGTCTCGAAATAATTATCATGAAAATAAGTACTCGTTAACCTCAATCACATTTTTGGAAAACTATCAGCACTTGTGCTCCTACTATCGTTAGTTGTGCCTTTGAGATGGCGCTCTGCAAACTTTTAGACGCGTTAAATGTACCCACTTGTTTGTGACGATTATGTTAACACTTTCTAAAAATTAAACGAAACTTAAATCTAAACTGTGATAAAGCAGTCCTTTTAAAGGGTTCGCCCAAACAGAAATACAAAAGGAGTCAAATTCGACATTAGAGGTTTCTACCGTCAAAAAGTGAGGTCATACGAGAAGCACTACCAGTTCACAATGTTCGCCGATTGGCTGATGATAGCTACAAGAGGGATGCATAAGACCGAAGTGATAATCACATGTTTAAAAGCGGGTCGCTGAGAGTATCCCATACTCTTTCCATGTGATAGCGAGAAACAAGTGAATTGTAACACCACTTCAAAAATTGATAAGCACTGAAACTTTCAAAGGAATAACGATTATCTTGGAAATGCTTGTTGCCAAAAAAGTGTTTTGAAACAACTTGTGTGTTTTAAAGAGATCTACATTTTCTGTTTAGTACGATTTTGTCTATCACTTATGGTTTACAAGTACGATTAATTCACAATCATACAAAATTCCTTCCGAATGAAGTGGACTTCACAGGCTATTCCCACTTTATTTGTCACGTACGTATCCTGAATGTGTGGTATTTCAATCATGAGAAAATAAAAAATAACGACACATTTTCCATGTAAACGGTATTTTGGAGTAGGATGTCACTTCGCGCACTGCGACCAACTTCATCTGTTGTGGCTCCACACTCAGGGAGACAGGCTTGAAGTGGAGGAGCCGTAGGAGGTCTCAGATCTACAGGCAGACAGTCCCACAGAGACGCGCACAAGTCTCTAATATTTCAAGTTTCAACACCTGCGCACAGTAGAGGCGAAGAATCCCAAGAGAGTGACGAACCGACCTAACGGGCGGGACAATGCACCCTGGCGTTCACGGGGAGAAAACCTTGCCAATGCGCAAGCAACCATGCTATCTGCCCTACACCTAAAACCTGAAACGGAGAGATGAAATGAGAGTAAATGGATGAAAGGAGAAATCGTGGTAGAATACACCACCCTGCATTCGCCTAGGGTATCAGAGGAAAACCTCATGGTCAAAGTGGACGGTCACCGGGAATGGAACTCGGGACCTTCCGAATGCGGGCCACAGACTTTGCCTGCTGCCTAGGTCATCTCACTTGGTGGTATTGGGGGTAGGGAGATTTTCTTGAAAGTCGTGTCGCATCTGATATCTATTTGCGTTTTGTTTTTTGAGTTATGCTGTTCACAGACTCACACCCGGAACTTTTTCTAAAAATGTTTTTTCCCTATATTCAGAGGGGCTCAAAACACGTCTTTCCGGTGAACTTTCGGTAACGATTTTTGTGGGAATGTAATACCTTCTCTACCTGCTATATACGTGGTAGAGAATGTATTTGTAGCAACAGCTTGTTAAAACCGCGTGAAAGTAACGCATCAGTTTACTTTCTCCACCACGTACATAGTAGATATTGCTACCGATATTTTACCGGAAATACATGTTTTGAGGCATTCTGAATTAAAAAACAGCATTTTAGAAAAAGGTCCATGTGTGTCTGTGAACAGGATAACTCAAAAACGAAAAGCCGGATAAACACCAAATCTGTATTTAAGTTCAGCATCTTCCAAAGAAGCGACACAAAGATTTGTAACAAAATCCCACCACCTCAAACTGTCCCTTACATGGAACAATTTTTGTAATTTTTATTTTATAAAAATGGCTCTGCCGATTTTCATTAAAATACCATATATTAAGGATATTTACATGACAAATAAAATGTATATCTTGAATTTTCTGGGCATAGACTTTAAAGTCCTTTTCGTTCAGAAGAAAGTTTATACATTCTTGTATAAGTGGTAAACGTAAAGCGATAGGCGAAACGTACTACACAAAAAATGTAGATCTCTTTAAAAAACTGTTTATTGCAAATACCTTTATTCGTGGCATCAGTCATTTCCGAGATATCCGCTATGAATGGTTCGAATTGTTCAATACTTGACCATTCCTTAAAGTTCTATAAACATTCAGTTGTTTCTCGCGATGTCATGGAAACAGTATGGAATTTTAAGACCAACATATAGCGTCCAGTTGTTAAACATTTGACTACTGCTATTCTCTTTGTTTCTAGTATAATAAAATGTGTCCAGAAAGGTTTATTTCGATTAAAATGAATTAAATAGAAAAATAAACTTTCGCAAGAATAATTTGTACAACCACTAATAAGCGATAGAGGGTAGAGAAAGCCACGCAAATGTAACACATCGGATTTGTTCACCTAAGCTTTTTATATTAGAATTAATTGCATTCGTCCCTATATATTTTAAGTTTTACAGCTAAGCAGTTGACTGTTATCGGAAGGTGGAGAGCGAGGAGCTGCCAGGCATGCGTTCTGCTGCTTCCTGACTTCTGTTTGCTACGTAATCTCACCCCATTCCCTCTCAAAACTTCGGTATGCTTCCAGGCTTCATTGTTCAATAACATCGTCAGTTAACTGAAAGCTATTCCCTGACAAGCAGTATAATGAAACGGTACCTAAGGCCACTTAGAAATGCACCTGTTAAAATTTCTGTATAAAACATAGTGTTTTCTGTGTTCTTAGTAATACTTTTTCAGATTAAGAAATTGGTTCAAATATTATCGTAACAAAATTTTCTCTGTAAGCATATATTTCCAATAATTGCTTCTACATTATTATAGCGAGTGAGATGGCTCCGTGGTAAAGTGTGAGCCTAGTATTCGAGAGGCCCTTGGTTCGATTCCCGGTAGTCGCCCACTTAGATACATGGATTCTTCCTGGTTTCCCCGGGGTCGGCAAGAGAATGCTGGGGTGGTTTGTCGTGTACCACGATTTCCATTCCATCACTTCCCTTTAATTCCCTTTCCTTCTCGTATTTCAGGTACAAGGATGCACGCTCAATGGAAAGAATACTCCCCGTAGACACCGGGAGGGCTTTTCAACTGGCTACTCGTCCTCTCTCGGCGGCTCGGCGATGACGTGTCTCTGTGGCCAGTCTGCCTACGGCCTGTAGCCTCCTGTGTGATTCTCTCACTTCATCCCTTCCTTCTGGGGGTGGAGGTTGTATAACCTATACTGTAGCCTTCTGTGTGCTTCCCTCACTTCATCCCTTCCTTCTGGGGGTGGAGGTTGTATAACCTATACTGCAGCCTGCTGTGCGGTTCCTTGACTTCATCCCTTCCTTCTGGGGGTGGAGGTGGTATAACCTATACTGTAGCCTGCTGTGCGGTTCCTTCACTTCATCCCTTCCTTCTGGGGGTGGAGGTTGTATAACCTATACTGTAGCCTGCTGTGTGGTTCCCTCACTTCATCCCTTCCTCCTGGGGGTGGAGGTTGTATAACCTATACTGTAGCCTGCTGTGTGGTTCCTTCACTTCATCCCTTCCTCCTGGGGGTGGAGGTCGTATAACCTATACTGTAGCCTGCTGTGCGGTTCCTTCACTTCATCCCTTCCTCCTGGGGTGGAGGTTGTATAACCTATACTGTAGCCTGCTGTGTGGTTCCTTCACTTCATCCCTTCCTCCTGAGGGTGGAGGTGGTATAACCTATACTGTAGCCTGCTGTGCGGTTCCTTCACTTCATCCCTTCCTCCTGGGGGTGGAGGTTGTATAACCTATACTGTAGCCTGCTGTGCGGTTCCTTCACTTCATCCCTTCCTCCTGGGGGTGGAGGTCGTATAACCTATACTGTAGCCTGCTGTGTGGTTCCCTCACTTCATCCCTTCCTCCTGGGGGTGGAGGTTGTATAACCTATACTGTAGCCTGCTGTGTGGTTCCTTCACTTCATCGCTTCCTCCTGGGGTTGGAAGGCACAATAGATCTCTGTGGGCCGCATGTCCCCCGCCGTTGTATACCTGTAGTAAAGGTAAGCAATAGAGAAAATAAAAGGTGTTGAGCGAATATGTAGGTGAAGTTGGGATAAATAGAGGAACATCAACATGAGATTGGAGAAGAGGAATAGATCAATCTGAATGCTGGAATAGACATCAAAGAATTTATGTAAAACTTATAAGGGGAGTTATTACAGCTTTGGCCTTCAAAACTTATACTTAAGCAGCTTTTGAGAAGTTTTAGGATGACATACTGTCTATTTGGAATTGTAACGTACACCAAAGAAAATAAATAATAGGACTTAAAACAAAGGTACAGCGACTCAGTGCAATGCGTGCAGACATTTGTCGTTAATTACAAAAAGGCACAAATTATTAATTTAAAAATATATCAGCACCCACAAGAGTTGTATGTGGACTAGAATTTAATTATCTGAATATCAATTAAGGGACACTGGGAGTGAATTTTTAGTTGAAAATGACCAAATTTTCGATTTTGGAATTATATCATATAAATAATCTATAGACACCTGTGAATAATTTTGGCTAAACATTTTGCACTATCTGCCATTTTAAAAGCCCAGCGACATGTTTAAATCACTCGTGCGCTCCCCTAAAACTCCGCTGGACCATATGTTTGTGTACCATATGCAGTATTGAAAGCAAATGTGACTACAAATTAGAGAAAAACATGGGTTTGCTCAAAAGTGCAACAATACCCACAAATATTCCAGTCCTCGTGTCATTAACCCCTTCGAGGATACCCAATGAGGTGATGTGTATTTCTCTTGGAGTAAGAATAAAAAAAAGTTGTTACTTTGGGGCGCAAACCTCTGACTATGTAACATAACTATATCATGCCACAATGCCTTAAACCGCAAGGCCATCTGAACACATGATAGTTGCAGCATTGTTTGATCTCATTAACTGCGTAACATTGTGAGTGAATTTTTTTAAACAAAAAAGGTTAAAATGCATATACGTGCATTCAATCGGAACCCGTCAGCATCAAAACATGCCGCCGCTTGCTTTTGTTGGACCCTCCTCTTCCTTTTTCGCATTTTACCGGGTTTCGATCCTACGATCCTTGGTTTTGATAGGTTAGCTATTCCTATCGTGCCTTAGACCACATGGCCATAAATCCCGATGTCGAAGTAAAGAATTTATTTATGTCATCGTCAGACACTGACTCCTGGTGCTTTTACAACAAAAGTATAGCTAATGGCATACAACCTTGATAACAGTGATAAAATGTCCATACAGCTTTCTGAGTCAACTGTTCCCAAGATAATGCCTATCTACCAAAACTAGCCTGTGATTAGCTGCTACATAAATATGTAAGAGATATTACACAAAATCAACATGAATCCTGCGTGCCATGTTATGGAGGAATCTTCAAAAGACATTTTTGTATCAAAGAAGAGCATCACAATTGCTGTAACAAATGCTGGCAAAAATTTTATATGGGGTACTCAGCTACAGAAGAAATTAAATATACTATAAGGAATTATACAATTTGTAGTGTATCAGTGTATTATGAAGAGATGCGACAACAGAAGAAAATATGAGTGTGCTAGATCTTCAAGTGAGAAGAAGAAAACAGCTCGCAGGAAGAGTAAATTACCAAAAGATGAAAAAAGAGGAAGCCAAAAAGAAAAAGAATGAGAAAACATATACTTAAGGGCAGTTATAAGTACCTTATGAGCTGTAAATTTAAAAGGAATGTGCATGCTTTAGAAATATGTATTTCTTCTCAGTTTTTCATTTTTGCACATGAAATTAATTCCTTGCATTTTATTTTTGCTCCGATTTGTATGTACATTTGCACAAATCTTCTCAAATGAAGTATATAAATATTTAATGATGCATTGTTATGTTTGCTTTACTCATTGGCTCACAAAAAATTAATTTATACTAAAAATCAAGGAAAATTTTGACAGCAACTTCATAAAAAGAAAGTTTTATTTCTATACTAATAATATAAACTTCAATAAAATGCTTAGATTTCTTTTTATTGTACTAAAGTATAGGAAAATGTCACTATCATGCTTCTCTGACAAATGTGAATGTGCATGGTAGTTTGAAAAGTTTTTGTTTGCTTATGAAAAATAATCAATTGTATTATCTGAGAAACTATTTGAACCGGAGCTTTGATCTTTTCACAGTCATTTATCTATTTACCCATTAATTCAATATACCAATTTTTCAGTAAATAGCTTTCAAACAAGCTACAAAATTCAGTCCCAGTGTCCTTTAGAGATCAGTCAAACCTTGATACAACTCGACTCTACGAGAGGAGGAGGTTTTCTGCTACAGATAGGAAAAGATCTGCAGGAGGCAAAAAGGGCACAAAAGTACAGAAAAAGGACACAAAGGGAACTAAAACACACATGATTATAAATGAGGAGAGTTCTGATTTGCAAAGCATACAATCCACTGTTTCCCAGCATAATATTTTATAAATCAGTGTTTTTCTCAAAACTTCATTTTCACACATTTGAAGGTTTTGTTTAAATACAACTAAAATTTCTCAAAATCTGCCTATGCATCCATTGTAAGATTCTATGTGACAAAATAGTCTAACACTAATAATAGTTTGTTAAAAAATATTTTTTATGAAGAAAAAATTTCAGAAATTCAAATTTCTAAAGTATTAAAAAAATTATCATAATTCACTCATCAAAATTCATTGAAATTTCAAATTATACATTTTTTGTAATCGATTCAAAGCTTCAATTCCAAAAATGTCAACCAATTTTCTGAACTTTTGATGCGCGTGGTTAATTTTGATTATGCGATACATTTACATAATACAATTTATGAAATAATTAATAACTCCCAAAGTATTTATCCAACTTGAACGAAACTTGATGTTCATATTATTATAACAGCAATACACACACTGAAAAGTTTTCAGAAATATCCTACAATAATATGGAAATTTGAAAATTTACTCCCAGTGTCCCTTAACTGTGCGATATCGCAAGCCTTTGTCCATTTGTTTTTTTAGCGTTGCAAATGAATTATCACTCAAAGAATTAATTACGTTCACAACAGCTTAATATATGCACCAATGTTAAATGTCAACATGCTTTTGTGATTTCGCAATAAGCCTCAAGTTTTCATGGGTTTGCCAGTCATGTCCTTGTTTTTACTATGTCCATACAATGTCCAACACGTTGCCTGTACCAGTGCTCACAAAATATAGCTTGACACTTTCTGCAGCAAAGGTTTGTTCTTCTATCTAGTTGCTAATTAGATAAATGTCTGCAGAAACGCTTATATTACACGGTTACAAGGACGAGAATACAGTAGATTTAACGATAACCACATGTTTAAAGTGGGTCGCTAGGGACGGCCTATATTACACGGTTACAAGGACGATGATACAGTAGATTTAAGATAACTAAATGTTTAAAGTGGGTCGCTAGGGACGGCCTTTATTACACGGTTACAAGGACGATGATACAGTAGATTTAAGATAACCAAATGTTTAAAGTGGGTCGCTAGGGACGGCCTTTATTACACGGTTACAAGGACGATGATACAGTAGATTTAAGATAACCAAATGTTTAAAGTGGGTCGCTAGGGACGGCCTTTATTACACGGTTACAAGGACGATGATACAGTAGATTTAAGATAACCAAATGTTTAAAGTGGGTCGCTAGGGACGGCCTTTATTACACGGTTACAAGGACGATGATACAGTAGATTTAAGATAACCAAATGTTTAAAGTGGGTCGCTAGGGACGGCTTTTATTACACGGTTACAAGGACAGAGATACAGTAGATTTAACCATAACCGCATGTTTTAAAGCGGGTCGTTAGTGACGGCCCTTATTGCGCAGTTAAACGGACGATGATACAGTAGATTTAACGATAACCTCATGTTTTAAAGCGGGTCGCTAGTGACGGCCTTTATTATACGGTTACAAGGACGATGATACAGTAGATTTAAGATAACCAAATGTTTAAAGTGGGTCGCTAGCGACGGCCTTTATTACACGGTTACAAGGACGATGATACAGTAGATTTAAGATAACCAAATGTTTAAAGTGGGTCGCTAGGGACGGCTTTTATTACACGGTTACAAGGACGATGATACAGTAGATTCAACCATAACCGCATGTTTTAAAGCGGGTCGCTAGTAACGGCCCTTATTGCGCAGTTACAAGGACGATGATACAGTAGATTTTACGATAACCAAATGTTTAAAGTGGGTCGCTAGTGACGACCTTTATTGCGCAGTTACAAGGACGATGATACAGTAGATTTAACGATAACCAAATGTTTAAGTGGGTCGCTAGGGACGGCCTTTATTACACGGTTACAAGGACGATGATACAGTAGATTTAAATACGACCAAACGCTTTAAAGCGGGTCGCTAGTGATGCCTTTTATTACAAAGTTACAAGGACGATGATACAGTGGATTTAACGATAACTAAACGTTTTAAAGTGGGTCGCTTTATTACACAGCAACAAGGACGATGATACAGTAGATTTAAATACGACCAAACGTTTTAAAACGGGTCGCTGGTGATGTCCTTTATTACACAGTTACAAGGACGATGATAAGTGGATTTAAATACGACCAAACGTTTTAAAGCGGGTCGCTAGTGATGTCCTTTATTACACAGTTACAAGGACGATGATACAGTGGATTTAACGATAACTAAACGTTTTAAAGCGGGTTGCTAGTGATGTCCTTTATTACACAGTTACAAGGACTATGATACAGTAGATATAAATACGACCAAACGTTTTAAAGCGGGTCGCTGGTGATGTCCTTTATTACACACTTACAAGGACGATGGTAAGTGGATTTAAATATAACCAAATGTTTTAAAGCGGGTCGCTGGTGATGCCCTTTATTACACAGTTACAAGGACGATGATACAGTGGATTTAACGATAACTAAACGTGTTAAAGTGGGTCGCTGATGATGTCCTTTATTACGCAGTTACAAGGACGATGATACAGTAGATTAAACGATAACTAAACGTTTTAAACTGGGTCGCTAGTGATGCGCTTAAATGCACAGTTTCAAGGACGATAATACAGTATATTTAAATACGACCAAACGTTTTAAAGCGGGTCGCTGGTGATGTCCTTTATTACACAGTTACAAGGACGATGATAAGTGGATTTAAATACGACCAAACGTTTTAAAGCGGGTCGCTAGTGATGTCCTTTATTACACAGTTACAAGGACGATGATGCAGTAGATTTAACGATGACTAAACGTTTTAAAGTGGATCGCTGGTGATGTCCTTTATTACACAGTTACAAGGACGACGATGCATTAGATTTAACGATAACTAAACGTTGTAAAGTGGATCGCTGGTGATGTCCTTTATTACACAGTTACAAGGACGATGATGCATTAGATTTAACGATAACTAAACGTTTTAAAGTGGATCGCTGGTGATGTCCTTTATTACACAGTTACAAGGACGATGATACAGTAGATTTAAATACGACCAAACGTTTTAAAGCGGGTCGCTGGTGATGTCCTTTATTACACAGTTACAAGGACGAGATGCAGTAGATTTAACGATGACTAAACGTTTTAAAGTGGATCGCTGGTGATGTCCTTTATTACACAGTTACAAGGACGATGATGCATTAGATTTAACGATAACTAAACGTTTTAAAGTGGATCGCTGGTGATGTCCTTTATTACACAGTTACAAGGACGATGATACAGTAGATTTAAATACGACCAAACGTTTTAAAGCGGGTCGCTGGTGATGTCCTTTATTACACAGTTACAAGGACGATGATGCATTAGATTTAACGATAACTAAACGTTTTAAAGTGGATCGCTGGTGATGTCAGTAGAAATATAAGGGCGGTTCTGGCGCAAAGAGAGATGCCGAAAAACTGATAAGCTTCTTTGATCTATGCCGCTAGCCCCGCCCCCTCCCTTTGTGCGCTACTATTTGCCGCCCGGTCGCGTGCCGCTAGCTCCGCCCCCTTCCCTTTGTGCGCTTACCTAATGCCGACAGTGTCTGTGCCGGCAGGTCCTCCCCCCCTCCCCCTGTGGTCACGTGCCGGTGTCCCCGCCCCCCTCCCTCCCCCATACGCGTGTCCTCCCTCCCCTTTGTGTTCTGGTTGGTTCCCTGTGGATAGGTGGGAGAGCGTGTATTGATCCTATACGTTGGTCGCGTACCTTCCCTTGGTCTAAATCCCTGCCGTGTGATTGGCTTGGGGTAGGGGATGTGCCGCTCGGGGTGAGGGGTTATATGTGAGGGTTCTCGGTGCGTGACGTTGGCGGTGTGGGAATGCGATTCTCGATGCCTGCCGCACATCGGCAAATCGTTTGAGTACATAATTGCCTCAATCAATTAGGTAATGTGTGTTATTGAAAAAAGAATCAATGTTTATATACTACTAATGCAATTAAACGCTATTCTTCGAGCAATTAAGTATTTTTGATTGAATTCGCGCACACCTGTCCCTAAACCGCCATTTATAACCTACTATTGTCAATAAATTACACGTCTAATGAAACACGGCTAGTCGGCCGATGAAAACAATTAAGTATTTTTGAATGATTAATTGACTCGCGCGCAACTGTTCGTTATCGTATATGTGTGATAGCATGTGTATAATTATTACGAGTAATAACATTTATTTAATTCTACTTTTGAGGGAAAATATATTTTGGATTTATAAGAATATTACAACACATAGATGAAAGGACAGACTTGACGTAACACTCGTTATCGCGTGATAATTGCGGTGGAACCTCGACCGCAACCTTCCACAGCGAGACGTTTCACACGAATGACTGACTCTCGATATTTGGACTGGCAAGTCGACTTCCGCATCCCCTCCACTCCCGCTTCAGTTCGCAACATACACTAGCGCGCCAAGTGGTAATATGAGTGAAACTCCAGCGAGTGTTCCCACACAGCGCCCCTGGCGGTCATATCCGAAAGTTGTGAATTCACCATATTTAAATTCGAGGTGTACGCAAGACGGCCATCTTAACTCTATATAATTCTGCGAAATATGATTCCGGAAAAAAATAAAGGGGAATTAACATGCAAGGGGCGTTCATGTCGGCTCCGGAGGAATTGATTATGAAATAAATAAAAAATAAATAAGACTCTCGCTGATCGATGAATACAATGAATAATTAATGTAATTGACTCGCGCTCCTAGAGATATCTCACCCAATTATTCATCTACCATGAATATCTCACTTCTAATGAAACGACGCAGTCTATCGATTAAAAACAATTAAGTTTTTTTTGATTGATTAATGTAATTGATTTGCGCGCAACTGTTCGTTATCGTATATGCGCGATTATTACGCGTATATAACTATTACGGCTAATAACGTGTGTTTAATTCTTCTTTTGAATTGCGGGTTTATAAAAAATATTACATTGCTTAGATGAATTAAAAAGCAACTTAAAGCGAAATTGCAAATAGCTTGTATGAGACGTTAACACGAGAACCCTTTACGAAAAAACAAGACGCAATGTGACAGCAATGCCCCGTCCATCATGAGAGGCGGTTAAACCAGGACGCGTGGGTTTTCCCCACTACCTGCTCTTAATGGCTAGGGGTATCCAGCACATAGGAGTACGCCTCAACAAAGCCCGCTATGTCTCTTCTCACACGAGAGAAGTAATAATTACAATTCAAAACAGGCGTACCTGTAAGTAACACGCACGAAGACTACAAATATAAATTTTATATTCGTTTTAAATGTTCTTTCTAAAGACGTAGCGAACTTTGAGAAATTCAACGAATTATTCACTGGCGTACACTGCCTGAAAGAAATATGTTGTACACCCCTGAAGAATGCATATGTAGACCCATTAGCAGACAACGGCAAACTCTTCCGCACCATTAATTTTCGTCAGAAGAATGTAAAAACAAGGTCCTGTATAGAGCTCTTAGTGAACAATAACACCCGTTTCCAATTCATTAAACAGCCTAAGTGCTCTGAAAAACCACAGACCCTCGGGGTAAATAACAATTACCGGCACAAAAGATTTTCTTAAGAGCTTCCTCTGTCCAGAAATTCCATCATACACAGCGGAAAACCCGGTCTAGACATGTTTTAAGCTTACCACAAAAAATGTTTTCCCGATAATTAATATAATTCTACATGAAGAATATTAATGATTTAAGTTTTCAATTAAACGTATACTGTATAGATTCTGTACTTAAACATTCGATTGTATCTTTGTCATTATTTAAATACTCGCGTACAAGAAATGCAAACATGATATCAAAAAATTAAACTGATTTTTTTTCGGGATGTTAAACAAAGAAATATGATTTGGCGAGAGTAATATGAAGAATAAAAAGTATTCAGAATGATAGATATTACATACGTTATTAAAATAAATAAGACTCTCGCTGATCGATGAAAACAATTAAATATTTTTTTATTAATTAATTGTATATGAATTGACTCGCGCATTTGCTTGCTGTCGTATGTGCATGATTATTACGACTAATAGCATTTGTTTAATTCTAAATAATGAAATATGGAGCCTTGCCTAAACAATCCTCGTTACTCTTAATTTATTCCATTTTTAAAAAGATTGGGCTTAGTAAACATAGGACGAGTACGATTTTAAATACCCCGTCCATTCGAGAGATATTTTTTCGAATATTCCAGCATGTTAATATAAACTTAATACACACACACAAATTCATTTCAAGTAATCTAACGATATTGAATAAAATATTAAATGTTTAAGATATTGTAATGAGAAATGAATTGTATATCTCGAATTTTCTGGGCCGCAGGCTGCAGGATCGCTCATCAAATACCGTAATGATTCAGACACCCGAACACCCGAATGGTAAGCATTCTTCAGAGTTTTTAAATAAGTAATGTAACAATTCATATTAACTTCTTGTTCATATTCTTTATTATTATTTGTATTATTATTTCCAGGAAGTGGACTTTATTTTGGTATCGACCATCCATCGAGCGCTGCACAGGCAGCGCCAGGCTTCCAAACCTTCCTGGCACCAAATCATCATGGAGGCGGCTCTGCCACCCGTACATGCAGCAACACTCGTAAGGTGAGAATTTACAGACGGGTGTTTTGAGGATTTGTAACTAAAAAATTACATGATAGTAGACATACAATGTCGATTCTGGCACACAAAGGCATGCCTCCGACAGCATAGAGTTCTGGATTGTATAAGGAGAAAAGGATATATTTAAGGGGAGTTTCTCACCCATATGCAGTCACATAACTCTTTCGGTCTCCCAGAATGCTATGTATTTTTCACGAGGGTGTTTAAAACATGTATTTTTTTCACGTATAGAGTGTAGATTCTTTAGAACTCTGTACTTAAACATGCTATACTATTATTATTTATTTATTTTTTCCAGGAAATGGACTTTATTTCGGAGGCGGTATCGGTCAACATGCGACCGCTGCACCGGTAGCATCAGGCTTCGCGAGCGTTGTACCAGCAGGCTTCGCGACCGCTGCACCGCCACCTCCAGGCTTCCAGACCTTCCTGGCACCAAATAAGCAGGGTGGGGGCCCTGCCCCATACATGCAGCAAGCACCGAACGGTAAGAATTTTTTCAATATTTTATGAACTTCTTTTTACACATTCTATATTATTATTAATATTGTTATTATTTTCAGGAAGTGGACTTTATTTCGGAGGCGGGTTTTTTCTGGGAATGTCTCCAAAGTATTCTTCATTCTGAACGACTTTTGCAAAACTGATAAACCATAAGAGATAGACAAAATTTTACTACACAAAAAAATGGAGATCGCGTTAAAATACATAATTTATAACATATACATTCTTGTTGTTGAGTAAATCGTTTTTCGAGATATTGCTTGTTATTCCATTAAAATTTTCCAATACTTATACTTTTTCTCAAATTCATTATTCTTGTTTTATGTCTTCGATATGCAAAGAGAATGGAATGCACCACATAGCAACCAGCGTTAAAATATTTGACTATCGCTTAAAACCTATCATATTCACATTGTATCGTCATGAAAATTACCAATAACATTGACATCTCGATATCTCGATTAACATGAAGCATATAGGGAATAAGTGCTTGTAAAAATAGTTTGTACAAGAGTAGAGAAAGCCATGTGAGTGTATCACATCAGATTTTTTGATACTGGTTTAAATTTTCAAATACTTTTAACTTTTCTCAAGCGGTAACTCGCTATTCGTTTTTTCCCGTGGTAATGCATAGAGAATAGAATTATAAAGCCATCACATAGCATCAGACGTTCTTTAAACATCTGTAACGTGTCTATTCACAATCGAAAGGTTGCTGGTTCGAGGAAAATTATATCTACAGAAACAATACATTATTTTCGCTCTGTGATTAATTTGGTAATGTAACAATAATTAACAATGAATTTTTAGCGGTAAATGTAAAAAATAAAATATATTTTTTATTTCCTAGCGTCATACGCAGAAGCATTCCCCTTAAGGAACGCTGGCGTGAGCGATGGTTTCCCCCATAACGGGTTTAGACTTGCTTACGAAATGTCCCTGTGCGAGGCTAGCATTTCCCTCTCCTTCTCGAATTTTTGGAGTAGCCAATCAAAATTGCTGTATTATATAACGTCACACCTCTCACCCCTTCAGATTTTATCAGGCGAAGCGATATAAAAGCAGTAGCTTCCCCAGCGATTTCACTGTATTGTGACAACACAGCGAGCTAAGATCTCCGCAAACTTTTCTCATTCAAAGTGAAATTTCAACGAACATCATGTCTGGTAAGTTGTAACAAAACACTTCATTTACTTTAAAAGTTAAATTATTACTCTGTACATTTTAACTTATATTCGCGTTCTTGTTTTTAATGCAAGGCATTTATATGCGAATAGCTGAGCATTCTAAAAGTTAATAGCTAGACAAGTGAATTTTCTGAAATGTGAACAGTTTAGTTAAGTATTCATTTTAGGCAAGCTTATTCTACATTTAATAGCTAACTGCGCGAATTCTCAAAATGGGAACAATTTAGTTAAGTATTCACCTTGTTGAGTAATTATTATTCCAGATATTTAAATACAGGATTTCACAGAGTGAATTATATTCCTTTTTGGAGAAAATACAATTATTTGAATACCTTATTAACGTTTTTGCTTTAGAATATTACAAAAAGTCTGTTGCGCGAAACATTCGCTCTAACAAAGTAAATATCTACATTATATTAAAACATTTAAATTGAAAAATACAGTACTTAATGAACTTCATTAGTGAATCAGAACCTCAATTATATTTACACATATTATCATTTTCAGAAAAAAGTTAATAAGTTTGTAACTTTCAAATAAATGAAATTTTTGTTATGCAACACATTCTCTAATAAAGAATATGTTTTTTTCTCTTCCTAATGCAGAAAGTTTGACATCTCAACTTAACACATTGGCTGAGGGTAGCATTTACCCCGCCGTTCAAAGACTACAAGATCTTCAGCCAGAGGAGCCTTATAATATAAAATCCTTAAGAAAAATTGATACTCGATACGGTGCTAGAGTCGTTGCACTTTTAGAGAATAAGCAAGTGTTTCTCCCGACAAGATATTCAACCCTAACAAGCCAACAGTTGGAGGAAATGCCTGGGAAGTTTCAAATGGTATATCATGGAGTAGTACCAGCCGGCAAGTTTAAGACATGTAAATTGTCTTTTCTTCCTATTAAGGTTTGTAGAAATAATTCAGCTATCCTTTCAAAGCTTCATTTAGAGTTACATTCGTTGAGTTTATAAATTCGCACTTCAGTAGGATAACATTTGTCTAAAGTATACATCAATATGTAAAAAAAATAACGTCCAGGATGTAGTCTGAGCGAGGATCTGCAGAAAGAAGTTTAATAGTCTATTCACTGATTCTTTACCTCAAAGCAGATACCTACAGTAAGTTTCAAATAATTTCCAGCACGATAGCAGTTGTCAAAAGCAGGCATCACTGTATTAAAAAAATATGTGTAAATAATGTCTAGATTGTACTCTGTGTGATTTCGTGCAGAAAGAACTTTAATACCCCTTGCAGTGATTCTCCACATCGAAGTATATACCTACAAGAAGTTGCAAATAATGTGAATGTGTGTTACAGGAATGCCCAGCTGAATGTAAATGAAGAGGAAGAACGAGATAGCTTAAAACATCATAAACAGAAATGTGATAGGAACATTCTCAACACCTCCCAGTAACCTCAATCAATGAAGAATTGCACCAGTGCGGAACATACATGGAAAAAACATCCGCGTGTGTAGAATATAACAATAATATATATATATATATATAATTATGTACTCATTATTACTGCTATACCAGCCTATACCATTGATTTCATAAATAATTTCATAATTGTTTAAGGAGAATGCCTATCTTAAAAACATTGATGCTACATGAACTATTACTGAAAGAGACTTGAATAAATGGGAATCTAGAAGCCAGAACCATCTTAATATTGGGCTGTATGATATGAGGTGTATAAAAAGATTAATAAAAAATGAGGTCTATGTAATATAAACAACATTTATTTTTATAAACATTTTCCTATTACATTCCTATACAAAAAAACATACATATTTCCTAAAGACAAAGGTGATAGTCTAGACATTCTAAAACACTCAGTTATATAATCATATACATCACACAGAAAGAGACCTGCATTATCCATAAAAAACTAAACATCTCAAGAATGTCTGGATGATGTATTTTATAAGTACAAGGTTTTGATATTTCAAAGTTCCTGTTAACCATGACTGTAATTGATTAACACAATTTCTCGATCCTGTCATGCTATAACTTTAGAAGCTTTCAGCTTACTTATAATCTCCTCAATCTCTTGTGTGTGACTATTATTACCAGCATTCCTCGATGCAATTAGTAACCTCAATATATTTACTAGTCTATTTGGATTTTCAAGCGTAGATATCACTGAATCATCATCATATGAAGATTTCATATTCTCGCGACTCCCGCTGTATCCAGATTTTTCACCACCAGTAGTCTCCAGTGAAGGACAGAGGCTTGATCCGGTATAACATCCCCCTCTATACATCTTCGGATCTTCGAGTGTAGGAGAGAGAGTCGATCCAGTATAACATGTTGCTCTATGAAGCTTAAATCTTGACAAAGAACGATTCTTAAGAATCCGCTCGCATATACAGCATCTAATGACGTGTTTTCCTACATGTGTAATGTATGAAAAATTGAGTTTCTCATCCGCTAGTTGCACAGATTTTCTCCGGCAGGAGCTCATGCTAAAACTAAAAGAAATTAAATGAATACGGGAATGCTAACGCTCGAAGGAATTAAAAGCGAATGAATGAATTCATAACACGCAGCTATGTATATATTCAGTGTGAGGACGCCGGAGGGAATCGCAATCTTCGCATAGCAGCGGGAAAGGATGCTCTCTGGAAACATTTGTGGAGAAGGAGGCTCTCAACAGAACATGGCGAATGCGAGCATGGAAAAAGGATGCTCTCTGGGAACATTCGTGGAAAAAGGATGCTCTCAACAGAACATAACGAGTGCGAGCATTGGAAAAAGGATGCTCTCTGGAAACGTTTGTGGAAAAGGCTGCGTAACAATGGAATCACGCTATGTAACAAAGGAATCACGTTATGTAACAAAGGAATCACCCTATGTAACAAAGGAATCACGCTATGTAACAAAGGAATCGCGCTATGTAACAAAGGAATCGCGCTATGTAACAAAGGAATCACGCCATGTAACAAAGGAATCGCGCCATGTAACAAAGGAATCGCGCCATGTAACAAAGGAATCGCGCCATGTAACAAAGGAATCGCGCCATGTAACCAAGGAATCGCTCCATGTAACAAAGGAATCGCGCCATGTAACAAAGGAATCGCGCCATGTAACAAAGGAATCGCGCCATGTAACAAAGGAATCGCGCCATGTAACAAAGGAATCGCGCCATGTAACAAAGGAATCGCGCCATGTAACAAAGGAATCGCGCTATGTAACAAAGGAATCGCGCTATGTAACAAAGGACTCGCGCCATGTAACAAAGGAATCGCGCCATGTAACAAAGGAATCGCGCTATGTAACAAAGGACTCACGCCATGTAACAAAGGAATCGCGGTATGTAACAAAGGAATCGCGCCATGTAAAAAAGGAATCGCGCCATGTTACAAAGGAATCGCGCGATGTAACAAAGGAATCGCGCTATGTAACAAAGGACTCACGCCATGTAACAAAGGAATCGCGCCATGTAACAAAGGAATCGCGCCATGTAACAAAGGAATCGCGCCATGTAACAAAGGAATCGCGCCATGTAACAAAGGAATCGCGCCATGTAACAAAGGAATCACGCCATGTAACAAAGGAATCGCGCCATGTAACAAAGGAATCACGGTATGTAACAAAGGAATCACGCGATGTAACAAAGGAATCGCGCTATGTAACAAAGGAATCGCGCTATGTAACAAAGGAATCGCTCTATGTAACAAAGGAATCACGCCATGTAACAAAGGAATCGCGCCATGTAACAAAGGAATCGCGCCATGTAACAAAGGAATCGCGCCATGTAACAAAGGAATCACGCTATGTAACAAAGGAATCGCGCTATGTAACAAAGGAATCGCGGTATGTAACAAAGGAATCGCGGTATGTAACAAAGGAATCGCGCCATGTAACAAAGGAATCGCGCCATGTAACAAAGGAATCGCGCCATGTAACAAAGGAATCGCGCTATGTAACAAAGGAATCGCGCTATGTAACAAAGGAATCGCGCCATGTAACAAAGGAATCGCGCCATGTAACAAAGGAATCACGCCATGTAACAAAGGAATCACGCTATGTAACAAAGGAATCGCGCTATGTAACAAAGGACTCCCGGTATGTAACAAAGGACTCCCGGTATGTAACAAAGGAATCGCGCCATGTAACAAAGGAATCGCGCCATGTAACAAAGGAATCGCGCTATGTAACAAAGGACTCACGCCATGTAACAAAGGAATCACGCCATGTAACAAAGGAATCGCGCCATGTAACAAAGGAATCGCGCCATGTAACAAAGGATACACGGTATGTAACAAAGGAATCGCGCCATGTAACAAAGGAATCGCGCCATGTAACAAAGGAATCGCGCCATGTAACAAAGGAATCGCGCCATGTAACAAAGGAATCGCGCCATGTAACAAAGGAATCGCGCCATGTAACAAAGGACTCACGCCATGTAACAAAGGAATCGCGCCATGTAACAAAGGAATCGCGCCATGTAACAAAGGAATCGCGCCATGTAACAAAGGAATCGCGCCATGTAACAAAGGAATCGCGCCATGTAACAAAGGAATCGCGCCATGTAACAAAGGAATCGCGCCATGTAACAAAGGAATCGCGCCATGTAACAAAGGAATCGCGCCATGTAACAAAGGAATCGCGCCATGTAACAAAGGAATCGCGGTATGTAACAAAGGAATCGCGGTATGTAACAAAGGAATCGCGCCATGTAACAAAGGAATCGCGCCATGTAACAAAGGAATCGCGCTATGTAACAAAGGAATCGCGCTATGTAACAAAGGAATCGCGCTATGTAACAAAGGAATCGCGCCATGTAACAAAGGAATCGCGCCATGTAACAAAGGAATCGCGCCATGTAACAAAGGAATCGCGCCATGTAACAAAGGAATCGCGCCATGTAACAAAGGAATCACGGTATGTAACAAAGGAATCGCGCCATGTAACAAAGGAATCGCGCCATGTAACAAAGGAATCGCGGTATGTAACAAAGGAATCGCGCCATGTAACAAAGGAATCGCGCCATGTAACAAAGGAATCGCGCTATGTAACAAAGGAATCACGCTATGTAACAAAGGAATCACGCTATGTAACAATGGAATCACGCTATGTAACAAACGTTTCCAGAGAGCATCCTTTTTCCATGCTCGCACTCGTTATGTTCTGTTGAGAGCATCCTTTTTCCACGAATGTTCCCAGAGAGCATCCTTTTTCCATGCTCGCATTCGCCATGTTCTGTTGAGAGCCTCCTTCTCCACAAATGTTTCCAGAGAGCATCCTTTCCCGCTGCTATGCGAAGATTGCGATTCCCTCCGGCGTCCTCACACTGAATATATACATAGCTGCGTGTTATGAATTCATTCATTCGCTTTTAATTCCTTCGAGCGTTAGCATTCCCGTATTCATTTAATTTCTTTTAGTTTTAGCATGAGCTCCTGCCGGAGAAAATCTGTGCAACTAGCGGATGAGAAACTCAATTTTTCATACATTACACATGGAGGAAAACACGTCATTAGATGCTGTATATGCGAGCGGATTTTTAAGAATCGTTCTTTGTCAAGAGTTAAGCTTCATAGAGCAACATGTTATACTGGATCGACTCTCTCTCCTACACTCGAAGATCCGAAGATGTATAGAGGGGGATGTTATACCGGATCAAGCCTCTGTCCTTCACTGGAGACTACAGGTGGTGAAAAATCTGGATACAGCGGGAGTCGCGAGAATATGAAATCTTCATATGATGATGATTCAGTGATATCTACGCTTGAAAATCCAAATAGACTAGTAAATATATTGAGGTTACTAATTGCATCGAGGAATGCTGGTAATAATAGTCACACACAAGAGATTGAGGAGATTATAAGTAAGCTGAAAGCTTCTAAAGTTATAGCATGACAGGATCGAGAAATTGTGTTAATCAATTACAGTCATGGTTAACAGGAACTTTGAAATATCAAAACCTTGTACTTATAAAATACATCATCCAGACATTCTTGAGATGTTTAGTTTTTTATGGATAATGCAGGTCTCTTTCTGTGTGATGTATATGATTATATAACTGAGTGTTTTAGAATGTCTAGACTATCACCTTTGTCTTTAGGAAATATGTATGTTTTTTTGTATAGGAATGTAATAGGAAAATGTTTATAAAAATAAATGTTGTTTATATTACATAGACCTCATTTTTTTATTAATCTTTTTATACACCTCATATCATACAGCCCAATATTAAGATGGTTCTGGCTTCTAGATTCCCATTTATTCAAGTCTCTTTCAGTAATAGTTCATGTAGCATCAATGTTTTTAAGATAGGCATTCTCCTTAAACAATTATGAAATTATTTATGAAATCAATGGTATAGGCTGGTATAGCAGTAATAATGAGTACATAATTATATATATATTATTGTTATATTCTACACACGCGGATGTTTTTTCCATGTATGTTCCGCACTGGTGCAATTCTTCATTGATTGAGGTTACTGGGAGGTGTTGAGAATGTTCCTATCACATTTCTGTTTATGATGTTTTAAGCTATCTCGTTCTTCCTCTTCATTTACATTCAGCTGGGCATTTCTGTAACACACATTCACATTATTTGCAACTTCTTGTAGGTATATACTTCGATGTGGAGAATCACTGCAAGGGGTATTAAAGTTCTTTCTGCACGAAATCACACAGAGTACAATCTAGACATTATTTACACATATTTTTTTAATACAGTGATGCCTGCTTTTGACAACTGCTATCGTGCTGGAAATTATTTGAAACTTACTGTAGGTATCTGCTTTGAGGTAAAGAATCAGTGAATAGACTATTAAACTTCTTTCTGCAGATCCTCGCTCAGACTACATCCTGGACGTTATTTTTTTTACATATTGATGTATACTTTAGACAAATGTTATCCTACTGAAGTGCGAATTTATAAACTCAACGAATGTAACTCTAAATGAAGCTTTGAAAGGATAGCTGAATTATTTCTACAAACCTTAATAGGAAGAAAAGACAATTTACATGTCTTAAACTTGCCGGCTGGTACTACTCCATGATATACCATTTGAAACTTCCCAGGCATTTCCTCCAACTGTTGGCTTGTTAGGGTTGAATATCTTGTCGGGAGAAACACTTGCTTATTCTCTAAAAGTGCAACGACTCTAGCACCGTATCGAGTATCAATTTTTCTTAAGGATTTTATATTATAAGGCTCCTCTGGCTGAAGATCTTGTAGTCTTTGAACGGCGGGGTAAATGCTACCCTCAGCCAATGTGTTAAGTTGAGATGTCAAACTTTCTGCATTAGGAAGAGAAAAAAACATATTCTTTATTAGATAATGTGTTGCATAACAAAAATTTCATTTATTTGAAAGTTACAAACTTATTAACTTTTTTCTGAAAATGATAATATGTGTAAATATAATTGAGGTTCTGATTCACTAATGAAGTTCATTAAGTACTGTATTTTTCAATTTAAATGTTTTAATATAATGTAGATATTTACTTTGTTAGAGCGAATGTTTCGCGCAACAGACTTTTTGTAATATTCTAAAGCAAAAACGTTAATAAGGTATTCAAATAATTGTATTTTCTCCAAAAAGGAATATAATTCACTCTGTGAAATCCTGTATTTAAATATCTGGAATAATAATTACTCAACAAGGTGAATACTTAACTAAATTGTTCCCATTTTGAGAATTCGCGCAGTTAGCTATTAAATGTAGAATAAGCTTGCCTAAAATGAATACTTAACTAAACTGTTCACATTTCAGAAAATTCACTTGTCTAGCTATTAACTTTTAGAATGCTCAGCTATTCGCATATAAATGCCTTGCATTAAAAACAAGAACGCGAATATAAGTTAAAATGTACAGAGTAATAATTTAACTTTTAAAGTAAATGAAGTGTTTTGTTACAACTTACCAGACATGATGTTCGTTGAAATTTCACTTTGAATGAGAAAAGTTTGCGGAGATCTTAGCTCGCTGTGTTGTCACAATACAGTGAAATCGCTGGGGAAGCTACTGCTTTTATATCGCTTCGCCTGATAAAATCTGAAGGGGTGAGAGGTGTGACGTTATATAATACAGCAATTTTGATTGGCTACTCCAAAAATTCGAGAAGGAGAGGGAAATGCTAGCCTCGCACAGGGACATTTCGTAAGCAAGTCTAAACCCGTTATGGGGGAAACCATCGCTCACGCCAGCGTTCCTTAAGGGGAATGCTTCTGCGTATGACGCTAGGAAATAAAAAATATATTTTATTTTTTACATTTACCGCTAAAAATTCATTGTTAATTATTGTTACATTACCAAATTAATCACAGAGCGAAAATAATGTATTGTTTCTGTAGATATAATTTTCCTCGAACCAGCAACCTTTCGATTGTGAATAGACACGTTACAGATGTTTAAAGAACGTCTGATGCTATGTGATGGCTTTATAATTCTATTCTCTATGCATTACCACGGGAAAAAACGAATAGCGAGTTACCGCTTGAGAAAAGTTAAAAGTATTTGAAAATTTAAACCAGTATCAAAAAATCTGATGTGATACACTCACATGGCTTTCTCTACTCTTGTACAAACTATTTTTACAAGCACTTATTCCCTATATGCTTCATGTTAATCGAGATATCGAGATGTCAATGTTATTGGTAATTTTCATGACGATACAATGTGAATATGATAGGTTTTAAGCGATAGTCAAATATTTTAACGCTGGTTGCTATGTGGTGCATTCCATTCTCTTTGCATATCGACGACATAAAACAAGAATAATGAATTTGAGAAAAAGTATAAGTATTGGAAAATTTTAATGGAATAACAAGCAATATCTCGAAAAACGATTTACTCAACAACAAGAATGTATATGTTATAAATTATGTATTTTAACGCGATCTCCATTTTTTTGTGTAGTAAAATTTTGTCTATCTCTTATGGTTTATCAGTTTTGCAAAAGTCGTTCAGAATGAAGAATACTTTGGAGACATTCCCAGAAAAAACCCGCCTCCGAAATAAAGTCCACTTCCTGAAAATAATAACAATATTAATAATAATATAGAATGTGTAAAAAGAAGTTCATAAAATATTGAAAAAATTCTTACCGTTCGGTGCTTGCTGCATGTATGGGGCAGGGCCCCCACCCTGCTTATTTGGTGCCAGGAAGGTCTGGAAGCCTGGAGGTGGCGGTGCAGCGGTCGCGAAGCCTGCTGGTACAACGCTCGCGAAGCCTGATGCTACCGGTGCAGCGGTCGCATGTTGACCGATACCGCCTCCGAAATAAAGTCCATTTCCTGGAAAAAATAAATAAATAATAATAGTATAGCATGTTTAAGTACAGAGTTCTAAAGAATCTACACTCTATACGTGAAAAAAATACATGTTTTAAACACCCTCGTGAAAAATACATAGCATTCTGGGAGACCGAAAGAGTTATGTGACTGCATATGGGTGAGAAACTCCCCTTAAATATATCCTTTTCTCCTTATACAATCCAGAACTCTATGCTGTCGGAGGCATGCCTTTGTGTGCCAGAATCGACATTGTATGTCTACTATCATGTAATTTTTTAGTTACAAATCCTCAAAACACCCGTCTGTAAATTCTCACCTTACGAGTGTTGCTGCATGTACGGGTGGCAGAGCCGCCTCCATGATGATTTGGTGCCAGGAAGGTTTGGAAGCCTGGCGCTGCCTGTGCAGCGCTCGATGGATGGTCGATACCAAAATAAAGTCCACTTCCTGGAAATAATAATACAAATAATAATAAAGAATATGAACAAGAAGTTAATATGAATTGTTACATTACTTATTTAAAAACTCTGAAGAATGCTTACCATTCGGGTGTTCGGGTGTCTGAATCATTACGGTATTTGATGAGCGATCCTGCAGCCTGCGGCCCAGAAAATTCGAGATATACAATTCATTTCTCATTACAATATCTTAAACATTTAATATTTTATTCAATATCGTTAGATTACTTGAAATGAATTTGTGTGTGTGTATTAAGTTTATATTAACATGCTGGAATATTCGAAAAAATATCTCTCGAATGGACGGGGTATTTAAAATCGTACTCGTCCTATGTTTACTAAGCCCAATCTTTTTAAAAATGGAATAAATTAAGAGTAACGAGGATTGTTTAGGCAAGGCTCCATATTTCATTATTTAGAATTAAACAAATGCTATTAGTCGTAATAATCATGCACATACGACAGCAAGCAAATGCGCGAGTCAATTCATATACAATTAATTAATAAAAAAATATTTAATTGTTTTCATCGATCAGCGAGAGTCTTATTTATTTTAATAACGTATGTAATATCTATCATTCTGAATACTTTTTATTCTTCATATTACTCTCGCCAAATCATATTTCTTTGTTTAACATCCCGAAAAAAAATCAGTTTAATTTTTTGATATCATGTTTGCATTTCTTGTACGCGAGTATTTAAATAATGACAAAGATACAATCGAATGTTTAAGTACAGAATCTATACAGTATACGTTTAATTGAAAACTTAAATCATTAATATTCTTCATGTAGAATTATATTAATTATCGGGAAAACATTTTTTGTGGTAAGCTTAAAACATGTCTAGACCGGGTTTTCCGCTGTGTATGATGGAATTTCTGGACAGAGGAAGCTCTTAAGAAAATCTTTTGTGCCGGTAATTGTTATTTACCCCGAGGGTCTGTGGTTTTTCAGAGCACTTAGGCTGTTTAATGAATTGGAAACGGGTGTTATTGTTCACTAAGAGCTCTATACAGGACCTTGTTTTTACATTCTTCTGACGAAAATTAATGGTGCGGAAGAGTTTGCCGTTGTCTGCTAATGGGTCTACATATGCATTCTTCAGGGGTGTACAACATATTTCTTTCAGGCAGTGTACGCCAGTGAATAATTCGTTGAATTTCTCAAAGTTCGCTACGTCTTTAGAAAGAACATTTAAAACGAATATAAAATTTATATTTGTAGTCTTCGTGCGTGTTACTTACAGGTACGCCTGTTTTGAATTGTAATTATTACTTCTCTCGTGTGAGAAGAGACATAGCGGGCTTTGTTGAGGCGTACTCCTATGTGCTGGATACCCCTAGCCATTAAGAGCAGGTAGTGGGGAAAACCCACGCGTCCTGGTTTAACCGCCTCTCATGATGGACGGGGCATTGCTGTCACATTGCGTCTTGTTTTTTCGTAAAGGGTTCTCGTGTTAACGTCTCATACAAGCTATTTGCAATTTCGCTTTAAGTTGCTTTTTAATTCATCTAAGCAATGTAATATTTTTTATAAACCCGCAATTCAAAAGAAGAATTAAACACACGTTATTAGCCGTAATAGTTATATACGCGTAATAATCGCGCATATACGATAACGAACAGTTGCGCGCAAATCAATTACATTAATCAATCAAAAAAAACTTAATTGTTTTTAATCGATAGACTGCGTCGTTTCATTAGAAGTGAGATATTCATGGTAGATGAATAATTGGGTGAGATATCTCTAGGAGCGCGAGTCAATTACATTAATTATTCATTGTATTCATCGATCAGCGAGAGTCTTATTTATTTTTTATTTATTTCATAATCAATTCCTCCGGAGCCGACATGAACGCCCCTTGCATGTTAATTCCCCTTTATTTTTTTCCGGAATCATATTTCGCAGAATTATATAGAGTTAAGATGGCCGTCTTGCGTACACCTCGAATTTAAATATGGTGAATTCACAACTTTCGGATATGACCGCCAGGGGCGCTGTGTGGGAACACTCGCTGGAGTTTCACTCATATTACCACTTGGCGCGCTAGTGTATGTTGCGAACTGAAGCGGGAGTGGAGGGGATGCGGAAGTCGACTTGCCAGTCCAAATATCGAGAGTCAGTCATTCGTGTGAAACGTCTCGCTGTGGAAGGTTGCGGTCGAGGTTCCACCGCAATTATCACGCGATAACGAGTGTTACGTCAAGTCTGTCCTTTCATCTATGTGTTGTAATATTCTTATAAATCCAAAATATATTTTCCCTCAAAAGTAGAATTAAATAAATGTTATTACTCGTAATAATTATACACATGCTATCACACATATACGATAACGAACAGTTGCGCGCGAGTCAATTAATCATTCAAAAATACTTAATTGTTTTCATCGGCCGACTAGCCGTGTTTCATTAGACGTGTAATTTATTGACAATAGTAGGTTATAAATGGCGGTTTAGGGACAGGTGTGCGCGAATTCAATCAAAAATACTTAATTGCTCGAAGAATAGCGTTTAATTGCATTAGTAGTATATAAACATTGATTCTTTTTTCAATAACACACATTACCTAATTGATTGAGGCAATTATGTACTCAAACGATTTGCCGATGTGCGGCAGGCATCGAGAATCGCATTCCCACACCGCCAACGTCACGCACCGAGAACCCTCACATATAACCCCTCACCCCGAGCGGCACATCCCCTACCCCAAGCCAATCACACGGCAGGGATTTAGACCAAGGGAAGGTACGCGACCAACGTATAGGATCAATACACGCTCTCCCACCTATCCACAGGGAACCAACCAGAACACAAAGGGGAGGGAGGACACGCGTATGGGGGAGGGAGGGGGGCGGGGACACCGGCACGTGACCACAGGGGGAGGGGGGGAGGACCTGCCGGCACAGACACTGTCGGCATTAGGTAAGCGCACAAAGGGAAGGGGGCGGAGCTAGCGGCACGCGACCGGGCGGCAAATAGTAGCGCACAAAGGGAGGGGGCGGGGCTAGCGGCATAGATCAAAGAAGCTTATCAGTTTTTCGGCATCTCTCTTTGCGCCAGAACCGCCCTTATATTTCTACTGATGTCCTTTATTACACAGTTACAAGGACGATGATGCATTAGATTTAACGATAACTAAACGTTTTAAAGTGGATCGCTGGTGATGTCCTTTATTACACAATTACAAGGACGATGATGCAGTAGATTTAAATACGACCAAACGTTTTAAAGCGGGTCGCTGGTGATGTCCTTTATTACACACTTACAAGGACGATGGTAAGTGGATTTAAATATGACCAAATGTTTTAAAGCGGGTCGCTGGTGATGTCCTTTATTACGCAGTTACAAGGACGATGATACAGTAGATTTAACGATAACTAAACGTTTTAAAGTGGATCGCTAGTGATGCCCTTTATTGCACAGCTTCAGCGACGATGATAGGGTAGATTTAAATACGACCAAACGTTTTATAGTGGGTCGCTAGTGATGCCCTTTATTACACACTTACAAGGACGATGATACAGTAGATTTAACGATAACTAAACGTTTTAAAGTGGATCGCTGGTGATGTCCTTTATTACACAGTTACAAGGGCGATGATACAGTAGATTTAACGATAACTAAACGTTTTACAGCGGGTTGCTAGTGATGTCCTTTATTACGCAGTTACAAGGACGATGATACAGTAGATTTAACGATAACTAAACGTTTTAAAGTGGATCGCTGGTGATGTCCTTTATTACACAGTTACAAGGGCGATGATACAGTAGATTTAACGATAACTAAACGTTTTAAAGTGGGTCGCTAGTGATGCGCTTTTTTGCACAGCTTCAAGGACGATGATACAGTAGATTTAAATACGACCAAACGTTTTATAGTGGGTCGCTAGTGATGCCCTTTATTACACAGTTACAAGGACGATGATACAGTAGATTTAACGATAACTAAACGTTTTAAAGTGGATCGCTGGTGATGTCCTTTATTACACAGTTACAAGGGCGATGATACAGTAGATTTAACGATAACTAAACGTTTTAAAGCGGGTTGCTAGTGATGTCCTTTATTACACAGTTACAAGAACGATGATACAGTAGATTTAACGATAACTAAACGTTTTATAGTGGGTCGCTAGTGATGCCCTTTATTACACAGTTACAAGGACGATGATACAGTAGATTTAACGATAACTAAACGTTTTATAGTGGATCGCTAGTGATGCCCTTTATTACACAGTTACAAGGACGATGATACAGTAGATTTAACGATAACTAAACGTTTTAAAGTGGATCGCTGGTGATGTCCTTTATTACACAGTTACAAGGGCGATGATACAGTAGATTTAACGATAACTAAACGTTTTATAGCGGGTTGCTAGTGATGTCCTTTATTACACAGTTACAAGGACGATGATGCAGTAGATTTAACGATAACTAAACGTTTTATAGTGGGTCGCTAGTGATGCCCTTTATTACACATTTACAAGGACGATGATACAGTAGATTTAACGATAACTAAACGTTTTATAGTGGGTCGCTAGTGATGCCCTTTATTACACAATTACAAGGACGATGATACAGTAGATTTAACGATAACTGAACCTTTTAAAGCAGGTCGCTAGTGATGTCCTTTATTACACAGTTACAAGGACGTTGATACAGTAGATTTAAATACGACCAAACGTTTTAAAGCGGGTCGCTGGTAATGTCCTTTATTACACAGTTACAAGGACGATGGTAAGTGGATTTAAATATGACCAAATGTTTTAAAGCGGGTCGCTAGTGATGCCGTTTATTATACAGTTACAAGGACGATGATACAGTAGATTTAACGATAACTACGTTTTAAAGTGGGTCGCTAGTGATGCGCTTTATTGCACAGTTTCAAGGACGATGATACAGTAGATTTAAATACGACGAAACGTTTTAAAGTGGGTCGCTAGTGATGCGCTTTATTGTACAGTTACAAGGACGATGATGCAGTAGATTTAACGATAACTAAACGTTTTAAAGTGGGTCGCTAGTAATGCTCTTTATTACATAGTTACAAGGACGATGATACATTGGATTTAACGATAACTTAATGTTTTAAAGTGGGTTGCTAGTGATGCCCTTTATTGTACAGTTACAAGGACGATGATACAGTAGATTTAACTACAACCAAATGCTTTAATTTGGGTCGCTAGTAATGCCCTTTATTACACAGTTACAAGGACAATGAAACCGTAGATTTAACAATAATCACATCATTTAAAGTGGGTCGCTGGTGATGCCCTTTAATACACAGTTACAAGGACGATACAGTAGGCCTAAGCGAGTGAAATGTTTTAAAGCGAGTCGTTATATGATGGTTTGGAAATGTCACTCTTTGCATGACCACGATAAAAAGTATTTTATGTTACATTCATATGATCTTCCCAACTCAAACAATAATGTTTTTCTCTACTTCATGTAATCGTTATAATAATGTAATCAGTGGCACTGCACTCCATAAACGGCGTTGAACCCCGAACCGCACTGCTAGCCTCACGCCTACGTATGCACGCCAGAGGTGGGCGATCATCCAATCGACACGAGTAGGTGATGTGGTTCCCGCGTTCCCAGGGCAGAAGTTTGGCCTATTACACCTCTTCACTTTCCTGACGGTGGTGAGTGGGCACTGGTCCTATACCCGGGGCTTTAAATCCCCACTTCTGTGGGTGGGAACCAGAGCTCCACGACGCAGCTGTAAAGTTTTGCTGAAATGCCTTCAATGTGCAGTTCCTTATGTACTCAAGAAGGTATAGTTGAAACAGAACTATTGTCAGATGTTTAAAAGCGTGTCGCTATATGCTGGCCTTGAAATATCGTACTCTTCGTAAGACATGCGAGAAACAGCTGAATAGACACCGTACTTCATAAAAATGACACAAGTATTCAATTCAATAACAACAGATTTCTTGGAATGATGCCACAAAAATTATATTTGGAGAAAATTCTTTTTAAAGAGATATACACTTTCTGTATTGTAAGCCTTGTCTATTCCTTATGGTTTACCAGCCATAGAAAATTATACAAAATTACTTCCTAATGAAGAAGACTTCACAAGTAATTCTTAGAAAATTAAATATATACATTTTATTTGATAAGTAAATATCCGAAACGTGTAGTATTATAAACAAAATCATATTTTTTTGAGCTGCTAGTCACTATTCGTTTTTTTTCTCGTAGTCATGGAAAGGAAACAGAATTTCAAACTCAAAGATAGGGAATGGTTTTTTAAAGATTTCGCTATTGCTTCAGCCTATTGTATTCCGATGTACCAACAACAAAGGTGAATTAACACTGTTTGTAGAAATATTTGGCTTGATTAACAAGAAATACGCGATCTATTTTTAAAGTAAGTACTATTTTAAAATTTTTCCGATGCAGGCGCGATCACTTCCTTCATTCATCAGGAAGCCAGACGCATCGTCACTTTGTTGTGCTTTCCTATTGTTAAAGCGATTGAAACAATCGAAAAACCAGCTGACTGTGATGTCAGATCAGTGATTCGTTTTCTTGAATGCGAGAAATGTTACGCCGGCACACATACACCGCCAATTGGGTATGGAGAAACAATGAGTGACACACACAGCCAAATATACTCAAGATCTGATCGCATCATTTGGTTGGGAACAGTTCGACCACCCTCCCTACAGTCCGGATTTGGCACCAAGCGATTTGCATCTGTTTCTACATCTGAAGAAATTCTTTTTTGGAAAAGATTTCAACGACGATGATGTAAAACAAGAAGTGCCGACCTGACTTTCATCGCAGGTGGCATCATTCTTTGACGAAGGCATACACAAACTGGCTTCCCGTTACAAAAGTGCCTGAATAATGGCGGTGACTATGTGGAGAACTAGTGAATCATAATAAAGTATTTGCAAAATAATATTCTGTTATTTTTTTAAAAAAAAACTATCGGCACTTACATAAAAAATACATCTTTTTTACTAATAGCTTTGTAGTTTAAACTTTTGTACTAACACAGCCCATTTCTGCCCTGGTACTGAGGTAGACCAGGGGTGCCTCAAAAGTTACGGGAAGGAGATGTATGCATCTTTGAGGATTTAACAACAAAGATGTACAACATTTAATTCAAGTATGATACTCAACACAGACTTGAGTACCTGCCCCATTTAAAGTTTTAGTTTCTCACTCTCACTCTCTCTCTCTCTCTCTTTCTCCCTCTCTCTCACATACTATAGCGAAGAAAAATCTAGCAAAATACACACTGTAATTAGGGGACTTTAAAGCGTGTAGTAATTGCAGTAACACGCAAACATACATTTTAGCTAAATGTAGTACTTTCTATAAAGTAGACAAAGCACAAAAGAGGAAAATAGAATACAAAATAAAAGCAATTTTGAGTTGCTTGTCAACAGCTGGGCAATCGGTTTGCTGTTATTGCGTGGTTCGCATTACTAAGCTCACAGGATCCCGGGCAGAGCCCACTGCTTTTAGGGTGTTGAGGACCTTAGTGCGGGCACAGATATCTGCCCACCTGGTTACTTACCTATTCGCAGTCTAAGGTAGAGGAAGTATTGTATTCCACCCAACAATTCCATACCAACTTTTCACCGGAAATACACGTTTTGAGTCTCTCTGAATACAATTTTTTTAAATAAACAGCTGTGTGTGTGTGCCTGCATGTTTCTGTTTGTCTGTGTGTATGTGTTTGTGTAAGCGTTTATGTGGTCCTGTGAAAGTGTTTGTGTGTGTTCGTCTGTGTAAGTATACGTGTGTGAGTGTCTGTGTAAGTGTCTGTATGTGTTTGTGTGTCTGTATAAGTGTCTGTATGTGTTCGTCTGTGTAAGTATATGTGTGTATTAGTGTCTGTGTAAGTGTCTATGTGTGTTTGTGTTAGTGTCTGTATATGTTCGTGTGTGTTTGTGTTAGTGTCTGTATGAGTTCGTGTGTGTTTGTGTTAGTGCCGGTATAAGTATCTGTATGTATTTGTGTTAGTGTCTGTATAAGTGTCTGTGTGTGTTTGTGTTAGTTTCTGTATAAGTGTCTGTGTGTGTTTGTGTTAGTTTCTGTATAAGTATCTGTGTGTGTTTGTGTTAGTTTCTGTATAAGTATCTGTGTGTGTGTTTGTGTTAGTGTCGTATAAGTATCTGTGAGTATTTGTGTTAGTGGCTGTGTAAGTGTCGGTGTGTGCTTGTGTTAGTTTCTGTATAAGTATCTGTGTGTGTTTGTGTTAGTTTCTGTATAAGTATCTGTGTGTGTTTGTGTTAGTGTCTGTATAAGTATCTGTGGGTATTTGTGTTAGTGTCTGTATAAGTGTCTGTGTGTCTGTGTTAGAGTCTGTATAAGTATCTGCGTGTGTTTGTGTTAGTGTCTGTATAAGTATCTGTGGCTATTTGTGTTAGTGTCTGTGTAAGTGTCGGTGTATGTTTGTGTTAGTGTCTGTATAAGTGTCTATGTGTGTTTGTGTTAGTGTCATAAGTTTCTGTATGTATTTGTGTTAGTGTCTGTGTAAGTGTCTGTGTTTTGTGTATGTGATTTGTTTGTGTATGATCTGTGTGTGTGTCCGTCTTGTCTGTGTTTATCTGTGTGTGTTAGTGTTTGTGTGTGTCTGTGTTTTATGTATGTGATTTGCTTGTGTATGTGTCTATGTGTGTGTCCGTCTTGTCTGTGTTTATCTTTGTGTTTCTCTGTGTGTGTGTTTGTGTCTTTGTTAAGTGTCTGTGTGTGTCCGTCTTGTTTGTGTTTATCTTTGTGTTTCTCTGTGTGTGTTTGTGTCTGTGTGTGTCCGTCTTGTCTGTGTTTATCTTTGTGTTTCTCTGTGTGTGTGTTTGTGTCTTTGTTAGTGTCTGTGTGTGTCCGTCTTGTCTGTGTTTATCTTTGTGTTTCTCTGTGTGTGTGTGTTTGTGTCTTTGTTAGTGTCTGTGTGTGTCCGTCTTGTCTGTGTTTATCTTTGTGTTTCTCTGTGTGTGTGTTTGTGTCTTTGTTAGTGTCTGTGTTAGTCCGTCTTGTCTGTGTTTATCTTTGTGTTTTTCTGTGTGTGTTTGTGTCTGTGTGTGTCCGTCTTGTCTGTGTTTATCTTTGTGTTTCTGTGTGTGTGTTTGTGTCTTTGTTAGTGTCTGTGTTAGTCCGTCTTGTCTGTGTTTATCTTTGTGTTTTTCTCTGTGTGTGTTTGTGTCTTTGTTAGTGTCTGTGTTAGTCCGTCTTGTCTGTGTTTATCTTTGTGTTTTTCTGTGTGTGTTTGTGTCTGTGTTAGTGTCTGTGTGTGTCCTTCTTGTCTGTGTTTCTCTGTGTGTGTTTGTGTCTGTGTTAGTGTCTGTGTGTGTCCGTCTTGTCTGTGTTTATCTTTGTGTTTTTCTGTGTGTGTTTGTGTCTGTGTTAGTGTCTGTGTGTGTCCGTCTTGTCTGTGTTTATCTTTGTGTTTCTCTGTGCGTGTTTGTGTCTGTGTGTGTCCATCTTGTCTGTGTTTATCTTGGAGTTTCTCTGTGTGTGTCCGTCTTGTCTGTGTTTATCTTTGTGTTTCTCTGTGTGTGCATCTGTACCTGTTTGTGAACAGCATAAGTCAAAACAAAAAATTCGGTTAAACACGAAACCTGGTGTTTAAGTTTAAGGTCTTCCAAGGATGCAACACGAAGGTATTCAAGGAAATTTCGACGCCCCAAACTGCCCTTTACATGCAAAAAATGTTCGTTGTTTTCCATTTTATCAAAAATGGCTGTAAACGATTTTTATTAAGACATTTCCATGAATGGACTGTGAAGTCAGTTTATCCCGGACAGCGCGGATGCCTGTAAAGGGGGCAGTGAACAGACTCTGCCCGTGCTTGAATACCAACACATTAATCACTAAGGACTTACTCAGTCGGTGGAGCACCTGCATCTGTGCGAGAGCTCCCTGATTCGATTCCCGGCTGGGTTGGAGAATGTTTTTCTTAAACAAGTAGGTTTCAGGCTATGTCTAGAATCTGGTATTCGAAAACAGAGTGTGCGTACGTGTGTTATTTATTAACCAACTCATCCATTTAACAAGAATTTAGGTTCGCCGCAGGAACACACGTCAGTACAACCATATATGGCAGCAGTTTATGTAAAGTTAACAAGACTCGCTTGGTCACTGATTGTGTCGTAGTTACGTTCCTTTAAAATTACGTTACAGTTGCATTTGCTTCTATTGGTACGTTTGAATCATGATAAACACGTGCGTCTTGCTGGATGAGTATCACCATGGATACGTCTCTTACATTTCTGGTAAGCCCTAGTTTTGACGTATTCCCATAACAAACATCAGGCCATCTTGCTAGCCACCGGATACAACCACCGTTCGGTGTATACACTTCTTAGATATTTTATAACTCTTGTAGAATAATGGGGGGGGGGTTCAGCATGTGCTGAAACTAGTGATTTAGAGCTAACTGAAGTGGGACGTCGTCTAGAAACTTGTCAAGAGTCAGTCCATTCTACACAAATTACAAAGGTGCTACTACTGGTTTACTGATGTTGTCTCCCAGAACGCCGCAATACAAGTTAACACCTCCAGTAACGTTTGTTTACATTAAACTTAGTAGCGAAATTACATTCATCTTCCCATAAAACTGCCTCAGGAAATCCGAATTTTCGTTGATTTTATTTAAGAGCCTTCTGCTAAACGATACGCGATTTTGGAAATTGTTGCCGTAAAGCTGTTGGTATAAGTTCAATTTATAGGGATGCGATTTTCGTTCTTTCAAAATCCGTTGTATTAAAGTCTTAAACCTCCCCTCCCCAGATCAGCTGTAGCTCTAATTATGATGAGAAAAATTCAGAAATACCACCAAATACAACAACAATAATAATAATAATAATAATAATAATAATAATAATAATAATAATAATAATAATGTCGGAATCACATAAGTGTTTATACTGCATCCTAAATACAACGGTATTTGAGTTTTACTGTTTACATACCTTTAATATTTTTTCAGAAATAATGGATGTAAATGAAATGGAATTAAAAGCCGAGCAGAACGCGGCTAAATCGGGTAATTTGGTAACCCTAAGTGTGCTGTTTTGCCCCGGGTTCCCCTGCATTATGTTATAGGGCCTTCAACCTTAAAATGGCATTGTTTGCAATGCTGTGGGCTTCGTTCTCCCCCTCAAAGAAGAGAAGGTCGAACGGAGCATAAACACGGTCCTCTTGGAATATTAGATTCATTTTCATGCACATACAAGTAATACCAATTGCAGTTCCTTGTAAGTTATTGGCAAAACACTTACTGCTAGTTACCTATGCACGTCATTATTTCTTTATACTTTCTCTACCACGTACAAAAAAAGGTAGTGAACGTATTGCATTTCACTCAAAAATTCCGGAAATGCCATGTTTTGAGGCCTCTTCAATCCAGAAAAAGTGTGTAAGTGTGTGTGTGTGTGTGTGTGTGTGTGTGTGTGTGTGTGTGTGTGTGAGCAGCATAACTCTAAAACGAAAAGTCGGATAAACACCAGTGTCACAAACATTCAACAGTAAATGTTTTAAACAAACCGAGCGAGATGGCTCCGCGGTAACGTGTGAAACCGCATTCGGACAATTCCGGTCGACCGCCCACGCTGACCTTGGGTTTTTCGTGGTCGTTAGGCGAGTGCTGGGATGATTTTTCATCTACCACGAGCTTCTTTCCATAATTTCCCTTACATTCCGTTTTCTTCTCAGGCGTACTTCTAGATTTCGTGACGTATGGCGGTGCCGGACAGCTGGCGCGGATGCTTGCTCAAAGGAAAGAGGGCTGCCTGGTCGACGGCCCTCTAGGCAGCTCCAGCAGTGGGAAGGATCTTCGAGCTTGGAATTGTTACGAATTTCCACGCGTCTCTGTGGCCTGTAGCCTCCCGTGATTCCTTCACTTCGTCCCTTTCTCCTGGGGTGCAGCCACAATATATCTGCGTAGGTCGCAGTGTGCGACCCCTCCCTTGTATAATCTATATCTATCCCTTTACAGGGAAATATTTTCGAAACCTTTTACTATTTAAAAATGACTAAGTATTTGGATTACAATACCATGTATTGAAGTAATGTAATCATAAAATGTGTATCTAGAATTATTGGGAAAATACTGTGAAGTTCTGATTCCGAAGAACTTTTATATAATTGGTAAACAATAGACAAAAAATGTAGGTGCCTTAAAAACACAATTTATTTCAAATAACTGGTTTTGAGACATTGTACATTTCCGAAATATCCGCTACTGTTGGTTTGGATTTTTCAACACTTTTTCCCAACAACTCTTCATACAATCGTATGGTACGATAGCCCTGCCATCACTACTGTGCCACAACGCAGCAGGCTTTTCTATCTACTTCCTCTTAAGATAAATATTCCTCACAAATGCTTTCATTATACGTCATGTTGTTGTAGATACGCAGAATAAATGAGGCCAGGGCGATAGTCAACTCTTTAAAACGCAGGTCAGTAATTAAGTGCTAGTCACGATATTTGTTTTGCGGAACCTTGCATCCTTATTTAACTTTATAAACCCTAATGTTTGAGGCAGAGTTATTGTTTGGAACTATTTATGAAGAAAATTGTTAATTATGACATTTAAATTTGAAATGCTCAGTTAATATGTTTGAATAATATTCCAACTATGTGAGTTAAGTGGTTAGAGAAATCATGTGAAACGGTAGTGGAATCTACAGTGTTACATAGAGTAAAATGTGGGGGAACTTCAAAAGGATGCTTGAAAATATATTTAATTCACACAAAATTTTGGAGTTGCATTGTGAGCTAAGAAGGACTTGCTGATGGAGAAAATTTTAAAATATTGGCATAGGATTTTGATATTATGCTGTCATACTCTCTTAAAGGAGTTAATGAAACTCCAAATGGAAGTGATGAGAGGTAACAGCTGGGCGGGTGAAGTATGGGAAGTGCTACAAGAAATTGGAATGCTCAAACTGTAGAAATTTGGAGATCAATATAGAGTAGGATTTTGGAAGGAAATTAAGCAAATAATTAAAGGTATAGATAGGAAAGAGGAGGGTTGAGAGAGATAATAGGGAAGGATGTATTATGTGTTGGGAGCTGGAAGGAATATTTCAGTGTTTATTAGAATGTGGCGGTTGAAGAGATGGAGGAAGGTTATATAACGAATAAAATCGGACAAATTGCAGACAGAAAGTGTAGCAGTTAAGATACTGACTGAAATGATGGGAGAATATTTGATAAAGGTAAGGTGGAAATGGATTAGGGCAGTTAAGAAATATGAGAGATATATAATTGATAAAATAGTGGAATGTAAAGAGTGGGGGGCCTTCATTATGCAGATAACCTTGGAGAAGTAAGGAAGGCTGATGTAGATGGTTGATAGACTTATTAGATCAGACATCAGACATTTAGTTGTAATTGTAAATATGTTTTTGTTGTTTTGTTTGTGTCTGCATATTTATGAAACTGCATTAAGGGTGAGAATAAACTCAATTCGAAATAGTAAATTGTTTGAAAAAAACCTTTTATGTGAATGCAAATCATTATTAATGAATAAAGCTAAGAAATATACATTGTAATCTTCACCGACTTAAAATTGTTTTCTTTCTTATGAAATGTGAGACTCAGCTTTTTATGCTAAAGACACAGCATACGAAAACAAATAAAAATTCTTCTATATAAATAATAATGTATGCAATCTTCTATTATATCAGACCTTCCTGAATGTTGGTGTGAAAGAAAAACAACTTTTCGTTTAGTTGGAAAAAAAATTGATCTAATCCGAATCTTTAAAAAAATATCTACCCATTATCGTTTAGTTTTAGATATTATTCCTGCAAAGGTTTATTTTTCTATTTACTTCATGTTACTCGAGGTGAAATTTGCAGTAATAGGTACAAGGTGGATAGCTAAATGTTTAAAAGTGGACCTCCAGATGCTGGCCTTGAAGTTCTATAGTCTTCCCATGACATCGCGATAAACAACTGAATGTTGACAGCACTCCAAAAAACCGACAAAGTATGGAAACATGGAAATGACAGATGCAACAAAATAAATTGTGTCTTAAAGAGTTATATATTTTGTGTTGACTAATTCTTTGTCCATCTCTTATGTTTTACTAGTTACACAAAATTATACAAATGCTTTTCAATTGAGGCCTATTGCAACAAAATGCAAGATGCAGATTTCATTTATCAGGTAAAATATATTGTATTTCATTCAAAATCGTTGCAACTATGTTTGAGAAACTCAAATTTTGGAAATACATTCTGTTTAAAGAAAGTTTTAAGTACAGGGGACTTTTCCCAGGTGCCCGCCCACTTTCTCGTGGTCCCCAAGGCGAAACCACGATTTCTCCTTTCCCCCATTTCATATCCATTTCACGTTTCAGGTCCTGTGGTGCTGGCAGAGCCGGGCAGATGGTGTAGATACATGCATGATGGAAAGATTTCTCCCCGTGTACGCCAGAGTGAGCTGTCCCCCCTCCTGGGATTTCTTGCCACTGGTGCGCAGGTGTTAAAACTTGAAATATTTGGGACTTCTGCGGGACTGTCTGCCTGCGGATCTAGGACTTCCTACGGCTCCTTCACCTTATCCCTGGAGGGTGCAGCCACAAAAGATGAAAATGATCACAGCGCGTGAAGTGTTTCCCTCCATTAAATACATCCTATATCCTATAGGGATCTCTTTTGTCTCATCTTCGGAAGATATTTAGCTTAAATACCTAATTTGGTATTTGTTAGGCATTTATTACTTTCTCTACTACGTATAGTAAGTAAGTAGGGGAAGTATTGTAATCCACCCAAAAATTCGATACCGATATTTCACCGGAAATTAATGTTTTGAGGCCCCCTGAATCCAAAAAAAAAACATTTTTGGAAACATGTCCGTGTGTGTGTGTGTGTGTGTTTGTGTCTGTCTGTGAACAGCATAACTCAGAAACGAACAGTCGGATAAACACCAAACTTGGTATTTAGGTTCAGTATCTTCCAGAGATGCGACACGAAGGTTTTCAAGAAAATCCCCCCACCCCATATTACCCTTTACATGGAATATTTTTCGAAAATTTAATTTTCTCAAAACGGCTCTAACGATTTTGATTAAAATATCATATGTTTAAGATATTTTCATGAGAAATAAAATGTATATCTTGAATTTTCTGGGAATGTCTCCAAAAGTATTCGACTTTTGCATAACTGGTAAACCATAAGAGATAGACAAAATTTTACTACACAGAAATGCAGATATCGTTAAAATACAAAATTTATGTCATATACATTCTTTGTTGTTGAGTGAACCATTTTCGAGATATTGCTCGTTATTCCCTTAAAGTTTTCAATACTTATACTTTTATTTCAAATGGGAATTCGTTATTTTTTTGTCCTGGTAATGCAAAGAGAATGGAATACCCAACATAGCAATCAGCTCTTAAAATATTTGACTATCGCTCAAAGCGTACCAATTCCCCTTGCAACTACAAGAAAATTAGCAATAAGATTAACATCTCGATATCTCGATTAACATGAAGCATATGGAGAATACGCGTTTGTAAAAATAGTTTGTACAAGAGTAGAGAAAGTCATGTGAGTGTAACACATCAGATTTTTTATTTATGCTGTTCCCACATACACACAGGGAGTCTCAAAACGTGTATTTGCATCTGTATCAAAGTTTTGGGTGGAATGCAGCCCTCCTGATACTTACTATGTGGAAACAGCACAGAGAATAAAAACGGGAGACGCATGTTTTGTTCATACACAAAGTCCGTGTTTTTTGGACAGTTGAACGAAGTCTTACGCCACAAAGAGTAGAAATAATGCAACGTAGCCTCAAGCATATGCAGCTAATTAGCATATAGTTTGTGTCTCTCCATTGTTTATAGAGGAACACAATCATATGATACCTAAAAGGGTATATAACGCTTCATAATGGCTTTGTAGGGTTGTTGAAGGTTCATTCTTTTGTGGCTATTTCCCTAGGATCTCGTCCTGATGCCTGAAATGTTCATATTCTGGGGCTACTATAGTCAACATTGCAATAACTACGGTATTTTAGGTCTTACCTGAGTGTAACCAATCGCGATGGTCGCAGGAGGAGGCGATAACTGGGTGCACGGGTATCCCCTGTCGAACATTGCTCCATTACTATTGTCAAATTTCACGTTCTCTACCACGTACAATAGTAGGTAGAGAAAGTATTACATTCCACCCAAAAATTCCATACTGAGATTTCACCGGAAATACAATCTTTAGAAGCTCCCAAAACTAAAAAAAGCATTTTTCGAAAAAAAGTCCGTGTGTGTCTGTGAACAGCATAACTCAAAAACGCAAAGTCGTCATTGTTCCTTTGTATCTGTAACGAAATATGTAATCTAGCTATTTCTGCAGACTTTATAAAGATTAAAATGGAATAAAAAAACTTTTGTAAGAATAGTTTGTACACCCACTAATAAACAATAACGGATAGAGAAAGTTATGTGAATGTAATACACTAGATTAGAGTGCAATGAACATGCAATAGTACGATATCGCACAAATAATTTGGGTTTAAAATCAATTAAAAGCGTATAGATTATTCTTTGACAAACACTGTCGCCTGCAATTACGACTCATGTTTTTATTCACCAAAATCCACATTTTTACTTTAGTTTCAGCCTTTCCTGTGTTTCCTTTTCGTTTATACCAAAGTGTTATAACGAGCTCGTTAGTACAGCAGTTGGAATGATGTTATGCCTCGCTGATTTGAATGACTGTATGTGCTCCTTGAGGCGCACATTTTCATAAAGTTTTATTTACCGGCTGGCATCCGTCAAGCTACCTGCTGCAGAGAAAGTCTAACTATTTACTGCAAAAGATCCGGATATTTACCATCGATTTGAACTTGTCGTTCGCAATGTTTTACATAAACCTCTGCGTCGTACTTTCTAAAAACACGGTGATTCCGCATCACCGTCCATTTTGTTCGAATAGACAAACCAAATCACGCATCAGGGATGCTAAAAAATCTCCACACTTTCATCATAGAACCTCCCACGAGAACCAATTCATCTGATCAAAGTCGTAAACTCTATGGGATTTATTAAGTCTGTTCCATTCAACAGACTATGTAAATAATAATTACTTTCTTACTCGTATTGTCTAAAATCACTACGGTGTCAGCTATCAGATCACGGCACACTACACGAATGTATTGACTATGACAAGGCAATCGAGAGGAACACTGCGACCCAAGGTGCTTCTCTTTGTGGCTACCACACTCAGGAGGAACAGGACCATAACAAGTAATGGAGCGGACCTCTCGACCCAAAGCGATTGCTTGTGGCTACCATCCTTAGGAGGAACATGATTATAAAAGGTAACGGAGAGGATACTTCGACCCAAGGCGGTTCTCTTTGTGGATACTACACTCAGGAGGAACAGGAGCATAACAAGTAACGAAGACGACACCTCGACCCAAGGCGGTTGTTTGTGGCTAACATCCTCAGGAGGAACATGACTATAAAAGGTAACGGAGATAATACTTCGACCCAGGGCGGTTGCTAATGGCTACCATCCTCAGGAGAAACATGACTTTAAAGGGTAACGGAGAGGATACTTCGACCCAAGGCGGTTCGTTGTGGCTACCACACTCAGAAAGAACATGACTATAAGAAGGTAAAGTAGAGGACATCTCGACCCAAGGTGGTTGTTTTTGTGGCTAGCACCCTCAGGAAGAACATCACTATAACAAGGTAACGGAGAGGACACCTCGACCTAAGGTGCTTCTTTTTGTGGCTACCACCCTCAGGAGAAACATGCCCCCAGGTGCCTACTACGTAGGTACGGGATTGGCGCTCCCGGGGTCTCGATAAAATTGCTGGTCCTATAAAGTCGTGCATTAGAAGTCGCAAAGGCACGCTCCTGGTTGAAGCAAATTCAGCATCCCAGGCAACGGCTATCTTGAAAGCCAACTTGTTAGGAAGCTATCCAGTTAGGGTGGAGATGGGTAAGACCTTGAACTCCTCGTGAGGTGTAGAAAATACCCATGCATTGGACGATATGTCAGAGGAGACAAGGAGGTGAATCTGTGCCTACTCGTACCCTGTTTCTTACCTTTGTTCGGGTAGAACTACCTCAAATGATTAAGACAGGATATGAAGCCATTGAAGTTAGCCCATATGTCCCCAACCCGCTCAGATGCTATAAGTGCCATCACTTTGATCCTACAAGTGATTTTTGTGACGGTAAAGCTACCTGCGTTAACTGTGGAGAATTCTCGCACGAAGGAGCATGTACATCAACTCCAACATGTGTTAACTGCAGTGGTGAACATCCATTTATTTACCGAGAATGACCCCGTTTTACAGAGGAAAGGGCGATCCAGGAGATTCAGGGTTAGGGATAAGGTTTTCTTTCTCGGAAACCCGGAAGCTTCTGCGTGTCCGCTAATTATCTATCCCAAAGTCCAGTTAGCTCAGTTGTAGCTAAACCGGTACCCAGTCGGGAAATAGCAGCTCACCAGCAATATTAACAGGGCTAAAACTTCAGAAAAGATTCTCGTAGGCAGATCACTTCCAAAGCCCACGAAATGCACATCTACATCTCCACAACACCTGCTAAGTCTGTTACTGACAAGATATTTTAGTGAACATTAAGACCATCGACCTCAAGCAATAAGACTGGCAAACCCGTAACTTATAATGCACCTCAGATAAAATTCAAAACCGGCTAAAACCGAACTAACTTCCTGAAAGAAAGTTAAAAGTCTGTACCCGGAACATCCAAGGGAAAGTAAAGTCCACTAACATCTCCTCGGAGATCCTCTTCCCAGTAATCTTCTGGGAGGAACTCGGATCGGTGATCTCATTTTCGCCGATCTCCACTTCCAATCGGTACAAGGTTTTCGAACCAAAGTTTTTCATCTGAAAACGATCCTTTCCCGTGGAGGAGATGGAGTAGGAGGTTTCTGCCCGCACTGCCAGAACGACAGTGAAAAAAGAGGCAGGATCCTTTCTCTGCTAAAGGTGCTAGCCTATCACCGAAAAAGGGCAGATTGATTCGACCACCGTCGTCCTCAAAGTAGTGGACTCTTTGGAATTGAGAACTTATGGCATATGAATACCATGACTATCCTTCAATGAAAATACGTGGAATTAGTACACATCGTACAGAGCTTGAACTTTTACTCAACGAGAATAATCCTTTGGTCGTATGTTTACAAGAGACTAAGCTCCGTCCGCAAAATAGGTTTCAAATCAGGCGGTATACCCCAGTCCGGTGTGATCTTACGCCCGAATAGGGTATTCCTGTGCACGCGGGCATTGCAATGCTCATCAGAGGTGATATATGTGTGGAATCTGTGTCTATACAGTCTGAAATCCAGTCAGTGGTTGTAGGGATTAAACTGCCATCCCTCCGATTTACTATTTGGAACATTTATCTGCCTCCATCCCATGACCTCTCGCTCACGCATTTAGAAGATATAGTTATACAGTCACAAACGCCTTTAAAGTTGGCGGGGGACGTTAATGTTGATCACTCTCTTTGGGGCTCCTCTTGGGCTTGTGCAAAAGGTAAATTAATTGCCGATTTTGGACAATTATAACTTAACTCTTCTAAAACACCGAAGAGCCTATATTTCCCTCAGACTCTTTCAACACTTTTTCAAGCCTTGATGTTGCAGTTTGTTCACCATAGTTAGCAGTTTCCTTGCAATGTAATGTCATCTCTGATTTACACTCTAGCAACCATTTTCTTATTAGTCTGTTATCACAGATATATGTTACACACGTTTGCCTAGAGGGCGTTTGGATCAAGCCAACTGGAACGTTTACTCCCAGTTAGCTGTGTTTAATTACAATGAGCATGACTGTGTGTATGTTTTGGTCAAACATCTCACAGAAACAATTCTTTGTGCTGTTGATCAATCTATTCCTCGGTCGACTGGCCAGCCCAGTCAATTTCCGGTCCCTTGGTGGCCGGATGAATGTCGAAAGGCTACTCGTGCTCGTAGGCGTGCTCTTAGGGTTTATCAGCTTCGCCCTACACTGGATAAGGTAGTCCAATACAAGAAAATGCGTTCCAGGTGTAGACAAATCACTTAGAATAGCTAAAAGGCATAATGAAGCAAGCTTGTAGCTTCCTTTAATCGACATACCCCTTCCTCTGCCGTTTGGGATAAGTTATGGCGTGTGGCCGGAAATTCGACCCGCATGCAAATTGTGATCTTAAAACAGCTGCAGGAGCTGTTGTTGATGCATTTGACGTGGCTAACGCATTTGGCAGTGCTTTCGCTTAAGTTTCTAGCTCAGATAACTATTCACCGAATTCCTTCCTGTTAAGACTGAGGGAAATCTCAAGATTTCTGGTTTCGTTCAGGAAATCTGGAAGATTACAGTTGCCTTTTCAGCATGGCGGAGTTGGAAGACGATCTTTCATCTCCGCGACTATCAGCACCAGGACAGGTCGTATCTACGTACAAATTGTTGCAACAGCTCTCTCCTGAAGGTAAGGCTTTCCTACTCGAGTTCTATGATTGTGTTTGGGTTGACACCGCTTTTCTGGAAAGGCCTCTGTCATACCCATTTTGAAAGCTGGAAAGGACTGTCACCATCCGTTCAGCTACCTATTTTCCTCACCAGTTGTGTTTCCAAGGTAATGGGACTCGTGCTCAATGGACGGTTGGTATGGTGGTTGGGAACTCACAACCTGCCGACCAACAGTCAGTGCGATTTTCGAAGACGGCAATTAACAATGTACCACCTGGTGTCACTATCGGATCATGATCGGATTCATGAAGAATTTTCAAACCGTTGCGATATTTTTTGACCTTCAGAAGGCTTATGATACGTGTTGGCGAGCAGGGATACTACGTTTTCTGCACGCCCGGAGCATACGTGGACGGTTACCACTGTTCATTCAGGAGTTCATGAAGGACTGTGTTTTCCGAATAAGGGTCGACTCGGTTATTTTTTAACCTTTTTGTTCAGGAGAACGGAGTACCTCAGGGATGCAGACCGTATACAGACCGGTAAATTTTCTCAGAAGTCTCTTTATCAGGCTTGAGGTTCTGTAACGTGCCGTAAATCTACAACATGGCATCACCGGCTTTACTTCCCTTCCGAAGGAACTCATGCTAAGGATTTTAACACCCCCCAAAAAATCCATCGCCCTCCGCCGGGTTTTAACCCGCAACCTCGGGAGCTAGAGGCTCGCATGGTAACCACTACACCATGGATCGGTACTAAGCGTTACACTGTTTGCTATAGCGATTGATTCTATCTCGAAATGTGTTCCTCCAGGGGTATCGTCGTGCTTATTCGTAGACGACTTTGCCATTTATTGTACTTCTCTGCGTACGCCGTGTTTTGGAACGCCGTATGCAGCAATAATTGGATAATCTCCAAGAATGTAGTTCTAAAAGCGACTTTCGTTTCTCAACTGAGAAGTCTATCTGCATGAACGTCTGGCGCCGTAGGCGACGATTACCACCTTCACTCCGATTCGGTCCAGAGTTATTACCATTCCTAGATTCGACGAGATTCTTAGGGTTGACGTTTGATAGGAAACCTAGCTGGTCATCGCATATAGCACAGTTGAAAGCGCGATGTGACCGTTCTCTGAATATCGTGCGAATATTAAATGGCAAATCTTGGGGAGCAGATCGGACTGTTTCACTGCGACGGTATCGCGCACTGATCCGATCAAAAACAGACTATGAGTGTATCATCTGTGCTGAGGAGGTTATAAGAGACCCATAACCGGGGCATTCGAATGGCTGTTGGTGATTTTCCTACTAGCCCAGATATGAGTCTTTACGCCGAATCGGCAAAATGTCCTCTGCGATATTGGCGTTATGTCCTTTTAGGAAATAATGACTGTGCGCTTAAATGTGTGCCTCAGCATCCAACGTTCGCTTCTTTTTCCACACTGCTCTGGACAAAGGTTATAGGAATAGCTCCATTCATTCAAGGCCTGCAGGTTTTCGTTATCGGGATCTTCTAAGAAAACACGACATTGAAATACCTAGCATGTTTGCTAAGGGGGAAAAGGCAGTCCTTTTGTGACTACCAACCTCAGGTAGGACATGACAATAACACGGTAACGGAGAGGACACCTAGACACAAGGCAGTTCTATTTGTGGCTACCACCTTCAGGAGGAACATGACTATAACAAGATAACGGCGATGACACTTCGACCCAAGGCAGTTCTTTTTGTGGCTACTAATCTCAGGAGGAACATAACTATAACAAGGTAACGCAGAGGACACCTCGAACCAAGGCAGTTCTTTTTGAGGCTACCACATTCAAGAGGAACATAACTATAACAAGGTAACGCAGAGGACACCTCGACCCAAGGCGGCTCTTTTTGTGGCTACCACACTCAGGAGGAACATGCCTATAACAAGGTAACAGAGAGAGGCATCTCGACCCAAGATATAACCTTTGTGGCTACCATCCGCAAAAGAACATGACTATAACAAGGTAACGGAGAGGGAACCTCGACCCAAGGCAGTTCTTTTTGTGGCTACCACACTTAGGAGGAGCATGACTATAACAAGATAACGGAGACGACACCTCGATCCTAGGCGGCTCTTTTTGTGGCTACCACACTTAGGAGGAAGATGACTATAACAAGGTAACGGAGACGACACCTCGATCCTAGGCGGCTATTTTTGTGGCTACCACACTTAGGAGGAAGATGACTATAACAAGGTAACGGAGAGGACACCTCGATCCTAGGCGGCTCTTTTTGTGGCTACCACACTTAGGAGGAAGATGACTATAACAAGGTAACGGAGACGACACCTCGATCCTAGGCGGCTCTTTTTGTGGCTACCACACTTAGGAGGAGCATGACTATAACAAGGTAACGGAGAGGACACCTCGATCCTAGGCGGCTCTTTTTGTGGCTACCACACTTAGGAGGAAGATGACTATAACAAGGTAACAGAGAGGACACCTCGATCCTAGGCGGCTCTTTTTGTGGCTACCACACTTAGGAGGAAGATGACTATAACAAGATAACGGAGACGACACCTCGATCCTAGGCGGCTCTTTTTGTGGCTACCACACTTAGGAGGAGCATGACTATAACAAGGTAACGGAGACGACACCTCGACCCTAGGTGACTCTTTTTGTGGCTACCACACTTAGGAGGAAGATGACTATAACAAGATAACGGAGAGGACACCTCGACCCTAGGTGACTCTTTTTGTGGCTACCACACTTAGGAGGAGCATGACTATAACAAGGTAACAGAGAGAGACATTCGACCCAAGGCAGATGCTTTGTGGCTACCACTCGCAAGAGAACATGACTATAACACGGTAACAGAGAGCGACGGCTCGACCCCGGGCCAATTTTTGTGGCTACCACACTGGAGAAAAATGAAGTGATACAGCCGCAGGAGACTATATGTCCCAGGCTGAGAGGTCACAGACTGCAGAAGGATCCGATCGCACCGTCGGACCCCTCAGAGAAGAATTCCTTCTGGCGGAGACGGGGAATTTTCGATCCACTTTAAACGGCGCAAAGAAGGCTGCCATCTGAAGGGGCCGAGAAGAACATTTAGTGAGCAAACATCTGCGTAATGTATCCGACACAAACTGACACTGTACAGCCTCAGAAAATTAAACTGAGGTTTATTTATGGATGCTTATTAATTACTATGGTTTTTAAATTCCGATTCCTTATTGCGTGTGAAGGACTGGATATTTTACTCAGGTGCCTCTTTATTAGGCTTGATGTTCCTTTACGTGCCGTGAATCAAAGAGACGGGACCACCGGTTTTACATCCCTTCCGAAGGAAGCCAAGCTAAGGATTTTTACGTCCGAAAAAATCCATCGCCCTTCTCCGGATTTGAACTCGCGACCTTGGGAACAAATGTCTACCATGGTACCCTTAGTTCACGGATAACGACTGCTGTTTTGTCTTGAAGCCTACATGAAACAGGAAAAGCGAAACGAAATGAGGGGACAGGGAAATCTGATAGAGAAGAACCGACCCAGCATCTGTTTACTGATACGGGGAAGGTCCTTCGGAAGTCGAACCCAGGACCTCTCGAATGCGAGCTTCACACGTTAGTGCAGAGCCATTCGCTTGGTGAATAAATGTGTTACGGAGGGCTAATCAATGCTACCAACAGTCAAAATAAGCTTAATCCGAGCACAATAGAGCTGATATAATTTATTTGGAAAGTGACACACAACCGATGACGTAGCACTACAGCTTACAAATACTCAAACTCTCCAGTAACGAGCTATTACAAGAGAAACGAGTGATTGGTCGGGGCAGTGCCAAGAGTTAAACGCTGAAATAATAATTACTTAGGGAATGCATATGATGATTTTGCACTTTTTATATGAAAGATAAAATATACACCCCAATATGTAGAAATAAGTATTATGAATTAATTGATTAAACAGCTTCCATTTGAATCGATATTTTTTGCTCTTTTCGGTATTTTAAACAGATACATGATAACTGAACATTTCAGGACAATTTCGACATTTCTACGGTACCCTACATAGTTTCACATTTCGTTATATTTTGAATTCTTTACTACTATTTGTGTTTTATGTATATATTGTGACTTTGCCCAGTTTTTCAACTGTCGCTTCTCACAGTTTTAACTGTCAATGTTTGATCTGGTTCAACCTTCACTAGTAAATCAGTTAACCCTCACGGCATATATTGTGATTTTGTGCAGTCACTCAGCCTACGCTGTCAATGTTTGATGTGGTTCAACTTTCATTGGTACTTCACTTAGTGCACACGGTATATACTGTGATTTTGTGCAGTTTTTCAGCATTCCTGTCAATGTTGTTCTGGTTCAACGTTCACTGGTACTTCACTTAGTGAACACGGTATATATTGTGATTTTGTGCAGTTTTTCAACCTTCGCTGTCAATGTAGTTTTGGTTCAACTTTCGCTGGTGCTTCACTTAGTGAACACAGTATATACTGAGATTTTGTGCAGTTTTTCAACCTTCGCTATCAATGTAGTTCTGGTTCAACTTTCACTGGTGCTTCACTTAGTGAACACGGTATATACTGAGATTTTGTGCAGTTTTTCAACCTTCGCTATCAATGTAGTTCTGGTTCAACTTTCGCTGGTGCTTCACTTGGTGAGCACGGTATATACTGAGATTTTGTGCAGATTTTCAGCATTCCTGTCAATGTTGTTCTGGTTCAACGTTCAGTGGTACTTCACTTAGTGAACATGGTATATACTGAGATTTTGTGCAGTTTTTCAACCTTCGCTATCAATGTAGTTCTGGTTCAACTTTCACTGGTACTTCACTTAGTCCACACTGTATATATAGTGATATTGTGCAGTTTGTCAGCCTTCACTGTAAATGTTGTTCTGGTTCAACTTTCACTGGTACTTCACTTAGTCCACACTGTATATATAGTGATATTGTGCAGTTTGGCAGGCTTCACTGTAAATGTTGTTCTGGTTCAACTTTCACTGGTACTTCAGTTAGTCCACACTGTATATATAGTGATATTGTGCAGTTTGTCAGCCTTCACTGTAAGTGTTGTTATGGTTCAACTTTCACTGGTACTTCACTTAGTCCACACTGTATATATAGTGATATTGTGCAGTTTGTCAGCCTTCACTGTAAATGTTGTTCTGGTTCAACTTTCACTGGTACTTCAGTTAGTCCACACTGTATATATAGTGATATTGTGCAGTTTGTCAGCCTTCACTGTAAATGTTGTTATGGTTCAACTTTCACTGGTACTTCACTTAGTCCACACTGTATATATAGTGATATTGTGCAGTTTGTCAGCCTTCACTGTAAATGTTGTTCTGGTTCAACTTTCACTGGTACTTCACTTAGTCCACACTGTATATGTAGTGATATTGTGCAGTTTGTCAGCCTTCACTGTAAATGTTGTTCTGGTTCAACTTTCACTGGTACTTCAGTTAGTCCACACTATATATATAGTGATATTGTGCAGTTTGTCAGCCTTCACTGTAAATGTTGTTCTGGTTCAACTTTCACTGGTACTTCACTTAGTCCACACTGTATATACTATGATTTTCTGCAGTTTTCAGTCTTCGCTGTCATTGTTGATCTGGTTCAACTTTCACTGGTACTTCACTTAGTACACTCCGTATATACTGTGAGTTTGTGCAGTTTTTCAACCTTCGCTGTCAATGTTGTTCTGGTTCAACCTTCACTGGTACTTCACTTAGACTTCACTGTATATACTGAGATTTTGTGCAGTTTTTTAGACTTTTTTATTTTTATTGTTTTTTTTCTTTGCAATGCATGTTAAATAACGAGATGTTACAGCATTGTTTTTAAATTAAAGGATAAATGTGATGGGAGTCTTTCGTGGTCTACGTTTTTGTTTTACAGCGTGAAATCCAACTGCAAAGTTAATACGTTCCATATCCGGGGTTGTCGCCGAAGCTTGTATCGCTCTGACCGAAGCCATTTTTGGAAAGTGAGGAGAGATGGGGATTCTTCGTGCAAACATTAATGATAGAGTGCCAATGTTAACCACACATGTGTAATTTCGGTAGCTCCCTTCTGAAAGTCCCAAGCTAATAGGACAGACGTAGTCCGATGTTCCAAACAGCTGCCGATTAATTGATCTATATGTTTCTTGGTCCAATTCCAGATGTCCCTGATACTAACACAGGTGGTTATTCGATGAATTTGAGTGTCCACACCACCACAACGCTTACACCAAGGTGCCAAGGATAAATTATGTTTATATCGCTTGAACTCTGTGGGTATCAATTCGTTGGTGAAGAAATAAAAAGAAACCTTCCACTCCAAGGGTATATAGTTTATAAGCAACATTTTCCATACCCGCTGCCATGGTGAATTAGGTTATTTCCGTTCTATCGCAGACACTGTCATGGAATCTTTCAGCAACGTGGTATCTAACGTTTTGGTGGTGGGCATACTGAGCGACGTATCTATCATAGGTAGTATTCTTCTATAGTCTGTCAGAACCTGTTTGAAGTGTCCGGCAGCCGTCCCAGCCATGTTCATACCAAACTGCACAACCTGATTGGCACCGTGCCTGTGGAGAGTACTCAATATAGAATGGAGCAACAAAGCCCCACATTTAATCTGCATATCAATAAGATTCCAACCACCCTCCGTAAATGCTCTGTGTAATTGAGGTCGGGCTACTTTATAGAAGTGATTTTTCCAAACGTAGTAGCCAATCGCTCTTTCTAGTTGCTGGGAATATTGTGGTAACATCGGCATCACCTGCGCCACATACCAGAGTTTCGCGAGCACAAAGGTGTTAACATGCCAGATTTTTTGCACAAAGTTTAAATTCCGTGTCAACTGCGAGGTCATAAGAGAAATGCACATAAGTACAAATCGCTTCCAATTCTGCGCTATTAAGCCTTCCAGCCTGGAGGTAAAAATAACGCCCAATATCTTCACTGAACTGCTACAGGTAAATCGAGCAGTGTCCGTTGGCCAGCTATTCAACGGTAATAGTTGTGACTTGCCATAATTTATCAAAGCTCCAGAGGCATCCTGGTATGTCGTTAATAGCGGCGCCAGTTTGTCAGGATCATCAGCATGAGCGAGAATCAAGGTGACATCATCAGCATAAGCCAAAATTCTTTCACAATTGAACGGATTATTGGAATGAGAAAGTAATGTCGCCATGCCTCTAATCAGCGGTTCCACGCACAAAGTATACAGCATCATAGAGAGGGGACATCCCTGCCGTATCGACTGTTCTATAAGTACTGGTCGCGTAAGTAAGCTATTAATTTGAACTCGGGAGTGCCCATCTCGATAAAGAGATTGTAAAAGGCTTTGAAATGACTGTGAAAATCCAAACTCTTCAAAACATCCCATAGATAATCGTGGTTAATCCTATCAAAGGCGGTCGTGAAATCTAAAGCCAAAAAGGCTGCCACCATGTTGGGATTCCGTTCACCAGCGATAATGACATCTCGTAACTTTATTAGAATATGTGTGATCTTCTTCTCCGGTATACCGCACGTTTGTCCAGGTCCAATGAGTTCAGGCAGATAGGTCTTCAACCTGTTAGCCAACATCTTTGTGAACAACTTGTAATCTGCATTCAAAAGCGTAATAGGCCGAAACGATTTTAGTTCCGTTGTAACCGTCTGTTTAGGGATCAACACAATGATACCTTAATTAAACCCCGTTAAGGTGCCTGTATGAGGCAGTACCTCCAACATGACATCGAGCAGGATATCCTTAAGGATCTTCCAGTTGGGTTTGTAAAACCGATAACTGAGTCCATCAGGTCCAGCGCCGAGTCCAGACTGACTGAGGCTAAAGCAGGCCACAATTTCTCAGACGTAATCTCCTGATTTAAGACGGTATTGGCATCTGGGGGATATTTGTTGTGTTATATGACGATAAACATCTTGCTGCGCAGAGACATCAACTTCAACTGCTCCGAATTTATCAGAAAAGTGTTGATAGGCCTCTTGAAGTATGTCGTGCGTTGTTGCTAAGAAATCCCCTGTGGAATCGCGTAAGTGGAGATGTATTTCCGCTCACTACGACGTTTTTCAGACGCTAGATGAAAAAGCGAGTTTTTCTCTTCTCGTACTACAAAAGGGTCGCCGGAACGCAGTTGTGCACCGTGATAAAACTCCTCCTGAAGACAACATATTCTCCTTTTTATTGCAGAAAAGTGATTGGTCACGTCCTGTCAATGGCGTTATAGGTCATATAAGTCATTTAACAAATTGTAATAATAGTGCAACAGTTACCGTCGGTTCTTAGACTAACACGGCGATGCACTATCAAAACATTTGAGTATCACTTAATCCTACTGTATTTCTGTTGTAACAACAACGAAATGTGTAAAAAAGGCTTTTATGCAAGTGTTTATCTCAGATAACATGAAACAATAAGAAGAATAACCCTTTGCAAGAAATACGGATAGAGACAGTTCATGTGAATGTAACAAATTGCATTTATAATACGTATTTTGATTCACTTTTTAACCGAATACAACAGACTTGTAGGATTCTTCTTTGAAATTAAGAGGGTGAGAGTGTTACAGAAAAACCCATTTCCCATCTTAAACACCTATGTACCTGTTTATATAATATCTTGAAACGTTTCATTGCAGAATCTTTAAAGCAAACGCTGCCTAAGACCTCTATGTATGCAGCAGAGAAATCACAGATGTCTGCGGTTGTTCACTGCGCGTGACTTCAAAGAGTAAGTCTCGCCTGAGGTAAACGGGCATACTTCAAGGTATTGACATCTACAAAGAAGTAAAACGAAATAAAGGACTCCACAGAACTAAATGTATGTCATGCCTAGTGTATCACCTCGAATATTTTATGAAACGGGCGATGCTATGTTTCACACCAAGATCCCAACATTTATTAAAGCGTATAATTTATTACGGAGTTACATTTTGTAATATAACGTAGTATATTGACCTCGAGAAAACAATAAATAGATAAGCCCAAACGAAACTTTTTGCAATATTATAGGATCAGGGGCTGGGAACGAATCCCACGTATCAAGCGAAGCGGTAAAGTGTTTAAAGTAGGGTGCGTGGTAAATCTAGATTAACAGAACGCTGCCACCATACAGTGTAAGCTATTAGCCGACCGGATTGGCCCAAGATCACCACGACGCCGATACAGAACATTTCCACGCCGTTCGTGGCCATGATTTTACCAGGTATACACTAACCTGAGGTACTTACAGATTGGGCCGTAGGCATTTAGGATAGAATAAAGGGCTGAAGGGATGGGTCAGAAAATTACCCGAGTTCCCATTGCCACCGGAATCTTCACTAACTTCCCGAGAGCTGCAAGACGTTTAGACAAATGCTATCCCACTGAGTTACGTCACCAATATAGCACTGGTATTTTCTGTGTCCCTACGTTGTGATAGTCCGCGTGAATGTCCACTCTCCCACTCAGTTACGTCATCGGTGTAGCATCCTCATTTCCCGGGTCCTTGCGTTGTGGTGCTCCACTCTCCTTGTGAGTTGAATCACCCGTATAGCACCTGGGGCCTTACGTTGTGGTGGTCCACTCTCCCAGTGAGTTGAGTCACCTGTGTAGCACCCGGGGACTTACGTTGTGGTGGTCTACTATCCCAGTGAGTTGAGTCACCTGTGTAGCACGCGGGTCTTTACGTTTTGGGTGTCCAATCTCCGAGTGAGTTGAGTCACTTGTGTAGCACACGGGTTTTTACGTTGTGGGTGTCCACTCTCCCAGCGAGTTGAGTCACCTGTGTAGCACACGGGTCTTTACGTTGTGGTGGTCCAATCTCGGAGTGAGTTGAGTCACCTGTGTAGCACGCGGCTCTTTACGTTGTGGGTGTCCACTCTCCCAGTGAGTTGAGTCACCTGTGTAGCACGCGGGTCTTTACGTTATGGTGGTGCACTCTCCCAGTGAGATCAGTCACCTGTGTAGCACCCGGAGTCTTACATTGTGGTGGTTCACTCTCCCAGTTAGTTGAGGCACCTGCGTAGCAACCGGCACCTTACGTTGTGGTGGTCAATTCTCTCAGTGAGTTGAGCCAACTGCGTAGAACCCGGGGTTTTACGTTGTGGTGGTCCACTCTCCCAGTGAGTTCAGTCATCTGTGTAGCACCCGGGGCCTTACGCTGAGGTGATCCACTCTCCCAGTGAGTTGGGTCAACTGTGAAGCACCCGGGGCCTTAAGTTGTGGTGGTCGACTCTCCCAGTGAGTTGAGTCACCTGTGTAACACGCGGGTTTTTACGTTGTGGTAGTCCACTCTCCCAGTAAGTTGAGTCATCTGTGTAGCACACGGGTCTTTACGTTGTAGTGAACCACTCTCCCAGTGAGTTAAGTCACCTGTGTAGCACACGGGTCTTTACGTTGTAGTGGTCCACTCTCCCAGTAAGTTGAGTCATCTGTGTAGCACCCGGGGCCTTACGTTGTGGTGGTCCACTCTCCCAGTGAGTTGAGTCAACTGTGAAGCACCCGGGTCTTTACGTTGTAGTGGTCCACTCTCCCAGTGAGGTAAGTCACCTGTGTAGCACCCGGGGCCTTACGTTGTGGTAATCCACTCTCCCAGTGAGTTAAGTCACCTGTGTAGCACCCGGGGCCTTACGTTGTGGTAGTCCACTCTCCCAGTGAGTTAAGTCACCTGTGTAGCACCCGGGGCCTTACGTTGTGGTAGTCTACTCTTCCAGTGAGTTAAGTCACCTGTGTAGCACACGGGTCTTTACGTTGTAGTGGTCCACTCTCCCAGTGAGTTCAGTCATCTGTATAGCACCCGGGGCCTTACGTTGAGGTGGTCCACTCTCCCAGTGAGTTGAGTCACCTGTGTAGCACACGGGTCTTTACGTTGTAGTGGTCCACTCGCTCAATAAGTTGAGTGACCTGTGTAGCACACGGGTCTTTACATTGTGGTAGTCCACTCTCCCAGTGAGTTAAGTCACCTGTGTAGCACACGGGTCTTTACGTTGTAGTGGTCCACTCTCCCAGTGAGTTCAGTCATCTGTGTAGCACCCGGGGCTTACGTTGAGGTGATCCACTCTCCCAGTGAGTTGAGTCACCTGTGTAGCACACGGGTCTTTACGTTGTAGTGGTCCACTCTCCCAGTGAGTTGAGTCACCTGTGTAGCACACGGGTCTTTACGTTGTAGTGGTCCACTCTCCCAGTGAGTTCAGTCATCTGTGTAGCACCCGGGTCTTTACGTTGTAGTGGTCCACTCTCCCAGTAAGTTGAGTCACCTGTGTAGCACACGGGTCTTTACGTTGTAGTGGTCCACTCTCCCAGTGAGTTCAGTCATCTGTGTAGCACACGGGTCTTTACGTTGTAGTGGTCCACTCTCCCAGTAAGTTGAGTCACCTGTGTAGCACACGGGTCTTTTCGATGTGGTAGTCCACTCTCCCAGTGAGTTAATTCACTTGTATAGCATACGGGTCTTTACCTTGTAGTGGTCCACTCTCCCAGTGAGTTAAGTCACCTGTGTAGCACACGGGTCTTTACGTTGTGGTTGTCCACTCTCCCAGTGAGTTAAGTCACCTGTGTAGCACGCGGGTCTCAACGTTGTGGGTGTTCACTCTCCCAGTGAGTTGAGTCACCTGTGTAGCAGCCGGGGCCTTACGTTGTGGTGGTGCACTCTCCCAGTGAGTTACGTCACCTGTGAGTATCCATACTTGTCGGGTCCTTACCTTGTGATGGTCCACTCTACTAGTGAGTTGAGTCACTTGTGTAGCACGCGGGGCCTTACGTTGTGGTGGTCCACTCTCCCAGTGAGTTGAGTCACCTGTGTAGTACGTGGGGCCTTACGTTGTGGTGGTCCACTCTCCCAGTGAGTTAAGTCACCTGTGTAGCATTTGTATTTCCCGGGTCGTTACGATGTGGTGGTCCACTCTCCCAGCGAGTTGAATCACCTGTGTAGCACGCGGGTCTTTACGTTGTGGTGGCCCACTCTCCCAGTGAGTTAACTCACCTGTGTAGCACGCGGGTCCTTACGTTGTGGTGGTCCACTCTCCCAGTGAGTTAAGTTACCTTTGTAGCATCCGTATTTGCCGGGTCCTTACGTTGTGGTGGTCCACTTTCCCAGTATGTTAAGTCACCTGTGTAGCATCCGTATTTGCCGGGTCCTTACGTTGTGGTGGTCCACTCACCCCGTGAGTTAAGTCATCTGTGTAGCATCCGTTATTTGCCGGGTCCTTACGCTGTGGTGGTCCAACTCACCAAGTGAGTTAAGTATCTGTGTAGCATCCGTTATTTGCCGGGTCCTTACGTTGTGGTGGTCCACTCACCCAGTGAGTTAAGTATCTGTGTAGCATCCGTTATTTGCCGGGTCCTTACGTTGTGGTGGTCCACTCACCCCGTGAGTTAAGTCATCTGTGTAGCATCCGTTATTTGCCGGGTCCTTACGTTGTGGTGGTCCACTCACCAAGTGAGTTAAGTATCTGTGTAGCATCCGTATTTGCCGGGTCATTACGTTGTGGTGGTCCACTCACCCAGTGAGTTAAGTCATCTGTGTAGCATTCGTTATTTGTCGGGTCCTTACGTTGTGGTGGTCCACTCTTCCAGTGATTTGAGTCACCTGTGTAGTACGCGGGGCCTTACGTTGTGGTGGTCCACTCTCCCTGTGGGCTAAGTCACCATCCATCCAAAAGTGGGCTTCGTCGCTGAAGATGATTTTTCGACAAAAATCCGGGTCAGCTTCCAATTGCTCCATAGCACAGTCTGGAAATACACGCGCAACCTATGGTAATTGGGCTTTAGTTCTTGAGTTAACGCCTTTCTGTACGCGTGGTGCTTCAAGTCCAGATGCAGAAATCGCCAAGTTGTGGTCGGCGAAAACCCCAATTCTTGCGCTCGACGAGCAATTAATTTGTTTCCGTTCTCGCGTACACTCTCACGAACGGCACCTATGTTTTCTTTGGTGCGCTTACGTCGATTACGTACAGGTGTTCTTTGATCGCTGACAGAACCACTTCTTTCAAATTTATCGATCAAACCCGAATCGCAGAGACGATTATGCACACCGTAAACTTTACGCAATACACGGAAGGTTTGGCGAACAGATGATCCATTTTGATAATAAATTTTCACAATTTCTACGCGTTGCTGAATGCTGTAATGTTCCATGGCCATTTGTCAATAACAACTGTAACCACATGAAAAAAGTGACTGCTGTAACTCAATAACGGCAGCTATCACATGTTAAAGATAGGACACTCTTGTTGAATGACCCTATATAACTGGAAAACGTAAGTGATAGACGAAAATATACTATACAAAAAATATACGTGTCTTTGAAACACACAATTTATTTCAAATAGCCTTTTTTGTGGCATCAGCATTTCCAGATATCAGTTGTTATGGTTCGAATTGTTCAATACTTTGTCATTTTTTTCAAGTCCTTTCAGTATTCGGTTCTTTATCGCGATTGCATACAAAGAGCATGAAACTTTAAGGTCAGTGCATAGAGTCCGGTTCTTAGACATCTGACTGTCGTTATTACCTTTGCGTATATAACGAAATGTGCAATGTAGCTATTTCCGGAAATGTTTATCTCCATTAAAATGGTGGAAATAGTAAAATAAGCTTTCGTAAGAATAATTTGTATATCCACTAAATAAACGATAGAGGGTACAGAAAGTCATGTGAATCTAAAACCTAGTTCTTTTTTCTCGTGATCATGCAAAAGGCATGGAATTTCAAAGCAATCACATAGCAACACGCTCTTTAAACATCTGACTATCGCTTTACCTGTGTATCGTACAACGAAGTGTGTAAATGCGTACGAAAGTTTTCTGGATTAACAAACAGTAGACGGAAGAATAAGATTGTGTAATTATATTTTCAAACAAGAGTGAGTAAAAAGGTTATGTGAATGCCATATGCCAGTTTTCAAAAGTATATTTAAAACATAGCTGTTGTGTTAACAATTATGAAATATATATCAAATCCAAGAGAAAATTAACATTAATAAGACTGCTTAAAAATGTAAAAATATCATTATTTTGATATTTAGGCACGAAGAATATTCATATTGATTAGACACTATAATGTGACGTTTGAGAACTACGAGCCTTTTAGATTTAGTGAGCAGGGCAACGAGAGGCTGTACACAGAAATCGATAAGGGAATTTAGGTCAGTAGCGTTGGGGAGCACCAGCTCTCTCACTGCTGCTTCTAATGAAACTTTCAGACATTAAAGGTTTACCAACTTGTAATTATCTGAAGAATCGTCACACAGGGCTTGTAAAGCTCTTGCCTTCCACGCCACGTTACCATCTCGTAGGTATAGTTTCTATCAAGTAGTCCCTCCTTGTGTTGACCAACTCCAACAGGATGTACAGTGTAGCCTATTCAACGGAGGGGGGCGCCTCGCACACTACGAGCTATGGGAGATCTATTGCGTCTAACATCTCCAGGAGGAAGGGATGAAGTGAAGGAATCGGAAGAGGTACAGTGTAGCCAATCCAACGGAGGGGGCGCCTCGCACACTACGAGCTATGGGAGATCTATTGCGTCTAACATCCCCACGAGGAAGGGATGAAGTGAAGGAATCGGAGGAGGTACAGTATAGCCTATACAACTGGGGACGCCTCGCACACTACGACTACGGGTGATCTATTGCGTCTAACACTCCCAGGAGGAAGAGATGATCTGAAGGAACCGTCAAGCGCGCGCGCTTGTCGTTGGGTTAATGCAGTCGGATATTCCAGTCTGAATTGGGTGACCTTTATTCTTTCGCATGATAGACAGTATTTAAATACCTTCAAGAATATTACCACATCATGATACATTCAAGGATAACAACTCGGAAATACATCTTTCAATCGACCTCGGCGAGAAGTATAAATACGACAGCTTCCAACAAGACCATCCATCTACCAGCACGGTGCTAACTCGTCCTCATAGACAACCCGAATCCAAATTCAAATTCACAACATCTTCAAATCGAACATCCAAAACCACTTCAACCAATCAACTCCAACAGACGCTCCAAATGTAGAAACTTCCGACGTTACAACATAATTCACCTCACCAAAACATCCAACAGAGCATCCAGAATCGCAAATGTAACACAAATCATCCAAGTCCTAATGGCCAAACCATGAGCCACGTGGTACCAGGAGAAATTCTTCAGTTCGACACCAGAGATAATGCTGACACCAGACATGGGTCGCCTTCAGACAGCCATACTAGGTAACAAAGAAGAGCAGTCCCAACTAGAACATTCAAACCCACCAGCTCTGTCGTGGAGCGAGCCAAACGCAAATTGTGTTTTAACGCAATACATTGCCTGTATTCGATGTAACCAGCCCTTAAAGTAATGATGCCACTATTCTTGGGGCACTTCAGAAACCAGGTTTTTATAATGTTCCATTGCTTCATATGATGACGAAAAAGTGATTCCACGCATTTTATCCTTAATTTTTGAAAAAAAATCACTAAATGCTAGGTCAGGGCTGTATGGTAGAGGATCCATGGTGCTGACCCTTAGGGTATCCAAATATTCAGTTGTTAGTTTTGCTGTATGTGACGAGCGTTCTCATGGTGTAACATTTTTCCTTTTCGGCGTTTCTCACAAACTTTTTCAAAACTTTTCGGTAAATAGAAATTTTTGTACAATCGGCAGTATGCCTATCTTCTAATGCTATAGTAGCGATATGACCCAACTAGCAACATGACTAGCAATCTTCCTACCAGCACTGCGAATTCGTCGGACTTTTGTAAGCTGAACCGATTAACTTTTCTTTTTCAGGATCATAACAATAAATCAAGATTCATCACGAGTAACGATATTCCAAACCAAACTTGAAGAAGCGCCTTGGAATTTTTTCAGTTTTTCTTCACCATTCAATGCGCTGTTGTTTCTGATCGGGAGTCAGTTTATGCGGAATCCATTGACAACAAAGTTTTCTCGCGTCTAACTGTTGATGTAAAATGTTTTGTATTTGACTCATACCAATGCCCAATGTCTCCTAAATAAATTCATAAGATGTCCGTCAATCTTCTTAAGCATTGCTAGAACAGCGGCAATATTTTAATCATTAACAGCAGTTCGTGGGCAGTTCATCACTAAGAATAAACCGACCTCTTTTGAATTCACTGTACCAAATTATAAATTGTTATAAATTGATGGAGCTTCTTCGCCAAATGCATTTCTAAGCCGATCTTCACTTTGATTAGGCGTTAATGACGGTTTAAGGTCGTAAAAAATCATAGCCCGGAATTGTTCTCTAGTCAAATTAATTTTTTAATGAACATAATATCTTTATATGATGATAAACTATTAGAACAAATCGAACAAACTAGACCGCAATAACTTGCAAAACATTAGAAAGTAGATGACCAATATAAACAAATTTCATTTCGTTTTAGAAACATGACATTCTAAAAATGTTCAGCTTCGCCCAAATTAAATTGAGCTTTATTTATGGACGCCTTTAAGTGCTATGGTCATTAGCGTCCCATTCTATATTGGGCGTGAAAGACCAGAAATGTTGCTCAGAGACCTGTTTATCAGGCTTGAGGTTCTTTTACGTGCCGTAAATCTACGACACGGGACCACAGGCTTTACTTCCCTTCCAAAGGAAACCACGCTAAGTATTTTTACGCCCTAAAAAGTCCATCACCCTCCGCCGGGTATGAACCCGTGACCTCGAGAACTAGAGGCTAGCATGGAAACTACTACACCACGGAGGACGACACAGTATCGCCCTCATATACGCCTCGCATACAAACAGGAAGGTTTTAGAACGAGAGGCTACTAGAAAACGCCGAAAGTAATTTTCTAGAACAGGTAAGCGGCACAAACTGGCTATTGTTCCGACGGCCGGTCAAAGGCCTCGCCCAGAGGCGCTTATCGGCAGCCTACAGGCAGTCTCGCCCGCGCGAGGTCACAATATCAAACGAGTAAAACGTATATCCTTAACAGCTCTAATCTCGGGTTCGATTCCTGTTGGGCCGACCACTCTGACCTTGGGTTTTTTTATAGTTTCCCGGCCTGTTCGCCCTTCCCAGGGGTCACGTAAGACACCATGGGCCTACTTGCGGTGCTGAGCTCCAGTGACTATCCGACAACACAACAACCAGTGCCACCTTTAAAAATATGTTTAAAGTATTGTGATTAAAAGACAAAATGCATATTAATGTAAATTAACACGATTCACAAAACATTAAACATGTCATGTTTTTGTCAGTTTTGGCCATTTAATTTCCCTTTAGGTTGTTTGGCGACCATTTGATCTGAAACTCAATACGATGTGTGCAGCAGATTCCTCATTCTTGAGAACTCGGAGGTCGGGCTTTATTTATTGCCCCAAGAGGAAAGTCGATACAGAGAAGATCCTCTAATGGTCTTCCAGTTAATAGAGCTTCTCCTTTCGGTAAATCTAGGGATATTCCTCAAGAGGTTTAAACGGTTCATTGAGTTTGTACTCCAGGGTGCTGCTGCCTTTGTTCGTGGCTCTGTGAGCCTGGGCATTAAACATCTTAAGCTCTTGAAGGACCTCTAGAGAAACCAAAGGCTTTGCTGTATCAGTAGCACTTCAAACCAAAATCACAGAGTTACGTTTTGCTTCAAAATGTGAAATACATGGGCAAAATTTCGTATTTTATAAAACATTGGGACATCTTCATGGATTACAAACGTTCTCATATGAATATCGTGTTCTACTGTCTGCCGAAACTATCTTATTACTTTCTCTAAAACTATCTTGTAGGTGGAGGAAGGATTGCGTTCCACCCAAACATTCCATATCGAAATCTCACCGGAAATGCATGTTTAGAAGTCGCTGTATTCAGAAAAGTATTTTTATAAGAGAAAGATTCGTGTGTGTGGGTCTGTCTCTGAACAACATAACTCAAATGTCGGATAAGTACCAAATTTGGTATTTAAGTTCAGTACCATCTAAAGATACCGAGCGATATGGCTCTGTGTTAGGTTGGCATTAGGGAGATCCTCGGTTCGATTCCGTAGACCGCCCACTCTGACCTTGGTTTTTGTGGGTTTCCCTGTAGGTAGGAAAATGCTCGTGTGGTTTCTCATCTCCTTTCTGCCATTTCCCTTGCATACCGTTTCCTTCTCATTTTCAGGTGTGCTTCTAGGTTTCGTGGCGTATGGCGGTGCAGGAGAGATGGCGCGGATGCTTGCTCAAAGGAAAGAGTACTTCCCGTGGACACTAGAGGGCTGCTTGGTCGACGGGTCGTTCATCGCCCTCCCTAGGTAGTTCCAGCAGTGACGACTTGCGCGCCGCCTCCTGTAGTTCCTTCACTTCGTCCCTTCCTCCTGAGGGTAGTAGCCACAATATATCTATGTAGCTCGTAGTACGACAAGTATCCTCCTCCGTTGTATATTCTACGCCCATCATTTAATATGCGACACTTCCCCAAATTACGCTTACACGGAAAAGTTTTCGATATTTTTCGTTTTCCCAAAAACGAGTTCAAGAGTTTTGATTAAAATTCCATATATTGTGACGCAACAGCTATGGCAAGGTTATCGGGATGTAAGTACCAGGCAGTCAGAGATAAACAGAGATAACGCGAAGTTTCTTCCCCCCCTCCTCCAGAACGTGTCCAGAAAGTTCTGGGATATCCTGTAGAAGATTCCACTGAGTATATAAGCGAGCGTTCTCTCTAGAAGAGTGAATTGAGTTGGTCAGTGAGTGAGCGAGAGCACTTCTGCTGTGACGTCAAGTGCGATTCTCCGAGCGAGTTCGTGACCGCTACTGATGTGCAGCGAGTGCTACTGCGGAGCGAGAGATTGTAGACGTCTTGTGTTTGACTCCCCAGCGAGTGACCTGTCCGGAAGAAGAGGCTACGTGACGAAGAATGTGAAGTGACAGGAAATTGAACTATTTCACATTAGTGAAGTGACAATGTGAACTAAGTGAAGTCTTGCTGAAAATTGGAGTAGATTAAAACGGTGACACTAAAACTAGACAAAGTCACAATACTGAAGATATTTAAATAACAAATACATTTTCTGCAGATAGTGCGCGAAATACTTTGAAGAACATAAAAAATAAACATTTTTCCATATAGAGAGTAGTTTGGCATTTTATGAAAAAATCTCGGGTCACATCCTTGGATGATGCTGAACTAAAATGCCAAGTTTGATATTTAGCCAGGTTTCCGTTTTTCAGTTACAGATAGACATACACACAAACTCTCAGACGCAGAGACGGTTTTCTAAATATACTTTCTTGGATTCAGGAATCGCAAAGCGTGTACTTCTAATGAAATCTTGGTATTGAATATTTGGGTGGAATACAAAAATTCCTCTGCTTACTATAACTAAGTGACTGAGGAAGTTAAAATACAAATTTAAGAAAGAAGGTACTATATAACTGTAGGTACAACTTCATTTATAAATGAGAAAAGCGTAGGAAAACGAGCGAAAGATTTCCAGAGAACAATATAACATTTTACTGTGGAATAAAAACTTAAGGAGTGCACTGAAAATAATTGAAATTAACAGAAGGTGGGGAAGAGAGAGAGAGAGAGAGAGAGAGAGAAAGAGAGAGAGAGTTGGTTCCGAAGGTAACTGCAGCATCAGAAGGGACATTATGAAATGTCAACACAGCTGTAGAGGAAGACTGTTTTAATGTAACAGAGAGAAACTGGTGCAATAGCCTATATCATCAAATGCAGTTCTGAAGAATAACCTCCTCCTCCGACTATCACTATATAACATGGGGACATCTCACATCCTTTATAAAAATATAGTTACGCAACTGTTTATTAATTTTATTTAAACGTACACTGACTGCATAAAATGACCTTAATGGAACGAAGCTGTTTATGTTGGTAATGACAAATGTAGCCCCACCCTCTGCCAATGTGACCTTTATACTGACTGCATAAAATGACCATAATGTAACCAGATGTTTATGTTGGTACTGACAAATGCAGCCCCACCCTCTGCCAACGTGACCTTTATACTGACTGCATAAAATGACCATAATGTATCCAGATGTTTATGTTGGTAATGACAAATGTAGTCCCACCCTCTGCCAACGTGACCTTTATACTGACTGCATAAAATGACCCATAATGTAACCAGATGTTTATGTTGGTACTGACAAATGTAGCCCCACCCTCTGCCAATGTGACCTTAATACTGACTGCATAAAATGACCCATAATGTAACCAGATGTTTATGTTGGTACTGACAAATGCAACCCCACCCTCTGCCAACGTGACCTTTATACTGACTGCATAAAGTGACCCATAATGTAACCAGATGTTTATGTTGGTAATGGCAAATGTAGCCCCACCCTCTGCCAATGTGACCTTTATACTGACTGCATAAAATGACCCATAATGTAACCAGATGTTTATGTTGGTACTGACAAATTCAGCCCCACCCTCTGCCAACGTGACCTTTATATTGACTGCATAAAATGACCCATAATGTAACCAGATGTTTATGTTGGTACTGACAAATGTAGCCCCACCCTCTGCCAATGTGACCTTTATACTGACTGCATAAAATGACCCATAATGTAACCAGATGTTTATGTTGGTACTGACAAATGCAGCCCACCCTCTGCCAACGTGACCTTTATACTGACTGCATAAAATGACCCATAATGTAACCAGATGTTTATGTTGGTAATGAAAAATGTAGCCCCACCCTCTGCCAAAGTGACCTTTATACTGACTGCATAAAATGACCATAATGGAACGAAGCTGTTTATGTTGCTACTGACAAATGCAGCCCCACCCTCTGCCAACGTGATCTCCCCTGTTTGTTGTTAAGGATGTTTTGTACTGACGTGCACCAAAGGCCCATAAGGCAACGAAGCTGTTTATGTTGGCAATGACAAATCTAGCCCTACCATATGCCAAAGTGATCTCCCCATGTTTGTTGCTAAGGATCCTTTATACTGAAGTGCACCAAAGGCCCATAAGGCAACGAGGCTTTTATGTTGGTAATGAGAAAACTAGCCCCACCCGTTACCAGCATGACCTCTGTTCCTCGAGCATAATTCTAGCCACTGGATTGGCAGGGTACTTTACCTTCCCCAAAGTATAACATTACAATATATTTGCCCATGTTCTCACTAGCGGAGTATTGTTAAGGCGATGCTTCGTTCAATTTTGGTCCAAAAATAAAATACAATAAAAACTTGGAAATAAAGACGATAATCTTTTTGTCTTCGTCACCATGTCTCTAATGAAGGCTCTCAGATAAATGTCGTCCAGTTTAAGGAAACATGCAAGTAATTCTTCATCACTTTCTGTAGAAGACCGAATTATGTTGTACTGATTTAGGCTTTCCTGTGTAACAATCACAGTGAAACTTTTTCAGAGACGGTATCCCTTCATTTCACATCGTTTGTTGCTTCGTTTTAGTATCTCTGAATAGTTTTTCAGGTCAGTCAGAACTGATACCTGGTGGAGTCAAATGTTGGTTACCTTACGTAGGGATAAGCTCTGTTGCGATCTAGGGGAATGGGCCACTTTTTATGCACGTCAGTGTAGTTGGTAGGTACAGTAAGTATTGCACTCCACCCAAAGATTCTAGGTCGAGATTTTACCGGAAATTCATGTTTTGATGCCTCTGAATAAAAACAGACATTTGTAGAAAAAGATCCATGTGTCTGTGAGCAGATAACTCCAAAACGAAACGACCGATAAGCGCCTACACTTGGTATTTAAGCTCAGTGTCTTCCAAAGATGCGACAGGAAGGTCTATTGCGCACTACCCTTTACATGGAAAGGTGTTAGATATTTTTTTATTTTTTTTCTAAACTGGCTGTAACAATTTGGATTAAAATATTACATATTTAAGAAACTTACACGACAAATAAGATGTATGTCTTGAATTTTCTGGGAATAGCCTGTGAAGTCCTCTTCATTCGGAAGAGTTTTGTGTAATTTTGTATAACGGGTAGACTCTGAGAGATAAACACGTGCATGTAGATGTGTTTAAAACACACAATTCATTTGCAATATCTCTTGTGTAGTATCCCCTTATATGTACATACAACGAAATGTGTAATGATTATTTCTACAATTCGATTAACGTGAAGTATATAAAAAAATAAATTTCGTAGTAATAGTTTCTAGTAGTTATATACATAAAAATAAAGGATAGTGGATAGAGAAGTTAATATGGATGTAATACATCAGATTTTTAAAATGTGGGTTTCCATGTTTAAAACTCCAAAATTCATTCAAAATGAAGAGGATTTTACAGGTTATTCATAGAAAATTCAATATATACATTTTAGTTGTTATAGAAATATCTTAAATATATGGTATTTTAATCAAAATCATTAAGATATATTTTTAGAATTTAAAGAAAACGAACAATTTTCCGTGTAAAGAGAGCCTGGACGGGGGGAATTTTCTTCACCATTTTCGTATCACATCCTTGTAAAATGCAGAGTTTGTTATTCAAATTTTAATTGACCTTTCGTTTTTAATTTATACTGTTAACAGGCACACAGGCAGACAGACCTACACACCGATCTTTTTAATTTAGGGAGGCTCAAGACGTGTACTTCCGGTGAAATCTCGATATCGGATTTCTGGGTGGAATACAATACTTCATCCTACGGTTGTTGGCACAGAAAGTAATATTATGACTCTATTTGTTTGTTTCAACATGTCGTGATATTAATTTGGTGGTCGAAGAGCAAACATCGACGATATTAACCCAAACTAGGAGTTACGTAAACGACTAAGCGAATGCAAACTTAAATATGAATTGCTACACGTATGCACTTTCAGTAAATAATACACGATAATACGACGTCCCCTTGTGCGGGGCGCAATCGAATTTGAAACAGACATTTAGCCAGCTGCTTTGCGCGATGTTTCCCCCTGGGAGTAATGTGAGAGGTCACATCAAAGGTTAAAGTTGAAACCAGGCAATTTATAACACAATGGTTAGCATAGGAACTCACTTTAAAATCATAAAAATCATCTCTTGTATTTCCTGTACTTGCTTTATCCTGTGTAAAAGTCATTAACAAATGTTTCTGTCTCTCTCTCTGCTTATTCTCCTTCTCAGCGAACATAATACTTTAATTAAAAACAAATTCCTTTAGTACAATGCGTCTCAACGCTAGATTGAGCGTCAGCTAGTCACTTCTCTGAGGATTTCCTAAGATACAGAACTTATTGCATTCGACCTATAAACTTTATATTGCGATTTGACAACAAATGCACCCCAGAACAACTTTCACGTGAATTTGTATGTGTGTGAACTGTTTGTTGAGTCAAAGGAAGAGCCAAATGTATTAGAATATTCAAATTTAAATCGGCTGTTTCACATACTGAAAGGAAATTCTCTCGTCCTTTAATTGAGAAATAGTTTTCTTTTACTTTTCCGAAACTGGCTTTTGAATAAACTATAAGTAGTTTTATATATCGGTACAATATATCAAACGTATTCATATCTTTCATTTTCACTGAATATTTTGGAAAACATACAGAAAAAAATGCGCGGTTATATTATTCTGCACAATTTACGAAATTAATTAATTATACCTTTTTAATGGCCTGCTCGGCTAGGGATTGTGAAATAGAGCCAGCTGAAAAATTCAACGATCGTTAAAATAGTATAACTAATTAATTAATTCCATTAATTGTACATAATGATAACAATATAGCATTTGTCGCTAAGCGTCCTAACTTAAACACTTCCCAGGAACAGCTGCCGTCAAGAATGCTCGTATATCTAATGCCTTGGTTGGTCTACCTGGAGTCAACGGGGAATTTAATGTCCTACCACTCAATGGTTAGAGCAACCGCACGGAAAGCAGGTGAAACGTGTTCAAATCCTGGCTCTGTTTAAATAATACTGCAACTGGGTGGAGTGGTTAGCATACAAACCTGCACTTTAGAGGCCACGGGTTCGATTCCCCGTTGGAGGGTGGGAATTTTGTAGCTAGCTCCTTAGAGTAAGGAAGTAAGACCAACACAACTCTAAGCGAGTAAACATCATTGCCGATGAGCCATTGTTCCATGACCTTAGATGTTGCAGGCGGTATAAAAATGCAACATGAAAAACAAGTCTAGAAAATTAAACCCTACATAAGGCATAATTACTTTAAATGGCGTTTTCATAGCATTACCTATTTTCGAAATGACATTTAGTTGTTTAATTTTTCTAACACTACATAATATGTAGAAAAAGTATTGTTTCCACCTAAAAATTTGATGTCGAGATTTCACCGCAAATGCATGCTTTTGGACTCCTTAAATCCAGAAAAAGTACTTTTAGAAAAAGGCCTGTGTGTGTGTGTGTGTGTGTGTGTGTGTGAGAGAGAGAGAGAGAGAGAGAGAGAGAGAGAGAGAGCAGCAGAACTCAAAAACGTAAAGTTGAGTGAATACCTAATTTTGTACGTATGTTAAGTAGCTTCCTAGGATGCGACAAGAAGATTTTCAAGAAACTCCCCCACCCCAAACTATCCTTTACCCTAACGACTTTGATTATAGTGGTATATACTATTTAAGATATTTACATAACATATAAGATGTACCTATGTATGTTGAATTTTCTGGGAAGTTCTCTTCGTTCTGAAGGAACGTTTATAACTGGTAAACCACAGGACATAAACAAAAACGTAATACATAAACCATGTAGAACCCATTAAAACTCACATCAACACGTTAAGCCGAGGACATTGACGCATGGACTCGTGAAAGGGAGGTCTGCGATTCAAATCCTCAGTCCTAATAACTGACAAATGACGTGGAGGTATCTTAAACTTAGCCTTCCCCAGTTATCATTTCATGTATCACCTCTGCGGTGTAGTACCAAAGAGAGCGTACATTTCCATGACAAATAAAATGTGCATCCTAAGTTTTCTGGGAACAGCCTGCCCATTCGGGAGGAAATCTATATCATTAATTTTATATAACGGGATAAGAAGTAGAAACACAGAAGATGTGGCCTCTTAGCTCAGATTGCTGTATAAGGGGCCCGGTTCGATTCCCTATCCACCTCAGAGTCTGGCAGTATGAATGAGAGTGTGATGTAATGTATAGCACCCCAAGAAAACCACAAATCCAGTCACAACTGTATTAACATCAATATCTTCCGAACGTCGCCGATATGGCCATTGCAGTTAAAGGCGGTATATAAATGGAACAATAAAAATTCCGTATATTTAATGCACACAATTTATTTCAATAATTTTTTTTGAGTGGCAACAGTTGTTTCCGATACATCCGTTATTATTGGTTTGAAGTTTTCAATATTTTCTCATATTTAAAGTGCTGTCGCTATTCTGCTGTTTCTCGCGATGTCAAGAAAAGGTAATGAAGGTCAAGGCCAGTATATAGCAACCCACTTTTAAACATCTGATTCGATTCGGTTTCGTCTATCCGTCTTGAACCCACAACGAAATGTGGAAGATGATATTCTTTATGCAAAGATTGATCTCGATTAACCGAGCAAAGTGGCGGGAGGTCCGGGGTTCCATCCCGGGAGACCGCTCACTGTGACCCATGGGCGAATGCTGAGGTGATTCATCTTCTACCACTGCTGTACCCATCATCTTCCTTGACATGCAGAACCAGGCGACGGTGTTCGGCGGGTTGCGGCTGAGCGCTAAGTGGAGCTTTCTTCCTGACGTCGTCCAGGGAAGGCGCCTCTGTGAGCTTTGGGGAACCCCCGGAGGCTCGGGAGTTGGTTCGGGCGGCATTGGAGGCGTTCAGTCTGGAAACTAGGAACCCCATCTGTGCTTGCGCCCGTCGTCATCCTTCGGGTCTCTCCCCTCATTCCTCACTGCTCTGCCCCTTCCGTTCGTAACTTTACCTTTACCGCTGATCTCAATTAACATGAATAAACGGAGTGGATACAGAAAGTCATGTGAATGTAGGGGTGGATATGATAGTTCTGGTAGGATTAGACATGCAAATAAATATAGCGACATTTTTGAACGGTCTCAATAAGATCTGTATACCTATAAATTATTATAATAGACATATAAAATGATGATAGCAAGCCTCAGTTGTTGAGCAGTGGAATGCGCTTTGCCGCACCAAACCGCGTATACCCTCAAGTGCTTAAACAATGTATGTTAAGGTTTATTTTTTATGCAGCTATCCTATTGATACATATCAATGATTGGCTTCAATGGTTGGCAGCTGAAACTCCAAATAAATTGCAATTGTCACGTAGTCCAGTCTGTCAGCAGTGCAACACGAACATGTGAAAGAGATCCTTACAACTAAATTACATAACGCGAGCTTTGTAGGCTGATGAGAGATCTTTCTTACAACTTGCTGACTGTCATCATCAGGGTCAGGAATTAGGCATTCCGTCCTCTCAAAGAAATTGGTCCACGGGTCTTTAGGTTTGTATTCCAGGATCTTGTTGGAAACATGGGATTCTGGCATCTGTTGCACTTGAGCATAACATTTCTCTGGGATATTCTTTTATTTACATTCTTTCCTATTTCATCACTGTATTTTGTGTGTCATCCTGTACTCAGCGATGAATGGTAGTCCAACATTCTGTTCCACAAAGAAGGGATGCTGCTGCTTAGACTTCATAAAATGTCAAAACAGTATCTTTTCGAGTTTTGTTTATGAGTTTTTTTTTTACCGAGCGGGGTGTCTGTGGTCTGCATTCGGGAGGTCCCGGGTTCGAATCCAGGTGACCGGCCACTCTGATCACGGTGTTTTTCATGGTTTTACCCCAGTCGCCTAGGCGAATGCAGGCTGGTGTATTCTACCACGATTTCTCCTTTCCCCCATTTTCTCTCATTTCATCTCTCCCTTTCACATTTCGGGTGTGTCTTCGGGTCCTGCGGTGCTGGCGGTGTCGGGCAGACGGCGTAGTTGCTTGAACATTTGAAGTATTTCTCCCCGTGAACGTCAGGGTGCGTTGTTCCGCCTTTTAGGGTCGCTTCGTCGCCCTCTCTCGGAATTCTTCGCCTCAACTGGTGCGCGGGTGTTCAAACTGAAAATATTAGGGACTTATGCGAGTCCCTGTGGGACTATCTGCCATCAGACCTGCAATCTCCTACGGTCCTTTATGTCATCCCTGCCTCCCGGGGAGTGTAGCCACTCAATAGATCAAGCTTGTCGCAGTGGCGGGGTGGCCACCTTCGATAAACATATCCTACATCTATGACGGTTCTTCTAATTGTCCTATATATTTGTTTAAGATTTTTTAATTCCCCTTGTTGTCTAATTTTCTTGTATTGCCAATTTCACAACCTAAATATTTAAAGTAATTTAACTGTTTTAAAGTATTATTAATTAGTATTTTATACTAATTAATAACTTGTGTTTTTCCCTTGAAAGCCACACCTTTTTGTTAAGTATAGCTAGGAGACCTGTTCTGTAATTCATATATTGATTTCAGGAGCTTCTATTACTAATTAAACAGTTGTCAAGTCAATCTTATAGCATTTATTTGTGGAATCCAACGATTATCTGATGACTTGGTCAAAGTATAAATTAAACAACGTGCGTGATGATGCACACCCTTGTCGAACCCTAAATTTATTAAAACACTTTCTTTGCTTCTTATATCACCACGTTTCATTTGTATTTTTGTTTCTGCATAAAGGCTCCGAATAAGATGTTGCGGAAAATCTTTCCTTTTAATATTTCGCATTACTACCTTTGTAGATTATCTTGGTGACTGTAAAAACTAAAATTATGCTAGCAATTCTGTTCTAAAACACTCCTCATTGTCTTCTTGTAGATAATCAATTAATTCCTCTGCCTAATCAGCGGTAACTACATTGCAGAAATACAAATATTCTCACAGGAGCCCATTCTCTTACCTTCTTCTCGTTAATTGATAAAAACTTTCATGGCACATTTACACCTTCGTTATAACACAGAAGGCTAAAGCGATAGTCAGATTTACAAGAAGCGGATGGCTCCATGCTCCTTGCATGACCACGAGAAAAAGCGAATGAAGACCTTCTACGTGAAAGAAAGAAATAATTGAAAGTTCAGAACCAATAACGAAGAATATTTTCGAAATGGTTAACGCCACAAAAATGTATTTGAAGTAAAATTTATATTTTAACGAGATCTACATTTCTTGTGAAGTAAGATTTTGTCCATCTCTTACAAATTATACAAAAGTCATTCACAATGAAAATGACTTCAGAAACTATTCGTAAAAATTCAGTATATAAATGTCATTTAAATACCTAAACATATCGTATTTTAATCAAAATCCTTAGTCAATTTTGAGAAAATGAAAAATAAGGAGAAACCTTCCATGTGAAGGATAATTTAAAGTGGGGAGATTTTCTGTTAATCTTCCTGTAGCATTTTTGGAAGATGTTGAACCTAAATACTAACTTTGGTGTTTAACCGACGTTATATTTTTAGTTATGCTGTCAACACACGCACACACACATCGTTTTCTAAAAATGCTTATTTTAGATTCGGTTAGCCTCAAAACATGTACATATTTCCGGTGAAATTATCGAATTTTTGTTTGGCATGCAATATTTTCTCTTTCAAACAAGTAGGTGTACAAAAAGTAAAATGATAGTTCCATTTAACATAAGTCTAAAACGAAATGTTCGATGAATACCAAACTTGGTATTTAGTTTAAAATGTTTTCGAAAGATATCACAAGAAGATTTACCCACAAGAAATTACTCTTAATATGGAAAAAATTCTGTATTATTTTCTCAAAAATACTCTCATGATTTGGTTAAAATACTAATACTAAAAATACTCGTATGTATTTAAGATACCATTTTTTAAACGTTTGGCGCCCTTTAACCGGTTAGGTGATATCGAACGGTGAATGAAATGGGTGAAGTAATCTTCAAATGTCCCCGGGGTCCATAGAGCTTAGAGGTATTTGACATTAACTTTCAGGGCAAGGGAAAACCCCAGGAAGAAGCCTTATTCGGGTAACGCACCCTAATCGAGATTTCAACTCGGAACCTCTGAAAATGAGGCAGACACATCACAGAGGTGGGCATTAAGATGATGATATGAAAAATAAAAGGAATACCTTGAATTTTCAGGGAATATCGTTTGAAGTACTATTCATTCAGAAGGAATTTCGTATAATTTTGCATAACGGGTACATCATAACATATTGAATCCAGAAAATATGTAGAGTTCCTTATAAGAAACAATTTAAGTTTGTTTGTGACACCAGCCATTTACGAGATATGGGTTGTTGTTATTTACTTTTTTAATATTCCATTTATGCCATCTTTAACATCTCAGGACATAACGGAGACTTTTTATCTTTGGAACAATTCTGATCGGCTATCATGTTCACTCGCTCACAGTGGTGCTACTCTTATAAATCTTTGGCTTGAAATTACTTTTGGTTATGACATTAAATTCACACACTTATACTGCCATTCATACTTCCAGACTCTAGAGGGTGGGAAACAGGGCGCAGGATCCGTTCTTCCCGTCAAGTTCAACTCATTAATACTGCATTATTAGCAATAATCTATCGTATATACAATTTGACGTTTCATTTCTAAATGTGCGCGTTTGAGTGTTTATAGTAGAACAAATTTTCGCGGAAATTTTGGGCATGAAACAAAAACAAAGTACACGCGTTTTAATACAATCACCAACATTGAAATTTTCTTGAATCAAACAATGAGCGGTGGTACAATCATATGGCTTTCTCTACTTTTACTATTTCTAGAAGCCCTTCATATTATATTATCCGTATAAAACATTTTGCATGGAAATTACTTCAAGTTTGTTGGAATTAATCGCTCTTACATACAGGCAGTCAGCTGTTATAACTGTGGTGGTCATGAGATCATGGAGGTTAAAACAAAAGAAAGAAATAGCAAATTTTCAGACCACTTATGCCATGAACTTAAATTTGGCAAAATGTAAATAGACACATAGCATGAAATACTTCGAAAACGTTATAGGAAAACGTTATTTATGGAAAGTTGTGCATTTTAAAAGTTTTAAGATCATAACTAGTAATACTCCAAAATGAATTAAATTTGAGCTCTATGTTTTTCCTGAAATAGGCTTTCCCAGTTAAATACAATTCTCTAATATTCATCAAAAGTAAAGAGGCAGCTCACAGGTTACTCCTAGGAAATTCAACATATATATTTCATTTGCCATACTAACATTACAGACGCAAGGTATTTCAATAAAAATCGTTACAGTAGTGTTTGAAAAATAAAAAATACGGAACATTTTCCCATGTCAAGTGTAGCTAAAAGTAGGACAAATGTCATGAAAGTCCTCCTATCTAATCTTGCAAAATACAGAACTTGTAAAGTTTGACTGATCCGACATTTTCTTTTTGAGTTATGCTTTCAGACTAACATACACGACACACACAAGCATTTTCTGGAAATGAAATCTGTTTGGATTCAGGGGATATCAAAACATGTATTGCCGGTGAAAAGTCGGTAAATAATTTTTGGGGAGATACAATGCTTCCCCTAACATATCTGTTACAAAATTCAATACAATGACTTGAAATAATATTAATAGGGTTAATTCGCCGGCCCACGTAGCCGTGGTTGCTCCGCCAAGCTGAGGGTCGCGGGTTCGAGTCCCGCCATGCGCATGTGTGTGGTATATGTATGTTGTGTCATTGCGGTGATTTGTTTGTTTGTAATCTAATCTTAAATGAGTTTTATTCAGATATTTACAGTATATACAAGCTGTGTCAAACAAACAGTGATAAGATTCAAGCCAGCACCTTGGACATATATGGACCATCTAGCTCATAACCAATCGTCCTATAATAATTTCTTGCGCCAACACCTGAAATAACAGCAATTTTAACAGAACCATGTTCTTCCTTTGCAATTCTTTCAGCTTATTCCATGAGTAACATCCCAAATCCTTGATGCTGGAATTTTGTAGGATCCCAGGCACTTGCTGGGACTATACTCCCATACACATGAAGTTCACGCACAATGGACACTCCTCCCTTCAATTCGCTCCGAAATGTTTCATCTGAGCATTTCCGTAATCTAAGAAATGCAACCAAAATATCTTGCTCTGGATCTTCATAAGATAAAAATGTTTCCCATCCTCCATTGGCAGTATAATCTCGCCGAATGAGCTCTACCTCATATGGTCGAACTTTATGATGAATCTCCTGTATCCCAACTTCCCTGGTCCTTACATCTCTGCACTCTGTTCCCAGATCTTTTATGCGTGGTAAGACTAGTTCTCTAAGATTTCCATGCTCAACTCCAGAACTTACTAATAGCGTGGGTATATCTCGCTGAACTCTGTATGCCCTTGTCCATGGTGGAACTAGTGCCAGAATCTGGGCTATAAGTTCCACTAAAGTGCTGGGAGGATAACTTTTATATCTGCCTGTCTTCCACAATTCGTAGACACCTGTGCCTGTTATCACCAATGTTGGATATATCTTCAAACCATCTATGAACTGTTCCACATCTCTTTCAAGATCTACATTTGGTAAATCTGGCATCATGTGAGCCACAACTTTAAATCCTGCATCTTTTGCCAGCTGGAAACTCTCACATACAGCTTTAACTGTGTGTCCACGGTTGGTATCCCTTGCAATATCTTCATAAACTGACTGAACACCTATCTCTAACCGAGTACAACCATAATATAGCATGTCTGACAGGTGGCGCTTCAAGCACTAATCTGGTCTTGTTTCTATGGTGATGCCAATGCATTTTACTTTGCGTTTCTTAGAATACCTTACTGCTTCATCCACATTACTGCTTGTGTGTCCAGATAGAGCATCATGTAAGTTTCGAATGAAATAGTCCCTATAGTCCTCTGGAAGGCACATAAACGTTCCACCCATCACAATGAATTCAACCTTGTCAACATTATGGCCCAGTTGCTGCAGCTGTTCCACACGGTGTCTGGTCTGCAGATATGGACTGTAACGCGCTCTAGTAGTCCTCATAGATGTTGTCTCATATCCTGTATATGACTGAGTAGAATATTCAAAGTCTGCGTCCGGTGCACCTGGGCAATATACACATATGTTTCCTGTCATACTGATATGAGGACATCTATGTGGTTTGCACATTACTGCTACTACAGCTATACCACTTGCTGTTCGAATGGGCTTTGCTTTAAGTTTTGGAAGAAGAAGATTCTTATGGTCAGCTGGGACTGCTACAATGATATCTACCAGCCGAGGTGAAGATTCCAAACCATATTTTGAGGAGATTCTTGTTTTAAGTTTATTTAGATTAACATGTTTTCCTTGTTCATGTGCTTGAAGCAATTCTTGGATAATTTATGCTATGGTGATTACCATTTTTTCCTCCCTATTCAGGAGTGCACCATTTTTATTTCGTCCCATGCTGCCAAGTCTTCTGTTAAGAAGTTAACAACAAAATTACGCAGTCCATTCACGTGCTCCTAACCTATAATCTTTACTTGATCGAAAGACGTTATTAAGGTGCAATTATATAACGAATATCGTTACGAAGAAATAACAGAAAAGCTTATTCTTTAACAAAAACAGTTCTGGTATTAGTGCTATCTTTTATTTTTCATTTATATTTACTTTGCTTCACTTATTCGGATGTAAGCAGATTCTTGCGCTTCGAAATATTCGTGATAAACAGTAACAAAAACAGTAAAAGACATAGCATCATAAACTGGGTAAAACAAGGGAGAAAATTTAAATTATTAATAATACCAACTTATTTTGTGTGAAATATAACCGGAAATGTAACTTATTTTTGAAACAATATTATATACATGTTCATGTTAGGAAGTATTAAATTAAATACGATTTATTCCTGGATAAAAGGTTCTCCGGAGACTGCCTTTGTGGTCTGGAGGTTAGCATGCTGGGTTCCAAATCCAGAGGTCCCGGGTTCGGCTCCCGGCTGAAGGGTGGCGATTGTTTCTTTAGCCAGGATTATTGTCCATTCCCCGCAGTCTGGAAGTACGAGTGAGTGTTTTATAAAGAAAACCCAAAGATTAACACAACAGTAAAACGAGCGAACACCATTGCCGACGGGCAATTGTTCAAAAAACAAAACCGCCGATATGACCTTGGATGTTAAAGGCGGCATCCCCCCTCTCGTCGCAGGACGAGATTAGCTGCAGGGGAAATTAAGAAAACCATTACAGATATACCTACCACTCGAGGAGGGAGGGTGGAAGAGTCCCGAGAAGAGCTGGGAGCTATTACCTGCTGCCTATTAAACTGGTCCCACAGGCTCTTACCTGCTAAGCTACCTGTATACGGATCCTGCGACCCCTGTTACCCGGAGAATAGTCCTGACTAAAGAAAAATTCCCAACCTCTAGCCAGAAATCAAACACGGGACCTTGCATGCTAACCGCCAGACCACAGACGTATTTTGTGTTATTATTGTTTCGAATTTTTCAGAACTTTTTTAAAATGCTGTCGCTATTCACTTGTTCCTCACAATCTAATGGAATTTTAAGGTCAATATATAGCGACCAGGTTTTTAAATACTTGACTGTCGATTCGGTTTCCTTTGTATCTGCTAGTGCAGATATTTCTGCAAACGTTTAGCTCCATTAACATGATGTAGATAGAAAAACATATCTGAACTGATACATTCACATGACTTTCTACACCCTCTATCGCTTATTAGTGTGTATACAAACTATTCTTACTAAAGCCTATTTTTCCTTCTACTACATTTTAATCCAAATAAACATCTGCAGAAATAACTACATTACACATTTCTTTATACATACAAAGAGAACAGCGATAGTCAAATGTTTAAAAACTTGACGCTATATGCTGGCCTTAAAATTATATAGTGTTTCCATGACATCGCGAGAAACAACTGAATTTTCAACGGACTTTAAAAGAATGACCAAGTAATGAACAATTCGAATCTTAATAACGAATATCTCAGAACATGGCTTGAGCCGGAAAACAACTTATTTGAAATAAATTGTGTGTTTTAAAGAGATCTACATTTTTTGTGTAGTACGTTATCGCCTGTCTCTTAACGTTTATCAGCTATACAAGATTATACAAAATTCCTTCCGAAGAGAACTTGAAAGGCTATTCCCAGAAAATTTAAGATATGCATTTTATTTGTCATACAAATATCTTTAATTCGTATATGGATTTTAATCAAAATGGTCAAAGTCATTGTTTTAGAAAATAGAAAAGATTCGAGAAATGCTCCTTGTAAAGGGTACTTTGGGATGGGGAGATTTTCTTGAAAATCACCGTGTCGCATCCTTGGAAGGTACTGAACTTAAATACCAAGTTTGGTGTTCATCCGGCTTTACTTTTTGGGTTATGCTGTCCATAGTCCCACACACAGAGACGGACAGACACGGAATTTTGAAAATTCTTTTTTCGTATTCAGGGGCCTCAAAACCTCTATTTCCGGCGAAATCTCGGTATCGAATTTTTGGGTGGAATGCAATACCTTCTGTACCTGCTATGTATATGGTAGAGAAAGCAATTAGCGATAGTGGGAAGAGAAAGTCACGTGAATGTGTGACTAGCAGCTTGTGTATTGAGGTAAATTATTTCAACAATATTCAAATATAATTAAGTAATAGCGAATTATTGCGTTATCAGAAGCTAGTAAAGGGACATTCACTGGTATCTAAAACTTATGGCGATTTTTTAAAATTTGCAAGTGGAGAGCACGTTTTGATGTCAGAAAGCTCAGAATGAGTATGAATAGCTTCCAACAGCAAAAGTCAGTCAGGAGAAGAAGCGGAGGGGGATTTAGCACCTGACGTACGCAGGCCCTCGACGGAGCGCCCCCGGGATGGAGGGAGAGTGAGCTGAGAGGAGAGAGGGCGGTCGAACTGGGAGTCGCTACAGGCAGAGGGCAGGGTCTCTACCATTTAAGGATTTGAACTCCCCGGGTGGTGGCTGGTGCTGCCGGCCCCCCTCCCCCTGTGGGCTTACGCATCCCAATTTCATCACGTGAATCATTTGCATAGTACATAAAAACTCATTTTTGAAACTCAGTACTTTGTAAAATAAAAATACACCAAAACTAAATTGAAAGTTGTTCAGTATTTACTTAGGTAATCTTAAGACTACATTTTCGGGTAAATTGATAGAAAATTTCAGAAAATGGCGTTGCAGAACTATATTTAGGAGTATTTAAATGGGTCCTCAGACTTTATATATTATTGGCAGTAATAACCTTCGAGGGCAAAACACATTTTTGCGATGTAAAAAATAAAAAAAGTCAAATGTGATAAATTCACATGACTTTCTCTACCCTCTGTCGTTTGTTACTGGGTATACAAACTATTATTACTAAAGCTTATTTTTCTATCTACTGCATTTTAATCCAAATAAACCTTTACAAAAATAGCTACATTACAATTTTGTTATAGATACAAAGAGAACAGCGATAGTCAAATGTTCAACAACTGGACACTATATGCTGGCCTTAAATTTTCATACTGTTTCAATGCAATCGCAAGAAACACTTGAAAATCTACGGGACTTAAAAAGAATGAAGCATTGAACAATTGGAATCATTAATAACGGATATCTTGGAAATGGCTGATGAAACAAAAAGTTATTTTAAATAAATTATGTGTTTTAAAGAGATCTACATTTTTGTGTACTACTTTCTGTCTTTACCAGTTATAGTACGGGATTCTACAAAATTCCTTCCAAATGAAGAGGACTTCATAGGCTATTCTCAGAAAATTCCATTTTATTTCTGATGTAAGTATCTTTAATGTGTGGTATTTTAATCAAAATCGTTAGAGCCATTTTTTATAAAATAAACAATTTTGAAAAATCTCCCATATAAAGGGTAGTTTGTGACAGAGGATTTTCTTGAAAATCATCGTGTTAATACTTGGTGTTATCGGAACTTTTTCTAAAAATGTTTTTTTTATTCAGGGGCCTTGAAACATTTATTTGAAATGTATTTATGTGAAATCGCGGTATCTAATTGTTTGTGTGGAGTGCAATATCTTCTCTATCTACTATGTACATGGCAGAGAAACCAAAATATACTTTTTACTTAAACCCCGCACTTCGTGAATGGAAAAACTACCCCGAGCTTCTCTGGGCGAAATGGAATAAACCCACGAAACTATCATCAGCAACCAGTTTGAAACAGCATAGTGTCGTCGCTGAAGAGAAGGAAAATATGTTCAATAGTTTGAGCGAAGTTGGTTGGGTTCTTAGTCTTACGCAACGGTAGTAAAATCTTGCTGAATCCTTACAAGCACGTGGCAAGTCACACGCGCGGTCTGCTGCTGAGTGGCGTAGCGTCAGGCAGGAGACACAAGTGCGTTTAGTAACTCCCGAGGTGGCGCTGCGGTAACATTCGGGAGGTTCCGGGTTCGATCCTCTGCAAATGCTCACTCTGACCCATAGGTTTTTCGTGGTTTTCCCGGGTCGGTAGGTAAATGTTGAGAAGGTTCTTCTTCTACCACGACTTTCCATCCTCCATTCCTGTACCCGTCAGTTACAGGGTTGTAGGACAAGCTGACGGCGTTCGGCGGGTTGCGGCTGGGCGGTGGCTGTGCACTTTGTAGAGGTTTCTTCCCTGGCGTCGTGACAGGACTATTCAGCACATCTGGCCTTCGAGTGGGCACTACCAGGGTTAGGAAACTTGTGGGTGGGCCCGGGCGGCGTCGGGTGGGTTCGATCTGGAAACGTTAGGGACTCCGTCGCTATCTCGATCTAGTCGCCCTTCGGATTTCTCCCCTCATCTCTGTCTTTCAAGAGTCACGGTGGAGGCAAATAGGGCTGTTGCGGGGTCCTGCGTTCGTCCGTGCCTTCACCTTTATGTATACTTAGTAAAAAGAGATATTTGGCACAAAGCTATCCCTCTCGGACAGACATTTCCTTCTGATGAACCAAAGAGACTGCTACCTTCTAGCACCTGTTGCCACATTTACTTTCAGCAGCGCTCTGCGCGTGCTCGTGATTGGCCAGAGTCTATAGTGGTGCGTGTATATCGCCCCCTGTCACAATGCGAGTGTATCTGTGAGCGACTTTGAAATCTGTGTATTAGTACAGTTAAACATGGATGGATAGTAGTTATGGAAGTGAACCTTCGAATAAAAAACGCACGTTTATCGACACATCCTGGATCTTCTCAGAAAGATGGAAAAGTGACAAGAGTGATTGCTATCAGATGACTTAGAGGGTGTAATCCTAAGAAAATGCTTGGCTGTTGCCATGAAGAGTCACAAGCTAAGGAACAGAAGGTCGTATTTAAATGCAGATATACCAGATGTTAGGAAGAAGCAGATTTATCATCTCTCTCAGGCAAGCAATGTGACGTGCTAGTCGTCTGCAACATGTGTTTACAGAAAATGTCTCCTGAATATTGTTACTGCAATTCTCTTCTAATGGTTGAAGGTGTGACTGCAAAGTGTTAACCCCTGTTTCTTGATGAGCTGACATAGTTTCTCATAATTGACCGAGCTGGATGGCTCAGGTGGTAACGTCTGTAGCCCGCATTCGGGAGGTCGTAGGTTCGATTCTCGTGGCCGACCTCTCTGACCTATGGGTTTTTCGGGGATTTGGTCGGGTCGCCAGGCGAATGCTGGGAAGGATCATTACATCTCCCTAATTTCTCGTCCCTCACTTTCATCTCCATTCTCCTTTCACTTCAGCTCTCACCTGCTTGGTTTCTTTCAGGGTTGCAAGTGTCGGCGGAGGTCTTGGCGTATGCATGGCAGGGGAAAAGGATGCTCTGAAGAAGCCTTTGTCCCCCGGACTGCGAGCGTCTTTGTTTTAAATATCAATGTCGTTAATTTTTTCACAGCGCCCGCATATGTCAAATAATCCTTTTGTGCCAGTTTTAGTTCAAAATAAAATGATGTTTAGGAGACGTTAGGACCAGTAATTTCCTAAATGCATAATACATGTGTTAGGTTGAAGCATGGTTAACAATCGTTCAGCGATAACGCGTTCTGATTTCTGAGATTCAATTGCAAGGCGAAACAGCGTTTTGCCAGGTTTGCCAAATTCCAGGTGTGCTTCACATTGTGATAGAAGCTTCCAATAATCAATATTGGATACGCTGGCAGAGAGATTCACACGCCGTGAAAATATTTTCCTGAACGACAGAAAGACAAACTTGTTACAGGCAAATTAAGGTTTACACTTTGGTTCAGGAAAATTCCCACGTAACTTAGAGAACAGTGAAGTAATGGCTATTTTGTGTAAATACCTAAAGAAAGAAAACAATAATTATAAATAGAAAAAAAACCTATGTGTTACATTCACATGAACTGCTCTATTCAGTATCGTTTATTTTATATAGCCTCTTATTTTTCTATCTATTTCACGTTAAACCAGAGAAAACATTGCACGTTTCGGTAGGCACAAGGGTATAGAGTAAACCAAATCGACAGTCGGAGCGCTAAACGCTAGCCTTGAAATTCTATACTCTCGCGAGAAACAAGGGATTAGCGGTATCGCTTTTAAAAATGACGAGGTTTAACAATTCTAACTAATAATAACGGATATCTCGGTAATGGTGAATGCCACAAGAAAGTTATTTGAAGCAAACTGTGTGCTTATGGACATGTAAATGTTCGCTATTCGTCTATCACTTAACGTTTATTAGTTACAAAAGTTAATACAAAATTTCTTCCGAATGAAGAGGACTTCACAGACTATTACCAGAAAATTCAAGTTATACATTTCGTTTTTCATGTAAATAACTTTAATATATGGTATTTTAGTGAACATCGTTTGAGGCAGTATTTTATATCACAACACTGTGATTGCCAGAGTGAGTGTAGTGTAAATTAACATTATTGTTTGACAATCATTTGAGATGTTTGTTAATTATAAGCATTGTTAGGAAATAAGTTTACACGCCTCACTGAAACTGACAATAGGAGCGGATAACAATGAAACGAGGGGGTGAGTTGTTTATTAATTAGAAGAGACAAACAAATGACGTAAGAGTAGCGCGCTTTTCTTTAGAAATGGAGGGAATATCTTCCCTAGAGCATATGAGTTCGTAATTTTGATTGGATATAAAAATAGACGCTAATGTTGGCGCGCTTTATTAACCAATAGCAGCTCTGTTATAATGTTTAGGCATATCAGGGTGAGGAAGTATAAATTATGAAGCCAGAGACAAGTTTCGCACAGTTTAAGAGAATCATTCACGCGTTACACGTCGCACAGTTTAAGAGAATCATTCACGCGTTACACGTCGCGCAGCAGTTCAAGATAATCATTCACGAGTTACACGTCGCGCAGTTCTACAGAATCATTCAGGGTTACACGTCGCGCAGTTCAACAGAAGCATTCACGAAGTACAGGTTACGAAATTCTACAGAATCTCTCGCGTCGTGAAGTTAGTTACAAAATATGAAATACGCGAATTAATAATGCGCGGCAAATAAGTGATTGTAGTTACATTCGAAAATATAACAGTTTCAGTCGGGCGTGTATCAAGCGTAAATCTGTGAAATTAATAGAGTGTGACGGCAATAAAAGTGTAAAAACAAATTCTTTTATCAGTGTTATCTTTTAGTAACAACAACTTTCCGTTTACACACCCTATTCAAGAGATTTGCTCGACTGAGTAATAATAGCTAGCCGGAGGTCAAAGAACCCAAAATTCAAAATAGTAAAACAATAACAGGCGCTCAGTAAAAAGATAACACGAACGATATCGCGACACGTTAGGAGTTTTGAGAAAAACAAAACAACGAAACTATTTAGGGGTAGTTTGGTGTGGGGGAATTTTCTTGAAAATCTTCTTCTCGCTTTTTTGGAAGATGATCAGCTTAAGTACTGAGTTCGGTGTTATTTCGTGTTTGAGTTTGCTGTTCACACAAGGACATTTTTTTAAAAATAATATTTTGTAATCAGGGAGCCTCAAAACGTGTATACCTGATGAAGCGTGATTTGCAACTTTTGGATGGAATGCGTAGAGTAACAGATTGCTTTATTTCAGTGCAACAAAGTTCCTGTAAATGTTTATATAAGAAAGATGCGCTATAGGGATGATACCAAGAGCAATGAGTACAGTGCAAGAATTTCAAACCCTGCCAGGAAGTACCGAAATACAAACAATAGTAATCGATGGTATATGTGGTTAATATAAATCTTCCTTAATTTCCCAATCATCATTGCCCCTCTAATTCCTTGAATGCAACTGTTATGCTGTGTTCCTTTTCTTCTCCTTCCTGGCGGCGTCCCCTCCATTATTCTTTTGGGTAACCCTTCATCCTCCATTCTTTCAGCATGCCCATACCATTAATATGCCCATAGCATACCATTATAATTGTTTCTGTTGAGTAAAATCTAAAGCTGAATTACGAAGACTCATGTTTTCTTTTATAATCTCATTTGTAATTTTTTCTCTTAGTAGCAACTCTCCTCCAATAACACATTTCTGTTAGCATAAATGTTCTTTTTAACAATAATTCAGAGCCCACACGTCGGAGCCATAGGTTACAATGCTTGTAGCTACTGTTTTAAACATTGTAGTTTTAGTTTCCTTTGTGACCCGTCAAAATAAATATGAAATGTCCGAGGTTGAAGTTTTCACGAAGTTTTAAATACAGTTTAATTTCGTATGACATATAATATTTAATCTGTTACTGAAACGTAAACCTAAGTGATTAAGTATCAGAGTTATCGTTACTGTATGGGAGCATGGTGGCATCCATGCTGGTTGTCTTGGAGATAATGCCTATCAATAAATTTTAACTGATGGCAGACGGTATACGTGTAAATTGCAAATTGAAAAGATAAGTAACTGCAAACAATCGTCACTGTGGCTATTTCATTGCATGTTAAAGAAGAGGTTATGGGATATGTAATGGTTGATAATTTATTTCCGTTAATTAGTATTGCTTGAAGTCCAGTTTCAGAAATGAAATAAAAAGATTATAGCAATGGATTAGAACTACTGTGGTTAAGAGGAGCATTAAGTTTGCTAGGAACGAGAGAACAAACTAAAATTTATACCCTTGACAGTACCAGGTATTACACAGTTTTTCTCGTGAACATTGTGTGTGTATTTTAAACACGATTATTTAAATAGAAAAGCTGCATTTTATCAAAACCTGTCATTGTGTAGTGTACCCTTTTTCAAACAAACACTTTCATGTTACTCGCGAAATTAAACCATACAATTGCATTCGTCATGGATAAAAGATATCCAAAAGCGCTCCGTGACTTTTAAATCTGAAATTGGAGAATAATGCTTGAAATTGTTTAAAACAAATCACCATAAGAACAACATTTTTTATGAAATACAGTTGCGCTTTTGTGTACTGAGGAGGATAAACAACAAACTGGAGGTGTCTGTTTAGTTGAGGTTGTATTATCTGAAATTAGGCAATCATAAATGCTAGAAGTGAGCACCAAAAGCGCCATAACGGAGAAATGATTCCCATATAAAGCTTCACGCACTTCTTACCTTTCCACTTTATTATTCCAGTACGGGCAGTAAAAAGTTTGTTGAAGCAGTAAAACCTCCCATCACAGGGCGAAGTCATCTTTACCAGCAAGTGACTCTCATAACAGCTTATCGATCGACAACCGTGCCACAATTTTCAGTTGTGTTAAATGGATTTCCTTTTCACTGAGCCATAAGCTTTTACTCACGTTTCCTGAAAGATGCCTATGTCACTGTGACAGCTTCCGGAAATAGTCCCAGATACTTCAACTTTCAACAGGGGTGTACATAAAGCCGCACACTGATTTTATTAATAATTACAAAACTATTAGAATCCAACTTTCCTTTTCTGTGTTGTATTTGTGTACTCAAAAAGTTTCTTTAATGTATTTTTTGTTCCTAATGACAACTTATATTTTGTTTATCGTTCAGAAAATGGAGCTGTATGTTGTTTCGTAAGTAATCCAAACACAAGGACCCACTATCAGCAAACAGGATTAACATTTAGAACAAAGACCATTAGGTTTTGACAAGACGACCTGGGATAAATAGTGAAGATATCCTATCATTTCTGTCTTCGGAAATCATCTAGAGAGTTGTGTATGCCACCAGTTGTAAACCCTGTTCCATGTAACTTTGTCCCATAGTCACCTCTTATTGGCTGCTCTCGTGCAATACGTTGTTGTGCGATACAAATTAGTTCACTTGTCTTAATGTATTCAAAGAGTATTATCGAATTTTCATGTTCATATCACGTAATACGCCTGGAATGCGTTTAAATTCTCATAAACTAATAGGTAGGAAGATCCTTCGGTTTCAACCTGCCTCTCGGGACGAGGTGCATCTATTATATCAGAGCGTTTGTATCGCTTTTGTCGCCTGATGTGCACAGGACTTGTCATACGTCGCCATTTTGTACTGAGTGCCAGAACTAATTAGTAATGTTTTTTGTGCGTGTAATTGCTGGATAATAGTAGCATCTAGCGCTAAAGGATCGAGAGATCAAACCTTTGTGGTGCATGTTTTAATTCACTCACAGAGAAGAATCCGTGAAAAAGGTGGTGCAGCTCTGTTCTGAACTTGCAAGCGTCTCCTAGCAACATCTGAGAGACTGACTGCGAATCATATACCGACATGGAGGGGATCCGGAATCTCCATAAACGTGTGAGATGAGTTTCGTTATAAGCTTTTATTTCTGCATTCTTCACGTCCGTATTTGCTTTATTTCAGTTTTTTTAATGTTGCAGGCAATATTGACCTTTACTGCAGGCTTCCACGTGGTCTGAAAGCCATACCTGTAGCGCCAAAAACATTAATTAGCCAACCCGAGTAAAGGTGAAGGAAGGACAGCGCGAAGAATATATGTCAGCGAGACAAGGTCCGAGAATCCTCTTGCAGTTTGTGAAATGGAAAGAGACAGCCCGAAGATGAATGTGTGATGTCATTGTGTCATCCTCTTCTCTAGAGGCTTCTGTCATTGCAGCAAGTTATCTTGACATGTTGGAATAATTTTTGCTTCCACAAGTGCAACACCCAGATACATCCAAACATACGGTTTTCCAGCAAGATGGTGCACCATGCCACTGGGCCTACAGTGTTCGTGATTTATTGAATCTGCATTTCAGTGTTAAATGGATTGGTCGTGATGGACACATGCTCTGGTCTCTTCATTCATCCGACATTGCACCAATAGATTTCGTCATGATGAAGTGCCAAACATTCAAGAAGTGAAGCGAAGGAACGCAGATGCAGTGCAAGAGTATCATTCCAACATGATACGGGACACATAAGAGAAGTTGACAACCGTCTAGAAATCCCACGGGCAACTAGAGCCCACGTTGAAGTGATTACATAACAATGAAGCTTTTTGGGCAAAAAATGCAACACAAGAAACAATAATTTGCTATCTCTATTAGTTTTCTAATTTAAGATATGTGCGCAAAATCGGCCTAACCCTCAATCTTTTAAAACTAAGAAAATTTGAGTTTTGCAAAAAGCTTTACATATACTGACTCAACATGACAGTTTTCATTTCAGTGCATTAAAACGTATTTAAAGTTTTGTCTTAAGATATTATAGTGTAATAATTTTAATTAGTGCAGTATAATTATTAATTTTTCATATTAAATTGAATGAATATGGACTAATATCATATGAATATGCAAACTTATCGACTGAATATATATTTACACATAAATGTATATTTCTCAGTAAACAATACTGTTACATATTTGCCCACAGTTTAGTAATATGAGCAAAAATATTATTATTTCATATTTAATGAAAAAACTGAATGATAATTACAGATATAGAAAGGAATGTCATCACCAGCCTGTTAGACTTTTTAATTTTTGATGGCACACAATTAAATAACTCCTGTAAACAGTCCTAACATTTACAAGAAAGGGCCTACCTGCGATTCTACATCAGAATAAGACGTACATTTCCTACTTCTACCTTATAAAGCACCATTTTACTTATCAATAACTTTTGTTTTTGTTATTTTTCTCAGAAAATCTTTATTCTTATAAACATATCTTAACTGTGACGAAAGGATATTTTATTAGAGTTCGCAGATGTGGGCTGCAATGGTTTAGTTTCCTTTTTCAAAGGGATTAGTTAGACCATTTTTGCGTTCCGGAAAAGCATCTTACCTTACATGCAAGAACTTTGTGGTTAAATATTTTACCATCAGGTGGTCTATAATGTTAAAAGAACCTGCTTACAGATGGTTTCCACTATGATCCACAGATGGAAGCAGAAATCCGTCAGGTTTCAATTTTGCGCACATATCTTCAACTGTATGGAGCGGGATGGTTCAGGCGGGAAACGTCTGTGGCCGGCTATCGGGATATCCCGGGTTCAAGCCCCTGGAGACTGACCTAAGATTTCTTCCTCGTGCGCTAAGCGAATGCTGGTTTGGATTTGATCTGCGAATTTTCCTATCGTCCCTTTCATCACTACATTTCATTTCCTTCCTCTTCACCGCCATACTAGGCATTGGGCTGATTACACATCCTGGATATGCTATGATCCAAAGTTTGCTTGCTCCTCGACAGACATTGGGCTGATCACACATCCTGGATATTCTATTATCCATATTCTGCTTGCTCCTCGACAGATATTGTGCTGATCACACATCCTAGATATGCTATGATCCAGAGTTTGCTTGCACCTCGACAGACATTGGGCTGATAACCCATCGTGGATATGCTATGATGCATATTTTTCTTGTACCTCGACAGGCATTGGGCTGATCACACATCCTGGATATGCTATGACCCAGATTTTGCTTGCTCCTCGACAGACATTGGGCTGATCACACATCCTGGATATGCTATGATCCATATTTTGCTTGCTGCTCGACAGAAATTGGACTGATCGCCCATCCTGGATATGCTATGATCCAGAGTTTGCTTGGTCCTTGACAGATATTGGGCTGATCACACATCCTGGATATGCTATGATGCGTATTTTTCCTGTACCTCGACAGGCATTGGGCTGATCACACATCCTGGATATGCTATGACCCAGATTTTGCTTGCTCCTCGACAGACATTGGGCTGATCACACATCCTGGATATGCTATGATGCATATTTTTCTTGTACCTCGACAGAAATTGGACTGATCGCCCATCCTGGATATGCTATGATCCAGAGTTTGCTTGGTCCTTGACAGATATTGGGCTGATCACACATCCTGGATATGCTATGATGCGTATTTTTCTTGTACCTCGACAGGCATTGGGCTGATCACACATCCTGGATATGCTATGACGCAGATTTTGCTTGCACCTTGGCAGACATTGGGCTGATCACACATCCTGGATATGCTATGATCCATATTTTGCTTGCTCCTCGACAGAAATTGGACTGATCGCCCATCCTGGATATGCTATGATCCAGAGTTTGCTTGCACCTTGGCAGACATTGGGCTGATCACCCATCCTGGATATGCTGTGATCCAGAGTTTGCTTGCTCCTCGGCAGACATTGCGCTGATCATCCATCCTGGATAAGCTATGATCCAGTTCAACCATCCTGGACAATCTATGATCCAGAGTTTGCTTGCACCTCGACAGGCATTGGGCTGATCAAACGTCCTGGATATGCTATGATCCAGATTTGCTTGCTTCTCGACGGATTGGATGATCACCCATCCTGGGTATGCTATGATCTGCTTGCACCTCCACAGACATTGGGATGATCCCCTTCCTGGATGTATTATGATCCAGTTTGCTTGCTCCTCGATAGACATTGGCTTGTAAGTTCTTGGGAGTGTAAATCCCACAAAGAGGAGGGCAATCAGTTGGAGAAGACGACGTCGTATTAATGAACGAAATCATCAGGTATTTTATGTACGCCCCTGTAGCTTTCATTCTCTACTACTTACCTATAGTTAGTAGAGGAATTATTATTGCATTTCACCAAAACTTCTACCGCGATCTCACCGGAAATACATGTTTTGAGACTCTCTGAATAAAACAAGCCTTTTTTAGGATAATTTCGTTGCGCGCGTTGCTCTCCAACCCAAACTACCCATTGTTGTTTGTTATACTTTAGCTTTAAGAATTTCTATTAAAATATCAGAATATGTTTAAGCATATGGCACTCAAATATCCTGTCAACTCTTCTTCATTCTGAATCACCTTTGTGCGATTGCTAACCCGTAGAAGAGACAAAATTACTACAGCAAAAATGTAGATCTAGTTAAAGGATACTATTTATGTCAAATACAACCGAAGGAATTGACGCCGCTGTAACGTGTGCGTTTCGCATTCGGAAGGTCCTGGGATCGATCCCCGTCGGCTCACTCTGATCCATGTAATTTTATTGGTTTACCCGGGTCGGCAGGCAAATGCTGGGGTGGTTTCTTCTCTACCACGATTTCGTTTCCATCATTTCCTTTTCATTCCGTTTCCTTCCCATCTTCGAGGTGTGTTGCTTTTTATGATGCATTATGAACAATAATATTTTGTAAAATGTTTTGATGAATTGGAATAAATTATAAGAATTTGGAATGTATGCCCCGGTGTAGGAAACTAGGAACTGGGATGTAGTACTTCAGATTATTATCATCATCATGGGCTTCTAAGCTTCGTGGCGTATGACACTGCCGGACAGATGGCGCGGATGCATCGTCAAAGGAAAAAGGTGAGGACTGCTTGATTGGGGGTCGTTCATCGCCCTCCCTGGGCTTCTCCAGCATAGGAAAGGTCTTGAGCTTTAAATGCTAGGGACTTCCGCGCGTCTCTATGTCCTTCCTTCACCTCGTCCCTTCCTTCTGGGGGATGTTAGGTGTACCCCTCCGTTCAGTAACCTATTCGTATGGGAAGTAACAAGCTTGTTAGTGCACGCACGCTTGTCGTACTGTTAACACGTCGAAAAATAGTACTTCAGCGGCGTCATAAATTCAGATGTCAGTGACCAGTCATACCAACTTAAACAAAATAATTGATCATAAAACAAGAAATATAAGTCAACATTGTTCTTTACGTTAGTCATTAACTTTACCAGCATTTTCACAAAACAATTCATCAATTCAAAATAAATATAAGTTATCATCGTTTTTCTGTTTATCAGAAACCCTTCACAAAAATCTGATGAGTTACATTCACATGACCTTTTCTGCCCTCTATCGCTTATTAGTGGCTATAAAACTATTCTTACGAAAGCTTATTTTTCTATCTGCTACATTTAATCCAAAAAATACTTATAGAAATAGCTACATTACACATTTCATTATAGATACAAAGGGAACAGCGATAGTCAAATGTTTAACAACTGGACGCTATATGCTGGCCTTAAAATTCCATACTGTTTCTATGACATCGCGAGAAACAATTGAATGATAGCACGACTTTAAAGAATGACCAACAAATGGACAATTCGAACCATTATTAACAAATATTTTAGAAATAGCTTATGCCATAAAAGTCTTATTTTAAATAAACTCTGCATTTTAAAGATATAAATTAAATTGAGTTTTATTTATGGACGCTCTTCAACTACTATGGTCCTTAACGTCCCATTCTATATTGGGCGTGAAAGATCGGTAATATTGCTCAGAGGCCTCTTTATCAGACTTGAGGTTCTTTTACGTGCCGTAAATCTACGACACGGGACCACCAGCTTTACTTCCCTTCCGAAGGAAGCCATGCTAAGGATTTTTACGCCCGAAAAGGTCCATCGCCCTCCCCCGGGTTTGAACCCGCGACCTTGGGAACTAGGGTCTAACACGGTACCACTAGTCCACGGAGGACGACACGTTTTAAAGTGATCTGCATTTCTTGTGTAGTACGTTTTCGTTTATCGCTTAAGTTTACTAGTTATACAAGATTATATAATTTTTCCTTCCGAATCAAGAGAGCTTTAGAAGCTATTCCCAGAAAATTCAAGATATACATTCTATTTCTCCTTTAAATGTACTTAATATATGGTATTTAAACCAAAATTACTCGAGTCATTTTTTAGAAAATAGAAAATTTCGAAAAATGTCCCATGTAAAGAGTAGTTGGTTTGGAAGATATTCTTGAAAACCTTTGTCGAGCGCTTCAGAAGGTACTGAACGTAAATACCAAGTTTGGTCTTTATCCGACTTTTCGTTTTTGAGTGATGTTCACAGACATGCCAAGGGGCCCTTTTCTAAAAATGCCTTTTTTAATTTAGGTGGCTCAAAACATGTATTTCCGGTAAAATGTAGGTACCGAATTTTTGGGTGGAATGCAATACCTTCTCTACCTACTATGTACGTGGTGGAAAAAGTAAAAATGAGAGATTTATGTCGCAACATGGAAGTGAAAGTGGCAGTCCTTAGTAAAACGGAAAACATTCCCTGAAGATGAAGATCCACCGACATTTCCAGGGACTGACTCGCACACGCTGATGCAATACTCTTAGATACTGAATGTTGACGTGGAGGGCATTTTTGTCAAAATCAGTTTTTATGCCTTCTTTATTCTTTTAATAAAGTTTCAGAATACGCACCGCCATCTGCATGCGTTTTTTCGTATTGTTAGGATAAACGCTTCATAGAGGCGTTGGCGCGGTTCAAAGCATAGGATTAAGGCGGCTGTCAAAATGTGTCAAATGATTAAATATACCTTTTATATTTATATAGGATTATATAATATTTATATAATTTAATATAATTAAGAGAGCTTTTACCAAACGGTATTGTATACACCACGTACGTTAAGGCTTTATTTTGCCTACTTGATACATACATATCTCTTGCGGCGTTAACCATTTCCGAGATATTCTTGGTTTGAATTTTCAAATACTTAATACCGTTTTCAAGCGATAAATCGCTGGTGGATATGTAAAGAGCGCTTTTTAAAGCACTTGCTGTCGCTTTAGCCTTGTGTACGTATTCCTATTTAACCTGTATACAAACAAATTGTAACTGTGCAATGGAAGTTTATGTCCATTAATAAGAAATGTATAAAAGAATAAGGTTTTATACAAACGCATTTAGAAGAGTGAATAGAGAAAGTCCTGTGAATGCAACACTAAAATGTTTTCCCCGCAGTCTAACGAGGAAAGAGGAGGGTAATATGGCCGTAGCTCACCATGTTGATGTTGAGGTGTTTATTTGGAAGAATAGTATTTGTGAAGAGTGCCGTTAAGAAGCAAAAGGGCGCTGCTCGCCTAAAGGCAGAATCATTTAAATTAGCTTCAGAAACTACAAAATTAAGTATTATTGCTACTAGATTATGCATGACATTTCTGCCTGAAGACAGGACCTCAGGCTAGACCGTGGGCGTCAACTAAGACTGGCTCTGCTGCTTGTCATTGTCTCCCAAGTAAGAGAACAGAGCCTTTAACCCAGAACGGAATGTTTTCCACATCTGAAAAACCTTTCGGAGCAGTACCTATGCTTGCCAGGAGTGTTATTCAGCACTCTACAGGAACAGGTTCTTGTTTGTTTATAGGATTTCGAGCCTTCTAGAACAGGGGGCTATTCAGTTAATACACCTTTTACTACCATATAGCTTTCGGTTGGACGCGTGGTCGTATAACAGAGAATTACTTCTCTTACACTGCGCCGTTTCTAATCGACTCTGCTCCCTCTCCGTGTTCCGGCAAAGCAGTTGACGCAAACAATGTGCTGGACAGTGGGCAAAATTATCGCTGTTATAATGCCAGCACACAGAATCTTCATGTATGATTCCTATGTGGCAACAAACTCTTGTAGACAATAGATTCAGATTTCCCTGCTGCTATAATACCAACACAGAGAAACTTCATGTATCATTCCTATGTGGCAACAAACTCTTGTGGAGAAGAGAGGCGGATTTCCCTGCTGCTGCAATACCAACACAGAAATCTTCATGTATGATTCCTATGTGGCAACAAACTCTTGTAGATAAGTGAGAAGGATTCTCGCTGTTATAATGCCAGCACACACAACCTTCCTATATGATTACTATGTAACAACAAACTTCTGTAGAGAACAGAGACAGCTTTTCCTGCTGCTATAATACCAAAACACAGAATCTTCATGTATGACTCCCATGTAAAAACAAACTCTCACACAGAATCCTCATATAAGATCGCTATGTGACAACAAACTCTGTAGAGAGGTCAGACAGATTTCCCTGCTGTTATAATGCCAGTACATAGAATCTTATTGTACGATTCCTATGTGACAACAAACTCTTGTAGAGGAATGCGACAGCTTCCCTGCTGCTATGTCAATACACAGAATCTTCATGTATGACTCCTATGTGACAAAGAACTCTTGTAGAGAAGTGAGACAGATTTCCCTGCCGTTATAATGCCAGCACACAGAATCTTCATGTATGATTTCTATGTGTCAGCAAGCACTTGTACAGAAGTGAGACAGATTCCCTGCTGTTATATGCCAGCACACAGAATCTTCATGTATGATTTCTATGTGTCAGCAAGCACTTGTACAGAAGTGAGACAGATTCCCTGCTGTTATATGCCAGCACACAGAATCTTCATGTATGATTTCTATGTGTGATCAAGCACTTGTACAGAAGTGAGACAGATTCCATGCTGTTATAATGCCAGCACATAGAATGTTTGTGTGTGTTTCCTATGTGACAACAAACTCTTGTAGAGAAGTGAGACGGATTCCCTGCTGTTACAATGCCAGCACATAGAATGTTTGTGTGTGTTTCCTATGTGACAACAAACTCTTGTAGAGAAGTGAGATAGATTCACTGCTGTTACAATGCCAGCACACAGAATCTTCGTGCATGATTCCTATGTGACAACAAACTCTTGTAGAGAAGTGAGACAGATTCCCTGCCGTTATAATGCCAGCACACAATCTTCATATATGATTTCTATGTGACAACAAACTTTTGTAGAGAAGTGAGACAGATTCCCTGCTGTTATAATGCCAGCACACACAATCTTCATATATGATTTTTATGTGACAACAAACTTTTGTAGAGAAGTGAGATAAATTCCCTGCTGTTACAATGCCAGCACACAGAATCTTCGTGTGTGATTCCTATGTGGCAACAAACTTTTGTAGAGAAGTGAGATGGATTCCCTGCTGTTATAATGCCAGCACACAGAATCCTCATGTATGATTCCTATGTGACAACAAACTCTTGTAGAGAAGTGAGACAGATTCCCTGCTGTTATAATGCCAGCACACAGAATCCTCATGTATGATTCCTATGTGACAACAAACTCTGGTAGAGGAGTGAGACAGATTCCCTGCTGTTATAATGCAGGCACACACAATCTTCATATACGATTTCTATGTGACAACAAGCTTTTGTAGAGAAGTGAGACAGATTCCCTGCTGTTATAATGCCAGCACACACAATCTTCATATATGATTTCTATGTGACAAAAAACTTTTGTAGAGAAGTGAGACAGATTCCCTGCTGTTATAATGCCAGCACACACAATCTTCATATATGATTTTTATGTGACAACAAACTTTTGTAGAGAAGTGAGATAAATTCCCTGCTGTTATAATGCCAGCACACAGTATCTTCGTGGGTGATTCCTATGTCGCAACAAACTTTTGTAGAGAAGTGAGATGGTTTCCCTGCTGTTATAATGCCAGCACACAGAATCCTCATGTATGATTCCTATGTGACAACAAACTCTTGTAGAGAAGTGAGATGGATTCCCTGCTGTTATAATGCTAGCACACAGAATCCTCTTGTATGATTCCTATGTGACAACAAACTCATGTAGAGGAGTGAGACAGATTCCCTGCTGTTATAATGCCAGCACACAGAATCCTCTTGTATGATTCCTATGTGACAACAAACTCTGGTAGAGAAGTGAGACAGATTGCCTGCTGTTATAATGCCAGCACACAGAATCGTCATGTATGATTCCTATGTGACAACAAACTCATGTAGAGAAGTGAGACAGATTCCCTGCTGTTATAATGACAGCACACAGAATCTTCATGTATGATTCCTATGGGGTAACAAACTCTTGCAGAGAAGTGAGACAAATTTCTTGCTGTTATAATGCCAGCACACAGAATCCTCATGTATGATTCCTATGTGACAACAACTCTGGTAGAGGAGTGAGACAGATTCCCTGCTGTTATAATGCCAGCACACACAATCTTCATATATGATTTCTATGTGACAACAAGCTTTTGTAGAGAAGTGAGACAGATTCCCTGCTGTTCGTGTGCCTCACGTCGTAATCTTGTGAACAGTTTCCGCGAAGGAAATCTATTCTTGATGAGTAACCGACAGTAAATCGTCGTGTTCTTACAGAGGAAGAATTCGATGATATAGGAGGAAATTTAGAATGAACGGTAAATGTCTTAGAAGGCTTGCACAGGAATCAGGAATATTGCAAATCTTGGCTTAGAAGCACACTAAACTTTTAAAATTAAAATGCTGTAGGATAACCTTAGTTGAGGAATTTCGATAATGTGAGTAGTGTTAATTTCAGCAGTTGGGTGCTGGATCATTTAATGATCGCTCTATTCAACCGCGTGGTTTTATTTACATGATCATGTTAATACAAATTGTGCTAAAAGTTGAGAGAGATGTGTGAACATCATTTCTAACATTTTTTATGTGGTTATAATTTGCACGTGCTTGTATTTAGGGGACCATGAATATCCGACTCCACCAGCAAAGAGCCTGCTTCCCATGAAGCCGGACACGGACCAAACTCGGCTCTGATTAAGCGAAGAACACGTGAGCATTTCACAGCTGTTTTTTTTAAATTGGACAGGGGAAGAATAATGAATTCTCCCGTACACTGATTGGGTAGAACAAAACTATAAGAAGTTTTGAAATAATTATACGTATATAACTACAGGCATGTACATTTTACTTCCACTCCAACTGTTTTGGGATGTAAATGTATACTTTCGAATTAATTAGCTGTAGCATTAGACCCACAATAATTAAAAATAGCTATTGTGAATATGCATTATATAGTTTTAATTTGTAATGTGTAATTATGATAAATTGCGGGTACAAATTTTTGAAGTATTGGACAGGTTCAAGTTCATAAAAAGCTGTCGGAATCTTTTTATTTGATATTCCTCTTTGTTTGTTTTTCATGTCCCGCTGTTTAAATGCCACTAGACGTCTCCTGAACGCTCTTTTATGATATGAGTGTGTTACGCGAATTCCGGCTTTGTTTATCCCAATAAGGGGTTTGTTTAATGCAATCTGGAAAAGGTTATAAAAAGAAATCTAATGTGATACAATCACAAGTCTTCCTCTACTCTTTATCGGTTATTAGTGTATATTAAAATTATTTCTTTCCTCTTTACTACATTTTAATCCAAATAAACCTTTGCAGAAATAGCTATATTACACATTTCGTTATAGATACAAAGAGAACAGCGATAGTCAAATGTTTAACAACCTGACGCTATATGCTGGCCTTAAAATTCCATACTGTTTCCCTAACATCGCGAGAAACAACTGAAAATCAAAAGAATGTTTAAGTATTGAACAATTCGAACCATTAATAACGGATATCTCAGAAATGGCTGATGGCACGAAAAACTCGTTTGAAACAAATCGTGTGTTTTAAAGAGATCTAGGGTTTTCTTTCTTTCCTTCCTTCTTTCTTTTTTGTGTAGTACGTTTTCGTATATCGCTTAACCTTTACCACTTATAATGATTACATAAAATTCCTTCGGAATGAAGAGGACTTCACAGTGTATTCTCAGAAAGCTCTCAGTTTACGTTTTATTTGTGAGGTTAATATGTTTTATATTTATGGTACATGTTTTAATTAAAATCGTTAGTCATTTTTAGAAAAAGGAATCGAAAAATCTTCTACGTAAGGCGTAGTTGTAGATGGAGGGATTTTCTTTAAAATCTTCGTGCAGCATATTTGGAAGTTATGAATTTAAATACCAAGTTTGTTATTTATCTGACTTTTCGTTTTAAGTTATGCTGTCCATAGACACAGACCTTGCTTTTATGGGACAGCGGGCCTTAAAACATATATTTACGGTGAAATCTCGACATGGAATTTTTCTGCGGAGTACAGTACCTCCCTTACTTGCTACACGTAGTAGAGAAAGGGGGAAAAGTTTGTTTATAAGAAAATAACTAAAGCGGCCCTTCTGAGTGAGGTTTGTATGGGTTGAACATGCTCAAGGTCTTGTAACATACAGGACGTCCACTGGTAGAGAACCACCATGCGAGTATTTTATTCTTATATCGCCAGCACCGAATAACACTTTTTCATTAACTGCCGTACCGATTGTATTGTTCGGTATAAGTAACCATTAGGCTTCATTCACAATGAAATGTAAGCGCTAACGTAATGCAGCATGAGTGCAGGCGTGAGGGAATACCATTCAAATGCCGCCGTAGGCGTAAGGCAAGAAGTTGGCACGGGCTTCTAGATCCCTAAAGTAATTGCGGAAATGTTCCGAGTGCATCGTAAATTTCAAATTGAATAATAGAACCAACAATACCAAATAAGAAAGTTCACTCAATATTTTATAAATAAGTAGGCCACAAAAAGTAATATACTACATACACACATACATACGTCCAACAACCGTCCGTAGCGTTAGTGACATCACGGCTGTTTGTTCAAAGCATTGGAAGCAGTTCAAGTATTATGGAAGCAGGGCTATTATTCCGTATGTGGGTAGTGAGCACTTTTGCTATCAATATGTAATACACGTACTTGCAGTATGTTAGCGTTGCTGTAGTTGGCATTCTGCTACCAAAATTGTAACATCATTGGCCCTAAGCCGCAAGGGTCGCAGCTACGGAGCGACAAAAGAACGTAGCTGTAGGCACAGTACAGCAGTAGGATCTGCGCGTCTAAACTCGAATGATCCACTTTAGCTACTTTTCCTTGCTTCGCGACATTCCTTTAGCCATTTTTTCATCATTTCGCAATATCTTCTGTCAGGATTTCCGCAAAAGCTAAGCGGTCGCCAAGAAGGGCCCAATGTTTTCGATAAAACAACAACTCCTACAGATTTTAAGAACCCAGGATACTACACAATCAACTCTGCGTATTAAAAAAACCCGAATCCGTAAGTTTCTTAATATTTCATACCTCCTTCCCGCGTACGGAATAATGTCCGGAAACTGCAGCAACGATACAGCTGCACAAGATGTATTAACGCAATGTTCATTATCTCTTTACGTCTGAGCCTAGAAATCTAGGCACAGATGCCGGGTTCATCCACTAAATGAAAGAGGATTTAGTAAGGACACTATCATAACCTCTTGAGAGAAATTAGAGATGGTGACCCACAATTTGTTGTGGCACGACCTAATGGAAGAGTGCACGCATGTACATTAGATGCTAAAGTCTCGCATCGCGATCGTCTGCTGTTGAACAGCAGGCAATGTAAAGAGAAAGAAATGCAGAATTCTTCCTCTGTGCATGCAACGCAAGCATAAAGTTTGGAGTTTGCAAACTCTTGCGTTGCGTGACTTTATGTGAATGCTTCCATTAAATAACATGAATGCAAAGTCTTGCGCTTATGCTACGTCTGCGCTTACATTTCATTGTGAATGGGTCCTTAGAGTTTCAAATAGCGTTAGTTCATATGTACGCCGTCGGGCGCTGGCCTATATGTTCCTCGTGTGAGCACTCCCGTCGAATCAAGAGATTTTGTAAAATTACCTTCTGGACTTTGGTTGAGGGTGATTCACAGTCCACTGGTAGTTCCGTGAGTGGCGTGCGAGTTTTGTAAGTGTAATGATGGTTCCTTGGGCAATGTAAACACTAAACCGTAACTTGGACTATTCTGACCGTTTGACCATTGCTCTACCTCGTTTTCTGTCTGTTGTAGCTCTTTGTCGAGGCGTTGGTATGGTTGCCAAGAGCTCTAGATTTTCTGTATTGCTGAAGGCTTGTTAATGGCGTGATATGTCGTATTCAGGGGTGTTATTGTTTTTGTGCTTAAATGGTGTTTTAAGCCAAGGGAAATCTAAAGAGATGTAACAAGTCGTAATCCAGGCAACTATTGTATAATACCCTCACCTAATGTACTGTGTTGAGCTTTGTAAGCGAAATTAATGAAGCAATTATACGATTTTCAATGTCAATAGTTTGCAATCTAGTGGGTACACTGTGTGTTTGTATTACTATTTCAAGTCACGGAAAATACATGCTCTGACTTGTATGATTTTAATACGGACTCTGCCGTACAAGTCTTCCTTCGACGCAAGGGGGCGTCAGTTGTTTTCGTTCTTTGGGGCAAGAAAAGAGCCCGCTAGGCAGCATCCCACACCACAGCTAACATATGGACATACAGCCCACGCTTTTTCCTAGCAAATAGCGCGTTCTTGTAGCAAGATCGATGTGCATACCCAGTTGTATGTTATTACTATAGAAATTATGTTCTAAGAACAAATATCAGCCCATAATGCTTAGTATGTCACGCCGAAAATGATTAAAACTGTCCCAGTGTTGTGCGAGAATGTAGAGATTCTTTAGAATATTTCAAGTCTATTTATTTAATGTATATTTGACTGCCAAGAATAACTCTCCCACGGACCTGGCTTTTGGACTGATATTGTCAGAGGACGTTTTGAAACTTCTCAGTCTGACACGTGAAGATGGCCAAATCACTATCATAATTGTTAAGTATTTCCTTTAGATGGCACACTCTAAAGTTTCAGACGCCTAAATGTAATCACTTGTTGTGATGATTGTCTAAAATTGAATATGAGCGGTCATTCATTTTGAAGGGTTCCAAAAGAAGTTAGGTTCGACATTAAAGGATTTTCCCCTTACTTTTCACCACTTAAAATTTGTACTGCTGAATTTAAGGATGGTCTACATCGGTTCAAAATGATGAGCGCTCAGAGCGTCCCAAAACCACTACGACGGACGAAATTATGACCAAAATTGATAATGCCATACTCGATGAAGGCACGCGAGTTGACTGACATTACACTACATTTTACTCCAAGTTTACGGTATAGTAAATCTTTCGCTGAGGGAGTTTCGCGTTTGTTAACGATGGACTAAAACATATGAAAATGAACATCTCTCAAGTCTGTTTAGGGTTACTTAAATACAATTCCAGTGAGTTTCTCCGAAGTTCCCTAACAATACATGAAACATGGATTCATCATTACACGGCAGTCCAAACGGTGGGTGGCAACAGTGAACGTGCACCACAGTAAGAAAAAGAGATGGCTGTGGTTTTCTGATATTCTCATATTGGGATGCTCATAGACCATCTGCAGAAGGATAGAACCAACACCGGGGAGTATTGCACTTCACTACTGGACCAATTGAAGGATGTTATTCAGCCTAAACGCCCACACCTTGCGAAAAATAAAGTTCCTGTTCATGAGGAATGAGGTATTTACCGGAGGGACACCTGGCCACTGCGACCAACTAGATCTATTGTGACTACACTCCAGATGACAGGGATGAAGTGAAGGAGCCTAATATTTCCAAGTTCAGACACCCGCCGGCACCAGAAAAGGCGAAGAATCCCGCGGCGAAGCGATTCTAGCAAGTGGACCAAAGCACCCTGGCGTTTTACGGAGAGAAACCCTTTACAAAGTGCAGCAACCATGCTATCTGCCCAACATTAGCCGCACTACGGAATCAGAAGACACTTCCTGAAAAATTAAGTGACAGGAAATGGGGAAAGGAGAAATCGTGGCAGCATTCGCCTAGGGCGACCAGAGGAAAACCACGAAAAACTCCGTGGTCAGTGTGGGGACACCAAGAATCAAACTCTGAAGCTCCTGACGTTGCCGCCTGAGCTATGGCAACAATAATGCGTCTTCACACGTGTCTGGAATTGTTTACCTTAAGTACCACCATATTCACCGGACTTGGCTGCCAGCTTCCCAAACCTGAAGAAATGTTAATGCAGTAATTTGTATAACAAATTACTTAAATGTAAAGAGTGATTATAGTATGAATATGCATTATTATTAACATTGATTTGAGATGTTTGTTGACTGTAATTATTGTTGAGAAGTAAGTTTATACCACCTTACTGAAACTGACAATAATAGCGTGCAATAATGCAGCGAGGGGGTGAGCTGTTTATCATTATTGGAAACGAGGAAGTTACGTAATGTTGGCGCGTTTTTCTTAAGAATTTTCTGGAACATTTACCTAGAGCATATGTATTCATAATTTTCATTGGATATATAAATAGACGCTAATGTTGGCGCGTTTTATTAGCCAATTGCAGCTTAGTTACAATCTTTAGGCATATCGGTGTGTAGGAGTATAAATAGAGGCTAGGTTAGAGGTAAAGTCCTTCGGTCCGTCAGTTCATCAAGATTCTTTGTACACTACACGTCGCATTCCTCTCAGTTCATCGAAAATATTTGTAAAGTACACGTCGCCTCCAGTTCGTCGAAAGTATTTGTACGGCACACGTCGGATATCAATTTGCAGGTTACGCGTAACAGAGTTATGAAAAATCTCAAGTGTTATAAAGTTAATTATACAAAAAATTGAAGTACGCGAATTAAGAATTATCAGTAATGAAGTTATTATAACAGTTTCAGTTTGGCGAGTGTCAAGATCAATGTGTAAATGTGATAGTAAATGTGTTCGACAGTAAAAGTGTAAAACAAATTTCTTCATCAGTGTTATCTTTGGATAAAAGATTCCTTTCCGTTTACACAACCTGTATAAAGAGAAGTGCTTGACCAAAAGGATAATAGCTAGCCGGAGGACAGAGAACCAAAATTAAATAAAATAACAGTAGCATTCTTTCAAACAAAAAACTAATACTGCCGCAAATTGCTAACACCAGATGGAGCTAACAAACCTAACAAATGAATCACGTCACAAGATGGCTTCATCACAACGTGAAGCAAACACACATACACAAACATTATAAGTAATACCATCGCAAATTGGCTCCCATACGTGGGGCAGTTAAAATTATGTAACCAAACAAAACAAAAGCAGCACAATATAAGATCTTCAAGTTCTAATAATTTACGTAAAAACATATTACGTAAGCACATTAAAACACATCAAATTGGCTCCCAAACGTGGGGCTAAATAAATAAATAAATACAACATAAATACCGCAATGTCTGGGTGGACGAAGACTCGGGAGTACGAATTAACAAGGTCACAATATCGAGAAAGTCTTGTTTTCTTGGTCAGATCGAGAACGGACTTATTTTCTATGTATGATAATCGCATCTATATTTCTCGTCAAGTTGGCCGTCATCTTCTACTTCAATCCCTTACGTAGTCCCAACTGCGCTCCGGCAAATATTTTATTTTGTGGTAGCTTCATTTTTGTTATGGCCGGGTTCAAATAGCTGAGCAGAATACAGCAACAACCACATTTAAGTCAAAATCTGATGTGCTACATTCACATGGCTTTCTCCACACACTATTGTTTGTTCCTATATAGCTTCTACAACTATTGTTATAATAGCTTATTTTTCTATCCAGTCATGATAAAGTCATGCAAAAAGACAAAGGAGAAACAGGAAACCGAAGCGATATTCAAGCGTTTGAAAATCTATATGCTGTTCTTGAAATTCCATACTCTTGCCATGACAGCATCCGCGCCATCTTCCTGACCACGCCATACGCAACGAAACCTAGAAACGCTTATGAAATATGAGAAGGAGACCGAATGAAAGGTAAAGGAAATCGTGGTTGAAAGGAAACCTCCCCAGCATTCACCTGCGGGTCCCGGGTAAACCACGAAAAAAGGCAAGAGTGGGCGATCGCCGGAAATCGAACCTGAGACCTCCGAAATGCGAGTCGCACATGCTACAGGGACGCCGTCTTGCTTGGTGATTTATGGTGTAATTCATAAATATTTAATCTTTCAATAACAAACCAAGCCAGAAAGAGTATACGGCTATCAGATTTTGTTATCTAAAGGTAAGCAACACAATTTGTCTAGGCCTATGTATAATCCCTTGAGATGCACAACTTTCGTGACCAACCTCAGTGCAGTTTTCTACTGTTGTACTTTCCTTTGGTGGCTAGTTACTATGTTATCTTTCCTTTCCACGTAGATAGTGGATAGGGAAAGTATTGCATTCCACCCAAAAATTCCATATCGAGATTTCATAGGAAATACGTGTTTTGAGATCCCTGAATCGAAAAAAGACTTCTAGATAAAAGGCCTCATTCTGAGTGTATCTGTATCTGACAACAGTTTAACTAAAAATCGAGAAGTTGGATAAGTACCAAACTTGGTGTTTCTGCTCAGCATCTGCCATAGATGTGATACGAATATTTCCAGATTTTTGCTTTTCTAAAAACTGGCTCTAACAAATTCTGTTTAAATGCCATATATTAAATATATTTACATGACAAATAAAATGTATATCTTGAATTTTCCAGGAATAGCCTGTGAAGTCGCCTTCACTTGAACGGAATTTTGTATAATCTTTTATAACTGGTAAATGTTAAGCAATAGACGAAAACGTACTACATACAAATTGTAGGTCCGTTTTAAACATACAATTTATTTCAAATAACTTCTTTTTTCTACAAGCCATTTCCGAGTTATCCGTTATGAATGGTTCGAATTGTTCAACACTTAGCAATTCTTTTAAAGTCCTGTTGATTTTCAAATGTTTATTGAGATGTCATGGAATTTTAAGGTCAGCATATAGCGTCCAGTTCTTAAACATTTGACTATCGCTGTTCTCTTTGTATCTAAAACGAAATATGTAATGCAGCTATTTCTGGAAACGTTTATCTTGATTAAAGTGAAGTAGACGGGAAACTAAAGTTTCGTAAGAATAATTTATATATCACTAATAAGCGATAGAGGGTGGAGATAGTCATGTGAATGTAACACATCAGATTTGTTTATTCTCGTGTCGTACAAAGAACATGGACTTTCATCATCACATGGAGGCCCCTTTTTAAGAATCTGCCTATCCTTTATAGCCTACAATGAAATATGTCAATGTAAAGCGAAGATTTATCTCAGTTAATAAGAAACGGATAGAATGATAAGGTTTTGGAAAAGTAGTTTGCAGATAAGTGAATAGAAAAGTTAATGTGAATGTAGCACATCAGATTGTTATATATTTCTATTATTACTACATCAATTTAAAGAAAAGCTTCGCTTTGTTCTCCGTTAAACTATAACGATACGATCTTCATAGTTGTTTGCTGGTGTTTCACTTTGGATCTCTGTTCTGTTCGCTCTCGGCTACCCTTTGAGCTTTATATACAACAGAATGCTCGCCAAAACTCCTATGCATTCCACGGTTAAAACGTTTTCTCTCAGGAGTTGCGATAAAGACATATCCTTTACAGAATCTCTCGAGTGTAACGCGGATATGTAAAACTGAAGAGAGATTCTGGATGTTTACGCGATAGCATTGCCCTTTCTTCGATATGCTGGCTATCTCGAGGAACAGTCCCGTAGCATGTGCATTTGGGCACAAACAGGGACAGCACAGGACGGTTTAACGCAGTGTAGAACTTTCTAATGTTTTCGGTCAATTTCACTAAACATTTAATCCATAGTTTGTTTTATGTAAATGATTTTAAATTTCTTTTTCGTATTTTCTTTACTTTTAAAGTTATTGAGCTTCAAACTGAGCAAGATAGCTCCGCGGTAACGCACGAGGCACACATTCGGGAGGTCCTTGGTTCAATTCCCGTTGCTTGACCACTCTGACCTTGGGTTTTTCGGGGTTATCCCTGGTCTGTAGGCGAATGCTGGGGTAGTCTCCCTTCTATCATGACTTCCTTTCCCACATTTGCGTTTCACACCGATCCCTTGCCATATTTCAGGGTCCTTTTAGGTTTCGTGGTGTATGAAGGTGCCGGACAGATGGCGCGGAAGCTTGCACCAAAGAAAGAGTATCCCTGTGGACACGAGAGCCCTGTCAAGTTGACACCTTCTCTGCGCAGCTCCGGTAGTAGGTCGGGTCTTCAAGACAGGAAATGTTAGGGACTTCTGTGCATCTCTATGGCCTCTAGCCTCCTTGGTTCCTTCACTTATTGATTCCTGCTGGAGAGGTGGTAGTCCCAATAGATATAGATCGCAATGGGAGAGGTGTACCCTACGTTGTATATCCTATACTGTAGCCTCCTGTGTGGTTCCTTTACTTCATTCCTTCCTCCTGGAGGTGATAGCCGCAATACATCTATGTATGTCGCAGTGCACGAGGTGCCCACGTCGTATAACCTATACTGTAGCCTCCTGTGTGGTTCCTTCACTTTATTCCTTGCTCCTGGAAGTGATAGCCGCAATAGATCTATATATGTCGCAGTGCACGAGGTGCCCCCTCTGTTGTATAACTTATACTGTAACCTCCGTGTGGTTCCTTCACTTCATCCCTTCTTCCTGGATGTGATAAATGCATGCCGTTTAATCAGTTCAAAAATGTCACATAGCGACGTAAGTGCAAACATTGACGAAATGAAATTCCTTTGAATACAAGTATTGCTTCTATCAAGAAAATACGTAACGTTCCCACAGGAAAGCAAAAGATAGAGTTATAACTATATGAGTTGTTCTGGTGAAGATATATGGGAATAATCCTATAAAATTATTGTATAGGGTAATTGAGAATGTTGAAATAAAAATAAAGGGTAACAGAAGAAAGACCTGTAAATAATTGTAGCTTTACAATATCGGTAGTCAGGAAGAGCCAAGTGAGGCAGGAGGAAGATAAACCCATAGCTGTACGGTAAGGTCGTCGCAAACATCAACATATGAAAAGAAACTGTTGATTATATAACCCAGGAGCTGGGAGCCGTTCAGGATCTTACCGAGGAGCAGTCCAGACCTTGGAAACGGTAGAGGCTTCCGGAATGTAGTTCAAAGCTGGGGACGGTAGAGGTTTCTAGGGTGTAGTTCAGCTGCTGGGAGCGGTAGAGATCTCCGAAGTATAGTTAGGAAGCTGGGAACGGTAGAGGCTTCCGGGGTGTAATTCAGGAGCTGGGAGGTTAGAGGTCTCCGAACTATAGCTCAGAAACTGGGAACGGTAGAGGCTTCTGGAGTACAGTTCAGGAGCTGGGAGCGGTAGAGTTTTCCGGGATGTAGTTAAAGACATCGGAGCGGGCCTCCGGGTTGTAGCTCAGGAACTGGGAGAGGTGTACATATCTCAAGAGTTGGGAGCGGTAGAGGCCTCCGGGTGTAGTCCAGGACCTCGGAGTGGCAAATACCTCCGGGGTGTAGCTCAGGAACTGGCAGAGGTGTAGGTCTCAAGAGTTCGGAGCGGAAAGGCCAATGAGGTGTAGATCAGGAACTGTGAGCAGCATAGAATTTCGGTGTGGCTCAGCAACTGGGATCGGTTTAGGCTTCCGGTGTAGCTCAGGAGCTGGGAGTGCCATAGTTTCCGAGTGTAGCTGAGGGCTATTCAGGCTCCGGGTGTAACTCAGGAGGTAGGAGCGGTTTAGGCTCCGGATGTAGCTCAGGAGCTGGGAACGGTAGAAGCTCCGGGGTATAGCTAAGTAGCTGGGAGCGATTTAGGCTCCCGGTGTAGCTCAGGAGCAGAGCGGTAGAGGCTCCGGACGTTGCTCAGGAGCTAGGAGCGGTAGAGGCTCCGGGGTGTAGCCCAGGAGCTAGGAGCGGTAGAGGCCAACGGGGTATACCTAAATATGACCAAATAATTTAGACAAACTAGATTCATTCCAAATCATGTTTATTTTTGTAACACAAACCTAGCGCAACCGTATCCTTGCGCTGTGTATTCCTTCCATGAACCTCCAATTCATATTCACATGTTTCTTGTTTGGGCTTCAAACTTAATCTGCAGGTATTTCCGCCTAGCATCATAGCGTGCCCGTACGCGCATGCATACTTCTCACAAGAATGTTTCCCGAAGCCACGTTTTCCCCCGGATGTATGCGCCGGGTAGTAAGAGGCAGGAAGTAGCAATAGCTAACATTATTATTAGGGTACAATGTTTGTTATAATTTCGTACACTTAATTTTAGTTCGAAAAATATAATTTTTGAATGTTTATTGTAAATTTTTTATTTTTTACATCTCCTTTTCGATTTAAAAATCGATTACTCAAAAACGCGTAAAAGCGTTTAAAAATTGCAAGATGTGATTATTGTTTAAATTTTCAGAATGAGCATGAACATTTTCAGAAGTATTGGATATAAACTCCATCGTGTGGGGAGTCGTCCTCCGTGATGTAGTGGTCATCATGCTAGCCTCTAGTTCCCGAGGTCGCAGGTTCAAACCCGGTGGAGGGCGATGTATTTTTTCGGACGTAAAATCCTTAGCGGGGCTTCCTTCGGAAGCGAAGTAAAGTCGGTGGTCCCGTGTCGTAGACTTACGGCACTAAAAGAACCTCAGGCCTGATAAACAGGCCTCTGAACAAAATTACCGGTCTTTCACGCCCAATATAGAATGGGACGCTAAGGACCATAGTAGTTAAAGAGCGTCCATGAATAAAACTCAATTTAACTTTTTTCATGTGTGGAGATTTTTAACGAGCAAAAACGCGGAGGAAAGGGAATCTGAAAACTAAGGTTTTAAAAAGCAGTCTTTCTTACCCTACAGTACATAAGGGTAAACAATGAAAATACCAAAATTGAAAATAAATGTTGAAATTGCAGCGTAGGAATATATGTTTGAACTCCCAATCGTAAAGTTAATTCTCCCGGCATTTTCAGGTAATTTCAGTGGTGCGTTCCTTTAAGTTGGTATTTAAATATGTAGATCCCCCTCTCCCAGTTGCCGTATTTCAGACATTACAACGGATGGGCGAAGCCCAGCACAGAGGTGTTCAGGTGCTTGTTACACGAGTGCCCTTAATAATGTTTACTTTGTCTACCACGTAGAGGAAGTATTGCATTTCACCGGAAATACACCGAGCGAGATAGCTCCGCAGTAACATGTGAGGCTCGTATTCGGGAGCTCTCGGGTTCGATTCCCGTCGGGTCGGCCACACGTGCGTTTTTTTCGCGATTTCCTCGGGTCGGTAGGTGAATGCTGGAGTGGTTGCCTTCTACCACGAATTTCTTGCCCGCGGCATTTCCTTTCATCTGTTTCAGGGTTGTATAAGCAGGAGACGGAAGTTGGTGTCTTGCGGCAGGACAGTGGAATGTGCGCTCTGAACGATTTCTCCCTCGTAACTGCTAGGGGTAACTTCCAGCCGGCGACAGGACTGGCAGCATCTCTAGGGACCTCGTTCATGATAGCGTGCATCGAGTCCGGATCTACGTCTCCCCTTTATCCCTTCCTTCAGGGGACACATTAGAAGCAAAAAGTGCCCATTGTGGCCTACTTACGTTACTGTGCTCCAGTTACTCCAAAATCACCAGTAATGCGTGTTTTGAGGCCCGAATAAAGCATTTTAGAAGGTCTGTGAGTGTGTGTTTGTGAACAGCATAAGTCAAAATGAAATGTGCATAAAGATGCAACGTAATATGATTGCGTGTGCGTGAACCGAGTTAGATTTGGCAGCAATGAGTCTTCTTTTATCTACAGGGCGTCGAAACGGTACGACAAACAAAACGCACAATTTTCTGCTCTGCAGTAACCTAAAATGAGCATATTGTGACTTTGTCACTGCTCTTAAGTTCTCAATGCCACTTCACTGTTTTATCTGGTTCAACTTTCACTTGGTTCACACTCTCACTTCACTAAAGTGAACTAGTTCAATTCCCCATCACTTCCGGACGGTTCACTCGCTGGGGAGTCAAACATAAGAGTTCTACAATATCTCGCTCGCAGTGGCACTTACGGTACGTCACAGCGCTCGTCAAAACTCGCTCAGAGAACGCCACTTTTCGCACTCGGTACCTCGCTCGCTCATTGACTGACTCCTCTTTCGAGTACCCTCGCTTAGATAGCCAAAGGAATTTTCCACAGCACATTCTGGAACTATCTGGACACATGTTCTGGAGGAGGAAGGTAGAAAGAAAGTTCTAGTTATCTGCCAAATGCGTTTCCGGTGCTTACGCTGGCGAGCGCTACTTATCGTTGTTTATCCCGACTGTCTGGTAGCGACCTCCCGATAACTTTGGGCCATAGCCGCTATATCACAATATTAAATGTTGAGCCTCCTGTTCGGACAATCGAAAAAACACGGCTTTTCCTCAATTTCCGAGCTTTAGTAATCATGTTACATGGGCTGGCTATTTATACTAAACGTAGAATTAATTATATATTCCTCACTTCATTGTTCCTTACAATGTTCTACAGCCACTCAGGGAGGATGGTTTGGTTGATTGTTTGGTAATTGTGAAAAGTTTGCCTAAGAAGCTCGGTCTTCATGCAGAAATAGTGAGGTGTGTGCAATTCACTAGTGCAAAATTAATTATAGAAACGATCTTTTGTTAAGCGAAGAATACGTTCACATGTGAAGTCCTTTATGAACTCAAGGTAAGTTAAAATAATACATCTCGTCACTGATACATTCAATGGGTTCAATCCGCTATCTCTGAATACACTGTTGCCTTATATAACTAGGGCACTAAGTTAAGATGTCATTTAGAAATGAAACCCTGCACATTTATACTAGGTTATCTCACCACACGTCATAATGATGCATATTAGGTGATTGTGTGCTTTGACCTTTTAAAAACAAAGCTCCTAGATATACAATGCAACTTACCACTTAACAGCTACCAGCAAAACTGAAAACAAAGCAAGCAGATATTAATAATGCTAACGATAAAAACATAGCGATACACTTACATTTCTGTACATGTAACTTTGTTTTAATAAAACAATCAGCACTCTAACTGAAATGAAAATGTAATACAATTTTTGCAGGAATATAAGTCACACACAGGTACAAATAATGTTATCAAATTAACAGCCATCAAACAGCAGGTGTGAGAGATACATCTATATGTGTATATTAATACCATAAGGAGAGATAGCTTGTATGTGTGTGCAGGTGGCTGTGTCTCTGTAACATACTCTCAAAAACCACTCAACCGATTTACAATTGAAAAGCCCAAGTATTTCTGACGGACATGGGGCTATACAACTCCTCCTAGCTCTTGTATTTGAATGCAACAACATTGGAGTTATAAAAGGATAACTTGCGAAGAAGGCCTTGACATTTACTTGAGAATGTCATGGAGTAGAAAATAGTTGTTACTCCACAGAACATGCATGTAAAATAAGACAAATGCCGCGGATATTTCATTCTAAGCTATATATGTAGGATGTGTTTATCGCAGGGGGACACTTCAATCGGATTAATTTATTGTGACTGCACCCCCCGGAAGGCAGGGATGAGGTGAAGGAGCCCGTCTCAGGCCCATAGAGACATGCACAAGTCAGTTTGAATACCCGCGTACCAGTAGAGGCGAAGAATCCTGAGAGAGGGAGAACGGGCGGGACGACGCATCCTGGTGTTCAAGGGGAGAAATCATGCCAATGCGCAAGCATTCACGCCTTCTTCCCGACACCGTCTGTACCACAGGACCTGAAACGTGAAAGGGGGAGACACAATGGGAGGAAATGATGGAAAGGAGAAATCGTGGTATGATACAGCATCCCGCATTCGCCTTGGCGACCAGGGGAAAACTACGAAAAACTCCATGGTCAGAGTGGGCGGTCACCGGAAATCGAAACCGGGACCTCCCGAATGCGGACCACAGACGTTGCCGACAGATCCATCCCGCTCGGAACAATATACAGGGTGGACCATTTAAGGTGAGACAGTGCAATATCCCAGACCTAAGAGTTGTAAAATGAAATGTCTTTGAATAAAAGTTACTTGATATTAGGGGGAAAGTAAATGACATTAGTCGTATTTTGTTTGGAGGACGTTGTGATGGTCAGGTTCTCATTTAAAAATAATTAAATTCATAAATTAGATGTATAACTAATGGTACCTAGGTACTGTAATTGTTGTCTAAGTTGTTTTATGTTCTACAGATGTTATTTACCCAAGGCTCGTACTATTGTTGCTTCTCTTACCTACACACCAGAAGCTATTATCTGCTTGGAAAGCGCTACCCTGCCACTCAAAGAGACTTTAAATATCATTGGCAATGTTTCCAGTAAGGAAGTTGCAGATGATTATTAAACCCAATGCTGACTTTGAAGACATCCAGCTGATCTGTTACACTCACATCACTTTCTCCACCTTCTATTGTTTATTAGTGGTTATACAAATTATTATTACGAAAGTTTATTTTTCTGTATACTACATTTTAATTCAAATAAACCTTTGCATAAATAGCTACATTACACATTTCCTTATAGATACAAAGAGAAGAACTGGACGCTATATGCTGGGCTTAAAATTCCATACTGTTTCCATGACATCGCGAGAAACAACTGAATGTTGACAGGACTTGAAAAGAATGGCTAAGTATTGTGATTTGTCCAGTTTACCTTTAATTATTACTTCTCTAAGCTCTCAATGTCATTGTATTTTTATGTAGTTCAACTACTCTGGGGAATTACTGACACTTAGTCAAGCTGAACTAATTCAAATCTCCGTAACTTCACTTTATTCATGACGTAGCCTTCTCTTCCGGACGGTTCACTGGCTGGGGAGTGAACGCAAGACTTCTCCAATCTCTCTTGCAGCAGCACTCACTTCACCTCACAGCAATTGTCGCCAACTCACTTGTAGAATCGCTCTTGATGTCGCACCATAGATCCGCTACTCGCTAAGTGACTAATTTACTCAGCAACACACACTCGGCTCACACTCTCGCTTATATAGGTAGTGGAATCTTCCAAGAATATTCTAGAACTATTTCAGCACACGTTCTAGAGTAGAGAGAAGAAACTTCTAGAATCATCCGGTTATCTGCGGATAGTGCGTCCGGTATTTACCCTGTCGAACGCTACTTATCGTTGTTTACTGCGATTGCCCGGTGCCGACCTCCCGACAACTTTAGGCCACAGCCGTTGCATCAGAGTATTGAATAATTCGAGCCATTAATAACAGATACCTCGGAAATGTGTGATGCAACAAAGAAGTTTCTTGAAATTAATTGTGTTTTTTAAGGATATCTAAATTTCTTGTGGAGTACGTTTTCGTCTATCGCTTAACGTTTACCAGTTGTACAAGATTATACAAAATTCCTTCCAAATGAAGAGGACTTCACAGGGTATTCCCAGAAAGTTCAAGATATATATTGTTATGTCTTTAATATATGGTATTTTAATCAAGTGTTAGAGTCGTTTTTTAGTAAATCAAACATTTCGAAAAATGTTCCACGTAAAGAGTAATTTGAGGTGGGGGGATTTTCTTGAAAATCTTAATCTCACATTTTGGGAAGGTACCGAACCTAAATACCACAATGTGTATTTATCCCACTTTTCGTTTTAGGGTTACGCTGTTCAGGGACTGTTAGGGTTACGCTGTACATACGGACTCCTTTTAAACATGCTTTTCGTTGGGTTCATGGCGCCTCAAAACTTGTATTTCCGGCGACATCTCAACGTCGAATTTTTGGGTGGATTACCACAGTTCCCTACTTACTATACATAGTAAGAAAAGTTAATTCTAGAACCTGCAGAATTAGCCTCTACGACTTATGCTCCAATAACGTTATGCTCTCTGAGAGGACCTCTTCTTCAGCATAAGAATGTACAACGTGATAATAGGAAATTGTTCACGCCAGGCAATGTTTTGGACATGCTTTCAGTTATCTACTGCGTTGTTAACAAATACAAACAAAAGGCACAATAAAATATATTCTGTGTTTCATATGAATACGGTGCACTTTTGTGAAATAAATGTTACTACAGTCGGCTCCAATCAAGAAGGTGATTGACAGTTAATAACCACGTGGCGGAAAGCTTTAAATGAATGGGAGGGGATGGATACGTCATAGCAACGATTAGAACTAAGACGTTTCCATAGCAACGATAGGCGCAGAAACCTTGTTACTGTAACACGTGATTAGCATGACGAGCGACCGTTGCAATGCCTTCCTTTAGCCACAGCGTGCAACGTATTTGCATCAGACGGTACGGTTATTTGCTTTGTGTTTACGTGTGTTATGAGCATTTGCAATTGTGTTAACACTTTTAATGGATATTTAACAATATCCAAAAAGTAGTGACAAAGACAGCGAGCCAAACGAAAAGCTGAGCGTACTCAGTAACCAGCACATCTTTACACTGATATATGCTTGTATGTCCTATCCTTTCTATATAGATTAATTATTTTATAATTGTCTTCATATACAAACATAAACAATGCCCGCCCTACAATGCAGGCGCAACCCAATCGTCTTCGTACACACGCGCTCTCACGTGGTCGCGATAAGCGTCAACGTCGCCTCTCTTTCTCCGCGAAATGCCAATGCCTTTCTTCTTTGGCAGCGAGTTATAAACTAAGTAAAACAAGCATTTATTCACAGAAATGTGTTTACAGCATTTGAAAATCTAAATCGTAGGCATGCACCCCAAAATAAGAAACACAGAAAATGATTGGCGTTGGTAATAACGATCCGGAAAGAATATCTAAATAAAGACTACCAAACGTAAAGGCCCGGGCTCTAGTAAGGATGAATGCGACTAGCTACCATTGTCAAAATAGACTAAGTGCTAAACTGCTTCCTTTGTACTACTTCTTCTTCTGCCTCACTTTAATTAACACAAACCTTTGTGCAGAGAACAAAGGGAGGCAACAACGCTACCAGTTAGTCTCAGTGACGTTCAACAACACGTGCCCTTATCTCCTGCCCCTATTCGTTTGATGTTGTACATCCCGACATCCAGTGTCGGAAAGACCGTTCATCTCTGAGACACCATCAAACATCAACGCAATACAATTCCAATCTCTCACGATTCTTGCGTGCAGCAACCGACTTACTGGTTCAATTCCCGTTTGCTACATGTTTTGTACTCTCTTTTGTTGAAACAGAATTTATACATAATTCCACATTTGCAATATCTTACTGGATATATATATAAATATATATACATAAACATGCTACATGAACAAGTTTCGGACTGTCTTGGGCTACTGCGGTTCAAATCCCACCAGGACTTCACAGGGTATTTCCAGAAAACTCAACATACACAGGTTGTTTTGTCGTGAATATATCTTGAAATATGGTTTCTTCCAGGTTGTTCACAGTTCTCATAACTGGCAAATGCCTAGGAGGTAAAAAAAAAAAATAATTGCAAACTTTCTAGCATGTGCGTTTGCAATGTGGAACACTTTTATTTCTTTTCCTAATGCTTACAGATAGGAAGTAGAGGAAGAAATTTTACTCCATTCAGAAATGCATAACAAGATTGCATCGGAAATGCATGTATTAAGGTCACCTGATACAATCACTTTCAGAAAAAGGCTCATGTGTGCGCGTCAGAGAGAGAGAGAGAGAGAGAGAGAGAGAGAGAGAATAACAGCATAACCTAAAAGCCAAATGTGGGATAAATACGCACGAAAATATATAATTTACAGATATACAGTCCATCTACGGTATCAAACTTTTTTCAGTGGTATTTGGACTAGCGTTCATACAGAATTCGGTCTAAGTGCAGGAGATTTTACAAAATATTTGCAAAAATTCAAGACATAAATTTTTTACGTGCCAGTAATGTTCAAGAAAAGTAAACACGTATCCTTGCTACGTTTATTATTTCGTTCTTCTGTTAAATCCTAAGTAATTAAAATTCTTGCTTGGTGTTATTTAGTCATTTATTGATTTTACTTACAAAATATTCACGTTGTAAACTATTTTTTCCAGGATCAAAGCTAAATTTCGGTTTGTAGATTATTAGAAACGGGAGAGAAATACTCCATTTTCTCCGTAGGGAGATAATGTAATTCTGCTCTCTCTAAAGGACAGAAATACTAACCAACATTGGACGATGTCCAACTGCATTCCTCTTTAACAATGCAAGACGTTTTACGATCTTAACATTTAGCATTAAACAAGATCTTGAAATAGAATGTTGTGCCCATATCGTAGAAGACTTGTGTTCCTTTCCTATTTCCGTGAAATAAATCAGCAAGACATTTTCTGAAAGCTTTTGTGCACTCTTCAGTAAAGATCACTTTTTAAAAAGAGTCCTTCGTATTGTCATCTGGACCTTTACGGTAACAGAACACTAAGCGCCTCACTAGTAGCACACGTTATATCTTTTGGTTCTTCAAAATTACACATTTGGCATTTAAATTCAGGTTTGAACAAAGCAATTTTCCAGCGAAACTCAATAAAATGCAACAGTTTACTCCGGTCGTGGAAACAATACTGTAAAATGGGGTCGAAACACATTTGTAGCCTCGGGTTCCAATTATGTACCTCTTAATGTATAATATCTGTTAACACGCAAATTAAATGCATACAATACAATAATACAACTATTAATCTGATGAAGTTAAATTATACAAACGAATCAATAGTGTTGGAGACTGTTTCGAACTTCCAACATGATCTAGATCTTTGTATGCTTAGAGCAAAGCGAACAAACTTCCATTTAATATTAGTAGGTGTGTAAAAATGTCCTTCACCAGAAGCAAACCTGCCTTTAAGTATCTTTATAACATAAACAGGACCCCTCTCGTCGAATTAGTTGAAAATAAAGATTTTGGAGCACATTTTACAACAAATTTCAGATTTAACAGACCATTGAATTATTCGTGACAAAACCGTTAAAATATCTAGTCTTCATTATTAGGAATTCATACACATTTAAAGAAAAAAAACATTAATTCGACTTTACAACTTCTTTAACAACATTTCTAATACGCATCTATTATTAGGAATACTAAGACCCTATGTGTGTGCACTTAATAGCAAAAGTGCAATAGACATTTTTAAAATATGTACTATTCAAAAGAATTGGATGTTATGCTACGACACGCTCTTAGATATATTTAAATTTAAAGCTTTAAATCTCAGAAGAGACATTGCGGAATTAATATTTCTGTATAAGGTATTACATTCTATTATTGATGATATTAATATTATGGCAAACATATTATGTTATTTACCAAATAAAATAAATAAATTTAAGTACCCTTTTCAGACGAACAGCAAACACAGAAATCATAAAAAATCACCATTACACAGAATTGTAAATTTATACTTCATTATTTCGATGTAGATATCTTCAACATGTCTGAAACTTAGTTCAAAATGCCATACACAATAACTATTTTTTCGTAGATTAATTTAAATATTTAAATTAGAAATAACTGTATAATTACCTTGCCACCTTCTCTTTTCTTCTATAATTCTTTTTATTTCTTATTATTTTTTATTTCGTTCCTCTTCTCCGGAACTTTTATTGTTATTTGTATTTTTTTTTGTTTCTTTTGTACGAGTTGGATTTATAAATGATAGTATGTTAATACATTTTTGTAATGAACATTCCAACTGGGCTTGTGCCTGTTATGTTCAGAACAATAAATAAATAAATAAATCTTGAATTACATGTGTACATACTCGTCTTAACGCTTAAACTTTACTGCAGAACATAATAAATGTAATAGATACCTTGTTCCTGCGGTTTATGAATACAATTAAATAATGATTTGTAACAAGTTTAATATTTAGTAGGGTTTAACGCTCGTTCTTAGTGCAAGAAATTAATAATAAACTTAGCAAATGTTAGAAAAATTAAATTGAACTGAGTTATACCCATGGACGCACTTTAGCTGATGTGATTCTATGTTGGGCGTGAAAGACCGGTAATGTTGCTCAGAGGCCTCTTTGTCAGGCTTGAGGTTCTTTTATGTGCCGTAAATCTACGACACGGGATTAACGGCTTTACTTCCCTTCCGAAGGAAGCCATGCTAAGGATTTTTACAGCATCTGTTAGAGAATACAGAATGTAACAAAAAGGTATGTCAATAATTTGGGAACACATTCCTAGTGGATAGAGGATTAAAGAATGTTATATGAATATAGGTCCAGAAATTGTTTATTTCCGTTTTAGAGCACCTTTTCTACAGCTGCACCCCATACAAGAACAACTCAATGACAGAATCGCGGGGAAACAGGAAATCACAACAAATGTTCAAAATGGCCTCCATTACCTCCAATGCATCCGTCAACCCTCCGTCGCATGGACTCCCTAATGCGCTGAGTTATGCCTGGAGAATTTCGTATTGTCTGGCAGCCTTCCACAATACGAGCACGAAGAGTCTCTGCATCTGAAACCGGAGTTGCATAAACAAGAAGTTTCAAGTGTCCCCACAAATAAAAATCTAGTGGGTTTAAGTCAGGCGAGCGTGGAGGCCACGGAATTGATCCGCCTCTTCCTATCCATCTACCAGGAAATCTGTTATTCAGAATCGGAAGGACAGAAAGATTGAAATGAGGAGGAACTCCATCGTGCATGAAGCACATGACTCGCCGTATTGCTAATGGTGTATCTTGCAACAAGACAGGTAAGACAAAACCATTCGCAAAGCGCCAATCGTGCGGGATAATCAGCTGGTGATAACGCTTGCACATGGTACGGATGCAGTAGATTCTCATGCAACACTCTTGTGATCGTCATATGGTCAACGTTACGTGTTACAGCTAATTGTCGAGTGCTGACACTAGGGTCTTCTTCAACAGCATGAAATATCGCCTCCTCCATTTGTAGTGTTCTCCTCGCTCTGGGTCTTCCCCAGTCACGAGTAGCAGGCTTGAAGGTCCCATTTTCCCTCAGACAACGATCAATTGATTGAAACGCTCTCCTATTTGGACAACGTCGGTCTGGAAATTTCTGTTGGTACAAACGCTGAGCGTAATTTGCACTACTTTTAGCTAAACTGTACATTAAATGAGCATCCGCCAATTCCGCATTTGAGTACGTCATGTTCCTGTACCTGAAACACACCATAATCACAGAACCGACACTTAGTACACCACTGTATTACCTTCGCCTAATCCGCACAAATCCAAATGTAAATGTTACTGCACCTGAAACTCACAGAACAGACACCACTGTGCTCGGCGCTACGGCAAGCAATGAACCGAGTACCGTTGCCTAACAAGCGGACTACGTACTGTACTGTACCACAATGACAACAACGGTAAAATGCAGCACCTCCACTCAATTTAACCAGATGTAAAAGCGAATGTTTTCTACTGTGCAATTAAACAATTGTTCTATTCTGGGATTATGGTCACAGGACAGCTACGTCTTGCACATCTCACTATGTAAGCAGAGTTGTAGAAAAAGAGCTCTACCATGGAAATAAACAATTTCCGGACCTATGCTCATATAACATCTTTGTACCTTCTATTTGCAAGAAATGATTTCCCAAAGGTTTGACATACGTTTTTGTTACATTCTGTATATGGAACAATAAGAACACTGACACAGCGTTCACTAGCCGCTCACTAGCTACTCTAATGGATGACACAAAGTGCTAAAAGTGCATCCCACCCAAAAATTTGATATCGAGATTTCATCAGAATTCGTTTTGAGGCCCTCTGAGTCAATAGAAGCACTTTTAGAAAAACGTCCGTATTCTTGAAAAACAAAAGGTAGGACAAATACCAAACTTTTTATTTAAGTTCAGCATCTTCCAAAGATGTGACACGAAGACTTTCAAGGAAATTCCCAATCCCGAACTATCCTTTACAGGAAAAATTTACATTTTTAATTTTCTCAAAACTGGCTCAACGATTTTGACATCTATTTAACATATTTGCACCTCAAGTAAGATGTATATCCTGAATTCTCTGGGGCTAGCCTGTGAAATCCTCTTCACTGGGAAGGAATTTTGCATAATTTTCTACAACTGCCTTGCGCATTCAGTTACTGACATTTTCTACTACTTTAGTACAGTGAAAATAAATGTAAAGATCCGATTGAAGTTGATGGTATTGGTTGTAGAGAAATGCGTTTTTGTTTTTATGAAGTTATTGTGTTTAGTATAAATTAATTTTGTGTGAGCTAATGAATAAAGCAATCACTTGCATACAGATCAGAGCAAAACTGAGAAGCAAGGAATACATTTCATGCGCAGAAATGTAAAACTGAGAAAACACACAGCAGAAAGGGTCCAGAGGGGTTAAAAGATAGCACACGGACGAGTTAAACATATGGTATGCGGATCGTGAAAAATGTTTGGTCAAAATGACTCGAAAGTGACTATAAAGTATTCAAAATGTCGTTTTCACCTAAAAACTCAGTCTTAGTGCCCCTTAACAAGAAGAAGACAGAAGAATCAGATTTTGTAAGAATAGCTTGTAGAAGAGTGAGTAGAAATAGTCGTACGAATGTCACACATCCGAATATTTTAAAGTTTACGTTGTGCTTATGCTTAAATGTTGTTGTAAATAGGGCCGAGTGTCTGGAAACAGGCTTACATTTAGGGGTTTTTATTTTTATTATAGCAACGCAACGCTGTACGTAATAATTGGGGAGAGGTGGTCCCTGCAGTGTGGAGGTTGTGCATATTAACACTACGGTGACAGAGCATGCGTCAACTATAATCAGTAGAGGGAGTATTGTATTCCACTCAACAATACTATACCGAAACGTCATTGAAAATACTTGTTTTGAGCTCCCCTGAATCCAAAAACAGCATCTTTACTTTCTCCATCACGTAACATAGTATGTAGAATTGATACGAGAGTCTGCCGGAAATACGTTTTGAGGCCCCTGGACGCCCAAAAAAAAGCATTTTTAGAAAAAGATCCATGTGTGTGTGTGTGTGTGTGTGTGTGAAAATCATCACTCAAAACGAAAACGACGGTTGAATACCAAACTTGGTAATTAAATTCAGTATGTTCAAACAAGCTACATGAACATTTTCAAGAAAATGGCCCCACCCCAAACTACCCTTTCCATTAAAGTACTTCCTTATTTTTTATTTTCTCAAAAATGTCTCTAACGATTTTTATCAAACGAGGTATCATAGTTTAAAATACCTGCATCACAAATAAAATCTATATCTCGAACTTTCTGTAATATTCTGTGAAATCACCTTCATTCTGAATGATTTTGTATAACTGGTAAACCGTAAGAGATAGACAAAATCTTACTATACGAAAATTGGGACGGACTTCGTTGGGTGTTATATTTGTACGGCATCGGCTTTGCAGGGGGAAAGAAAGGAGGTCGGTGAAATATCGGAAGAACATGGATATAGAGGGTTCTCTTAATCTCGGGGTGTTAACCAATGACATTTATATTATTCCATACGTGTTATTCTGTCCTCCTTGAACCATTCCCGCAATCGATCCGTCCACACAAATATATTTAACATCCGGCCACACAAATATATTTAACTACACAATCGCCAATCAAGTTATAGTCACATGATAGCCAGTGGTGTTGTCCACGTCTGCTCGCGTCGGATTCCAGATTACAAGTGCTTGTCTTTACCCTTCACTCCGCGTTCCTTACGGTTTTTAACCCTAACATTCTGACTGCCTTGTTTCCCCAAGTCACATCTGTGCCCTTAGACAAAAGGAAGGTTCGGCCGGCATTCCGGTCCCCTAACGGTATGTTTACTTCCCGGCGTATACCTACTCTGTACAGTATTATAAAAATACGTTACATGTTTCTACATTATTTAGGTGATACGCAAATAGACTTTATATATTATCATCCTTATTGCTTCAGCATGTCGCTTCAAAATGTGTATCTCATTAAAACACACAATTTATATCGAATAATATGTTTACTTTCTCTACCACGTACATAGTAGGTGCAGAAGGTATTGCATTCCACCCAAAAATTTGATACCGAGATTTTACCAGAAATACTTGTTTTGAGGCCATCTGAATAATAAAAAACGTTTTTAGAAAAATATCTAGTGTGTTTCTATGAACAGCATAACTAAAAAACGAAAAGTAGGATATACACCAAATTTGGTATTTGGGTTCAGTGCCCTCCAAAGATGCGACACAAAGATTTTTAAGAAAATCCCCTACCCGAAACTAGCATTTACACGGAAAAATTTTCAACATTTTTGATTTTCTAAAAAATGGCCCTAACGATTTTGATTAAAGTACCATGTATTAAAGGTATTTACTTGACAAAAAACATGTCAATGAATTGCCTGTGAATCCCTCTTCATTCGGAGGGAATTTTGTATAATCTTGTATAACTGGTAAACGTTAAATGATAGACGAAAACGTACTACACAACAAATGTAGATCTCTTTAAAACACAATTTATTTCAAATAACTTTTTTGTGGCATCCTTTCCGAGATATCCGTTATTAATGGTTCGAATTGTACAATACTTTCGCATTCTTTTCAAGTCGTTTTCATATTTGGTTCTTTCTCGCAATTGCGCGCAAAAGAACATATCATTTTAAGGCCAGCATTTAGCGTCCAGTTCTTAAACATTTGACTATCGCTGTTCTCTTTTAATCTATAACAAAATGTGTAATGTAGCTATTTCAGTAAGGTTTATCTCGGTTAAAATGTAAAAAATAGGAAAAGAAACTTTTGTAAGAACAATTTGTATACCCACTATTCAGCGGTAGAGGGTACAGAAAGTCGTGTGAATGTATCACATAGGATAGTTTTTGTGAGTTAAGCATTTTAAAAATATCTTTCTTAGTAGATTGAATAGTTTTGTTTAATGGTAAGACGTTGGATTTTTTTTCTCGTGGTCATGCAATTTCAAAGATATCACATAGCGACCCACGTTTCAAAAAGATCACATCACTTTAGCCTACTGTATTCTTATATGAACAACTCGAAATGTGTAAAGAAGCTTTATGTACATTCACAAGTTGACAGAAGAATGAGTCTTTGTAAGGCTAGAGTGAGCAGAGAACGCCATGTGAATACAACACATGCTACGAGTTTGCGCCGCATGGGATAGATACGGAGTAACGTCCAAGCTGCTACAAGGCAGTAAACATGAAGCTGATCAGCTGAGGTTCCACTGAGCGCTGTCTGCTATGGAATTACATATTCTATTGATCTCGCTAAACGAGAACCCAAGTCCCCGTGGAGCAGAGGGGAAAAAAAGAACGCTGCTCCTTCGTGAACAACAGAACTCTCAAAGTCTTTTGTCTGGAACCCAATACACCTACTACAGCATTGCAGATGATTGGGAGGCTCGTAACTGACACCAGGTAGCACCGGGTTCGTTTCTCAAATAGTACGTTTTTCCTTTATTATTGCTGAAGTAGTAACAATAATTGGAAAATTCGTAACAATTCTATTTGTATTTGCTTTTAATTTGAACGTTTTATCTGTGGACAAGTAATTGCCAGTTTCATTAACCTTTATTTCTTTCGAAATGCATCACTATTAAACGAAGGATATGACATATTTTGCGTTTCACCAAAACTCGAAACGGAGCTACATGTCTGCGAGTTTTAGCGGCCGCACCTGCGCCAATCTACGAATTGGCAGGCAGTTCTCCTCAATGCGTAAGGAAGAACTCGTGTCATACCAAATTCTTTGATAATCAAGAGACTTTACAGGCTATACCCAGAACATTTATCCCTCATGTATGTATCTTTAAGATACAATATTTTAATCAAAATTGATCAGAAACATTTTTTAGAAAATAAAACCTTTCGAAAAACGTGCCATGAAAAGGGTAGTGGGGTGGAGGGATTTTTTAAATATTTGTGCCACATTCTTGGAAGATACTGAACTTAAATACCCAGTTTGGTATTTATCCGACATTTCGTTTATCAGTTATGCTGCTCACAGACACACACACACACACACACCAACGGTCCTTTCTCTAAAAATAATTTATTGGATTTTAGCGGGGCCCAAAACATATATTTCCGATGAGATTTCGACATCGAATTTTTGGGCGGAATACAATGATTTCCCTAATTGAAATACGCATAGAAAAAGTAAAAATATCTATTTAGAAATAAATCATCACAGCTGAAGAATTGCTTGCTCCTCGACGGACACTGGACTGATCACACATCCTGGAAACATGATCCACAGTTTGCTTGCTCCTCGACATTCATTGGATTGCTCACCCATCCTGCATATGCTATGATCCACAGTTTTCTTGCTTCTCGACAGACATTGAGCTGATCACACATCCTGGATATGCTATGATCCATAGATTTGTTGCTCCTTGACAGACATTGAGCTGATCACACATCCTGGATATGCTATGATCCATAGATTTGTTGCTCCTTGACAGACATTGAGCTGATCACACATCCTCGATATGCTATGATCCATAGTTTTCTTGCTCCTTGACAGACATTGAGCTGATCGCACATCCTGGATATGCTATGATCCATAGTTTTCTTGCTCCTTGACAGACATTGAGCTGATCACACATCCTGGATATGCTATCATCCATAGTTTTCTTGCTCCTCGACAGACATTGAGCTGATCACCCATCTTGGATATGCTATGATCCAGAGTTTGCTTGCTCCTCGACAGACATTGAGCTGATCACCCATCTTGGATATGCTATGATCCATAGTTTGCTTGCTCCTCGACAGACATTGAGCTGATCACCCATCTTGGATATGCTATGATCCATAGTTTTCTTGCTCCTTGACAGACATTGAGCTGATCACACATCCTGGATATGCTATCATCCAGAGTTTGCTTGCTCCTCGACAGACATTGAGTTGATCACCCATCCTGGATATGCTATGATCCAGAGTTTGCTTACTCCTCGACAGACATTGAGTTGATCACCCATCCTGGATATGCTATGATCCATAGTTTTCTTGCTCCTCGACACACATTGAGCTGATCAGACATCCTGGATATGCTATGATCCATAGTTTTCTTGCTTCTCGACAGACATTGAGCTGATCACACATCCTGAATATGCTATGATCCATAGTTTTCTTGCTCCTTGACAGACATTGAGCTGATCACCCATCCTGGATATGCTATGATCCATAGTTTTCTTGCTCCTTGACAGACATTGAGCTGATCACACATCCTGGATATGCTATGATCAATAGTTTTCTTGCTCCTTGACAGACATTGAGCTGATCACACATCCTGGATATGCTATGATCCATTGTTTTCTTGCTCCTTGACAGACATTGAGCTGATCAGACATCCTGGATATGCTATGATCCATAGTTTCTTGCTCCTTGACAGACATTGAGCTGATCGCACATCCTGGATATGCTATGATCCATAGTTTTCTTGCTCCTCGACAGACATTGAGCTGATCACACATCCTGGATATGCTATGATCCAGAGTTTGCTTGCTCCTCGAGAGACATTGGCTTGTAAGTCGTTGAAGGTATAAGTCCTACAAAGAGGAAGGTAATCTCCTGAAGAAGAAGAAGAAACAATCTAATGCCCTCATTTTAACTGCGTTTGCGTTTTATTAAATTCAAAGTACTGAAGTCTAAGTTAGTTTTCAATGGGTTAGTTTTAAAGATTTTTGATGACATTTTTGGTCTGAGAAAGCTTTCCACCGGATAGGTGCTTGATTAACAACAAACCAAAAACGTGTTCGAATGAACATTTCTTAATTGCGTTTAGAGTTATTTAAACGAAATTCGTGTATTTCTCCGATATTTCATTACAATACATGCAGCACAGATTCATCACTATACCCCAGAGACGAAGGAGGAGTCCTAACAGTGGGTGATAAAGGTGAAATTGCACCAAACGAAGCAACATTTTTCCTTCTGCAGAAGTCAGTTTTCTGGTATTCTCGTGCTCTCATTGCTCGTAGGCGCCCTCCACAAGGCCAGAACCATCACCGGGATGTATTACACTTCACTGAAGGATGCCATTCAGGCTAAACGTTCACACGTTGTGAAAAGAAAGTTGTCTTTCTTCACGACAATGAAAGCTCACACACGTCCTGGATTATTGCCGCAAAACTGCCCACCTTCACTTCCAAGTGCTTCCACATCCTGCATATTCGCCGGATATGGCTCTCAGCGATGAGTGTTTGTTCCCAAACCTGAAGAAATGTTTGCGTGGAAGAAGATTCACATCAGATGATAAGGTTTAAGCTGAGATAGGCGCTTATACTGTAAAGGTGGACAAAGCTTATTTACACAGGGTATTAAGAATTCGGAAATATTTTGGACTAAATGTATTGATTTGCAAGGTTGCGCTGTTCAAAAATAAGAACATATGTCTTGAAACTTGTTTACCATTAGTCAGTTTAGAAGTTCCCTCATATTTTTATGGCATCCTACATATACTAAAAATGTTATCGGCGAACAAAATGGTGTTCAGTATCAAGTCAATTATGTTTTACATAAGTTATGTTTGAGAAGCTGAATGATCGCAACTTATACGTACTAAAGTTTGAAATTAAGTGAAAATGGTTGAAAGGTAGTATCAGACGACTGAAAAATTCAAAAACATAGCCGGTGCTCTAACCAACTGAGCTACCGTGGCAACATGCAGGTAAGACTTTAAATTCCACAGTTCAATGGAATATTTTCCGGTAAGCCACAAGGAGATCTCAAAGTTCTCAAACTATACCCTAGTGGCGACTTACAATGTCGTAAAGTCCCGGGCTATAGTTTAAGTACTATTAAGGGATAATGGGTTTACAAGCAAGAGCGTATTCGTCACAAGTTGGAATATCCGGTTTGCTCGTTCAGAGGGTTGAGCTTCACAGAGCAGCTGTGCATTGCTCAGAAAGTCCCAGTTACACCTTTTGTAGAATCCACCAGGGACTAGTGTGTGCGAATATGAATGTAAGCATATTGCGGTTACTAAATCAGTTAAATTAAGGACGTCGTTGGTCAGATGTCCGAATACACGTTTATAGTCACACAGAGCGGGATGCTTCAGGCGGTAAATTCTGTGACCCGCATTCGGGAGGTTGTGGTTTCGATTCCCGAGGCCGACCTTCCTGATCCATGGGTTTTTTCGGAGGTTTCCCCGGGTCGCTAGGCGAATGCTGGGAAGGTTCATTACATCCCCGAATTTCTTGTTCCTCCACGTCACTTATATGCTCATTTCACTTCACCTTTCATTTGCTTAGTCTGTTTCAGGGTTGAAAGTGTCGGCCGGTGCATAGAAGGGGAAAAGGATACTCTCGTCCCCCGGAATGAGGGCGGTTTCCGAGTACCGGGCCTCCCAGTGGGATGTGCAAGCCTGCAGGGGGAGGGGAGCCGGGGAGTCTATATCTGTAAAATGTAGGGACCCTGCCCTCTGTGTCGCATCACCTCATCCCTCCCACCCGTCAGGGGCTTCACGTTGGTGTATTAAGTAGATTTCAAACACGTTCCGAAAGGGCCATTTGGTGAGGTTCAATCATTAACGTAGATGTTTCTCCTGCCGATTTCCTTGTGGCCAGAGTGTTCACTACCGAGGTGTCCCGCCTTCTTTAATACACGCCTCACAAATAACTGAACAATTTCTTGATATGGTTACTCTCTCTCTCTCTCTCTCTCTCTCTCTCTCTCTCTCTCGTACCTAGTAGGTTGGGAAAGTGTTGCATTCCATCAGAAAGGTCGATATCGAGATTTCACCGGAAATGCATGTTTTGAGGTCCCGTATTTGTTTGTATCTGTGTCTGTGAACAACATAACTCAAAAAGATATGGATAACACCATAATTAGCTTTTAAGTTCAGAATCTTCCAAGGATGCAACAAGAAGGTTTTCACGAACATTCCTCCACCGCAAACCATCTTTTACATGGACATTTTTAAAAACTTTTAATGTTCTCAAAAATAGCTCTGACAATTCTCATTAAATTACCATAAATCAAAAAAATTACATGACAAATAAAATGCATATATTGAATTTTTTGGAAATAGCCCGTGAAGTTTTCTTCACTCGGAAGCAATTTGTTTTATAATTTTCTATGGCGTCAAACATGAGGCAAAAACTTACAAGAAATTAATATCAGTTTAAAACACGCAATTTACTTTACATAGCCTCCTTTCGTGGCATCATGCATTTCCGAGATAAGGTTTTTTATGGTATCATTTGTATAGCTCCATTTAACCCCTGTGCTCATATCGGGGACGTTCACTTTAAAGAAACTGTACTTTGTTTCCTTTTTACTTACTCTACCACAGGTACGGAATGTGTTGTATTCCACCAAGAAGTTCGTTACCGAAATTTCACGGGAAATAGACGTTTTGAGGCCCCCTGAATACAAGAAAGCATTTTTAGGAAAAGGTCCGTGTGTGAGTCTATGAACAGCGCAACTCAAAAACAAAAAGTAAAAAACTTAAATTGGCATTTAAAGTTGAGTACCTTCCAAAGATGCGATAGGAAGATTTTCAGGAAAACTCCCCACCCAAGCTGCTCTTTACATGGGACATTTTTCGAATTCTTTTATTTTATGAGACATTCTTTTTTGAGACATCCACCATTTAATAGATATCCTTTATTAATGATTCGAATTGTTCAATGCTTTGTCACTCTCTTAAAATCCTATCGATTTTAAGTTGTTTCTCGTGATGTCTGGAAACAGTATGAAATTTTAAGACCAGCATTATAGCGTCCAGTTCTTAAACATTTGACTATCGCTGTTCTCTTTTTTCTGTTTCTTTTTTAGTTTCATTATACCCCGCCTTTAACTGCATTGGTCTTATCGGCGGCCTTTCCTTTGACACTTATTGCCAATGGTGTTAACTCGTGTAACTCTTATTGTTGGGTTCTTGCACTTCGGTTTTAATCATTACATCATACACACATTCACACACCCATTTATGCTTCCAGACTCTGGGGAGGATAAGGGATAATCTTGGCTAGAGAAAACTTCCCACTCCAGCCGGGAATCGAAACCGAGACCCAAGAACAACAGGTCGGTGCTCTACCAATGTTCTCTTTGTATCTATAACGAAATGTGCAATGTAGCTATTTCTGTAAAGGTTTATCTCGTTTAAAATGAAGTAAGAATAATTTGTATATCCACCAATAAATGATAGAGGACATAGAAAGTTATGTGAATTTAACCCATCAGAGTTTTTGATATAGCACCTGTTTCTTATGGTTAACCAATCATATATAATTACACAAAAATAATGCCCCATGAAGCGCAGTTCAAGTTACTTGTAGAAAATTCAAAATATAAAGTTACTATTCATATAAATATTTTAAACGTATGGTGTTTCAATAAAAATTGTTAGAGCCAATTTTGCGAACATCCAAAATGCTTTTCAGGTAAAGGTTTGTTCGGGGAAGGCGGATATTCTTGAAAAACTTCGTGTCGCATATTTGGAAGATACTCAACTTAAATAGCAACTATGGTATTTAACCGAAGTTTGTTACACACACGCATACACAGCGAGTTTTCTGTAAAAATGTTTTTTTCTGCATTCAGAGGGCCTAAAACATATACCTTATCTACTCTGCACGTATTAGAGAAAGTAAAAATTATGAAGTATTTGAAAATTCAAACCATCACGAACAACCTGTCGCAAATTTAATATCAGAAAGAGATTTATTTGGTATACATTGAGTGCTTTAACGAGATCTACATTCCGCACAGTAAGACTTTGTCTATCTCTCACGAATAACACAAAAGTCATTCAGAGCACTACACACACTGTTCCCAGAAAAAGAAGATATATACATTTTGTTTGTCGTACACATATCTTAAACATATGGATCAATGATTTTGATAAAATCCAAAATAAGGAAAGTTTCCTCGTGTAAAGGATAGTTTGATGTGGAGGATTTTGTTGAAAATGTTCGTCTCATATCCTTGGAAGACGCTGAATGTAAATAAAAGGTTTATTTTTACTAAGCGACTTCAAAACTCGGTATCGAAACTTTTGTTGGAATACAATATTCCCTCTAGCTACAATGCTTAAACACGTGATCAATTGAATTTCCTTCATTAAATAAAGAAAGGTACATATGGCGGAGAAACCACATAGAGAGTAACGGCGTCCAACGTGACCCCTGGGAGGGACGGGTGAGGGGAGAGACCAGATCCAGGCATGTGTTCACATCCTGCGCCAACCGGTCCAACCCCCGGCAATCCCCGCAGCGATGCCAGGGAAGAAACCTCTACAGAACGTACAGTCACCGCCCAGCCGCAACCCGCTGGACACCGTCGCCTGATTCTACAACCCTAAAACATATAATGTATACAGGAGAGTCGTGGTAGAAGATGAACCACCCCAGCATTCGGTTACCGACCCGGGAAACCACTAAAAACCCAAGGGCCAGAGTTGGCGGTTGAACCACGGACATCCCGAATGCGGGCCGCCTGAACCATCCCGCTCGGTAAGACATTGGCAGTACTGTGAGGAAATCATTCTGTTTGTATAAGCGGTTTAACACATTAGTGTATTTGTTATGCAATTGTGAAAAATCACAGAATTAATTTAAAAACTTAACGTAACTGAAGTTTCGCATTTCGTATTGAAAACCAAAAGTTTAGCACCCCCGCCGAATGGTCAGCACCCTGATCAGTGAAAGGGATGCGGTTATAAATAGATCCTACGCCGTTAATTGAATTCTCGTACGGACCGACAACTTTCTCCACGCGTACGTGGGCAGCCCACTCTACCCTTAGTCTGTTGGCCCCTTTCGTAAAATCAATGCGGAGTGACGTCATTGCCCTGGTTGGCCGCTTTCCTTAATGCTCGCGAGAACCCTTCATTCAACCAGAGATGAGTTTAAACCAGGTTACTAAATTTAGCTTATCAAATTACATGAGTATTTCTTAAATCTGACAATGTGTTACTTTCACGCGACTTTCTCCACTCACTATCGCTTATGACTTAATGTAGAGCAAGTATTGTATTCGAACGAAAAAATTGATACCAGAATTTCACCGGAAATATACTTCTGAGAACCCCTGGAAACCAAAAACAAAAAAAATTTAGAACAACGTTTGAGTGTGTATGTCTATGTGGGTGTGTTTTGTGTGTGTATGTCTCCGTTTTGTATGCGTTAATGTGTGTTTTGTGTGTGTATGTATTTGTGTGTTTTGTGCATGTGTGTATGTGTGTTTTGTATGTGATTGTATGTGTGTTTTGTATGTGATTGTATGTGTGTTTTGTATGTGTATGTGTGTATGTAAGTATGTATGTATGTTTTGTATGTGTATGTATTTGTGTTTTGTATGTGTGTATGTATATGTATTTGTGTTTTGTATATGTATGTACGTATGTGTGTTTTGTGTGTGTATGTATGTGTGTTTTGTATGTGTATGTGTGTATGTATGTATGTGTGTTTTGTATGTGTATGTATGTGTGTATGTGTGTTTTGTATGTGTATGTGTGTATATATGTATGTGTGTATGTATGTATGTGTATGTGTGTATATATGTATGTATGTTTTGTATGTGTATGTATTTGTGTTTTGTATGTTTAGTGTGTATGTATGTTTGTGTGTGTTTTTTATGTGTATGTATGTATGTGTGTGCTTTGTATGTGTATGTATGTGTCTGTTTTGTATGTGTATGTATGCTTTGTATGTTTATGTGTGTATGTATGTATGTATGTGTGTTTTGTATGTGTATGTATTTGTGTTTTGTGTGTGTATGTGTGTATGTATATATGTATGTGTATGTATTTGTGTTTTGTATGTGTATGTATGTATGTATGTATGTGTGTTTTGTATGTGTATGTATGTGAGATTTGTATGTGTATGTATGTGTGTTTTGTATGTGTATGTATGTGTGTGTTTTGTATGTTTATGTGTTAATGTATGTATGTGTGTTTTGTATGTGTATGTGTGTGTATTTTGTATGTGTATGTATTTGTGTATGTTTTGTATGTGTATGTATGTGTGTTTTGTATGTGTATGTATGTGTATTTTGTATGTGTGTATGTATGTGTGTATGTATGTATGTATGTGTGATTTGTATGTGTGTTTTGTAAGTTTATGTGTGTATGTATGTATGTATGTGTGTTTTGTATGTGTATGTATGTATGTATGTATGTATGTGTGTTTTGTATGTGTATGTATGTGTATGTATGTATGTATGTGTATTTTGTATGTGTATGTGTGTATGTATGTATGTATGTGTGTTTTGTATGTGTATGTATGTATGTATGTATGTATGTATGTATGTATGTATGTATGTGTATGTATGTATGTATGTGTATTTTGTATGTGTATGTATGTATGTATGTATGTATGTGTGTATGTGTGTTTTGTATGTGCATGTATGTGTGTTTTGTATGTGTATATATGTGTGTTTTGTGTGTGTATGTATGTGTATTTTGTATGTGTATGTATTTGTGTTTTGTATGTGTATGTGTGTATGTATTTGTGTTTTGTATGTGTATGTGTGTATGTATGTGTGTTGTGTATGTGTGTTGTGTATGTGTGTATGTATGTGTGTTTTGTATGTGTATATATTTGTGATTTGTGTGTATGTGTGTATGTATATATGTATGTGTATGTATGTGTGTTTAGTATGTGTATGTATTTGTGTTTTGTATGTGTATGTGTGTATGTATGTGTGTTTTGTATGTGTATGTATTTGTGCTTTGTATGTGTATGTGTGTTTTGTGCAGGTGTGTATGTGTGTTTTGTGTATGTATTTGAGTATGTGTATGTTTTGTGTATGTATGTGTGTGTTTTGTGTGTGAGTGTATGATGTGTGTCTGTATAGCGGTAAACCCGAATAGATAGATAAAATGTTACTACACAAAAAATGTAAATTCCGTTAAAGCACCAATTTGTGTCAAATGTGTACTTACATATTGTAGAGTTAATTATTTCCTTGTTATTGGTTTGAATTTTCAAACACAAGCTCCTTCCTCCATTGGGAAGTCTTTATTCGCGTTTTTCTCGTAATCATGCACAGAGTAAGAAATTTCAAAGCCCTCACACAGTGACACGCGCTTAACTACAACAAAATGTCTAAATGTCAATTGAAAGTTTATCTGGATTAACAACAACTAGCTAGAATAGTAAACCTTTTTAACAATAGTTTGTAAATGAACGATTAGAGAAGTCGCGAGAAGTTTAAAAATAGGATTTTTAAATTATGTATTATTTGTGTGCTGTGTTATATGCTTTTCTAATCAAATTTTCTTTTAAAAAAATTGACTGTAAAAATCTGATATGCTACATTCACATTACTTATTCTTTCCTCTATAGTTTATTAGTGCGTAGACAAATTATTCTTACTAAAGATTATTTTTCTATCTACTAATTTTAATCCACATAAACATTTGCAGAAATAGGTACATCACACATTTCATTATAGATACAAAGAGAACAGCGATAGTCAAATGTTTAACAACTGGACGCTATACCCTGGCCTTAAAATTCCATGCTGTTTCCATGACATCGCGAGAAACAACTGAATGTTGACAGGACGTTAACAGAATAACCAAGAAATGTGCAATTCGAGCCATTAATAACGGATATCTCAGAAATGGCGTGTGCCACAAAAAAGTTATTTGAAATCAATTGTGTTGTTTACGAACATCTACATTTTTGTGTAGTACTTTTTCATCTATTGCTTAACGTTTATCAGTTAAACTTCCTCCTGAATGAAAAGAACTTTACAAGGTATTCCCAGAAAATTCAAGGTAAGGGTTTTATTTGTCATGTAAATACCTTTAATGTATAGTATTTTATTCAAAATCGTTAAGGCAGTCTTTTAGAAAATAAAAAATTTCGAAAAATGTTGCATGTAAAGGGCAATTTGGGATATGGGGATTTTCTTGAAACTTGTAATGTCGCATCACTGGAAGTACTCAACCTAAATACCAAGCTTTGTATTTAAGGGAATTTTCGTTCTTGCGTTATGCTCTTCAAAGCACCCCCCACAAACACATTTTTCTAGAAGTGCTTTTTTGGGATTCATGGGGCCCAAATCATATATTTCCAGTGAAATATTGGTATCGAATTTTTGAGTGAGATGCTATACCTTCTCCGCTTATTTTGTACGTGGTACGGAAACTAAAAAGTCATGCATCAGTATAAAATCAAACTACTGCCTCAAAATCAAAGATAATGATTTTTTTTTTATTCTTAAAATTAAGCCAGAAGTCAGTTCTATGGATTTTAGAGAAGCTTTAACAGTTCAGGGGTAAATGAAAGCTTAATTTTCAACTTATAATTTTTTTGTCTATCCTGATCTAAAAAAAAATATGTTACATTCATATGACTTTCTCTATCATCTGTCGTTTATTGGTGGTGTGCAAATTATTTACACGAAATCTTGTTTTTAAATCTACTGCATTTTAATCCAAAAAACCTTTACAGAAATAGCTACATTACACATTTCGTTATAGATACAAAGAGAACAGCGATAGTCAAATGTTTAAGAACTGGACGCTATATGCTGGCCTTAAAATTCCATACTGTTTCCATAACATCGCGAGAAACAACTGAAAGTTGACAAGACTATAAGATAATGGCCAAGGAATGGACAATAACGGATATCTCCGAAATCACTTATGCCACAAAAAACTTATATATTTGAATTAAATTGTATGTTTTAAAGAGATCTACAGTTTTTGTGTAGTGCGTTTTCGTCTATCACTTAACGTTTACCAGCTATACAAAATTATACGAAATTCCTTCAAAATGAAGAGGACTTCATAGACTATTCCCAGAAAATTCAAGTTATACATTTTATTTGTCGTGTAAATATCTTTAGTATATGGTATTTTAATCAAAATCGTTACAGCCATTTTTTTTAGAAAACCAAATTTTTCGAAAAGTGTTCCATGTAAAAGGCAATTGAAGATGAAGTTTCTCGAAAATCGTTGTGTTGCATTCTTGGAGGATACTGAACTTAGGCAGCAAGTTTGGTATTTATCCAACTTTTCGGTTTTTGAATTATACTGTTCACAGATACACAGACGGCCCTTTTTCTATAAATGCCTTTATGGATTCGGGGGGGGGGCTTAAAACATGTATTTGCGGTGAAATCTCGGTATCGACTTTTCGGGCGGAATGTTGAACCTTCTCCACCCACTATGTACGTGGTAGAGAAAGTAATAAGGGAACGAAAGTGTGTGATATTATCTATAATTCTATTAAACGTTAAATTTCATGAGAGACATTTGTAAAATGTAAATATATTCAACAAAAAGAAACTAAGATGAGTAGGTGAAAGGTTAAACGTACACCGCCGGCTGACAGGTATTACTGACGATAATATGGGTGTAACAAGCTTTTAGGCGTTTAAGCGCTGTCTATGCGCGAGTCTTGGATTTTCAAGTGCCAGCCGAGAGACAGTAAAACCTCCACAACATATTTATGGTGTTAGTTTACGTTGCCATCTTGTGGCCTGACAGTGCTTTTGTGGCTCCTCTTTAAAGATAAAGTGCTAGTTGCGTTGCTGGAGCACAAGTGTCTCAGATTTCGTTTCTCTAAGGAAAGATAACATCTTAAACTGCCGATTGGAAACGTATTCCTTCCATTCTTAATGTAACGACATTAAAAAAGAATTACAATGACAATGTTTGGGCTAAAAACTGTGAGAAGATGCCTCGCCAAATGTTTGTGTTTCCTGTAACTAGCACTATTAAAATCTTTGGAATATTTCTTATAATACCAGAAGTAGAGAAGAAAGTCTTATGTGTTACATTCACATGACTTTCTCTACCCTCTATCGCTTATTGGTGGGTATACAGGCTATTATTACTAAAGCTTATTTTTTTATCTACTACTTTTTAATAGAAATAAACCTTTACAGAAACAGCTACATTACACATTTCCTTATAGATACAAAGGGAACAGCGATAGTCAAATGTTTAACAACTGGACGCTATAAGCTGGTCTTAAAATTCCATACTGTTTCCATGACATCGCGAGAAACAACTGAATGTTGACAAGACTTTAAAAGACTGGCAAAGTACTGAACATTTCTAACCATTAATAACGGATACCTTGGAAATGGCTGATGGTACAAAAAAGTTATTTGAAATAAATTGTGTGCTTTAAAGAGATTTACATTTTTTATGTAGTACGTTTTCGTGTATCGCTTAACGTTTACCATTGATAAAAAAATTTCTTCCGAATGAAGAGGACTTCACAGGCTGTTCCCAGAAAATTGAAGATATACATTTTATACGTAATACAAATATCTTTAATACATGCTATTTCAATGAAAACGTTAGAGCCATTTTAGAGAAAGTATAGGCTATTTTGGAGGTAGGATTTTCTTGAAATTCTTCTAGTCGCATCTTCAGAAAGTACTGAACCTATATATCAAGTTTGGTATTTATCCGATCTTTCGTTCTTGAGTTATGCTGTTCACAGACACACACACACACACACACACCCACACACACACACACACACACACACACACACACGAGCGTACATACACACACGAACCTTTTTATAAAAATACCTTTTCTTGGGATTGAGAGCGCCTCAAAACATGCATTTCTGGTGGAATCTCCATATCTAATATTTGGGTGGAATGGAATACCTGTTATGTACGTGGTAGAGAAAGTAATACACGATAATGGGTAGACAAACATATGAATAGAACACATCACATTTTTTTACTTAAATACAGAAGGCTCCAAAAATTATTGTGTTTAATTCTATATTACAATGTTCCAACTGATTTCTACAATTTAGGTGAAATAAAATTAGTGGCTGCTAGCTATGGTATAACAATAAGAACATGATTCCCTTTTTTGTTATCGCATGGCACAGAATGCCAATTGTTCCTCCCAGGTCGTGCAGTAGAAGTCCCGATGAGGTATTCTGTCGATACCGGACAGTAGTGGAGTTGAACTGCTGTGTGTATGTGTTCCGAGGCCGATACGGGGACACCTCCACCCAAACACAATCTTTTGTGCTTATCACCTATGGAAAGGAGCGCATCAGGTGAAGGAACCGCAGACAGAGACGCCAGAAATCCCTAAGAGCTCCTGGCTCGTAGACCAGTTCCACTATTAGAGCTGCCAAGAGAGGACGATGAACGACCCGTTCAACCAAGCAGCCCTCTAGTGTCCATGGGAAATAATCTTTCCTTTCAGCAAGCCTCCACGCCATAGACACTGCCCTATGCTACGAAACCTAGAAGAACCTGAGAGAAGGAAACGGAATGAAAGGGAAACGATCAAAAGGAAATCGTGGTAGAGAAAAACCATCCCAGTATTTCCCTACCGACCAGGGAAAACCACAAAAAGTTCAAAGCCTGGGTGAGCGGTGCACTGGAATTGAACACGGGAGCTCCCTCGGTTGTGAATAAGTGCATTGATGCAAATGTTGATTGTTGCCTCTGACCTGGATATTCTCGAGGAATGGAGCTAAGCCCAAGAGGAGGTTAAGCAGCAGTGGCTGCTGTTCCCTGCCGGAGAGTAAGTATTTAATCATCCGTTCTTTTATTTGTAGATAGTGTTGGCACCCCTTGAAGTTAACTGGGGTGGGGGTAGTTTATGGTATACTGTGTTCTAAGAAATGATGGCCTCAAAAAAAATTACGAAAACGCTGCGATACCTTTGGTTTCCTATAGTGTTTTTTTTATTTAATGTTGGCACTGTATTACAACCAGCCCTGGGAAGACAATCTCTTGCCGGTTTGAATTCAACTCCGACAAACATGCATTAGTCTAGAACGAAAGATTAGGCTAGGTGAGCGGCGAAAGGTGAGGAGTACGGAAACGTTTCACCTGAGTGGCTCGAAGTCATGCTGTACAACGACCAGTTCCTGGCTGAGTACGTCTCGTATTGGTTTGATGTCACTCAAATATTAACCTATAACACACCAAGACTTAAGTGGAGTGCTAGAACCAGGTAAGGATACTAGGGGGTTGCCTGGTAACAAGGGTAGTTTATCGCCCTCTCTGGACAGCTCCAGTAGAGGGCGGGTCTTCAAATTAGATTCCGCCGTTTCTATGGCATGTAGCCTCCTGTGGTTCCTTCGCTTCATACCTTCCTCCTGTGACGGTAGTCACAATAGATCTCCGTAGATCGCGATGCGCGAGGTTGCATAACTATATTCAACCCTTCCAACTGCAGAATTTCTGTTCATCAGGAACAAGGCAGAAATGTGGTATTGAAGATCTCTTTACAACTGAAGGCATACTTGGTATACACATATTGTTTCTTATACGTCACTCAGGGGAAACGTCGGACTGCACTAAACTCGGAAAATCGCGTTAGACATTCCTTATTGGAAAAGGGCTGCATTGGTACCTAGGCTCCATTCAGAATACCAATAGCACAGTTCTCCCCCGGGGTAGCGGTTATGATGCAATCTACCCATACTAAAGGGTGTATACTAAATGTTGGCGAAAATTCAGGTCTGAGTTCCTATGAGCCCAATAAAATTATTTTAGAAAAAGGTCTCTTTCTCTCTCTGTGTAAGTGTGTGAGAGAGAGCGAGAGAATAGCATTGCACACAATGGTTAAGTCGGAAGCAAACCTTATATGGGAACCACGGAGATGGCTCAGGCGGTAAAGTCTGTGGCGCGCATTCGGCAGGTAGTGGGTTCGATTCCCGTGGCCGACCTTCCTGACCTATGGGTTTTTTTCGGGATCTCCCCGGGTCGCTAGGCAAATGTTGGGAAGGTTCATTACATCCCCCAAATTTACTGTCACTCCATTTCGGCTCCATTCTCATTACACTTCACCTTTCACCTACTTGGTCTATTTCGGGTTGAAAGTGTCGGCGGGAGTCTCGGCGTTGTATGGCAGGGGAAAATGATGTTCTGTAACCCTTCGTCCCCCGGAATGGGCGCGATCTCCGAGTCTCGCCCTCCTCCCCCCAGTGGGATGCGCAAGTCTGCTGGAAGGGAGGGGAGCCGGTAGCACCAGCTATCATCCGGGGAGTTTCAATTTGTAAAGGGTAGGGACCCTGTCGTGCCGTTCAATGTCCTCTCTCAACCCTCCCTCTCGGGGCTTAAGCACAAAAGATTCTGTAGGTGGAGGTGCTAAGTCGTGCTCCTACATGGCAAGTGTTCCGTTAGAGTCACTAAATATGGCTGCCACGACAATGTTCCAATGTTCATTACATTATGTTTATTAACAGGCAGGGTACACAGGTGACTTTTTAAACTCCAATCTCGAATTATAATTCATTTCGTTTACCTTCACCTTCATGAAATTATTGAACAACGATCTAGTAGACCTTTCCTGTCCTCATTTTGGTGATTCCTTCCACTCGCCACTTATAATTGCAATTTCGTACAGACCCAACTATTCCTAACAACGGATGAAGAACCCCCTGATATTCACACAAAAGAATGTGAAACATCGGCGGAACGTCTGACTTCCTTAGCCTCCCCTGACGGTCTTCCAAGTTCAGGAAATACTGCATAACCTATAAGTACACTTTGGTGGTGGAACAATCATCGGTCGGAACGTCTGACCTCATTAACCTCCCCTCACAGTCTTCGAAGTTCTGGAAATACTGCATAACCTATAACTACACTTTGGTGAAGGAACAATCATCAGTCGGAACGTCTGACATCCTTAACCTCACCCGACAGTCTTCCAAGTTCTGGAAATATTACATAACCTATAAGTACACTTTGGTGGTGGAACAATAATCGGTCTGTGATTATCTACAAAATAACTCGGCCATTCAGAAGGTGACATTTGTACTTCCTCTCTGGTCCCATATTTTGATAATATGAAAGCAACTTAGTTTTCATATAATACAGGAACCCTTAAAATATAGGTACAACGACATAGAAGTGAAGGTGATATATATGAGGATTCCGCCTCCCAGACTACCAACTTAACCTCTTTGGAAAATATATATTGTCTGTGACAATACGTATTTAAACCATTATATTCTGCCAATTATTTTGTGTGGGGATTTTGATATTGATGTTAATTTTAACTCAGATTTTATGTCTCAATTTCTGAATACATTAAGAGCAAATAGTTTGCACTGTACCAATATCAACCCAACTAGGGAGAAGTTCAAGTATTGATAACGTTGTTATTAACTTACCAAGAAATCACATAAACACTGCGGTCATTAAACCGAGTATCTGATAGTAATGGTTTACTAATATCAGTTTGTTATCCTGACAAAATAGTTGTAAATACTTGCGAAGTAGTCAAAGTTTGTAGGACTAGTGCTAGGAGCAGAGGGGGACTTGCAAGGTCTTTTGTGTCAGAAACCCTGACGGGCTGCCCCCAGGAGGGAGGAGTAAGGTGAAAGATGAACGGACCAGAAGGCACGACAGGGCAGAGGTCAGTACCCCTACCTTTTACAAATCGAAACTCTTCGAATGGCATTTGGTGCAACTAGCTGCCCCCTGTGGGCTTGCACATCCCTTGGGGGAGCGGGACTCGGAGACCGCCGCAATGTGGGAGACGAAGGGCTACATAGAGCATCATTTTCCCCTGCCATGCAACGCGAGACACTTGCAACCCTGAAACAGACCAAGTAGATGAAAGTTGAAGTGAAATGAGAATGAAGGGGAAATGAAGGGGCAGGAAATTCGGGGATGAAGTGAATCTTCTCAGCTTTCACCTAGCGACCCGGAAAGAACACATGGGTCAGAATCGAATCCACGACCTCCCGAATGCGGGCCAGAGCCATCCCACTCGTTTGAAGTTCGTTAATGCAGTTAAAGCAACCATATGGTGAAATTTCCAAAATACGTTATTCATAATCAATTGTTTTGAAATTTTAAAAGCTTGTTTTGAAGGTTATCTTATAACTGAGTACAAAGTCACGAGATGCTCCATTAAGGCCGTAAGTGGAAAATACCACAGCACACAGCTATAACCTCTAAATTAATAGAAAATGCAAAAACAAAACAAGTGTGAAATTTTGAATTTTCAACCAATATCTCACCATAAAGTTGCCTTTAACTAATTTCTGATACTGGTAAATATTGCACTTTGGAATTAATCATTTTCTTCATAATATAAGCCTGGTTATGAATACTGCTTTTTCTTGGCAACGTGTAACTCAGATGATGTGCTTAATGCTGTCTTTAACTTAAAAATTTCTAGATGTAAAGATATCCACGACATGGATACCTACATGGATAAGTTACGCCATCAATGAATATTTTTCCTGACTCTTTAAAGAGCACTTAAGTGATACCAGCAATGTGAATAATGGCTTTCCTTTAATTGACGTCAATGCAATCCTTTCTTCATGTGGCTGCTACATGGTTCGGTGCCAACGGCTTTAAACCTAACACTGACAAAACCAAAGTACATATTCTACACTGAAGTTAAACTGTTTTGTATTCCAAGCTTACTGGAGTTGCTCACATTTCCTAACTCTGCAAAAGGTATCGAGTCTTTCGAGAGATCAGATTCCCAGACACCATCTTAAGCAAACTTATTACACTTTTTTCATTATTTAATTTCTTATTATCCATATTTTGAGCAAAGACAGCATCTACAAAGTATTAACTATGCAGAAAAAGATCTTAATATTATATCTCATTCATCGTTCGATGACCATTGTCATCCGATATTTAAAAGTTTTAAAACCCTGACTATAAGTCATATATATATATATATATATATATATATACACATACATAATTGCTTAGTTTGGGGACAGTCAAGTGAAAATCCTAAACTCCACATTTTTAAAGTTAAGGCTTTCAAATTTGTGTGTTTGTTTCTCATATTAATACTAGTCTTTCTACAAAATTTAGGCTTCTCTTCCAACTAGTTTCCACTTTATTGATTGTTTAATTAAGAAAATTATAATACAATAGTAGCACGTATAACATTTGGTAAGCAGGTTCTTAATATATACATACAAATAAAGTTTGGTCTGGAGTTTGGTGTATAATGAAAGCAAAAGGTACAGGATTTTTTTTGTATTTGTAATTTTTAACTTTTTTTTAAAAAATATTAATATAATTTCATTATTTACTAACACTTACATGCTCAATCAACTATATCTGAGCAAAACCCAGACCAAATTATGAGATAAATATACCAAGGAGTTTATATTCCAAATTTCATAACGATATGACCAAAATTGCATCGCAAGGTACTTTTTATGCAAAGAAAAATACAGTTTTGAGAAACGAACAAAATAAAATTTGATGGGGTACACTCAGCACTAGAACACCGTGCATCCTGTTTCACCCTCCGCCTTCTTCTTCATTCCTCAAATGAAGTTTTCATCATTTTTGCCCTCTTCCCTTGTAGTCTGCTGTCCCTCCTCTTACTTTGTGCAGGATGACTACTGTCATATTTTTCACTCGCCTGGACTGAAGACGATGACATGGCCTGTCCTCTCAAAGTAGTTTCAACTTCTAATGTTGTTTTGCATCCCATATTAAACTCAGCTACAACCTTCATTACACCATTTCCTAATTTACTTTTGAAATGAAAATTTCCTTTGGATTCTGTGTTTCGGGTTCTGTGTATTTCCCCCTATACATCTCTGCATCATGGTATCTGAAGCAAGTCGCTGATAAATTGGTATGTTTTACAGTATTTTAGGAGAAAGTTTGCATGTCATTCTATTATTGTTTTATACTTCTTTCCCTTCAACAGCCTGCGTATTAAAAACGCACCAGTAATATTTTACCTTCGGACAGCTATCATGATTCTTATTAGCATCTGTGGATGTATAACACTTTAAAGCAACATAGATGACTTTCTTCATATCTGATAAATCAGGAATATCACTAACAATTGCATTACTGTAGTAGTGTGTTAGTTTTAGAACTGTACTTTCCTTTAAGCTCCCCTCTTTCAGACCATCTAAAGTTACACCTTTACTGCTGAACTCTTATGTTTCTGAGAGCAGTACGAAATCTCTTCGCAATATGATTTACACATTCTTCTTTCACTATGAATGTCTGGCCCATACACCTTTATGTCATTTATGTGTGACTATGTGAATGAATCAGGTCATCAGACAGCATGCTGATGTGGATTGTTGGCATAGAATTTTGCCTACTTCTTTCCCCATGGTGTTTGATGATATATCATAATTCTTTTGGCATTTACCAGACTTCTTGTGTTCAGCATGCCATTCTTTATATTCAGATGAGGCTTTGCCAAAATGTTAAGCATATATCACACATTTTAAATAACATTTTGACAAAACCTCATACTCAACAACAATGCTAGTAAGCATGTCAATCACAAATGCAACCTCATAATAGTTGGAAACATTACCACTCTCACCCAGGTACCGTCAAAGGATACACTGATATCCAACAGTTGAGATGCTCCTATAGAATTATTTATTTCTTCATGCGCAGCGCATACAGTCACCCTAGCTATATTAAGAATTTCCAATTTCATTGCTTTGCCTTCCTCCAAAATTACAACTAAGTGAATGACTGCATGTATAGAAAATTTCCCAAGGCTACTATGGTCTTCCCCCAATTTAGTGAATTCTTCTGCAGCCCTTCTGTTAACTAGGAATGGGGTCTAGATGACTCAGAAGTTTGTACCCTAACAGAAGCATACTTTTGTGGGAACTAGTTTACATTGGGTACATTTCACAGACAGTTTGCCACAAAGTCCAGTGTTTTCACTGATTTCAATGGTGATGGAATTAATTTTGCAGCTTTTACAGAGTAACTCTTTTACCAATTCTTGAAATATTGGGTTATGTACTATAATTAAGTCTGTAAAGCTAGCATTTGTAGGCCTATCAGTTCTGGGTATAATATCTGAAAATGCTACTACTTTTTTCTGAAGCTGTAAATGTGGTTTTATTTATAGGCAGAGAATCATTGTCATTACTAGTAAACTTGTCAGATTGTAAGAAAGCATCATTAGAAAAACCTGGATTTGTAGATTTGGTCTTCTTGTAAACAGCTAACTCCACAGCTTTTTTCTTTGATGGTGGTTTCCTAGGAATTCTTGTACTACTTTTTGGAGTTTTTAACCGTTCCATTTTGTCATAAAACTTTTCACTAATCACAGATCTATACAGAACACAAGTATAAGAACTTTCATTTCTGCAACACCGCCAGAATACAAACAAAGACATGGAGGCTGCCGTTCTATACATACTAAATCTACACATGCACCGGTATTAAAACATTACTGAGAATAAAATATAAGTTATTGTGTTTATAAAGCAAAGAAGCGATCTGAATCATCTCTAATCTTATGTGAAGATTTATATTCCTCTGCGTTTACAAACATCTCCGTATTCTATTTATTTCCGTACGTTCCAGTGGCTCATTTGACTCTACAGATAGGCACAGGCTGCAGAGAACATGTTTGCCAACAGTTGCTACAGTTCATTTGTGATCAAATATGTATCGTGAAACATAAAGAGTACATAACATGAAGAGGGGCACCTTCACAAGGCCAAAAAGTGGTATATAAATGCGTACACTTCCATATTTAAATGGCCGCTGAGATATTTAAAAAATGGTACAGAATAAAATGATATACCATTTTTAAATAGAGAAACAAACGAAGAGCTTTTTAGTACTGAAAATAACAAAATCACATATTTAGTCCAATGCCTCGGATTTTCAGTCGACTGTACCCTGACTAATTCATATAGTAAATTATTTCAAATCAGCATCGTTAATATTAGACTAGTAATAATTATCTTATTGTCACAAATAAGTAAGGCTGACCTTATCCAAGAAATGGCGTCATATGTTTAACATATTACCGAGAGCTGACCATTCAGTTAATCTAAACAAATTTAAAATATTGGCTTCTTGTAAACCCCTTTCACAGTATTAACGAATTCTTTGAAGCCAATACTGACATTGTGTTTTGAAGTATCCGGTATTATATTTTATCTTTATTCTTTATGTCTGAATGCTCTATCGTATCATTTTTATTGTACTATTACTTTTGTGGTTTCTAACGCCCCTCTATGGCCTATGACCTTCGGGGGGTGCCTCATTCCACTAAGTGATGTCTGAAATGAAACCAGCGGGCGGATGACTGATGATAATGCGGGGGGAATGAGAGGACCTACAGCTTTTGCCGTGGACTCCAAACCATGTTGGCATATTTCACATGAGCAAGTGGATAAGGCCCACTTAAAATCACCGCCCCAGAGCTAGGAAACGAACCCCGGACCCTCAGTACTAGAGCCGGAAACAAAACCACTGCGCTGGCGCCCTTATTGACTTCCGTTAATAACTGCTTTGAATGCAGGCCAAAACATCAATAAATACTGAACTAAATTGAGAAAATTAATATTTTCAGTTGTGCATCATAAAATATCGTTTCCATATTTCTAACGTTAGCAATATTCTATCTTTATACAATTATTTAATATGCCCTGATGACGAACTATACAACAGCATACAAAGACAAAATGTAACCTTCCTTACATAGATATTTTGGTATTGGTACCGCATGCGTCATAAGAAGATTGGATTCTGTGCTCTGTTTTCTTAGTTGCCAACTCCTGACCACATACGTCAGGAAAGCCAAGGCCCTTCTTCTCAAGCATGTTCTTTTACAATTCCAGTATTCCAGAACATAGCCTTTATAAACCCTCTTCAGTCTTTCACTAACTTCGAATTGAAATTAGAAGGTGTTATACAGGGTGGAAGGGAACTTATTACATTGCTTCTAATATGTACTTCATAGAGATATTACAAACAAAAAGTATAATAGCATCTCGTTCTGTGATCAGCAGTTTTTATTTAAAAAAATAGTTATTTTTCCAAATCAGATGCTTTATTCCACGATAATGTATGAAGATAATAGTTTGGAGCTTGTAAGATGGGTAGAGTAACCTATTTCTGACCTATTTTCAGTAGTAACCGTGTGGCATCTACAGGGTTTTGAATAACCATTTTGGAAATCTGTTTTGCAGACGTAATGTGGGTGGAGACATAGGCAACGTTGCTAGTTCAAGGTAGGTCAGTGTGAGAACCGGTTCTCGGACGTAACCAAAGCAGCATAACTCAATGGGAGAAGGAAGTATGCGGTTATCGTTTCCAGATGACCCTTAATCGAAACAAACGCGACGAATGGTGTTGTAATATTTTGACGAAATGACAGTATAACTTAGTAGCTATTCACCTACACTAACAGTATGGAAGTAATGCCTTCATCATCCAATAACGTATCGCGGTCGCTGACTGAAAAGCACACCATGCTTGTGTCAGATCCACTAGAAGTTGAGACATTATTAGAACTACTTCGTATTAAGTATTAAAACTCACAGGTTTAGTGAAAAAACAACCCCAGGTTAGTAGATAATCACTACGCGCCGAACACGAAAGTGAAAGCTGTATATGCCCTCAGTTACTTATAATGATGATATGGGGCTTAAGGGCACTCAACTGCTATGGTTATTAGCGCCCTTACAATGTATAAAATATAAAATTGAAAAGTCAAAAAACTAGAAAACCACACACAAAGCCGCTTGGTCAAAAACACTAAAAAAACACAACAGACCAAAGACTAAAATCTACACACTAAAATCATGGTCACTAAAAGAATGAAACAACGTCTCAAGAACTGTAGAATGCAAGGGACATGAGCGCCTAATGTCCGTCGGGGAGAAGAGCCCCATTAAAACTGACAATATAAAATCTCTAAGCTAAAAGACGCTCAGCGCCGTTTAAAACCAATGTCACTTATAAAACGTAAAAGACATTCTACAGCATGCGCGTCGTCTGCCAAAACGTTGGCTATGCCAACAGGCAGACCCACGCGAACGCGCAGTGGAGCTAAAACTTGACACTCAGTTAAAATGTGACGCACCGTTAAGGGCGCATCACACTGCAGACACAGTGAAGCGGCATCACCACTGAGCAGGTAACTATGACTAAAAAGGTAATGTCCAATTCATAAACGAGCTAAAAGTACCTCTTACCGACGTGTAGAACGGGAAGAGGTACCCCAGACTAACGGGAGAGGTTTAACCTCCCGCAATTTGTTCCCCCGGAGGGACGTCCACTCATCGCGCCAAAGCGAGAGAATGCGGCGACGTAAAATAACACACGAATCTGACGTGGGAACAACAGAGGTAAAAAATCTGGGTAATAAAATCGCCGATTTGGCAGCGGCATAGGCAGACCTGGAATCCACATGAAGGAGACGCGGATGACAGAGGCACCAAGCGAGTGGACCAGGTCATGTATGCGCTGTACGAGGGGGTGGTAATTGTACAGCGCGCGAACACTTAGAAGAGCACTCAGGGAGTCTGAACAAATAAAACAGTGCCGTAAGTCGTACCGCTGGGCGTATAAAAGTGACTGATACATACTAAAAAGTTCGGTGGTAAAAATCGAACATTGCCCGGGTAAACGAAATGTAAAACTACGATGACCATCAACAAAGGCACACCATACTCCAACATCAGTCTTAGACCCATCAGTATATATAAAATGAAAGTCTTCGCACTGCGCCTGAAGTTCTAAAAAAGCCGATCTAAGAACTGAAGAAGGGGTCGCATTCTTCGAAATTGACGTCAACCCAAGGTGACAGTGGGCCTCAGCGCGCAACCATGGAGGAAAGCGCGTTTCCCCCCTGGGAAGGGCCGGCACTGGCATAAAGTCCAAATACCGAAGAAGCTTACGAAATCGAACCCCTGGAGGGAGCAAGGCAAAGGAGCTAACAAAATATTGCCGATCAAGCGAATCTTCGTAAAATACCTCGAAAGACGGGTGGTCAGGCAAGCTTGAGAGTCGAAAGGCATAGCTGCACAAAAGCATCTCACGCCTGAAGGACAGCGGAGGCTCTGCAGCTTCAGCATACAGACTGGGCACAGGGCTGGTTAGAAAGGCCCCCGTAGCGACTTTTATGCCACGATGGTGAATGGCATTCAATCGACGTAATACAGATGGACGCGCCGACGAATAGACAATGCACCCGTAATCAAGCTTGGATCGGACCAAAGAGCGATAAAGATGTAGAAGGACGGTCCGATAAGCTCCCCAGGATGTGCCACTTAAAACACGTAAAAGATTAAGAGAACGGTCACACTTTGCTTTTAAAAACGAAATGTGCGAAATCCAGCTCAGCTTCCTATCAAAAATCAACCACAACAATTTCGCCTCGTCTGCAAACGGAAGTATCCCTGGTCCAGGATGGAGAGAGGGCGGAGGGAAAGCCTTCCGGCGCCAGAAATTGATACAGACGGATTTTTCGGCGGAGAAATTAAAGCCGTTGGCGTTACTCCAGGCGTAGAGACGGTCGATACAACTCTGGAGACGGCGTTCGAGTAGACAGATCCGCCGCGAACTGCAATAAATGGCAAAATCGTCAACAAAAAGGGACGATGATATGCCAGGTGGAATACAATCAACAATGGGGTTGATAGCAATAGAAAAAGTGTGACTCTGAGTACAGAACCCTGCGGTACTCCGTTCTCTTGAATTAAAGGACTAGATAAAACCGAGCCCACGCGTACACGAAAGACGCGGTCCGTCATAAACTCCCGAAGAAATTTGGGAAGACGACCGCGGAAATTCCATGCATGGAGTGTACGTAAAATGCCGCCCCTCCAACAAGTGTCATAAGCTTTCTCCAGGTCAAAAAATACAGCCACTGTTTGACACTTTCTCAGAAATCCGTTCATAATATGCGTCGACAGAGACACCAGATGGTCGACGGTAGAGCGATGGCGACGAAATCCTCACTGAGCGTTCGCCAGATGTTTCTGAGACTCAAGCCACCATTTCAACCGCCCGTTGATCATGCGCTCCATCACCTTGCAAACGCAACTGGTGAGGGATATAGGGCGGTAGCTGGAAGGTAGTTGGCGATCCTTCCCAAGCTTAAGTATAGGGACAATGGTGGCTTCGCGCCAAACGGAAGGAAAAAGGCCGTCCTGCCAAATACGATTATAGACCCGTAAGAGAAAGAGCTTACTGTCGGCTGAAAGGTTCTTTAACAGCAGAACATGAATGCCGTCCGGCCCAGAAGCGGAGTGCCTAGAACAATTAAGAGCGTGCTCCAGCTCCCTCATTGTAAAAAAGGCATTATAACATTCCGTATTAGCAGATCGAAAATTATAGGTTGCGGAATCCAGCCGGTCTTTGATAGAGCGAAAGCCGGCGGAATAATGGTCTGAACTGGAAACCGACTCAAAGACAGCCAGAGTGTTAGCGATGGCAGCCGGATCCACTATGGTAGCATTGGAAACCTGAAGGCCAGAAACAGTACAATGCGACACTTTAGCTGAGAAGTGACGAAGTTTATCCCAAACAACAGATGAAGGCGTAAAGCGATTAAAAAAACGCGACAAAATGAGTCCACGACGCCTTCTTGCTATCCGGAATAATGCGACGAGCCCTGGCACGCGATTGTTTAAAAGTCACCAAATTATCAAGTGTAGGGTGTCGCCGAAACATCCTAAGTGCAGTTCTACGGGCACGAACGGCGTCCCGACAATCCTCGTTCCACCACGGAACGGCCATTCACCGAGGTTGAGAGGATGAACTGGGAATTGCGTGTTCGGCGGCAGAGAAAATCGTAGACGTAAGGTGCTGCACTAGTTGGTTAATGTCGGTGAAGGGCTGGTCGTCAAAATGCATGAGGCTGGAATACAAGCTCCGGTCGGCTTTCGTGAATATCCAGGTAGGAACTCTGGAATGCTGTACGTGGTGTGACAGAAGAGAAACGATGCAGGGTTAATGGTCGCTGGAGTAGGTGTCAGCGACGACGTTCCACTGCAGAAGACAAGCAAGCTGGAGTGAGCAAACGGCAAGGTCCAAGTGAGAAAATGCACCGGAAGAATCAGAAAGAAACGTAGGCTCGCCTGTATTGAGAATAGAGAGATTGAACTGATCAAAAATATCAGAAAGAAGAATTCCCCTCGCACAAGCCCTTGGCGAACCCCACAGGGGGTGATGGGCATTAAAATCTCCCAGCAGAAGAAATGGTGTTGGGAGAGCGGACAAGAGAGCTCGAATGTCCGCGGGAGCAAGGGAAGGCGATGGAGGTGAATACGCAGAGCAAACAGAAAAGAAAAAACCGGGTAACAGCAGTCTAATGGCAACAGCCTGCAAGTCGGACATAAGAGTGAGACGTTGAAAATGAACGGCGTTACGCACTAGCATGACACCTCCATGAGCAGGAGTACCCTCCTCCGGTTCAAGGTCGTAGCGAACCGGAGTATATCCTCGGAGATCAAAAGGATCGTGAGGGCGAAGCTTAGTCTCCTGCAAACACACGACCATAGGCGAATGGGAACGCAATAAAAGTTGCAGTTCCGCCCTATACGATCGTACACCACGTACATTCTAGGTCAGGATAGCCATTAAGGAAAAGGGATAAACTGTCTACTTAGAAGGGCGGCTTAAAATTACTTTTTGTTTAATCTTTGGGCTCGGGCTTTTTGTATGGAGTTGGTCAGACTCCATAGCCTCCTCAAAGGAAGGGCCCACGCGCTCAGAGCCAGAAACCGATTCAAGCGCCGAAAATCGGTTCTGGGTGGCGATGGGTGAGGGCTGCCGCTGAACGCGGCTTGTCCCAGGAGCGTCTGGGACTGCGACCTCCGAGGAGGAGAAGGTGAACTTTTCTTACCGCGCGCACGCGGAGGGTCCTTCAGAAAGTCTTCCCTACGAAGTTTCTGCTTTGGTTTCTTTTCAGCGGCTTGCGACTTCAGTGCCTTGGGACCAGCTTTAGATGGCTTGCTAACTATAGCAGAAATGGACGGCCGGATGGTAGTGGCGGTTAATGCAGTCATGGTACAGGTCTGAGTTTCGGCATCTACTCGTGGTACTGGCAAGGCAGCAACAGAACTAAATGTACCAGATCGCAGGAGAGAAGGTTGGCGCGCATGGTAACGCCTCCTGGCTTCGGCGAAGGAGAGTTTCTCCTTTACCCGGATCTCCTGGATCGCCTTCTCGTCCAAGTACCGCGGACAGTCTGAAAATGAAGCAGAATGAGACCCTTTGCAGTTAACGCAGACGGGGGCTGTGGAACAGGTACCTTCGTATGACGGCTGGCTACACGAGGCACAGATGGTAACGGCACTCTTACAGGAGACTTGCATATGCACAAAACGTTGGCATTTAAAACAACGCAGATGTCTAGGAATATACGCAATGCGTTCGTACCCTGTTGAAATGCTCGTGGGCACATCGACGCCATCAAATGTTATAAAGAGGGTACGAGTGGGTACCAATACTCTGTCGCGTTTGGCCTGCACTCGATGCACTGCTGTCACCCTTTGGTCTGAAAGATAGTCTACGAGTTCATCGTCCGACATACCATCGAGGCTATGGGTGCTAATGACGCCTCGACAGGAATTCAATGTGCGGTGCTTCTCCACACGGACGGGATAGCCGTGGAGAAGCGTAGCGCACAACAATGTCTTACTTTTCTGATCGGACTTCGTTTGTGCTAATAAGGAACCATTCCGTAGAAGAGTACAGGACTGAACCGCACCAGCAATAGCATCAATACCCTTTCGAATAATGAAAGGGTTCACCTTCTCAAAACTTTGCCCTTCTTCAGTTCGTGAAATGACCAAGCAATCACCAGTTGTCGATGGTGTCACTTCTGTTACATAAACCTTTCGGCGCTTGTTGGTATTAATGGCGAAAGGGTGCTCCATAGCGAAATAAATCCTCCACCATTGCAACCGTCTCCGACCTCGGGCTCTGACTTCCCGGGCGTTACCCTAGCTTGGGTGAGTGGCCTATCTATACCTATCTCACCCCAGGGTCACACCTCCCAGAACATAGACAGAGGGATCCAATCGCCTTCAGAAGTCAGCAGCTCATGCAATGGCCCCCCCCCGCGGAACTGCAGTTGAACAGCGTATACGAACACAAACCCTACATGACGATCCCGGGTGGTGGGGATGACGCCATTACCCACTCACCCAGCTGCGCACCTCTTGCGCGGGTATCCGTCAGGCTGTGTCCACGGAGGATTAAAAGAAAAGCTTCAAAGAAACTAAAAGTGTGTGGGCGTTTCGCACTCAAGGTAGGCCGGCGAAGAAGGAAAACAGATGTGTAAATGAATGGAAGTGGTGCGAAATGTGCATAAATAGAAGAGATAATAAAGAAACGATGGCGAGGGCGTCATGGAATGAAATGCACCGAACGCACGAGAGCCTACCTCGAGTCCCCCGGTCACGAGAACGAACCCAACTCGACCGGACGGAGATGAAGCGATGAAGATGGCGATTACTGCCTCGGGAACCCCCGGGTACGCCAACACCCGTACTCACATAAGGTGAGCCCCTGGGGGGAGTTTCTTATGGATTTGAAGGTATTTTATGTTCTCGAAAAAACCAAAATATATCTGCAGAAATGGTCATAATAACAAAGAAACATATAAAATATGTTCCAAACAATGAAACCTATAATCGCTTTAAAATAATCTAATGACTTTCCATCCACCCGGTGTTTCCCATATCCGTCAGAAAGAGCAATGATTTTCAATAGTGAAGGAATTAAAAAAATCGCTTCAGTGCTTTTTAAATTAACCCCGACATATACATATAGATTTCCTGAGTTTATAATATTGGTACAGCTAAGCAGAACAGGTTTATATTTTAAACCGAAAAAGCACCAAGGATAAAACAAAATATAAAGGATAGACCATTTAACGTTGAGACGGTACAGTATCTCCAAAACTAAGTATTGAGGAAAGAAATGTCTTTAATAAACGTTGGTTGGTATTTTGGAAGAAACTAAATGGCAATAGTTGTGTTTTGTTTCGAGGATATTATGATGGTCATTTTAGCGTCAATTTCATTACGATCAGGTTATAATGCCAGCACACAGAATCTTCATGTACGATACCTATGTGACAACAAACACTTGTAGAGAAGTAAGACAGATTCCTGCTGCTATAATGCTAGTACATAGAATCTTCACGTATGATTCCTATGTGACAACAAACTCTTGTAGAGAAGTGAGACTGATTCCCTGCTGTTATAATGCTACCACACAGAATCTTCATGTATGATTCTATGTTACAACAAACTCTTGTAGAAAAGTGAGACAGATTCCTGCTGTTATAATGCTAGCACATAGAATCTTCATGTATGATTCCTATATGACAACAAAATCATGTAGAGAAATAAGACAGATTCCTGCTGCTATAATGCTAGCACATAGAACCTTCATGTACGATTCCTATGTGACAACAAACTCTTGTAGAGAAATGAGGAAGATTCCCTGCTGTTACAATGCCAGAACACAGAATCCTCATGTATGCTTCCTATGTGGCAACAAACCCTTGTAGAGAAGTGAGACAGATTCCCTTGTGTTATAATGCCAACACGTAGAATCTTCATGTATGCTTCCTATGTGATAACAAGCTCTTGTAGAGAAGTGAGACAGATACCCTGCGGTTACAATGTACAACACAAAATTTTCATATATGATTCCTGTGAAACAACAAACTCTTGTAGAGAAAGGAGAAGGATTACCTGGTATTACGAGTAATGTCAGCAGTTAGAACCTTCATGTATGATTCCTATGTGACAACAAACTCTTGTAGAGAGGTGAGACAGAGTCCCTGTTGTTACAATGCAGCACACAAAATCTTCATGTATGATTCTTTTGTGACAATAAACTCTTGTAGAGAAGTGAGACAGAGTCCCTGTTGTTATAAAGCTAGCACACATAATCTTCATGTACGATTCTTGTGTGACAATAAACTCTCGTAGAGAAGTGAGAGATTCCCTGCCGTTATAATGCCAGCACACAGATCTTCATGTATGATTCTTGTGTGACAATAAACTCTGGTAGAGAAGTGAGACATAGTCCTTGTTGTTATAATGCTAGCACACAGAATCTTCATGTGTGGTTCTTGTGTGACAAAAAACTCTCATAGAGAAGTGAGAGATTCCCTGCCGTTATAATGCCAGCACACAGATCTTCATGTATGATTCGTGTGTGACAATAAACTCTCGTAGAGAAGTGGGACAGATTCCCTGCCTTTATGATGCCTGGACGCAGAATCTTCATGTAGGATTCTTATGTGACAACAAACACTGGTAGCAAAGTGAGATAGAGTCCCTGTTGTTATAATGCCAACACACAGAATCTTCATGTAAGATTCCTATGTGACAAACTCTAGTAGAGAAGTGAGACAGAGTCCCTGTTGTTATAATGCCAGCACACAGAATCTTCATGTGTGGTTCTTGTGTGACAATAAACTCTTGTAGAGAAGTACAGAGTCCCTGCTGTTATAATGCCAGCACTCAGAATCTTCATGTATGATTCCTATGTGACAACAAACTCTTGTAGAGAAGTGAGAAAGAGTCCCTGTTGTTATAATGTCAGCACACAGAATATTCATGTATAACTGTTGTGTGACAATAAACTCTTATAGAGGAGTAAGACAGAGTCCCTGTTGTTATAATACCAGCACACAGAATATTCATGTATGACTTTTGTGTGACAATAAACTCTTTTTGAGAAGTGAGGCAGATTCCCTGTTTTATAATGCCAGCACACACAATCTTCATGTATGATTACTATGCGACAACAAACTCTTGTAGAGAAGTGAGACAGATTCCCTGTTTTTATAATGCCAGCACACACAATCTTCATGTATGATTACTATGTGACAACAAACTCTTGTAGAGAAGCGAGACAGATTTCCTGTAGTTATAATCCAGCACACACAATCTTAATGTATGATTCTTGTGTGACAACAAACTCTTGTAGAAAAGTAAGGCAGATTCCCGCTGTTTGTGCGCTTCAGATCGTAGTGGTGTGAGTATAGCTAGATGAAGGTGAACTATTGTTGATAAGAAACGGTCGTGTTCTTACAGAGGAAAGACTGGATGACATTGGAGAAAAGTAAGATTTTTTCACAGTAAGCTTTGCAGCTTAAAATTCAGTGTTTTCATATGAAGGGAATTTTATGTTACTGACTTAGAAGTTCTGATTTGTTACATATACATGAGTTTCTCCACCAACTGTCGTTTATTACTTTCTCTACCATGTACCTAATAGGTAGAGAAGGTATTATTTCATTCCACCCAAATTTTGGTATCGAGATTTCACCGGCAATACATGTTTTCGGGCCCCCTAATCAAAAAAATTATATTTAGTAAAATGCTCGTTTGTGTGTGTGTGTGTCTGTGTGTGTGTGTGTCTGAAAAGCAGAGCTCAAAAACGAAATGTCATATGTATACCAAACGTGGTATTTAGGTTCATTACCTTTCAAAGATATGACACGAAGATTTGCAAGAAAATCCCCCACCTCAAGCTACCCTTTTAATGGAACACGTTACAAAATGTTTGATTTTCTAAAAAATGTGTTTAACAAATTTGATTAATATAGCATATATTAAAGACATTTGCATGACAAATAAAATGCATATCTGGAATTTTCTGGCAATAACTCACGAATACCTCTTCATTCGGAGGGAGTTTTTTTGATATGTTGTATATCTAGTAAACTTTAGACGATAGACGAATACGTACTAAACAAAAAAGAAATGCAGATCTCTTTATTATAGGGCTCTTTATTTATACATAATTTATTTCAAATAAATTGTTTTATGGCATTGGCTAATTTTGAGGTTTCCGTTATTAATGATTCGAACTTCTCATTACTTGGACATTCTCTTAAAGTTCTTGTCAACATTCAGTTGTTTCTCGCGATGTCATGGAAACAGTATGGAATTTTAAGGCAGAATATAGCGTCCAGTTGCTAAACATTTGGTTGTCGCTGTTCTCTTTGTATCTATAACAAAATGTGTAACGTAGCTATTTCTGTAAAGGTTTATTTGAATTGAAATGTAGAAGGTAGAAAAATAATCTTTAATAAGAGTAGTTTGTATACCCACTAATAAACATAAAAACTAATGTAAACTAATGAATATAGAGGATAAAGAAAGTCATACGAATGTATCACATGCGATACTTTTTATATAGCTTCTGCAACCATTCTTAAAAACATTATTTTATCTGGTTGAAGTTAATTGAGATAAATGCTTGCATAAATAGTTTCATTTTACATTTTGTTATATGTAGAAGGGGGTTAGCGATAGTCAAATGTTTAAAAGCGGTCCCTATACACTTGGTTTTGCTTGCAGTCGCAAGGAACAACTGGATGACGACTGCTTCAGAAAATAACAATGGATATCTTAGAATGGCTGGTATCACAATAATTTATTTTGTTCTTACTTTCGATAACCTTGTGTATCGTACTACGTAAGACGCATTTGGTTTTGAGAGAACAGAAGTGGTACAAGAATTATTTAAAATAAATTATATGTTGAAAAGAAATCCACATTTTTTCAATTTTAAGGTTTTGTCTACGTGTTATGATTTGGCAGTTGTACAAAACAATACAAAATGTTCCAAATGAAGCCAACTTCATCCAGAAAATTCAAGATATACTGTGTGAACATCTTAAACATATAGTATTTTAATAAAAAATGTTAAAAGTCATTTTCGAGAAAATCAAAAATAACAAAATCGTTTCCAAGTAAGAGGCAGTTTAGGGTGGGGGATTTTCGTTAAAATCTTTGTGTCGCATCCTTTGGAAGGAAACACCAAGTTTCGTTTTTGGGTTATGCAATTCACAGACACGCGCGCGCGGACCTTTCAAACAGCGAATTTTGTTATGGAGTACAATACTTCCTCTGCTTACTCTAAATGCGCAATAGGGTAAGTAAAAATATTATTTATATTCAGTGTGTCTCAAAACGTGCATTTCCGGTGGTTTCTCGTATCGAAGTTTTGGGTGGAATGCAATACTCCCATAACTTTCAACACGTAGCAGAGAAAGTAAAACTGTATTAACGAGATATACATTTTTTCTCAAACTTATGGTTTGCTAATTGCATGAAATTCAATAATAATGCAAAACGCAACGTATTAGGTGTTCCCAGAAAATCCTAGATTATAAAATTAATCCTTACTTTCTATATTTGTCTATAGTGCGTAGGGGAAGTATTGCATTTCATCCAAAAATTCCATGTCGTGATTTAACCGGAAATATAAGCTTTTAGGCCTCTAAATAAGAAAATTTTTTAGAAAACGGCCTGTGTGTCTGCGAGTGTGAACAGTATAGCTTACAAACGAAAATTAGGTTAAATACCAAACTTATCTGAAATCAGCATCTTCAAAGAATGTGGCACGAAGTTTTTCAAATCCTCTACTCAAACTACCCACTACATCGAACAATGTTTCCAAAATTTTGATTTTCTCGAAAATGGGTGTAACGATTTCGATCTCATGTTGAAGATCTTATCATGAAAATGAAATGTATATCTTCCTTTTATGTGAATAGCCTGAGAACTCCTCTTTATTCTGAATGCCAAACTCTTGCCACACAAAACATTTACATCTGGATAAAGCACACAATTCATGTCTTTTACTTTTTGTAGATTTAACCGTTTCCGGGTTATTCCTTCTTTTTGGTTTTCACTTTAAAATACTGTAACAAATGGGAATGGCAGCTTGTCGAAACACACCTTATTTATCTCTGGGCAATTGACGTAGCACAAACGTTACACTTGTGCCACTTTGGCACACAGCACAACTGATCCGTCGAATAAAATCACAACTGAACTACTGAGTCACAACCCATAACTGAACTGCGCGTTCACTGTTTATTTTCCACTTCATAACTTCTGAACTCCTGTCCGGGCAAGAGCAGCTACTTATACAAAGCAGAACGATCTAGAAAGGGATATTACTAGAACCGGCAAAAAGGAATGTTCTGACACAGCAATTACTTAAACTGCGGTGAAGTGACATATAATGAGCCCGTTACGCGCCCATTATTCTAAAGGGATGGGCCATTATCCGCGCCCAGCCGGCCAGGTAGGCAAGTCGGGATACGCTCGCACTTTCAACGCAAAGTAACTCGTGCGCGCGGTCATATACTTGGCTCAACTGGGAAGCCGTTATTTGCTTTTTCCTCCTGGACATGCAAAGAGAACGGAATTTCAAAGCCATGACATAGCGACCAGCTCTTAAAAGCTATGACTGTCGCTTAAGCTTACTGTATTCCACTATTCCTGGTGTAGCTACAATAATAAAACCATGGTTACAAATGTTTATCTCAACACGAAGTAGAGAGAAGACTAAGCTTTTGTAAGAACAGTTGCTTGAAGAATGTGTAGCGAAACTCATGTGAATGTAACGAATCAGATTTTTCTCTAAACATACGATTAATATTAATAAGGATTGTTGTAGGTTAAGACACGATGACAGGCTACTTCATCCCAGCAAGGCAACTCAAGAACATTAATGCTACTGCTTGCTCATCAGGGTTACATTTTACGCAAGATCACCTTCCTGCTTCGTCGCTGTTCACCTCTCTTTCTGTTTTCTTATCGCAATCAAAAGATTGGATGTAAATTAAGTCCGAGCAAATCGTCTTATTCAGCCGAGGATGTGGGGAGATTTAGATCCGGTCGCTCAGAAACGCTGTATCAGTTCATTGCATATTAATTATGGAGTCTAACGACTGAGAGACAGATAACACGCATGCGCACGCGCACTCAGCGGCGTTTTGATTATGAGCATCCGGTGTTTGCCAACGAGCTGTTAAATTAAAAAATCGCTATTACATTCTCAACCACATATCTAGTAAATACAGGGAGTATTGCATTTCAACCCAAAATGCCATGTCGAGATTTCACCGGAAAGCTAAAGTACGGCATCTGTACACTTGCTCCCTCTTCCCCTCACAACTGCAGAGACATACGACTGACAAACACCGCCATCCTTTCGTGAATGAGGAGAAGAATATTGCTACTCTTGGCACCTCTTTATTCGCATAACCTTAACTTACTTCTGTATAAGTAGAGGAGTGAAGCAGTTGCCTCCTTGTACCAAGAACAACAATGCGTTTAAACATCGCCAATATAGCGGGTTGGTAATTCCTTATGCGCATGCGCGCTGTCGACAATATCATGGAGTTTCTTGTCACGCCAGGATTTTTCTATAAAAGAAACGATTGCTAAAAGTTGGGGGGGGGTGCGTCACAGGCTCTGAAAGCGTTAACATCTACCGCAAAACACAACACTAAGGAAATCTCACCAATCCTTTTCACTGTTATGGCACTTTTTAACACTATTTAACGTATGTATGGACATCGTAGATTTACGCACCGGAAATACACATTTTGATGCTTTCTAAATCCAAAAAATCTTATGTGTTGCACCCTCGTGACCTCGATTCTTGTACAAACTATGTTTACAAACGCTTATTCTGCAGCTACTTTATGTTAATCGAGATATCGAGACGATAATCTTATTGCTAATTCTCTTTTTTTTAGTTCCATTTATACCCCGCCTTTAACTACATTGGTCTTATCGGCGGCCTTTCCTTTGAAACTTATAGCCTATTGGCAATGGTGTTAACTCGCGTAGCTCTTGTCTTTCGGTTTCTTGCAATTTGGTTTTTAGACCATACACACATTCATACTTCCAGATTCTGCGGAGGATAGGGATTAATCTTGGCTAGAGAAAAATTCCCTCCCCCCAGCCGGGAATCGAACCCACGGCCAGTTGCTCTACCGATAATTTTCTTGTAGGTGCAAGGGGAAAATGTTAGGCTTTAAGCAATTGTCAAATGTTTTAAGAGGTGGTTGCCATCTGGAGCATTCCATTCTCTTTGTATGTCTAGGACATAAAAAACGAATAAGGAACTCCCATTTGAGAAAAAGTACAAGTATTGGAAAATTCATACAAATAACAAGGAATATATCAGAAACGGTCCACTCCACAAAAAAGCTGTATATGACATAAATTGTGTGTTTTAACGAGATCTACATTTTTTGTGTAGTAAAATTTTGCCTATCTCTTACGGTTTTCCAATTATGTAAAAGTTATTCAGAATGGAGAAGAATTTAGGGACATTCCCAGAAAATTCATAATATACATTTCATTTTCCATAAAAACATCTCAAACATATAATATTTTAATACAAATATTTAGACACATTTTTGAGAAAATAATATTTCGAAAAGTGCTCTATGCAAAAGGGTAGTCTAGGGTGGGGGATTTTCATGAAAGTCTTCGAGTCGCATCTTTGTAAGATACTGAACCTAAGTACCAAGTTTGATATTTATCCGACTTTTCCTTTTCGAGTTATGATGTTCACAGACACAGACACGCACACGCAAGCGCACACACACGGACATTTTCTAGAAATTCCTTTTTGGGATTCAGGGGACCTCAAAACATGTATTTACAGCGAAATTTGGTATCGAATTTTGGGTGGAATGCAATACTTTCCCTACTTAGTAAAAAAAGCAAAAAGAATTTTTTAAATATATATGTTATATTCACATCACTATTATAGAAGAGCATGTAGAGATAATCTTACAAACGCTTATTCTTCTATCTGGTTCATGTTAATCGACCTAAACATTTGCAGAAATGGTTTTATTAGATATTTCGTTGCAGGTTCAAGGGGATGGAATAGGCTTAAGCGTTACTCAAACGTATCGGTATGTGATGACTTTGAAATTCCGTGCACTCCACATGACCACGAAATAAAGTTTATCAATTGCAGCAGATCTTCAAGCATTAATGCTTGTCACAGTTATAAATGCAACGCCATCACTGTGCACTTTGTATCTTTAACCTCACTAAATATATCGTTATTTTGGCTAAGAAAATCAGCAAACACTCTGACCGTTTTCAAGAAAACACTTCTTAATATTAAAATTAAAGTTGGTGCGTTTCTTGCTAGGTATTATGAAAAGCCTTAGAATATACAAAAACGAAAACGTAAAGAAAGATCGCTTGAAAACGGTACTATAACAAACAATAAAATATGAGCTGAAGTTAAAATGAAGCAGTTTTACGTAATTGGTTCAATCAGCAATTCTTCGGAGGAAAATCTGCTGAAGGAAAATTCGTAAACTGGAATATTAATAACGTTACGAAAAATGTTTCCATTCGTTCAGAAAATCAGAGTAATAAATTGATTTCTCCACGTAAACAAGAAGTACATAATTACAGTGTGCAGAATCCGCATTCAAATGTTTCTTTCGTGGTATCAAGTGCTTACAATGAAAAGAGACACCAAAACAACAAGGAAGTGACGAGGATCGCAAACCTTCAAGCACGCCCGTTAGATGATACAATATTGGCAAAAGCATAACATTACCTACAGCACGGAGTGTTTCGAAAACGGCTAACGCTACGGAAAAGATTATTTGGCACAAAATGTATGTTTTAATGAACTCTACATTTTCTCTGCAGTAAATCTTTGTCTTTGTGTTATGGCTTTAAAGTTATACAAGTTTATACCAAATGCAATCACATAAAGGGGACTTCACAGTCTATTTACAGAGCATTCTAGGTATACATTTTATTTCTTTACTCATATAACTTAAACATATGGTATTTTAATCAAAATAGTTAGAGCCGTTTTGGAGAAAGCAATAAAAAAAGAATAGAAAATTGTTCAATGTAAAGGGTATTGGAAGATACTGAACTTAAATAATCCGAAATTTTCGATAAAATCTAATAACAAGGTGATCATCCAATAGGAAGAAAAGACCAGTTTAAAGGAAATATTAAAGAATTACCTGGGACCGCAGCTGCACCACAGGATCAACACAGAATACTGGTAGCAGCAGTACGTTCAGGAAAAGCTATTTACACTACATCCGGTTCTCAATAAGATTACGTGTGGGAAGGAAATAGGTGGTCCATACACTATCGCTCGCTCAAGACACAATTACTGACTGGAAGTTGCATATTATGCTACACGAGGGGTAACGTGCAAGGCTCGCATTCGGGAGTTCCCGAGCTCAATTCCCGTCGACCGCCCACTCTGACCTCGGGTTTTCCCTGCTCGGTAGACCGAGTGGTGGGGTGGTTTCTCATTTACGTGATTTTCTTTCGCTTTCATTCCGTTTCCTTCTCAAGTTTTAGTCGTGCTTCTAGTTTCGTGGTGTGCAGGACAGATGACGCGGATGCTTGTTCAAAGGAAAGAGTATTCCCCTTGGACACTAGGGCTGACTCGGGGTAGCTCATTAGTGAGACGGGTCTTCGAGCTAGGAACTGTAGGGACTTCTGCGAGTCTCTATGGTATGTAGCCTCCTGTGGTTCCTTCACTTTATCCCTTCCTCCTGGTGGGTGGCAGCCGCAACAAAACTCCCGCAGGTAGCAGTGCTCGCGGTGTCTGCCTCCGTTTCATACGCTTTACATATCCTACACTCCCAACAGCAAACTGCTTGCGGGGAGGATGAGTCGTGGGTGTGTATCTTGATAAGCTGTAGGGGTACGGAGGAATGGAGGGAAAAATATTCACTACCTCGAATGGAGAATTAAGGGCGAGATAACTGAGATCTGAGAAGGCTGATAGTAGGGAAGCGGGGGTGTAGGAATAGCTAAACGGTGTTGGTAATTTATTTTATGTCACTTCTTTCACTTATTGTCAGTGTGTTGTGTTTGTTTAGAGTGTAATAATGCATCGGAATGCGGTTTACAGCTGTTCTGACGTTTATTTATATTTTAAGATACTACATTTGAATATGTTTTACTTTTTTCATACTGCGGTGTTTTGTTGTAGTATTTTTTCTGGTTACTTGCTATTTGGCGTCGTTTTTTATTATTATTATTACTATTATTAATCTGGCTTATTGTATTGTAACAGCACGCACGGTCTCGGACCCCTGCAATTGATAGGGACCTATGTATGTATACCATTATGTAAATAAATACCTCGTTCATAAACGGGTATTTGAAGTCCTATCCGGCCAGTTATTCATAGAAACTATTTAAAATAGCATTTTTAGAGATAGTACATTAAACTACACTGATCTGATTTTATCCAATAAAATTGTTTATTAAATAAGATAGGATTTCTTCTTTCATATTGTGATAAATTTTGATCAGAGAATATTTATAAAATAGAAATGACACAAGAAACTATAGAGGAATACGTTTATTAAGGCAGGCTACAGAATGTATGGGAAATTCTCAGTCGGAGATTACAAGTTATTACTGATGTACGCATAGAAAACGGTGTTCATGTAGTGATAACGTTTTTATAATAAGATAAATTATTGAAAAATGTCGTGAATTTAATCTAGAAACTCACATGGTTCATTTATTTCGAGAAAACCTTTGACAAGGTAAAAAGGCCCCTTTTACGGAGAATATTGGAAACAAGAGGTTTTCCTAAACACCTAATCACCGAGCGGGATGGTTCAGGCGGTAACGTCTGTGGCCTTCATTCGGGAGATCGTGGGTCTCGTATCCGTGACCGACCATCCTAAACCATGGGTTTTTTCGGGGCTTTCCCTGGGTCTCTAGGTGAATGTTGAGACGGATTATTACATCCCCGAATTTCCTGTCGCTTCATTTCATCTCCATCCTCATTCACCTTTATCTGCTTAATTTCTTTCAGGTCTGTAAGTGTCGGCTGGAGGTCTCAGCATGTGCATGGCGGGAGAAAAGGATGCTCTGAGTAAACCTTCGTCTCCAGGACGGCAAGTGGTCCCCAGGGGATGTGTAAGCACGCAAGTGGGGAGGAGAGCCGCCTGCAGCAGCCAGGGAGTTAAAGTCATTAAACGGTAGGGAGCCTGCCCTCTGCCTGGCGTGTCTCCTGATCCGGCCGCCCTCTGTCACCACATGCTCCCTCCTGGGGACGCCCCGTCAAGGGCCTAGATACAAAAGATCTGCGTAGGTCGAGGTGTTAACTCCCCCTAAGCTTCTAGTCCCATCCTAACGCCTTATTAGTGTTTTTAAGAATTTGTTTGCAAGTACCAAAAATAATCATTAGTAATGGTTCTAAAATGCCAGATGAAATCTTAGCAGTTCAGGGTGTTTGACAGGGTTCAGTATATCACTCAGTTTACTTAATTTACATGCTGACGATCTAGTTATGAAGAGGATTTGGAATCAAAATAAAATTCAACACGTGTTGAATACTTTACTATATGCTGATGGTCAAATAGTTTCCATAACACAGAAGATGCAGAGTGCGGAGATTAAGTTAACAATATCTACAAGTAAAACAAAGATAATGGCCTTTAAAGCGAGGAACCCTCAGATCAAGGATACTAATAAATGGGGCTAAGTATCCCACCTCATTTATCTGGCACGTAGTATTAGTTTTAAATTCGACAAAGACATTGAGGATTTCAAATCATTTGTGAAATAATCAGAAAAAAGTAAAAGAAACACCAATTAAATTATACACGTTTATAGCTGTGCCTACTGTATTATATGTGGACAATAACAAAGAGAGATTACCTATACAGTCTGTAGAAATATGTAAGAGAGTCCAGTAAAGCTGGTGGAATAAGAAATGAAAGAAGAAGATCAGAATCACATTTTCTCAGTTAAAGACAAGACTGATGAAAATAGAACAGAGTGAAAGATCACGTCGAACAGAATGTCAAATGACAGATTACCAAAGATGATAATGAATTACCGACCAACAGGGAAAAGGAGTTTGAGTGAATCTAGCAACAGGTGGTGTGATGATAGAGACCGGAACAGACTACATCACCTAATCCTTGCAGAATGAAGATCTTATTGTAGATCCACAACAGTTCTTAGATATTGTTTTTATCATCATAAAATTTAATTTAGCTGTCTCAATAGTTTTTGAGAAATGGATCATTTACACAGAAAATGTCATTCACAGAAAAACACTGTTCAAAGCAGAAATAGAGAAAACAAACTCTTATACAGTTGCAGAGAAAGAAACCACACGGCTTGAATACACAGAAGCTGCCATACTTAATAACAGAGCAGAACTCCCTCTAAAATATATGATAGAGTTTACCTCTCTACTCCAAAGTGTGTAGAGAGAATTCTTTTCTGTGAACTGCTGCAGAGTTCAGGCAGTGTATTTCGGAAAAATATATTTAAAATATAAGTATTGTGTCTACAATGATAAAATTAAAAACATTTCAATTTCCGCCGATTAGTCTCTCCTAACGTGCGAAGTGCTTCAAATGCAGGACTAAGTCATACTTCCAGAACACACTTTATCGCGTTGAATTTAGTAAAGTATGCAGGGTTCGCCTGTGCAAAAATCGGATGTAATATATTCACATGACGTTCCCTACTCACTGTCGTTTATTTTTATACAGAAGTTACAGCGTATTAAGAATCTAGCGAGATGGCTCCGTGGTAACTTTACCAGAAATACGCTGGGCCGAATGTCCGAACCCCACCTTTAGATTGGGTTGGACTCGGCGGGGTAGTGGTTCCCGATACCCATGGGAGATTGGATACGTCTGTGCGGTTTTCCGTCCAGGCGGGGTTATGAGATGCCTCAAGGTCCTCCGGTATCGCCCTGGAGAGCCGGTAGGTTGCTGTCGTCCCCAGCAAGGTCTCGGCAGTCTTCTCCTCTTTGGGGTTGACGCGCGTAAGTGGCGTGGAGCGGACTTAATTATCAGGTGCCGGCCTACAGGAAAACTCTCTGGGAAGGGGAAGTCCCTCGGATGAAGCCCTTCTCCCAGAGTCGCATGGGGGACTAGTCCTCCTGGTAGTTTGTCTCCCCCGTTTCTTCTTATTTAATTTCCCTTTCATGTTTCAGGTTGACTCCAGGTTGTGGTTCGGTCGGTGTCGGGCAGATGGCGCAGAGGCTTACAATATGGAACTTCTCGGCACTGCTGGAGGGAAGCCTGTCGAGCCTCCACTGCTGAGTCGTGTTTCCCCAGTCCTGCTAAAGGGACGTCTCCAAGTGACCCTCCATGGCCGGGTGGTCAAGCCTGGAACTTTTAGGGAACTCTGCGCGTCTCATTCGACTTGTGCCGACTTAGCTCGCAGGCCATACGTCTCTTGAGGTTCGCTCACCTCACCCTTTCCTCTCGGGGGTGTGCACACAAAATATCCATTGGGGTCGAGTTGCTAGGTGTCCCCTCCATTAAGTGGTCCTACTACAGGTACTAGCAGAGAAAATGAATCACCCATCTGTAATCAGGCAGCAGAAAAAACGCGGTTGTTAACTGGATATGGCGCGGTACTTTTCAGGAATGACAATGCGTCCGGAAGATCAAAATACCATAGCAATCTTTGTTGGTGCATAGCGAGCTCACACGATGCTCAAACAACTTCGGGAATGACAATGCGTCCCGAAGATCAGAATACCATAGCAATCTTTGTTGGTGCACAGTTGAGAGCGGAGGTCTAACCGGGGAAAAATTCCGCCTTTTAAGCCCAAGGCTAGCGCCATCAGTGATGGACTATAAAACTAACCGGAGTTTTCCCACGAGGCAATACCTGGAATCTAAAAAGCCCCCCTGCAGTGATGGAGATGGAAGTGGATACGCCACTTACGCGCGTCATCCCGAAACGGGCGACTACCGATAAACCTCGGTAGGGCCGACAGCTTTCTAGCAAACCGTCTACCGGCTATCCAGGGCGGTACCGGAGATCATTGAGGCGTCTCACAACCCCGTCAGTATGGAAACCATACAGATGTTCCCAATAGCCATGGGTTTCGGGAACCACTGCCCCGCCGAGTCCAACCCAATCCGAACAATTTCCCAGTGGGGAGAGGGTCGGTACGTTCGGCCCAGCGTACTTCTCATAACGTAAGACGTACCACGAGTGCTAGGGGTCCGCAGCGCCCGCACCACGGCGGCTGAAGGGGTCGGAACCCCCCTCGATGCTCAAACAACTTTGGGAATGACAATGCGTCCCGAAGATCAGAATACCATGGCAATCTTTGTTGGTGCATAGCGAGCTCACGCGATGCTCGAACAACTTCAGGAATGACAATGCGTCCCGAAGATCAGAATACCATGGCAATCTTTGTTGGTGCATAGCCAGCTCACGCGATGCTCCAACAACTTCAGGAATGACAATGCGTCCCGAAGATCAGAATACCATGGCAATCTTTGTTGGTGCATAGCGAGCTCACGCGATGCTCAAACAACTTCGGGAATGACAATGCGTCCCGAAGATTAGAATACCATGGCAATCTTTGTTGGTGCATAGCGAGCTCACGCGATGCTCGAACAACTTCAGGAATGACAATGCGTCCCGAAGATCAGAATACCATGGCAATCTTTGTTGGTGCATAGCGAGCTCACGCGATGCTCAAACAACTTCGGGAATGACAATACGTCCCGTAGATCAGAATACCATGGCAATCTTTGTTGGTGCATAGCGAGCTCACGCGATGCTCAAACAACTTCGGGAATGACAATGTGTCCCGAACATCAGAATACCATGGCAATCTTTGTTGGTGCATAGCGAGATCACGCGATGCTCGAACAACTTCAGGAATGACAATGCGTCCCGAAGATCAGAATACTATGGCAATCTTTGTTGGCGCATAGCGAGCTCACGCGATGCTCGAACAACTTCGGGAATGACAATGCGTCCCGTAGATCAGAATACCATGGCAATCTTTGTTGGTGCATAGCGAGCTCACGCGATGCTCAAACAACTTCGGGAATGACAATACGTCCCGTAGATCAGAATACCATGGCAATCTTTGTTGGTGCATAGCGAGCTCACGCGATGCTCAAACAACTTCGGGAATGACAATGCGTCTCGTAGATCAGAATACCACGGCAATCTTTATTGGTGCATAGCGAGCTCACGCGATGCTCAAACAACTTCGGGAGTGACAATGCGTCCCGTAGATCCGAATACCATGGCAATCTTTGTTGGTGCATAGCGAGCTCACGCGATGCTCGAACAACTTCAGGAATGACAATGCGTCCCGAAGATCAGAATACCATGGCAATCTTTGCTGGTGCATAGCGAGCTCACGCGATGCTCAAACAACTTCGGGAATGACAATGCGTCCCGTAGATCAGAATACCATGGCAATCTTTGTTGGCGCATAGCGAGCTCACGCGATGCTCGAACAACTTCGGGAATGACAATGCGTCCCGTAGATCAGAATACCATGGCAATCTTTGTTGGTGCATAGCGAGCTCACGCGATGCTCAAACAACTTCGGGAATGACAATACGTCCCGTAGATCAGAATACCATGGCAATCTTTGTTGGTGCATAGCGAGCTCACGCGATGCTCAAACAACTTCGGGAATGACAATGCGTCTCGTAGATCAGAATACCACGGCAATCTTTATTGGTGCATAGCGAGCTCACGCGATGCTCAAACAACTTCGGGAATGACAATGCGTCCCGTAGATCCGAATACCATGGCAATCTTTGTTGGTGCATAGCGAGCTCACGCGATGCTCGAACAACTTCAGGAATGACAATGCGTCCCGAAGATCAGAATACCATGGCAATCTTTGTTGGTGCATAGCGAGCTCACGCGATGCTCAAACAACTTCGGGAATGACAATGCGTCCCGTAGATCAGAATACCATGGCAATCTTTGTTGGTGCATGGCGAGCTCACGCGATGCTCAAACAACTTCGGGAATGACAATGCGTCCCGTAGATCAGAATACCATGGCAATCTTTGTTGGTGCATAGCGAGCTCACGTGATGCTCGAAGAACTTCGGGAATGACAATGCGTCCCGAAGATCAGAATACCATGGCAATCTTTGTTGGTGCACAGCGAGCTCACGCGATGCTCGAACAACTTCGGGAATGACAATGCGTCCCGAAGATCAGAATACCATGGCAATCTTTGTTGGTGCATAGCGAGCTCATGCGATGCTCGAACAACTTCGGGAATGACAATGCGTCCCGAAAATCAGAATACCATAGAAACATTTGTTGGTGCATAGCGAGCTCACGCGATGCTCAAACATCTATGATACAAACCAAGCCACATTTTCAACAGACGACAAACAAAATATAATTACATTTGTAATGTACAGTTGCTGCTTCTAGAACGTGTCGCGTTTTTATTTTCTCTACAGCTTACCTGTAGTAAGTAGAGGAAGCATTATATTCCTCCCAAAAATTCAATACCGAGATTTCACTGGAAAAACATGTTTTGAGGTGATAATAAATAACACAGTACTTTAAGAAAAAGGACCGTGTGGGTGTGTGTGTGTGTGTGTGTGTGTGTGTGTGTGTGAGTTTCAAGTAAATTCCCCACACCTAACTACCCTTTGCAAAGAAAAGTTTTCAAAAATGTTTTCAGAAATGGCCCTAACGATTTTGATTAGAATATTATATAAGGTAGTAATGAAAAAGAAATGCATAGCTTGAATTTTCTGGGAATAGCCTGTGAAATTCTCTTCACTGGGAAAATTTTGCATAAATTTATATAAGGAATAATCCATAAGAGATAGATAAAAACGTTGTACAAAAAGTAGATATCTTTAAAACACACAATTTGTTTCAGACAGTTTTTACTGTGACATCAGTCATATCCAAGATATCCGTTATTATTGTTTTGAATTTTTCGGTACTTCTTTTTTAAAAGTGCTTCAGCTGTTTAGTTGTTTCTCGTGATGTCATAGGAAGAGTACGGAATTTCAAGGCCAAAATAAAGAAGCATAACTATTGATTTTGCTTTCTGTATCCCCTTGTACCTACAACGAAATGTGTGATCAAACTACTTTTTTTTTATTTCAACTAACCTGTATTAGGTAGAAAGGTAAGCTTTCGTAGAGGTGGTTTGTGGTAGTTATATAAAATAAAGGATAGTGAGTAAAGAAGTCATGTGAATGTATGGTACATCAGATTTTTAAAAACCAAATTGCTAAGTAATGAATTTATAAATGCCTGCTTCTTGCATAAACACAATAAAAAGAACGGATAGCAAATTACAATTTGAAAAACGTGTATTTGAAAATTCAAGGCGACAGCAAAGAATATCTCGAAAATGGTTAACGTTACCACAAAATGTACTTGACACAAGTTGTGTGCTTTAACCAGCTCTATGTTTTTGTGAGTAAGAGTTTTTTCATCTCTTATAGTCTATCAATTATACAAAAACCATTCAGAATGAAGTCTTCACAGCCTATTGCAAGAAAATTCAAGATATACACTTTATTTGTCATGGAAGTATCTTAAACTTATGGTATTTTACTCAAACTCGTTAGTGATTTTCGAGAAAATTAAAACTAAAGAAAATTTCTTCATGCAAAGGGTAGTTTAGAGTGGATGAATTTCTTGAAAGTGTTCGTTTCGCATCCCTAGAGAACGCCGAACTTGAATACCAAGCTTGGTGTTTAACCGGCTTTTCATTTTTTAATTATGGTGTTCACAGACACACAAATATACACATATTTTTCTAAAAATGATTTATACTCAGTGAAGTATAATTTGTTGTTTTGAAGTTGTTTATGTAATTTAGCTCCACGTATGGACGTCTATTTGAAGAAGTTTGTTTGTTACGTAATATGCTGCTACGTATGAAAAGCCGATTTGAAGATGATGTATTTTTGTTGTTACACTCCAAGTTTAACAAAATATTTATTAACTTTGTTATTAAACTGCTTCTATAGACAGTATTTATGTTTATGTTTGCCTCGGCTGCTTAACTATTACTTTAGAGACACGTTTCTCTTAATCAGGGTGTGGTGCGACAAGAATGTAGGCTTACACAGATTTTCAGTTTTAATTCACTTCTTTTTATTAATCCTTGACACAAATTAAATAGCACTACACCAATATAAAGAGCTGCGAGATTCTTTTATTTAATACCTGCACTTTGTTAACGCGTATAATTAATTTTCGTTACACACGAATATGTAATATTTCTTTAGAGAACACGTCTTTCATCCGGTTACTACCAAGGTCTGCAGACAATTGAACATATTTCAACCGTACAAACCCGTAAACCTCTGTATTTCAAGTCTTTGATTTGCTAATCCTAGTCCAATAGAATACCTGCATTTTACTAAAGCTTTTTCTGGTTGTTAATTGGCTATTTTTAAACTGTCACAAAATTTACATTATCGTTGCTCTAATCATGACTAGTAGTATTCAAACTCTCAAACTCATTATTGCCTCAAGGTTACCTCATTGTGTCGTCATTGTTAGCAACTTTAAACCTATTATTCTCACAGCTCTTACTTTATTAAATTTAACGCAGTCACATAACTTTATTGAACATGTTTACAATAATATAAGCATATGCAATGACTGTTACATACATTTTTATAAATTATTTCATACATATTGCTTCAAGGCGGGCTGTTATTGAATTTACATATTATATAATTTAATTGAAATTATTCAAGTGTTAAAAATACTGCCTCATCAGGGACCTCAAAACGTGCGTTCCCAACGACATCTTGGTATTGAATGTTTTGGTAAAAATTCCTGTGCTTATTATAGTTAAGCAGTAAAAGAAGTAAGATTATCATGTTTAAAACCAAAAATATCTCGATCGCTACGTGAAGTTCACAGGCTGCACTCGAATGAAAACGCTTCGCTGTTACTACTGGGTCATTGTTTGGCGATTACGCTGTTATTCCGCTCATAGTATTTCTCATACTCTCTGGCCCTGGCTCGTTCTAGAACATGCGATTAGGAGCGCTGATATAAAGGTTTGTTCCAACACGATTCAGAATCGATTCCGAATTATCTGAGTGTGCGCAGTAGCTAAATGGCGTTCCAACACGACAGAGAATCAGTTCAGAACCAATTCTGAATTTCCAGTTTGCTGTTCCAACGTATTTGGGAACTAGTTCGGAACGAGTGAAATCGGTTCGGGATAAAGAGTAGGAACTGAAAATTCCAGACATGCGCAAATTGTATGGTCTACAGCGCATACTCAGTCAATTCAGAATCGATTCTAATCGCTTGGAACAAACCTGACAGAGAGTATAGAAAACGTGACATACTCTCTGTATTCAGTAGAAAAAGTTTAATATGTAATTTATTCTTCCATGCGTGTTTATTTCTCAATACGGAATAGCAAAGGTGTTTGGTAAGCAGTTGCTCGCTGTTGAGTAGTATGGCGACATACTTGAGGAAAAGAACAAAGGTCTAACAAAGCCAGGGAACAAAACAGCGTTCAAAGATAACAATAATGAGTGATTTAGAAGGTGACAGTGATCTTTTTAATGATGCGTCGACTTCCGAAGAAGAGGATTATTTCCATTTAAACATTATTCCGTTATTTTGGGACCTTACCCCTTTTGGCACCTTTATACCATTTCCCCCCAACCATGCCCATAATCCCCTTTTTTCTTTTAAGTTTCATTCCAATTTATTCTTTAACTTTCAATTAACGTCTCCTCAGCTTGCTGTGTACGTGCGAATAGTAAGTCTACCTCTTTCAGTAAACGCCGCGCGGGAATTGAAAGTACACCCGCAACAATGGAAAATAATTGTGTGTTCGACGAAAACCTCTTTCTCTCACTTTACTGCTATAAAGTAGCCCGCAATAATGCAATTGACAATGAGTGATTCTATCCCACCAGAATCAGTAGCCTGCTGTTCGTGAATGTGAGTTTGTTGCTGTAAGAGACGCCATCTGTTTACGACGAGACGACAATAACCTCAACTGCGCAGTTCCGAGAATTATTAAGACTGGGCTATAATTCACAAAACAATTATATATAAAGAAATAAAAATTTCAGCCCAATTGAATGGATAGTTTAGAAAATAGCAATTTCAGTTGTGCATCCCCTTAAATAAACCAGCACCTTATTGTGCCTTTTTCACCTTATTTGAGCACCTTTTCCCTTCCTTTTTTCATCTGAAATTTGCAACTAAAAATCCTAACCCTGATCATAAGCATACATTGGTACCATGTAGTTTTGTATTACGTTCGGAATAGAATTTATGTGGGGTGTCATTGTCTCAGAGTATTGGAGTTTTAAATTAAACATTGTGTTTAGAAGCTTCTGTAGCAGGAAACCTAATGTTAAATTACTTTTTCCGGGTTCTGGTTTAAATATAATATCTATAAATTACAATTGTTATTCGCAATAACGCAGTATCAATGGCTTTAAGCCGATAAACGAACGCGATTTATTTTTGCTCGAATATTAGGACTGGAATCAGTATGAAAGAAACGCTTACGATGTACATCGGCGGAGTTTGATTTCATTCATCAACGCTGTAAACGTAGATATTTGATCGTCTTCTGATTAACCGTGCAACGAAGAAGGCCGTGACAGAACGCGAACGGTTCAAGTAGTGTTCCAACCACACAAAATTCCGAATTAGTTCTGTGAGCGTACCGGACTGGCGCATGTGCATTAGCATGTGTTGGAATTAGTTCGGAACCCGTTCAGAACCGTGTGTTGGAACAAACCTATAGTTGACGATTCTGCCTGATGTGCTTTTGTTTTGCTTTCTACTGTCGGTTTTTGAGTGTTATTTGTTTAGGCAAGGTATTTTATCGAATGGCTAATAAGACAATAAGTGTCGAGACTTCTGGATTTCTTACGAAGAGGAATCGTGTGGATCTGCTGGAACTTGCTTTTGCGATTTCGCTCAGACTTGAACATGTGATTTCCTGCATACTACGGAAACATTTTCAGCAGCCTCCATTGTCACCACGGCCATGCATAATTTTGAGTGGGTAAGTAAGTAATTCATTTGTAATGGGAGTTGGTCACGTGTTTGGTTTTCAGTATTGTGTTATTTTAAATTGTGTTAGCTCTCTGCCATTTAATTACATGCTGGAGTTCAGTTACACGGAAGGGAATAATTCTAAATCGGCCGAGAAGTTTAAATGGGCCTGTGGATAGATGTCTTTGTGATTGGGTATATCAGACCATCTAGCGTTAATGTACCTATTTAGGGAAGTTCATCAACAATCTGCTCTTAGTTCTCTTTCTTGGTGATGAAAATCATGTGTTATATGTCCAACAGACGAATATTTAATGCCGCCAAAGCCGGTATGATGCTCAGTCTCAAGGCGTAGCCGAGAGATTGCGGGTCCTCAGCCTCAAAGCGTAGCCGAGGGATGGTTTTTTTTAGAAGGAAAGGAGTGTAGCAGTTGCAACCATTTTCAACAAAGAGAACTAAGAGAAGATTTGCCAAGTTAACTTACTATTTCATACATGTTGAACACATTACCTTGCTATTAATCTTTGGAGCATTGCAGAAGTTCGCTTGTATGTAGTATAACTGAACTATGAATGTTGGTTTGAGGTGATGCATTAGTTGTGCCAGGGTGTACGCTAACAATCAGTAGTTAATTCTCGGACCCAAGTTGGGCTCGGGTGTTGAATTGAGCTTTCTGATGTGGGCTAGGGGCGTCTGTAACGTTAAACGTACTCGAGGAAATAATAATAATAACCTTGGCAAAGAACATAAGTATTCAAAGACAAGTGATGTGCAGAAATTACAGAATTCACAAGTGGGTTCCATGCCCCTACCAATTAATTTCAATTGCGCTTAGTGATTCATTTATTAATTATATTTCAATAATTAGACTGAATCTGCATATACATTACAAGTACCTTTGGACATTTTGCTTTAAGTTGGTCTTCAACAGCGATGAAAGTGATGTCTTATATGTCCTACAGATGTCACTCTGTGTCATGTTCTAGCTCTAACACAATGCTGCAAACATATGAATAACTAATGCCGCCAAAACCGGTAAGATACTCATTCTCAAGGCGTAGCCGAGGGATCTGCGCGTCTAAAACTCGAATGATTCACGTTGGCATAACATAACATAAGATCTCAATCTATAGACCCTATAGTGAGCTAGACCAGCTTAAAGAAAGCTAGTCTACTCTAGGATGTAGATTACGTCATAAATACATAATTACATTGTGTACTTGTATGTAAATAAATTGTAGTTCTTATGTAGAGTACGTTAGAGCTAAAGAATTTTAAAATAATATTATTTATACTTAATGTAGTTATAAAATTTGCTAGCATTTTATAGACAGTTATTTTTTTTAATGAAGGAACTCCTCTGTATAGAAGGTGTGAGTGATAAGATATCTTTTTAGTGCTAACTTGAATTTATTTTTATTAATTTTCAGTTCATTAATATATAATTGAAGTGAATTAAATAATACTATACCATTGTAGTAAGCCCCTTGGTTTGTTTGCTGGCATGTCTGAATTTTTTATGAACACTTCTGGGTGGTTAACCACGGTTAAAAGTACAGCTAAAATATACTCACAGGCTAATGGTAGAATTCCAAATGTTTTGAATAGTGGTTTACAATGAGTCGATTTCTTTACATCTGCCATTATTCTTATTACTTTTTTTGTAAAAGAAATATTTTTTTTTGAGTCTACTGAATTTCCCCAAAATGTTGTCATAATTGAATGAAAATAAGCATAATATACTGTTTTTAGGATGCTTTTATTTGTAAAATGAATTAATGATCTAATTGCAAAACATGCAGAGCTTAGTTTTGGTAGGATGTAGTCAATATGGTCTTTCCAATTCATATTATGATCTATAATAAGACCAAGAAATTTTATGCTACAGGTTTCAGTAATTTCATTGCCTTCATGTTCAATTCTTATGTCTGCAATACTTCTATTTTTGTGCGAAAATTGATTTACTTAGTTTTTTCAAAGTTTATATGAATTTTGTTACTATTTGGCACGCTGAAAAACCGTTGGATAACTCTGAGAGGCGACTGGTGTTGTGTTCTTTAATTATAATACTTGTATCATCTGCAAAGAGAACTGGCTGAGCATGTTCATTTATTACTCTGGGGAGGTCGTTGACATATATTAGAAAAAGTAATGGACCCGAAATCGAACCTTGTAGAACACCATGCTTTATTTCTGACCATTTGGAATATATTTTGGAATTATCTGCAGCATTTATTATGACCTTTAGATGTCTGTTTGATAGGTAAGATGCAATCCATTGATATGTTTTATTCTTAATGCCATAATATGATAATTTTGATAAGAGTATATTATGATTTACACAGTCAAATGCTTTTGATAGGTCACATTTATTATCAAGTGATTTCAGAATTTCATTCGTTAAGTTGAAAGTGGCATCATTGGTTGACATGTTTTTCCTAAATCCAAACTGCTCCTTTGCTAAAATATTATTTTTAATTAGGTGGTTACATATTCGTTTTAACATAAGTTTTTCAAATACTTTGGAGAAAGCAGTTAGTAATGATACTGATCTATATTTCGACAGTTGTAACTTTTGTCCTTTCTTGTATAGTGGTTTAACTATAGAATATTTTAGCCTGTCTGGAAAAATTTCTGTTACAAAGGAGAAGTTACATATATGACTTAAAAGTTTGCAAATTTTATCGGCGCATAGTTTTAATATCTTAGTAGTTATTTCGTCATAACCCGATGAATTCTTGCTTTTGAGGGATTTTATCGTTTTACTTACTTCTGTCGTGCTCATGGGTACTATTTCTGTACAAGTAGGCTGTTCTAAGCTTGCTTTTTTCAAATATGAAATAGGGTCCTCCACTTGTTTGAACTGTAACAGTAAATGTTCTGCTAACTGAACATAATACTCATTAAATAATGTTGCTATTTGTTGTGGTTCTTTTGTGGTGATATGATTTACTGTAATTTCTTTTATTTCATTTTTGTGTGATGTTTACCAGTCTTTTTTTTTTATAATTTTCCATATTGTATTAGGCTTGTTATTTAAGGACTCTATCTGCTTTTCATAGCTGAGTTTTTTAGCTACATTTATAACCTTTTTTAAATTTTACAACATTTTTTTAGTGTTGTCTATGTTTCTCACAGTTGCTTTCTCTAATAGCCATGTAGAGTTCTCTTTTGTGTTTGCAGGATATCTTAATACCTTGTGTTAACCAGCCATTTCTAGGTGTGTTAATAATTTTCTTTACATGAGATGGTAAACTTGAGTTATGAATCCTTATGAATGTATTTAAAAAGGAGTTAAACTTGTCATTCATATTGTTCTTTTGTATATTTCTTCCCAGGTTTGTTTTGAAAGCTGGTAATTAAAGAGTTTTATGTTCTCACCGTTAACGACTTGATAGTTGGATACATGATTCGTTATTTTGGAATGGAGAATGTTATAATTGATTTTAAGCAACTGCCCATCAAGGTCTGAAAGTCCATTAGTTAAGGGTTGGATTTCATGGTATTCATTTTTAGACATATCTATGAAAATATTATCAATAGCTGTTTTGGAATTTTTTTGAATTCTAGTTGGAAAGTTGACTGTATGCATAAGGTTGTATGTTCTTAATAATGAACAAATTTGTTCCTTTAGGTTGCTGTCTTTAATTAAGTCTATGCTTAAGACACCACAAAGTATAAATTCAACTTTAGGCTTGAATAGATATTTTAGAGCAGCATCCAGATTGTATAGGAAGTTTTCAAAATTGGCAGCTGGGGCTCTGTATACTGTTAATATAATTAGTTCATTGTCTGGCATTTTTATATGAACCGCGCAACACTCAAATGTTTGTTCTATACAGTATTTATCCAGATCAATATTGTCAAACTGTATGTTTTTCTTAAGCAAGATATTCACACCTCCTTTAAAGAGTTTTTTTCTACAGTAATATGCTGCTCTGTTGTAGCCTTCCATTGAGATATGTAATATTTCCTGTTTGTCCATGTGATGTTCCGTTATGCATAAGATATCTGGGTTTTTACTTTCATTTTTGAAACTAATTAATAACTCAGAGATTTTATTTCTTAAACTTTGAATATTTTTATGAAATGCTGTTAATGAGTAATGCCGTTTTGTTGATTGTGTGCAATATTTGTATAACTTCTCTGTTTCAATTACTTGTAATGTCCTTCCATATCTCTTATTTAACTTAAAAAAGGGGAGACTCTACTGTTAACAATTGCGGGAATATTACTGGTATTACCCATGGATGTACATGAAATGCTCTCAGCAATGAGGTGCGTCAGCATATCCTTGCCATGAGCGCATAAATGCAATCCATGTGTAGTATAACCATTCCTCTTAATCGATGATACATCTATAATTCTGATGTGGCCTGTTCCCTCTCTACCAAGACACTGATCAAGTCTTCGATTAACCAGAAATCCCTTCCAAAAGTTAATACAAAATGAAGAAGAAAAGTAACAACAGATCGCTAATTTCGCGGATTTCACTTCTTATTTAGGTTGGCAGTTCCCATTGCGAATGTGTATTAGCGGGAAGATGGCTACGTTTGTTGGGTTCATATCGCAATTTTCCTATAAAAGTGAAACACCTAGAATTGACGAGATCACATCTACTTCTAAATTCACTCTTAAGGTAATTTAACCCCTTTCCGTTTGCTTTTATACGCATTTTCAACGAAGACCAATTTAATTCAGCATCGCCGTACCTTTTTATGTAAGTTGATGCTTGAGGATATTCCTTAATATAACTTGTCTATTTACTTTACTCCATTTAAAAATGGTTTACTCAATGACTTTCTCTGATCATTATTTTACAAATTATTCTTAAAAAAACTTAGTATCGAGGTTACGTCTTAACATAATCCAAATAAACTTTAAATTCACAATTATATCTTTCGTTGTATTTTACAGTAGGGTAAAGTAATATCACAATTTTAATGAGCAAATCGCTATACCATGGCTTTACATAACCGCCAGAACAAAAGCAAATAATGACTAAGCATTTCAAAGTTCAAACCAATAACGAGGAATGTCTCGAAAACAACAAAACAATATCAAAACAAACAAATCTGAGATGGTACATTCACATGACTTCCTCTGCCCTCTTATCGTTTATTAGTTGCTATACAAATACTCGTAATTCTTACTCAATCTTATTTTTACTTTCTCTACTACGTACAGTAGGTAGTGGAAGTATTGCATTCTACCCAAAATTAGATGCCGAGATTTTACCGGAAATATATCTTTTGAGGACCCTGATTAAAAAAACATGTTTGCTTTCTCTACTTCATATAGTAAGTAGGGGAAGTATTCCATTACACCCAAAAAATCTACACCGAGATTTTACCGGAAATATATGTTTTGAGGCCCCTGAACCCAAAGAACAGCATTTCTCAAAAACGAAAAGTCGGATGAATACCAAACATGTTTTAGGTTCAGTTTTAAAGATTCGACACAAAGATTTTCAACAAAAATCCCCCATCCCAGACTACCCTTTACATGGAACGTTTATCGAAAATTTTGTTTTTCTCAAAAATGACTAACATTTTGATTAAACTATCAGGTATTTAAGATATTTTCATGCCAAATAAAACGTGTATCTTTAATTTTTTGGGAGTGTTCCCAAAATCCCTCTTCATTCTGAATGACTTTCGCATAACTGGTAAACCGTAAGAGATTGCTAAGGCTTTTTTACATAAAAAATGTACATCTCGTTAAAACACACAATTTACATCAATTGTATAAACCATCTCCGAGATATTCCTTGTTATTTGTTTGAATTTTTCAATTTTCCAATACTTATACTTTTTCTCAAATGGGAATTCGTTATTGTTTTTTTTTCTTCTTTACGTGTTGGACATGCAAAGAGAATGGAATGCGCCACATAGCAACCAGCTCTTAAAACATTTGACTATCGCTTAAAGCCTACCAATTCCCCTTGCATCTACAAGAAAATTAGCAATAAGATTAGCATGAAGTATATGGAGAATAAGAGTTTGTAAAAACAGTTTGTACAAGAATAGAGAGAGTTATGTGAATGAAACACATCAGAGTTTTAGATAATTATAGAGGTGAAATTTTAAACCATTGTACCTTCTCTTAGGCGCCATTTTTATTTAACAACATAAACGCTACATAGTATTCACATAATGAAGAAACCCTTAACATATACAAGGAAATATAAGTGGAGCTGGTGAATATGAGGATTCCGTACTCCAAGGCCATAAGTCAACGTCTCTGGAAACGATACATTGTCTGTGATCACCAAGAAAAATAATAGTTTGTTGTTTATTCTAGGTTGTTGCTTGACCGATTTCTAATGATAGCAATTTTCTCTCTTTATGCAATTATTTACAATGTCCTCTTGATTACAATATAAACACAAAGGAAATACTGCAAAACCTTCTTACATAAAGGTTATTAGAAGGTTTTAGCATTCAGAAGCTTCTGTACATACATCTATAGAATTAGAATAAATGTTATTGAGAGGTTTTGACACTATTTCATTACATCTGCAGTTTTGATAAATGGCAATTAAACACATATAACACGCCATTCCTACCTTTATTAGCAGAACCGCTTGTCACTTTAAAGTGTTACATCATGGCAATTCCTAGGAGTAAAATGTAACCGGCTTTTATTTTATATATATTTAAAGCAACTATTTTATACTCCAGGGTATTCTCAACGACGGCCTTTTTAAAATAATTTTTAGTATTTTGGTAATTTATGATATGAAATGAGATATTTTATGGCGACCTTCCGTCAGAAAGAATAAGGCTTTTTAATGTCGAAAGAATTATCAAATTCCGTTCAGCGGTTTTAGAGGTTACCCTACATATAGATAGAAATTTTTTCTGTTTATAATATTGATATACATTATGAGAGCTTTCATATTTGTTCTGTTACATTCCTCTAGCACGGACGTGAATGAATTACCTGACCATATGTTCGCTATCAGGCTTTATCAGCTGATCCGGGTATGAATCGATAAGCCAGCTGAGATATCAACATGCAGGTTAACTCTAAATTGCAGCAGACTGTTAACAATTTGATTTCCCTTAAGCAGGTTATGCAGGTAAAATGGTTTTCTAACTACATTACAGGATGTAAGCCTGAAAGTGACGCGACATCACATTGTATGTTTCAGTTTTCATTAACGGGGCATTATCTCAAGATGGTGGATGCAGATGATGTCTTCAAAGTTTACTGGTCTACTTTCATACAATGAGTTATTCTATTAAAATTAACCAGCTAATGTTTATTTAACAAGAAGAAAATATATTAAGTCCAAAGTAGATCCACAGTAACAATTAAAGGTAGTTTAATCATCCTAAAATTTAATTTAGCTAGCTTCAATACCTTTTGAAATAAAAAGTCATTTATAACAGAAAATTTAATTTACAGAAAAAGTTGGTAAAAAATAAAACTTGAGAAGACAAGCCCACACGCATTTTCAAAGAAATAAACCATATTGGTTTACAACACAAAAGCTGGCATACTTAACAGTAGTACCAACTTATAGAGCAAAAACTTCCCCTAAAAGATGGATTAATTTACCATTCGACTCCAAAGTGTATAGGAGTTATAGTTTTTCCTTTCTCTACCAAGTGCATAGTAGGCATTGCATTTCGCCCAAAAATTCGATACCGAGATTTCACCGGAAATACATGTTTTGAGGCCGCTGAATTCAAATAAAGCATTCTTTTAAACATGTCCGTGTGTGTCTGTGAACAGCATAACTCTAAAGCAAAAAATCGGATAAATACCCAGTTTGGTATTTAGTTCAGTACCTTACAAAGTTGCGAAACGGAAGATTTTCAAGAAAATCCCCCACCCTAGACTACCCTTTAAATGGAGAATTTTTTAAAATTGTTGATTATCTAAAAATGGCTCTAACGATTTTAATTAAAATACCGTATATTAAAATATTTATATTACAAATAAAATGTATGTCTTAAATTTTTTACGAATAGCTTGTGAAGTCCACTTCATTTGGAACAAATTTTACATTATCTTGTATAACTGGTAAACGTTAAGCGATAAATGGAAACGCACTACACAACAAATGTACATTTCTTTAAAACAAACAATTTACTTCAAACAATTTTTATGGCATAAGCTTTTACTGAGATATCCGTCAAAAAGGTTCGAATTCTTCATTTCTTGGAAGTCCTGTCAACATTCAGTTGTTTATCGCAATTGCATGAAAACTGTGGAATTCACAGTACAAAATGGCGGTCCTATTCTTGAAAATGTATTTAAAGTATAAGTATTGTGCCTATAATGATAAAATTCCAATTTGTAAGAGTGCAGGAAACTAAAAATACCTTTTTTTTGGACAATTTCCGGCATTTAGTCTACCATTGAAAGTTCAGATTTGTAACTGAAGTAAACGCACGTAATAGAAACAGTCCCAAAAATGCAATGAGCGAAATGATACACGTCCTGATTTTCTACGCAATGTTTAACATTAATGAGAAAGCACCGCTGCGCAGCGAGTAATTAACGGCAGAAAAGCTAGGCGAGCTTATCCGACAGGGAAACTGAAACATGATATACAGGTTAGTGGAGCATGCTCAGCATTCTGTGCTCGTCACTTTCATAAAACGTAAATGCAGACTATTACATTAACAATTCCACGTCGGTTTACTGAAACTGTGTATACATTTTGAAATATTTTTCCATCTACCTCAAACTAATCACCATTAATACCGACATGGATCTTTTTAAAAAAAAGTAACAAATTTTTAACGTTCAAAATGAACTGGAATTCTAATCTGAGAAATTTTAAACCTACAACAGTACTACAACATTACTTCGGAAATGACTAATGCTACAAAAAGTATGTTTAAGGCTACAACTCTTTCCTATTCAAGGCGTTTATTTTTAACGTTCAAAATACAGTGGAATTCTAACCCGAGAAATTTTAAACCTACAACACATAATACTTCGAAAATGACTAATGCTACCGAAAAGTGTGTTTTAAGGCCAGAAACTGTTTTCTATTGAAAGCATTTACTTATACATTATGGAGAAGTATTACAATTTACGTAAAGTAATTTTTTTGTGGGGTTCACCAATTTCGAAATATTCTTGTTATTGGACTGAATTTACAAATTTTACTCAGTCAAGTCTACTGTATTGCTCTACCACCTATGTCGAAATGTATAATAAAATCTTATCTGCATTAACAACAAGTAGACTGTAAAACAAGCTTTTATATGAAAAGTACTTGTGCTTGTAAGTACATATAAAACAGGTAGTATCTCTTTAAAATTACACGCAGATCAGCACTTCTGCAGAAATGTTATCAGAAACATTAATGATTTACCTCTATAAGCATAGTAAACATAAAAAACACATAAGGCAACTAAAATTGCATAGGTTGTTGTCAATATTTATATACTCTCATGGACTTATTGTTTGAAAATCACATCTCCAATAAATTGTATGTACAACAGATGTTAAATTTTGTTATTCGGGCCAAACCAAGAGGAGCGCTAGCGTATCGTTCATCCACTGAAACGCGAGTGTCCGTGTATTTGCTTCAACGCCCTAAAGTTGAAATGGTAGTTAATTTGCAGGCGTATGTTCTGGTCTCCGTGGCTATTCGTGGAGCCGGTTATTTCCTGGTGTGTGTATGATCGCGCGCGCGCCTGTTGTATCACACACACACACACGCGCGCGCGTTTTTACTTTCTCTACTACGTATACTAAGCAAGGGAAGTATTGCATTTCATCCAAAATTTCGATACCGAAATTTCGCCGGAAATCATGTTTTGAGACTCCTTGAATAAACAAAAAAACATTTTAGAAAAAAGTCCGTGTGTCTGTGAACAGCATAACTCAAAAACAAAAGGTTGGTTAAATACCAGATTTGGTGTTTAGATTCAGTATCTTTAAAGGATGCGACACGAAGATTTGCAAGGAAATCCCCCCACCCCATACTACCCTTCACATGGAGCATTTTTAGAATTTTTTGATTCTTCTAAAAAATGCCTCTCACGATTTTGATGCTTGTCGGACTGTTAACACCCGAAAAATAGTACTTTAGCGTAATAAACAAAATTCATAGGTTAGTGACCAGTCATACAAACTTTAATAAGGTTTTAAGCAAAATACTTAATCACAAAAAATATAAGATAATATTGCTTTTTATGTTAATCAGAAACTTTACTTTCTCTAATGCGTAGGTATAGTAAGGGAAATCCCACCCAAAAGATTCGATGTCAACATTACAACAGAAATATATGTTTTGAGACCCTCTGAACCAAATAGGTGTATGTGTGTGTGTGTGAACAGTATAACAAAGCAAAATGTCCGAGAAATACTAAACTTAGTATTTAAGTTCAGCATCATCCAAAGATGCGACACGAAGACTTCAAAGAAAATCCCCCACTCCCAACTATCCTTCACATTAAATATTTCCAAATTTTTTATTTTCTAAAACTGGCTGCAATGATTTTGTTTAAAATACCATATATTAAAGATATTTGCGTAACGAATAAAATTAATATCACGAAATTTCTAGGAATAGCCTATAAAGTCGTGTTCATTTGGAAGGAATTTTGTATAATCTTGCATAACTGGTAAATTTAAGCAAAAGGCGAAAGTGTACTGCGCAAAAAGTGTAGATCTCTTTAAAACACACAATTTATTTAAAAGAAGGTTTTTTTGTGGCATAAGTAATTTCTGAGGTATCCGTTGTTAATGGATAGAGTTATTCATTTCTGATGAAATTTCGGTATCGAATTTTTGGGTGGAATGCAATACCTTCTCTACCTACTATGTACGTGGTAGAGAAACTAAATAGCTTTTTTAGAAAAATATACATGGTGTGTGTGTGTGTGTGTGTGTGTGTGTGTGTGTGTGTGAGAGATAGAGAGAGAACAGCATAACTCAAATAGGAAAACTCGGTTAAAGACAAAACTTGGTATATAAATTCAATATCTTCCAAGGATGTGACACGAATATTTTCAAGAAAATACCCCAATACCAAACTAACCTTTCTACGGAAAATATTTGCTAACTTGTTATTTTTTAATTATGGTTCTAAAAATTCTAATTAAAATGTCATTGTGTGGCGGGTGTAGTTTTATTTTAAAAGAACATGATAAACATAATGGTATAACCTTCGACATATTAAGGACAAAATTAGTTTAAATAAAACCATGACAGTCTACAGAATTCTTGCAAGTCATTTCGCGGATTCTTAATGTAAGTAGGGGTTTGGTGCTATGGTTTTTAGTGTAAGGATCACTTCATGTTCGACATGTGGGTGTGTTTTACAAATCACGCTAACACTCGCTTACGTCAATGCTGGCTAAAGCACTAGTCAGCATACTCGTCGGGTGTTTACAATTAATAATTTTTTGACGGTTGAGTCTCTACCGATCACTTAACAGGACTCTGTGACGATTAGCTCTTTCAATTTATTTTGTGCTAGTCTCGACTTGGGACGATGAAGATGGACGTCTCTCGTCAACCAGATAAACCGAGCAGCTTGTAGTTTAGACAACGTATTAGAAAGATTAAAATCTCTTGGAATCAGAGTTATACGTCTACTAATAGTTTCAGCCTTTAACCACCATTCGAGCTACTATCTCGATGTCATCCCTGAGTTACTTCCCCGTCCCCGTGACAATAAGATAATTGCATGACAAATAAAATATACATCTTGAATTTTCTGCGAAAGCCTGTGAAGACCTCTGCAGTCGAATGACTTGTACACTTGGTAAACTGCAAGATACAGGCAAAAACGTAGTATACAAAAATTTATAGACCTCGTTAAAGCTCACAGTTTGTCAAATTTATTTGTGGCGTTAACCATTTCCAAGATATGCTTGTTATTGGTTTGAAAACTTTCAAGTTTAAGTCGCTTCGTGGTCATGCAGAGAGCATTGAATTTGAAAACCATCACACTGTTTGTTAAAAAATCTGACTATCGCTTTAGCCTATTGTATTCGTCTTATACCTACAATGAAAAAATGTGTAAATGTGCAATGAACGTCTATCTGTATTAACAAGAAGTGGATAGAGGAACAAGCTTTTGTAAGAATAGTTTGTAGGAGAGTGAGTAGAGAAAATCATGCGAATGTAAGACATGTGTTTTATATAAATGTTGACTATAATACTTTTCGTTTGACAAATTGTACCTCTATGTCTGCACACAAAAACTCACGAATTATATTCCGAGACTAAAAACTTCTACTTACAGAGTTTGAACCAAATGTGATCGCACATTTTAAATTGGGCCAAAATTGATTTTGAGTTACCTATTGGTGCTTTAAATGTAGCATTTTCTCCATATTGTCCATAACAAGTTTTACTAATAATAATTTATTGTTATCGACAATAAGCAAACATATTGAGGCCTACCTTGTTCAGTGTTACGTCAGCAACGCTGGTCTTGTGTTGGTTATGATGACAACAATGTGAGTGTGACACCGAACCTATTCCGAATTTATTTGTTGCAGCTGGTAGTTGACACAAGGTTCCTGGTAGACAAGCGGTTTTAGGTTGTGCCGGCCTACCGCAACGCCTCTATCGGTAGGACTGTGAAGTGGTTGAAGAGCAGCAGAATGAGAAGGGCGGACGAATCAATACCCTCACTCATTTGTAACATACTCACGCAGGATTTTCTCTCTCTCTCTCTCTCTCTCTCTCTCTCTCTCTCTCTCCTGATTTTTGTCATGTCATAAATCGCAGATAGAGAGTCATAAACTCTCGCTTTTATTCCTGTCAAGGGTAGATATTTGTTATAGGATTGCATTCAATGAAGGTAGGAAATCCTCTTATTGCAGTTTCCGGTAAATTCAGGTTAGAAATTCAACTCAGTTGGGTGTCATGGCAACGCTGGGAGAGCGCTACAACCTTTTCATGGAAACTTCGATAATTCCCGTGTCACCTCCAAGTCGATCTATAGAACCATAACCTAATCTTTTGTGATAATCCACCTTGTGTTACATTCACATGACTTTCTCTACACTACATCGTTTATAGTGGCGATGGAAACTATTTTCACGAAATTTTATTTTTCTATCTTCATTTTAATCCAAATAAACCTTTACAGAAACAGCTACATTACACATTTCGTTATAGATACAAACAGCGATAATCAAATGTTTAGCAACTGGACGCTATATGCTGGCCTTAAAGTTCCATACTGTTTCCACGCAATCGCGAGAAAGAACTGAAAATCGATTGGACTTTAAAATAATAAGTGTTGAACAATTCGAGCCTTTAATAACGGATATATAAAAAACGTTTTAAGCCACAAATAAACTTGTATTAAGGAAATTGGGGTGATCTGCAGTTTTTGTGTGGCACGTTTTCGTCTATCACTTAACCTTACCACTTATACAAGATTATACAAAATTCCTTCCAACTGAAGAATTCGTAGGCTATTTCCAGAAAAATCAAGACATATATTTTATTTGTCATGTAATATATTTTATATATGGTATTTTGATCAAAATGTTAGATCCATGTTTTATAAAATAAGAAATTTCGAAAAATGTTTCATGTAAAGGTAGGTGGGGTGGGAATTCTTTTGAACATCTTCATGTCACATCCTTGGAAGATACTAAACTCAAATACCAAGTTTGGCATTTATCCAACCTTTCATTTTTGAGTTATGCTGTTCACAGCGGACACACAGACACTCACACGGACATGTTCTATTAAATGCTTTATTTGGATTCAGGGCGCCTCAAAACACGAATTTCCGATGAAATCTGGGTATAGATTTTTTTGCAATACTTCCCCTACTTACTATACGTAGTAGAGAAAGTAATAGCTAAATACTTTCCATATAAAGGGTAGTTAGAGTTGGTGGGCTTGGCATCTGTCCACATCTGTGTCGCATCTTGTAAGATACAGAACTTAGATACAACTTTGGTATTCATCGGACTCTTCGTTTTGGAGTTATGTTGTTCACAGACACACAGAGATAATTTGGTATTTGAGTTCTGCATCTTTCAAAGATACGACACGAGGATGTAAAAAAATCCCACCCCGAACTACCCTTTACACGGAAACAGTTTTCGTTTTTTATTTTCTCAAAAATGGATGTGATAGTTTTGATTAAAATACCATATGTTTAAGACACTTTCCTGACAAATAATTGCGCATATTGAATTATCTAGGAATAGCCTGTAAAGTTCTCTTCATTCTGAATGCCTTATGTATAAAACGGTCGTTTTACGGCCCGGCCCGGCCCGCGCTGTCCACTACACCGGGAGATGTTCTATTCTAAAACTCCCGCTTTACATACTCATAGTAACATGCACTACAATTAGTACTAACTTTGTTATAACTGGTGTCCATCCGCGTCACGAGGTTTTAGTCCATGAACAATAGTCACTCTGTAGGGTTTCAATTTTATAAGTTTGGCAGCTGCATGAACAGAGGTTTTTGAAACACGCACTTGCTGTGCAACACATCTTTGGAGAATGTTCGAATGATGCACAGTTTTTTCAAAATTTTCCTCCGTTAGAACATGTCTTTTTCGGTTCTTAGGCTTGCGATTGCGTTATCCTAAACACATTAACCAAACATCTGACAGTATCTCTTTTTGGAACTGGAATATCAGAAAATGTCCGCATGATTCGGTTTTACTTAAGTATCGTACATAGAAATTGTGTCAAGCGTGAATTTTTTGGCAGGCATTTCAGTGGACTGGTAGCAATAATAAGAATACGCTAAAGTAATTCACACACAACACACATGTTCAAATAACATTTCACTTTTGAGATGCCCAATGAACAAACTCTAGTCTTTACAGCAAGCACAGAAGGCAGCAACTAACAGTTTCATAGCTGATAAGCATAGCCTTGAGCGGTTCACTTACCGGTAGTGAGCTAGCGGAACAATACCGCGGTCACTGGGACTCACACATACACGCGACCACATTCCTTAATAAACAAAAGTTATTGTATAAACGTTGATGGTGAAGTTAGAAGGCATGTATCTACATACGTCCTGTACAATTTTGTTTGAAAAAATTTCGAGATGAGTCATGAATTAAGCAAGTTTAATATTGTGGCATAGGGCTTTTAATATCCCCTTAAGTTAAAAATTTTTCGATTGAACAGCATGTGTTTTTAGTGGAGAATGTTTTTGGAGAAAGTTTTAAATACAGAGAAAAAACTGAAAGATTTACAGAGACGTTTCCAAATTCTAGATTAACGTTTCGGGAGATATGTTTAGAATTTCCTGAGACTGACTCCGTTCATGGCGTTACCTCTATTATTTGTTTTGGGGTGCTGCAAAGTCACAATGTGTAAAGCAATAAATGAACTAAAATTTAGCAATGCGAATGTGTGATTTCAAGAAAATGGGGGATATTTTGAATACCTTCTGTGAACGGTCAAGTTAATTGTTATTTTTATTCACTTCTTTTCTCTCTCTACTGCTTTATTAAAATTCACTCCTAGTGCACCATTCTAGCATCACTGTAGCATCATATCTCGCTTATTCTACCATTGTGGAGAGACTTAAAGATCACGCTGTATTTCCGTTTTATGCTCTGACAATAACGATGCGTGAAGCTATTAAGTTAATTTCAACTTCAACTTGTCAGCTTTACGCGATACGAAAGCTCCATTTTATGACATTTTCTACCATTCAACTGTGGTAGGTAGATAAAGTATTGGATTCCACACCAAAATTTAATATCGAGATTTTACCAGGGAGATGGCGCCGTGGCCCGAGTGGTTAGACCGCTCGCCTGTCACCAAGGCGGCCGGCGTTCGATCCCAGGGAACTGTATGTGGCATTTGTGGTGGTTAAAGCGGCGTCTGGGCAGGTTTTCTCCGAGTTCTCTGGTTTCCTCCGCCATTCATTCCAACAACTGCTCCATCATCACCTTCATTTCATATCATCTCCTTCCTCGCTCTCATACCAGGCTTCGGGCTGACTAGGCATCCTACTGTTACATCCGATCCAATTAGTGTCCTCTCCCCGAATGCAGGCAGCAGCTTGTAAGTCTTAACGGGGAGGGTAAACAGAGAAAGAAGAAGATTGTTTACCACGAATAAACGTTTTGTGGTTCCCCGAGCACAAGAAAAAGTCTCACGTGTTTACGTACGCCAGTCAGCCCACTTTCTAGTCATTTATTTCCTCAACAATTTCTTAAAAACACATTGCTATGCCTTCAACTTGAGTTCTTTATATAACTGAAAATCTGTAACGGAATGAACAATTTGTGCCAGAAAGTTGTTTTCGTAATATTAACCAAGCAATGGCTTTGGTTATCAGCCTTCAGCTGTTTCGTGTCTCCTACAGTGAGACAAATAGTTATGAAAACAGGAAAGAGGGAGAAAAATCTCACGTGTTACATTCACATAACTTTCTATACCTTCTAACGCATATTAGGGGGCACACAATTATTCTTATTCTCCTATCTTCTTAATTTTAACCGACGTAAACTTACCAGAAATAGCTATATTACACATTTCGTTATAGACACAAAGAGAATAGCGATAGTCAAATGTTTAAGAACTGGACGCTATATGCTGGCCTTAAAATTCCATACTGTTTCCATGACATCGCGAGAAACAACTGAAAATCGACGGGACTTAGGAACGACAGAAGTATTGAACAAATCGACTCACTAATAACGGATATCTCGGACATGGCTGAGGCCACAAAAAAGTTATTGAAATAAATTGTGTGTTTTAAAGAGATCGACATTTTTCGGCTACTACGTTTTCATGTATTGCTTAATATTTACTGGTTATACAATATTATATAAAATTGCTTTCAAATGAAGAGAAGTTTACAGGCGATTCCCAAAAAATTAATGGTATACATTTTATTTATCATGTGAATATCTTTCTCATAGGATATTTTAACCAAAATATTCGAGCCATTCTTAGAAAATCAAATTTTCCAAAAATTTTCCATTTGAAGGGTAGTTTGTGGCGAGGATTACTTGAAAGCCTTTGGCAAAATCTTTGGAAGGTACTGAACCTAAATACAAAATATGGTATTAACAGAATTTTAGTTTTTGAGTTATTTTGTTCACAGACAGATATACGGAAATGTTTTCAAAGATGCTCTATATTTTGGATTTAGGGAGGGCCTCAAAACATGTAATAGCAGTGAAATCTTGGTATGGAATTTTTGAGAGAAATGCAATACCTTCTCTATCGACTAGAGAAAGTAAAAAGACATACTGTATTGATGGAGCCAAAACGTCTATTTCTGGTTATTCCATTTTAAATGAAATACAGTACCTTATCTAGTTACTATAGCTAAGAATTAGAGAACGTGAAAATGAAAATAAACCCTACTATTGAATAAAACTATCAAAAAATAATAACTACTCTACAAATAAGCTCTAAGTTGTGTACAATTGTGTAGCTGAGGGGCCTGAGCCTGCGGATGTTGAACAAGTTAATAATGTGGAACAGGAATGTTCAGTTTTTCTGTCTGTAATGAAGAGGACTGAGGCTGCTGATGTTGAAAAAGCTAACAATCTGACACAGGAATGCTCTGGTTTCCTGTCTGTACTGAGGAGGACTGAGGCTGCTGATGTTGAACAAGTTAATAATGTGGAACAAGAATGTTCTGTTTTCCAGTCTGTACTGAGGGGGACTGAAGCTGCTGATGTTGGAAAGCTAATAATGTGACACAGGAATGTTCTGTTTTCCTGTCTGTACTGAGGAGGACTGAGGCTACTGATGTTGAACAAGCTAATAATGTGACACAGGAATGTTCTGTTTTCCTGTCTGTTCTGAGGGGGAATGAAGCTGCTGATGTTGGACAAGCTAATAATGTGACACAAGAATGTTCTGTTTCCCTGTCTGTACTGAGGAGGACTGAGGCTGCTGATGTTGAACAAGCTGATAATGTGACACAAGAATGTTCTGTTTTCCTGTCTGTACTGAGGTGGACTGAGGTTGCTGATGTTGAACAAGCTGATAATGTGACACAGGAATGTTCTGTTTCCCTGTCTGTACTGAGGAGGACTGAGGCTGCTGATGTTGAACAAGCTGATAATGTGACACAGGAATGTTCTGTTCCCTGTCTGTACTGAGGAGGACTGAGGCTGCTGATGTTGAACAAGCTAATAATGTGACACAGGAATGTTCTGTTTTCCTGTCTGTACTGAGGGGGATTGAAGCTGTTGATGTTGGACAAGCTAATAATGTGACACATGAATGTTCTGTTTTTCTGTCTGTACTGAGGACGACTGAGGCTGCTGATGTTGAACAAGCTAATAATGTGACAGAAGAATGTTCTGTTTCCCTGTCTGTACTGAAGAGGAATGAGGCTGCTGATGCTGAAAGAGCTAACAATCTGACACAGGAATGTTCTGTTTCCCTGTCTGTACTGAAGAGGACTGAGGCTGCTGATGTTGGACAAGCTATTATGTGACACAAGAATGTTCTGTTTCCCTGTCTGTACTGAAGAGGACTGAGGCTGCTGATGTTGAAAAAGCTAACAATCTGACACAGGAATGTTCTGTTTTCCTGTCTGTACTGAGGAGGACTGAGGCTGCTGATGTTGAACAAGCTAATAATGTGACACAGGAATGTTCTGTTTTCCTGTCTGTGCTGAGGGGGACTGAAGCTGCTGATGTTGGACAAGCTAATAATGTGACACAAGAATGTTCTGTTTCCCTGTCTATACTGAGGAGGACTGAGGCTGCTGATGTTGGACAAGCTGATAATGTGACACAGGAATGTTCTGTTTTCCTGTCTGTACTGAGGAGGACTGAGGCTGCGGATATTGAACAAGTTAATAATGTGGAACAGGAATGTTCTGTTTTCCTGTCTGTACTGAGGAGGGCTGAAGCTGCTGATGTTGAACAAGCTAATAATGTGACAAAGGAATGTTCTGTTTTCCTGTCTGTTCTGAGGGGGATTGAAGTTGCTGATGTTGGACAAACTAATAATGTGGAACACAAATGTTCTATTTTCCTGTCTGTTCTGAGGGGGACTGAAGCTCCTGATGTTGGACAAGCTAATTATGTGACACAGGAATGTTCTGTTTTCCTGTCTGTACTAAGGGGGACTGAAGCTGCTGATGTTGGACAAGCTAATAATGTGACACAGGAATGTTCTGTTTTCCTGTCTGTTCTGAGGGGACTGAAGCTGCTGATGTTGAAAAAGCTAACAATGTGACACAGGAATATTCTGTTTTCCTGTTTGTGTTGAGGAGGACTTAGGATGCTGATATTTAAAAAGTTAACAATGTGAAACCGAGATGTTCTGTTTTCCTGTCTGCACTGAGGAGGACTGAGGCTGCTGATGTTTGACAAGCTAATAATGTGACACAGGAATGTTCTGTTTTCCTGTCTGTACTGAGGGGGACTGAAGCTGCTGATGTTGGACAAGCTAATAATGTGACACAGAAATGTTCTGTTTTCCTGTCTGTTCTGAGGGGGACTGAGGCTGCTGATGTTGAACAAGCTAACAATGTAACATAGGAATGTTCTGTTTACCTGTTTGTGTTGAGGAGGACTGAGGCTGCTGATATTGAACAAGTTATTAATGTGGAACCGAGATGTTCTGTTTCCCTATTTGTGTTGAGGACGACTGAAGCTGCTGATATTGAACAAGTTAACAATGTAGAACCGAGATGTTCTGTTTTCCTGTTTGTGTTTAGGACGACTGAAGCTGCTGATATTGAACAAGTTAATAATGTGACATCAGAATTTTCAGACTGCTCTGTTTTCCTGTTTGTGTTGGGGACGACTGAGGTTGCTGAAACTGAGCATTAATAATGTGACACCAGAATGTTCTGTTTTCCTGTTTGTGTTGAGGGGGACTGAGGCTGCTGATACTGAGCAAGTTAATAATGTGACACCAGAATGTTCTGTTTTCCTGTTTGTGTTGATGGGGACTGAGACTGCTGATACTGAGCAAGTTAATAATGTGACACCAGAATGTTCTGTTTTCCTGTTTGTTTTGAGGGGGATTGAGGCTGCTGATACTGAGCAAGTTAATAATGTGACACCAGAATGTTCTGTTTTCCTGTTTGTGTTTAGGACGACTGAATCTGCTGATACTGAAGAGGTTAATAATCTGACACCAGAATGTTCTGTTTTCCTGTTTGTGTTGAGGGGGTTTGAGGCTGCTGTTGCTGAACAAGTTAATAATGTGACACCAGAATGTTCTGTTTTCCCGTTTGTGTAGACGGGGACTGAAGCTGCTGATACCGAACAAGTTAATAATGTGACACCAGAATGTTCTGTTTTCCTGTTTGTGTTGATTTAGACTGAGGCTGCTGATACTGAACAAGTTAATAATGTGATGCCGGAATGTTCTGTGGTCCTGCTTGTGTTGAGGAGGACTGAAGTTGCTGATACTGAACAAGTTAATAGTGTGATGCCGAAATGTTGTGTGGTCCTGTTTGTGTTGAGGAGGACTGAAGCTACTGATATTGAACAAGTTAATAATGTGACACCAGAATGTTCTGTTTTACTGTTTGTGTTGAGGGGGACTGAAGCTGCTGATATTGAACAAGTTAATAATGTGACACCAGAATGTTCTGTTTTCCTATTTGTGTTGAGGGGGACTAAAGCTGCTGATATGGAACAAGTTAATAATGTGACACCAGAATGTTCTGTTTTCCTGTTTGTGTTGAGGGGGACTGAAGCTGCTGATATTAAACAAGTTAATAATGTGATACCAGAATGTTCTGTTTTCCTGTTTTGTGTTGAGGGGGACTAAAGCTGCTGATATTAAACAAGTTAATAATGTGACACCAGAATGTTCTGTTTTCCTGTTTGTGTTGTGGAGGACTGAAGCTGCTGATATTGAACAAGTTAATAATGTGATGCCGAAATTTCTGTTTTCCGGTCTGTGCTGTCAGTGATTGCTGCTGCAACATTTTACTTCATAAAGCAGTCTGACGCCAGAATCCTGCTATGCCGGTCAGGTTATGTTCGATCCAGGGCACGAACTCCAGGCTGCAGATTTGCTTTTTTATTAGTCTTGGCGCAGTTCTGGACGGTGGAATATTCTTCTTACTTTACTGCATGTAAGCTAATGGTTATAACGTGTTGGCACCCATGCCAAACGACACCGAAAATGTAAGAACATACTTCCAAGTAAATACATTAATTTTGTCACAGATTTTCAGTGATGCGATTGATTTGTCTAAACTAGGTAAGCACGTAAGGAAGTGTGGCGAAAAATCGAATGTGTTACATTCATATGATTTTCTCTACTCCCTTTCTACAAAATATTCTTACAAAGGCTGATTAATCGCCTGCTTCGTGTTAATTGAGGTAAATATTTGTATAAGGGTTTTATTACATAATATATTTAATTTCAGGTACAAGCGGAATCGGTTAGTAGGCTTAATGGATACTCAAACCTGTGACTATTTAATTATTTTATAAATTAAATAGGAGAACAGATGCAACAAATCAACATATTTGTTTTAATGCGATGTAAATGGTTGCGAAGAATGTCATATACGGGTAAATGTTTTATAAAATACATTAAGCAACTTTTTAGATTGCCATGATTCTAAAAGTAGTACAATTTGTTTATATTTGACAGCTGCTATCTAATGTTTTGCGAGTTAAATGCCGTGTTTGTTCCATTTGCTCTAGTAGTTTGTTAATTATCATCATTTAAAAACTTTATGTTCAGCAAAAATGAATTTGAGAACATATAAGGACATGATTTGTTACGATGTTAAATCATTAACGCCTAATTAATGTGAATGTAGGCTTAGAAATGCATTTGGGGAAGAAGACCCATCTAAGGCAACAATTTGTAATTGGTACGGCTATTCAAGAGAGATCAGTTTTTTTCCGTGAAGAATGCCCAAGAGCTGCTGTTACTGATGAAAACATTGTCCTTGCCTGGAGAGGATCGAAGCACATCTTATGAATTTATTCGGGCTACATTGGTACGAGTTAAATCCAAAACATTTTACATCAACAATTAGACGTGAGTTATCTTTGTTGTCGATGGATTCCACATAAACTGACTTCCGATCAAAAACAACAACGCATTGATTGGTGCACAAAAACTGAAAAAATTCCAAGGTGGACTTCAAATTTGTTTTGGAATATCGTTACTGGTGATGAATCTTGGATTTATTGTTGTTATCCTGAAAAGAAATGTCAATCGGCTCAATGGGTCTTTCGAACAGAACCTAAGCCTACAAAAGTCCGACGAATTCACAGTGCTGCTAGTTTTACTTTCTCCAACACGTACATAGTAGGTAGAGAAGTGTTGCATTCCACCCAAAAATCCTATACCGAGAAAATACATGTTTTGAAGACCCTGAATTAGAAAAAGGTTTGTGCGTGTGTCTGTGAAAAGCAGAACTCTAAAACGAAAAGTCAGATAAGCACCTAACTTGGTATTTAGGTCCAGTACTTTCTGAAGATGCGACACGAAATTTTTCAAGAAAATTCCCTCACCCCAAACTACCTTTATATGCATTACTTAACGAACATTTTGATTTTCTAAAACTTAGCTAGCGATTTAGAATAAAATGCTATATATTAATTATATTTCGTGACAAATGAAATGTGTAGCTTAAATTTCCTGGAAATACCGTTTGAAGTTTCTTCATTAGGATAGAATTTTGTATAATCCTGTATAGCTAATAAATGTTAAAGAATAGACGAAAACGTACTACACAAAAATGTAGATCTCTTTAAAACACACAATTTATTTTAAGTAACTTTTTTGGGGCATCAGCCAATTCCAAGATATCCGTTATTCATGGTTAAAATTGCTTAATGCTTTGTTATACTTTCTAAGTCCCATCGATTTTCAGTTGTTTCTCGCGATGTCATGGAAACAGTATGAAATTTTAAGGCCAGCATATAGCGTCCAGTTGTTAAACATTTGACTGTCGCTGATCTCTTCATATCCAAAGGAAATGTGTGATGTAGCTATTTCTGCAAACGTTTATCTGGATTAGAATAAAGTAGATATGACAAAAAATCCTTAGTAAGAATAATTGGTATACCCAGTAATAAACGATAGAGGATTGAGAAAGTCTTGTTAATGTAATTCATAATATTTCTTTCTAAAACACATTGCTACTGTAGTATTAGAAGATAGACGTACCGTTACTACTGATTTGTACACAAATGATCGTTTACCGCAAAATTTTGAAAAAGTTGGTGAAAAACGCTGAAAAGGAAAAATGATATTACATCATCACAACACTCGTCGCATTCAGAAAAACTAAGAACTGAGTATCTGGATGCCCTAAAGGTCAGCACCATGGACCCTGCACCATACAACCCTGACCTTAGCACCTTGTGATTTCTTTTTGTTACTAAAATTTAAAGTTAAAGTGCATGGAATCACTTTTTTGTCATCAGATGAAGCAGTGGAACGTTATAGAAGCCTGGTTTCTGAAGTGCCTCAGGAAGAGAGGCATCGTTGCTTTAAGGTATGGTTTCATCGAATGTAAAAATGTATTGATGTTAAAGGGGAATATATTGAAAACTATAAAATGTTTTAAAGTTTTTAAAACTAATCCATGCTTGACTTTCTAATAGTTTGCAGTGTCGTCCTTGTACAACGTTAGTCTCTCATCGCTTAGCAGTTTTGTAAGGGTGTCTCCATTTAACAAAAGAATTTGGAATGGTAACCCGCGATCCGAAAAAACATCAGTCACTTTACCTTTTTAAATTGGAAAATGTATAAATGATTTAAACGCATGACAAAGAATATCTGGAAAGGGCTGGAAGGGGGAATTAGCACCTTAAACCTACGAAGAGCTTTGAACCTGAAGCCCCTGCTGACTGGAGGGTGGGGCGAGGTGAGACGAGGCGGGGCAGAGGGCACGGTTTTACCTTTTACAGATTGAAACTCCTCGGATGGCAGTTGGTGCAACCGGCTCCCTTCCTCCCTGCACAATCCACTGGGGGGGACTCGGAGGTCGACCCAATTCCGGGGGACGAAGGGTTACATAGAGCAACCTTTCCCCTGCCATGCAGCGCCGAGACTCCCGTCGTTACTTGCCTCCCTGAAACAGACCAAGGGTTTCCTCGGATCGCTAGGGGAACTCTGGGAAGGTTCATTGCATCCCCCGAATTTCCTGTCCCTCCATTTCACCCCACCTTTCATCTGTTTGGTAGCTTCAGGGTTGCAAGTGTCGGCGAGAGTCGGCAGTGCATGGCAGGAAAAAAGGATGCTGTCTGTAACATTTAGTCCCCCAGAATGGGGGTGGTCTTCTAGTCCGGGTCCCCAATGGGATGTGCAAACCTGCAGGGGGAGAGAAGCCGGTTGTATCAGCTGCCATCCGGGAATTTTCAACCTGGAAAATGTAGGTAGCATGCCCTCTGGCTCCTCATGCCTAGGTACGTCTCCCTTCGCTTCTGGTTATGTCACACGTCATAGAGAAAGTAAAATGAGTCTCAAATTTTAGGACATAAACAAAGTTGCTCTCTTCTCCCGATCATAGTTGTTTGAACAATACATGTTGCCAGATTTCGGAATAACCGCGACTGTTTGTAGCGAAATTTATTGTGGAAAAGTCAGTAGTGGAACTATTGATTCCACACCAAAGTTCCATAGCGAGAACTCACCTGAGATATGTGTTTCCTTCTGATAAACATTACCAGACGCAAAAAATACTTTAGTTAGGTTTTCATTATTATTACGGCTCCAGAAAAAAGTTAATCGTATAGCTGGTTTTTCAAAACTCGAGTGACATGTAGGGTTAGGTTTAGAGGCTTTGGCATGGATAGGTTTGTTGTTGGTACCCAAATTCCGAGAGGAAGGGATAAGGTGAGAGACTACGAAGAGTGGCCAGGTCTAACGGTGACAGGAGCTGCGCAGCGGGGTCCCTATAGTTTCCAGATTGAGCATTCCCGGCCGCACTTCTTATCCGGGAGAATACATGTACAGAAGTTCTCGTGCCAAGGAAGTAACATTGTGTCCTTAAGCATCGACCATCGTGCTGCTGGAGGGAGAGGTAACGTGTAAGGCTGGCGTTTGGAGACCACTCTCACCTTAGCTTCTCCTAGTTGGTACATGAATGCTGGGGTGGATTGTACAATGTCGCGAATTTTCCTGCCCCCGCATGTCCTGTTCAGGTCATTTCCTTATGTTTTAGGATTGAAAGATCAGGGAAGTGGAGTTGTGTGCCCTGGCGTTCGGTATTGGACGGGCCATCACAGAGACCTCTCCGTGGAGAGAAGTAGGCCTGGGCCGCGCCGGTGTATCAAGATGTAATACCTAGAAATGTTAGGGACCACGCCTGTCACTCTGTGTGCTTCAATTCTGGAGGTCTCAACAGGCGACTGTGTGAATCCATGAAAAAACCTGAGGTGGCGATCCAATGGTAATTGTTGTCCAGATAGAGACAGAGAGGAAGTGCGCGATGTAAGGGGAGGAAAGGATGGCAGGCATAGAGGATAGTACAGAAGGATGGAGACGGGTAAAGAATGAGAAAAAGTTTGGGACAGAAACTGAATGATAGAGGAACGGGATAGCAACATTGTGAAAAAGAAGAATCTCCTCATTAAAACAATGATGCGAGCAGATCTGGTTCAAACGTACCAGCCCAAGTTATGAAGAAACAGAACCCAATACTTTTCCATTTGGAATGTATTGTGGCAAACATTACCATACTAAAACTGTAACATTTGTATGTAGGTTAATCTCAGAAAGTGCTCAACCAATCTTTGTTAATTCTTTCACCTTTGAGACGCCATATTCTTTCTGAGGGACAAGGCCTGTAATTCAAATTCATAAACTACTAAAGGCCTAAAACGATTTATAAAGCCTTCCTTGAGAATGCTATGGAGTAGCTGTGCTCCACAAAGAATGCATGTAAAAGCAAACAATAGACGGAGTTTAAAAAGCGACAATCGATCCATTTTACGAGGGCGAAATTGAAAATCTTTAGAACGTCAAACAAGAATTAGTTTTAAAAAATTGAAATGACTTTATTGTTTTTCAAAATATTCCCCTTTAGTATCAATACTTTTTGCATTCGACGAAACCGGTCATTAAAGCAATAATGCCTTTCTTCCTGGGGCACTTCAGAAACTAGGTTTTTATAATGTTCCACTGCTTCATCTGATGAAGAAAAAGTGATTCCACATATTCTATCTTTAATTTTTGGAAATAAAAAGAAATAAGGTGCTAGGTCAGGGCTGTATGGTGTGGGGTCCATGGTGCTGACCTTTAGGGCATCCAGATATTCAGTTATTAATTTTGCTGTTGCGACGATGCGTTGTCATGATTTAACATAATTTTTCCTTTTGGGCAGTTTTCGCGAACTTTCTCAAATATTTCCCGTAAACACATTTGTATGCCAGACGGCAGTAACGGTATATCTATCTTCTAATGCTGTAGTAGCAATATGGTCCTTTTTAGAAAAAAGAACTAGCAACCATCATACAAACACTGCGAATTCGTCGGACTTCTGTAGGCTTAAGTTCTGTTTGAAAGACCCATTGAGTCGACTGAATTTTCCTTTCAGGATTATAACAATAAATCAAAGATTCATCACCAGTAAGGATATTCCAAACCAAATTTGAAGTGCGGCTTGAATTTTTTCCAGGATATTCTGCAGCAATCAATGTGTTCTTGTTTTTGATCAGGAGTCGGTTTATGTGGAATGCATCGACAACAAATTTTTCTCACGTCTAACTTTGATGTAAAATGTTTTGGATTTGACTAATACCAATGCCCAATGTCCCTTAAATAAATTTATAAGATGTCCGTCGATGTTCTTTAAGCATTGCTCGAGGAGTGACAATGTTTTCATCAGTAGCAGCAGTTCTTGGGCGTCCTTCACGAAATTGATCACTAAGAAAAACGGTCCTGCTTCAATTTGCTGTACCAAGGATAAATTGTTGAATTTCTAAGTCGATCTTCACATGATTTAGGCGTTAATGACAATTTAATGTCGTAAGAAATCATAGCCCAGAAAAGCTCTCTGGTCAAATTCAGTTTTGGGTGAACACAAAATCTTTAAATCATGATAATTAACAGATTATTATATCAAATCGAACAAACTACACGCAAAAAATTAGAAAGTATATGTCAAATATAACAAAATCTCATTTATTTTTAGAAACATGGCATTCTAGAAACTTGCAGTATCGTCCTTGTGGTACAGAAAGCAAAAACAGCACTGCATTGTAGGAGGTGAAAGATGCCCATAAAACTTGCGAACGGGTTACGATATACGACCACTTATTTCAGCTCTGCTTGGAAACGAGGAGATGCGTTGGGAAGTTCGAAATGTGGAGGAATAACCTAAGATGTATGTGAAGGCAAGACAACACGAAATATTCGAAATGTTGGCAGAAATAGATAAACCCTAAGAAATCACCATGTACACTCGCAAGCAGTAAAACTGACGCGGTCCCACTCACAATAAAAGGTATGCGTAGACGCAGCATAAACCTAAAAATTTACACCCTTGTTATTTAATGGGAGCATTTAACTCAATGCATGCTTTCTGCGCATAGAGGAGGAATTCTGCGTTTCTTTAACCATGCATTGTCAGCTTCTGGAAAAGGCACGATCGAGATGCGGATTTTTCGCCGTCTACTGTACAACCATTATAATATTGTTATATTTGGTCGTGCCACTCCATCTCAAAAGCTGACGCAAGACGACGCAAATATGTGCTATGCTTATCTATTTATAAGGACTAAATTTTCATATAGGAATCATTGCTTGTGTTACTCAATTTGAAAACTGTTATACCTTGGAAGATTTCCGCATGCAATTTACGGATCTAGAAACCCGTGTCAAGTTCTAGCGTTGCTCCTACCTTTGCATTGTGAATGATCTTATTGCACGCCTGCCCTTATATTGTGTTGTGTTAACTTTACGTCTTTATTGTGAATGGTCTTATCGCACGCTTGCCCTTATATTGTGTTGTGTTAACTTTACGTCTTTATTGTGAATGATCTTATCGCACGCCTGTCCTTATATTGTTTTATGTTAACTTTACGTCTTTATTGTGAATGATCTTATCGCACGCCTGCCCTTATATTGTGTTGTGTTAACTTTACGTCTTTATTGTGAATGGTCTTATCGCACGCTTGCCCTTATATTGTGTTGTGTTAACTTTACGTCTTTATTGTGAATGATCTTATCGCACGCCTGTCCTTATATTGTTTTATGTTAACTTTACGTCTTTATTGTGAATGGTCTTAATGCACGCCTGCCCTTATATTGTATTGTGTTAACGTTACGTCATTATTGTGAATGGTCTTATCGCACGCTTGCCCATATATTGTGTTGTGTTAACTTTACGTCTTTATTGTGAATGGTCTTATCGCACGCCTGCCCATATATTGTGTTGTGCTAACGTTACGTCTTTATTGTGAATGATCTTATCGCACGCGTGCCCTTATATTGTATTGTGTTAACATTATGTCTTTATTGTGAATGGTCTTATCGCACGCGTGCCCTTATATTGTATTGTGTTAACATTATGTCTTTATTGTGAATGGTCTTATCGCACGCCTGTCCTTATATTGTGTTGTGTTAAGATTACGTCTTTATTGTGAATGGTCTTATCGCACGCCTGCCCTTTATTGTGTTGTGTTAACATTACGTCTTTATTGTGAATGGTCTTACTGTTTTTCTCCCCTCAAGATTCCGCACGTATCTAACCACACGTATCCAGTTTCCAACAGCGCTTGTTACTCCCCTCAATGACTTAAACCAATCACAGGAAACAGACATGAACCAACTTATCTGTGTTGTACTGGGTGTGAAACAAACGAGGGTTCAGAAATGAACTGTCTAAGTAAATTCTACTATGATCCGTCTAATACTAGATGGTTAGACTAATGTAACATGATAAGCGGCTCGGCCTTGGACAGGGGTGGACGGGAAACGAATTGCAGCAATAAAATATGTAACTGTCATAACTTACATCTGAAGTGGAAATGAAAGGAAAATCTAAAATTGCTGCCAACTATATAATAGTACTGTCATTTCAAATATATGACAGTTTCAACAATTGCTATGGTCCTCGATGTCAACATAATAATAATAATAATAATAATAATAATAATAATAATAATAATAATAATAATAGTAATACTAATTATATTTAAAACACTTAATCAGCCTTTTATATTCCAAATCTGGAAGTTATGGCATTTTACTGAAACATATAACAAGCTTTTGGCTTATTTTGAAACTGTGTTCTAAAATGTAAAAAAGAAAATACTGTGAATTATTGAAATTTAACATTAAAATAGAGTTTAACATCGCATTTTATTCACAGGTCTTTTTGCGAAACGCTTGGCAAGTTTGTAAAATAAAGTGCGATCAAATACATACGTAATGGACAAAACTTGATGCGAGGATCAATTCGACTGTTCTATCTAATTTTATTGTTAATAGAGGTAAAATAAAACCATACTACTCTCTGTACGGTAGTCCTAACGGTAATAGTGTCTTTACAAGTAGTAACTCATGACTTCCGTGGTATAATTAAATTGAACTTTATTTATGGACACTTTAACTGCTGTGGTTCTTAACGTCCCATTCTATATTGGGCATGAAAGACCGATAATTTTTCTCATAGGTCTCTTTATCAGACTTGAGGTTCTTTTGTGTGTCACAAATCTAAGACATGGCACTATCGTCTTTACTTCCCTTCCGAAGGAATCCATGCTAAGGATTTTTACGCTCAAAAAAATCCATCGCCCTCCGCCGGTTTGAACCCGCGATCTGGGAAACTAGAAGACAGCATGGTAACCACTACACTACGGAGGACGATTCTGTGATGTAATGGTTGATATGGTCGACTGCCGCGAGTTGGGTTTCGGCATCACATTACAAATTATCGTTTTCTTCCAGGATGGTCCTTATTGGTAATCCTATTCTGATTTATCTGCAAGGATTTAAAATAATTCATAAAGAAATAAAGCAACAAGAAACATGCTAATAGATTTCTGTAAAGTAATGCCAGTGTAAAAGTATATGGTAGTAAAATTTGGACTATGTCCAAAAAGAAAGTGTAAAGGATCCAATTAAGTGAAGTGAAAACCCAAAGGCAATTACAAGATATGGAAAAAGCGACCACAAAAGAAATGAAGAAATAAAAAAAGAAATTATGAATATTATATAAAATGAATGTTACAAGCAAAAGAATAGAAAACAAAGTGGATAAGCCATGTTGAAACGACAACTCTAGGCCGGGCCCGAGCTATGGCATTATTAATAATTTGGGTAATTACTTTTCAGTGAAATTAAATTATGCTATGTACAACTATTTTTGTTTTACTGCCTATGTAGCTTAAGAAGGGTGATTTTATATGTTTGTATTTATGTTACTAATACTAGAGGAGTAACAAATTGTTCAATGTAAATAATTTAAGCGCTATGTTAAAATACTGCCCACAACGAGATATCTTAGATGTAGGAAAACTGTCTCCGAAGGCAACAAATGAGTTTTTGCGATGCCTTTCTGGTAGCAAAAGTATTGTTCGTACAGCGAGGGTGTAGAGCCTATGTCCTTTTGTACGGTAATTTTCCGTGACCGGAGTAAGTGAGACAACAAGCTTAACGGTAAAATGAGGGAAAAGCCGCGATTTCATGTTAAAATTGAGCAAGAGTAGGTGGAATAGGACCAATGAAATCCAAGTAAATCGATATGAAATGGTGAGACACGTTGAGTGGCGTTAAAAATGCACCAATAGGAAATTAAATAGCCTAAGAACCCCGCGACTATAAATAGATCTGCAAAGACCAAAGATCGGAGAGTTACTTCGAAACTGCAGGCAGAGAATGATGCTGCCGGATACTAAGAGATGTCGTGCCAAAAGTTAGTGAATTAAGACAGGTTTCGCTACACACATAAGAATCGCTACGAGTAGAGAGATTTGTTATACATATAAACTTCGCGTCATATCAGCGCCGTGTTTCAACAGCAGTGGACAGTATTTTGACGGTGACAATATCAGTGTTGTGAACTACCAGAGGTAACGAAATAAAGAAAACAGTGGTGTCGTTTTTTTTTTCGTAACTGAACCACGTCTATTTTCTCTCCGTTACTACACCGGAGATCTACGTTTCCTTTACCGACGAAAAGTCCATGCTCTTACATATTTCAGTATTTACTTCAGCTAGCCGAGGATAGAAATGCAGAGAACCAGCCCACTTCGAACATCTGGAGTCTACACGGAGGCTGCAGAAAGGTAAGCCGCGAGCTACGGGCATTACGAACCAGAACAACTTCGGACAGGAGGTGATACTGTCGCAAACTGGCGCCAACACTGGGGGGATCAAATGGAGGACCAGGGAACAACGCGTAGAGGAAGAATCTTCAAAGGAAATGGGCACAGCACAACAAAATTACAACACGAACTTCTAGTCTATCTACGTGGGATAGCAAAGCAACTAAGAACGCCACTTCTAGAAATTCACCAGGATTCGAATCCGGGATGCATCAATTAACACCTAGGAGAAAGTACAGGTTACAACTTTTATACAAAAAAAACCAAACAAACAAAAAGAGGCATGCGGAGTAGTTACACAGTATCTGGGAACCAATGTTTTTGAGAGGGGTAAGGTCGTTACTGGAGAGGTAGAACATTCTAACGGAACCATGAGTAGATCAAGGGAAAATTTGGAAGAACTGGATAGGGAGGCCATTGTCAGTATAACACCAGATGGAAGAAATATGGTGGAAACAGAAGTAGAGGTTAGACTGGAAGGACAATCAGCAAGTGAGCAGGTCAGAACTAGCTGATGATATTTCTTCAACGCTTAAGTACAAAGATAGACGTACAAGATCAGAGGTTAGAAGGGAAATTAAATGAGCATAGTAAGGACTTAGAAAGAACACTGAGTGTACAAAATAAGAATTTAGAGGGAAAATTAAATGAGCAGGGTAGGGACTTAAAAAGAAAACAGAGTGAACAAAATAACAATTTAGAGGGGAAATTAAATGAACAGAGTATCCAGGTAGGGGAGTATGTCCGAGAGGAAAATAGAAAAATGAGAGGGGAATTAGCTCAGGAGATGAGGGGATATTTAGGTGAAGAGGTCACCAGATTAGAAAATCAGCTGGACTCTAAACTCAGCAGACAAGGGGAGATAGTACAGAAAATTCAGGCAGGACAGTTAGGTCTAAGAACTGATGTAGAAAAACTGAGGAGGGATGTAGAAACGGAATTGAGTGTTACTAGCTTAGCCATAAAAGAGCAATTTAATGATGACTTAAGAGCTGTAAATGTTTCTTTAGAAAAAAACAAAGCACTTAGAATCAAACATCCAAAGGGGGTTCAGAGAATTTCGAACAGTGGTAGACAAGTATCAGGGAAAGATAGATGAACTTTCATCAAGAATAACTGAACAGCTCTCAAATCATCATGAAATTGTGAAAAGGGTTGAAGAAAATGAAAATTGTGTAAGGGGGTTAAAACGCTCTATTGGTAGACCTGAGATAGGTATGAGACAGAGGGATAATGGTACGCATAGTGAAAGTAGCACCACTTTCAGCGAGGCAAATGGAGGTCAAAGTCCAGCCACCGACCTATATAATCTCAATTCAGGACACCAATGTACACTGAACCACAATGTAAATAATGCAAACTATCATATATTTAATGAGATATGGGTACCTACTTTCGAGGAAAACTCAGCTGATAATCCTAAACAATATCTAAATGATTTTGAGGAATATTTCCGTTTAAAGCAAATTCCGGGCAAGCTAAAAATGCTAATTGTTCGTAAAGGTTTACGTCCAAGGGTCCTTCAAAGGGTAAGATTGGCATTGGGGGAGAATAATAACATTGAGTATTTCAAACGAGCATTTTTGAACAAGTATTGGAGTACTAATACTCTGAACCGGGTGAGATCTATCCTAGCTAGTGGTAATTATGATGAGCGTGGAAATGTGAGCATGGTGGATTATTTACTGACTAAGGCACAAAGTAGTAGATTAATCGAGTCACCAATAAGTGAGCGGGACTTCATTAATATGATTATACCCCATTATCCGGAACGCATCCACCATTACCTATTCATTGCGAAGCCAAATTCCATTGCCGAGTTAATTAAGTTGTCATCATTCGAGACAAGCAGTAGGAACCACGAACAAAACTATACGGTTCGACCACCACTGGATAATCCTAGAAATGTGAACTGGAGGGGAAACGCCAGAGGGAACTATAACCCCAGAGAGAGGTATTGGAATGATGTACCACAATCTGGAAACAGAAATCGAGAAAATAACCTCTTCCGGCGGAAAGGTGATAATCAGTATCACATAAATACCATTTAATCCAGACCGAGATACAGGGGCCGATTTAACTATAGAAGAGGCAGGAATAATGAAAACAGACCAGATAGGGAACATTATTTTTCCGACCGAGGGGAAAGCAAAGTAGGAGAGAGGTATGACGAGAACTACCAGGGAAGAGACCTTCCTGGGGACACTTTAGAGGAAACCGAGGAAACTATAGGCAATCCAAGAGAGACGGAAATGTAGATGAGACTAGCGGAGCACAAATTAATCCTGATAACCCGGAAAATTAAGACAGTATGCAATCAAGAGCTCGGAGCGTATTCTAAGCGTACCAAATTCCCAAATAAATAGCAAACGTGAAACAGGGCTCAAAAATGATTTTATAATAGGAGAACTAATAACTATGATTTAAAATCATTCGAAGAAAGAACCCAATCAGATGAGGATAATAAACTACATGTGATGATTGCTGCGTCAAGACATTTAATTCAGACAAAAAATGCCTCTGTCACCGAATTAGAAATCTGTGCTGTGTAGTATGCACTACAGAGATTCAGATCATATATATATACGCCGATCATGTGAGTCTTTCATTCATGAAACGCTGCAGCCTTACGAGTACTAAACTATGAAGGTACATCCATGATATTCTTTCGTATGATGTCGAAGTGAAGCACATTGCAGGAAAAACCAATATTTTTAGAGATTGCTGTTTAAGTTACATAACAATGAAATACCGGAGAGGATAGAACGCCCTAAAAATGAAATAACATTAATGAGTATCGAAATACCCTTGAGCAAAAGATTAATAAAAGAATTAAAGGAGATAGGGGACCAGCAGCGGTAAGATTAGAAATTAAATAAATTAATGAAAAAGGCCCCAGAAATACCTGAAAATGTCAAGGGAAACATAGGGGTAAAAGGTGGCGTGTTATATAAACTACATGGCAGCGAAATACAGAAATGGAAGACGTATATACCTAAGAACATGGAGAATAAACTCATAAGCACGTTTCATCAAGCTTTAGCACATTCTGGACCAGAACGCACTGCTTTAACGATCAAAGAAAATCTTTATATTCCAAAATTACATCATAAAGTAAGGCGAATAATTTCTACATGCTTACAATGCCAAAAAGCAAAGCCATTGAACGTTCAGTATGAATACGAGACAAACTCCATCCTAAGAGAAAAACCAGGCATGTTATAGACTGTCACGATGAGCTGCCTAGTAGTAAATTTGGATTTAGATATATAGTAGTGTTAATGGATGTATTTTCAAAATTCGTGAAAATCTACCCAGTCAGGAAGATTACAAGTGAAGCATGCCTAAGCAGGATAATGAAGTCATATGTTCCACAATATGGAAATATGAAGGCACTTTAAACTGAAAATGCTTCGATATTTACCAGCAGAAAATTTGTAGACACATTAAAGGAAAACGAAATCACATTATATCATTGCTCAAAATACCACCCGCAAAGCAATCCCTGCGAAAGGATAATCCGGGACATCTGTTTATTTGAGAATTTTGGCCAATAAGAAACACAGCGATTGGGCCAATCACTATCAGCGTATTGAAACTATTTTAAATGAAAGTGTAAGCCCTACTACCGGTTATAAGCCCATTGAGCTGATAAAGGGGAAGTTAATGGAAACACTTGAAGGGAAATTACCACAGACTCTAGAAACCAAAGGTCCGAAAACACTAACAGAAGAAGAGATGTTTAAAAAGGCGTTTGAAAGAATGTCGAAGAAAGCACAGAAAAGGAAGGAAAAATTTAAACAAAAGAAGCGAAAGAAATGGATGATCGAGCTTGGGCATTTAGTATTGGTACGGGACAAGAAAAAGCCTAGCATTTTGAATAAAAGGTATCATAGAATGGAAAATTAATTTAAAGGTCCATACCGAGTAATTAACATTTTTGGCTCGGATACATTTGAATTACAAGAAATAAAGAATTCAACGGTCGTAGGAAGGTATCATAAACAGTTGCTCAAACCGTACAAATGCTTAGAGAATGAGAAGGGTGAAGAATGTATTGAAACTAATGAGCTTAGTTCTACTCGAAATGAGGTAGAAATCCTATGAATAAGTAATAAAGGTAATAAGCCGATAAGTAAAAAAATAAGTAAATAAGTAAATAAATAAATACATAATAATAGTTATTTACCAGTATGTATGTAAATATATGCATTGTTAGAACTTAAGTTTGGGTATTAGCGTATTTGTGTGCACTACAAGTTTATTCCTGTGTTAGTGAAGGTGTATTGTGTGAGAGAATGCCTCTCGGAAAACCTGTTTTAAAAGGATTTTCACTTTCGAGAAAATGGACGACTTATAACAAACGGTAAGGGGAATGACCCAAGTGTAAACACCGCTGGTGTGGCAGAACCCGTGCGAAGGATCAGGTACAGCGAAGGGTTCCCTATAAACAAACAAAAATGTATACTCAGAGGAAGTATTCAGGAAAAGAAAATTGTATCACGTTCTGAAAAATTTATTCTTTTTCAGAACAGGGCAATTTGAAAGGCAACTCTAGGCCGAGTCAGAGCTATGGCATTATTAATTATTTGGGTAATTACATTTTAGTGAAATTAAATTATGCTATGTACAACTATTTTTCTTTTTTACTGCCTATGTAGCTTAAGAAGGGTGATTTAATGATATGTTTGTAACAAATTGTTTAATGTAAATAATTTAAGCGCTATGTTAAAATACTGTCCACGACGAAATTCTTAGATGCAGGAAAAGTGTCTCCGAAGGCAACAAGTGAATTTTACAATGTCTCTCTGGTAGCAAAATTATTGTTCGTACAGTGAGGGTGTAGAGCCTTTGTCCTTTTGTACGGTAATTCGCCGTGACCGGAGTGAGTGAGACAACAAACTTAGCGGTAAAATTAGGAAAAGCCGCGATTTCATGTTAAAACTGAGCAAGAGTAGGTGGGATAGGACCAATGAGATCCAAGTAAATCGATATGAAGTAGTGAGACGCGTTGAGTGGCGCTAAAAATGCACCAATAGGAAATTAAATAGCCTAAGAACCCCGCGCTATAAATAGGTCTGCAAAGACCAAAGGTCGAAGAGTTACTTCGAAACTGCAGGCAGAGAATGATACTGCCGGATACTTAAGAGATGTCGTGCCAAAAGTTAGTGAATTAAGACAGGTTTCGCTACACACAAAGAATCGCTACGAGTAAAGTGATATGTTACACACATATACTTTGCGTCATATGAGCGCCGTGTTTCAACAGCAGTGGACAGTATTTCAACGGCGACAATATCAGTGTTGTGAACTACCAGAGGTAACGAAATAAAGAAAACAGTGGTGTCGTTTTTTTTTCGTAACTGAAGCACGTCTATTTTCTCTCCGTTACCACACCGGAGATCTACGTTTCCTTTACCGAGGAAAAGTCCATGCTCTTACATATTTCAGTATTTACTTCAACTAGCCGAGGATAGAAATCCAGAGAACCAGTCCACTTCGAACAGCTGGAGCCTACACGGAGGCTGCAGAAAGGTAAGCCGCGAGCTACAGGCATTACGAACCAGAACAACTTCGGACAGGAGGTGTTACTGCCGCAATGTCCAAAGATGACATCTCAAAGAGTACAACTTTTGGAATAATTATAAATTAAGAAGAAAGAGAGTTATAGGAATACCTATAGATGGAACCAAATATATGCAGATTGCAACAGGGCAAAATGTCTAAAGCTAAAGGAAAGAGAAGAGAATACGCTATTTTGAGGACTACCACTTATTTCACATTTATTGCGTTTTCCCGGACAACACTAAGAGTTAATGCAATTCCGGCGTTAAAGGTAAATAAAACGTAGATTTACAAAACAGCCGTAAAATGTAAAGTACACGTCGCTACATAGATTGACTAAAGCCTTTTACACTTGGATTGGGCCGGGGATGAATGATGTAATTAGATATTGATCAAGGTTGTCGAATTATTCGCAATTAATTCCAGACAGTGTTATTGTTATCTAGAAATAATAATGCTAGATTCTTTTTACCACATTTAAACATTTCTCGTGAAAATGTTCTAGCTAGATATTGTGGTATATAACAGACTTTTAGGGATTATTTTAGTGCATTTGGGGATTCGGGGTTTGGTAGCAATAACTGGAAATGACTAGGCATTGGAGGAGGGATAAATAGGTACATACTGGCACGCTAGCGTTGCTCTTTCTTTTTGTGCTAGCAATGTCCTACGTATTTCGTGTGCAGTGCTCATTCAAAACATAGTGAACCTGGGCTATATTGTGTTGTTTGGCGCTCCAGACTCCTGGAAAAAGAAGTACTTAACAATGTTATTGCTTCTGTATCAATTTATAATGACAGACATTTTACCTTGTGTTGTATTTCCTATTTTCTTATGGCCATAACAACTTTAAGTCACTTAGGACATAGTAATTTTTGTTACTTATTTGTAAAGTATGCCACGTAGTTCTTTCTTTGACGAGTACGTTGACATTGGTGGCCGGGGGAGATGTGGCATTTGGCGGACTATCTTTAGTGTATTTGTGGATTCGGGGGTTGGAGACAATGATTGGAAGTGGTGTAGGCATTGGGGGAGGCACGAACACGTGCATATAGGCAGGCTATCATTGCTCTTCCTCCTTTGTGAGATAGCATTTGATGCAGTATTTTTAACACTTAAATGATTTCAGTCTAATTATATAATATAAAAAAGTAATAACAGCCCACCTTAAAGCAATATGTGTATACTATAATATATAAAATGTATGTAACAGTCATTGTATTATGTGTATATTATTGTGTACATGTATAGTGATGTATGTGAATTTATTACGTAATATAATAATGTAGGAGCTTAGAGGCCGAAGTTGCTAACAATGGGGTAACCTTGAGGCAATAATGAATTGTAAAGTTTAATAATGCTACTAGTAATTCTTGGAGCAATAATGTAATATTTAAAACAGTTTATAAATAGACAATCAAAAACAATAAAAACTGAAAGTTAAATAAAACTATTCTATTGGAGTAAAATTAGCCAATCAAAGACTTGAAATACACAAATTTACAAATTTAAGCGGTAAACGCCAGTCACTAGAAGGCAGCGTACCTGAGCAGTTCATTCGCTCAGTACGTATTCAATGTGAGACATAAAATTCATTACGGCGAGAATATTATAAATTTTAGGTGTTAAAAATGCAAGTAATTAATAAACAATATCACAGCTCTCTATATCAGTGAAGTGTTATTTAATCGTGTGAAGGATTAATAAAAGGAATGAAGTAAAAATTACAATTTGTGCAAGCCCACATTCTTTAGCCGCATCACCTCCTGCAAAGAGATACATGTTTCTACAAATTACTACTGACGGAGCCGAGGCCAACATAAATATATATAATATTTAAAGAAACATTAAAATACAAAGTTGATTCCTAAACGTTGGGGCGAAGGCCACCGGAAATTTTGTACCATACGTGGGCATTTTACTACTTCAAATTGGCTTTCCATACGTGAAGCAACAAACTAGTTCACATTGAGGGAGTGAACATGTGAAGGTAAGCAGCACACATCTCCTACTAAAAGTCGGTAATCATGTAATGTTTGCTTTAGAATAAACGTGTCAATGTTGATTTTTAAAAGCACACTTCCTTCATACAAGAAAGTCTACGTAAACTCATTAAGATGTTCTAGATTTCGTCGGGATAATTTGCAATGCAAAAGCACTACGCTCCTCATATCAGACCCAGTTTTGCTGTAAAGTAATTATTACTACTATGCGATTCCCTTACCAGCTCTATCTCCTAAATTCCTTCGGGTTGTGACGACATTTTTTCCTGTACACCCAAATTTTACCTTTAAATATACTGCACATACACATATATGCAATTGAGTAGGGAAGTTAATGGCCGTGTTGAACGAGGAAAGACTTTCTGTGTTGAATATGGCGGAGTTGGTTCTGACGAGATTTACTGGACAAATTCAGTGACGTGCCATTCTAGTGTGAAGTCGATACTAATATGACACTGGCAGTTGTTAAACGAATATCAATATGGTTATTAGCTTAAGGGAATACATGTGTATAAAACTAGACATAAATAAGTTTTTGTTAACTTGAACCTTTTTTGATGTATGCAAAACATATGACCTTCACAAAGAGGAGGAGCCTGCCAGATTTGGCAGAACTCCATTTATTTGGGAAGAGGAGCGGTTAAGTACCTAGAGCCTTTTATGGTTGCTGGGCTGAGCTGAGCTGGAAAAAGCATGTTGATTATAAAGTAAAGAAGGGCTACAATGCTTTGTGGGGCTGTGGGAGATCAATAGGACTGATGCCTAAGGAGGTCAAATGGCTATACACCTCGGTTATAACACCGTCAATAACTTATGCGGCGCTGGTTCGTGTCTGCCTCTCTTGTGAATGCAATTGATACCAAGCTGGATTGACTGCAAAGATTAACATATGTGATAACCGGGGAGTTGCGGAGACCCGTCAGTCCGCCTTAGACTTTGGTGACCCATTTATACCTGTTTGTAAAAGAGGTAACAAGGATGAGTGCACATCGCCTCTTGACTGTAGGAGGTTTGGTGTTTTAAGATACTCCATAGAGGGCACCCACTAATCCTTTCTGGACTACAGCAGGTGTGTCCTATAACCCTGATGATAGGGTATTTGATAGGGACTAAGTATAACTAAAGTCCATCTTATACGGTGGTAATACCTTCCAGGGAGGAGTGGGACCTAGACAGGGTGTATCCCAAAGGCAGGAGAAAGATCAGAGATTACGGACCGTTCCCGCCTCGGGGGCTGGAGTCTGGGGCTGCAGACCTAGGTTTATTATTCCCCTTGGTCATGTTGCCACGTTTTTTAGGCTTAGGTCTATGTAATCTTAGGCTGTGCTATCCATATTTATACTATGCCATGCGAATGTGTAAAACTGCTCGGATAGTATGGCAGCTTTGAAAGCACTTAGGGCTCCGATTGGTGTGACAATGCCAGAGAATGTTAGACTCTGTACCAGCTGCCCGGTTACACTTCTTTGAGTTCCTGGACATTGTGGTATTAGAGGAAATTAGATGGCAGACACACTCGCAAAGAGGGGATCGGAGCTCTATTTTATTGGACCTGAGCCCTTCTGTGGGGTATAGACTAGAACTGTCAAGTATCCGATAATTCAGCTCTTCTTGAAATCTGGAATAAGCAAAGTACTGCTCATGGTTTGATATCGGGGTCCGACCAGAAAGTGAGCGAGTTTCTCCTGAATCTGAGATCTGGGCTCAAAGAAATTGTGGGCCATAACACTTACACAAGAAGCTTTATGTCGGGGACTTTAGGACCTCACAACATACGCTATGTGAATGAGTTTTGTTATGTATCCGTAGGGTTCTTCTTTTTGTAACCTGAGGAGATAAGGGCAGATATCAAGGACGTGGTCCGTTTCACACGGATCATTGAACATGAGCAATGCCTAGAATAAGCACAAAGGTCTCCAAGAGCCCTATTATAGAGGCAACTCATCATCATCATTCAAAATATAAATTGAAAATACATTTTAATGAACTATATAAAATCCTTTTTGAGACAATTGTGTATATTACCAATCAAACACTTTACAATATAAAATGCTCTTTGTACCAAATGGTTTATTACACAGGCCGTTCCATTTAAAAATGCACACTTTTCGTCTGGCAAGTAAAAAAATTAAAATTGAGTTTTATTATCCCCGTGACTGAGAGAATCAATATTGGTATCCTTTTTAAGCTTAGCGTTCTTTAACTGGGTATCGAAAGATGAACGAAATGTGTGGGAGATTCTCAAATGATCCCGGAGTCGTTAGAGCTAGACGTTCATCTTATGAGAAAATTGAGTGTCCCAACATGCACAGCAATATCACCAATGGTACGAAGCTGGACTCTCCTCGCGAGACTGGAAGAAAGACCTGCGATTGGTGATGTTGGAGAACACCGGTCTTCGTTCTGTTTCGATCAATGGATTTGTGTTCACAAGGAAAACAGAAGCTGCCGAATTGAAAAATAAATGTTCCTCTATGACTGAACACTAATTACTAATTGACAATAATCATAAGGCAGCAATTGATAGCAGGGGTATCAAAATCAGTACCAATATTGTGACGTGGGAGTAGCATGCCTGTCTGCCTCGCCTTTCAAGGGGTACCGAGTTCAAATCTTAGTTATGTCGGGCTCATTTGAGCATTATTTCACACATTTTATTCATATATCGTCCGGCAGAACCTACGCAGTTAAAAGGTGTTAAAATATGTTTCTCCCAGAGCCACTGAGATAATAAAAATCAATATTAATTCTTTATTATTTTCCAGAGGGAAATTACAAGTTTTCAAAGGTGTTCAGTTTTAAATGGAACGCCCTCTATTGGCTCTCTATTTATTTTTAACTTAAAGGATATAAGGAAATTACTCTGCAGCACTAATTTTAATTAGTCTATTAGTAAACATCGTTTTGTGAAGTGGTGGGCATAAACTTTCTGAATTTCGGAAATACTAACTTTACACATAGCGACCAGTTTTAAAAATATTTGACTATCGGTTAAGGCGTACTATGTTCCCCTTGTTTTGTATTTGCATGGGCAATATAGAAATACAGTAACCTTTAAGCATAGACATATGTCTTAATAGCTGGTTGCTATGTGCAGTACCATTCTCTTTGCCACAGACTAATGCTCTTTGCATATCCAAGACAAAAAATGAAAAACGAATTCCCATCTGAGAAAAGTGTAAGTATTGGAAAATTTAAGGGAATAACAAGCAATATCTAAAAATTGTTCACTCAAAAAAATGTATATGGCATAAATTGTGTATTTTAAAGCGATCTATATTTTTTTGTGCAGTAAAATTTTGTCTATCTCTTATGATTTACCAGTTATGCAAAAGTCGTTCATAATGAAGAATGCTTTTGAAGATATGCCCAGAAAATTCAAGATATGCATTTTATTTGCCATAAAAATGTCTTAAACATATGATACTTTAATCAAAATCGTTAGAGACGTTTTGAGAAAAAAAATTTCGAAAAATGTTCCATGTAGAGGGTAATCTGGGGTGAGGGGATTTTCTTGAAAACCTTCGTGTCGCATCTCTGGAAGATACTGAACCTAAATACCAAGTTTGGTGTTTATTCGACTGTTTGTTTCTGAGTTATGCTGTTCAAGGACGACAGACACACACACGGACAATACTTTTTTTTGGATTCAGGAGGCCTCAAAACATGTATTTCCGGTGAAATCTCGGTATCAAATTTTTGAATGGAATACAATACTTCCTCTACTTACTACACTTAGTAGGGAAAGTAACAAAAGGTCGGACAAGTACCAAACTTGGTATTTAAGTTCAGTATCTTCCAAGGATATGACGAAAAGTTTCAAGAAAGTCCCCCACTACGAACTACCCTTTACGCGGAACAATTTTTAAAATTGTTATTTTATAAGAAATTCTTCTAATGATTTTGATTAAATTGCCACACATTAAAAATATTTAAATTCAAATAAAATGTATGTCATGAACTTTCTGGAAATAGGATGTGAAATGCACTTCGTTCGGAAGTGAGTTTTTATAATCTTGTATAACTGGTAAACGTTAAGCGATAGACGAAAGAGCACTACATTAAAAATGCAAGTCTGTTTAAAACACACAGTTTATTTCAAATAACTTCTTTTGTGGCACGAGTCATTTCTGGGATATCCGTTATTAATGGTCGGAATTCGTTACTTGGTCATTCCTTTAAAGACTTGTCAACCTTCAGTTGTTTCTCGCGATGTCGTGGAAACAGTATGGAATTTTAAGGTCAGCATATAGCGTCCATTTGACTATCGCTGTTCTCTTTGTATCTATAACGAAATGTGTAATGCAGCTATTTCTGTAAAGCTTTATTTGAATCAGTGTAGTAGGTAGAAAAATAAGCTTTACTAAGAATAGTTTCTACACCTACTAATAAAGGTAGAGGGTAGAGAAAGTCATGTGAATGAATCACATCAGAATTGTTTGTGTGCATTTCTGATCAAAGTAACCCCGGGAGTCATAGTTACTTCGGCTAACAGTACTTCTGGTGAAGACTCGGAGTACTTAACTTTCGTATTTTTATTTTTGTGTTTTGTTATATTCACTTCACTGAAGACGGCATTCCACTATTGGGAATGTAGGCAAATAGATTGTAGCGTTATCCTTCGTCCATCTTTTGCAGGTGGTCAGTAATGTGCTCCTCAATTGGCTAGAGTTAAGCACGTGGAGGTCACGGTTGAGCTAGGTTTTAGAGTGCCAACATATATAGCTGCGTTCTACTATGAGCCACTTTTAATGCACCCAGGGGCCCATTCTCATGTGCTCAATGCCCAGTCGAAAGCATTCAAGTTTGTGAAAGTGCCTGTAAAGTACTGAATATAAGTCGGCTCTCCTCATACGAAAGACTCAAGTGGGTGTAGCATGCATTTAGTAAGAATGCAAGAGGGTAAAGATTCACATGATTTTTGTTGGTCTTTGAGAACCTAATAACGGTTATCAGTATGTACTAGCGGCGTTGCTGCACATCAGCGCGTGAACACATTAATGTTCGACAACTTGCGGATTTATTTGTTATTTTTTCTTTGAATGCCACTAAACTTAACGTACACGCGATAATAAAATTTACCGCGCCACTCTTCTAAACTCGATGAATAGTGGCAGCAGGGTCGGTAGCACATAACTTCTGCACGTTTTAGGAGCTTTTGCGCATGCGCAACTGGTATGACGTGATTACGTTATGGGCCAAATATCCACAGGCCGTGCACACTTGAAGGCATGCAGGATATCACCCGCGCGCTGTGTTTTCACACTATCAAAACAATTCTATGCCAATGTCACTAGATAGCGCCACTACGTCAGAAGTAGGTAATGTGCACGAGCTCGAAAACTTCTCACGGTTATTCCATATTCTCAACTAACTCTCCCCCGTCACAACGACAGTATTCCTACAACCCTGGTGTATGCGCGACCTTGTTTCTGCAGTGCCGCCCTGTGACCTCTGGCATTTGCATTTTCGTAACATCAGCATACGACAAGGATGTATTCGAAGTGAAGTGTGGCATGATTGTGTGGATTTGGCTCCTCGTGATATCGCCAGAGCAATACGCTCCGTGCTATGGAACAATGGATAATAGTGTGGCAGGACAAAGGAGAAGACGGTCGTCGTGATATTGCCAGAGCAATACTTTCCGTGCTATGGAACAATGGATAATAGTGTGGCAGAACGAAGCAGAAGACGGTCGTCGTGATATCACCAGAGCAATACGCTCCGTTCTATGGAACAATGGATAATAGTGTGGCAGGACGAAGGAGAAGACGGTCCTTGATATCGCCAGAGCAATACGCTCCGTGCTATGCAACAATGGATAATAGTGTGGCTGGACGAAGGAGAAGACGGTCTTCATGATATCACCAGAACAATACGCCCCGTGCTTTGGAACAATTGCTAATAATGTTCCAGGACGAAGGAGAAGACGGTTCTCGTGATCACAGAAAAACAAATCGGGGTCAATGAAAATTATCCCACAGGAGAATGATGCTCTTTTAGCAGAAGTGGAAGCTCATACTCTTCAGTTACGTTGCGCAGATGCTGTTGCCCAATCGTTAGACAACGGCTTCTCTGAGACTAAGTTCAGCAGGCATACGCAATCGTCTTGCGGCTATAACGGAATATCTTACTCCTTACCATAGAGAGCTGCGAGTCGGATTTGCTTTGTGGTTTTCTGTACTGACCATTATCGACAATTGATCTGTTGGAGGCCAACTGGTTCTAGGATGGATCCCAGATATTAACAGATGATATTGTAACGCCTCTGGATGGGGTTGAATATATCTAGGGGTCGCTTACGCTAGCAGGGGATGTAGACTCTGGCGGTAGGGCGAATGGGTATCAGGATAGGTAGGGGGAACTCATGAAGACCAGCCATAGAGGTATCATTGAATAAAAGACCCGGGGTATGCATTAAGGCTGAGAGTTGTATTGGCATTTAATGGGACATAATTTCCGCTGGTGGCCGGTCGTTGCTTGACCGGCGGCCCAAGTGGGCAAGAACTTAATGATAGAGCATCTTGCCTGGGTTGCGGTTGCCTTGAAGTGTGCACAATGGCAATTTTAACTAAATTACGGTGGAGTGATAGCCACCACTTTTGGCTCGGTACGTCGTCGAGTCTTGCCTCATGAGAGTGAAGGTAAAAGCGACCCCTGACATATTTTCACAGTCTTAAATACTGTTTTGACCGCTGACTGCGCGGTCTTGCGTTTTACATTGTCGTGTCACCGGGTTTCAACATTTTCTGGCATATCGGTAATACTAATGCAATCTCTCGATACTTAGTTCGTACCTTGTACCTTACCCAGCTATATTACCTCCGCGGCCGTGAAATTCCATTCCCGGAATTAAAAAAGAGAGACCGGAAATGCCGATCATCTTAGCGGGTGATAGGTTTGTCTTTATAAACGATCGTTAGAGAAAGAGACAAGGGGAAAATACCATAAAACGCACCATTAGACATTTGGTTTATTGACACCAAGGTCCTTTCTCCGCTGTCCGAGACTTGGAAATGATGGAGGAGCTCTTTATAAGGGTTGGGGTATCACAGGGATGGCTTTGGCTGCGACTCTGCCTGTTACATTTTTCTTGGATCTACCTTTGCTTCATATTTTTATATCTGAAGCTGTACTTCGTGTTGTCAGCGTAGATCGGGACTTTGTGATGGGTATGTGGTTTTCGCCGACTGAGTCGTCTACGTGTTAATTCTGAGAGATTCCGGCGGCGTTCATTTAGACTGCGTACCTTAAATCCAGTTTAGATAGACACTGATGTGATGAGTGTTATTACTCCCCCGTGATTGTGTTGGGGGTATTTCTTACCCTTCTTCTCCTTGTGTCCTTTTCCTTAAGCTGTGATGTATGCAATCTTGCTTCTGCCACTTTTCGATGCGCAGCGAAGGGTTACTCTTTGCTGAAGGACCAGTTTTAAGGGAAGAAGGGAGGAATGGTGGGATTGATTCATTTCCTTGGAACGAGTCACCTGATAGCGACTAGAGAATAAATGAGTACCCCTGTCGGCTGTCCGCTTATTTCTGAATTTTGAATGAGGTATTAATCAAACAAAAACGAAATAACGTTTTAATGCTTGCTCTCCAGGTATGACCCATGCTCTTTAAGTTCTGCTCACACAATTTTAACTGTATAAACGCTGGTTTTGTTATAGTTTACAATGATTAAGTGTTTGTAATTGTACAAGAAAAATGTTTTGTGTAATAGTGTGATGTTTTGTGCATTGATTCTCTTTCTTTCTTCCTCTTCCTTTTCCTTTTTATTGTATGATTTGCAGGTCTGCATTGGTTTTCTCGCGTGGTCTCCTTTTGTCTTGCTTTCAATTGTCGTTCCGGCCACCGTTCTAGGCGGACGTCCTCTGCGGGGTCTTACAACATTCTAATTGTTTTATTAATTAACCTGTTAGGCGTATGCAAATTTTGTTGCTTTTCCCATCTCCTCTCATAAGTGTTAACCTGTAGGATTAAAAGAAACACCAATATTACGAAAAACTGGCAATATCTTTTCCAATATTCCGGCACCCTTGGAACGTAAAAGTCTTAAGGTCATCATGATTATTCACTTTTTAATGTGGCTGCTCATATGGAGCACCCTGTATTTTCCTCTCAGTGCTCTCCACGTCAGTCTTTTGGTTAAATGTCATTAGGCTAAATAAAAACTATCAACAGCACATATTAACCAAACAACAAAAAAACTATATTTTGACTAAGATTGGGCACACGCTTTTAATTCTTGGTTATTAACTTCTTACTATATTCATTCTGTAATTATAGTTAATATCAGGGAGACCTGTATGTTTCTCCTGATTGGTCCTAACTACTTACACTCGTATGTGCTGCATTCATAACTATGTGACTTGCCACTGCTTGGTGTGAAGTTCACCTTGCACACGTCGGCGAGGAATCCTTCATCAGCAATTCGTTCAACATTATATGCTTCTGCTTGTCAATACATCCCTCTCAGTATGTGAATAACTTGTAATCAAGGTTGAACGTGTATCACTTTGCAACTAAACATTTTTCAATTCACGCAGCGTCGCCGTGTCTGCCGTGTTGCTGTGTCACGTTTGCATATATCCTTGGTAATTGAATGTAAGCTTCCCTTTACAACTTACTTACTATTACATCTACCCCTATCTATCGTGTCCCTTCATTCTTTTTACGTTTTCATTAGCACTTCGCTTAAATTAGGCTGCTTCCGACATAGAATCTGTGGGTGTTGCTACAATCAACATTCTACTCGTTGGCGCCTGACTTGTGGTACCTCTGCAGGTGTATTGCTGCTATTGGGGCTTTTACGGTAACATTTTCCTAGAAGTTTATATGCTACCGCGGTCATAACTGCGGTAATTAGTTCCACAAAATCTCAATAATTTCGAACGACTTCATTTTGTACAACCGCGCTCGCCTTCACCGTCGGAGTAATTTGCTGTCATTATCAGGTCGTTACCCGCGCTGTTCAAAAATTATCTTTCCAAGTTTATTCCTCCGTATTCTTTCATGTTTTTTCTTTTGAAACTACTATAAAATTGCGCTGTTGCTTAGTGTGCTTGCCACACTACATTTCATACTTATTTCTTGAACATTTATTTATTTATTTAGCATAAGGATAAGAGTGACCTCGTATCCTATAATTTATCTCTGACACTGCACTATCTTATTCTCCTGTCATCAAATCTATTTGTTTATTTATAGTTCTCGCCTGCAAAATTTGTTTTTGGAGAAATCGGCTCCAATCACTTAACATTTGTCATTAATTATTTTCGAAACAACTTGACATCACAAAAACAATGCTAAAATTAAACTTAAACATTCATAAATCTGAGAGATTAATAAAAGACTCCAGCGATAATTTCAGACTTTATCCTACTATAAAAATTATGGGACACTAATAAAACTCTAGTAACTCATGTACGCATATTTCGTGAAGCGTACACCGTAAACTTTCTCAAAATCAACTGGTCATTAAAAGTGTCTTCTCAACCTTCGCTTCTGGGACAACATACTCTGTTAAAGCCTTTAAATCTGAACATTTGGTGTGTTAAACACGGCAGATACACCACGGTCGCATTTCGGATTACCGTTTGCACTTCACTTAAGACATTTTTTCCTATCATACCTCTAAAAATAGAGTAGTTGGGTCGCGTGGATCATCATCTGCTCTACAAAAAACTTAAATTACGCTGGAGGTACAAAAACATGCCATACGTTGTATTACAGGTTACGCAACTCATTTTTGAAACATTTGAGAACTATTATGAACATTTAAAGCCTAACAACTTTCCTTTTTTCACTTCCTTTTACTTTACCTTTTTCTTCACTATCATATACTGTTCTTGTATAGGCGTAGAAGACAATGCATGCCGGGGTTTTGTGTGTGGAAACACTTAAGCTGGTGTTTGTGTTGGAAAGTGAAACGTCAGCATGTTTCACTGACATTGAGTGTGGCAAACATCTCCTGGCGTTTGTAAATACTCAGCATTCGCACTCTAATAAATATGGGTAAGCTATGACTTTCGTAATCGTGCCAACGGAAACTATGCTTCATAAACATACTGGATTTGGGGCAAATAAAAAGTTGCAGCAATAAGCATTATAATTACACTTAGATAACAAAATAACTCGCTTACTGTATATATTATATTTTATGGAAATCTGACGAATACAATGGAGATAATTATTTTTAATAAGTTTATAAAATTGAAGTTTTACTTCGACATTTAAAATCTTGTAAGGCGACTTTTTATATTGAGAAATTACTTTTGTCAAGCACGACTACATACCTACATATTTATCTAATTCCTCTGTGAAAGTGGGCTCTTGATTATTTTGTGTATTCTGTATGCTTGCTGTTTACACGTCTCTGTGTCTTTTACGTTGTGTGTGTTCTAACTGTACTGGTGGCGACGTATTTAACTTCTAAAACCAACTTTTATTTTGAGCTTAGGCTAACTTGAATACTCACATGATGCAGCTGAAACAGAAAACTTATATACTAAGGCTATACATCCATGCTACTGAATTATTATAGTACTACATGGATCTAAATACAGATGTCATGATGCAACGAGTGGGTTTCTACATGGTATCCTGACCGGGTTTCCTTATTTGCAGTGGAGGATGGGGGAGAAAACATAATAGTGTGTCAGAGGGGGAGAGAAAAAAATTCCGGAAGTCGTACTCCGTAGTACTGCCCTTCCGATGGGGTAACATCCCCTTACGTATGCCAAATTGCCACTCGGCAGTGCCAGGTTTGTGGTGATTTTTTATAGCGCTGCTGCTCATTTTAGCGGTGTTTCAACAATTTTGTGGGGTGGCTACTGTACCTTAAGGCTATTCATATTTATTCTTAAACTATCCAAGTTAGCGCATGCACTTAAAAACAATACATGATGCAAGGGTGAGAGGGTGGGTTTTTGCATAATAAGTGTCCTTTGGTGTTAGTGTGTGTGTGTGTGTGTGTGTGTGTGTTAAATAGTGCCAAGAATTAACACATGATTAGATGAGAGAGGGAAAAGGAGAAGGAAAAAAATTCAATGCATACACCAACAGGGGAGAGCTATACTTAACCAACTTAACCACCCATTTAATTATGACCACTCTTGGAGCACACACTTATAATTGTACTCTGAGCATCCAGCACATTGTAACGCCCTTGGTGAGGGGTTGGTTAACCCCAGAGGACGCTTACACTAGCGGGGGCAGTAGACTCTGGCGATTGGGTGAATCGGTATTGGGATAGATATTGCGGCACTCGTGCAGGGAGGCACTAGGGTTGGCATTGAATAAAAGGTCCGGGGTTTGAATTAAAGCTAAGAATTGTATTGGCACTTAATGTACATAATTGCAGGTGGTGGCTAGTCGTTGCTTGACCTGCCGGCCCATGTGGGCAAGATCTTAATGATAGAGAATCTTACCTGGGTTACGGTCGTCTTGAAGTGCCCACAATGGAAATCTTAACTAAATTACGATGTAGGTGAGAGGCACCCCTTGTGGCTCGGAGCTTCGTCGGCGAGTCTCGCCTTTAGACGAGAGTGAAAGTAAAAGCGATCCCGTGGCTATTTCCACGGCTCGTAAATACTATTTTGACTGTCGACTGCGAGGTCTCGCGTTCTACATTTTCGTGTCACCGGATTTCAAAACATTTTCTGACGTATTGATAATACCAACGCAATCCCTCTATACTTTGTTCGAACCTTGTTACCTTACCTCGCTCCAGTATGACGATCGGTGCGCATCGGTTGTTCAGTGCTTAATTGCGATCAGTGGGGCTGACCGTCAGAACTAGTTGAGACATCTCCCAGAATGAATTCGGCTGAGAACGTAGCCGTACTGAGAGACGTTCTACCAAGTGTGAGGATGTTATATCCCACGGATGGAATACCTACAATTGGCCTGGTGCAGGGCAATAGCGGCGTGCATACCTCTCGGTATAGCCCCAAAATCTCTTGACTTAATATTATAGAGAACGTCTGGTCACGGATAGGGCAGGTATGGCAGCCCAATCAAAGGCGCACTAGAGATGCATTATTGGAAGCATTATACGAGGGCTGATCAATAAAGACAGACTGATTTTTTTCTGTAGTTTCCTTGATAGTTTTATGTCTCTACCACGAATACTTGAAAAGAGCAGGGTTTCATGTATAATGTCCATAAGCGACAGCACTCTCGTAACGGTAGATTGGTAGTAATGCTGTATATTGTTGACCCTACTTGAATTTCGCATACCAAAAAATGAAGGTGACACGAGAGGAGCAATACAGCGCAATAAAATTTTATTTTCGTTTAAATCATACAGCCTTGAAACTTTCGAAAAGCTGAAGCAAGCATACGGTGAAGATGCACTACCTCGTGCAACGGTGTTTAGGTCGTTCAAGGACTTCAAAGAAGGGCGAGTTCTCTGTACTAAGCAAGGTGGGCCTGGTGTTTCAAATGGAATGATTTACCAACATGCAGTTTCCCCCTCACACTACTGTTACAGCAGCTACTACACGTCAGTATTGGCTACACTGAGGAAGCACATTACAAGGAAACGTCCAGAACATCATAGGAATGGGTGGCGACTTCATCATGACAACGCGCGGCCTCACGTTGCAAATCAAGTCCAGGAATTTTTGGCTAAGTTCAACATTACCTTTGCGCCGCATCCGCCTTAAATCCCCGGTCTTACCCCCTGTGATTTCTTTTTATTTCCATTACTAAAGGCAAAGCTCCGGGGCATTCGATTTGAGAGCACTGAAGCAGTGCTAAAGAAAAGTGCGGCGATTCTCAAAGACCTGACAAAGAATCGCCTGCACCATGTGTTCGAGGACTGACAGAGACGCTATAAAATGTGCATTTAGTTAGGAGGGGACTACTTTGAAAAATATCATGTCAACATTGAAATGGAGTAATAAATATCTGCGAAAAAATCAGTCTCTGTCTTTACTGATCAGCCCTCGTAGAAACCAATGGGAAGATCTCAGACAAGAGCACGACTACTTTCGATATCTGATTGAGTTTGTACTGTCCCGACTCAATCAAGTGCTGGATAGGCAAGGTGATTGGACGGACTGTTGACTGCTTGTTTGTCAAATGGGTCTCGTGTACATTAAATACGGCTTTGTTCATAATTGTGAGAAATATTAATAAAACGGATACCGCTTTTTTATTCTTCAGTATGTGCGAATGTTTAAAAGGACAATGCAGAGCATTAAACTGATGTGAAACATGTTTCAGTGATATAAGTATGGAATTTCAATTTCTTGCCCCATTAACTTTAAAACAATGATTAAGTTTTAAATTACATAACTTATTCTCCTGTGTTCTGATACGCGTTATCATAAATTATGCTGTAAATTTATTTGTATGGTTCTCCACATTCGCAATCAACACTATAACCCTTTAAGATTGTTTGGGACACAAGGATTAACTGTTAGCATAGGCATACAGCAGCCAAGTGGTGATTCCCAGCGGATCTTTGTTTAATAAATTACCACATGAAGATCATAATTACAGTTAGAATTAGGCACTGGTTAATCTATAACCTTTTATGTGACAAGAGTATTTTGCAATCTCTGTAAACGTTCTGTTTTAGTTGTCTTGGGACTAGTGATGGGTCGAGTGCGTTACTTTACCGGAACTACTTCCAGCACTTCCACTCAGCAGTCGGAATCGTTTCAAGGAAGTAGTTCAGTTCCACTCCGAGGAAGTAGTTCCGGCTTTTGGTGGAACTAGTACCATTGGAAGTACTTCCACTTCTTCATTCCGGAGTTTTTGTGAAAATACTACCACTGTTTTATTCCGGAATGACTTCCCCTTGTCTACGAAGAGGAAGCATTACAACGGGGTGCCACACATGTCTTTAACAATTAATGTCTCCCGTCACATAAGCAAGTGTTTGTGATTTAATGGCTTGTAGTTCTACGCTAGTATGTTGTGTTTTTATCCCCGTTGTATAATGAACTACAAAGTAATATTGGTAATATCATATGTAGTAATGTAGACCCTACATATATGAATAATTTGTAATTCCATTTCCAACACTGGCTTTAAGACTGAAATTTATGCCAAGATACTTCGTAAAACATTAATTTATTGCGTGTTAAACGTTTAGGTTATGAACAGTGTGGAGGTAAATTCTTTTGCAATAAATGTGGTTTCAGCAAATATAAAACATTCTTTTGGGAAATTAATTTAAATATAATTTCTAGGAGCTTATTTTTTATGTCATTGTGAAGCAGAACATTTTGAAAATGTAAAAAAGTGGTATGCTTCGATTTACATTTATTTTATTTATCCTCCTGAACCCTAAGTCTACGGGACAAGTTTTACTGCCTTAAGGCAGTTTAAATTACTAAGGTATTACTCTAACTTTGTGAAAAAAAACTAGGTTATCAAATACAGAATAATGCAAATTACAAATTGTTCGTCTTAGTTACACTTGTACATGCAGAATTATCAGCTGTTTTGCTGTTGACGACTACTAATCTACATCATGGCAGATAGCCAACAACGAAGCGGATAAGGAAAATGCGCAATGCAGAGTACCAACATTTTCAACAGAAATGAGGTTGGCGAAACTGGAAGTAACATTTATCAAATTCAGCTGTTTTAAAATGAGGTTATGTGACCTATGACAATTCATAATTAAATACTATTGTAGCTTTGTGTCGCTAATTATGATGTTTTAAGAGTTTTCTTGTTTCAAAAGGTTATTTTGCTCACAACGACAATGTAACAAATGAAAAAATATTTTAAATGGGTAATTGTGCATAATTCGTGCTGTTGACGTAAAGGGCTCACTACTAATTTTAAGGCTAAAATTCGCAATCAACATAAAAATTTGCTTTAGGCAGTTAAAATGCAATATTTGCCTACAGACATACTGCAATATTATGTTATTATAACTACTACATTCGTGCGAAGTACTAAGTAGACATGTAACTAGAAATTGGAATTTTCTCATAGAAGCATAATCGGAATTAAATAATTACAACTGAAAAAAACCAGGCTTCTACGTGCTTTTGGAATTCTGTACATAATGTTCAACTTGCTGCAATATTCCCTTATTAAAATCACTACTACATGGCGTGGGAAGTACGAGTAGATGAAATACAACTAAAAAAATCGTTTTCTTATGAAAGCATAATTGGTATTGAACCATACATCAGGGGGAGATAGGAGGTTTATGCGTATTTTTTAGAAATCTGTATTAACGTTCAACTAAAGGCGTTCATTGCATTTGTCATACTCAATCGGACATTTAACATCAATTTTGCATAAATGACACAAATCCGAATTCATCAGTACTTGAGTCAGAATTGTTGTTTACTTAAACATTTTTTCTCAAATTGCAACGTGACGCAGGCTGCATTAATGCCATCTCATTTACCATAAAGGAAATGATATCCAATGTCATGGCGACTTCTAAATAATAGGCATAACGCAATACTGGTTAGATATTGCAATGGCAATGAAATTGATGCAATTGGAAGTGGAAGTAACTCCGACGGAGTTAGAAGTAAATGTCTTGGAAGTACTCCGGCGGAATGGAAGTAAAACTGTTGTGGAAGTAACTCCGACGTAGTTGGAAGTAAATGCTTTGGAAGTACTCCGGCGGAGTGGAAGTAAAACTGTTGTGGGAGTAACTTCGACGGAGTTGGAAGTGATTGGAAGTAAGGAAGTGCCAGTTCCGAATAGTGGAATGGTTACTTCACACTTCCAAAGGAGGAAGCGTTCCTTTGAAACGACTCCGACTCCTTCGACCCATCACTACTTGGGACAGTGTCTTTGTGTCCTTATTGATACCACGATTGTATAAAAACTCAGACTCCGTCCTACGTGTCGCATAAATGCCGACCTGTATTGCAGATCCCACAGGATACCACAGCACGGGCGTCTTCGAGTCACGCAGGTAAACAGACGCACGTCCACACAGCAGCGGTATTGGCACTGCTTCCGCTGTGACGGAATTAACGGGGGTGGGGTTGGTAGTGCGCGTGTTACTTCCTTCTTGCCCTAACACGCGCACCTAAATTATGTACACAACAGACATCTGTATAACAACCTTATCTGTAAAAAAACTTATTATTATTCGGAAATGGCTGCAATTCAATCAATTTGTTCATAATAATTATTATGCCGCAGATGGTATTTCAAATTTTTAGTTCTATCTAACCCTAAAACAGTGTTTCCACAAGAGCCAAATTAAAAAGCAAAAATTTTGATTTGAAAAAACCAGAGGATAGCAGTACATTTTATAACCGGAAAATTTGCTTTATATATTCAAATTAGCTATATTATTATTATTAATTATTATTATTATTATTATTATCGTCATCATTTTTGTCACCGTAGATTGAGCATTAAACGTTTCATGATATAAATTAAAATTCAAATTTGTATCGATTTTCGTCTGGTTCACACCGGTAGTAGTTCATAGTTGAGGATCTTATTATTTACACATTATTATCAAACATATCACTTTTGTCTTTCTTTAAACTGAACTTAAAATTCCAAAATAATGATCCTTTGTATCTGATTGTTGGATTTCTTCTGATTTCATCCAATTAGGGAAACGAGAAGCAAGTGTTGCAATTGACTGCAATGTTGGAATTTATTTTCTTTCTCCTGGTTAACCTGGCAGGTCATATCGAACGATGAATGAAATGGTGAAATGATGCCCGGAGTCCATAGAGCTTAGAGTTATCCTACATGCACACTTTCAGAATAAGGGAAATCCCCAGAAAGATCCTTATCCGAGTAATTCACTCAGCCTAACCGAGATACGAACTAGGAGTTTTTTGACTGTGAGGAGCCATAACACGCTGCCCGGACTTTAGAGAATTTGTAGTTCAACATTTTAGAAGTTGAGGAGTAGATTTTCTAAAGAGCAGTAATTCTCCTGCAAAATCAGTACATATAACAAGACTGCTCTAAAATTGTGTGAGCACCCAAAATGTTGACTCAGGAGATTAAATTGAGTTTTATTTATGGACGCTCTTTAACTACTATGGTCCTTATGTCCCATTCTATATTGGACGTGAAACACCGGTAATTTTGCTCAGAGGCCTCTTTATCAGGCTTGAGGTTCTTTTATGTGCCGTAAATCGGGACCACCGGCTTTACTTCCTTTCCGAAGGAAGCCGTGCTAAGGATTTTTACGCCCGAAAAAATCCGTCGCCCTCCGACGGGTTTGAACCCGCGACCTTGGGAACTACAGGCTAGCACGGTACCACTAGTCCACGGAGGCTACCGCTACGCGCATACGAGAAAATTAATCAGACCTAAAAAGTTAGAATATAATATGCCATCTTCACTATTAACTGCTAACATAACTATCAAGTTGGCTTGGGAAGTAAGGAGACTTCTCCTTGGGATGTAATTTAAACTAAATTGATGTATATGCAGAAGTGAAACGTGTTGCAATTTATTTTCCAATCTTTCATTTAAGTAATCGGCATTTTAGAACAGCAAGAATTAAGCAAAGGCAGTTTTGGGATATTCTTGCGTGTAAGAGTAGGAGCGAAGCGCAACGGACAAACGGGGAATTACTACAACTCAAAATCAATGGAGGCGGTGTTTTATTTGGCCCTTGCCAATAGATGGCACAGTGTCCATCTTCAGCGCTTGTTTGTAGCATCAGCACCTTCTAGTTTCATAATAGAACGCCAGATAGCAGACTTCAACGTTTCGGTATAGATCGCCAGATGGCAGGCAATGGCACATATATCGTATTGTTGTATGGAAACTACGTAACATCCAAAGTAATATGTTTGAACTAATTGAGAAGTTAGTATAGTTTTCAACGACGGAATATACTTTATGACAATATCATCTAATTTAATAAAAACAGTGTGCGTACATAAACATACGTACATAACACACAAAAGGCATTCGAAAACTATACAATGTAAATACAGAAAAAAATTTGTCCCACATTCACATGACTTTCTCTACCTTCTAACACTCATTAGTAGATATACAAATTGTACTTATGAAGGTTTATTTTCTTAGCTACTTCATTTTAAACCAGACAAACCTTTCCGGAAATGGCAGCATTATACGTTTGGTTGCATACACAAGGAACAGTGATAGTCAAATGTTTTAGAACCTGGAGGCTATATGCTGGCCATATTCTTTCCACGACATCACGAGACCTTGGAAACAATGGCTAGTGGAACAGGCACTATGCCATGGAAGATAACTACATTTCTGTGTAGTACGTTTTCATGCAACATTACACCAAATTCCTTCCGAATGAAGACTATTCCTAGAAAACTCAAGATAGATATTGTATGTTTCATGTAAATTGTTTAATATATGGTATTGTAATCAAAATCGTTATAGCCATTTTAAAAAATAAAACATTTCTAAAAGTGTTCCATGTAAAGGTTAGTTTGGGGTGGGGGACTTTTTTTTAATCTTCATGTTGCAACTTTGGAGGGTATTGAACTTAAGTCCAAGTTTGCTATTTATCCGACTTTTCGTTTTCGAGTTATGTTGTTCATACACGGGTGTCTTTTTTCTAAAATGCTGAAAACATGTATTTCCGGTGAAATCTTGGTATCGAATTTTTGGGTGAAGTGCAATACCTTCTCTACCTACTATGTACGTGGTAAGTAATAAATACACGACTTCAATAACAGTAACATCTACACAGACACAGAAGTTGAAAATGCAGTGGGCAAACGCTACAAGTAACCCGGAAACTGTTAGTGAGCACGAAATTATGTTTAAAGATAGACATATTTGGAAATAGTAGCAGTGATATAATAGGATTAAAACAGATAATAAAATGATAGGATAGACCAATAAAATGAATTCTCAGTTTTCTGGATATCACAGAGAAAACAATGAGACATAAAATCTAAATTGTAGTTACCCTCAGCACAGTGTAGAGGTAAGATGTGATCGTACGAGTTAGGATCTATTGGCCGGATGAGGGTAGCCTTTATCTGACGGTTAGCAGGGCTCATTTGCCCCTGCTGCTACAACATGGTTCTACTTCAAATACATGTAATAAGTTTTCTAATTACATTCCTATAAAGGGGGCACAATTATAAAGTAACTGAATTTCTTTACAGGGTTATTAACAGTGTTCATATTTAAGAAATTAGCGAGAAGAACAGACACACAAAATTATACTGAGTTTTATTTGTGGACGCTCTTTAACTGCTGTGGTTCTTAGTGTCCCATTCTATACTGGGCGTGAAAGGCCGGTCATTTTGCTAAGAGGCCTCTTTATCAGGCTTGGGGTTCTTTTACGTGGCGTGAATCTATGACATGGGACCACCAGCTTCACTTCCCTTCCGAAGGAAGTCAAGCTAAGGATTTTTACACCCCAAAAAATCTATAGGATTGGGAACTACAAGTTAGCATGGTACTTCTGGCCACGGAAGACGACGCACTGAGGTCGACTGTCACCTTGAGCCAAAGAATGAGACCCCTTCTTCAGTCCTTAGATCCGCCTTTTTAAAAATTCAGGCGCAATTCGGGGAATTTCATTTTATATATACTCATGGGTTTAAAACTGATGATGGAGTAGAGTGTGTCTTTATTTTTGGTCAGCATAGTTCTACCTTTCGTTTACCGGGGCAATGTTCGATTTTCACCGCCGAACTTTTTAGTATTTATCAATCTCTTTTATACATCCAGCGGCACGACTTAGGCGCTGTGTTGTTTGTACAGACTCTCCGAGTGCTCTTCAAGGTATTCGCGCGCTTTACACCAACCGCCCTCTCGTACAGCGCATTCATGACCTGCTCCACTCGCTCAGTGCTTCTGGTCCCAGCATTTCCTTTGTGTGGATTCCAGGTCATGTGGGCATCTCAGGGAATGAGTCTCCGACGCCGCTGCTTAATCGGCGCTTTTATCACCCAGATGTTTTACCTTTGTTGTTCCCTTCACAGATTGTTTGTTATTTTACAACACCACGTCCTCTCGCTTTGGCGCGATGAATGGACGGCCCTCCGGGGGAACAAGTTGCGGGAGGTTAAACCTCTCCTGTTAGTCTGGAGTACCTCTTCTGGTTCTTCTCGTCGGGAAGAGGTAATTTTAGCTCGTTTACGATTCGGACATTGCCTTTTTAGTCATATATACCTGCTCAGTGGTGACCCCGCACTACTCTGCGAGCAGTGTGATGTACCCTTAACGGTGCGTCACATTTTAACAGTGTCAGGTTTTAGCTCCATTGCGCGTTCTTGTGTCTCTGCCTGTTGGCATAGCCAACGTTTTGGCAGACGACGCGCATGCTGTAGAATGTCTTTTACATTGTATTAGTGTCAGTGGTTTTACTCGGCGCATTTGATGCGCCGAGTCTCTTTTACTTTTGTGATTTTATATTGTCTGTTTTAATGGGGAGCTCTTCTCCCATGGGGACATATGGCGCTCTACAGTTCCTGACAAGCAGTTTAATCTTTTATTGTTTTATTTATCATGTTTTAGTGTGGTGGTTTCAAAATTTGTTGGCTTGTTTTCTAGTGTTTTAGACTATGCGAGTTTGTGTCCCGTATTTTAGTTTTTGAATTTTAAATGTTATGTGCTGTAAGGGCGCTGATAACCTTTGACGTTTAGCGCCCTTAAATCCTATCTCATCCATCCATTCATCCATCCATCCACGGAAGACGACACAAAGAAACACTTACTGAATATCACTGGTAGAGAAAGCATTTAGTTTGTATGATCACTAAGCTTGTAAGCATTTACAAAACACATTATGTTACATGTACATGATTTTCTCTATCCGTTGTCGTATTTTTTTGTATAGCTTCCACAAAATATTCTTAGGAAAGCTTATTTTTCTAAATAATTCAGATAAATGTTTGCAGCTATAGTTTCATTTATTTTAGATACAAGAGGGATAAAGGAAACCGAATCGATAGTTAAGTATTTAATAACGGGACCATATACTCTGTTCCTAAAATTTATATCCATTTCATGACAGCGCGAGAAACAAGTGAATAGCAGCATAAGTTTGAACAAAAGAAGCAAAATATTGAATAATTAAAACCAATTATAATGGATATCTCGGAAATTGCTGATGTTACAGAAAAGTTGTTGGAAATACATCGCATGTTTTAAAGAACACAACATTCATTTTCAGTCATCTGATTCTACCTTTCCAACCCTGTCCAACACACGGCTTGTGTGAAAGAACAATTAATTCCATTAATTGACCTAATAGTGGTTGCAATTATAAAGCCCGGGACTTAAAGTACTTGCAATGAATGTAAATCACCATTGGGGTATGACATCTCAATACAATTTGAGACCTCCTTGTGGTTTACCGGGAAAAATGCGAATCAGCTGGAGAATTTAATGTGGTGTCGGCATGTTGCCAGTGGTTAGAGCAACCGGACGGAGACCGGGAGATCCGTGGTTCAAATCCCGGCTATGGCATTGAATTTTTCAGTCATCTGATTCTACCTTTCCAACATTCCTTCCGAATGAAGAGGACTAAACTATATATATATTCAGTATATTTTATTTGTCGCTTAAATATCTTAAAGATAGGTACCTTAATAAAATTATTAGAGCAGTTTTTGAGAAAGTAAAAAATATGGAACAATTTTCTACGTGAATGGTAGTTTGAGGTGGGGGGTTTTCTTGAAAATGCTCGTGTCACTATTTATCCGACTTTGCACTACCACGCACATAGTAGGTAGAGAAGGTATTGCATGCCACCCTAAAATTCGATACAGAGATTTCACCGGAAATGCATGTCTTGAGACCCTTGAATACAAAAGAGCATTTTTAGGAAAGGTCCGTGTGGTGAGTCTGTGAACAGCACAACTCAAATTCAAAATTCGGATAAATACAAAACTTGGTATTTAGGTTCAGCACCTTCCAAGGATGTGATACGAGGATTTCAAGTTGTCCTCCGTGATGTAGTGGTTACCATGCTAGTAGCCTCTAGTTCCCGAGGTCGCGGGTTCAAACCCGGCGGAGGGCATGGATTTTTTCGGTCGTAAAATTCCTTAGCACGGCTTCCTTCAGAACGGAAGTAAAGCCGGTGGTCCCATGTCGTAGATTTATGACACGTAAAAGAACCTCAAGCCTGATAAAGAGGCCTACGAGCAAAACTTCCGTCTTTCACTACCAATGGGTCGCTAAGGACTACAGTAGTTAGAGAGCGTCCATAAATAAAACTCAATTTAGTTTAATATTTGAGGATTGTGAGGAAATTCCACCACCCCAACTACCCTTTACATGGAACATTTTACGAAACTTTTTATATTATAAAAATAGCTCTAATGATTTTGATCAAAATACCATATATTAGATATATTTACATTCCAAGTAAAATGTATGTCTCGAATTTCCTGGGAATAGCTTGTGAAGTCCTCTTCATTCGGAAGGAATTTTGTATAATCTTGTATAACTGGTAAACGTTACGCGATAGACGAAAGCGTAGTACACAAAAAATGTAAATAACACATAATTTATTTCAAAAACTTTTTCTGCGCCACCAGCACTTTACGAGATATCTGTTATTAATGGTTCGATTTGTCCAACATTTTGTCATTCCTTTCAAGTCCCGTCGATTTTCAGGTGTTTTTCGCGATGTCATGGAAACAGTATGGAATCTTAAAGCCAGCATATAGCTCCAGTTCTTAAACATTTGACTATCGCTGTTCTATTCCTATCTATAACCAACTGTGTAATGTAGCTATTTCTGTAAAGATTTATTTGGATTAAAATGTAAATAGAAAAATAAGCTTTAGTAAGAATAGTTTATATACCCACTAATAAGTGATAGAGGGTAGAGAATGTCATATAAATGTAACACATCAGATTTTTTTATTTAACATAGACGACTGAGAAAACGTATATTTCCGAGAAATCTCAGTACCGAATTTTTGGGTGGAAAGCAATATTTGCTCTGCTTGCTATAGGTAATAAAAGAGGCCGACGTGTTAGTTTGACATTTGATTTGCTGGTATACGTTTGAAATATTAATGCTATTAAAGCGGACTAAGAAGGGAGGCGTTTAAATGGCGGCAAAGCTTTGGAATTAAATACTCTTGTATCTCAAAAATAATGAGGACATTACGAAGGAACGAGGCCTTTTTGAGTTGATATAAAATTGCTGAAAGACGTGGAAATAACAAGCAGAAGGGGCCGTGTTCAGTAATTAATGAGGCATCAGGAAATTGTCTTACTTTCCGGGTAAGTGAAGTACTTATGGCTGTGGTCACTGTTTTAGAATTTGCTATTTCTATAATACAATCTCATTAAATCCAGCTTTTACCTATCGTAAGTATTGCATTGCATTCCAACACACGTTTTGCGTAAATTCACACGGCTTCTTTATTAATGCGAACACAATTTATTCTTACGAAAGCTTATTTTTCTATCTAGTACATTTTAATCCAAATAAACTTTTACATAAATAGCAACATTATACATTTCGTTATAGATACAAAGAGAACAGTGACAGTCAAAGGTTTAACAACTGGACGCTATATGCTGATTCCATACTGTTTACATGGCATCGCATAAAACAACTGAATGTTGAAAGGACTTGAAAAGAATGATCAAGAAATGCACAGTTGGAGCTTGTAATAATATGTCAGAAATGGCTTATGCCACGAGAAAATATAAAAAAAACAAAAAAATAAAACGCATTTGAAATAAACTGTGTTTTAGAGAGATTATATTTCTTTTGCATTGCGTTTTCGTGTATCGCTTAACTTTACCAGTTATACAAGATAATATAAAATTTCTTCCAAATGAAGAGGACTTCACAGCTATTCACAGAACATTCAAAATATACATTTTATTTTAATTTAAATATATTTAACATACGGTACTTTAATCAGATTCGTTAGAGCCATTTTTTACAAAATAAATTTCGAAAAATATTCCATTTAAAAGTCTGGGGTGGGGGAATTTTCTTGAAAACCCCGTGTCGCATCTTTGGAAGGTATTGAATCTAAATATGTATCCGATTTTTTGTTTTTGAGTTATGCTGTTCACAGACAGGCTTATACGCGGACATGTTTGCAAAAGCGTTTTATTTGGATTCAGGGGGCCTCAAAACACATATTTCCGTTGAAATGTCGGTATCGAATTTTCGGGTGAAATGAATACCTTCTCTACCTACAAAATTAAATTAAACTGAGTTTAATTTATGGACGCTCTTTAACTGCTGTGGTCCTTTGCCTCCCATTCTATATTGGGCGTGAAAGACTGTTAATTTTGCTGAGAGGCCTTTTTATCAGGCTTGAGGTTCTTTTACGTGCCGTAAATCTACGACACGGGACCGTCTGTTTTACTTCCTTCCCGAAGGAAGCCACACTAATCGCCCGAAAAGATCCATCGCTGTCCGTCGGGTTTGAACCCGCGACCTCGGGAACTAGAGGCTAGCATGGTAACCACTACACTACGGAGGACGTCTCTACCTGCTATGTACGTGCTAAAGAAATAAAAAGTTAATAAAACAACAGAAATAGTAAATTGAGGCAATATTTTATATCATAACATGCTGTGAATGCCAGAGTGATTATAATGTAAATTAATATTATTGTATGTGCACGATTTTAGATGTTTGTTAGCCATAAGGATTGTTAGGAAATAAGTTTGCACGGCCTAACTGAAACTGACAATAGAAGTGGGCGAGTTGTTTGTCATTAAGAGGAGAAAGCCGACATTGACGTCAGGGTAGCGTGTCTTTTTTAGAAATGGAGGGAATATGTTCCCTAGAGCATATATGTTAGTAGTTGTGATTGGCTGACCAAAACAGACGCTAAAGTGGGCGCAATTTGATAACCAATAGCAGCTATATTATAATGTTTAGACAATTCGAGGTGAAAGAGTATATATTCTCGAGCCTTAAGGAAGTGTTGCACAGTACTGAAGAATTTCTCACGAGGTGCACGTCGCAGAGTTAGTTATAAAAATGCAAAGTACGCGAAGTAATTGGTGCGCGGCAACTAAAACGACTGTAGTTACATTCGGAAATATCTCAGTTTCTGTCAGGCGTGTATAAAGATTGAATATGTCAATTATTAATTAAGCGTGACGGCAATAAAAGTCTAGATTCATATTTTTTATCAGTGTTATCTTTTAGCAACAACTCCTTTCGTTTACACAACCTGCTTAGAGACACGTGCTCGACTGAGTTATAATAGCTAGCCGGAGGACAAAGAACCCAAATTTAAAAATAAGTAAACAATAAGCGCCCAGCAAATAAGATAACACAAGATATCGAGAACTGCGACAAAATTAGACACTTTTAGAACACAAATCCTTAAAGTAGGCATTTTGGGCACTACAAAACACCTACCATGCATTTATATTTTATGTAAAACGTGAAAGTAGTTAACTATCTTTAGTTTATATATATATATATATATATATATAGATAGATAGATAGATAGTTCTCTTAATGTCGGGTCGTGATAGTCGATGACATTTATATTATTTTATACGTTTTATTCTGTCCTCTTTCTGACTGCCTTGTTTCCCCAAGTCACGTGTGTGCCCTTAGACAAAAGAAATGTGTGGCCGGCATTCCGATCCCCTAACAGTATGTTTTCTTCCCGGCGTATACTTACTCTGTACAGTCTTATAAAAATGTTACATGTTTCTACATTTATTTAGGTGATACGCAAATAGACTTTATATATTATCCTTATTGCTTCATCGTTTCGCTTAACAGCTTATCTTAAGCATATCGTAATTTAGTGATCATCTTACAGTCCTATAAATAACAAATATTTTCCATATGAAGGATAATTTGTAATGGGTGGAGGAGTTTTCTTGACAATTCTTGCAAGATGCTCAACTTAAATATCAAGTTTCGTCTGTTCACACACACACACACGTTTTCCAAAAATGCTTTACTTGGACTCACGGTGCTCATGATGCGCTTTTCTGGTGAATCTTGGTATTGAATACTTACTCTAGGTAAACAGCAGAGAAAGTAAAAAGGAAGGAATGACCAGGGAACACCTCGTGCTTGCCACATCCAGGAGGAATGGATGGAGTGAAGCAACCGCAGGACACTATTAGCCGTCCGACAGAGACGCGCAGAGGTTGCTCAGTGAAGGCTTCCCTGAAACAAGAGCCGCCTGAACAGGGTCGAGGACCGCCTTCCAGCGAGCAAGCATACGCGCCATCTGTCATGCACTACAGTCCCCAAGTCCACCTAAAACATGAAATGTTAGCAATTGAGGGAAAGGAAATTTGTGATAGAAGAGAAACGGCCCCAGCATTCGTTTTTCCAAAAAGAAAAAACAGCGAAAACCCTGATATCAAACCCACGATCTCCCGAAAGGTCGTCCTGCTTAGTTAGGGTGAGCAGCCACAGAAACCGAACCCAGGACCTCCTGAATGACAGCCTCGTACGTTACCACCTCGCTTTGTCGGAGTGGCCAACCCCAGGAATAGAACCCAGGACCTCGCACGTTACCATCTCGCTTGGACAGAGTGGTCAGCCCCAGGAATGGAACCCAGGACCTCGCACGTTACCATCTCGCTTGGACAGATTGGTCAGCCCAGGACCTCGTACGTTGCCATCTCCCTTGGCTACAGTGTCCAGCCCCAAGAATGAAGCCCAAGACCTCGCTCGTTACCATCTCGGTTGGTCAGAGTGCCCTACCCCAGGAATAGAACCCAGGGCTTCGCACGTTACCATCTCGTCTAGTCAGAGTGGCCAGCCCCAGGAATGGAACCCAGGACCTCGCACGTTACCATCTCGCTTGGACAGATTGGTCAGCCCAGGACCTCGTACGTTGCCATCTCCCTTGGCTACAGTGTCCAGCCCCAGGAATGAAGCCCAAGACCTCGCTCGTTACCATCTCGGTTGGTCAGAGTGCCCTACCCCAGGAATAGATCCCAGGACTTCGCACGTTACCATCTCGTTTAGTCAGAGTGGCCAGCCCCAGGAATGGAACCCAGGACCTCGCACGTTACCATCTCGCTTGGTCAGAGTGGTCAGCCCCAGGAATGGAACCCAGGACCTCGGACGTTACCAACTCGTTTGGACAGAGTGGCCAGCCCCAGGAATGGAACCCAGGACTTCCCACGTTACCATCTCGTTTGGTCAGAGTGGCCAGCCCCAGGATTGGAACCCAGGACCTCGTACGTTACCATCTCGTTTGGTCAGAGTGGCCAGCCCCAGGAATGGAACCCAGGACCTCGCACGTTACCATCTCGCTTGGTCAGAGTGGTTAGCACCAGGAATGGAACCCAGGACCTCGGACGTTACCAACTCGTTTGGACAGAGTGACCAGCCTCAGGAATGGAACCCAGGACCTCCCACGTTACCATCTCGTTTGGTCAGAGTGGCCAGCCCCAGGAAGGAACCCAGGACCTCGCAATTTGCCACTGGTAAGTAGCGGGTAAGGTGTAGTTAGGTGCGCACACAAGTCAAGGCGCTCTTCCGAAAGTAACCGCGTATAAAAAGAGGGAGAATTGGCTGCCGTTCTGCAGAAGATATATAGGTGGCTGTCAACGTCATGGGAGAAAGCATAAGGGAAGGGAATGAAGCAATAAGTAAAGAGGATAGCAGACAGGAACCAAATATGTTAAGAAGACGGATCGTCCCCCTCTCACGACACTCCACCCCCGCAGTGTTATCAATTTTCGCAAGAGATTCGCTAAGCCGTATAAAGTTATTCTAATCTTATACACTCGTCCTTTTTACGTCGTCTGGGCCGCGGCTTCTTGGACTGTATTACTTCATTTTGGGAAAATGAGAATATTAGGTTCATCACACCGCATAAAGCAGGTCGCATTTCGCTTACGAAATAGAGCTGCAGCCAAAAGCTATTCCGACAGAAATGAGGCCACGTTCTTCTTTTATGCCTAAAATTAAGCTACGTCCTTGTGAACTAGGCATTCTGTCCCATAACCTCTAAATGAAAGTGCAATTAAATTTGATGACTCGCCCGTGAGAGCTAACGGCTCCGTTTTTGAGAAATCGTGTTTCGAATTTGCATGGCTTTCTCTACCCTCTATCGCTTATAGAAATTATTGTTATGAAAGTTCATTTTCCTATCTACTACATTTTAATCGACATAAACCTTTACAGAAATAGCTACATTACACTTTTCGTTATAGATACAAAGAGAACAGCGACAGTCAAATGTTTAACAACTGGACGCTATATGCTGGTCTTAAAATTCTATACTGTTTCCATGACATCACGAGAAATAACTGAAAGTTGACAGCACTTGAAACGTTTGTCTTCAGTAACAATGCGAATCATTAATAATGTAAATCCTGGAAATGCTTGTTTCCACAAGAAATGTTATGGAAAACAAAGTATGTGTTTTAAAGCGATCTGCATTTTTTCTCTAGTAAGTTTTGGTCTATCGCTTAACGTTTACAAGTTATATAAGATTATAAAAATTCCTTCCAAATGAAGAGGACTACAAAGATCATTACGAAAAACATCAAGGTATACGATTTGTCATGTAAATATATTGAATATGTTGCATTTTAATCAAAATCGTTAGAATCAAATTTTAGAAAATAAAACATTTAAAAATGTTCTAAGGGTAGTTTTAGGTAGAATTTTTTTTAAATCTTCGTGTCGCATCTTAGGAAGGTAGTGATTCTAAATACCAAGCCTGGTTTTGATCCAGATTTTTGTTTTTAAGTTATGCTGTACACACATGCGCGCGAGTGAGCGCGCGCGCACACACACACGGACAAATGCTTCTTTTTGTATTCAGGGGACTCAAAACATGTATTTTCAGTGAAATCTCGTTGTCGAATTTTTGGGTGGAATGCAATACCTTCTCTACCTGCTATATACGAGGGTGGATCGAAAAGTAACGCACAATAATTTTTTTTCTGCCTTGGTATTGCAGCTGGAATGTTGCACTTTCACACAGATATAGTTTGAACTACACAACAAAGATGGCGCGTATGTTACTGTCGTCCACGTGTGAAGAGCAGAGAGGTGTGGTTCGATATTTGTGGGGCAAAGGGCATAAACCGAGTGATATTCACAGGGACACGCGTGGCGTGTATGGGGAGGATTGTATGGACCGTAGCAATGTCTCCAGGTGGTGTGTATTCTTTCAAGAGGGCCGTGAATGTCAGGGGCATTGAGGAAGCAATTTTGAACGACCGGCGTGTGCAACTGCGAACCTTATCGCAACAGTTCAACATTTACTATGGTGCAGTGTACGATATTGTTCATGACACGTTGAAATTTCGTAAAGTTAGTGCTCGCTAGGTACCTAAGAACCTGATAGATATACACAAGAGCCAGCGAATGATGACGAGCTTGAATCACCTAACGCGGTACACCGCAGAAGGGCATGGCTTTCTCAAAGGAATCGTCATTGGTGATGAGTCGTGGGCATACCACTAACACGCCCAAAACCAAGCAGGCAGATATTGAGTGGAAACATGCTGGTTCCCCAGTAAAGAAAAAACTCAAAGTGAGTCAATCTGCTAGGAAAGTGCTTGTGACGGTGTTCTGGGATATGCATGGTGGACCACTGTGAATGCTGCAGCCTATATGAAAACTTTGGTAAAGTTGCGTCGTGCCTTCGTGACAAACGACACAACATGAATGCTGACAATGTCAAAATTCTTTATGACAATGCTCGCCCCCTTGTTGCTGCTCCTGTTCGTCAGAAAATCACCAAATTCAACACACAGTTCGGACCATGCACCTTCAAACTTTCATCTGTTTGGTCTCATGAAGAAATTCCTGGCCGGTCAAAGCTTTTTGACAGACGCGGAAGTGAAATCAGCAGTCCGCAGATGGCCATACTTCAAGGAAACGGACTTCTACGAACAGAGCATATTGAAACTGGTATCACGATGGGAGAAGTGTGTTGAGAAAATTGGTGACTATGTCGAAAAGTAGGTAAAATGTGTAATTTAATTTGTGATTTTGTTGTTGTTTTAACTATAAAACGTGTTTGTAAAAATATTATAGTGCGTTACTTGTCGATCCGCCCTCGTACATACGCTGTAGAGAGAGTAATAAGTTAAAACTATTTGAAAATTCAAAACAATAACAAAGAATGTTTTTAGCCACAGAGATTTTTGTTTGAGACAAACTATGTGCTTTATCGATATCTACATTTTGTGTACAGTTGAACTTTGTTATAAGAACATTTGTGGTATGGAGGTACTGCTCATAAGGGATGTTTTTCTCAGCCTTGCTTAATTCCACATGGGTGTGTGCGTCTATCTCGCATATAACGCATTTTTGATCCTCAGTTTACAGTAAGAATTTCTAGGAACCAATGTATAGGAAATCTGTTGTTGAAATGTGGCAACCTGGCAAACTCTTTACCCCCATCCCTTCTGTCATTAGTCTCTGGAATGCACGTAAATTCCTTGCCTCATTGTAATCCTTGTGCATTCGGAATCCGAGTTGTACAGACTGACACATGAACGGAAATGGAATTTTTGACGTTTATACGGAAATCAAAGCATTCCAGTAAAAGCCTAAGCATAACAAATTTAGAAAGTTACTAGGGCTGACCAGTGTAAGGCATGCCTAATGCATTTCTTAGCATGTTTACTCGAGAACCATAAGGATTGGAATGTGGGGCTGGCTGGTTAGAGTTGGGAGGAGGATGCACACGTAAGAAGAATTGATATCTGAGTGATAAGTAGTATCATAAGTTTGTGGATATGTGGTCCAGCCAGACCACCAAAAGGAACCAATATACAGAATGAATTCGAACTCCAACAAACTTTCACGGGTTGTTCAGGGATGTTTTTATATAAGGAACACATGGTCTCCGATGGTTCATTACCAATTAATTTCATTGTGTTTACCTCAAATACCTTTGTAGGAGGGCGATATTGACAATGTTTAGAATGCCATGTTTCTAAAAATAAAAGAAATTTGTTTATATTTGACAGCTGCATGTTTTGCTCTAATAGTTCGTTAATTATCATTTAAAGCTTTTGTGTTAACCCAGACATGAATTTGATTAGAGAACATTACCAGGCTATGATTTTGTTTACGATTTTAATCGTCATTATCGCCTAAACAATGTGAAGATCGCCTTAGAAATGTATTTGACAAAGAAGCTCCATCTAAGGCAAACATTTATAATTGGTACAACGAATTTATTTATTAAAACGAGTTATCAACATATCCCTTAATTTTGCTTTGTATCCCACTATAATATGTTTTTGAACCTTCTGGTGCAATGCGGGCTGCATTATGCGTTTATAATTAAATACGCTACCTGGTTTGCATGTCCAGTAACTATATTCGTGGTATTTCTTGCACCACTTTGACGCTGTTATTGGAGTATTCCATAGCTCAGCAGCCCTTGCTGTGCTATAACCTTGTTCATTAGGGGTAATACTTTTCGGTTTGTTGTCGATATCTCTTGTTCGTATCACATTACATATATAATAAAGAGGAAATTGTTTAAAAACGAATTTTATCCAACCTTTCATTTTATTAATTGCTTGTAATTAAAGTGTGACCTTATGATTTGCATACACTTGATTTTAAGTTGTAATTTTATATGACTTATCTTATGGCTTGTAAGCTCTACAATATAAAAATAAATATCTGTCCATCACACAACGTTTGTGTTACCCCCGCCACAGCTCACCTCACTCCTGAGCCGGAAATCGACCACAGCTCATTGGTTAGAATTTCAGTGCTAGACTTTCGATATCAAACTAGTAAGAGACGGACAGATTTTGCGAATATCTGGCGAGTATCTTGCAGCTATTCAGGTAAAAAGCTTCCGTTTCCCACCCCTTTCGCCGCTCCTTTGCTCAAATCAATAAGAGATTAGCACATCCAAGTGGATGTGGAACACAACTGACAAGAGGATTCTGCCAACATTAAATAAAGAAGACCACTATGGGAAACCAACAGCATCGGCACTTTCTTTTTGCACTGGATTATACAAATTAAAATTTTGAGCATTGGTTAAGTTAAAAAACATACGTACACAACACACATGTTTCTTGTACATCAAATTAGATGTGGATATGCTTATAAAGAAAGAAATAAAAAAAGAAAAACAGTATGTCCATTGGAATTCAAACCCGAAATTCAAAAGTTTGTTTACTTGCGTAACATATCCATTGCGCTAAAGACGCAAGGTCTGGTGAACTCCAATTATCTGCTTATCATACCTTACAGTTGAAATGCAAGTAATCACTGGCGTGCAAACTACCTAGCAAATTTAAGGCATAACTCCCTTACTTGTCTTCGTAGACCATAGGTTTCCTCTCTCAGATTGATTGTCTATGAACCGCCTATTATCAGTAAAACTCGTGCGCTGTTATTGACGTTGCTATGTATCCCTATATGTACGACGCTTTTGATGCCGTCTCCAAATGTGGATGAATCTGCTTCCGGCTGCTACAGTGGTGAGATACGGATCTTTCTCTGAGAGTACGCGTGAGAATAAACAGCACCAGTTAAGTTGACTGAGAAATTTAATGCAGGCTAATACGTGAGCTATTTGAAGCGAGTTGCCGACAGTTTGAGGATGAAGAATTCAACTATTCTGAATCTTAGCACGATAAACTGTAACTAACTTCTGAGGTATGAAGAAATCTACGGTTTAAAATAGGTTTCTGTAAAAGCGACGAGAAGCGTAAGTGGTCGTGTATCGCTGAAATGCTAAACGGCGAATACCCTTGCTGCAACTGCCAAGTATGCCATAACCTGAGCTTGGTCTTTAGGTGCTGACAATTGATCACCTTTATTCTTTGACTTGCTAAATTCTAAGAATTCTTTGCCTTTCTGATTTTCAGAACACTAGTATACGTGCATTTTCATGCAACTCTATAATATTTTAATGTACTGAGTTATAATTGGCTGAACCTTGAGCTAATGGCTTTCTTGTTGACCGAGTTCGCCGGAACATCTAATTGCCTTAGCTAATTGCTTTGCCTCAAGCCATAATTTGCCTGGCAATGACTCCTTATTCACTGGCAGAATTGTAGCTTGTTCTTCTTACATTATGCATGATTTTAAAATCTGGAAATTGTTTATTGCAATTATTTATCAATCTTCCTATCACGTGTTTATAAAATTAGTAATCGTACAAGTTAATAATTCCGGTATGATTCTTCATTTATGCCCAATATGTCGTTATAATGAAGTTCTACTGTAGCATCATTCCTATCTGTTTTCTTACTTATTTAGTTTCTATTTTATTCTAACATTATTTGCTACTTCCTACAGTTATTCTTGCCTCGTCCACCATTTTTTATATAATTTCTTTGTGTTTAATGTGAGGTAGGTATTCCCCCTACAAATTTTAATAAGAAAATTATTATTTGATTGTCTGTTAATATAGTCTGAAGCCACCGCATTGCCGCTAGGTCGGCTTTCAGTGCCTAGCAGCATCACTGCAGCTGACATGTGGTCAGCACAGAACACCCGCTGGCCTCCTTATCGTCTTCTCAAAGTACAGCGTCATCAGTTCGGGTAGCTGCACTCCCATCTAAGAGGAGTAATGTATTCCGCCCAAAAATTAGAATTCTAAATTTTTACCGAATATACACATTTTGAGGTCCTCTGAATAAAAACTTTAGAAATAAGTACACGCGTGCGCGTCTGTGAGTGAACAGCATAGCTCAAAATAAAAGCTGAAGTTTACAATCTTTCAAAGATGTGACATGAAGATTTTCAAGAAAATCTCCCACAGCAAATTACCCTTAACATGCAACACTTTTTTCAAAATTGTGATTTTATAAAAAATGGCTCTAATGATTTTGATTACAACACCATGTATTTAAGATATTTTTGACAAATGAAAAGCATGCATTAAATTTTCTGGGAATAGCCTCTGAAGTCCTGTTCGCTTGAGTTGTTCTTGTATAAGTGGTAAGCCGTTAGAGATAGAAAAAAGTCTTACTACACAAAGAATGTAGATCTCGTTAAAACACACAGTTTATGTAAGTGATCTTTTTTGTGGAGTTAACCATTTCCGAGATATTCCTCTTAGTTTACATTTTAAAATACTTATGCTTTTCTCAAATAGGACGGTCATTGGGTTTTCCTTTCTCTATCACGTACCTACCTAGTAGGTAGAGAAGGTATTGAATTTCACCGAGATTTCATCGGCAATGCATGTTTGAGGACTCGTGAATTCTAAAATAACTTTTTTTTTAGGAAAAGGTCCGTGTGTGTGTCTGTGAAAAAGATAACACAAAAAACGAAAAGTCGGATAAGTACCAAACTTGATATTTAAGTTCAGTGTCTTCCAAGAATGCGACAAAAAGATTTTCAAGAATATCCCTCCACCCAATTTGCCTTTACATGGAACATTTATCGAAAACTTTGATTTTCCAAAACGTGGTTAACGATTTTGATTAAAATTCTATATATTAAGGATATTTACATGAAAAATAAAACTTATATTTTAAGTTTTCTAGGAATAGCCTGTGATGTCTTCATCCGCAAGGAATTTTGCAGAATCTTGTATAACTGGTCAAAGTTGAGCGATAGACGAAAATGTACTACACAATAAATGTTGATTTCTTTAAAACACACAGCTTATTTCAGCTTTTCGTGGAATAAGCCATTTTCGAATATCCGGTATTAAGTTTTCGAATTGTTCATTGCTTGGTCATTTAAAATCCTGTCAACATTCAGCTGTTTCTCGCGCTGCCCTATGGGCGAAACTTCACCACAAAGGACTTTGGTAAAATGATGAAAGCTCTGATGGAAATTTATAACAGTGTGAATTTCAGCATGAAAATAGACCAAAATACAATAACTAAATCTAAATCGGCCAGTAGAGAAGTTCGTCAAGGATGTATTTTATCGCCCCTGTTGTTCAATTTCTTCATAGACGATATAGCAGACGTGTTAATAGCAGAGGAAATGAATGGCCCAAAAGTAGACGATGTCTGCATTCCTGTACTTTTATACGCGGATGACACGACAATTTTGTCAGTGACGATAAAAGGCTTACAGAAAGGTATTAACAGGTTAGAAGAATATTGTAAACAATGGGGTTTGGTGGTAAACATTAATGAAACAAAAAAAATGGCTTTCAAAAATGGCTGTGTGTATGACAGGGATGAAAAATGGTATTACAAGGAGCTAGAACTACAAAACGTTAAACATTTCTGCTATTTAGGAGTAATGTTTAATATGAGAGGAAAATGGAACAAACATCTATCAGTAACTAACTATAAAGCACGAGCGCAGTTAAATGAACTATTACGTACCCTCTCGCGGATACCGGATGTACCTGTAGAAACATTAGAAAAGATGTATAACTCTATGATAAGGCTGATTTTGTTAGACGGAAGTGAAATCTGTGGATGGGAAAGAGCAGAGAATGTAAATAAAACACAGGTAGCATTTTGGAAAAGAGTTTTTGGAGTTTCACAAGGCACATCATATTCGGGGGTATTGAGGGAGGTGGGATGTTATGAAGACACAATACACTGCAAAATAAGAGTAGTGAAGTACTGGCTGAGGCAGATGCAGGGTGATAACTCCACACTACGATCCAAATGTTATAAATACCAGCGAGAAAAACTGTCTCCTAAGTTTTGGGCAGCTGATTTGGAAAGGGGTTTGAGGAGAATAGGAATGGGCTCAGTATGGCAAAGAGCTGAAACAAAAAAACACACGGAAAGGTGTCAGAAGAAGACTAAGAGACATCAACCAACAGGAAATAGAATAGGATTGTAAAATTAAACCTTCTCTAAGTCTAGCAAATGAAATAAAATTGAATTGCGGTAAAGAGGCATATATACTTAGCTTAGGAAGAAAGGAAAGATCAGGAATGGCATGATTTAGACTGGGCGCTAGAGGGCACAGAAAATGACTGACGATTCTGGCAGGAGAATCTGCCCATTCTGTGATTTGGATGAGGACTGGGTACATATTTTGGCGGAATGAGCACAGTGGGAGAACCAGTGAACAATTAAACTCAAAGAAAAATGATTAAGTCCGTCAAGAAAGAGACTGGCACGTTGGGAGCTACTGGCTGATCAGAGGAACTGGCAAAACACGGGCACTTTCTTAGCTAAGGTGCGCAAAGCTAGGTCAAATTTGTTCAGTTAGTCATAGATAATTTAACTCTATTTTCCTTTTTCTTGTTCTTTTTTATTTTGTCACCATACTTTGTATCTTAAATATGCATGTACGGTCAATGACCCATGCACTAAATACTTGTGTAATTACCTCAATAATTTGAATGCAATAGATGCCTTACCTACCTAATTCCATCCATCCCATCCCATCCCGTCCCATCCATCTATGTTAACCTTTGGAGATAGTTTAATTACACATTTGGTTTTGAGTTCAAGGGTAATGGATGAAATTGAATTAACAGTCAGACGCTAAATGGTCTTCCCATGGCTGGCGAGAAACGACTAAATAGTAATAGCAGTTTAAAGAGTTATAAATTATTGAAACATCGTAATCAATAATAAGGGCTATTTCCGAAAGACTGATGTCACAAAACAGTATTTGAAATAAATTGTGTGTTTTAAAGAGCTCTATATTTTTTGTGTAGTACGTTTTCGACTGTCGCTTAACGTTAACCAGTTATACAACATTATACAAAATTCCTTCCAAATGAAGAAGACTTCGCAGGCTGTTCCCAGAAAATTCAAGATATACGTTTTATTTGACATGTAAATGTCTTTAGTTTGAAATGTATTGTTTTCAACTATTAAACACAGTATGAAATAGGTGTTTCCAATAACAAAGAAACAAAACAATACATGCATAAAAATATATAGTAACATTAAAACAAATGTATATGTGTAAGTAGTAATAGTCCCGGATGAGCCAATTGGATTAACGATAATCCTGCCGCTAGGGGCGCTAGTGTCGCTAGTGTCGCTGCGTGCGACGGCGGCGGCAAGTTTGAAAAGCGCCCTGAGCGGAAGGATTATCGTTATTGCAATTGGTTCATCCGGGACGAGTTAAAAGAATTGAGGATTAGGGAAAGATGAAGGAAAAACAGGAAGTGACGTGGAGTGTTTTGATTGGTAAAAATAAGACGAAATGTGATTGGTTGGTTAATTGGGGTGGAAGATGAAGGAAGGAAGATGAAAGAGTATGGAGGACACGTGATGGAGCGGAGCGGTGTGGCGAGGTGTTGTCTGTGCGGAGGTCGGGACTGAAAGAGGGAAAAGATGGCGAACGAGGGATAAAAAGTATAACAGAAAGTGACGTGTGAAGTTGTGATTGGTGGGAATAAGAAGTGATGTTATTGGTGGAAAGGAACAAATGAAAGTTGTTGATTGGTAAGAATAAGAGAGATTATGATTGGTGGAAAGAAAAAGGTGTGGGAGTGGGGTATGTTGGAGGTGATGGGAAAGGTAAGTTTTGCTAGCAACAACATTTGCAAGAGCCTGTGGAGAACTCATCAGCAATTTTTGAACGTTGGATGGTGGTTTTGTTGAGTGGATAGAGAGATGGGGCGATATGAGATGCGGTGGCGAAAATGGGAACTAAACAAGATAGTTGAGACAAGAGGTTTAAGGACGAGAAAATTTCGAGGTTAGTGGTAAACATGGCGGTTGCAAGAGGTGGGGGCAAGGAGACGCGGTGGTGAGAATGGGAACTAAAAGAAGATGGCGGTAGCAAGAGCTTAGAAGAGCAGATTTTGAGGTTAAAATATTGGGAATTAAAAATGGCGGAGGGTGGGCGACAAGGAGATGCGGTGAGAACTAAACAAGATGGCGGACGCAAGAAGAGGATAAGGAGATTTGAGGTTACAGTACCAAAACACGAAAGGATATATTCCTACGCCAAGCAGGCCCGAAAAATAATTATGCGTGTGGTACTTACCTGTTACTGGTGTTGATGCGTCACCAAAAGCGCAGCAGCTTCACGCGACGCGAAAAAATAAAACCAAACTGTTTTTGAAAATGCTTAACCAGCTTTAAGATCAACCAACATCACTACGCACTGATATACCTAGGTTTTTTAAAGCGGTACAGACGCCCTTTGCACAGGCGTAATTTAACTATACCAAAAACCTGGTGCTGGCCCATCGTAATGGTCGCTAGCGTACGTAGGAGCAGGGTTCTCATAGCCGGTCGAAAGCGGTCAAAAAAGTGTACGACGTAGGTGTTGACAGTAGCTACTGTCGAGTGAACCGTGGAGGTGTGAATGAACGAGATCTGTTCTTGCCGGCAATCTGGTTCGGAGATGTGAGGAGCGGCGAGGTGTTGTCTGTGCGGAGGTCGGGACTGAAAGAGGGAAAAGATGGCGAACGAGGGATAAAAAGTATTACGAAGTGACGTGTGAAGTTGTGATTGATGGGGATAAGAAGTGATGTTATTGGTGGAAAGGAACAACTGAAAGTTGTTGATTGGTAAGAATAAGAGAGATTATGATTGGTGGAAAGAAAAAGGTGTGGGAGTGGTGTATGTTGGAGGTGATGGGAAAGGTAAGTTTTGCTAGCAACAAGATTTGCAAAAGCCTGTCGAGAACTCATCAGCAATTTTTGAACGTTGGATGGTGGTTTTGTTGAGTGGATAGAGAGATGGGGCGATATGAGATGTGGTGGCGAAAATGGGAACTAAACAAGATGGTTGAGACAACAGGTTTAAGGACGAGGAAATTTCGAGGTTAGTGGTGAACATGGCGGTCGCAGGAGGTGGGGGCAAGGAGACGCGGTGGTGAGAATGGGAACTAAAAGAAGATGGCGGTAGCAAGAGCTTAGAAGAGCAGATTTTGAGGTTAAAATAGTGGGAACTAAAATGGCGGAGGGTTGGCGACAAGGAGATGCGGTGAGAACTAAACAAGATGGCGGACGCAACAGGAGGGTAAGGAGATTTGAGGTTACAGTACCAAAAAACCAAAGGATATATTGCTACGCCAAGCAGGCCCGAAAAATAATTATGCGTGAGGTACTTACCTGTTACTGGTGTTGATGCGTCACCAAAAGCGCAGCAGCTTCACGCGACGCGAAAAAAATAAAAGCACACTGTTTTTGAAAATGCTTAACCAGCTTTGAGATCAACCAACATCACTACGCACTGATATACCTAGGTTTTTTAAAGCGGTACAGACGCCCTTTGCACAGACGTAATTTAACTATACCAAAAACCTGGTACTGGACCATCGTAATGGTCGCTAGCGTACGTAGGAGCAGGGTTCTCATAGCCGGTCGAAAGCGGACAAAAAAGTGTACGATGTAGATGTTGACAGTAGCTACTGTCGAGTGAACCGTGGAGGTGTGAATGAACGAGATCTGTTCTTGCCGGCAATCTGGTGCGGAGATGTGAGGAGCGGCGAGGTGTTGTCTGTGCGGAGGTCGGGACTGAAAGAGGGAAAAGATGGCGAACGAGGGATAAAAAGTATAACAGAAAGTGACGTGTGAAGTTGTGATTGGTGTGGATAAGAAGTGCTGTTATTGGTGGAAAGGAGCAAATGAAAGTTGTTGATTGGTAAGAATAAGAGAGATTATGATTGGTGGAAAGAAAAAGTTGTGGGAGTGGGGTATGTTGGAGGTGATGGGAAAGGTAAGTTTTGCTACCAACAAGATATGCAAAAGCCTCTCCAGAACTCATCAGCAATTTTTGAACGTTGGATGGTAGTTTTCTTGAGTGGATAGAGAGATGGGGCGATATGAGACGCGGTGGCGAAAATGGGAACTAAACAAGATGGCGGAGACAAGAAGTGAAGAACGAGGGGATTTGAGGTTAGTGGTCAATATGGCAGACGCAAGAGTGGTCATCAGCAGTCGCTGTGCGTGGCGATAGGCCCGCTGCGATGAAAGAGCTGCAAACTGCGCGATAACTTGAAAAATATTGCCCGGCGTGACGCATTGCGCGGCGCGCGCGTTTGCCGTAAACCGTTACAGTTGCCACACTTATATTATGGTTTTTTTTAATTTTTTTATTTTATTTTATTTTATTTATTTGTTTTTATTTTATTTTTTTATTGTTTTATTTTTTTATTTTATTTAATTTTTTATTGTTTTTAATTTTTTTTATTTTATTTTATTTTTTTATTTTATTTTATTGATTTATTTTTATTTTTTTTTAAAAATAACTAGTTTTTCGGGGTTTTCTCTGGTTGGTAGACGAATGCAAGCTCTTTCTGCTTTTTTATAGGTTTTTTCTGGTTGGTAGGCGTTTGTGTAGTGGTTGACGAAGGCCTTTCTAATTTTCGTGGTTGTCCCTGCCCGGTAGGCAAATGATGAAGCTTTCCCCTGTTGGCGCACGGATACTAGGCACATACTCGCACACACACACACACACACACACACACGCGCGTTACAGTTGCCATACTTATATTATCTGTCTTTTTCTTTTTTTTCTTTTTTTTTCGTTTTCTTTAAAAAAAATTAATAGTTTTTCGGGGTTTTCTGTGGTTGGTAAACGAATGCAAGCTCTTTCTGCTTTTTCATAGGTTTTCCCTGGTTGGTAGGCGTTTGCTGTAGTGGTTGACGAAGCCCTTTCTAATTTTCGAGGTTTTTCAGGTTTTTCGTGGTTGTCCCTGCCCGGTAGGCAAATGATGAAGTTTTTGCTTGTCGGCGCACGGATACTAGGCACATACTCGCGCACACACACACAGACACTATAATAGTAGCATATAAAAAATTTAACAAACAAAATCTACACAATGACAAAATTGAAAATGTATATATATATTTTAACACAAAAGTGTGCAGTGCAAACAATTTTCCAGCCCCTAGTGAGTGTAAAATTGCGTTTACTTCACTTCTTTCAAACTGCTTAAAAATCATATAAATGGTTGTTTCACGTTATAATAAGCCTATATATACCAAGAATACTGAGTTCTTAAAAAGTCAAGAAATTCGATTTTCTAGCTGCTAGTGAGTGTAAAATCGCGTTTACTTCACTTCTTTCAAACTGCTTAAAAATCATATAAATGAATGTATCACCTCATAATAAGCCACTATATACCAAAAATACTGAGTATTCAAAAAGTCAAGAAAATCGATTTTCTAGCCCCTAGTGAGTGTAAAATCGTGTTTACTTCACTTCTTTCAAACTGCTTAAAAATCATATAAATGGTTGTTTCACGTTATAATAAGTCTATATATACCAAGAATACTGAGTTCTTAAAAAGTCAAGAAATTCGATTTTCTAGCTGCTAGTGAGTGTAAAATCGCGTTTACTTCACTTCTTTCAAACTGCTTAAAATTCATATAAATGGATGTATCACCTCATAATAAGCCTATATATACCAAGAATATTGAGTTTTTAAAAATTCAAGAAAATCGATTTTCTAGCCCCTAGCGAGTGTAAAATCGCGTTTACTTCACTTCTTTCAAACTGCTTAAAAATCATATAAATGAATGTATCACCTCATAATAAGCCTCTATATACCAAAAATACTGAGTATTCAAAAAGTCAAGAAAATCGATTTTCTAGCCCCTAGTGAGTGTAAAATCGTGTTTACTTCACTTCTTTCAAACTGCTTAAAAATCATATAAATGGTTGTTTCACGTTATAATAAGCCTATATATACCAAGAATACTGAGTTCTTAAAAAGTCAAGAAATTCGATTTTCTAGCTGCTAGTGAGTGTAAAATCGCGTTTACTTCACTTCTTTCAAACTGCTTAAAATTCATATAAATGGATGTATCACCTCATAATAAGCCTATATATACCAAGAATATTGAGTTTTTAAAAATTCAAGAAAATCGATTTTCTAGCCCCTAGCGAGTGTAAAATCGCGTTTACTTCACTTCTTTCAAACTGCTTAAAAATCATATAAATGAATGTATCACCTCATAATAAGCCTCTATATACCAAAAATACTGAGTATTCAAAAAGTCAAGAAAATCGATTTTCTAGCCCCTAGTGAGTGTAAAATCGCGTTTACTTCACTTCTTTCAAACTTCGAAAAAATCATATAAATGGTTGTTTCACGTCATAATAAGCCTTCATATACCAAAAATACTGAGTTTTTTTCGTACTCACCTATAAGAGATAGAGGGTAGAGGTCATACGAATGTAACACTTGAGAATTTTTTATTCTGCAGTTGGTGTTACTCCTTAGAAAGGAAGTATCTGCTGATTCTATTTAATTCTTACATTTTACATAACACGTATGCACGGCACAACACAAAAACACTACACACGACACTCATAGTTTTAAATATTGCACTAGTGGGGGTGCAAGCTGAACCACTATTAACAACATGTAGCAAGCGTTACAGTTCTGCTCACTTTAGTATCGGAGAAAACAGTAAAAAGAAGCATTCTCATGTGCAGCACTACGTGAAAAGACCGTGTGCTGATGTGTGATACATTATGCTGACGGGTGTGTTGCAAAATACGCCATAACTGAAACATGACCGTGAGAAACCGTGGTCGATGGTAGGGAAAAGTGCAGCGGCGAATGGTGACCGGAAATGACTGCGTTTACAACTTGACAAGTTGTGGCGAAATAAGGCGTCAGGATTTTTAATGAGGCATTTAACTCGACGCGCATGCTGAAACTGCGGTTGCGATAAGCGAGCTTATAAAAACCCGGGGCCAAGAGCAACCGGCCGTAGTGAGAAACGCGAGCGATAGTGGATTTTTCTATAAAATCGTTCTATTTGACGAAAAATAGTTTAAAATAAAAACAAAATAGCAGCAGCACTTTGCAGGCAAAGAGCGATCGGTGCATTAGGCCGATAAGATGGAGCCGCAACCCGGGGGAAGTCGCGATGACACCTTGCAGCCTACGTTCGAAATTATAGGGCACAAGCAGAGGACGCTGTCAAGGCTTTTTTCCGGCTTTACAGAGTCGCAAATTACCGTAAACCCTGTCCCCAGAGATGTTAACCCGGAGCAATGGGTATCGCATTTGTTTAACGATATTCTAAACTTTGCGATACAGAACCTGTTAGAAAACGAACCCGGATATTTAGGCATATCCATAACAGACGAAAAGGAGGCGTCTAAAGCCTTTAATATGAGCGTGAGGCGCGTAGAGCAATTGAACGCGGATGTGATTGTTCGAAGCATCGAAAAAGTAATGCAAAGTAACCAACAATTCTTGCTAAGGGGACCTCTTCATGTAACGTTTGTGTGGACCAAGGAGGTCTCGGGTTCGTGCCACCAACCTTGCGATGCCTGTAGGGACAAAAAAGGCATTGTCGAAATAGCCAACAAAGACAACTTGTGTTTAGCAAGAGCCATTGTTGTAGTTAAAGCCAAAGTGGATCGCGACGTCAACTATAAAACGATGACGCGCTCCGACTATCTGCAAAAATCGAAGACCGTTGCCTTGTGTGCGACCATCGGTCAAGGCCACGACAGCTGCACGATAGATGACGTCAGACGCTTTGACGCTGCGTTAAAGGGCTACGCTGTGACGGTGTTTGGCGATCATACGGGGAAGCACGTGCTGTACGCGTCGGATAAGAAATGCGATAAATACATCGACGTCATGCTCCACGCCGGGCACTTTAATGCTATCGTGAACCTTCACAAGTGCTTTAAATGCAAATGGTATTGCCGCCGGTGTCATCATCCCTCGGCACACAAAAAAGAATTTCATAGGTGCGACGCCAGGTGCGCTAAATGCCATCAGCAGTGCGATGCGCGATTTGACGCCTACATACGCTGCGCCGAGTGCAACAGAGATTTTAAGGGACCGTCATGCTTTGCAAACCACGCAAAGAAAGGCGTTTTTTACCCAAAGGCGCTGTCGGTGTGCGATGTAGAAAAGGTGTGCACGTCTTGCAATAAGCTCGTGAATGCGAGGTACAGAAAAACCGCGCACGAGTGATGGCAAAAGTACTGCTATCATTGCAAGACACACATGAATTCTAGCCACATGTGCTATATGCAGCCGTATGCCACAAAGAACAAAAGAAACCGGTACGTGTTTATGTTTATCGACTTTGAATGCACGCAAAACATTCCATATACCGGCAAAAAGGACACATACGAGCATGTACCTAACTTGTGCGTGTTGTACCAAGCCTGCCCGCACTGCATCGACGAACGCCACAAGACGGCATACTGTACCGAATGCGGTTGCAAAGAATGGGTGTTTATGGACGAGCCCGTGAAGCAGCTTTTCGAACACATCGCGCAGGCGAGGTTCGAAGCCTGGGACGTCTACGTCGTGGCGCATAACCTCAGAGCTTACGACGGGCAGTTTTTATTAAAGTACATGGTGGTGCACTTAGACTGGGTGCCGGAGCTCATCATGAACGCGAGCAAGATCTACAGGATGAGGTACGGTGACGTCACATTTCTAGACTCGCTCAACTTCATACCCATGCCACTCTCCCGCTTTTCCAAGACCTTCGGATTGAAGGAATGCAAAGGCTATTTCCCGTACCTGTTTAACACGAAGGAAAACGAGCAGTACGTGGGTTCGATTCCCGACAAAAGGCATTACTGTCCGGAGGGCATGTCGGCGGAGGGTCGGAAAGCTTCGAGCAGTGGCACGAAGAAAAGGCGTCCTCCGGGTACGTCTTCGACGTGAGGGCGGAAATGGTGGCGTATTGCAAGATGGACGTATTTCTACTCAGTCAGGGAGTTTCCAAATTCAGAAGGGAATTCTTGGACGAGAACGGAATAGATCCGTTCAGAGAATGCGTCACCATCGCGCAGGCGTGCATGTGCGTGTATAGAAAGCGCTTCATGCCGCTTAAAAAAATTGCCCTCTTGCCAGCGGGGGGGTATCGACTAGCGGACCGGCAGTCTCGCGCAGCATGCATATGGCTAACTTGGCTAGAGATGCAAAACCGCATAGTCATCCAGCACGCCATGCGAGGACGCGAAGTTAAAATCGTGGGGCACAAGGTGGACGGGTACAGAGAGGCTGAAAAAACCGCGTACTTTTTCCACGGCTGCTTTTACCACGGCTGCAAGCGGTGCTTTCACAATCGCCATGCGGTGATATACAACTCAGGACACGAAACCATGGCCTCCAGGTTAGAGAGCACCGAGAAGGTCACGGCCAAGATCAAGGCCGCCGGCTACGCCGTGGTGGAAATGTGGGAGTGCGAGTTCAACGCCGCGATGAAGGCCAACCAGGACCTCGCGCGCCACGCAAGGGACTTTCCGGCACCCGAACCCCTGAACCCCAGTGACGCCTTCTACGGAGGTCGCACCAACTGCACCAAGACGTACTGCGAGGCGAAGGGGGATAGCAAGATCTACTACTACGACGTATGCAGCCTGTACCCGTACGTGAACAAGACGAAACCCTACCCCGCGGGCCACCCCAAGATTCACGTGGATGGATTCCCGCGATTGGAAGACGTGGGGGGCGGGTTGGTGAAGTGCGAGGTTCTACCGCCGCAACACCTGTACCACCCTATGCTACCGGCGCGCATCGGCGGCAAGCTCATGTTCCCGCTATGCCGCGCTTGTGCGGAGGCGGAGAACCAAGACGAGTGCCACCACGGAGAGCGCGAGAGGGCGTTGTCGGGTACCTGGTTGATCGACGAGATGAAGGTCGCCCTGGAGGAGGGGTACCGCCTCCTCCGGGTCCACGAGATGTGGGAGTACGACGTGGTGCGGCACGAACCGACCACCGGAGCCAAGGGTCTCTTCGAGGACTATGTGAATCAGTTCTTGAAGATCAAGACCGAAGCCTCCGGCTGGCCCTCGCAAAGCAGCAGTACGTGGAGCAATTCTTCGAGCACGAAGGCGTCGCCCTGGATCCCCAGGCCGTCGCCACCAACCCCGGCAGGCGGGAGCTGGCCAAGCTGATGCTCATCAGCTTCTGGGGCAAACTGGGGCAGAGGGACAACCTCCCCACGTGCGAGCTGGTGGATCGGTACGACCGCCTCCTGGAGCTGCTCAACGACCCGGGCGTGGAAGTGCAGACCTACGTGCCCGTCACCGATCGGTTCATGTACGCGGTGTGGAGGTACTGTGAGCAGTGCCGCAAGGTCAACCCCGCCGCCAACGCCGCCCTGGTGGCCTACACCACGGCTCAAGCGCGCCTGTTGCTCTACTCCTACCTCAAAACGCTGGGAGAACGGGTCTGCTACTTCGACACCGATTCCGTCGTCGTCGTCGCCGCTCCGGGTGACTGGACGCTGTCCGTTGGACGCCTCCTGGGGGACATGACGGACGAGTTGGAGAAGTACGGGAGGGGCTCTTACATCGCCCGGTTCGCCTCCACGGGGCCCAAGAGCTACTGCATGGAGATCGTTTGCCCTGAGACGGGCAAGACCTTCTCGGTGTGCAAGGTGAAGGGGATCACGCTCAATTCGGGCAACCTGGAGCTGGTGAACGCCGAGGTGATTCGAGACGTGGTGCTCAGGGACAACGACCGTGCGGTGAAGCTGGCGGGCACGCAGACTTCGCGGAAACCGTCTTGGACGGTCGTCACCGAACCCAGCTCGAAGACGTTTAGGATGGTGGTCAACAAGCGCGTTCTCGGCGGCGATCACGATTCCTATCCCTACGGGTTCAAGAGGAACGCATAAATGAGACGTCTACAGCCGCGCCAAAGTCATTTCGAAACGGGCGCCCCTGAGGAGACGATGCCCGGTCCCCAAGACCTGGGGCGATTCGAGTTTCCCAGCACGATGCTCGTGGCGGGGCCGTCGCGCTGCGGCAAGTCGACCTTCGTGCAAAACCTGTTACGCCACGCGCACCGGATGTTCGACGTGCGCCCCAGGAGGGTGCTGTGGTGCCACCCTCCGGAGTATTCGCCGAGACTCGAACCCTCGGCTCTGCGTTGCGAGACCCACGCGGGCATACCCGAACTTGCTTCGGTGGGCGAGAACGACCTCGTCGTCGTCGACGATCTGATTCTGGAGGGGGGCGGGAAGGACGTGTCCAATTTTTTCACCAGAGACTCCCATCACAAGCGCTTCGGCATCGTCTACATCCTGCAGAACGTGTTTCCGCAGGGTCAGAAATATCGCAACATCTCTCTGAATGCAAACTACGTCGTGGTCTTCAAGAACAACCGGGACAAGATGCAGATCGAGAGACTGTGCCAGCAGATGGAACCCAGGAACTCTAGGTTTCTCTTGGAGGCCTTCGAGAAGGCCATCGAACGCTCTCACGGGTATCTCGTGTTGGACTGCAATCTCTACACGCCCGCCCGATACAGGTATCGAACCGGCGTGCTGCCGGGAGAAAACCTCTCTTATTTCGTACCCAACTGAGACCGCCGAGAGGACTCGGGTTCGTTTCGTTCTATATTATCCCGGCACAGTCTTACCCAACTGAGGCCATTGAGTCTAAATAAAAAGTACCGCTTTCGGAGCGAACGTCATTATCGCGCAAGCATGGCTAGAGGTAGGTTAAGGCTTGCGACGCTGACCAGTCCTCCCATAGCGAGACAGCACGGTAATTTGACGGCTCTGGCCAAGGCGAAGGCCCCTCTGCGCAAAACGTTAAAAAATGCCGATGGCGATCTGATCAAGGCCATTAGCGAATGTATGCTCAACGTGTGCAGAGGTCACGTGCAACCTCCCGCAAAGTGCTTGGGTCGCCTACGGATAAACGGGTTTCTCTGAAGAAGAAGAAGATCATCTTGGTTCAAAAAGGAGGTTTTTTGCCGGCATTTCTCCTACCCGTCTTGGCTTCGCTTGGCGGCGCGCTATTGTCGAAATTAACAGGATGAAGTACGGCAAGCAGATCCTGGTTGCACCGCAACCGAAGACCGTCGATAAGCTTCACGCTATAGACCGCACCATATCCAGATTGGCTAAAGAAATTCAGAACCTGCAGAGCGCAAAGCTCTGTGCCGACGAAAAGTGGCGGCTCGTAAAGCATAAATTGGACAACTACCTCGATCTCGTGGCACAAGTCAGAAAGCCCTTCCTCGGCGGCGACGACGACGACGACGACGATTACGAAGACGTGCACGAACGCGTGCCGGTGAAGCAGGAGGTCGAACCCCGAACCATAAAGGTCAACCTCCTCTCGCCTCGCAAAAAGAAGAGGGCAAACCCTGCCACTCCGAAAAAGAAATCGAAATCGCCTTCCGCGTCGTACCATTTTCGCAAACGCGTCTGGCAACCCCTGTACAAGTAAAGCATGAAGGAATGGAAGGCGCTAAGGCGATACTATGCCAAACCGGAACACTATGCCGGTTTGGGTACGGTCAAGCCCCTTCGAAAGGCCACGGGTGCGTCTAAGGCGAACATCGAGTCCTTCCTTCAAACCCAGGACCGTTACACTCTGCACAAACCGGTCAGAAAGCGGTTCCCCACCAGATGTTATCACGTGACGAATATGGACGATCTTTGGGAGGTCGATCTAAACGTCATGAACAGCGTGAGGAAACATAACAAACCTTACGTGTACATTCTGACCGTTATCGACATATTTTCCAAATATGCTTGGGCCGTACCCCTGAAATCGAAGCTGGGTACCGAGGTTGCGCAAGCGTTTCGCTCCATATTCTCCCAACGCGTCCCCAGGGTCCTCCAAACGGACAAGGGAACCGAGTTTACCAACAAGACTTTTCGCGACTTTCTGAAGAAACACGACGTGAAACATTACACAACCAAAAATAACGTTAAAGCCAGCGTCGTGGAGCGCTTCAACCGCACCTTAAAAACCAAGATGTGGAGGTATTTCACGCACAAAAACAGTTACAGATACCTAGAAGTCCTTCCGGCCTTACTCGAGTCGTACAATAGTTCGCATCACAGGTCCATAAAAATGGCTCCGAAGGACGTGAACGAATCTAACATTTTACGAGTGTACCGCAATCTCTACGGAAATAGGACCCTACCTCGCGCAGGGAAACCCACATTTTCCGTGGGCGACACGTGCGCATCTCTAAAGAAAAAATGAAATTCGACAAGGGCTACAAGCAGAATTGGACGGACGAAATATTTCGGATAGCCGAGGTGGTGCGTGGTCGGCCAGTGGTATATAAGTTGAAGGATCTGGCCGGAGAAGCCATAGACGGCACATTTTACACCGAGGAGCTACAAAAGGTCGCGCTACCTCGGGCGTTTAAGATCGAACGCGTTTTACAGACCAAGGGCCGAGGGCGCCACAAGCAGGTCTTGGTAAAGTGGAAGGGGTATCCGGCAATGTTTAACTCGTGGGTTCTGGCTTCGAACATCGATTCGACATGATTAAGACCAAGCCCTTCTCCATCACTCTCGTGAGCAACGCTTCCATGGAACACTTTACCGACAACACCACGGACAGATTTTCTAACATCTTGCCGAGAGAATCGTTCTGCAGGGAGAATGGGAGGTCGCCCTGCAAAAGGTCAGGTATCCGGTGAAATTTTATAACCTTTCGCCAGACGATGCCCGTCTGGTGGGCTCCAAGGACACCATGACGCTCCTCCCCACGCATTCCAAATTCAGTTTGCAAATGCCGCAAGGCATCGTGCACAATCCCAAAGACTTGGTGAACCTCGTCAACGCCGTTCTACTCGAACACTTGCACGTGGAAAACTTCTTCCTCTTCGACGAGCGCAAGCAGACGGTGGGCGTGAATGCCGCCGTCGCCCATCCCGAACCACTACCCGACATTCCGTTCGACGGGTTTGTGGAAAATGTCGCGCGCACGGCCGTACCGTACGCGGTCGGCGAATACGAAGCTCTCAACGATGCGCCCCACCAGAGACCCAAGCCGAAACCGAAACCGAAGCCCTTGGCTTCGGGACAGCAGAAACCCGCGGCGGCTCGTTCCGTCAGACCCAAACGAGACGTTTCAAAATCGGAGGACCCTCCGGGACCTCTACACCGCATCCACAGTTTGCTCTTAACGCCCGGTATGGCAAAAATGTTGGGTTTCGAGCCCTACGTCAACGTCATTCTCGAAAAAACTGCTAAACACCCCGCAGATCCTTATATGGGGTTTCCTTACGAAATGTTCATCTATTGTAATCTAGTGACCCCGCAAGTCGTGGGCGACACCTTCGCCCAAGTCATACAGAGCGCGGCCGTGGAATACGAAAGAAGCAACAACTTTTACATGAGCGACGAAAAGAAGTTTTTTCCCCAAAATTGGGTACCCTTGATTCAGCAAGACTTCAAGACGGTCAACATAGATTTAAGGAACGGTTACGGCGATCTCTTGCCATTCGCCGACGGATTTTCCTCTACTATAGTTCTCGCTTTTTGTCCGAAACAGGCGTAATGGACGTGCACGCCGTAACGCGGTACTACCTCAATCAGACCGGCGGCGCGTTCCACAATCGCGATTTCATTCTCTACAGGGGCAAGCGCTACCAAAGAGGCAGCGGTCTCTTTTCAGCCTTCGGAGGACTCTTCAGAAGCTTGCTACCGTTTTTAAAGAGCGGAGCAAAAGCAGTCGGAAAGGAGGCCTTAAAGGCGGGCGCTCACGTTCTGTCCGATGTGACTGTGGCGGAAGCAGCGCCAAAGCAAGCGCTCCAACGGAGGCTGAAGGAGTCCGCATACAATTTAAAGCGAAAAGCCGACGAAAAGCTCGATGCCATGCTCGGTTTCGGCGCCAGGCGCCTCAAGAGAATAAAACCGAGCAAATCCAAAAAGAGTAAGCAGTCGAAGCTGAAACGCGGTAGGCGTAAGTTGCAAGACATATTTTCGTAATGGCAGACGCGGCCGTCCACATGAGTTCCGAACTGGACCTCTTTACAGAGGTGCCGATTCAGATGAGCATCGAGGAGATACGGTTCCTATACTTAACCCTCAAAACACTTTAATGAAAAATGCCCCCAACACCTTTCATTATTCCGGAAATGCGGACGATTACCTAGACTTGACCTACGTCGTACTCGAACTCATGGTGCGCATTGTAGATGACAAAGGAGAGGCCTTAAACGCTGACACTAACGCCACTCTGGTCAACAACGCCTTAAATTCCCTGTTTCAACAGGTGGAGGTAACCCTCAATAACGTCGTCGTCTCCATGCCGCAAGCCGGTTACCCCTATAGAACCTACCTCGAGACGCTTCTCAATTACTCCGAAGATGCCATGAACACCAAACTAGAATCCACCCTCTGGAGAAAGGACACGGCAGGCATCATGGACACTTTTATCGCCAATGCGGGTTTTCAGTGGCGTCAGGGGTTTACCAAAGCGAGCAACGTCGTTCAGCTCATCGGTCCTCTGTCCAACGCTCTGTTTAGACAGGATAAGCTGCTTTTGAACAACGTTAGCATGACCGTCAAGCTCACTCCCGCCTCTCCCCAGTTTTATCTGTTTTCCGACGTAGATACCTTTAAGGGTTACGCCGACATCGTGTCTGCCACGCTGCGCTTAAATCGGTGCGGCCCTCGCCGACCATAAAGCTCGCGCACCAGGCCGTGCTCGCAAAGGGCAACGCAAAGTACCATCTCAAGGACGTCAGCTTTCACGCTCTCAGCATCCCCAAGGAGTCCAGGGCAATGACGTTTAGCGACGTGTGCGTAGGGCAGGTTCCCAGGAGAGTGGTAGTAGCCATGGTCACCGACAAGGCCTATTCAGGCCATTTTAACTCAAATCCGTACAACTTGAAACATTTTAAAATGAACTTCTTTCAGCTCTACGTGAACGGGCAGCCCGTTCCCTCCCAACCTCTGCAACCCGACTTTACAAAGGGACACTATTTGCAATGCTTTCAAACCCTGCAGGACGGCCTAGATATTCATTTCAAGGACGAGGGACACTCCATCTCCAGAGAAACCTACCCGCAAGGGTATACGATAATGGTTTGCGATCTCACTGCAGACATGAGCGCTAACGAGTCTCACATCTCGGGTCAGCGCCACGGAACCGTCTCTATAAGCATCGGTTATGCCGATAAATTGACAGAACCGGTCATTCTTTTGCTGCTAGCGGAAATACATCGCACGGTCGAAATCGACGCCAACCGATCCATTCTTGTATCATGAACACCTTTCAAATTCAACGGTTTCTATCGACATGCCCCTCTACGCGCTCTCACTTTTTAGGCGTCTACCCCTGCGATAAACTACCCGTACTTCATGGCATTCGAACGCCTCCCTTGGCGCTAGTGGCTAACACCGACCCCAGCACCAAATCCGGGCAACACTGGGTTTGCATCTTTGTGGACAAAAACTCGCATGGAGAATATTTTGACAGTTTCGGCATAGGACCGCTTTCGCCCCATTTTCTCCGGTTCTTAAATTCGGTCTGCGGGACGCGTTGGTCCACCAACGCCAGAAGCCTGCAAGGTTTCGACAGCACCACTTGCGGGTATTACGTCATCGCCTACCTCACCCACCGCTGCTCCGGCTTACCTAAGCATAAGTTCTTCTCAAAATTTCACGTCAGCAATCACGCGCATAATGATGTCGTCATTCGCAAAACGTACAAAAACGCATGCCGCGCAAAGTGCTCTGACGCTCAGCAAACTTGTCAACCCTTGAAGGTGAGTACGTGTGTGTGTGTGTGTGTGTGTGTGTGTGTGTGTTTGTGTCACTATTCATCACATCTAACCTAATCCATCCTCTTGCACGTGCTTTCAGAAGACGCTCCTGCTCATATAAAAAGCAACGTCACGGTGCCGCTCGCCTCATTCAGAGTGTACCATGCAGCACGCGGATACAGTCATGCTGCCATGCAGCACGCCCACCAGGTAGGTCCGCACCTATGTATTAGCTTGCTTTTTTCTATCCCGTTTATCTCTCTTCCCTCACATTATTATTATTGTTCTGTGTGTTCCAGTATAACCGGATGTCAAACCCCGACCACCTCGAAACCCGGGGAAAAAAGGAAACTACCCATCTTCGACCTCCAACAGCATCCCGACAGCCCTGCTCCGCCGGCACAGTTCCAACACAGTGCAGTTGTGGGTCCTCTGGCGGATATCTACTTCCTCAACCCGCAACAAACTAAATTCGTCAGTGTGGGATTCTCCCCCCACCCGCCGCACCATCTCGTCGTCACCATTGCCAAATGTGGACAACACAACGCAGTCGTCATGAGTTCCTCGCAGTGGCACAAACTCGTCGAAGCCATCCCCATCATTCACAAACGCTTGAATGACTTGTTCTGTGTGTTCCAGTATAACCGGATGTCAAACCCCGACCACCTCGAAACCCGGGGAAAAAAGGAAACTACCCATCTTTGACCTCCAACAGCATCCCGACAGCCCTGCTCCGCCGGCACAGTTCCAACACAGTGCAGTTGTGGGTCCTCTGGCGGATATCTACTTCCTCAACCCGCAACAAACTAAATTCGTCAGTGTGGGATTCTCCCCCCACCCGCCGCACCATCTCGTCGTCACCATTGCCAAATGTGGACAACACAACGCAGTCGTCATGAGTTCCTCGCAGTGGCACAAACTCGTCGAAGCCATCCCCATCATTCACAAACGCTTGAATGACCCACAGGGACGTCTACAGCAATTTCAATTCAGCGACAGCGTCACCATCGTGTTTAAGTTTGTGTTCGGAAAGCTAAAGCTCGTTTTCAAAGACCCGCAAGGCGCATCCGTTACGCTCAACCAACAAGAATGGCACGTGTTGCATGCCCTGCAGCGCATCATTACCGACATCATGTATCACAAAAAGAAGGAAGAGATGGACGTGCAAAATCAAATCATGGCATACCACAAGTACATGCTTCACAACCATGCCTCCAACGTTCCCTTACATAACATGAATCTCACGCAGTTCACCAAGTACATACGGTGCGCCAATTTTAGAACATTCCTCGAGGTTCATCATTTGCTCAACACCCATTTCGCACTGCGCATCTCACGAAATAGTCCTTAGTGCGCATGTATTTCTACCAGCGTTCCAACCGCACCTCACCCAAACATCTCGCGCCCTTCTCTCCCGCATCATGGGGTACAGAAATTACCTGTCGGTGTACTACCATGACAGTAAGGTGTTTAAAAACTACGAGGTGGACGGTCACCCCCATAAAAATACACCTTATGCACTTCGCTTCGTCGACAGCACCTACGACGGAAAATCCGTCTCCACCAGAGTTCACAGCTGCGAAACCAAAATTCATTTTGTGCTATCTAACATGTACTTCAACGATATCCATTTCAAAGCAGATAAAGAAAACGCACAACATCAGTGGTTCCAATTTGTGCCCGCAAGAGGTTTATACATCGTTTTCTACGAACAGCAATACATTTCCACAGACAAAATGCAGCAAATGTTAAACGAAAACCCCATGTGCTACGGCACGTGCTTAGCGGCGCATTTGGGTCGCGAATCACCCTATATCACACCCGATCACATTCACGGCGTTTGCATGTTCAGCACCGTTCAAAACAGAGTTCTCCTCCAAGACCAAAACCGTTAAATCAACGGACACAGTGTTTTTCCTGCGGATGTTGTGCAATAATCGATAAGCGCTTCCGGCGGATGTAGTGAATCTCCAACGAACGTTTCCCCCACCAGTGCTTCCCCTGATATGGTAATTCTCCAACGAACTTTTCCCCCACCAGTGCTTCCCCCTAATGTGGTCGTTTGCATGTTCAGCACCGTTCAAAACAGAGTTCTCCTCCAAGACGAAAACCGTTAATTCAACGGACAGTGTTTTTCCTGCGGATGTTGTGCAATAATCGCTAAGCGCTTCCGGCGGATGTAGTCAACCTCCAACGAACGTTTTCCCCACCACTGCTTCCCCCTGATGTGGTAATTCTCCAACCAACTTTTCCCCCACCAGTGCTTCCCCTGATGTGGTAAATCTCCAACGAACTTTTCCCCCACCAGTGATTTCCTGCTTCCGGCAGTTGGGTTATATTTATGCACGCGCATTCTTTTCCCCTTCATTCGGTGCTAGCCAGCCGTGGGGGAATGCCAGGACCGACGTGTAAAGACTTCCACTGCTCGTTTTGCTTTCACCAAACGTGCAGCTGCGAACTTAGGCACCGTCTCACCCGCCTGTGCACGCAGTGTCAACTCGGTTTCTACGAAGACCTCGATCATCTCAACAAGCAAATTCAACAATTCCTTCGAAGGTGCTCCGCTAGAAACACCACATGAACTGCTTCATCGTGCTCTTTCGGTATCTCGATAACGGACGAAGAATCCACCTGCTACTGCCCAGGGAACGCCAAGTGCTGCTGCAGAACGACATATACATATTTGAACGCTATCCCCCAAGCGACGTCGACCTTGTGTGGAACCAACTTCCCACAGACGCACAGGTAGTTTCCGCACCTTATCGCAGGTGTAAACAACACTACAACCTTCCTCATCAAACCACTCATATAGACGGTCCTCCCCCGTTTATCAAAAACTGCCATCTGTGCCGTCATAATGTCACAGGACGCCCTTAAAGAGCTAGAAGAACTTTCCCGCAGCGCTGACACTCTCAGCGTATCTACGCTTGAACAGCACGTACCGTATCGTGTCGTCGGCGTCAAAACAATCGACACCGTTCACGGTACAAAGCTCGTCGCCAAACTCGACAACGACACAGAAGTTTTCCTACCAACAAGATTTGCAAAAGCCTCTCCAGAACTCATCAACAAACTCAACTCTACCTCATTCTGCATCATATACGCAGGCGAGGAAAAACTACGCAGCGGTTTCAAAAGTCACATCGTCACGTTCTCCCCATATTAACCCTAAATAATGTCCGACGAAACCTATCCCGTCCCCGTGGGGAACAATCTTAACCTACAACTCATTCTCAACGCAGCTTCACCTATCCGTATCCTCTGCATCTCCAACTCCTATTTCCGCAGCAGCAGAGTTGTCACCATCACACTCGACGTCCAAGGGGCTCACGCCGTCCACGTCAAATGCGTACCTACCAAAGTGCACCAGCATAAACAAGACGCACTATGCGTCATATACCTCGGCAACAGCAACATTCCTGCTCTAACCAACAAAGTCACATCCACAGGATGCTTCTCAACCAGCCATTACAACGAATTTACCATCCCCATCTATATACTAACCTTCACCGAGTTCGTCAACGAAAGTTTCTCTCACCTGCTCGTCACCTGCATCACCAAACCTATCCACCAATTTACCGTCGATAGCAGCAGCAGCAGCGATGACGAGGACGCAAAGTGCACCACGTACTTTAAAATCATTGTTATGCGCGAAATCTGTGTGTCCTAGTGCCTCAACAAACTATGAATTTTAATGTGCTTTTTTTCTCCTAATATTTCTTATATTGTCCATTTATTGTATTCATATGTTAATCTCCTGTAATCAAATAATCCATTATGTTATTCTCAAACGATGTATTCATATGTTAAGCAAATAATACATCATGTTAATCTAAACTATGTATACATATCTTTATCCAATGTACTGTATTCAAATTATAAATAAAGAAAACAGTCCCGGATGAGCCAATTGCAATAACGATAATCCTTCCGCTCATGGCGCTTTTCAAACTTGCCGCCGTCGCTCGCAGCGACACTAGCGACACTAGCGCCCCTAGCGGCAGGATTATCGTTAATCCAATTGGCTCTTCCGGGACTATTACTACTTGTGTACTTTTTCGACATAAATTCATCTAAAATGCTCGAGTCTTTAGCCATATGTACACAAGTTTGTTAAAAGTATTAAATTACTTAATATTTTCAGGCCTGTATTAAAATTTTAATTTGAAGTTATTCATGGTTGTTCATTGTTTTAGCTAATCTACATTGATTTAAATTCACATTATCCCTATGCTTTGTTTCATAAGTGTGATGTGAGCGTTGTGTAAATTCATTTCTGTTTTGTTTAACGTATGTTAAATTGCTATAAATATAGTGTGAAGGTAAGGTCATGATTTGTAACTCTTTAAAACGTGAATATTTTTGTAAAGCCCTGGAATACATGGTATTACCTCTGCTGCAGAGGAAGAATTACCCCATAATTCGTAACTGAATGGAGAGCGGTGTTATTAACACACAACGTGAAACAATTGTTCTTAATTTTCTTAAGAGATACTGCTAATCTTTTACAGATAAAACTTCCATGGTTATCCCAGGTGAAGCTGCTATTCACAAGCAAACATAATAATTTAACATACTCTGTTTTATCTTCAATAGATCTAACTTCGGAATTTAGAGAAAACATACACTTTGAGTTTGACTTGAATTGTCAGGAACCAGTCCTGAGCAGATTCATATTTCTTTTAGGTCGGTGTTTACGTATATTATAATTTTTTCTGTTGCATAGAGAGTTGTGTCATCGGCATACAGATAGGGTAAAAAATTACATCCAAGTCATTTATAAAAATTGTGAATAAAATGGGACCTAGAGCCTTGAGGTGCCCCAATATATGGTGTGTTAATCAAAATCGTTAGTCATTTTTTTGAAAGTAAATAATTTCAGAAAATTATCCATATAGAGATTAGTTTGGGGTGGGAGATATTCCTGAAAAACTTCATATCGCATCTTTGGAAGATACTAAACTTCAATGCAAGTTTGGTATGTGTCCGGGTTTTTTTATTCAGAGACTCTCAAAACAGGTATTTCCGGTGAAATCTCGACATCAAAATTTTGGATGGTATACAATACTTCGTTTATTTACATACGTAGTACAGAAAGAAAAATCTCATTTTGTAAGAATACTTCGATATAAAACATTACTTCTGTTTTGATTTGTGTCATTTCTTAGAGCGGCTCCACCAAGTAGGGCATACGACACTATTTGAATTCTTCTATCAGTGATGGTACATCATCTTATAGCACAGGCGGATATTTCTCTATTCACAGCACAAGTGTCTGTCTTCATCCTACAAACTTCAGCTGTTTGTCGTACAGTTAAATGTAATCAAATTATTTTAAGAAGTTTTGGAGTGCAAAGTTAAAATTAGATTTTGCCTTGCGTCATTCTTGAGCAAGTTTCACGTAACAGAAGCGCATTATTAAACGCTTTTACGAATCTGCGTCAAGATGGATAGAGTTTCTCGTGTAGCGAATTATAACGCAAACTCTGTAAATGCAAGAACTTTATAGCGGTACTAGAAATCTGTAAATTGTAAAACAAATGAGTTTTATAGGAAATAATAAACATTTTTATTTTCTCCCTACCTTGTAGGTAGAGGAAGTATTGTATATTTTACTAAAAAATGTGATATCCAGATTTCAATATGATCTGGTAAATGTTTTTGCTCTATATAACTAATTTGTGACACTCTCTTACCAATATTGTTGCTGTGGATCAGGAACATGCAATGTGGTTGCTATGAAGAAGTTATAACTTTATCATGGAATACACCAAATATCTAGGTTTTTTCTTTTAACCATTTGCTAAATAAAGTATGTGCCTGTTTTGATTTCTTCTGTATTAACTCGTTACTTCCACTTTTCCAGAACTCTTCGATTTCCACATCATTGGAGCGTCGTCCATTTCTTTTTTCATAGCGAAGTGAAAATAAATCATAACAATAGCATTATATAGCGACACGGGCAACAACACAAATATTCTGTCCAATAGCAACACATATAAGGAACCACCTTCTAAAATGTGATAGTCATCTTCAATAATGTATACACATATATATTTCAGCCAATATATCAATTAATATAATTGAATTGATATAAATAGCCATCATGCAAAAAATAATATGCAGTACACTTTGGTAATCATATAACAGAATTTCGGAAACTGAAACAACTCTTTCGTGGATCCGCATTATGCCTTCACCAAAGTTCCACAGATCCCTAAATCCTCAGTATAATTAAAAAACGAGATGTCCGGTAAATACCAAACTTTGTATTCCAGTTCGATGTCTTCCAAATATACGAAACGAGGGTTTTAAAGACTGTCCTTTAGGTGAAAACGTTTTCGAAATTTCTTCACTTTCCCATGAATGGCCTTAAGGATTTTTAATAAAATATCACACATTTAAGATATGTTTATGTCAAATAAAATGTATAGCTTATATTGTGTCGTTTAGTAAATATAAGAGCTACACACATAAAAATGTAGATCTCTATAAAACACACACTGTATTTTAAATAAACCCTTTTGTTTCATTTCCGAGAAATCCGATGTTATTACTCTGTCGCAGTAATCTGTTCGAGTAATCTTATATGCTGAGCGCCTGTTATCGTTTTATTATTTTTTAAAATTTGGGTTCTTTGTCCTCCGGCTAGCTATTATTACTCAGTCGAGCAAATAGCTCTAAGCAGGGCGTGTAAATGGAAAGAAGTTGTTACTAAAAGATAACACTGACGAAAGAATTTATTTTCACACTTTTATTGCCGCCACACTTAATTAATTTCACACCTTTGATCTTGATACATGCCTGACTGAAACTGTTATATTTCCGAATGAAATTACTGTCGTAATAGTTGTCGCGTACCTACTTCACATTTTGTAACTAATTTTATGACGCGAGAGATTCTGTAGAACTTCGTGATGTGTACCTTGTGAATGATTCTGTAGAACTGCGTAATGTGTACCTCGCGAATGATTCTTTTGAACTGCGCGATGTGTACCTCGTGAATGATTCTGTAGAACTGCGCGATACTTGCTTTTGGCTCAAGAATTTATACTCTCTCACCCCGATATGCCTAAACATTATAATCGAGCTGCTGTTGGTTACTAAATCGCGCCAACATTAGCGTCTGTTTTGTCAGCCAATCATAATTACTAATATATATGCTCTAGGAAAGATATTCCCTCCATTTCTGAAGAAAGGCACACTACCCTGACGTCATTTGTTTGTCTCTTCTAAGTGATAAACAACTCAACCCATCACTTCATTGTTACCCACTCCTATTATCAGTTTCAGTGAGGCCGTGTAAACTTATTTCCTAACAATGCTTATAGCTAACAAACATCTAAAATCATTCTCATACAATAATGTTAATTTATACTACAATCACTCTAGCATTCACAGTGTTGTGATATACTGCCTCAACTCTTAATTTTTCAATATGTTGTCATTTTCTTGAACTTCTGCCGCTATTCAGTTGTTTCTGGGGATGTTCTGCAAAGAGTATGAAATTTCAAGGACAGCATATAGCGACCCAATTTTAAATATCCGATTATCGATTTGGTGTTCTCTGTTCCCCCTGCACCTACAACGAAATGTGTAATGTAGCTACTTCTACAAAGGTTCATCTCGATTATTGGAAAGTAGATGGAAAAGAATGTGATGCGTTACATTCACATAAATTTCGATTTACTTCATTTTAATCCAAATAAATATTTACAGAAATAGATACATTACACATTTCGTTATAGATACAAAGAGAACAGCGATAGTCAAATGTTTAACAACTGGATGCTATATGCTGGCCTTAAAATTCCATACTGTTTCCATGACATCACGAGAAACAACTGAATGTTGACAGGACCTTAGAACAATGGTCATATATTGAACAACTCAAGCCATTAATAACGGATGTCTCAGAAAGGCCTGACGCCACATAAAAGTTATTTAAAATAAATTGTGTGTTTTAAAAATATCTATTTTTTGTGTAGTACGTTTTCGCCTGTCGCTTAACGTTTACAAGTTATACAAGATTATACAAAATTTCTTCCAAATAAAAGGACTTCACAGACTATTGCAAGAAAATTTAAAATATACACTTGCTCATGCAAATATCTTTAATATATGGTATTTTAATCAAAATCGTTGGAGCCGTTTTTAGAAAAATAATTTCGAAAAATGTTCCACGTAAGGATGGTTTGGGGTGGGGAATTTTCTTGAAAATTTTTGTGTCACATCTTTGAAAGGTACTGAACCTAAATACCAAGTTTGGTATTTATACAACGTTTCGTTTTTGAGTTGTGTTGTTCACAGAAACACACACACACACACGGATATGTTTTTAAAAATGCCTTTTTGGATTCAGGAGGCCTCAAAACATGTATTTCTGGTGAAATCTCAAAATGTTGTTTGGAATGCAATACCTTCTCTAACTACTATGTGCGTGGTACAGAAAGTAATAAGCTTTGGCAAGGGTAGTAGGTTGAGAAAATCATGTGCATTCAACACATTAGATTTGTATTGGCTAAAAAGAACAGAAAGGAGGAGGTGTGTTGCACTTCAAAAAATGGCAATAAACAAAATTATGTTAGGTGCATTTGTTAGCTTAAAGCTCACTTCAAGTCGTTATTAGAATATTAATAAGGCGTAGTTTCTTTCTTTTTTCCTTTGTGTTAACCTTCTAATTTGTTTCACCGAGGAAGACATGAATCTCGTGTCTCTTGAGCATTTATTTACTCAGCAGGATGGAAAACACAACAAAAACCTTGATTTAGATAACTCACTTCAACCGAGACTCCAACCCGGGCCCTCCCGCACAGGACGAAGACACGATAACCACAAACCCCGAAGCATAAGAAACATAAATTTCAGGCCAAAAGTTGTTTGCTCTTTGGCATTTACTTATGTTGTAATTTCTACAATACTCCTAAAAAATAGTTTTTCTGCCGGTTTTCAAAGCATCACAAAACATGTTCAATGGCATACATAAAAGTGGTCCGAAATGGAACGTAGCTACTTATGTTGGTACTGACATACCCAGCCCCACCCTCAGCCAGCGTGACTTCCTGTGTTGCTCGATCAAACCACTGGATTGGCAGAATAGAGGTAAAAGTAAATGTACATATCAAAGAAGGATCCCGGAAAAAACGAGATCCCTGGCAGGGAGGGATGAAAGAAGAGACCCGAAGGACGACCAGATCCGGATGCCGACGGAAGCAAACATAAAAATGGTACTTAATGTTTCCAGACTGGACCGGCGCTGCCCGATACTATCCACAAGCCACCGAACACCTATCAGTCCCCAATCGTATGAAACCAACTCGGGGAGAGGCCTAATTAAGTTGTCCCCGCACCAACTCAGGAATGAAAAACCCCTACAGGGCGGAAGTCACCATCCAGCCCCAACCCACCGAATTCCGTCGCCTGGTCCTAAAAATCTGAATCAAATAATAAGCAAGATGGGCACAGGAAATGTTCTGCAGGAAAGTGGTACCTACTTCCTACTTCTAGGGAGGAAAACGTTTTAAAAAAAACATACTTTTTTCGGGTAAGTTAGGTTTTTTTTTGAAAATTGATATATTGGAGCAATGATTAATTTAATCAAGTATTTGAAGGACAAACCATCCCAACATTTGCCAGCCGACCCGGTGAAACCATGAGAAACCCATGCGTCAGAGTGGACGGCCGATGGGTTATCGAAGCCGGGACCTCCTGAATGCGGGCCCCAGACTTTGCTGCCTGAGCCATCTCGTTCGGTGATAGGCACGGTACTTTACCTCCCCTAAAATATGGCCTAAATGCCTAAGGGTAACTTAACAAGCTGTTGTCCATGCGGAGTACTGTTGAGGCAATATTTCATTCAATTTTAATACAAAAATAAAGCGTAATGCAATAAATACATAGAAATGAAATTGAAAGTCAACAACACTTTTTTTTTGTTTTTTCACACAGTACAACCTTGTATTTTATGCTACACTGCCGTTGTCTAATTGCCCTTATAAGGCGCCAATAACTTTAAGCGCCACCTCCATAAAGCTGAAGGAACCTCTCATATAAATGTCGTTCAGTTTAACAAGTGCAAATAATTTTTCACTTCTTCCTCTGGAAGACTGAATCATGTTGTATTGGTTTAGCGTTTCCTTATGTAGCACTTGTAGTGAAACTGTTTCATAGAGACAGTATCACTTCCTCTAGAAGACTGAATCATGTTGTATTGGTTTAGCGTTTCCTTATGTAGCACTTGTAGTGAAACTGTTTCATAGAGACAGTATCACTTCCTCTAGAAGACTGAATCATGTTGTATTGGTTTAGCGTTTCCTTATGTAGCACTTGTAGTGAAACTGTTTCATAGAGACAGTATCACTTCCTCTAGAAGACTGAATCATGTTGTATTGGTTTAGCGTTTCCTTATGTAGCACTTGTAGTGAAACTGTTTCATAGAGACAGTATCACTTCCTCTAGAAGACTGAATTATGTTGTATTGTTTTAGTGTTTCCTTGTGTACCAATTGTAGTGAAGCTATTTCATAGAGACCGTATCACTTCCTCTAAAAGGCTCAATTATATTGTATTGGTTTAGTCTTTCCTTGTGTACCAATTGTAGTGAAACTCTTTCATAGAGACAGTACACTTCCTCTAGGTGACTGAATTATGTTGTATTGGTTTAGTCTTTCCTTGTGTACCAATTGTAGTGAAACTCTTTCATAGAGACAGTACACTTCCTCTAGGTGACTGAATTATGTTGTATTGGTTTAGTGTTTCCTCGTGTACCAGTAGTAGTTAAAACTCTTTCATAGAGACAGCATCACTTCCTGTACAAGAATGAATCATATTGTATACGTTTAGTGTTTCCTTGTGTACCAATTGTTGTGAAACTTTTTAATAGAAACAGTATCACTTCCTGTAGAAGACTGACTTATGTTGTATTGGTTTAGTGTTTCGTTGTATACCAACTGTAGTGAAACTGTTTCATAGAGACGTATCACTTCCTCTAGAAGACTGAATTATGTTGTATTGGTTTAGTCTTTCCTTGTGTACCAATTGTAGTGAAACTCTTTCATAGAGACAGTACACTTCCTCTAGGTGACTGAATTATGTTGTATTGGTTTAGTCTTTCCTTGTGTACCAATTGTAGTGAAACTCTTTCATAGAGACAGTACACTTCCTCTAGGTGACTGAATTATGTTGTATTGGTTTAGTGTTTCCTCGTGTACCAGTAGTAGTTAAACTCTTTCATAGAGACAGCATCACTTCCTGTACAAGAATGAATCATATTGTATACGTTTAGTGTTTCCTTGTGTACCAATTGTTGTGAAACTTTTTAATAGAAACAGTATCACTTCCTGTAGAAGACTGACTTATGTTGTATTGGTTTAGTGTTTCGTTGTATACCAACTGTAGTGAAACTGTTTCATAGAGACGTATCACTTCCTCTAGAAGACTGAATTATGTTGTATTGGTTTAATTTTGGCTTGTGTACCAATTGTAGTGAAACTGTTTCATAGAGACGTATCACTTCCTCTAGAAGACTGAATTATGTTGTATTGGTTTAGTACAAGGAATTGTGTATCAATTGTAGTGAAACTCTTTCATAGAGACAGCATCACTTCCTCTAGAAGACTGAATTATGTTGTATTGGTTTAGTACAAGGAATTGTGTATCAATTGTAGTGAAACTCTTTCATAGAGACAGCATCACTTCCTGTACAAGACTGAATCATATTGTATTATTATAGGGTTGCCTTGTGTACCAATTATAGTGAAACTCTTTCATAGAGACAGTATCACTTCCTGTAGAAGAGTGAATTATGTTGTATTGGTTTAGTACAAGGAATTGTGTATCAATTGTAGTGAAACTGTTTCATAGAGACAGTATCACTTCCTCTAAAAGACTGAATAATGTTTTATTGTTTTAGTGTTTCCTTGTGCACCAATTTTAGTAGAACTCTTTCATAGAGACAGTATCACTTCTTCTAGAAGACTGAATTATGTTGTTTTGGTTTAGTTGTTCCTTGTGTACCAATGGTAGTGAAACTCTTTTATAAAGAGAGTTAGAAAGAGACAGAAGAATCTCAGCAATATGCATAAAGATGTAAAGCCATCTGCAGGCTCTGCTATTTGAGTTAATATTCTTTATGTTTATGGATGCTGTTCTATTTAACTACATGGACATTAAAACTAGCCTTCTGAAAATTTTGAAAGGCTTGACTTCTTACCTCCAGTGGAGGGGTTTGGAGAATCAGCAATAATCGCTGAAATTATCTCGTTATACTTAATGGTTTGTTAATTTTAGTGGGAGGAGAGGGTGGTCTGGTACATAGTGTTTGTTGTTTTCGCTTTCTGCGGTTGCAGTACAAAACTGCGAATTGTTATGCTCGTTAAATCCAACTGCCACTTTGTCACCGTTTAGAGTATACTGCTGAATATTTTATATTCACCCCAACAGTAATAATGACATGCACAATAAGATAAATCCTGCATCGTATGCCACAACGTTATCAAACCATTTTAATGCGGTTTTGTCACACACGTTCCGTTTGACGTACGTTAGCTACATTACGTGAAAGATATGGGAGGCAGTGATTTAGTAAACAAAAGCGTATGCACATGCGCACATCTCCATTGCGCATTCTGTTACCATGGCTACACAAGATAACCCTGTCTGGCTTACACAACGTGCATTTTAAAACTGGAATAGCCAATTAATTAATTAATTTAACTTACCTCTCCCATTTTGCTGAAATTGTGTTGCAATGTTTAGATCATTTTTATGTCGAATCTTCCCCTTTATCCCTTAGAATTGTGATTCACACACTCCCGTCCTAATAGTGGAGGAAATCCGTACCCCTAGTTACCCCTTACATAAAATATTTTTCGGAAATGTTTATTTTTTTTTAAAAAACAGCTATATCACTTATGTTTAAACACCATACATTAAACCTATTTACATGACAAATAAAATGTATATCTGGAATCTTCTGTGAATAAGCTGTGAAATCCTCTTCATTCGATTAATTTTGTATAATCTTGTATAACCGATAAACATTAAGCGATAGACGAAAACGTACGCACAAAAATGTAAGTTTATTTCAAATAAGGTTTTTGTGGCATTACACATTTCTACTATTAATGGTTCTGTTTGTTCAATAATTTGCGTTGCTTTTAAGTCCCTTCGATTTTCAGTTGTTTCTTGCTATTTGTAGAACTGGTTTGGAATTTTTAGGCCACTGGAGGAGCTCATCAGGGACATTCAATACACATCAGCTGCTCAGCAAGTTTTTCTTGCTGGGCAGTTTGACATACATCACATCCAGAATCAGCACCATCGACAACTCCAACCAGAATTCATCTTCAACATCAGACACGATAACTCAACACCTCGACTCCCTAGACATAACACTCAGATCTCTGGAAGAGCAGCATCAACTTAGAGCACACTTCCAGCAACCAGCCAAACGGGAAGCCCTCAGTAATCGCCGAAGGCAAGTCGTGCAGTGCAGGCGTGCCGTGAGGTTGTCTGTCCGCTGTGTGTTAGTGTAACCGGCCGGCACTGGTGCGAGTTATTTGTTTGCTATTGTGTACAGTTTTCAGTGTCTCCGAGTACACGCTTGTTTAATTGGTTATACTTACTTTCTTGTTTTGTAAGTTCTAAACGGTACCCATGGCGGTTTATAAACGTGTGAATACTCTCAAAATTCAGTTTACGACGACGGCGATTAAACCCACTGCACTAGAAATCCACCAGTAGCTAGTGAACTTCATGGGGCTTCAAGCTGATCAGGTCGACACGCTCCAGCTTCACACCAGGGAACGAGCTATCTATGTGAAATTGTTATCGGCGGTATTGTATGATAATCTTCTCTCGCGGTTTAAAGAGGATCAAAATTTTACATACGCCTCCGGCGACATAACAAAAGTGAATATTACACCAGGTGATCAGCAAACGGTAAATGTTCGGGTGTTTAACCTGCCTTCTGAGGTGCCCTTTACGGTACTGTCACAGGAACTAAGTAAATATGGTACAGTGTATGATATCCGTAGGGAAAGATGGGGCTCGCAGTATCTTCTTTCGTCTAACAACGGAGTGCATGCTGTTAAAATGGGGCTCAAACGTCATATACGGCTAGTTTAGTTATCGATTCGTATTTGATTGCCATCAGTTACATCGGCCAACCACAGGCTTGTCATTTGTGTCATGACACTACCCACTTAAAAGCAGCTTGTCCTCTACGTGCCACGCGGCTACCTATAACTCCAAGGAATCGACCGGTAACCTTCAGTGAGGCGGCGAGTGTTGCCACCTCTTCTGATGCAGTCGCCCAGAAGCAGGCTTCCATTATGTCACAAACGTCTGTGGTAGAACCTTTGTCGGTGAACCTTCCAGCGCGCTCTTCAGATTCAGGAAGTGGTGGTCCTGCTGGGGCGGAGACACCGCTGTTGACTGCAGCAACCGAACATGCAATTGTGGACGGATCTATTACGCCCTTTGTTGATCGGAAGTCGGCATTCGAAATGCCCGAGGTACCCTCTTTTTCGCAAAATTCTCAGGATGGGGATATGGAGATCGTTTGTGATGAAGAAGTAGAGATATCGGCGAGTGAGGTAGCACTTTTAAGGCAAAAGTCTTCTGCTTCTTTGTCTAGTCGAGATCCTCGGATACGGAGCCAGCATAGGCGGATGGATGTAGAAAGTGCCATGACACGACAGCACTCCCAAGATGTGCAACCGTTGCCCGGTAACTCTCCGGCTCGTTCCACAACGAAAGAGGCGGACTCAGGCAAGCGGCCGGCAGTAGATGACAGCGATGATTTTGAGGATCACCAACGTTCCCCTAAACTTACAAAGGATGACCCGCACCCGGATAGTGATGATTGAGATTGTGTTGTTTCTGCAGCGCTCACTGGTTGTTCTCCTCTTGCAACTATTGAATATACGATCCTTGCCCTTTAAATGCCGGTAGGTCTTCAAATATGGGCTTCGCTCAACGTTAACGGCCTGCGACAGGTTATTAAACAACAACTTTTAAGGGACTTTTTGATCAGTAATGACATAGACATATGTTTTTTACAGGAGGTGAATCTTTGTAATCTGGATTTTTTGTATGGCTTTGATTACGAGACCAATCTTGGCCCCGAGGGTTCCGGTACGGCGATTGTTTACAGACAAGGCTTACGATTACACAGTTTTGGATACCATCCTTCCGGTAGGGTTCTTTCGGCAGTGTATGATGACGTGACTTTCGTGAATATCTACGCACCTGCTGGTAGTAATAAACGCAAACAACGAGAGGAGTTTTTTCGGCAAGACCTCCTGACCCATATCCCATCGGGTGCTACCTTTGTACTTGTCGGTGACTTTAATTGTACGTTGGCGGCCAAAGATCAACGTGGAGCCTTTAATGGATGTGTTACTTTGCAGCAGCTGGTGGAGCAAATGCGGTTAAAGGATACCTGGGAGCATACGCATGGTTCCGCAGTACAATTTACTTTCGTGAGAGGCCTATCAGCATCGCGACTGGACCGCATGTATGTGCCGGCTGAACTCTTATCACGTCTTCATCGTACAGAGATAGTGCCTGTCGTATTCAGTGATCATAATGCACTCATACATGCCTTTGAAGGTAGGGCAGCGATCTACAGTAGAGGTAGAGGTTATTGGAAATTAAACTGCTCGTTGCTTATGGATGAGGACGTGCTAAGGGATTTCCAGGATCTTTGGTTGCGGTTGCGGGTATCCTTTCTGCTAGCACAGAATAAAGCCTTCTGGTGGGTGTGTAAAGCCAAGCCTGCGCTTCGTTATTTCTTTCGGGCTGCAGCCTGTCGTCGAGCTCTGGCTAGGAGGGAAACCATGGACTATTACCTGCAAGTCCTTCAGGAACTACACATACGCCAACAGCAAGGTGATGATGTTCAGTCTCTTATGAGAGGCATCAAAGAACACATTAAGGTCCGAAAATCTAACGAGTTACAGGGGTGTTTGTCCAAAGTACACTCGGCGGAAGTGGTTTTTGGGGAAAAGGCGAGTTTTTATCATCTGGCGAAGGAACGTAAACATGGACGCCGGAAGCTCGTCACTCATTTGGAGGTTGGACAGAAAATTTCCACTACAGCCGGAATTCTTCGTGAAGTGCACTCCTTTTACGTCCAACGCTTCTCCGTCCCAGCGGAATGCTCCAGTGCTGTGGACGAGTATATGTCTGGGGTTGCTCCGGTTGTCCCGGAGGAGCTGCGGCATGATACGACGCCTGTTTCAGCAGCAGAGTTCATGGAAGTGATCCAGTCGTCAAAGTTGCATGCGTCTCCAGGACCTGATGGTCTACCATATGAATTTTACAAGCACTGTTGGCGCTATATTCGGGAAGAATTACTTCAAGTTTTCCAGGTAATGTGGACCTCAGAGCGATTGCCGCCTACTTTTGCAGATGGGATAGTGGTCCAGCTTCCGAAGTGTGCGCAGCCGAAGACTCCACAGGATTATCGGCCGATCACGTTATTGAACTGTGACTACAAGTTGTTTGTTAAAATCATTAGTGTTTGTATGCAGAAGATTCTACCCTATATACTTAGCGAGATGCAGGCTGCCGTACATAAGGGGACGGCCATTCATCATACGCTGGCGGCATTGAGAGGTGGTATATTGCACTGTGCACAGGAACACCAGTCCGCTGCAGTCATTAATTTATATCTTGAGAAGGCCTTTGACAACGTCGTTCACGGGGCACTATGGAAACGTTTGGTTGCCTTGAAAGTGCCCGATAAGCTCCGTAATCTTATCCGAGCCCTATATGATGTTGCTTCGTCTAAGATTCTCTGCAATGGGTATCTCACAGCTGCTATACCGGTTAAACGTTCCGTCCGACAAGGTTGTCCCATGTCTATGATACTATTTGCCTTGTATGTTGATCCTTTACTTCGACGTCTTCAATCTACTCTTACCGGAATCGATGTGTATGGTCAGAGACTGGTGGTACGAGCCTACGCTGACGATATTCCTGTAATGGTTACCACACCCCGCGATATTATACGCCTAAAAGATTGTTTACAGCAATATGAGGAGAATACCGGAATGACATTTAATATGAGGAAGTCCGAGATATTGCCCATTGGGTTACAACCTCCGGATACATCAGTTTTGGGTATACCTGTTGTGCAGCGTACGAAGGTTCTGGGGATCTACTTTAGTACTGACGCAGAGGATATGCGGGAATACAACTGGACGTCTCGTATTAATATCTTACGTGGTGTGATGTATCAGCAGAAAACCAGGATGCTGAATTTGGTATAACGTATATGGTTTTGTAATAGCTTTGCGCTCAGCAGAATTTGGTTCCTTGCATCTGTTCTTCCGCCCTCAAAACGCCATTGCCAGAGAATAGAACAGATATTAGGTTATTTTATCTGGACAGGAAAGCTTTATCGCATTGCGCGTACGCAACTCCGTCTCCCTAAAGGTGAAGGTGGCTGGGGATTATTAGAGGTGGTTCGTCAGTCTCAGGCCTTGATGATTCGAATGCTCTTGCTTGCCATGAATAACCAGGGTGACCCCGTGGATATTGCGCTACAACGACAATACTCATCCTTTTTTAATCGGGGCGAGCGTGACAAGGTTCCCCAAATGTTACGTGAAGTTTATCAGGTCTTGGAGAAGTTACCACCGGAGAAAGTGGGGATGGTGACTTTAGTACGGTGAAGAAGATTTACACCTTTCTTGTTCAAGCTACTCCTATTATCCCTCATGTCCAGCTGAAATACCCACAACTGCCCTGGAGACGCATTTGGAGATGTTTTAGCCTGCCACAGATTAACTTCGATTGGATGGCAGTAACGTATGCGGTGGTAAACGAAATCCTTCCAACGGCAGACAAACTCTATCGCCACCGGATGGCTATTTCCCACAACTGCCCACTTTGTAATGCCGCAGATTCCCTTCCTCATCGACTGATGGAATGTTTCGGTAAAACGGTGGTCTGGACTTGGGTTTTGGGATATTGTCGTACTTGGATACCTACCGGATGGATTCCTCAACCCTCTGATATTTTGCATTTGAACCTTCCTAAAGTAAGCCCCCCGTTGTATAATTCCCTACTCTGGCTGATTATGGGCACCTTTACTTGGCTACAAACGTTGGACGATCCAGCTGATTGTGTACTGCCTCATCTACGACAATTTTTACGTGCTGAGAGATGGCAGATGATTCGGCAACACAGAACAGGGCCATTCCAGCCTTGGATATTCAGATTTAAGCTCCACTAGCAGAGTAATACCCTTTTCCCTTTTTGTTAGGATCCTGTTCTTCCTTGCTTAAATAATTGTAAAATAAAAAAAAAAAATAATAAAATAAAAAAAAAGATGTACCAACAAAAAAAAAGGCCAGTGTATAGCAAGGTGCTTTATAAACATTTAATTGACCTCTTAGCCGTTTGTATATTCCTCTACAACAAAATACACAGGTTTCAAAAAAAAAAAAAAAAAAATAAGAAAAAAAAGACTGTTATTTAAGGACGAAATTATTTTCTCTGATATTATTCTTTTATTATTCATAAAAAAAAGTTATCATTGTTAATTGATTAACGTGATTTGCTTAACTTTCACTATGACTTAAAAACTTCTCAAAAAAAAAAAAAGGCTGAGTAGTCGGCAATATATATCATATAGGAGGGCACTGTTATTGGGTTGTGGCACTGGCTATAAAAAAAAAGAAAAAAAAGAAAAAAATAAAAGAAAAAAAATAGTAAAAATAAAAATTAAAAAAAAAAGTAAAAAAAAAAAAGGCATCCAACCAGCACAACTTACGAAGAAGAATACCATAGACGAGCTCTTCAGTATCACTACAAGTAAGTTAAACTTTAACCTACATCTCCTACACATTTACCATTTTCATTCTTTTTTAAATCATCACTATTTCCACTAGTGTTGCAGTCAGGTTTCATGGCTGCACCCTAGTCACTACAATTACCCCCTCCCGCCCATAGGACGTCAGCCAACAGCTTTCACTTACTAACGCGGGTTCTATGTGGGATCGCAAAACCACACATTTATTCCACTCTTTCTCCTATCCATTTTCCTTCCGGAGGAGGAGCTATTAGTGGGTATGTCACGCTTGGAGAGTGTCACACTCTCAGTGCCGACTCCCATCGCGGCTGAGGTCAGGGATTAAATCATTTTCTCCTCCACTCGAAAAAAATAACAAAAAACTGTTCCCGCGCTCAAGGCCTTCGTCGATATCTTGGCTACTGTATATTCGAGTTTACTTTCTCCAGCCTGCCGTGCTCAAAGCCTTCATCGATGTCTTGGCCACTGCATCATCGGGATTGCTTTCTCTAGTCTCCCGCGCTCAAAGCCTTCATAGATGTCTTGGCCATTATCATTGGGTTTACTTTCTCGAATCTCCCGCGCTCAAAGCCTTCATCGATGTCTTGGCCACTGTATCATCGGGATTACTTTCTCTTGTCTCTCGCGCTCAAACCCTTCATCGATGTCTTGGTCACTGTATCATTAGGTTTACTTTCTGCTGTCTCCCGTGCTCAAAGCCTTCATCGATGTCTTGGACACTATCATCGGGTTTACTTTCTCGAGTCTCCCGCGCATAAAACCTTCATCCATGTCTTGATCACTGTGTTACCAGGTTTACTTTCTCCTGTTTCCCGCGTTCAAAAGCTCCATCAATGTCTTGGCCACCGTATCATCGGGTTTACTTTCTCCTCTCCCCATGCGCAAAGCCCTCATCGATGTCTTGGTCACTGTATCATCGGATTTAGTTTCTCGATTCTCCCGCGCTCAAAGTCTTCATCGATGTTTTGGCCACTGTATCGTTGGGTTTACTTTCATCAGTCTCTTGCACTCAAATCCTTCATCAATGTCTCGGTCACTGTATTATCGGATTTACTTTATGCTGTCTCCCGCGCTCAAAGCTTTATCGATGTCTTGGCCACTGTATCATCGGGTTTACTTTCTCCTGTCCCCCGCGATGAAAACCTTCATCAATGGCTTGACTACTGCATCATCGGGTTTACCTTCTCGAGTCTCCCGCGCTTAAAACCTTCATCAATGTCCATTTTAATTTATATAGTTTAAATAAAACATTACATTTTCATTGTAAAAATAAATTTTTAAATTTTAATTCAATATAATTTGAAACTCATAAAATTGTTTTTGATTTATTATTTGGTCAACTGTACCACACGGGTTTGTTTTTTTAGTCCCCAGCGCTCGAAGGCTTCATCAATGTCTTGGTCAACTGTACCATACGGGTTTGTTTTTTGGAGTCTCCAGCGCTCCAGGCCTTTGAATGTCTTGGCCCGCTGTACCATACGGACCTGTTTTTTTTAAGTCTCTGGCGCTCGGAGCCTTCATCAATGTCTTGGTCAACTGTACCATACGGGTTTGTTTTTTGGAGTCTCCGGCTCTCAAAGCCTTGTCGGTGTTTTGGCCGACTGTATTACGCGAGTTTTGCACTTTTGCTGATACTAGTATAGGACAAAAAAGGAAGAAATATCTCGTTTGTGTTTTAGGACAAAAGATTCGTTACCGGAATATATAAACACAAAGAATAGTTTGTCGACTGACAGGAAGAGTATATATGTATATGAAAATCCCTGAGCTACATTCACATGAGTTTTGTACCTAATGACGTTTATATTTATATAACTTCCACAAACTGTAATCACAAAAGCATGTTTTTATCCACTTGATATTAATAATTGAGATAAGCCTTTGGAGAAATGGTTTAATTACATGTTTGGTTATAGGTAAAAGAGGAGAAACTGAAGGGATTGTCAGAAGAGTGAGTCACTATCTGGTATAGAAATTGCATATTCTTTTCCATGTCATCGCGAGAAAGAGCTGAAGAGTGATGTATTTAAAAAAGGACAAGTATTGAAAATTCAACCAATAGTAAGGAATAGTTCGGAAATAGCTAATGCTACAAAAACTTCTTTAAGTGCGTTTTGAAGATATGTGCATGTTGTATGTGGTGCACTTATATGTACTTAGCTTTTAACAGTTATTATACAAAATCCTTGAGAATGAAGAGAATTTCACAGGTTGTTCGTAGGAAATTCAAGACATACATTTTATTTGCCATCTTAAACTGTATCTATTTAATCCAAATCGTTAGAAACATTTTAGGAAAATCTGAAATTTCGAAACATTTTCTGTTTTTAGAATAGTTTATGGTGGCGGATTTTGTTGAAAATCTTGGTGTTGCATCCTTGAAAGACGGTGATCCTATATCGGTGGGATATCGGTGCGCGCGAACCTTTTGCTAAAATGGTATTCTTTTGGGTTCAGAGGACCTCAAAGCATGTATTTCTGGTGACATCTGGTAACAGATTTGTTGATGGAATGCGACTCTTTCTCTGTAGGTGGTGGAGAGAGCAATACGGTTTTATAGGATTAATTTGCACAGGATATATAAAAATAAACGATACTGGGTAGAGAAAGTGGTGTTAATGTAGCACATCAGATTGTGATACCCGCACGAGGATGCATTCAGACAGAGCTGACAAAGTCTTGGAAACACGGCCGCTTATTTTATCTCGTCTGAGAGAGAAGGTTGGAAACAGGAAGTAAGTCTGAGGGGGGAGATACTGTCATCCAGAAATGTTACTGCTCGCGCTGCCCGATCCTCTCTAGAATTCCACTCAAAAATTCAATACCACATTTCACTCCAAATACGCGTTTTGAGGCTCACCGAATCTCAGATAACCAAATAATGAATAAATACCAAACTTGTCATTTAGGTCAGCATCTGGTCGCTGGAGCATTTAGCTTCGAGGGTTTCGAGCCCTGCCTTAGGCATCGGTGTTGTATATGTGTAAGAGTAATTCCAATAACAACTAAAACAGAAAAACACGACAATTATACACCGGGATAACAAGGAATATATATAAAAGAAGATAACGACAAAAACATTTAAAGAAAATTCCACATCCTGGCCACCAGCCTCTGGATGGAAAAAAATGTTATTTTCTGTTGTCCCAAATTCATCTGCAACGAGTTTTATTAAAATACCGCATGTTTTAAGATATTTTTATGACAGGAATTTTCGGAAATAGCCTACGAAGTCCCCTTCTTTGCAAACTTTTGCATAATCTAACCATAAGAGATAGACAAAAGCTTGCATCACAGAGAAATGTAGATCTCTTCAAAACGCACAATTTATTCCAAATACAGTTTTTGCGTCATTAACCATATCCGAGATACCCGTTATTATTGGTTAGACATTTTTATTACTTTTTTGATTTAAAGTGATGTTGCGTTGTAATGGTAAGAGGATGGCACCAAAATCGACTCACTTTTAAATATCTTCCTATCGATTCCATACCTACAAGGACATGTGCAAAGGTTTATCTCGATTACCATGAGTAGTCATATAGAATAGCATGCTATTTCAAAGCCACCACATAGCGACACGCTGTTGAAAAATCGGACCATCGCTTTAGCCTACTGCATTCTACAACGAAATGTGTAGTGAAAGTTTATCTGCTGTAATGTCTTGAGTGATTTCCAAATCGAGTCCAAACAAAATGAAGTTATCATTATCATAATAAAATCATAAAATATTTATATTTATTTGCAATATAAGTGGCGTTGTCTTCAAAAATAAGTTTGAATCGTAGGGTCACGTTGTGTTTATCAGTGTAACTTGATCATATAGGTATTTTCTGCCATCTGGCGTGCGGAACTTGCAGTAGGAATTCGCTATTCTTTTATCTGTGATTATAAGAATTCTCCTAGTAGGGAAAATGTGAAACACCTTAATTATCAACATGATAGATTATGACAACTTGTTTCAATTCTTGGTTTATTATGAACATTATTTAAGAACACAATTATCTCGTTAATTTTATAGTACTTGTACTCTTCTACGTTTGATTTCCTCAGGTTGATGCTATAAAAACAATTTGGAATGTCACAGCTAAAACGCTACAAGAAATGTATTTTAAGGAATATCATACAAATTTCAATCCAGTTGAAGACCAGGAGTTTCAAGAGGCGAGAGATGCAGAAAACGCGAAAGTAAAACTGCTCCAAAACTTACCGGAAAAAAGAAAGGTTAGTGCACTGGTTTTGAAGTCCGAAGAATATGAAACAACGAACAATTGAATACCTCTGAAGGATCACAAATGAAGTCGTTTTCTTATCGCTGCGATAGAATTGGCTGCCTAATTAATAATCTCGTCTCCATCTTCATTTGAAGTATTACCAAATCTGGTTTCTGCCATTGATTGTTGGTAGCTAAGTCACTCCAACCTCCTCAGAGTGTTAAAAAAAATGAAGTGATACGATATTTCGATAAACATCAAGTAGAGTCACTGGTTCAGAAACAACATTCCTGTAAACGTGATTGGTCATTATCTTCCATTTGCGGCATGGGTGAAATAATCTGCATTAATAATAAGTGGATAGAAGAATAAATATAAGATACTTGGTAGAAGAGTCCGTAGAGACAACAATTGAATGTAACAGATTTAGAGTTTTACGAATGTATGAAGAGAAAATCTGATGTGTTGCGTCACATGAGTTTCCCTACTTTTAAAAACGCTTATACTCCGTTTGCTTCATGTTAATCCAGATAAACATCTTATTGCTAATTTTCTTGTAGGTGCAAGTGGAATATGGTAGGCTTTAAGAGATAGTCAAATGTTTTAAGAGGTGGATGCTATGTGGAGCATTCTTTGTATGTCCAGGACATAAAAAAATAACAAATTCACATTTGGGAAAAAGTGTAAGTATTGGAAAATTCAAACAAATAACAAGAAATATCTCGGGAATGGTTCTCACTCAAAAAAAATCTATATGATATAGATTGTGTGTTTTAATGAGCTGTACATTTTTTGTGTAGTAACATTTTGTTTATCTCTTACGGTTTACCACTTATACAAAAGCTATTCAGAAAGGAGGACTTTTGGAGACATTCCCAGAAAATTCAAGATATACATTTCATTTCCATGAAAATATAAACATATGATATTGTAATCAAAATCGTTACCCATTTTTGGGAAAATAAAAATGTTCGAAAAATGTTCCATGTAAGGTGTAGTTGAGGGTAAGGGATTTTCTTGAAAATCGTCATGTCGCATCCTTGAAAGTTACTGAATGTAAATACCAAGTTCGGTATTTATCTGACTTTCGATTTTTCTAAAATGCCTTTTTTGTATTCAGGGGCCTCAAAACATGTATTTCCGGTGAAATCTCGTTATCAAATTTTTGGTGGAATGCAGTTACTTCCCCTACGTACTGTACTAGTCGAGAAAGTAACAATACTTTTTGTTTATTCAGGAAGCTTTAACCTGTGTTTATCTATATTCCCATTTTTTGGTTGTAATGCAATACTACTGTACTGGCTGAGTAAGTAGTAGACATAGTAAAACCTAGATAGATAAGGTATTTTTACTTTCTCTACTACGTATAGTAAGTAGGGGAAGTATTGTATTCCACCCAAAAATTCGATACCGAGATTTCACCGGAAATACATGTTTTGAGACCCCCTGAATCCAAAAAAAGTATTTTTGGAAATATGTCCGCGCGCGCGCGTGTGTGTGCGCGTGTGTGTGTGTGTGTGTGTGTGTGTGTGTGTGTGTGTGTGTGTGTGTGTGTGTGTGTGTGTGTGTGTGTGTGTGTGTGTGTGTGTGTGTGTGTGTGTGTGTGTGTGTGTGTGTGTGTCTGTGTCTGTCTGTGAACAGCATAACTCAGAAACGAACAGTCGGATAAACACCAAACTTGGTATTTAGGTTTAGTATCTTCCAGAGATGCGACACAAAGGTTTTCAAGAAAATCCCCCCACCCCAGATTACCCTTTATATGGAAGATTTTTCGAAAATTTTAATTTTCTCAAAAATGGCTCTAACGATTTTGATTAAAATATCATATGTTTAAGATATTTTCATGACAAATAAAATGTATATGTTGAATTTTCTGGGAATGTCTCCAAAAGTATTCTTCATTGTGAACGACTTTTGCATAACTGGTAAACCATAAGAGATAGACAAAAGTTTACTACACAAAAAATGTAGATCGGGTTAAAATACACAATTTATGTCATATACATTTTTTTTTGTTGAGTGAACCATTTTCGAGATATTGCTTGTTATTCCCTTAAATTTTTCAATACTTATTTTCTCAAATGGGAATTCGTTATTCATTTTTTTGTCTTGGATATGCAAAGAGTATTTATCTGTGGCAAAGGGAATGGTGCTGCACCTAGCAACCAGCTATTAAGAGATATGTATCTGCTTAAAGGCTACTGTATTTCTATATTGCCCTTGTAAATATATATTCCCCTTACATCTACAAGAAACTTAGCAATAAGATAGAGTCTGCAAATGTTTATCTCGATTAACATGAAGTAGATGGAGAATAAGCGTTTGTGAAAATAGTTTGTACAAGAATAGAGAAAGTCATGTGAGTGTAACACATCAGATTTTTATTAAAGTTATTACACAAATACTTACTGCATAGGACATTAACTGTACGTGCATATTTAAAATACAACTTAAGGGTAACAAAAACAAACAAAACAAACAAATAGATGCGTTGCATTGACATTACTTTCTCTACCCTCTATCGTTTATTTGTGGGTATACAAAGTATTCTTACTAAAACTTATTTTTCTATGTACTACATTTTAATCCAAATAAACCTTTACAGAAATAGCTACATTGCACATTTCGTTATAGATACAAAGAGAACAGCGATAGTCAAATGTTTAAGATGTAGACGGTATATGCTGGCGTTAAAATTCCATACTGTTTCCATGACATCGCGAGAAACAACTGAATGTTGACGCGACTTTGAGAATCACAAAGTAATGAACAATTCGAATCATTAATAATGGATATCTGGGAAATGCCTAATGCCACAAAAAAGCTATTTGAAATGAATTGTCTACATTTTTTTGTGTAGAACGTTTTGTTCTATCGCTTAACGTTTACCAGTTATACAAGATTATACAAAGTTCTTTCCGAATGACAAGGTCTTTACACGCTATTCCCAGAAAATTTAAGATACACATTTTATTTTTCATGTAAATATCTTTAATATATGATATGTTAATCAAAATCGTTAGCCATTTTTTAGAAAATCAACATTTTCTAAAAATGTTCCATTTAAGGGGTAGATGAAGGTAGGAGGATTTTCTTAAAGATCTTCCTGTCGCATCCTTGGAAGATACTGAACTTAAATACCAAGTTTGGTATTTATCGGACTTTTAGTTTTTCTAAAACTACCCTTTTGTATTCAGGGCGTCAAAACATGTATTGCCGGTGAAATCGCGGTATAGAATTTTTGGGTGGAGTGCAATACCTTCTCTCTACTATGTACGTGGTAGATAAAGTAAAAAGAAAACAAAGAAAGAATAAACAGGGAAAAATTGCATCTAACTGACCAATTTGATCTGACTTCGTGCACTTTAGCCAGGAGATTGCTCGTGTTTTGCCAATTCCTCTGGTAAGGCAGCAATTCCCAACATGCCAATCTCCTTCTAGCGGGGCTTCAGAATTTTTCTGTGAATTTAATTGTTGGCTGGTTCTCCCATTGTGCTCATGCCGCCAGTCATACTCAAACCACAGAATGGACAAATTTCCCTGCAAGGACCGTTCTTGTCCACCGGCCTCCGAGTCTAAACGATGCCATTCCTGATCTTTCCAAGTACTCGTGCCTCTTTACCTCAATATTTGCTAGACTTAGAGGAGGTTTAATTTTACCAGCAATCGTGCAATCAGATTCAATTTCTTGTCGGATGCTCTTGCTTGACAGTGTATTATGTCTTCTTAATATATTTAATATAATTTATATAACATATAATGAGAAATTCCAACAACCCTTGTCAAAAATGCTACGTGCGTTTTATTTACTATCTGCAAGATGGGATGCCGCGTATTTTGGCTCTAGATCAAAAAGGAATCAAGAGTGCAAATCTCCGAGTAATATTGGGCTCGTTTTCAGAGAGATCCCATCAACTTTGGGCCGATTTGTAACAATTGATAGCACACGGATGCACTGCTACAGACACAAACAACTCAAAACAGTGTAAGAAATGGAAGCACCGAGATTCTCTACCACCAAAGTGTGTGAAATATCATGTTCTGTAATGCGAAGTGTGTGTTCTTCCTCCTGGAAAATCTCTTCCTGGAGTATAGGAAGCTTTTGAACTAACTGAAGACCAAAATTGAATTAAGGGGACTTGGTTTTATCCCAGAAGATTCAAGATGTACCTACATTTTATATGTGATGGAAATATGTTAAGCATGTCATATTTTAATCCAAATTGTTTTAGTCAAATCTGAAGAAATAGAAAATGACAATTTTTACATGTCAGGGTGGTTTAGTGTTGAAAAGTCTTCGTGTTACACATACACAGACTTAGATTTCAGATCTCCTTGTGGTAGGCGAGTCAATCGCGGAATTGAATGTGATGCCGGCATGTTGCCATGCTAACTCATTTGGTTAGAGCAACCGGACGGATACCGGAAGATCCATGGTTCAAATCCTGGCTGTGGCATTGTATTTTTGGGTCTGATTCCACCTTTCAAACCTTGTTCTATATACGGCTTGTGTGAAATACATTAAATCACCATCTTATATATTTATTATATTATTCAAGGTCGTTATGCCATTTTTGAGAAAGTAAAATATAAGAAAATGTTTTGGGATGGGTTATCTTGGAAATCTTGATGTCGCATCTTTGAAAGATACTGAACTTAAATACCAAATGTGATACTTATCCCACATTTTATTTTTGAAGTATGCTGTTCACAACCAAGCGAGGTGGCTCCGTGGTAACTTGTGAGCCTCATGTTCGATTCCCGGTGGCCACCCACTCTGACCATAGATTTTTTTTGTGCTTTCCCTTGGTGACAAAGGCTAATGCCGATGTGGTATATTCTACCGCTGATTTCCTATCTCCCCCATTTTCTCTCATTTCATTTCATTTTCATGTTTGAGGCTGACTCTGAGGCTGTGTTTAGGCCGGAGTCGGACAGATGGCGCAGAAGCTTGCGATCTCTCGCCCTGCCAGAGGGAAGCTGTCCAGTATCCCCTGCTAGGTCGTGTTTCCCCGGTGCCGCTGGAGGGACGTCTTCGAGCGGTCCTCCCGTTTTCAGGCCTGGAACTGTTAGGGGACTCTGCGAGTGCCTGTCGACTTGCGCCGGCCTTGCTCTGCAACCCATGTGCGCGGTTCCCTCACCTCATCGTTCCTCCCGGGGGTGTACGCACAAAAGATTCATTGGGGTCAAGGTGTGTTAGGTGCCCCCTTCGTTACTGGTGCTGTTCACAGGCACACACATACATACACACATTAAGACGAAGCTCTTTTTATACAAAATGGTTTTTCTGGATTCAAGGAACCCACTACTTAACATAAGTAATAGAGAAAGTGAAAATGAAAGAAGCAAATAATTAGGTATATGAACGGCTTTCACCATATGCACGCTTCAATTTTGAATTTTGGAGGAGAACAGTTGAAAGAGTGCTAAGGCAATGTACACCACACTTCCTTAATTTTAGCGAAGTTTAAGGCACCAGTTGGCGTCACGCGCCTCTTCTTCGTCCACGGTGTAGTCCTCCTGCTTATTCGAAAAGTTGGAAAGAAAGAACATTTGGCCGCATTGCTTTATGCGGTACCAACTTTGAAAATCTTCTTTAAGGTTAAAGTGAGGAGGCCGTCTACAGGTTTACTACAATGGTCGGTAGTTTTTAAATGGAACAGTTCTTTCCCTCTTGGACGACCCATTACACGTTCGAAAACTTCTAGGAAGGGAGAAAAGAAGACTTAAAAAAGTTAGTGAAAAGGAAGACACCAAGAGGGGAAGAGTCCGCAAGGATTACTTCTTATTCTTCATTGTCAGAGTGGGTATTGAAAAAGTTCGTGCGTTTGAGAATACATTGAGAAGTGATACTTCGGGATTTTCAAAGATGTCAAGAGAGATACTCAGGTGTTACGCTTGCCATGATAAATTGTCTGAGAGGCAATCCTTGCCTTTATACGCGAAATCTCGGATGTTGGTGGCTCACGCAGCAAAGATTGTTGCCGCCAATGTTCTCGCCAGCAAAGGCTCTACAGCTAACATAACATATAGCAAGTGTTGCATTTGATACCGAGATTTCACTGGAAATATATGTCTATAAACAGCACAAATAAAAATATCTGACCTCTCATTTATTAGTGGGTATAGAAATTATTCTTACGGAACTTTATTTTCCTATCTACTTAATTTTAATCGAAATAGGCGATTCTGGAAACAGCTACATTACACATTTCGTTATAGATACAAAACGAACCGCGATAGTCAGATGTTTAAGAACTGGATGCTACATACTGGTCTTAAAATTACAAACTCTTTCCATGCAATCGCGAGAAACAACCGAAAATCGACAGGACTGTAAAAGAATGGCTAAGTATTGAACAATTCGAACCAATAATAACGCATAAATCGGAAATGGCTGATGCCACAAAATGTTATTTGAAATAAGTTATGTGTTTTAAAGAGATCTACATTTTTGTACAGTATGTTTCCGTCTATGGCTTAACGTTTTCCAGCTGCACAAGATTATACAAAACTCTTTCCGAATGAAGAGGAATTCATAAGGTATTCTCAGTAAATTCAAGATATGTTTTCTTTGTCATTTAAATATTTTAATATATATATATATATATATATATATATATTTTAATAAAAATTGTTACAGCCGTTTTTAGGAAAAAATTCGAAAAATGTTCTATATGAAGAGTATTTGGGTTGGAGGATTTTCTTGAAAATCAATATGTCGTACCCTTGGAATATGTTCAACTTGAATGCCAAGTTTGATAATTAGCTGAATTTTCGTTTTTGAGTTCGCTGTTTACAGACACACACACGCGGAACATTTTTCTATAAACGCTTTGTTTAAGTTCAGGGGGCCTCAAAACATATATTTCCGGTGAAATCTCGACATTGAATTCTTGGGTGGAGTGCAGTACTGCTTATTGTACGTAGTAGAGATATTAAAAACGGAAATTCGGTTAAATACCAAACTTCCAAGAATGTGACACGATCCCCATGTATCTTGAAGTTATTTCATTCTGAATGACTTTTGTGAATTGGTTTACAGTTAGAGATCGTACTATATAACAATGTAGAGCGCACAGCTTATGTGGCGTTAAACATTTCCGAGATATTGGTTTGCATTTTCAACTACTTAAACTAGTTTCTATATCACGTACCTAGAAGGCAGACAAGGTATTGCATCTCGCCTACAAATTGGATATCAAGATTTTACTAGAAATATGTATTTGGAGACATTCTGGATAAAAAGGGGCGTTTTTAGAAAGAAAAAAAAGTCCGTCGATGTGTAGCTTTCTTCGTATTTAATATTAAACTTGAAGTCTAGACAGGTTTATAGAGTCTACTAAAATGTATAATATTTTGAAGTTATTTGACCAAAATAAGTATTAACGAGTTTAAATGTGTGTACAGCAGACATAAAAACATTAAGTCGCTTAAAATATTCCAAATTAGATGCAGTACCAAGACTAAAAGCAATTTAGTATTGGTTTTCAGTGCCGATACTAAAATTGGGAAGAGGGAGTGAAAAAAGAGCGAATAAACAGGGAACCAGAGGGAAATAAGAAAGAATGAGTAGTAACTCAGTGGTGAATACAATGCGATCATAGTTTCGTCTTTACACAGCTCTGACATAATCCATTAAACATATTGGAATTAAAATTTAAAAATCTGATGTGTTATTTTAACATGACTTCCTCTACACACTACCATTCATTTTTGTATAAATTCTGCACACTATTCTTACAAACGTTTGCAGGAATAATTTCATTATAATGTGACCGCGCGCGCGAGGTTACCGCCGCCGGTTAGCGCCACCCGGCTCGTCGCTTGGGTGGGGCTTCCTACCGGCCCTTCAGAACAATAGCCCTTGTAACAAACTCAATTTCCCGCAGTCTGGGTAATTACTGCTCCAGAAGGTTCCTTTGGGCAGGTTCTAGTAGCCTTCCCTTCGAGAAGTTCGACTTTGTATGTTGGGCTATATAAGGAACTGACTAACGCCCGGTTGACAGTCTAAGTTCAGTTAGTAAAAGAAGTTACAAAGCTAAGTACAGTCAAAAAATTCAAGTTTGGACATATATTATCTGCTTTCACAATGTACAAACACTTTTCCGGTACCCAAGACTACAGTTTTAACATCTTATTATCAATTTTCCCTATTCTGGCCCGTTGGACCATGAATCATTTCAATTTTCCAATCCATCATTGTCCCTCTAATTCCTTGAATCCACGTGCTATGTGGTATTCCTTTTCTCCTCCTTCCAGGTGACGTCCACTCCATTATTCTTTTGGGTAATCTTTCATCTTCCATTCATTTAGCATACCGATACCATTCTAATTGTTTCTGTTTAATAAAGTCTAAAGTTGTATTTAGAACATTCATATTTTCTTTTATAATCTCATTTCTAATGTTTTCATTTTTAGAAATCCTAGGATATCTTCTCCAGTAATCCATTTCTGTTACCAATAATATTTCCTTTTCAACCGATAATTCAGAGTCCAGGTGTCGGAGCCATAGGTTATACTACTTCTATTGTTTTAAAATTGTAGTTTTAGTTTCTGTTGAGACCTGTTTATCCCATAATTTACCATTAAAAGTGGACTAGCATACCTTCCTGAGTTTATCTTTGATCTTATTTCCCTTTCTTGTTTCCCAGTTTATGTATTTTTTTTTCGAGTGGAGGAGAAAATGATTTAATCACTTACCCCAGCCCCGATGGGAGTCGGGACTGAGAGTGTGGGACTCGCCAATAGTCGGCATACCCACTAAAAACTCCTCCACCGGACGGAAAATATGGAAGAAGGAAAAAAGAGGAATTCGGGGTGATAATGTGGCCGTACCGCTGTTGCACCGTCGGATTCATGGTAAGGAAATATTGGCCGGCCACTAGGGCCTAAGCCAGGAGGTAAGGTGCCAGGACGCAAGCATGACCGAGGCCCTGCTTGCGCCCTTGGGAATTCAGGAGTGAAGAGTTGCCGCAGTTCCCAGGTTGCGGCCATGGAAATTCAACGGTGAGATATAAGGAAAAGTAGGAGAGGGAAGGTGTGGCGGTAGGCAAGCTAGACGATGGCCAGTATGCCCCCGCGAAGTGGAGTGCAGTCTTGCTTAGAAGTTCTTTCTGTGTCTGTTGCGGCCTCTGGTTGCTGCGTCCGGCCGGTCCGAGGAATCTGCGACTGGCTGATGAAGCTCCCTGCCTAAGTGGTGCTCGTCCCTGAACATTCGCTGTATTGAGGTGCGGAGTTTGTCCAGATTGAACATGTAGTCCCCAAACTTTAGAGTGGTGTCCAGTTGTATCCTGCAGGTGTGGATGAATCCATTTGATTCGGTTTGAAGATCTCAAAGCTGCATCAATTGTGCCTGAAGTGCTCCAAGACGTGTCGGCTGGTCATCGGGTTCAGTGTCGGCGTCGTCCGGTTCGACGAGGTGACCCTCGATGCGTTCCAGCTTGCGCTGGACCGATGCGAGGATCCCGTCATCACCTTGGAGGCCCGTGATCTGTCTCGAGAGGGCTAAGATTGCCCTGGCCGAGGTCCGCTGCTTGGCCTCAACTGCCGCAAGGCGTGTGTTGGTTGCGCAGCGTAGCTCAGCCAGGCGAGAGTTGAAATCGTTGAAGGTGGTCTTGAAGTCCTGAAGTGTGGCCTGCATAGCAGACAGAGTGGCCTGTACTTTTGCGTGTGGATGCGAAGAGTCAGGAACCGTCCGTGGTGGCTCAGCCCCACGGGGGGGGGCGTCTGCGGAGGCTGTAGAGTTGACGTCAGTGTAGCTGACCCAGTTGATTGTTGTTTCCGGGGGTACAGGGGGCACTGAGCCTGCCCTGTGTAGTGTGTGCGCCCGGAACAGGTGGCGCAAAATCGGCGACGTCGGCGAAGGTCGTGGGCGGTGCAGTTTGCCGTGAGGCCTCAATGCGCAAGCACTGCCCCAGCAGAGGCAGGCTTGACCCCAAGGCCGCCTGAGCGTCCGAGGCGGAACCCAGATGGAGGCGAACCAGCGGTGTTGGCCCTCGTTTTGAGGAAATCCGGGATGCCCGAATTGCCGAGCGCCAGTGGTGTCTTGCGGCATCCAGCACGAAGTGTACTGGCAGGTCCCTCGGTACTCCACAGATGACAACACTGTGGCGGCCATCTGCCGGAGGGTGCGTCGGCGGTGACATCGGGCTCACCAAGGGTGGTAAGCCGGCGGTAGTCGGTGGCGTCGTGCAGCTCTGAGAAACAGAGCCGGAGGCAACAGGTTCAGGCGTTGCAATGCTGCGACAGGGCGACGCAGCAGCAGAAGCGTAGCTGCGCCCGGTCAGCGGTGACGGCGAAGCAGCCTTCCCGGCGGATGCCGGTGGAGCTGCCGGCGGGTCGGCGACCGGAGTCGGCTGGAGAGCGCAGGGCTCCTCAGCGGTGGCCGGAGAAGCAGCAGCGGAAGCTTCAACGGCGAGGCGTTTCCTCCTCTTCCCCATTTCGGCGATCTCGGCGAGGGTAGAGATGTTACCTCGGCGGAGTCTCGAAGTGAAGTTTATGTAATATATACTCCCATGTACTTATACTCCCCTGTGTCTTTAATTTTCCCCATTTTGTCTTCCAGTACCAAATCCTGATGAACATGGCCATATATGTGGATTTATCCATATTTACTTTTAGGCCCCATTTGATGTATCCTTGTAAGACATTCTCCGCCTTCATATTCTCGCGTGAGAATAACTGTTTATCCCCAAATTGCAGGGAGTATGTGTGTTGTTGAGTCAGCAATTAGAATTCCCATATTTTTACACTTATTTTACCAAACTTTATAGACTTTTCTGTATAAATCTTATATAATATAGGAGATACAGAGCATCCCGGTCGTAATCCTGTATTAACGTAAAATCTGCTTGACACATATTTTCCCACTTTTCTTTTACTTGTGAATTTTTGCATAAATTTTGAATTGCCCGTATCAAAATAGATCTAATTTCCATCAAATTTAAAACTAATCATAATTGTGATAATGCCACATTATCATAGGCTTTTTCTATTTCGATGAATAAATGGAGGAGTTGTTTTCTGTTTTCGTCTCTGTTGTAAACAAAATATGTGATCAATAGTTGGTGTACCTGCTCTAAAGGCTGACTGTTCTGCTAAAGTGCTATTTATTGTAATGACTATAGTTTTTAAATTCATATTTTCTCCCTTTTTTATGTACTGTGGAAATGTATCCTATTTTCCAGCACACCCTCACTACTCGGGCATTTTTCAAATAAATCTCTCGGTTATTCATATACTTTATCTCTTCCATGCTTTAGCAATTCCGCCGGGATATCTTCAAACCCTTTTGCTTTTCCATATTTTAACGATTTTATTGCTTTCTTTACTTTTTCTAATTCTAATGCATATACTCATTCAATTTTTTATTAACCTCTTTCTCCATTGTACTCCATATTGGTCTCTGTTTTCTATTAATAAGCGCTTAAAATAATTTTTCCGTGATTGAAAACTAATATTTATATACAAAACATTTCTTCATTATTTCTTCTTATATTTGTTAAAGTCCTCCAAACTTCTGTATTCCTTTTTCCTCCGATAACTGTTTTTTCCCAACTGTTGTTTTTTGATTCTGCTATTTTCTTCCTAATCTTTGCTTGTTGTTTTCTAAGTTATATTTTATCTTCTCTGTCGTTTGTGTCATTCCAATACCTATTCTCTTTTTACTGTCACCTTTTTGCAGCTTCCTGTAATTTATCCAAAATGTTCTGGTAGTGAATCTGCGCAGAATCAAATGTTGTTTCTGTTAATTTCTCATTCAGTCTTCTCTTATACAGGTAAACGGTGGTTTCATATTCTAAATCTGTCAAATTATATTTATGAGAGCTTATTTCTGTTTTATTCTTGCTTATCATCCTCAATTTGAATTTCTCCTCCATTTACTGTTACAGAAGGAAACAGGATGTTGGAACTGACTAAGAAATGCTGCTACTCTATACAACATCTTAAATTTATTTTTTGTTTATAAAGTAATCAATAATTGATTTTTAAAGTGTATCCTGGTGTCTTGTAATTCCATGGGTATTCCTATGCTGATAATATCCATTTAATATTCTTAAGGAACATGTCCATTAATCTGTTACCATTGTCATTGACTGTCTTCTCCATATGGAACCACAATCTTTCTTCCCTGTTCTACTATTAAAATACCCTACAATTGTAATCTCCTTTGTATTTCCAATTTCTTCTATTATGAATTTAGTTTGTTGTAAAATGCATGTTTTATAGCCCTACTCTCGTCATTGATGACAGCTTAAACTCCTAATACTATAACTTTGTGCGCATTCCTATGAAATTCTGTTCATTATTATCTTATTTTTATCTATGGATCTCAATCTGTAACACAGTTTCTAAATTTATTTTTTATTAATTAGATACTCCACCTTTGGCACTTTGAGTTTTAGAAAATGCATGAAAGATCCTTTATTTTCCGCGCCATTTCCTTTCCGTTTACTTTCTCTACTACATGTAGTAATTAGGGCAAGTAGTATATTCCACTCAAAAATTGGATACCAAGATTTCACCGGAAATACGTGCTATGAGGCGCCCTGAATCCAAACAAACCATTTTTGGAAACATGTACGTGTGTGGGTGTCTGTGTTTGTGAACAGCATAACTCAAAGACGAAAAGTCGCATAAGTACCAAACTTGGCATTTAGGTAGTATCTTCCAAAGATGCGACACAAAAATTTTGAACAAAATACTTCCACCCAAAACTACCTTTTACATGGAAGATTTTTCAAAATGTATGATATTCTAAGAAATGGCTAACGATATTGATCAAAATACCATTTATTAAAGATACTTACATGAGAAATAAAATGTGCATCTTTAATTTTCTGGGAATAGCCTAGAATCCCTTTCATTTGGAGGAAATTTTCTATAATCTTATATAACTGGTAAATGTTAAGCGACAGACGAAAACGCAGTACACCAAAAATGTAAAAAAGACACACAGTTTATTAAAATAAGTTTGTTGTGGCATAAACCGCTTCTGATATATCTTTTGTTATTGTTTCTCGCGATGTCGTGGGAACATTATGGAGTTTTAAAGCCAGCATAAAGCGTCTAGTTGCTAAACATTTGACTACCGCTGTTCGCTTTGTACCTATAACGAAATGTGTAACGTAGGTATTTCTGTAAATATTTATTTGAATTAAATGTAGTAAATAGTAAAAATAGTTTGTATTCCGACTAATAAATTATAGAGGGTACTGCAAGTCATGTGAATATATCATCAATTTTTTCCAATGAACGGGGAGTTGGCGCGTCGCATCAATCCCCAATCCGGAGGGCCAGGTGATTTTTAATCAAGGTTTTCTTCCTTTAGCCTTTGATACTCCAATATCTCTCTACAAGGCAGTACAGCATTTTAATCAAAATTTTTGCAGAAAACTTTGAGAAAATGGAGAAAATATCGAACATTTTCTATGTAAAGGGTAGCTTGGGATAGGGTATTTTCTTGTAAAGTCTTCGTGTCCCATGCTTGGAAGATACTGCACTTAAATTCTACGCTTGATGTTTATCCGAAATTTCGTTTTTAGGGTTTACGTTCGCAGACAAACACATTGACTTTCTTCTGAAAATGCTTTATTTTCTTCTTGTATTCAGTGTATTTCCGGTGAAATCTCTGTATCGAATGTTTGAGTGGAGTGCAATACTTCCTCTACCAGATACGTGGTAGAGAATTTTAAAAGAGCAGTAATTAATAGAGCAATAAAACGCTCCCCTAAATTCAGCTTGAGTATAATGGAGACGTTTAACTTTACTGTATAAGAATGATCCCATGAGGCCTTCGTTTTCATTGTGTCCGTCTTTGTAATGTAGTATAAGAACAACACTTAAGGTTTTGTGTAAAAATATCTCCATACATGTAGCAATTTAGAAGAGCAACTTTAATTAAAACTCTCCAACACCAACAAGTTGCCAGTAAATTATACCAAGAAAAAGGAAAGTAAGAGTAAGAATACTTGTAAAAACAAATCTGATATCTTACATTCACCTGAACTTCTCTAGCCTCTGTCACTTACTAGTGGCGTTACAAACCATTCTTACAGAAGTTTATTTTCCTATCTACTTCATTTTAATACAAACAAACCTTTACAGAAATAGGTACATTACACATTTCGTTATAGATACAAAGAGAACAGCGATAGTCAAATGTTTAAGAACTGGACGCTATATGCTGGCCTTAAAATTCCATACTGTTTCCATGACATCACGAGAAACAACTGAATGTTAACAGAACTTTAAAAGAATGACAAATTATTGAACAATTCTAACCATTAATAACGGATATCTGGGAAATGGCTTATGGTGCAGAAAAAGTTATTTGGAATATATTGTGTATTTTAAAGAGATCTAACTTTTTTGTTAAGTACGTTTTCGTCTATCACTTAACGTTTACCATATTTGCAGGATTATATACAATTTCTTCCGAGTAAAGAGGACTTTTCAGGCTATTCGCATAAACTTAAAGATACACATTTTGTTTGTCAACTATAATATATGATATTTTAATTAGTTGTTGCAGCCATTTTTGAGAAAATTAAACATTTGAAACATTTTCCATGTAAAGGGTAGGTTAGTATTTAAGTGACTTTTCGTTTTTCAGTTATGCTGTTCACAAACACACACATACACGCTCCCGTACGGACGTTATTTTAAAACATTTTTAGGTGGTACAGGGGCCTTGAAACATGCATATTCGTTGAAATCTAGATATAGAGATTTTGAGTGGAATACAATCCTCTACTTACAGTAAGCACATGGTAGAGGTAGAGGAAGCAATACATGCGGATCCTAAAGAGAACTCTTCCGTACGTGAACAACATTACACAAAATGTTTGATAGATACGAAACTTGGAATTGTAGTTCCTCATACTCCAAGGATGCGAGACGAAGATTTTAAGCAAAATTCCCCACCCCAAACTACCCCTTTATACGCCGAGCGGAATGACTTAGGCGTTAGGGTCTGTAGCCCGCTTTCGGGAGGTTCGGGGTTCGATTCCAGGCGACCGCCGACTCTGGCTCGTGATTTCTTTTGTGGTTTCCACGGGTCGGCAGGCAAATGCTGGAGTGGTTCACGACTCTCCTGCCCCTAATTTCCTGCACCCATTATCTTGTCATCTGTTACAGGGTTGTAGGACCAGGCAGATTGCGGTTGGACGGTAACTTGTGCTCTCAATTGGGTGTCTGCTCCCGAATGGACTCACCCGATAGGAGTTGGCGGGGGTTGGTTGCTTTGGGTAGGACCGGGCGACACCGGATGTGTTCAATCTGGAAACGTTAGGGAAACCGCCCATCGCCATCTGGATCTGACCTCTCCGCTCATGCCTCTCTCCCAGGGAAAGAAAAGGGCTATTACGGCCTACTTGCGGTCTTCTGACCCCTTCGTGCTGTGTACCTTTAGCTTGGAACATTTTCTAGATGTTTATTTTTTCAACAATTGCTCTTTTTTATTAAAATACAATATGTTTAAATGACAATTAAAATTTGTATCTTGAATTTTATGGAAATAGCCTGTGAAGTCGTGAAGGAGGAATGTTGTGTAACAGATAAGACAAAGTATTGCTAAATAAACGTGTAGATCTCGTTAAAGCATACAATTTATGTAAAACAAGATATTCTTTGTTGTTGGTTTGAATTCTGGTTTTTTTTGTAGTGGCCATGCAAGGCCATCACATAGGACCCGCTTTTTAAAATCTGACTATCGCTTTAACCTACTGTATTCTTCCTACCTCTAGAAGAAATGTGTAATGGAAGTTTTTTCGGTTTATCAAGGAGTGAGAACAGTTTGTAGAAGAGTAAATAGAGAAACTCCCTTAAATGCAACACATCAGATTTTTCCTCCATGGTCTTCGATATTTCAAGGGGAAAATGAAGCGCCGTCCAGAGGATGAAATTTGGGAGGTAGGTAAAACACCTACTCTAGAGCGGTGATATCGACCCAAGCTCTCTGGTGAGTTGCTAAGATGAATGAACTGAAGAAGCACATGCTCAATAGCTCATCGAGCTAGGAGGCCAATGAGTAAGAGAGCCAGAGATTAGGTAAACGTGTGGATACAGAAGGAAGGAAGGAAATTTACTGAATCTTCGGTTACCTTTTTAAGTCCTTTTCTGTAAATCACACAGTATTTTTTACTTTCTCTACAACGTACAGGATGTAGTGATGTAAAGATTTCAGCAGAAATGCATGTTTTGAGGCCCCCGAATCCAAAAAAGGAGTTTTAGAAAAAAGCTCCGCGTGTGTATGTGTATGAAGTAAATGTCGAATAAATACCAAACTTGGTATTTAAGTTTACTATCTTCCAAGGATGCGACACGAAGATTTTCAAGAAAATCCTCCTGCAACAAAGTAGCATTTACACGGAAAAGTTTTCGCCATTTTCTATTTACTGAAAAACGGCTATTAAGATTTCGATTAAAATAGTATACGTTTAAGATATTTAACACCCCAACCGGTGGTAGTTACCCCGCAGTAGTTGGTTACGCTAGGGGGGTGATAGCTCAGAGATAGGGGGATGCGTCAGTACTGGGGTGGTAGGTAGACCGGGGCGGAGCTCCAGGATCTGGGTAGTAGTTGATTACTCAATAAAATGTATTTGTTTCAATGTGAGTACATGGGGCCCGTAGTCGGGCAACTTAGACTGGATGAAGCCCGTGCAAGCAAAGCAGATCTTAGAGTAGATGCATCCTTACCTATTCAACTGCTGTAGCGCTGGCGACTCGTGTATGGAAGGCAGACCCAGGTCGTGACGATACAAGTCACCCTCTCTCCGTTAATCACGATACTATTCCACGATTCTCTCACCCATCACACATCACTCACTACGAGCCAGACCCCCGTAGTATGTATACTTTTGGAAGTGCTGACTCCGTATTCCTTAGCGCGCCCGTGTTGAGGTAACCGCATTTCAACATTCTCTGTTCGGTTACCTCATCTGACGTAATCCCGGTGCTCAACCTGATCCGCTACCATACTTATATGCAGATAACATGAAGTTTCCGAGAATAGACAGCGAAGTCCTCTTCATTTGAAAGGCATCTTTTATAACTGGTAAACGTTAAGCGAAGACGTACTGCACAAAAAATGTAGATCTCTTTAAAACACACAATTTATTTCCAACAATTTTTTTTGTGCCGCAAAACATTTCCATATATCTGTTGTTAACGATTCGAATTCAATATTTTGTCATATCTTAAGGTTGTTTCGATAGTCACCTGTTTCTCGCGATATCATGGAAACAGTGTGGAATTTTAAGGTCAGCATACAGCGTGCAGTTCTTAGACATTTGACTGTCGCTTTTCCCTTTGTATCTACAACGAAATGTGTAATGTAGTTATTTCTGCAAACGTTTATTTCGATTAAAATAAAGTAGATAGAAAAATAAACATTTGTAAGAATAGTTTGTATGTATATATATATATATACCAATGAACGATAGAGGGTAGAGAAAGTCAAGTGAATCACACTTTGCAACCCAGATATTTGCTTTGGCACGTGAGTCGCCAAGAAATGTCGATTTAAGACACCCTATAGAATATTGCGTCTCTTATCTTGTGTATGAAAAATGGTTATCTGGCAAACTCTTTGCTATATGTGTAGTTAAGTCCAGCTACAACCTAAGAGTAAAGTTACCGTGGTACTTAGCATTTGGGAGGCCCGGATTCCCGTTGACCGCCACTCTGACCTGCCCAACCTGGGTTCTCCATGGTTTTCTCTGGACGGTAGACGAATGCTGAGGTGACTTCACATCTACCACGATTTCAATTCTATCATTTCCCTTTGATTCCTTCTCGTGTTTCAGGTGTGCCTCTAGGTTTCGTGGCGTGTGGCGGTACCGGAAAGATGGCGCGGATGCTTGCTCAAAGGAAAGAATATTCCTCATGGACACTAGAGGGCTGCTTAATTCTTCGTGCTCTGTGGGTAGCACCAGCAGTGGGACGGGTCTTCAAGCGTGGGAATGTTAGGAACTTCCACTCGTCTCTGTGGCCTGTGTGTGGGTCCTTCAGTTCATCCCTTTCTCCTGGAGTGTGGTAGCCAAATCTATATTGGTCGCAGTGGTGAACTTTGCACCTTCCCCCACGGGGAGGGGTATAACCCCTTCAGATGCCGTGGTACTTCTGATGTTACTAGAAGTAAGTCTCTCCCGAAAGGGAGCTGTTCAGATTGGGTTGAACTCGACGAGGCAGTGGTTCCCGTCTGGGCGATGATGCCCTGGCGAGGTTGTGCGATGTCTCATTGTCCTCCAGTACCAACCTGGAGAGCTGGTAGACAATGTGCTAGACCACTGTCGGCCACATCGACATTTTTCGGAAGTCTTCCCTCTGGGGAAGACTTCCACTTCCGTCCCTGCGTAAGCGGCGGGGAGGGCCTCTTTAAGCAATCAGGTATTGGCCTACTGTTAAAACCGGGAGGGAGGGTCACTCGGTTGACGCCTTCCCCTAAGCGCAGGAGGGAAGACCTTCGCTGCTAAATAAAAGAAAGTCCCCCCTCCCCATTGTATAACCTATAATCTTTCTATTGTCACAAACATTATGGAAACTCGAGTTATAGGATTTAGAAAAGCATTTTTTTAACGTGAAACTCGTATGGAGAGAATAGGACTTGCTGCATCACTCGGATTTACATTAACGTCTAATACCGACTGCCGCTAAAACCTTATAAGCTGTTCGTTACTGTGTATTAAAGTAAAATATGTTAATTCTTATTAATCATTATGGATGTAAATAAAAGCTACCAGAGATTAACTGACTTTTTGCTTTAAAAGCAACAGCGAAAAATAGTCATTAATCGTAAAGGATTTGCCTGTTTTGTACATTCACATATAACAGCTAAATTGACCATATTTCAGGTTTATGTTAAATATGCTGAGTAAGGGTTTTATCTCCAGCTTTTGATATTACAATACATTTTTAATTTTTCTATATGTAGTGGAAGTATTGCTTCCTATCTGAAACCTGGATGTCGAGATTTCATCGGAAATACGTGATTTGAGATAACTGAATACAAAATAGCTTATGTGATTCATTCACATCACTTTCTGTACCCTCTATCGTTTATTATTGGGTATACAAACTATTCTTACTAAAGCTTATTTTTTCAGTCTACTTCATTTTCAACCAAATAAACTTGCAGAAATAGCTACATTACACATTTCGTTATAGATACAAAGGGAACAGCGACAGTCAAATGTTTAAGAACTGGACGCAATATGCTGGCCTTAAAATTCCATACCGTCTCCATGACATCGCGAGAAACTTCTGAATGTTGGCAGGACTTTAAAAGAATGACCAAGTAATGAATTCGGAGCATTTGTGACGTTTATCTCGGAAATGCCCTATGCCACAAAAATTTATTTGAAATAAATTGCGTGTTTTAAACAGATCTACATTTTTTGTGAAGTACTTCGTCTATCGCTTACGTTTACTAGTTATACAAGATTATAGGAAGTTCCTTCCGAATGCAGCGGAATTCACAGGATATTGCCATTAAAATTCAAACATTTAATTTGTCGGGAAAATATCTAAAGAATATGGTAAATTAATCAAAATCGTTAGTCATTTTGAAAAATAAAAATTTCCGAAAACCTTTGCATGCAAAGGGTAGTTTGAGGTAGGGTAATTTTCTTGTAAGTCTTCGTGTCGCATCTTTGGAGGACACAGACCTTAAACGCCAGGTTTGCATTTAACAAGAGTTTTTGAGTTATGCTGTTCACAGACACACATGCATGTTTTTCTAAAAGGATTTTGTTTTGTTTAGTGGGTCTCAAAGCGTATATTTCAGGTAAAATCTGGATATCGAATTTTGGTTGGAATGCAATACTTACTGTACTTACTATATAGGTAAGCAGTGGTAAAAAATCTGATGTGAAGCACCCCCATGACTTTCTCCACTCATTCCTCTACAAGATAAGTTTTACATGTAAAGGGTAGTTTGGGGTGGGGGATTTTCTTCAAAGCTTTTCGTCTCTGAGTTGTGCTATTCGCACACACACGGGCCTTTTTCTAAAAATTGCTTGTTTTGGGTTCAAGGTGCCTAAATACGTGTATTTTCAATAAAAACTCGGTATTGAATTTGTTGGCGGTATACACACTCTTCAGCTTACTATAGGTAGGTAAAAATAATATTACTTAAGCCGCATTCACAATGAGGATGAACCGAAGAATAACGTAACTTAAAAGCTAGATGCTGTGTATTCTAATGGAATCATTCACAACGAATCTCTTAAACATAAAAACATTGAAGCTTGCAAGCCCCAGGCTTTTAAGTTTGTCTACGCCAGACATAAGAAACTAGCCAATCATAGAGCGATTCTCATCACGTGATCAGTGCCATCTCCGTCGCCATGTGTTATCTCGCTATCACACTTTCCGTGTAAGATAACGGGCCAGGAATCACTGGGGTGTCCGTAAAACTTAAGCAAAGCAAATTGGTATTGTAGGTGATGCTGTTTTGTTCGTTTAACATCCTTTAACCGGGTTCATTTTTATACAAGTACGATGATCGCCTCCCAGGTCGCCATGTTAGCTCAGCTCTTGCGTTTGACTACTGCTTAAGTTTTCATTTGTCAACGTGAATGAGAAGACATCGCTTTAAGTTTACGTATTATGTCAATACTTAATTTTCATTGTGAATGGCCTCTTACAGTAGCAAGGCAGAGTTTGCAAGAAATGTGACACGGCTTAACACTTTTACTTAATACTGACATGTCTACCTTATGTCGAAACTATATATTCATTATACACAATAAAATATAGTGGTTTGTGCACGTGCGAAATAGTGATTTAGGAATTATACTCGCTTGTGGAATACCCAAAACATGTGAAAAGTGGTACGAGACCAACTACAATGCTATTATTTCAGTACTAGTACACAATATGTGTGTGTTATAGTCGCATGACTTTCTCTACTCTTGTACAGACTATGTCTACAAACGCCTATTCTCCATCTACTTCATGTTAATCTTATTGCTAATTTTCTTGTAGGTGCAAGGGGAATATGGTAGGCTTTAAGCGATAGTCAAATTTTTTAAGAGCTGGTTGCTATGTGAAGCATTCCATTCTCTTTGTTTGTCCAGGCATAAAAAACCAATAAAAATTACCATTTGAGAAAAGGTGTAAGTATTGGAAAACTCAAACAAATAACAAGAAATATCTCGGAAATGGTTCAATCCACAAAAATACACTGCCGTTTGTGAAAATTGCAATACCAAGAAGGAAACGCATGAATTCAATGAATTTAATACCACAGGTTAGGAACATGACAAGTAATAAATGATAAAACTTTTCAAATCTATACATGACCTTTGAGTCCTAATATTCAGTATTTGGTGTGGCATCCATGCGCTGCAATTAGAACTGCTATACGCCGTGACATTGAATCAAAAAAGTTCTGGATAAGTTCCTGAGGGATTTCCCTCCACGCAGTTTGTATTCGAGCCCACAAATCCGTGACACTGGTTACTGGAGGACCGTGACGCACCAGGTGCCGACCCACCATATCCCAGACATGTTCGATGGGCGACATGTCAGGCGAACGTGCAGGCCAAGGAAGCAGTGGTACCCATCGCTCTTCGAAGAAGGTTTGTACATTCCTCGCAATATGTGGGCGGGCATTGTCCTGTTAAAATGTGGCCTGTGGAGATGTCTGAAGCAGGGGGAGTACCTCAGGCTCTACAATCACCGGTTGCTGTTCAAAGTGCCCTCAATTCGTAAGAGGCGAGATCGGTTGTTGTAACCAATGGCGCCCCAAACCATCACATCTGATGTTTGTCCGCTATGCCGCTCAACAATGCAGCCCTCCAGGTTACTATCACTACGGTACTACCGGGCACGTATGCGGCCATCACTGTAGGACACGTTGAAGCGTGACTCGTCCGGAAACACTACATTTTGTCCCTCAGCACCCCAGTGACGGTGTTCACGTGCCCATTGCAGTCAGAGGAGCTTGTTGTTTCTGGACAATGGAAGCCAACGTAATGGCATGCATGCAACCAGTCCAACCTGCAGCAAACGGCGACGAACCATTGAAGCAAACAAGTTCACACCTGTTGCAGTGCTCCAGCGTCGAGCCAACACTGTGGATGAAGCTGTACGGTCCGTTATGGCCATGCGGACAAGATGACGGTCATCCCGTGCTGTGGTCATGTTCCGTCGTCTAGTACCCGCTCTTCATCTATCCACTGCTTCCACACACGCATCACTGTCGTAGCAGCATGCCCTGTACGAGCCGAAATGTCACGGTATGACAAACCCGCTTCCCGGAGACCGATCATTCTGCCCCGTTCGAACTCACTCACATGGCGATATGGCTCCCTTTGACGTCGACGATGCATACTGGCACTCACTTTATTGTTTCCACCTTGTTTGATAGCTCTACACTGACAACACTGGGCGCAACACTGACCTTGTCGGACTGACACGAGAGGGCTGTGTTCGGCCTACGTATACCCCATCTCTCTGCAAACATAATCACTTAGTACTTGCACACTCTTCTACATTTCCACCAAGTTTGGAGATATTCGGGAAATTCTTTCTTGGTGTTGCAATTTTCGCAAACGGCAGTGTTGTGTATGAAAAATTATGTTTTTTTAAGGAGCTCTACATTTTTATTTTGGCGTAGTAAAGCTTTGTTTATCTTTTACGGTTTTCCAGTTATACTAAAGCCATTCAGAAAGAAGACGACTTTTGCGGACATTCCCAGAAAATTCAAGATATACATTTTATTTGTCATGATAATATTAAATATATGATATTTTAATTAAAAACGTTAGTCATTTTTTGAAAAAATTAAAATTTACGAAAAATGTTCCATATAAAAGGTAATCTGGGGTGGGGGATTTTCTTGAAAATCTTCGTGTCGCATCTTTGAAAGATACTGAACGTACATAACAAGTTTGGTATTTATCCGACTTTTCTTTTTTGAGTTATGCTGTTTACAGACAGACACACGGACATTTTTCTAAAAGTGCTTTTTTGGATTTAATAGGCTTAAAAACGTGTATTTCTAGTTAAATCTCGGTATCGAATTTTTAGGTGAATGCAATATTTCCCCTACTTACTATACGTAGTAGAGAAAATAAAAAGTGGGTGAGAGGTTGTATCCTTGTCTTACTTTTTGGAAATGCCAGTGAGTTAGGGAGTTTAATGTCGTGCTGATATGTAGCTAATGGATAGAGCAGGGACACGCTAACCCGTTGTGAAATCCCGGCTATGTCATTGAGTGTACCTTTCCAGAGTTTGTTTTACGCTATAAAGATCATTGTATTGCAGACGCACTGATTAGCAAGGAGAGAAGAAGGTTGAAATGTTTTAACACAGACGAACTCGTGGCACAGTTATAATGTTAAATGGAGATCCAGTAAATTAAGTAAAAATCTGCGAATGCACCAAGTTGCGACAATTTCACTGAAACAGCTGTTGAAAGAGGCAACGGAGCGAAATAAACTAAAACCCTGCTGAAATCTCTGAACCGAGAATGGAAACAAAGAAAGAGGGCAGAGATAGGGCAAGTTTTTTTCCCTCTCTTTTTCACCCCTACAAATTAAATCTTAAAGAGGAGTGAGCGGCTAAAAGTCAGGGAGAAAATGTGGTTTTTCGCTTTGGTAAAATAAATTTTGTGACCGGAGTGTAAAACAGCAATACAAAACTGCTCCAAGAGTTTGTGGCAACTTGGGTCGTGAAGCAAGTAGCCTACTTTCTATATTTATACTTAAATGACCAAAACGACGTTTTTAGTTCTTTATGCATTCTTATTAATTACAACCTCCTCTTTAATTTTATATAGTTACAGTAACCATGTTTTAAATGTACTTTTAAAATGTTTTTGTATCTTGTACTGTAAATTCTGTAACATTTGACAGAAAACTCCGAATTGTACCATTCACATGACCTTCTCCACTCAGTCGTCTACAAACTATTCCTACAAAATCTTATTCTTGTATCCACTTTTCGTTAATACGGATAAACTTTCATTACAGGTATAGGAAATGAATTGTAGGTATAACAAGAATACGGTAGAGTAAATTGCTGGTCAATTATTTTCAAATTTGGTCACTTCTGATGTCTTTAAAATTCCATTCTCTTTTTCAAAAACACGAAAAAAGCGGTTTTAATTGACAAAAGTTTTATTTTAAAATAGAATAATTTTAAAATGCAAACCAAAAACAAAGAATACCTCATGGAAAGTGAAAACTACTCACATGACATAGGTTGTGTGTTAACGAGATAAATATTTTGTGTAGTATGATTTTCTACCTATCTTACAGTTTACCATTTATACAAAAATGTTGAGAATGAAGTGGATTTCACAGAAACTTCGAGATATTTATTTTATTTGTTATACAAGTATCTCAAACATATGAAGTCTACAAGAGAAAAACAGTCACACAATTCCATTCTCAGTAAATTTAAAACAAAAATGAAAAGCTCTCTTACAAAGAAAGTATTATGAATATGAAGTTTGTTTGTATAATGAGTTATTATTGTAATATCACTGCTATTTGTGTCGTCCTGTGAAAAGTAGTTAACAACGAAAATAACACTGGAAACACCGTCTATACGTTTGTTTTAATAATGAGTTATTATTGTAATATCTCTGCTATCTGTGTCGTCCTGTGAAAAGTAGTTAACAACGAAAATAACACTGAAAACACCGTCCGCACGTTTGTTTGTATAATGAGTTATTATTGTAATATCACTGTTATTTGTGTCGTACTGTGAAAAGTAGTTAACAACGAAAATAACACTGGAAACATCGTCTGCACGTTTGTTTATATAATGAGTTATTATTGTAATATCACTGCTATTTGTGTCGTCCTGTGAAAAGTAGTTAATAACAAAAATAACACTGGAAACATCGTCTGCACGTTTTCGTATGAAAGAATAGAATATTTTCTTCTTTAACGTTGAAAATGTTCATTCTTCCATGTTTGCGCCGCATTTTTTGCTATTTGACTGTTCAGCACATCAGTATCTTGATGTTTTCAACATCAATCTACAACACAAGTCGTACCTTTTGGATTAAAATTCAGATTTACAAGCACTGAGAACAGAATACCAGCTACATTCTAAGATTTCTCATTTACAGCTGGGTGGGCGCTGATTGATTTAAGATATAACCATGGAACGTTGACTGAACTTTCATTGTACACTTTACTTTGAAGCCAATTTTAGGCGACTGTGAATGATTTGTCCATTAATTAACATTTAGAATATTAGTACACTCTAACAAGAGTGATAATGTACCTAAAACTCAAATTTTGCGTAAAGTAAGCTTTGTTTAGTTCTCATAGTGTTTTAATAAAAATGGTCACATAAAGCTGTTTTTGAGAAAGTAAAAAACAACGACATTTTTACATGTGAGCCGTAGCTTCGGATAGGGGTATATTTTTAGTATCTTCCTGTCGCATCCTTGGATGACACTGAACTTAAGTACCAAGTTTGGTAATTGACCGACTTTTAGTTTTTGAGACAAAACACACACGCACACAAAGATCCTTTCCCAAAATCTTGTTTTTGTTTTATTTAGGGAATCTCGTGTATTTCCAATGAAACTTAAGCATCAAATTTTTGATTGGAGTGCGAGACTTCCTCTACTTACTATGGGTAATTAGTACAGGAGGTAAAAAATCAAAACTCTCCACACTTTAGTAAACTTTGGCGCATATTTATGGGAAGATTGTGCTACTGTCAGCCCCGACAGCTTTTGTGTGGTTTCTTTCTTTGCAAATATATGCGAATTTGAACATATTTTTCTGTGAATTACATTTTTGGTTCTAAATGACTCGTTTTTTCAGAAACTCTTGAACATAGCTACATTAAATTTTAGGCTTATAAAAGTAAGGTTGTGTATCTTCCTTGGTGTTAATAGGATGTTTGGTTATTTAAAAAAATCTGATGTGTTCCAATCACATAAATTTCTCTACCCTGTATTGTTAATTAGTGGGTACACAAATTATTCTTACCAAATTTTATTAGTTCATTTTTCTATCTACTATATTCTAATCCAAATAAACCTTTCTAAAGCCAAAAAATGTTATTTGAACTAAATTTGTTTTAAAGAGATCTAAATGTTTTATCGAGTACGTTTTTGTCTATCGTTTAACGTTTACCAGTTATACAAAATTCCTTTCAAATGTAGAAGACTTGACAGCCTACTACCAAAAATTCAAGATATACATTTTATTCATCATGTAAATATCTTTAGTATATCCTATTTTAAACGAAATCGTTAGAGCCGTAGTTTAGAAATCCACAATTTTCCAAAAATCTTCTGAATAAAAGATGGCATGGGGGATTTTCTTGAAAATCTTCGTGTCGCATCTTTGGAAGATACCGAATTTGAATACCAAGTTTAATATTTATCTCACTTTTCGTTTTTCAGTTATGCTATTCACACACGGATGTTTTTCTAAAAATGCTTCTTTTAGGTACAGGGAGCCTCAAAAAATATATTTCGTGTGAAATCTCGGTAAGGAATCTTTGGGTTGAACACAATGCTTCCCCTATTTACTAAGAGGTTGGTTGCCCTGGTGAACGGAAGGGGAGACGTGCATAAGAGCGGCCTCTTAAGGGCCAGAGGGCTGTATATATTTGATGCTTTTTTTCTCTTCATTATGTAGTATACGGTTATCAAAAGCATTTATTTAGTGTTATACACTTATTGTAAGATCCTAGGGACAGGAAAAGCGTGTACCGTCATGAGGCCCATGCGATTGTTGTATTTTACAAGGGTAGACTGAAACTGTTCACAATAAAAGTGCTGCTGCACGGAGTAGAGAATGTAAAACTTGTTGATAAATATTAATCAAAGGTGTAATTGAGAAAGTAACTGTATGTTTCTTTATAAACAAACTTATGGATAAAAGTGGATCAGTCAACATCTACATCCTGTAAACACTTCAGCGTGATGTCCTAAACACCTTTGAGATACGGGTTCATGAAGTTAGCAGATTAACGTTGGTGGAAAGTGTGGTGTGCGATAAGTAGCTATTCATTTCATGGGCTATTAATATATATTCCCAGAGGAACCAGTTCGATCAGAATCATACCTGGACCACATAGGGGTATCGTGCTCCAAAACGATGGTACAACGGCGGTCCTTGAGCTTCTGGATAATTAATTTGATTACATGTGGTGTGGCCGAGGAGGGCCAGTTATCTGGCCTCCAAATTCCCCAGTCGTCCTCCGTGGACTAGTCGTACCGTGCTAGCCTCTAGTTCCCAAGGTCGCGGGTTCAAATCCGGCGGAGGGCGATGGATTTTTTCGGGCGTAAAAATCCTTAGCATGGCTTCCTTCGGAAGAGAAGTGAAGCCGGTGGTCCGGTGTCGTAGATTTACGGTACGTAAAAGAACCTCAAGCCTGATAAAGAGGCATCTGAGCAAAATTACCGATCTTTCACGCCCAATATAGAATGGGACGTTAGGGACCATAGCAGTTAAAGAGCGTCCATAAATAAAACTCAATTTAATTTATTTTAATTTAATTAATCCAAATTCCCCAAAGCTAACACCACCGATTTCATTCCCTGGTGTTTGGTGAAGAATGGTGTGTATGCAGAGCGACTTACATGGTCTCAGAGAGAATATTATCTCATATATTTTTAAAGTTAACCCTAAGATGCTGGACAATTAGCATCAAGCTATGAACTGTGTCGTGTTCGCAATGATGGACACGCTCAGGCCTAAATTGCACAAAACTCCAATTTTTCTACACAACCTTCAATTGGACGTGTGGCAATATTACAGAGAATTGCTTGACCTGCAGTGCACCGTTTCTAACCTATTCTGTTCCTTCTCCTTGTGCCGGTCATTCAGATGACCAAAGTCTGTGCTTTACAGAGGTTGATACTTTGTGTGACGACGTATTTCAGTGTTAAGTGTGTCAGTGCCGTTGCAATGTCAAAAAATTAATACTATACTTTAACACACAGAATATTTCTGTATGATTCCTATATGGCAACAAACTCTTGTAGAGAAGTCAGACAGATTCCCTGCTGTTATAATGCCAGCACACACAATCTTCATGTATGATTCCTATGTGACAACAAACCTTTGTAAAGAAGTCAAGACAGATTCATCATCATCAACAACAATGTTACGCCAGCAAATGCTGATCGTCAAATGTGCGAGGTTTATGGGGAAACAACAATGAGTGACACACACAGCCAAACAAACTCAAAATCCGATAGCATCATTTGGTTGGGAACAATTCGACAAGCCTCCCTGCAGTCCGGATTTGCCAAAAAGCGCTTTTCATGTTTCATCTGAAGAAATTCCTTGGTGGAAAGCACTTCAACGATGATGGTCTTGTAAAATAACAAGTGCAGACTTGGCTTTCATCATGGGCGGCATCATTCTTTGACGAAGGCATACAAAAAATGGTTTCCCGTTACGATAAGTGCCTGAATAACGGCGGTGACTGTGTGGACAAGTAATGTAAGGTAATGAATGATAATAAAGCATTTGGAAAATAATGACTTATTTTTTAATTATCGGCGCTTACTTTAAAAACGTGCCTCGTATTGCATTCGATCAAAAATTTGATACAGAAATTTCACTGGAAATTCAGTTTTGAGATCCTCTGAATCCAAAAGCGCACTTTTAGAAAAGAACCACGTGTGTGCCTGTGAACGCCATATCTCAAAAACGAAAAGTCAGATAAATACCAAACTTGGTACTTAGGTTCTGTATCCTCCAAAGATACGACAAAGATTTTCAATACAACCTCCCAGCTCCAACTACGTTTTACATGAAGCACTTTTAGTAAATTTTGGTTTTCTAAAAAATGGCTAACGATTTTGATGAAAATACCATATATTAAAAACCTGATAAATGTACATCTTGAAGCTTTTAGGAATAGACTGTGTAGTTCTCTTTATTCGGAAGAAAGCTTGTATGATTTGGCATAGCTGATGAACTTAAGCGATAGATGAAAACGCACTCTACAAAAAATGTAGACCTCTTTAAAACAGTTTATTTCAAATAATTTGTGTGGCATAAGCCATAGGTTAGAAAAGGTTCGAATTGTTCATTACTTGGTCATTCTCTTATAGCACTGTCAACATTCAGTTGTTTCTCGCAATGTCATGGAAACAGTATGGAATTTTAAGCCCAGCATATAGCGTCCAGTTGTTAAACATTTGACTATCGCTGTTCTCTTTGTATCTATAACGAAATGTGTAATGAAGCTGTTTCTGTAAAGGGTTATTTGGATTAAAATGTAGAAAAATAAGGTTTAGTAAGAATAATATGTTAACCTACTAATAAAGATAGAGGATTAGATTAAGTCTTGTGAATGTATGACATCAGATGTTCTTTTATTTGATGTCTTCCCTGCACTTGCGTTCTGGAGGAGCAATGTCTTTGGATTGTAAAGTAGATTTAATTAAATTACTTGAACGTTACGTATACAGAAGGCAGTTGTTCTAGCCTCTCTCTCTTGCCCTTGAACAACATCCGTCGTTCTCAGAACTTCCTACCCTTGCAAGTGGAAAGCAATAAGAATGGTTGGCTGCTTGTTTCATTCTCTTTACCACTGAAATACTTGTAACTGCATGAGACTCTTCTTACAACCGCGTCTTGCTTTTAAGCGGAGTGGAACTGACAAGAATTCACATGTTACTTTTTTGTGCAATCTTACTAATCGCAATTTCCTTGCGTGTGCACCGCGTGTGAGGTCCCGGATTCACTTCCCGTCGATCTTCGGTTTTTTGTGGTTTTCCCTGGTCGGTAGAAAAATGCTGGGACTGTTTCACATTTACCACGATTTCCTTTCCATCATTTCCCCTTCGTTATGTTTCCTTTTCACGTCTCAGGTGTGTTTTTAGGCTTCGTGGCGTATGGCGGTGCCGGACAGAGTATCCTTCGTGGACACTAGAGGGCTGCTTGGTTAACGGGTCGTTCATCACCCCATCTAGGCAGCTCCAGTAGTGGGACGATCTTCGAGCCTGGAAGTGATCTATAGGGTCAATCTATAACACAATGTATAATGTAGCTATTTCTGCAAAGGTTTATTTGGATAAAACTGTAGTAGATAGGAAAATAAGCTTTAATGGGAATATTTTGTACACTCACTAATAAAGATAGCGGGTAGAGAAAGTCATATGAAATTATCACACCATAATTTTTTAAATATGACTTGTGTATTCTTCCTATAGCTACAACAGAATGTGTAATGAAAGTTTACTGAATCAACAAGAAGTAGGCACAAAATAAGATTTTGTAATAATGGTTTGTAGAACTGAGTGGAGAAGATAATGTGAAAGCTATTTAGTTTCTCCTCTAAAGCAGTAAAGACATGTTGAAACGTGCTATAAATTCTATTTCCAGCTGGAGAACTCTGTTAATTCATTCGCTAACTCCCACATCTGTTGCATTCTCATATTGTGGTTACGTTTCTTATGCGACAGGGGGCGTTACTTTTTCAGTAGCGAAACTTCCTCTTATTTCTTAAGATATTACAACTGTGGTTATACTTAATTAAACATTAATTTTGATAATTTCTAAGCGCATTACCTCGCAACAGAGAACTCGATTCTTTCCTTCTGTTTCTCATTCACCTGACGTGCAAAAAACGAATTCTGGCGGCTTGTAAGCAAATTTACATCTTCTCCTCGAATAACATCTGGAGTTTCAAGCAAGCAAGTGAAAAGGTTTCAAAATCAAAACTTCTTTCGTGGAAGAAGTCTAATGCAACTCTAAGTAAATCTGGAATTGAGAATGTTAGTGGAAATATATTTTACTACATTTGGTACCCCCGCAGTATTCAGGTAGATATTAATACTTTCTCTACCACGTACCAAGTAGGTAGAGAAGGTAAAGCTTTCAACTCAAAAATTCGATACTAGATTTCACTGCAAATACATGTTTTGAGGCACCCGGAATCCAAAAATAGTATTTTTGGAAAAACATCCGTGTGTATATGTGTGTAGCAACTCAAAAACGAAAAGTCGAATAAACGCCAAGCTTGGTATTTAAGTTCAGTGCCTTTCACAGGCGCAACATGAAGGTTCCCAAGAAAATCCCTCCTCCCAAACTACCCTTTACAGGGAACACTTTTGGAAAGTTTTTATTTTCTAAAAATGTCTAACGATTTTGATTTAAATACCATATATTAAAGATATTCAAATGACAAATAAAATACATATGTTGTATTTTGTGGAGAAGCCTTTGAAGTCCTCTTCACGAATTTTGTATAATCTTGGTAGACTAAAACAAGGAATATAGATCTCTTTAAAACACGATTTATTTCAAATAACCTTTTTGTGGCATCAGGCATTTCGGAGATATGTTATTAGTTGTTTGAATTAGCCGTTCTGTTAAAGTTCTGTCGATTTTCAATAATTTGTTACTCGTAATGTTGTGGAATTTTAAGGCCGGCTTATAGCGTCCAGTTGTTAAACATTTGACTATAGCTGTTCCCTTTGTATCTATAACGAAATGTGTAATGTAGCTATTTACGTAAAGGTTTATTTCGATTAAAATGAAGTTGGTATGAAAATAAACTTTCGTAAGAATATTGTGTATACCCACTAATAAGCGATAGAGAGCACAGAAAGTCATGCGAATGTAACACAGATTTTATGTTGTCAACAATATTACTATCGCTGTTATTGCCGTTGTCAGCTCTATTCCCTTTTTTTTTGTTTTATAATAAAATTGCGATAAACGTTTCTATTATTTTAAGAATATAATATCGTTTACAGATATACTTACATCAGACATGTCGTCCAAAAAGAGGGATACAGTAAACCGAATCTGCAGTTAGATGTTTAAAAAGCTACTGACTATATGCTGGCCTTGCTATTGAAAGTAAGCAATTGTTAAAAAAATAAATAATAAACGTTACACTTTATTTTAATTTCCATTTTCATAATTATCTTCAATGGAATCTCGAGAATAACGATCTTTTCCAGAAAAGAAAAAATGTATTGAAACAATTTAAATCAATAAAAACGGCATCTTCATAATCGTTGGTGCCATAAAAACGTTTATTCGAAATAAATGGTTTTAAAAATACCTACCTTTTCTGTGTATTACGCCTCTCTCTCTCTCTCTCTCTCTCTCTCTCTCTTGTATGTACAAAATTTCTTCCGAATGAAGAGGATTTCACAGGTATTCCCAGAAAATTCAAGAGATGGAGGAGTATTTCGACAATTAAATGCATATTCGCCTATTCATACTGGAAACTCCAGGAGGGGTCCCTAACCCCTCCAGATATTACATCCTGACGCCAGCGGAACCTCCCCCCAAGCTTAACTCTCCTCTCTGAGAGGTTCTTCTAAGGACCTTCAAACACCAAACGCCAGGGCATACAGTTCCATTAACATAACTCCACTGCCATCTGCCTCACCCACCGTACACTCGTCAGGGGACACAGGTGGGATCCCCCGTAGAAGTCCCTCTAAGGGCCCTCATAGATCAAATGCCAGGGCATACAGTTCCATAAGGATAACTCCACTACCATACGCTTTTTTCGCCATTCACTCACCTGATCCTTCGACCTTGAAGCATAAGCAAACAGGCTACAGAAAAATTCGCTTCATTATAATTCAGCCACCATTTGCCTACAAACCAGAGGGAAAACCGCGATGAAATGTCAGAGTGGCCGGCCCAACTGGATTTGAACCCCGGACTTCCTGAATACGAGCCTCTTACTTTACGCGGAGCAATCTCTCTCTGTCAAAATTCAATGTATACAATTTATTCACCATGAAAATATATTAAACATGTAGTATTTTAATCAAAGTTGTTAGATCCGGTTTTGAGAAAATAAAAATAATGAAACAGTTTCCATATAAAAGATAGTTTGGGTGGGGGAGATGGGTCTTCGTGCATCTTTGAGGGTACTCGACTTAGATACCAGGTTTAGTATTTATCCAAGTTTTCGTTTTGGAATTATGCTGTTCACACGCACACACTCTTGACTATTTTTTAAAAACTATTGTTTCTTTTTGGTTAAGGCGGCTTCAAAACGTGTGTTTCCGGTGAAATCCCGACATTGAATTTTTGGGTAGACTGCAATACCTTCTCTATTTTCAATGTGCGTGGTAGAGAAAGAAAGAAGACACTTTTTCGTAATCAGGGAGGCTTTGAATTTGTGTTTCTCTTGAAATCGCACTTTCACGTTTTATAATGAAAGCAGCACTGCCTCTGTTTTAGCAGGGAATAAAAATATTCTGAATACTAGACATGGTGCCTAAAGCTCGTGTCATCTAATGGCAATAGACGACAATCCACGCCTTGTTTTTTTCCCACCTCATCGTTCATTATAACGACTACCTGCGCTATCTATTCGTTTAAACGGTCTTGTAAGAGGTTGAACACAAGTAGCGGTGAATATATATGACTCTACATGGCCCCATTTCCTGGAATTTGCATTACGTTATGTTAAACCTACGTTATCTGTCATCCTGTAATGCATACAATATTTCTGTCCTGCTCGTGGACAATTTCCTCGGGCCATCTTCTCAAATATTTCAACGTGAGCAGGGTAAAAATGTCGGGAGGTGCTTCTAAATTCAAGCTGTTGACTTTCTTCTTGATGAAAGCGATTTGAAGTCACAGTTGATACTTTATTTTATGAACGCGTCGCTTGAAGTCCTACAAAGTCTTATGAAATCGAATGTTAGTTTACAAATAGAAGCAAATGAGCCTCCCCTTATAATGCGAAGAAAACATTTGAGTGCCTCTTATGCATTTAAAATAGCAGCCTCAGCCAGCTCTAACCTATGTGTTACCAAAAGAACATTTACAAAACAATCATCTAAGGACTGAAACAGCACTTCCAAGGAATAAGTTTACCACACACAGAGATTCCTCCCTGGAGAATTATGCTTCCTGAAATCAATATGGAAATGGTAATCTGGTTAAAAGCCAAACTAATAATCTGATTTACAAACAGCTACTAAAAGAACTATTGCCAGAAGTATATTCACATAATATACACCGCTGGATCTCGGGCTGAAAACGGCTGTGGTTTACGCTAATCACACCTGGTGTGAAGCATTAGTGCACACATTCAAGTCACGTCTTGCCTAATACAACTCCAGTACACAAGCTCTATAAGACGTCTTCTGTGCGAATGAATTAATCCAAGAAATTCACAAAATTGTCTACACTTCTGATGAAACAAGGGAGGAAATAGCTCCAATGTGGATACCCTCACATCGTAGTATTTCAGGACTGCGCAGCAAAGGAAGCCACAGGCCTACCAGAACATGAACAGATACCCTTACCTCAGAAAGATGTGTATCCAGACGTGAGGACACTCGTCTCCTAGTAAACCACACGAAATTAAACAGAAGTCTAGAACTGCAGAAATTGAGACCAGGTTGGACACGAAGTTAATACACTCCCATCCTGAATGCAACATCTGCCACACACTCTCAGCGAGCAGAATACGATCTACCGTACCTCAACACTCCATCACACAGTAAAACACTACTTAAATTCATAAAAATAACAAATATAATAAACTATAATGTAACACATTCTCTTACTGAAATGTATGAAGTTCTATTACACTAATACTAAATTGTTTTTATGCATTTAAATACTCTTACTAGTATATTGTCGCGATATGGCTACCATATTGTAAGTTAAAGGGCATAAAATACCAAAATTAAAAAAGTATAGCAGATTAGAAAACTGTCAGGAATGTGAATTCCTGTAATATCAAGAAATGCGACGTGTTAGTTCCTACAATTTTGTAGGTTGTTGAAGTATTCTGAGCAAACTTAATATAGATTAGTGTGGTTAAAAATACTATCTTTGTTTAAAATAAATATATCAAGTTTCAGTTTTCAATAACATCTTAATCAAGAAATGGTAATCCAAACACCTCAGTAGTAATAGTCCCGGATGAGCCAATTGTTTTAACGATAATCCTGCCGCTAGGGGCGCTAGTGTCGCTGCGTGCGACGGCGGCGGCGGTAAGTTTGAAAAGCGCCCTGAGCGGTAGGATTATCGTTATTGCAATTGGCTCATCCGGGACTGTTTTCTTTATTTATACTTTGAATACAGTACATTGGATAAAGATATGTATACATAGTTTTGATTAACACGATGTATTATTTGCTTAACATATAAATACAATAAATGGACAATATAAGTAATATTAGGAGAAAAAAAGCACATTAAAATTCATAGTTTTTGTTTGAGGCACTAGGACACACAGATTTCGCGCACAACAATGATTTTAAAGTACGTGGTGCACTTTGAGTCCTCGTCATCGCTGCTGCTGCTATCGGCGGTAAATTGGTGGATAGGTTTGGTGATGCAGGTGACGAGCAGGTGAGAGAAACTTTCGTTGACGAACTCGGTGAAGGTTGGTATATAGATGGGGATGGTAAATTCGTTGTAATGGCTGGTTGAGAAGCATCCTGTGGATGTGACTTTGTTGGTTAGAGCAGGAATGTTGCTGTTGCCGAGGTATATGACGCATAGTGCGTCTTGTTTATGCTGGTGTACTTTGGTAGGTACGCATTTGACGTGGACGGCGTGAGCCCCTTGGACGTCGAGTGTGATGGTGACAACTCTGCTGTTGCGGAAATAGGAGTTGGAGATGCAGAGGATACGGATAGGTGAAGCTGCGTTGAGAATGAGTTGTAGGTTAAGATTGTTCCCCACGGGGACGGGATAGGTTTCGTCGGACATTATTTAGGGTTATATGGGGAGAACGTGACGATGTGACGTTTGAAACCGCTGCGTAGTTTTTCCTCGCCTGCGTATATGATGCAGAATGAGTTAGAGTTGAGTTTGTTGACGAGTTCTGGAGAGGCTTTTGCAAATCTTGTTGGTAGGAAAACTTCTGTGTCGTTGTCGAGTTTGGCGACGAGCTTTGTACCGTGAACGGTGTCGATTGTTTTGACGCCGACGACGCGATATGGTACGTGTTGTTGAAGCGTAGATACGCTGAGAGTGTGGGCGCTGCTGGAAAGTTCTTCTAGCTCTTTAAGGACGTCCTGTGACATTCTGACGGCACAGATGGCAGTTTTTGATAAACGGGGGAGGGCCGTCTATATGAGTGGTTTGATGAGGAAGGTTGTAGTGTTGTTTACACCTGCGATAAGGTGCGCAAACTACCTGTGCGTCTGCGGGAAGTTGGTTCCACACAAGGTCGACGTCGCTTGGGGGATAACGTTCGAAGATGTATATGCCGTTCTGCAGCAGCACTTGGCGTTCCCTGGGCAGTAGCAGGCGGATTCTTCGTCCGTTATCGAGATACCGAAAGAGCACGATGAAGCAGTTCATGTGGTGTTTCTAGCGGAGTACCTTCGAAGGAATTGCTGAATTTGCTTGTTGAGATGATCGAGGTCTTCGTAGAAACCGTGTTGACACTGCGTGCACAGGAGGGTGAGACGGTGCTTAAGTTCGCAGCTGCACGTTTGGTGAAAGCAAAACGAGCAGTGGAAGTCTTTACACGACGGTCCTGGCATTCCCCACGGCTGGCTAGCACCGAATGAAGGGGTAAAGAATGCGCGTGCATAAATATAACCCAACTGCCGGAAGCAGGAAATCACTGGTGGGGGAAAAGTTCGTTGGAGATATACCACATCAGGGGAAGCACTGGTGGGGGAAGAGTTCGTTGGAGAAACACCACATCAGGGGAAGCAGTGGTGGGGGGAAACGTTCGTTGGAGGTTGGCTACATACGCCGGAAGCGCTTAGCGATTATTGCACAACATCCGCAGGAAAAACACTGTGTCCGTTGATTTAACGGTTTTCGTCTTGGAGGAGAACTCTGTTTTTGAACGGTGCTGAACATGCAAACGACCACATCAGGGGAAAGCACTGGTGGGGGAAAAGTTGGTTGGAGATATACCACATCAGGGGAAGCACTGGTGGGGGAAAAGTTCGTTGGAGAAACACCACATCAGGGGAAGCAGTGGTGGGGGAAACGTTCGTTGGAGGTTGGCTACATACGCCGGAAGCGCTTAGCGATTATTGCACAACATCCGCAGGAAAAACACTGTGTCCGTTGATTTAACGGTTTTCGTCTTGGAGGAGAACTCTGTTTTTGAACGGTGCTGAACATGCAAACGACCACATCAGGGGAAGCACTGGTGGGGGAAAAGTTCGTTGGAGAAACACCACATCAGGGGAAGCAGTGGTGGGGGAAACGTTCGTTGGAGGTTGGCTACATACGCCGGAAACGCTTAGCGATTATTGCACAACATCCGCAGGAAAAACACTGTGTCCGTTGATTTAACGGTTTTCGTCTTGGAGGAGAACTCTGTTTTTGAACGGTGCTGAACATGCAAACGACCACATCAGGGGAAGCACTGGTGGGGGAAAAGTTGGTTGGAGAATTACCACATCAGGGGAAGCACTGGTGGGGAAACGTTCGTTGGAGGTTCACTACATCCGCCGGAAGCGCTTAGCGATTACTGCACAACATCCGCAGGAAAAACACTGTGTCCGTTGATTTAACGGTTTTCGACTTGGAGGAGAACTCTGTTTTGAACGGTGCTGAACATGCAAACGCCGTGAATGTGATCGGGTATGATATAGGATGCTTCGCGACCCAAATGCGGGAGCGAAGGGCGCGAGATGTTTGGGTGAGGTGCGGTTGGAACGCTGGTAGAAATACATGCGCACTAAGGACTATTTTGTGAGATGCGCAGTGCGAAATGGGTGTTGAGGAAATGATGAACCTCGAGGAATGTTCTAAAATTGGCGCACCGTATGTACTTGGTGAACTGCGTGAAATTCATGTCATGTAAGGGAACGTTGGAGGCATGGTTGTGAAGCATGTACTTGTGGTATGCCATGATTTGATTTTGCACGTCCGTCTCTTCCTTCTTTTTGTGATACATGATGTCGGTAATGATGCGCTGCAGGGTATGCAACACGTGCCATTCTTGTTGGTTGAGCGTAACGGATGCGCCTTGCGGTTCTTTGAAAACGAGCTTTAGCTTTCCCAACACAAACTTAAACACGATGGTGACGCTGTCGCTGAACTGAAATTGCTGTAGACGTCCCTGCGGGTCATTCAAGCGTTTGTGAATGATGGGGATGGCTTCGACGAGTTTGTGCCACTGCGAGGAACTCATGACGACTGCGTTGTGCTGTCCACATTTGGCAACGGTGACGACGAGATGGTGCGGTGGCCGGGGGGAGAATCCCACACTGACGAATTTAGTTTGTTGCGGGTTGAGGAAGTAGATATCCGCCAGAGGACCCACAACTGCACTGTGTTGGAACTGTGCTGGCGGAGCAGGGCTGTCGGGATGCTGTTGGAGGTCGAAGATGGGTAGTTTCCTTTTTTCCCCGGGTTTTGAGGTGGTTGGGGTTTGACATCCGGTTATACTGGAACACACAAAACAATAATAATAATAATAATGTGAGGGATAGAGAGATAAACGGGATAGAAAAAAAGCAAGCTAATACATAGGTGCGAACCTACCTGGTCGGCGTGCTGCATGGCAGCAGGACTGTATCCGCGTGCTGCATGGTACACTCTGAATGAGGCGAGCGGCACCGTGACGTTGCTTTTTATATGAGCAGGAGCGTCTTCTGAAAGCACGTGCAAGACGATGGATTAGCTTAGATGTGCTGAATAGTGACACACACACACACACACACACACGTACTCACCTTCAAGGGTTGACAAGTTTGCCGAGCGGCAGAGCACTTTGCGCGGCATGCGTTTTTGAACGTTTTGCGAATGACGACATCATTATGCGCGTGATTGCTGACGCGAAATTTTGAGAAGAATGTATGCTTAGGTAAGCCGGAGCAGCGGTGGGTGAGGTAGGCGATGACGTAATGACCGCACGTGGTGCTGTCGAAACCTTGCAGCCTTCTGGCGTTGGTGGACCAACGCGTCCCGCAGACCGAATTTAAGAACCGGAGAAAATGGGGCGAAAGCGGTCCTATGCCGTAACTGTCAAAATATTCTGCACGCGAGTTTTTGTCCACAAAGATGCAAACCCAGTGTTGCCCGGATTTGGTGCTGGGGTCGGTGTTAGCCACTAGCGCCAAGGGAGGCGTTCGAATGCTGTGAAGTACGGGTAGTTTATCGCAGGGGTAGACGCCTAAAAAGTGAGAGCGCGTAGAGGGGCATGTCGATAGAAACCGTTGAATTTGAAAGGTGTTCATGATACCAAAATGGATCGGTTGGCGTCGATTTCGACCGTGCGATGTATTTCCGCTAGCAGCAGAAGTATGACCGGTTCTGTCAATTTATCGGCAAAACCGATGCTTATAGAGACGGTTCCGTGGCGCTGACCCGAGATGTGAGACTCGTTAGCGCTCATGTCTGCAGTGAGATCGAAAACCATTATCGTATACCCTTGCGGGTAGGTTTCTCTGGAGATGGAGTGTCCCTCGTCCTTGAAATGAATGCCTAGGCCGTCCTGCAGGGTTTGAAAGCATTGCAAATAGTGTCCCTTTGTAAAGTCGGGTTGCAGAGGTTGGGAGGGAACGGGTTGCCCGTTCACGTAGAGCTGAAAGAAGTTCATTTTAAAATGTTTCAAGTTGTACGGATTTGAGTTAAAATGGCCGGAATAGGCCTTGTCGGTGACCATGGCTACTACCACTCTCCTTGGAACTTGCCCTACGCACACGTCGCTAAACGTCATTGCCCTGGACTCCTTGGGGATGCTGAGAGCGTGAAAGCTGACGTCTTTGAGATGGTACTTTGCGTTGCCCTTTGCGAGCACGGCCTGGTGCGCGAGCTTTATGGTCGGCGAGGGCCGCACCGATTTTAAGCGCAGCGTGGCAGACACGATGTCGGCGTACCCCTTAAAGGTATCTACGTCGGAAAACAGATAAAACTGGGGAGAGGCGGGAGTGAGCTTGACGGTCATGCTAACGTTGTTCAAAAGCAGCTTCTCCTGTCTAAAAAGAGCGTTGGACAGAGGACCGATGAGCTGCACGACGTTGCTCCCTTTGGTAAACCCCTGACGCCACTGAAAGCCCGCATTGGCGATAAAAGTGTCCATGATGCCTGCCGTGTCCTTTCTCCAGAGGGTAGATTCTAGTTTGGTGTTCATGGCATCTTCGGAGTAATTGAGAAGCGTCTCGAGGTAGGTTCTATAGGGGTAACCGGCTTGCGGCATGGAGACGATGATGTTATTGAGGGTTACCTCCATCTGTTGAAACAGGGAATTTAAGGCGTTGTTGACCAGAGTGGCGTTAGCGTCAGCGTTTAAGGCCTCTCCTTTGTCATCTACAACGCGCACCATGAGTTCGAGTACGACGTAGGTCAAGTCTAGGTAATCGTCCGCATTTCCGGAATAATGAAAGGTGATGGGGGCATTTTTCATTAAAGTGTTTTGAGGGTTTAGGTATAGGAACCGTGACTCCTCGATGCTCATCTGAACCGGCACCTCTGTAAAGAGGTCCAGTTCGGAACTCATGTGGACGGTCGCGTCTGCCATTACGAAAATACGTCTTGCACCTTGCGCCTACCGCGTTTCAGCTTGGACTGCTTGCTCTTTCCGGATTTGCTCGGTTTTATTCTCTTGAGACGCCTGGCGCCGGAACCGAGCATGGCACCGAGCTTTTCGTCGGCTTTTCGTTTTAAATTGTATCCGGACTCCTTGAGCCTCCGCTGGAGCGCTTGCTTCGGCGCTGCTCCCGCCACAGTCACATCGGACAGAACGTGGGCGCCCGCCTTTAAGGCCTCCTTTCCGACTGCTTTTGCTCCGCTCTTTAAAAACGGTAGCAACCTTCTGAAGAGTCCTCCGAGGGCTGAAAAGAGACCGCTGCCTCTTTGGTAGCGCTTGCCCCTGTAGAGAGCGAAATCGCGATGGTGGAACGCGCCGCCGGTCTGATTGAGGTAGTACCGCGTTACGGCGTGCACGTCCATTACGCCTGTTTCGGACGAAAAGCGAGAACTACAGTAGAGGAAAATCCGTCGGCGAATGGCAAGAGATCGCCGTAACCGTTCCTTAAATCTATGCTGACCGTCTTGAAGTCCTGCTGAATCAAGGGTACCCAATTTTGGGGAAAAAACGTCTTTTCGTCGCTCATGTAAGTGTTGTTGCTTCTTTCGTATTCCACGGCCGCGCTCTGTATGACTTGGGCGAAGGTGTCGCCCACGACTTGCGGGGACACTAGATTACAGTAGACGAACATTTCGTAAGGAAACCCCATATAAGGATCTACGGGGCGTTTAGCAGCTTTTTCGAGAATGACGTCGACGTAGGGATCGAAACCCAACATTTTTGCCATAGCGGGCGTCAAGAGCAAACTGTGGATGCGGTGTAGAGGCCCCGGAGGGTCCTCCGATTTTGAAACGTCTCGTTTGGGTCTGACGGAACGAGCCGCCGCGGGTTTCTGCTGCCCCGAAGCCCGGGGCTTCGGTTTCGGTTTCGGCTTTGGTCTCTGGCGGGGCGCATCGTTGAGAGCTTCGTATTCGCCGACCGCGTACGGTACGACAGCGCGCGCGACATTTTCCACAAACCCGTCGAACGGAATGTCGGGTAGTGGTTCGGGGTGGGCGACGGCGGCATTCACGCCCGCCGTCTGCTTGCGCTCGTCGAAGAGGAAGAAGTTTTCCACGTGCAAGTGTTCGAGTAGAGCGGCGTTGACGAGGTTCACCAAGTCTTTGGGATTGTGCACGATGCCTTGCGGCATTTGCAAACTGAATTTGGAATGCGTGGGGAGGAGCGTCATGGTGTACTTGGTGCCCGCCAGACGGGCGTCGTCTGGCGAAAGGTTATAAAATTTCACCGGATACCTGACCTTTTGCAGGGCGACCTCCCATTCTCCCTGCAGAACGATTCTCTCGGGCAAGATGTTAGAAAATCTGGCCGTGGTGTTGTCGGTAAAGTGTTCCATGGAAGCGTTGCTCACGAGGGTGATGGAGAAGGGCTCGGTCTTAATCATGTCGAATCGACGGTCGAAGCCAGAACCCACGAGTTAAACTTTGCCGGATACCCCTTCCACTTTACCAAGACCTGCTTGCGGCGCCCTCGGCCCTTGGTCTGTAAAACGCGCTCGATCTTAAACGTCCGAGGTAGCGCGACCTTTTGTAGCTCCTGGGTGTAAAATGCGCCGTCTATGGCTTCTCCGGCCAGATCCTTCAACTTATATACCACCGGCCGACCGCGCACCACCTCGGCTATCCGAAATATTTCGTCCGTCCAATTCTGCTCGTAGCCCTTGTCGAATTTCATTTTTTCTTTAGAGATGCGCACGTGATCGCCGACGGAAAATGTGGGTTTCCCTGCGCGAGGTAGGGTCCTATTACCGTAGAGATTGCGGTACACTCGTAAAATGTTAGACTCGTTCACGTCCTTCGGAGCCATTTTTATGGACCTGTGATGCGAGCTATTGTACGACTCGAGTAAGGCCGGAAGGACTTCCAGGTATCTGTAACTGTTTTTGTGCGTGAAATACCTCCACATCTTGGTTTTTAAGGTGCGGTTGAAGCGCTCCACGACGCTGGCTTTAACGTTATTTTTGGTTGTGTAATGTTTCACGTCGTGTTTCTTCAGAAAGTCGCGAAAAGTCTTGTTGGTGAACTCGGTCCCCTTGTCCGTCTGGAGGACCCTGGGTACGCGTCGGGAGAATATGGAGCGAAACGCTTGCGCGACCTCGGTACCCAGCTTCGATTTCAGGGGCACGGCCCAAGCATATTTGGAAAATACGTCGATAACGGTCAGAATGTACACGTAAGGTTTGTTATGTTCCCTCACGCTGTTCATGACGTTTAGATCGGCCTCCCAAAGATCGTCCATATTCGTCACGTGATAACATCTGGTGGGGAACCGCTTTCTGACCGGCTTGTGCAGAGTGTAACTGTCCCGGGTTCGAAGGAAGGACTCGATGTTCGCCTTAGACGCACCCGTGGCCTTTCGAAGGGGCTCGACCGCGCCCAAACCGGCATAGTGTTCCGGTCTGGCATAGTATCGCCTTAGCGCCTTCCATTCCTTCATGCTTTACTTGTACAGGGGTTGCCAGACGCGCTTGCGAAAATGGTACGACGCGGAAGGCGATTTCGATTTCTTTTTCGGAGTGGCAGGGTTCGCCCTCTTCTTTTTGCGAGGCGAGAGGAGGTTGACCTTTATGGTTCGGGGTTCGACCTCCTGCTTCACCGGCACGCGCTCGTGCACGTCTTCGTAATCGTCGTCGTCGTCGTCGTCGTCGTCGTCGCCCAGGAAGGGCTTTCTGACTTGTGCCACGAGATCGAGGTAGTTGTCCAATTTATGTTTTACGAGCCGCCACTTTTCGTCGGCAGAGAGCTTCGCGCTCTGCAGGTTCCGAATTTCTTTAGCCAATCTGGATACGGTGCGGTCTACAGCGTGAAGCCTGTCGACGGTCTTCGGTTGCGGCGCAACGAGGATCTGCCTGCCGTACTTCATCCTGTTAATTTCGACACTAGCGCGCCGCCGAGCGAAGCCAAGACGGGTAGGAGGAATGCCGGCAAAAAACCTCCTTTTTGAACCAAGATGCTCTTCTTCTTCTTCAGAGCAACCCGTTTATCCGTCAACTTCCTCCTAGAAGCCTTGTGCTTCTTCAGGCGACCCAAGCACTTTGCGGGAAGTTGCACGTGACCTCTGCACACGTTGAGCATGCATTCGCTAATGGCCTTGATCAGATCGCCGTCGGCATTTTTTAACAACTTTTTGCGCAGAGGGGCCTTCGCCTTGGCCAGAGCCGCCAAATTGCCGTGCTGTCTCGCTATGCGAGGACTGGTCAGCGTCGCGAGCCTTGACCTACCTCTAGCCATGCTTGCGCGATAATGACGTTCGCCCCGAAAGCGGTACTTTTTATTTAGACTCGACGGCCTCGGTCGGGGCGAGACCCTGCCGGGATAATATAGAACGAAACGAAACCCGAGTCCTCTCGGCGGCCTCAGTTGGGTACGAAATAAGAGAGGTTTTCCCCCGGCAGCACGCCGGTTCGATACCTGTATCGGGCGGGCGTGTACTGAGTGCAGTCCAGCACGAGATACCCGTGAGGGCGTTCGGTGGCCTTCTCGAAGGCCTCCAAGAGAAACCTAGAGTTCCTGGGTTCGATCTGCTGGCACAGTCTCTCGATCTGCATCTTGTCCCGGTTGTTCTTGAAGACCACGACGTAGTTCGCATTCAGAGAGATGTTGCGATATTTCTGACCCTGCGGAAACACGTTCTGCAGGATGTAGACGATGCCGAAGCGCTTGTGATGGGAGTCTCTGGTGAAAAAATTGGACACGTCCTTCCCGCCACCCTCCACCATCAGATCGTCGAGGACGACGAGGTCGTTCTCGCCCACCGAAGCAAGTTCGGGTATGCCCGCGTGGGTCTCGCAGCGCAGAGCCGAGGGTTCGAGTCTCGGCGAATACTCCGGAGGGTGGCACCACAGCACCCTCCTGGGGCGCACGTCGAACATCCGGTGCGCGTGGCGCAACAGGTTTTTCACGAAGGTCGACTTGCCGCAGCGCGACGGCCCCGCCACGAGCATCGTGCTGGGAAACTCGAATCGCCGCAGGTCTCGGGGACCGGGCATCGTCTCCTCGGGGGTGCCCGGTTCGAAATGACTTTGGCGCGGCTGCGGACGTCTCATTTATGCGTTCCTCTTGAACCCGTAGGGATAGGAATCGTGATCGCCGGCGAGCACGCGCTTGTTGACCACCATCCTAAACGTCTTCGAGCTGGGTTCGGTGACGACCGTCCAAGACGGTTTCCGCGAGATCTGCGTGCCCTCCAGCTTCACCGCGCGGTCGTTGTCCCTGAGCACCACGTCGCGAATCACCTCCGCGTTCACCAGCTCCAGGTTGCCCGAATTGAGCGTGATCCCCTTCACCTTGCACACCGAGAAGGTCTTGCCCGTCTCGGGGCAGACGATCTCCATGCAGTAGCTTTTGGGCCCCGTGGAGGCGAACCGGGCGATGTAAGAGCCCCTCCCGTACTTCTCCAGCTCGTCCGTCATGTCCCCCAGGAGGCGTCCGACGGACGGCGTCCAGTCGCCCGGAGCGGCGGCGACGACGACGGAATCGGTGTCGAAGTAGCAGACCCGTTCTCCCAGCCTCTTGAGGTAGGAGTAGAGCACCAGGCGCGCGTGAGCCGTGGTGTAGGCCGCCAGCACGGCGTTGGCGGCGGTGTTGACCTTGCGGCACTGCTCGAGGTACCTCCACACCGCGTACACGATCCGGTCGGTGACGGGCACTAAGGTCTGCACTTCCACGCCCGGGTCGTTGAGCAGCTCCAGGAGGCGGTCGTACCGGTCCACCAGCTCGCACGTGGGGAGGTTTTCCCTCTGCCCCAGTTTGCCCCAGAAGCTGTTGAGCATCAGCTTGGCCAGCTCCCGCCTGCCGGGGTTGGCGGCGACGGCCTGGGGATCCAGGGCGACGCCTTCGTGTTCGAAGAATTGCTCCACGTACTGCTGCTTTGCGGCGGGGTCGTCGCAATCCGAGGGTCATCCGGAGGCTTCGGTCTTGATCTTCAGGAACTGATTCACGTAGTCCTCGAAGAGACCCTTGGCTCCGGTGGTCGGATCGTGCCGCACCACGTCGTACTCCCAGATCTCGTGGACCCTGAGGAGGCGGTACCCCTCCTCCAGGGCGACCTTCATCTCGTCGACCACCCAGGTACCCAACAACGCCCTCTCGCGCTCTCCGTGGTGGCACTCGTCTTGGTTCTCCGCCTCCGCGCAAGCGCGGCATAGCGGGAACATGAGCTTGCCGCCAATGCGCGCCGGTAGCACCGGGTGGTACAGGTGTTGCGGCGGTAGAACCTCGCACTTCACCAACCCGCCCCCCACGTCTTCCAAGCGCGGGAATCGATCCACGTGGATCTTGGGATGGCCCGCGGGGTAGGGTTTCGTCTTGTTCACGTACGGGTACAGGCTGCACACGTCGTAGTAGTAGATCTTGCTATCCCCCTTCGCCTCGCAGTACGTCTTGGTGCAGTTGGTGCGACCTCCGTAGAAGGCGTCTCTGGGTTTCAGGGGTTCGGGTACCGGAAAGTCCCTTGCGTGGCGCGCGAGGTCCTGGTCGGCGTTCGTCGCGGCGTCGAACTCGCACTCCCACATTTCCACCACAGCGTAGCCGGCGGCCTTGATCTTGGCCGTGACCTTCTCGGTGCTCTCTAACCTGGAGGCCATGGTTTCGTGTCCCGAGTTGTATATCGCCGCATGGCGATTGTGAAAGCACCGCCTGCAGCCGTGGTAAAAGCACCCGTGGAAAAAGTACGCGGTTTTTTCGGCCTCTCTGTACCCGTCCACCTTGTGCCCCACGATTTTAACTTCGCGTCCTCGCATGGCGTGCTGGATGACGATGCGGTTTTGCATCTCTAGCCAAGTTAGCCATATGCATGCGGCGCGAGACTGCCGGTCCGCTAGTCGATACCCGCCCGCTGGCAAGAGGGCAATTTTTTTAAGCGGCATGAAGCGCTTTCTATACACGCACATGCACGCCTGCGCGATGGTGACGCATTCTCTGAACGGGTCTATTCCGTTCTCGTCCAAGAATTCCCTTCTGAATTTGGAAACTCCCTGACTCAGTAGAAATACGTCCATCTTGCAATACGCCACCATTTCCGCCCTCATGTCGAAGACGTGCCCGGAGGACGCCTTTTCTTCGTGCCACTGCTCGAAGGCTTTCCGACCCTCCGCCGACATGCCCTCAGGGCAGTAATGCCTTTTGTCGGGAATCGAACCCACGTACCGCTCGTTTTCCTTCGTGTTAAACAGGTACGGGAAATAACCTTTGCATTCCTTCAATCCGAAGGTCTTGGAAAAGCGGGAGAGTGGCATGGGTATGAAGTTGAGCGAGTCTAGAAATGTGACGTCACCGTACCTCATCCTGTAGATCTTGCTCCCGTTCATGATGAGCTCCGGGATCCAGTCTAAGTGCGCCACCATGTACTTTAATAGAAACTGCCCGTCGTAAGCTCTGAGGTTATGCGCCACGACGTAGACGTCCCAGGCTTCGAATCTCGCCTGCGCGATGTGCTCGAAAAGCTGCTTCACGGGTTCGTCCGTGAACACCCATTCTTTGCAACCGCATTCCATGCAGTATGCCGTCTTGCGGCGTTCGTCGATGCAGTGCGGGCAGGCTTGGTACAACACGCACAAGTTAGGTACATGCTCGTATGTGTCCTTTTTGCCGGTATATGGAATGTTTTGCGTGCATTCGAAGTCGATGAACATAAACACGTACCGGTTTCTTTTGTTCTTTGCGGCGTACGGCTGCATATAGCACATGTGGCTAGCATTCACGTGTGTCTTGCAATGATAGCAGTACTTTTCCCCGCACTGGTGCGCGGTTTTTCTGTACCTCGCATTCACGAGCTTGTTGCAAGACGTGCACACCTTTTCTACGTCGCACACCGACAGCGCCTTTGGGTAAAAAACGCCTTTCTTTGCGTGGTTTGCAAAGCATGTCGGTCCCTTAAAATCTCTGTTGCACCCGGCGCAGCGTATGTAGGCGTCGAATCGCGCATCGCACTGCTGATGGCATTTAGCGCACCCGGCGTCGCACCTGTGAAATTCTTTTTTGTGTGCCGAGGGATGATGACACCGGCGGCAATACGATTTGCATTTAAAGCACTTGTGAAGGTTCACGATGGCGTTAAAGTGCCCGGCGTGGAGCATGACGTCGATGTATTTATCGCATTTCTTATCCGACGCGTACAGCACGTGCTTCCCCGTATGATCGCCAAACACCGTCACAGCGTAGCCCTTTAACGCAGCGTCAAAGCGTCTGACGTCATCTATGGTGCAGCCGTCGTGGCCTTGACCGATGCTCGCGCACAAGGCTACGGCCTTCGATTTTTGCAGATAGTCGGAACGCGTCATCGTTCTGTAGTTGACGTCGCGATCCACTTTGGCTTTGCCTACAACGATGGCTCTTGCTAAACACAAGTTGTCTTTGTTGGCTATTTCGACAATGCCTTTATTGCCCCTACAGGCATCGCAAGGTTGGTGGCACGAACTCGAGACCTCCCTGGTCCACACAAACGTCACGTGAAGAGGCCCGCTTAGCAAGAATTGTTGGTTACTTTGCATTACTTTTTCGATGCTTCCAACAATGACATCCGCATTCAATTGGTCTACGCGCCTAACGCTCATGTTGAAGGCTTTGGACGTCTCCTTTTCGTCTGTTATGGATATGCCTAAATATCCGGGTTCGTTTTCTAACAGGTTCTCTTTCGCAAAGTTTAGAATATCGTTAAACAGATGCGATACCCATTGCTCGGGGTTGACATCTCTGGGGACCGGGTTTACGGTAATTTGAGACTCTGTAAAACCGGAAAAAAGCTTTGGCAGCGTTCTCTGCTTGTGCCCTATAATTTCGAACGTAGGCTGCAAGGTGTCATCGCGACTTCCCCCGGATTGCATCTCCATCTTATCGTCCGAATGCGCCGATCGCTCTTTCCCCTGCAAAGTGCTGCTGCTATTTTGTTTTTTTTAGTTTAAACTATTTTTCGTCAAATAGAACGATTTTGTAGAAAAACTCCCGCTATCGCAACGCTTCACTACGGGCGTTTGCTCTTAGCACAGGGTTTTTATAAGCTCGCTTATCAAAAACGCTGTTTCATTATGCGCGTCGAGTTAAATGCCTCGTTTCGCAACAAAATTGTTACGTTTGTAAAAAAAACGCTGTCATTCTGCCACTATCCACCACTGCACGACCACCACTGCAATAAGGCTGCATAAACGCTGACGAGTTTCCTTTTCTCACGGTCGTGTTACACACGTCGGCATACTTCCTTGTGCAGTGCTGCGCATGCAAAATGACAAGCAAGCAAGCAGCGTTTTAACGTTTATGTACACTCGCGTCAGTACAATTTTTTAAAACTAACAACGCCGTGTGTGGTGTTTTTGTGTTGTGCAGTGCATACGTGTTATGTAAAATGCGAGAAATAAAAAGAAGCAGCAGATACTTCCTTTCTAAGGAGTAACACCAACTGTTGAATGAAAATTCTCAAGTGTTAACGTTCGTATCACCTCTAACCTCTGTCTCTTATAGGTGAGTACGAAAGTTTATTTTCATATCCACTTATTTTTAATCCGGTTAAACTTTTCGGGGAATGGTTGCATCCGAAGGGACGCTATACACTGGCCTTAAAATTCTAAATTCTTTCCAACAACATGGCGGGGCAAGAACTGAAAAGCCACATGCTTTTAAAAAGAATGCTAAGCATTGTACAATTCGAACCATTTATAACAAATATCTCGGAAATGGCTGACGTCACAAAAACGTTATTTCAAATAAATTGTGTGTTTTTTTTAAAACAGATCTAAATTTTTTTGTATTGTATGTTTTTTCTCAAACCTTAGCAGTTATACAAGATCGTAGAAAATTTCTTCCGAATCAAGAGGACTTCGCAGGCTATTTCCGCAAAATTCGAGATATACATTTTATTTTTCATATAAATGACTTTAATATATGGTGTTGTAATTAAAATCGTGAGAGGCAGTTTTAGAAAATAAAACATTTCCGAAAATAGTTCATGTAAAGGGTAGTTTTGGGTGGAGGGACTTTCTTGTAAATCTCTGTGTCGTAACTTTTTGGAAGGTATTAAACCTAAATACCAAGTTTTAGTATTTATCCGACTTTTCATTTTTGAGTTATGCTGCTCTGACACATACACACAGAATTTTCTAAAAATGTTTTTTATTCAGGGGACCTCGAAACAAGTATTTAGTTTTTCCGGTGAAATCTCAATATTGAATATTTGGATGCAATGCATACCTCCTCTACCTACTATTTTACGTGGTAGAGAAAGCCCCCTAAATCAATATTATTCCATGCAGTTGTGAAATGTGTTTCAGTGGGGTGAATAAAAATTAGTTTGTTGGTATCGTTATCACAGTACTGTTTCACTTGTGATATACCGTTCTCTTTGTATCAAAATGAAAAAAAGAAAAGTTAAAAGAATGACGTTTTTTAGTGAGAAAGGTCTAAAGCTTTTAAACATTAAAATCAACATGGAAACTTTGTAAATAGACAACGCCTCAAAGTGATACTAATACACATAGATTGTGTGCTTTAACGTTCTTGTAAATAAGGCTTCGTTTCCTACGGTTTAACACTTTGTACAAAAGACATTCACAATGAGACTACTTCACAGCTATTCCCAGAAAATTGAAGTTATACATTTTATTTGTCGTGCAGATATCTTAAACATACCGCACCGTAATCAAAAGGGGTTAGAGCCGTTTTTAAGACAATAAAAATAACGAACTTTCTCCCGCTAAACGGGTAGTTTGCGGTGTGGGAATTTTCTTGAAAATCTACGGTTTGTTAAATTTTTACTTTCTCTACTACGTATAGTAAGTAGGGGAAGTATTGCATTCCACCCAAAAATTCGATACCGAGATTTCACCGGAAATACGTGTTTTGAGACCTCCTGAATCCAAAAAAAGCATTTTTGGAAACATGTCCGTGTGTGTGTCTGTGTGTGTCTGTGAACAGCATAACTCAAAAACGAACAGTCGGATAAGCACCAAACTCGGTATTTAGGTTCAGTATCTTCCAGACATGCGACACGAAGGTTTTCAAGAAAATCCCCCCCCCACCCCAGACTACCCTTTACATGGAAGATTTTTCGAAAATGGCTCTAACGATTTTGATTAAAATATCGCATGTTTAAGATAATGTTATGAGAAATGAAATGTATATCTCGAATTTTCTGGGAATGTCTCCAAAAGTATTCTTCATTGTGAACGACTTTTGCATAACTGGTAAACCATAAGAGATACACAAAATTTTACTACACATAAAATGTAGATCGCGTTAAAATACACAATTTATGTCATATACATTTTTTTAGTTGAGTGAACCATTTTCGAGATATTGCTTGTTATTTCCTTAAATTTTCCAATACTTATACTTTTTCTCAAATGCGTTATTCATTTTTACTTTCTCTACTACGTATAGTAAGTAGGGGAAGTATTGCATTCCACCCATTAATTCGATACCGAGATTTCACTGCAAATACATGTTTTCAGAATCACTGAATCCAAAAAAAAAGCATTTTTGGAAACATGTCCGTGTGTGTGTCTGTCTGTGTCTGTGTGTCTGTGTGTCTGTCTGTCTGTGCGTCTGTGTGTCTGTGAACAGCATAACTCAAAAACGAACAGTCGGATAAACACCAAACTTGGTATTTAGGTTCAGTATCTTCCAGAGATGCGACACGAAGGTTTTCAAGAAAATCCCCCCACCCCAGACTACCCTTTACATGCAACATTTTTCGAAAATTTTAATTTTCTCAAAAACGGCTCTAACGATTTTGATTAAAATATCATATGTTTAAGATATTGTCATGACAAATAAAATGTATATCTCGAATTTTCTGGGAATGTCTCCAAAATATTCTTCATTGTGAACGACTTTTGCATAACTGGTAAACCATAAGAGATAGACAAAATTTTACTACACAAAAAATGTAGATCGCGTTAAAATACACAACTTATGTCATATACGTTTCTTTTGTTGAGTGAACCGTTTTCGAGATATTGCTTGTTATTTCCTTAAATTTTCCAATACTTATACTTTTTCTCAAATTCGTTTATTCATTTTTTTTATGTCCTAGACATGCAAACAGAATGGAATTCGCCACATAGCAACCAGCGTTAAAATATTTGACTATCGCTTAAAAGCTACCAATTAGATTGTACAAGAGTAGAGAAAAAGTCATGTCAGTGTAACACATCAGTTTTTTTTTATACGCTACTATTTTAGTGTGTGTGTGTGTGTGTGTGTGTGCGCGCGCGCGAGTACGTGCCTAGGATCCGTGCGCCACAAGCCAAAACGACGACGTTATAGAAAAACTTTATCATTTGCCTACCGGCCAGGGACAACCGCTAAAAAACCTGAAAAAAGCTCTAAGAGTATTCTAACGCTTACCGATCTGGAAAACCCTTGAAAACAAGATAGTACACTTTTGAGATATTGCTTGTTATTTCCTTAAATTTTTCAATACTTTTTTACTTTCTCTACTACGTATAGTAAGTAGGGGAAGTATTGCATTCCGCCCAAAAATTCGATACCGAGATTTCACCGGAAATACACGTTTTGAGACCTCCTGAATAAAAAAAAAAAAAAAAAGCATTTTTGGAAACATGTCCGTGTGTGTGTGTGCCTGTCTGTGTGTCTATCTGTCTCTGTGTGTGTGTGTGTGTGCGCGAGTACGTGCCTAGTATCCGTGCGCCGACAAGGTAAAACTTCATCATTTGCCTTCCCGGCAGGGCCAACCGCTAAAAAACCTGAGAAAACCTCGAAAATTAGAAACGCCTTCGTCAACCAGTACAGAAAACGCCTACCAACCAGGGAAAACCTATGAAAAAGCAGAAAGAGCTTGCATTCGTTTACCAACCGCAGAAAACTCCCAAAAAAAAAAAAAAAAAAACTAGTTATTTTTTAAAAAAAAAGGAAAAAGACGAATAATATAAGTATGGTAGAAACAGCTTGCATTCGTCTACCAACCAGAGAAAACCCCCGAAACACTAGTTATTTAAAATTGCTGATGAGTTCTGGATAGGCTTTTGCAAATGTTGTTGGTAGCAAAACTTGCCTTTTCCATCACCTCCAACATACCCCACTCCCACACCTTTTTTTCTTTCCACCAATCATAATCTCTCTTATTCTCGCCAATCAGCAACTTTGATTTGTTCCTTTCCACCAATAACATCACTTCTTATTCCCACCAATGACAACTTCACACGTCACTTTCTGTTATACTTTTTATCCCTCGTTCGCCATCTTTCCCCCTCTTTCAGACCCCAACCGCCGCACAGTCAACACCTCGCCGCTCCTTAACCTCAACTTCGTGCCTCCGCCATCTTATTTAGTTCACATTTTTACCACCGCGCCTCTCATCTCTCAACCAGATTGCCTGCAAGAACACATCTCGTTCATTCGCACCTCGACGGTTGCCTCGGCAGCAGCTACTGTCAACACCTACGTCGTACACGTTTTTGACCGCTTTCGACCGGCTATGAGAACCCTGCTCCTACGTACGCTAGCGACCATCACGATGGTCCAGTACCAGGTTTTTGGTATAGTTAAATTACGCCTCTGCAAAGGGTGTCTGTACCGCTTTAAAAACCTAGGTATATCAGTGCGTAGTGATGTTGGTTGATCTTAAAGCTGGTTAAGCATTTTCAAAAACAGTTTGCTTTTATTTTTCCGTCTCGCGTGCCGCGCTTTTGGTGACGCATCCACACCGGTAACAGGTAAGTAACACACGCATAATTATTTTTCGGACCTGCTTGGCGTAGGAATATATCCTTTCGTGTTTTGGTACTGTAACCTCAAACCTCCTTACCCTCCTCTTGCGACCGCCATCTTGTTTAGTTCTCACCGCATCTCCTTGTCGCAGACCCTCCGCCATTTTTAGTTCCCACTATTTTAACCTCAAAATCTACTCTTCTAAAACTCTTGCTACCCCCATCTTCTTTTAGTTCCCATTCTCACCACTGCGTCTCCTTACCCCCACCTCTTGCGACCGCCGTGTTCACCACTAACCTCCAAATTTCCTCGTCCTTAAACCTCTTGTCTCAACAACCTTGTCTAGTTCCCATTTTCGCCACCGCATCTCATATCGCCCCCATCTCTCTATCCACTCAAGAAAACTACCATCCGACGTTCAAAAATTGCTGATCAGTTCAAGACAGGCTTTTGCAAATCTTGCTGCTAGCAAAACTCACCTTTCCCATCACCTCCAACATACCCCACTCCTTTTTCTTTCCACCAATCATAATCTCTCTTATTCTTACCAATCAACAACCTTCATTTGCTCCTTTCCACCAATAACATCACTTCTTATTCCCACCAATCACAACTTCACACGTCACTTTCCTTTACACTTTTTATCCCTCGCTCCCCATCTTTTCCCCCATTTCAGTACCGACCTCCGCACAGACAACACCTCGCCACCCAGCTCCTCTCCATCACGCGACCTCCATACTCCTCCATCTCCCTTCCTCCATCTCCCACCCCAAATTAACGAACCAATCAAAACACTACACGTCACTTCCTCAATTCTTTCAACTCGTCCCGGATGAGCCAACCGATTTAACGATAATCCTAACGCTCAGGGCGCTTTTCAAACTTACCGCCGCCGCCGTCGCACGCACCGACACTAGCGACACTAGCGCCCCTAGCGGCAGGATTATCGTTAAAACAATTGGCTCATCCGGGACTATTACTACTCACCTCTTTCAAAAGAAGCGGGTAAGGATACTTTGTAGGAGAGTGAGTAGAGAAAGCCATATGAACGTAACAAATTAAAATCTTAGATTTCGATTGCAGGTATAAGGAGGGAGATACAATAGGCTAAACTAAAGCGATGCTCCATGCTTGACCACGAGAAGAAACCAATAACAATAATAATTAACCATTGATGTGATACATTCACATTACTTTCTTTATCCCCTATCGTTTATTAGTGGGTATACAAACTAATCTTACTAAAGCTTATTTTCCAACCTACTTAATTTTAACACAAATAAACCTTTACAGAAACAGCTACATTACACATTTCGTTATAGATACAAAGAGAACAGCGATAGTCAAATGTTTGAGAACTGGACGGTATATGCTGGCCTTAAAATTCCGTACTGTTTCAATGATATCGCGAGAAACAACTGAAAATCGACCGCACTTTAAAAGAGTAGCTTAGTATTGAACAATTCGAACAATTATAACGCATATCTCGGAAATGGCTGATGCTACAGAAAAGGTTATTTGAAATAAATTTGTGTTTTAAAGAGAATTACATTTTTGTGTAGTACGTTTTCGTCTATCGCTTAACATTCGGCAGTTTTACAAGGTTATACAAATTCCTTCCGAATAAAGAGAACTTCACAGGCTATTCCCAGAAAATGCAATACATACATTTTATTTGCTACGTAAATATACTTAATGTGCGGTATTTCAGTGAAAATCGTGTAAGCCATTGTTTTAGAAAATCCAAAATTTCGAAACATGTTCCCTGTAAAGGGTAGTTTTGGTTAGGGATTTTGTTGAAAATCTTCGTGTCGTCGTATTTGAATCTACATATCAAGTTCGATTTTGATCAAATTTGCGTTTTTAAATTATGGTGTTCAGATACACATTGACGTACAAACACTCACGGACCCTGTTTCTAATTGTTTTTATATTCAGAGAGCCTCAAAACATGTATTTTCTTTGAAATCTCGGTATCAAATTTTTGGGTGAAATGAAATACCTTCTATGCCTACTATGTAGTGGTACAGAAAGTAAAGATATCGAGGAAATGGTTAACGCCACACCGCGTTTAACTGCAATGGTATATTGGCGGAACATACTGTGTTAACCCGTATAGCGTTGTCATTAGATCACCAGCACATTCATACTTCCAGACTATGGGGAGAATCGAACTTGGGATCTCTCGCACGGCACGAAGAATTCATATGAACTGTGTGCTTTAACTAGGTCTACATTATTTGGGCATATCTCTTACGGTTTATCAGTTCTACAAATGCAGTTCAGAACGAAGAGGACTTCACAGGCTGTTCCCAGAAATTCAAGATATACATTTTGCCATGAAAATATCTTAAACATTTTAACGAAAATCACTACTGCCATTTTGGAGAAAGCTAAAAAGTAATTAAAACATTTTCCATATAAACGGTAGTTTGGATTAGGCGTATTTTCTAGAAAATCTTTGTGTTTCAGCCTTGGAAGATAACTTTGGTATTCAATCCACTTATCGTTTCTGCTGTTCAAATACACACACACTGAGGCACGCATAGATTGTTTAGTAGAAATTCTTGTTCTAGATTCAGAGAGCCTCAAAACGCGTATTTCTGGTGAAATCTCAATATAGAAACTCTTGATAGAATTTTATACTTCCTCTACTCACTATAAGTAGCAAAGAAGATAAAATATATTATTATTTAAATTAAAACCATTAAAAGGGAATAACTCGGAAATGGTTAACGCTACAAAATGTGATTTCACGTAAATTATCTGCTTTAACGAGCTCTTCACTTTTTGCGTGTTAAGATTTTCTCCGTCTCTTACGGTTTACCAATAATATAAAAGTCATTCAGAATAAAGAGGTCTTCACCGATTATTCCCTGAAAATTGAATATATACGTTTTGTTTGTCATGAAAGTAACTTAAACATATGGTACCTTAATCAAAATCCTTAGAAATTTTTAGGAAAATAAAAAGAAAAGAAAAAAACGGAACATATTCCGAGTAAAGAGTAGCTTGGGGTGGGAGGATTTTCTTGAAATTTTTCGTGTTCGCAAAGTTTAGCAGTCAACCGACATTTATTTGTGAAACCTTTTCTAAAAGAATCGGGAAGTCTCGAAACGTATGTTTCCGGTGAAATTTGGACATCCAGTATTTGGGTGCAATACAATACTTCCTCAGCGAGCAGAATGGCTCGGGCGGTAACGTCTGTGACCCGCATTCGGGAGGTCTCGGCTTCAAATCCCATGTTCGATCAGTCAAACGTCTTTTTTTTTCGCGATTACCCTCAGTCGCCAAAAAATACCGGATTGGGTATTTAATACACGGCCCAAAGTTGTGCGTTAAGTCTAAAATACTAGCAAAATGGAAAACAGAGAGCCAGTAGCGAATACTCTGTCATCTATCCAAAGACAATGAAAGCAGGTAGTCTGAATGGCACTCTAATGCCATCTGCCCGGCACGTTTAGAAGTAGAGGAACAGTAGCTGTGCACATGCCTCTGTGGACACGTGTCGAAACTGCCATCTGCTCGTCACAGAAGCAGAGTACAATTACTGTGCACACGTGTCCAAGCTGCCATCTGCTCGTCGCAGAAGCAGAGTACAGTTGTTGTGCACACGTGTCGAAACTGCCATCTGCTCGTCACAGAAGCAGAGTACAATTGCTGTGCACACGTGTCCAAGCTGCCATCTGCTCGTCACAGAAGCAGAGTACAATTGCTGTGCACACGTGTCCAAGCTGCCATCTGCTCGTCGCAGAAGCAGAGTACAATTGCTGTGCACACGTGTCCAAGCTGCCATCTGCTCGTCACAGAAGCAGAGTACAGTTGCTATGCACACGTGTCCAAGCTGCCATCTGCTCGTCGCAGAAGCAGAGTACAATTGCTGTGCACACGTGTCCAAGCTGCCATCTGCTCGTCGCAGAAGCAGAGTACAATTGCTGTGCACACGTGTCCAAGCTGCCATCTGCTCGTCGCAGAAGCAGAGTACAATTGCTGTGCACACGTGTCCAAGCTGCCATCTGCTCGTCACAGAAGCAGAGTACAATTGCTGTGCACACGTGTCCAAGCTGCCATCTGCTCGTCACAGAAGCAGAGTACAGTTGCTGTGCACACGTGTCGAAACTGCCATCTGCTCGTCACAGAAGCAGAGTACAGTTGCTGTGCACACGTGTCCAAGCTGCCATCTGCTCGTCACAGAAGCAGAGTACAGTTGCTGTGCACACGTGTCCAAGCTGCCATCTGCTCGTCGCAGAAGCAGAGTACAGTTGCTGTGCACATGCCTCTGTGGACACGTGTTGAAGCTGTCATTGCTCGTCACAGAAGCAGAGGTACAATTCCTATGCACATGCCTTTGTGGATATGTGACAAAGCAAGGTTGTATGGTACGAGGGGTAAGACCTAGAAGACTAACCGTCCGCCACACACCGAGCGACGAGGTATCTCCCAACAGATCCGTCGCATATGACCACGTAGTTAAATCGACGTAAAATAATTAGAGAAAAAAGAAATACTTGCTCTACTTACTGTAGGTAACTGTTAGAAAATGTAAAACGCAATGCATAGTTTAAGAGATGATGTTTGTGCAATCTAACAGATAATGGGCAACATGAAGTATGATTTTGTATTTCACTCAAGAGACACATTAGTGTTGATGGACATACGTGATGGAATTTGAGCTTCTGTTAATTGATTAAAAGCACAACGGTTCCAAACACGTGTTCATGAGGCGGAGAGGGAACAAACGCCGTACATCAAAAACATCCATCACGCTGATAGTTTCGTTTTGCTATCACTACACGTAACGCTTAGCGGGATATTATCATTAGCAATTTGTATTCTCACTTTGTTTCTCGGCTTCCTCGCTTCCATACAAAGCATGAACATGCATTTGAATTTTTGAATTATGTGCAGCGAAAAGTGAGGGTCATTGCTTTCAGCCAAATTGTTGCAATTTGCATTCTACAGTTTTTTTTTAAGTTTTATACTGCTTACCTATAGTAAGTGGAAGATGTATTGCATATCACGTTAAAGTTCGATACGAGATTTCAGCGGAAGTACGTACACCTACGAGTCCCCTAAATTGAGAAAAAGTATTTTTAGGAAAACTGCCTTGTTTATCTGTAGGTCTTTGGACAGCTCAAAAACGAAAATTTGTTAAACTGCAATTTTCATATTTAAATTCAGTATCTTCAAAGGATACCTCACAAAAATTTTCAAGAAAATCCCCGAATCCAAACTACCCTTACGTGGGATATTTTTCTAAGTTTATTTTCTCAAAAGTCACTAATGATTATGATTAAGATAATATTTATATTTAACGTATTAACATGGAAAATAAAATGTATATTGTGACGTAGCAGCTATGACCCAAGGTTGTCTGGAGTTCGGCGCCGAGCAGTGCAGCGGTAAACAGAGAAAGTAACGCTCTCGCACATTGTAAACGCCAGAAGCGCTATAGACAGATATCCAGAATCTCCTGAACACTTCCTTCCCCCACCTCAAGAACGTGAGTCCAGGAAGTTATAGAACGTTCTGTGGAATATTCCATTGGCTATAGAAGCGAACGTCTCGTAGTTAGCGAGTGCATGTCTGGTGCGAGAAAAGTGCTGTTCTCCAAGCGAGTTTGTGACGATTGCCGTGACGTGCTGCTACTGCAGGAGAGATTAGAGAAGTCTTATGTTCGACTCCCCAGCGAGTGAACATTCCGGAAGAAGAGGCTACGTCATACATATTTGGTAACACCACTACTTCACAAAGAAAGTGATGTGGCAGGACGAACTAAGTGAAGCCTCAATGAAAGTTAAACTAGAGATAAAACAGTTGAAAATCTGGAGACAGTCGCAATACCCTCAATGTTCTTGCAACACCCCGCGAAGTCGTCCTCATTCCGTACGCATTTTGTATTCATTTCTAAACGTTAAGAGATAGAATTGGAGAAATAAAGAATCTTTTAAAACACACAATTTACGAGGCGTGTTTTTAAAGTAAGTACCGATAATTTTTTTTTAAAAATAACAAACTTATTTTGCAAATACTTTTATGATAATTTATTACCTTACTCTACTTCTCCACAGTCATCGCCGTTATTCAGATACTTGTCGTAATGGGAAACAGTTGTTGTAGGCCTCCATCAAAGAATGAGCTCCTATGATGAAAGCCAAGTCTGCACTTCTTGTTTCACATCATCGTTCTTGAAACTTTTTCACCAAGAAATTTCTTCAGATGTAGAAACAGATGAAAATTGCTTGGTGCCAAAGGGAGGGTAGTCAAGTTCCAAACCAAATGATGCGATCAGATCTTGAGTTTGTTTGACTGTGTGTGTCACTCATCATTGTTTCCCCATAAACCTCACACAGATGGCGATGTATGTTTGCTGACGTAACATTATTCGCATTGAAGAAAACATGAATGACTGATCTGACGTCATATTGGGCAGGTAGTTAGATTGTTTTGAACATTACGAAACGCTCTAACAACAGGAAAGCAAATAGTGACGATCGTTCCCACGTGCTCAAAATCGCGACTGCAGCGGCAAAATATAAAAACGGTAATTACTTTAAAACCACGCCTCGTATTTTCAATAACTTTTTCGTGACATTAGACATTTCTGAGATACCCGCTATTAATGGGTACAATTTCTCAATATTTTTTCATTTTGATTACTGCTCTCGCCATTCTGTTGCTTCTCGCAATGACATGGGATGAGTACATCTGGCTATCGATTCGGTTTCTCTATTCCCGTATTTCTTGCGAGGAAATATGTGATGAAGCTATTTATGAAAGCGTTTATCTCGATTAATATCAAGTAGATAAAAGAAATAAACTTTCGGAGAAATGTTTTTTACAAGCTGTATAAAGAATAAACGATACTGGGTAGAGAAACACATGTGTATCTAACACACAAAAATTTTCTTTCTGTACCACGTATATAGTACGCAGAGAAGGTATTGCACTCCACCCAAAAATTCGATAACGAAGTTCACTGAAAATACATGTTTTGAGGCCATTGAATAAATTTTTTTAGGAAAAGGTTCCATGTGTACGTGTGTTTATATCTGTAAACATCATAACTCAAAAACAAAAAGGGATAAACACAGAACTGAGTTCAGTGCCTTGCAAGATGCGACAGGAAGATGCTCAAGAAAATCCCCTCACCCCAAATTAGCTTTTACTGGAAAAATTTTCAAATTTGTTTATTTTGTAAAAACTTGATTTTGATTAAAACAGCATATATTAAAATATTTACACCACAAGTAAAATGTGCATGTGTGAATGTTCTGGGAATAGCCTATAAAGTCCTCTTCATTCTGAAGGAAATATTTTCGATAACTGATAAAGGTTAAGTTGAGACGGAAATACATTTCATAAAAAAGTAGATCTCTTTAAAACATACAATTACCGAGCGGGATGGCATTCGGGAGGTTGTGGGTTGGATTCCCGTGGCCGAGCTTCCTGATCCATGGGCTTTTTCTGGGTTTCCCCGGGTCGCCAGGCGAATGCTGGGAAGGATCATTACTTCCCCCGAATTTCCTGTCCCTCTACTTCACCTCCATTCTCATTTCACTTCACCTTTCATCAGCTTGATCTCTTTCAAGGTTGCAGGTGTCGGCTGGAGGTCTCAGCAGGGGAAAAGGATGCTTTGAGTAAACCTTCGTCCCCCGGACTGCAAGCGGTCCCGGGCGCCTCTGGGGTTGTGTGATACCACAGGAGGGAGGGGAGCCGGTTGCACCAGCCGGGAGTTCAAATCTGTAAATGGTAGGAACCCTGCCATCTGCCTGTCCGGCCGCCCTCTGTCTCCTCTCACCTTATCCCTTCCTCCCCGTCAGGAGCCTAGATCTGCATTGGTCGAGATGTTGGGCCCCCCCGCTTCAGGTCCTATCGTATCCTAAAACACACAATTCATTCCAAATAACATTTCCGGGATAACCGTTATTAATGTTTCGAATTGTTCCTGTCAACATTCAGTTGTTTCTCGCGATGTCATGGAAACAGTATGGAATTTTAAGGCCAGCATATCTTTGTATCTATAACGAAATGTGTAATGTAGCTGTTTCTTAAAGGTTTATTTGGATTAAAATGTAGTAGGCAGAAAAATAAACTTTAGTAGGAATGATTTGTGAGCCCACTAATGTACGACAGAGGGTAGAGAAAGTCATGGGTATGTAACACATCCGATTTTTTTTACACAGTATCTTCGGTATTTACGACACATAGAAAATAGTTATCTTTGACGCGTTCTGTGAGGAAAACAATGAGTATAATAATTGTGTTGCCGCATTGGTTATTGATCTCTGTATTATAAACCCGTAATTCATGCGCATTTTATTTGATTTATATAGAATGGCTTGCACCTCATTTGCATACTTTCGAATTATTAGCATGCATTAAACAGTATTATACATTTGGTTCAATTCCACGAGCGGTGACGTCATAGCCTTGCTGACTAAGTAGTGGAGAGGACAGTTTTAAATAGTAATACTAGTTAATAAGCTAGGAGGAAGACTTACATTGTTCACTTAAAATTCACTTATTGTAGACGTATATTATTATAAAGGGAGAAATATTGTATATGCAGAATAATCCTAAAGCCAAAGATTTTATGACGGACATTGGGGCTATAAAACCATCTAATTACAATTCATATATTACTTCTTCCACTTCAAGGAGAGAGTTTTTCCATCGCAATCTCGGTCTTCCTATCGATGTTCTACCTCGTGGAGTGTAAAGAAACAGTTATTTTGTTATTGGAATGAGAACCATTCCTTCAGCATGTCTGTACCATGTTGTTTTAAAACGTAATTAGTCTTAAAAATCTCATCTCTGTGGATTCAATTTTTCTTTTCTTTGTTGTATTTAGGGCCCAATTCTCACTACCGTATGCTAGCTGGAACTTTGTAGAATCTTAAAGCTGTCTCTTTTCTTGTTTTGTTCCTCTAGGTTCTACAGATGGCCTCACACACATATTGAAATTGGACTAGTTTTTGTTCTAAATCATGCTCTTCATTGTATAAAATTAAACATCCTAAATATTATAGGTATATTTATTAACTTGCTCGGTTATACTTCCATGTCTTCGAGGAGTATCAGTTTAAGAAAGCTCCCCTGAACGAGTAACCACTTTACCGTCTCCAACCTTACGGCTTTCTTTCCCTTAGATGAAGACCCTAACGGGACTATGAGCTAAACTACTAGCACATTAAAAGGTTTTATAAAGCTCCTGTACTTGAATATGAAGATACTCAAGTTATAATTAGTATATTATGCAACGAGACTCTAATGGTAGTAATTAAAACGGGAGTATTATTATTAACCGAGCGAGCGAAGCGAGGTTAATAATTATCATACGAGCGTTTTAATCACCATTGTAGTCAAGTTTCATACAACTGTTTATGCTCGACCATGTATATAAATTAAAGGTTTCATAAGTATTCGTTATGTGATGTGTTACAATCGTTATTCCTTTATCTATGGTTACAATACAATGACCATGTAACACCTGTGTCAAAGTTGCTAGCGTTGTGAGACGTACTACGCAGAATAATCGATACTTGCGTTTTCACAATGTTACGTGGCCACTTCTGATTGATCGAATACCAATACTTTAATGAACAGGTAGACTTTAATGAGGCCCATTAAAGTACTGCTACCAGTCGTATAAATACTGCATTTCGGTATGGTCGAACATAATAGTACATTATGACACAATGGGTAAAAGTAGGGTTTTATTTCGCAATCTTACGAGCAAAATAAAACCAGTTTTAACACGTGTGGCATATACTGTGTTTTAGAGAGCGCTCGAATTTGTGAAATATCAATAATATTATATTGATTCCTGAAATTAAGAGGCATCAATTTAGAATGCAGTTCAAGAAACAAGAGAAATGACGTTAAAAGCGAGGTGTTCAGATGTTTTGTTCATTCGATAGCAGTCATTTTCAGTGAAATTATTTTCAACATATTTTGTGTTATACTCGTACCAGGCAGTGAAGCAATTAAATGCTATATCATATTGCTTTCTGGATTTTTGGGCAAGTAGTTCTAGTGTTATGCTTTTTGCTGCTTCTGTAATTTCACTTCCACATCAGTTTCTTCCGAATTCATAATTTCCGCCATTTGATGTTTATGTTGGTTAGATGAAGGGGTATGGTTTTGGATCAAAGAAAGCTGCTAATATAACGTTTATAGGTTAACTACAACGAATTACGATAAACTGAAGTATGACGATTTGTATTATGAACAGATAATGCGAGTTCCATGAGAAATTAATCATGTAAAAAAACACAATCAAAAGTAAACCGCAACCAAACCAAGTCGAGCTATTAAACATATGCAGATACAAAGGGTAATTGCCATGTGATTGGACCAAACCAAAGTTGGTCACTAGTGCGATAATCTAAAGCTTTTAGCTCGTGTGCTCTGTGTTAGAAGTTCCACTATTAGGCCATGCTGTCTAATGATGTATTTGAGATGGTAAACAAAAAAACATAGTGTGCAATTTAAAAATGTTTCCGATTACGTCAGAACAGTGATATTAAGAATGATTAATTTTGTTACTTTATTTTACTCGCTTTAACTACAGGGTCATATCGCGACGGATCTGTTAGTGGATAACTCTTAGATCCAAATGTGGCAAACAGTTAGCCTTCTAGGTCTCATCCCTGTAACCACCCGCTTCGTTGTGTCCACAGAGACCCTAGCGCATAGCAACTGAATCTTCTGCTTCATGCCGTGCAGATGGCATTAGGTTCCCTCCAGTCTACCTGCTTTCATTGTTTGTGGATAGATGGCGCAGCATTCGCTATTATCACCTATTTTTCATGTTTACTATTGTTTTAGACTTAAGGTGGAACTTTGGAACGTGGTATTAAATATCCAATCCGGTATTTACCTTAGAGGCTGAGTGAAACCACGATAAAACCTCAGTCAGGTTGGTCGGATTTGAACCCGAGACCTCCCGAATGCGGGCCACAGACGTTTTCACCCGAGCCACCCCGCTCGTAAATAATGATTTATTTCTGTGAAGAGGTGTGTGTCCAACCGTTTCCATTTGACTGTAGCAGAAAATATGCGGTACTCTAAGGAAATGCACTGGCTAATCATTCAGCCCAAGTGTAGTAAAAATAAATAGTTCCATACTAAGGAGACGACAGTTCTGAAGGGTATGAATTCACATTTCCAGTCGTCTCATTTCTAGAGCGCAATATAATTTTCTGTTTGAGCGGGAAAACAAGCAAAGCGATCGATTTTGGGCATCTTTGATGCAGCTAGGTTTTCCTGACGCCCATAGCTGAATTTATTTTTGTGCGCGTGGCCATCAAGGTATTTTTACTTTTTCTACCACCTAGTAGGTAGAGAAAGTATTCCATTACATCAACAAATTCAGTATTTCGAATGTTTTGATATTCTCTGAATTAAAAAAAAAGCATTTTTAGAAAGATGTCCGCGTGGGTGTCTGTAAAACAGCATAATTCTAAAACGAAAAATCGGATAAATACCCAACTTGACATTTAGGTTCAGTACCTTCCAGAGATCGACACCAAGATTTTTAAGAAGTTCCCCACCCAAAACTACACTTTACATGGAACACTTTTCAAATTTTTTTATTTTCTAAAGAATGGTTCCAACAATTCTTATTAAAATACCATTTATTAACGATATTTACACGATGAATAAAACTTATATCTTCAATTTTCTAGGAATAGGCTGTAAAGCCCTCTTCATCCGGGAGGAATTTTGTATAATCTTGTATGACTGGTAAACGTTAAGTGATATACAAAAACGTACTACACAAAAATGTAGATCTCTTTAAAACATACAATTTATTTCAAATGAGAGTTTTTTGTGCCATAAGCAATCACTGGGACGTCCGTTATTAAAGGTTCGAATTGTTTATTCCTTTGTCATTCTCTTGAAGTCCTTTCAACATTCAGTTGTTTCACGCGATGTCATGGAAACAGTATGGAATTTTAAGGCCAGCATATACGTTCAGTTATTAAAAATTTGAGCAGTTCTCTTGTATCTATAACGAAATCTGTGAGTAGCTATTTCTGTCAAAGGTTTATTTGGATTAGAATGTAGTAGGTAGAAAAATAAGTTTTTAGTAAGAATAGTTTATGTACCCACTAATAAACAATAGAGTGTAGAGAAAGTCTTGGGAATGCAACACATCAGTAATTAATACTACCACCATTATACTTGACAAGACTTTGCGTTCTGTAGACTGCAACATTTCTATGCTATTACTAATTAATAATTCAGTTTATTCTAGGTTTACTTGCCACAACATCTACAGTGCATGGAAAATGTTAAAACACAATCTATTACATTAATTCAGCTCCGTAAGGCCATGTCGGAGAATAAATATAAGATGAATACAGTAGAACCTTGCTTAATCGAGCCAAAGAGGACAGAGTCCATTGGGATAATAATCGTTGGTAACGTTTTAAGCAGCGAGAGGAAGAAAATAATTGTATTAGAAACATATGTAATAAAGTTTAATAAAAAAAACACTACTGTAGACCGTATTAAAATATGAATTAGGGTTTTTACAAAGTACTTTTTTCTGAACGTTCTTCTCGCAACGCTTGCGAGCAGCTATATCACGTCACTGGATGATAAGCATTATATCTGTTGGTGTTGATTCACTGCTTTGTTTTACAAAACGCAAGGCAACCTAAAAACTACAAGTTTTGTGTTATTGATAGTGGCGTAATTCAGTATTTCAGGTTAAGATCTGAATACGAGTTTGTAGTGTTTCTTACCTCTAATGCTTTGAATCCCTCCTCCCCTGTCGTCTTCGAGGTTCTGTTTAATGTTTATTACCTCACGCTTTCTTTTCCCTGACGTCTTGAACATAAATAAACCACACTTACCAACACCAACAGTGAAATAGCAGTGGGCCTTGTGCAAGCAGTTAGCACTTGTATACCTGGGATGTGGGGTAGGGTATGAGGATTAACTGCATACAACACTGAAAATTCTCAGAAAATTAAATAACTATTAATTTTAAAAACTTTAAATGATTTAATTGTTTTTTCCATTTAACATCAATACATTTTTGCATTCGATGAAACCAGTCCTTAATGCCACTCTTCCTGAGGCACTTCAGAAACCAGGTTTTTATAATGTTCCACTGCTTTATCTGATAACGAAAAAGTGATTCCATGCATTCTATTTAATTTCTGGAAAGAAAAAAAATCACAAGGTGCTAGGTCCGGACTGTATGGTGAGGGCCATAGTGATGAGCTTTAGGGCATCCTTTATTTTTCCTTTTGGGCGTTTTTCACGAACTTTTTAAAAACTTTGCGGTAAACAGACATTTGTGTACCAATCGGCAGTAACGGTACGCCTATCTTCTAATGTTATAGTAGCAATATGGACCATTTTATAAAAAAAGACTAGCAATTATCTTACCAGCACTGCGAATTCATCGAACTTTTGAAGGCTTAGGTTCTGTTCCAAACACCCGAATGAATTTTGTTTTCAGGATCGCAACAATAAATCCCAGATTTACCACCAGTAACAATATTCCAAACCAAATTTGAAGTGCTGCCTTGAAATTCTTTCAGGGATTTTCTGCACCAATCTATGCGCTGTTGTTTTGGATCAGGAGTCAGTTTGCGGAATCCATCGACAACAATGCTGTCTAAATTTTGATGCTAAATGATTTGGATTTGACTCATACCAATTCACAATGTCGCTTAAATAAATCCATAAGATGTTCGTCGATCTTCTTCAAGCATTGCTCGAACAGCGGTAATATTTTCATCAGTAACAGCACTTCTTGGGCGTCCTTCACGAAATTCCTAACTTAGAAAAAGCCGATCTCTTTTGAATTCGTTGTACCAATTATAAATTGTTGCCTTAGATGCGGCTACTTCGCCAAATGCATTTCTAAGTCCATCTTCACATTGTTCGGGCGTTGAATTAAATTAAATTGAGTTTTATTTATGGATGCTCTTTAACAGCTGTGGTCCTTAGGGTCCCGTTCTAAATTGGGTGTGAAAGAGCGGACATTTTGCTCAGAGGCCTCTTTATGAGGCTTGAGGTTCTTTTACGTGCCGTAAATCTATAACACGGGGCCACCGGCTTTACTTCCCTTCCAAAGAAAGCCACGCTAAGGATTTTTACGACCGAAAAAAGTCTATCGCCCTCCACCGGGTTTGAACCCGCGACCTCGGGAACTAGAAGTAACCACTACACCACGGAGGACAACAAATTGGGTGTTAATGACGATTTAAAATCGTAAAAAAAAACCACAGCTCGTAAATGTTCTCTAGTCAAATTTATTTTGGGGTGAACAGAATATCTTTAAATAATGATAATTAACGAACTATTAGAGAAAATCAAACAAACTACAAAGCAATCAACTGGCAAAAAATTCGAAAGTGACTGTCATAATAAAGAAATTTCATTTTCTTTTAGCAACATGGCATTCTAAATATGTTTAATATCACCCTCGTACCGAGTTCCTGTATTGGAATTTAAGATAGGGATTTTTTCGCCCATTATTTCTTACTTTTTGTTTTTAGGCTACCTGATTGGTATTCTAATTCACGATTAACCATATGAGCATTTATTTCCTCTTATGCTGTACAAAGAAAATCATGAAATAATGGTCCATAACCGCAGGCTTTGCATGGCAATGTTATTAGCTGGAAATTAATTTTTAGCAGCATTTTCCCATGTTAAACTGTGAGCAACAAGTAGTGCTAGTAACGTTAACACGTAAAAACGTGAAAGCCGAGGTTCCCCAGAGATTGTCCCTCCCCGACATGCCGTAACGTCGTCCTTGATGGTCCAATGAGACTCTCAAGCTAGGGCAGGCATGGAAATAATTGAGAAACGTACATCCAACGTTGCCCTGGTCGTTAACCGTTCTTCTCCTCTTGGTTGCTACGAAATAAAAAGAAAAGAAATGGGGGAAAAAATAAAACGCCCTCAAACTTGACTTCGGGTGGAATGTATTAGTAACTGCAGAAAGTCCCAGGAGTGTATACTAAAAACACATCAACGTGTCAGACTTTTTCTATAATTTAGCTTTCGTTTTTATTCTTTTTCCTCTTTAAGCCCAGTCTTTTCATTCCCTTTTCCGCACCTAAACTGACAAATGTAATCTACCCCGCCCTATAAACCTCATTGCGTAAGTCGATTTATTGGTTTATCATCTATAATAAAACCTCTCAAACCCGCTCAATCATGACAAATGTTCAGCAAATGGGAGGCATAGGCCCAATTAACAATGATAACTAAGCATAAACATAACGTAAACTTAAAAACAGCACGATTATGTATTCTAATGGAACAGCTCAAATGAACCAAGTAAACACAACGTATGGATGGCTCAGGCGGTAACGTCTGTGGCCAGCATTTGGGTGGTCCCGGGTTCAAATCCCGTGAACAGACCACTCTGACTGTTCTTTTTCGCAGTTTCCCTCAGTCGCTAAGGTAAATACCGGATATTAAATGCCACGGCCCAAACAATGGTAAAGTGAAAAATAGATGGTAATAGTCATCTATCAATAGATAATAAAGCAGATAGACTGGACGGTACCCTTATGCCAATTGTTCGGCATGTATAGAAGCAGAGGTACAGTTGCTGTGCACACGCTTCTTTGGACACGGCTGAAGCAACCATCCGCTTGTCACAGAAGCATAAATGCAGTTGCTATGAACACACCCCTGTAGATCCGTGAGAATTTGCCATCTGCTCGACACAGAAGTATAGCTACAGTTGCTGTGCACAAGCCTCTCAAGACACGTGTGGAAGCTGTCATCTGCTCGACAGAGAAGCAGAGGTATAGTTGCTCTGCACAAGCTTCTTTGGACACGTGCTGAATCAACCATCCGTTCGTCACAGTAGCATAGGTACAGTTGCTATAAACACACCTCTGTAGACCCATGACGAACCTACCATCTGCTCGACGCAGAAGCATAGGTGCAGTTGCTGTGCACAAGCCTCTCTGGACAAGTGTGGAAGTTACCATCTCCTCCTAACAGAAATACAGATGCAGTTGCTGTACACAAGTCTCTCTGGACAAGTGTGGAAGTTACCATCTGCTCCTAACAGAAATACAGGTGCAGTTGCTGTACACAAGTCTCTCTGGACAAGTGTGGAAGTTACCATCTGCTCCTAACAGAAATACAGATGCAGTTGCTGTACACAAGCCTCTCTGGACAAGTGTGGAAGTTACCATCTCCTCCTAACAGAAATACAGGTGCAGTTGCTGTACACAAGTCTCTCTGGACACGTGTGGAAGTTACCATCTCCTCCTAACAGAAATACAGATGCAGTTGCTGTACACAAGTCTCTCTGGACACGTGTGGAAGCTGTCATCTGCTCGACACAGAAGCATGGGTACAGTTGCTGTGCACAAGTCTCTGTGCACGCGTGTGGAAGCTGCCATCTGCTCCTAACAGAAGTAGAGGTACAGTTGCTATACACAACCCTCTCTGGACACATACCCAGGGGCTTACTTCGTGTGAGTACGGGTTTGGCGCACCCGGGGTCCCGAGCCACTCATTGCCATTATCATCTCTCCACCCTCGTCCGGTCGAGGTGGGTTCATCCTCGTGACCGGGGGACACAAGGTAAGCTCTCGTGCGTTCTGTGCATTCCCTTCCATGCCGCCCCTCGCCATCGTTTCTTTCTTCCCTAGTCTCTATTTCCGAACAATTCGCACCACGACCATTCACACATTTTTTCCTTCCTCACCGGACTACCTTGCGTGTGTCACGGTAACTTTGTGTTATCTTATTTGCTGAGCGCGTGTTATTGTTTTATTATTTTGAATTTTGAGTTCTTTGTCCTCCGGCTAGCTATTATCACTCAGTCGAGCAAATCTCTTAAACAGGGTGTGTAAACGGAAAGGAGTTGTTACTAAAAGATAACACTGAAAAAAGAATTTATTTTTACACTTTTATTGCCGTCACACTTTATTCATTTCACAAAATTACTCTTGATACACGCCGGACTGAAACTGTTGTATTTTCGAATGTAACTATTATCACTCATTTGCCACACATTATTAATTCGAGTATTTCACATCTTTTAACTAACTTTACGACGCGAGAGATTCTGTAGAACTGCGCGACGTGTAACCCGTGAATGATTCTGTTGAACTGCGCGACGTTTGCCTTGTGAATGATTCTGTAAAAACTGCGCGTTACCCGTCTCTGGCTCGGAATTTATACTCCCTCACCCCGATATGCCTAAAGATTATAATCGAGCTACTATTGGTTAATAAAACGCGCCAACATTAGCGTCTAGTTTTATATCCAATCAAAATTACGAACACATATGCTCTAGGGAACATATTCCCTCCATTTCTAAAGAAAAGCGCGCTACTCTGACGTCATTTGTTTGTCTCTTCTAATTGATAAACAACTCACCCCCTCGCTACATTGTTACCCGCTCCTATTGTCAGTTTCAGTGAGGGCGTGTAAACTTGTTTCCTAACAATGCTTATAATTAACAAGCATCTCAAATCATTGCCATACAATAATGCTAATTTACACTACAATCACTCTGGCATTCACAGTGTTGTGATATAAAATACTGCCTCACGTGCGAAACGCCCATACACTTTTTGGTTTATTTTACGCTTTACTTTCTTTTAATCCTCCATGGATACAGCCTGACGGATACCCTCTCACTGGGTGCGCAGCTGAGTGAGTGGGTAATGACGTCATCCTCAACACCCGGGGTTGTCATGTAGGGACTGTGTTCGTTTCCGTTGTTCAACTGCAGTCCAGCGCGGGGCCATTGAATGAGCTGCTGACTCCCCACGGCCATTGTGTCCCACTGTATGTTCTGGGAGGTGTGACCCTGGGGTGAGACCGGTATGGATAGGCCTCTCACTCAAACCGGGGTAACGCCCGGAAATTCGTAGCCCGAGGTCGGAGACGATTGCAATGGTGGAGAATTTCTTTCACTATGGAGCCCTATTTCTCCATTACTAATAACAAGCGCGGAAAAGTCTTTGAACAGAAGTAGCACCACCGACATCTGGTTGTTACTTGGTAATTACCGAACAGAGGAAGGACAATCTATTGAGAAGTTGAAACCTTTTATTACTCAGAAGGGCATTTACACTATTGCCGGTTTGGTTCATTCCTGCACCCGATTTCGCAATGGTTCTTTTTTAGTTCAAAGCAAGTCCGAAAAACAACGTAAGTTCTTGTTGCGCGCCACGCTTCTCCTCGGTTATCTCATCCGTGTTGAGAAGCACCGCACCCTTAATTCCTGCCGAGGTGTCGTCACCACCCATAGCTCCTGCGACCGGGTACATTCAGCTCTATTGTTGCATCGTCAGTACCCCGGAAGGACGCCGAAACTCAAACCTGGATCATGACTGCCTTGACCGCAACTACCACCCGGCCGCCCTCTCTGTCACAGTTATCAATCCATCTAAAGTTGGTCCTAAGGTACTGAAGTCACAAGGCACTGAGAAGAAATCCAAGCAGAAACTTCGTAAGGAATATTTTCTTAAAGACCCCCGCATGCGCGCGGTAATAAAAATTCACCTTCTCCTCCTCGGAGGTCGCAGTCCCGGGATGCTGCTGGGACAAGCCGCGCTCATCGGCACTCTTCACCCATTGCCACCTAGAACCGATTGTCGGCGCTTGAATCGGTTTCTGGCACTGAGCTCGTGGGCCCTCCCTTCGAGGAGCCTATGGAGTCTGACCAACTCCATACTAAAAGACCGAGCCCCAAGGTTAAGCAGGAGGTCATTTTGAGACGCCCTTCTAAGTAGACAGTTTATCCCTTTTATTCATGGCTATCCTGACCTGGAATTTACGCGGTGTACGACCGCATAGGGCAAAACAGCAACCTTTTTTGCGTTCCCATTCACATATGGTCGTGTGTTTGCAGGAGACCAAGCTTCGCCCTCACGATCCTTTTAATCTCCAAGGGTGTGCTCGATTTTGCACCGGACGAGGGTACTCCTGCTCCTGGTGCCATTAGTGCGTAACGGTGTTCATTTTTGTACTCTCACACTTACGTCCGACTTGCAAGCTGTTGCCATTAGGATTCAATTACCCGCCTTTTGTATTTGCTCCGTATATTCACCTCCATCGTGTCCCATCGCTAACGCGGATATTCGAGATCTCCTGTCCGCTCTCCCAACACCATTTATTCTGTTGCGAAATTTTAATGCCCAGCACCATCTGTGGGGTTCGCCTAGGGCTTTTTCAAGGGGAACGCTTCTTTCCAAAATTTTTGCTCAGTTCAACATTTCCATCCTCAATACAGGTGAGCCTACTTTTCTTTCAGATTCTTCTGGTACATTCTCTCACTTGGACCTTGCCGTTTGATCAATTCAGCTTATCTGCAGTGGAACGTCGTCGCTATAACCTACTCCAGCGACGATTACCCTGCATCGTGTCTCTTCTGTCTCACCACGGCCAGCATTCCAGAGCACCTGCCTGGCAATTTCATAAAGCCGACTGCAGACTGTATTCCAGCCTCGTGACTTTTGAAGACCAGCCCTTCACTGACGTTAACCAAATGGTGCAGCACCTTACATCTACGATGCTATCTGCCGCCGAACGCTCAAGTCCCCGTTTGTTCTCCTTGCCCTGGCGTATTCCTGTTCCGTTGTGGACCGAGGGCTGTCGGGACGCCGCTCGTGCTCGCAGAGCTGCGCTCAGGGTGATTGGGCGACACTACACTTGATAATTTCGTTACTTTTAAACAATCGCGCGACAGGGCTCGTCGCATTATTCAGGATAGCAAGAAGGAATCTTGGACTCATTTTGTCGAGTCTTTCAATCGCTTCACGCCTTCCGCTGTTGTTTGGGATAAAGTTCGTCGCTTCTCCGGTAAAGTGTCGCATTATACTGTGTCTGGCCTGCAGATTTCCAGTGCCACCATAGTGGATCCGGCTGCCATTACTAACACTCTGAGTGCCGCCTTTGAGGAGGTTTGCAGTTCTGACCATTATTCCGCCGGGTTTCTCACTCTCGAAGACCGGCTGGACTCCGTGACCTATAGTTTTCGGTTTCCTAATCAGGAGTGTTATGACCTTTTCTCAATGAGGGAGCTGGTGCACGCCCTACATTTCTTTAGGCACTCCGCTTCTGGGCCAGACGGCATTCATGTCCTGATGTTTAAGCACCTTTCAGCCAACAGTAAACTCTTTCTCTATAACCGTATTTGGCAAGACGTCGTTTTTACTTCAGTTTGGCGCGAAGCCACCATTGTCCCTATACTTAAGCCTGGGAAGGATCTCCAACTACCTTCCAGCTACCGCCCTATCTCCCTCAGCAGTTGCATTTGCAAGGTGATGGAGCGCATGGTTAACGGGCGTTTGGCATGTTGGCTTGAGTCTCACAAACCTTCTGGCGAAAGTTCAGTGCGGGTTTTGTCGCCATCGCTCTACCGTCGACCATCTGGTATCTCTGTCGCCGCATATTAAGAACGGATTCTTGAGAAAGTGTCAAACAGTGGCTATGGTTTTTGATCTGCAGAAAGCTTATGACACTTGTTGAAGGGGTGGCATTTTACGCACACTCCACGTATGGAATATACGTGGTCGTCTTCCGCTGTCCTTCAGGCGTGATATGCTTTTGTGCAGCTATGTATGTCGACTCTCAAGCTTGCCTGACCACCCGTCCTTCGAGTTTTTTTTGAGGATTCGCTTGATCGCCAATATTTAGTTAGTTCCTCTGCATTGCTCCCTCCAAAGGTTCGATTTCGCCAGCTTCTTCGGTATTTGGATGTTATGCCAACGTCGACATTCCAGGAGGAAACGCGGTTTCCTCCTTGGTTGCGCCCTGAGGTCCACTTTTATATTGGGTTAACGTCGATACCGAAGAATGAGACCCCTTTTTCAGTCCTTAGATCCGCCTTTTTAGAACTTAAGGCGCAATTCGGAGACTTTCATTTTATCTATACTGATGGGTCTAAGACTGATGTTGGAGTAGGGTGTGCCTTTATCGATGGTCACAGCAGTTCTAACTTTCGTTTACCGAGACAATGTTCGATTTTTACCGCCGAACGTTTTAGTGTTTACCAATCTCTCTTATACATTCAGCGGCACGCCTTACGGCACAGTGTTGTTTGTTCAGACTCTCTAAGTGCTCTTCGAAGTGTTCGCACCGTGTACACTTACCGTCCGCTCATACAGCGCATCGATGACCTGCTCCACTCGTTTGGTGCCTCTGGCATCAGCGTCTCCTTCGTGTGGATTCCAGGTCATGTGGGCATCTTAGGGAACGAGTCTGCCGACACCGCTGCCAAATCGGCAATTTTATCACCCAGATTTTCTACCTCTGTTGTTCCCTCCTCAGATTTGTCTGTTCTTTTACGTCACCGCATCCTATTGCTTTGGCGCGATGAGTGGACGGCCCTCCGGGGGAACAAGTTGCGGGATGTTAAACCTCTCTCGTTAGTTTTGGGTACCTCCTCTCGTTCTTCTCGTCGGGAACAGGTAATTTTAGCTCGTTTACGAATCGGCGATTGCCTTTTTAGTCATAGATACCTGCTCAGTGGTGATCACGCACCACTCTGGGAGTAGTGTGATGCGCCCTTAACGGTGCGTCACATTTATACAGAGTGTCAAGTGTTAGCTCCATTGCGCGTTCGTATGTGTCTGCCTGTTGGCATAGCCAACGTTTTGGCAGACGACTCGCATGCTGTAGAATGTCTTACGTTTTATCAGTAACAGTGGTTTTAATCGGCGCATTTGATGCGCTGAGCGTCTTTTAGTTTTGTGATTTTATATTGTCTGCTTTAGTAGGGCTCTTCTCTCCGGCGGACATATAGCGCTCTTGTCCCATGCGTTCTACAGTTCTTGACATGTTTTACTCTTTTATTGTTTTATTTACCATGGTTTTAGTGTGGTGTTTTTTTAGAATTTCCTGGCGTTTTAGTGTTTGTGTTCCGTATTTTAGTTTTTGGATTTTAAATTTTATACTTTGTGATGGCGCTGATGGCCTTAGATGTTTAGAGCCCTTGAACACCTACTAATCATCATCATCTGGACACATGTGGAAGCTACCAGAAGTACAGGTACAGTTGCTATACACAAGTCTCTGTGGACACGTGTGGAAGCTATCATCTGCTCCTAACAGAAGTAGAGGTACAGTTGCTGTACACAAGTCTCTCTGGACACGCGAGGAAAACTACCATCTGTTCCTAACAGAAGTATAGGTATAGTTACTGTACATAAGTCTCTGTGGACACGCAAGGAAGCTACCATCGGCTCCTAACAAAAGCAGAGGTACAGTTGCTGTACACAAGTCTCTGTGGACACGTGTGGAAGCTATCGTCTGTTCCTAACAGAAGTAGAGGTACAGTTGCTCTACACAAGTATTTGTGGACACGTATGGAACCCGCCAACCGTTCCTAACAGAAGTAGAGGTACAGTTTCTGTAAACAAGTCTCTGTGGACACGTGTGGAAGCTACCATCTGCTCCTAATCGATGTAGAGGTACAGTTGCTGTACACAAGTCTCTCTGGACACGCGAGGAAACTACCATCTGTTCCTAACAGAAGTAGAGGTAGAGTTTCTGTAAACAAGTCTCTGTGGACACGTGTGGAAGCTACCATCTGTTCCTAACAGAAGTAAAGGTACAGTTGTACACAAGTCTCTGTGGACACGTGTGCAAGTTATCATCTGCTCCTAACAGAAATAGAGGTACAGTTGCTGTACACAAGTCTTTGGACACGTGTGGAAGCTACCATCTGTTCCTAAGAGAAGCAGAGGTACAGTTGCTCTACACAAGTCTCTGTGAACTCGCGAGAAAGCTACCATCGGCTCCTGACAGAATCAGAGGTACAGTTGCTGTACACATACCTCTTTGGACACGTGTCAAAGCTACCATCTGCTTGTCACAGAAGCAGTGGTACATTTGCTATACACATACCTCTATGGACACGTGTGAAAGCTCCATCTGTATCTAACAGATGCACAGGTACAGTTACTGTACACAAGTCTCTGTGGACACGAGCAGAAGCTACCATCTGCTTGTCAGAGAAGTAGTGGTACAGTTGCTATGCACATACCTCTGTGGAACGTAACAAAGCAAGATTGTATGGTACAGCGATGAAATCTTGGACGGCTAATGTCCGCGATACACCGAGCCACGAGGTATCTCCTAACCGACCAGTCGCGATTTCACCACTGGGTTAAACAACGTAAAATAAATAATGAAAAAGTAGATATAAAGTAAAGATTCAATAAAACGTAGGCTTAGAAGCTTGCAAAGTCGAAGACCACGTCTACTTCTACATAAGAATGTAGCCAATGAGAGAGTGGTCGTTCTGCCGTTTCCCTCGCCATGTGTTCACTTTCTGTGTAAGATATCCATAAAAATGCAGCAAATGACGGCAAAAGAAATTGTAATAGTAGATGATAGGTTTTGTGAGTTGAACGTCATTTAGCCGGGTATTTAGCTCCTGTCGTGTGTACTGTCACCACATTAGCTGAGCTATTTCACGCTCTCTTGCGATTGTCGTTGTGAAAGACGAACATACTTAACTTTAGGTCGTTATGTTAATGCTTACTTCTCATTGTGGAAGGCTCCTCACTCTGCATACAATGAATTGATGTAAAAGGTGCCGATAAAGGCACGCAAGGGACCCCGGAAACCGGACACATCACCTCACGGAAGCAATCTGGCCCCTTGTGCTATTACCATGACCTCTAGCGGGGACGGATGAGGGGAGAGACCCGAAGGGTGATCAGATTCGGATGACGACTGGAGCAAGCACGGATGGGGTCCATAGTGTTTCCTCACTGAACTCCTCACAACGTCACCCGAGGCGCACCTATTAGGCCCGATCCTACGGAGGATCCCCTAACTAGCGCCTGGCCGAAAGCACCTGAAGGCGGCTATCCAACCGAGCGGCCCCTGAACGACGTCAGGAAAGATCCTCCACAGAGCGCACAGCTTCGTCCAGCCGCAACCCGCCGAACACCGTCGCCTACAGATGACAAGGAAGAAGATGAGAGGGAGGAGAGTCATGTTAGAAGATGAACCACCTCAGCATTCGCCTGCCGAACTGGAGAAATCAGGAAAAACTCAAAGGTCAGAGGGCGGTCGCCGAGGATCACTGCGCCACCTCGCTCGGTATGAGCTGATGTAACTGGCAAGTTCTTTTTCGTGTAGCAAACATGACTGTTATGTATCTTTAATGAACCACGTACTACCCAGTAGGTAGAGAAGTGCATTTTGAGGAGCACCGCATAAAAGAATCACTTTTACAAAAAGGTGTGTGTCTGTGAACAGCATAACTCAAAACCGAAAAGTTGGATAAATCTCAAAATTCGTATTTAAGTTCAATATATTCCAAAGATACGACACGAAGATTTAAGAAAATTTCCCCACCCCAAACTACCTTTTACAAGGAACATTTTTCGACATTTTTGATTTTTCAAAACCTGGCTAACGATTTTGATTAAATGCCACGTATTAAAAATATTTACATGAGAAATAAAATGTATACGCATCTTGAATGTTTTGGGAATAGCCTTTGAAGTTCCCTTCATTTTGAATAGCTGATAAACCCTAAGAGAGAGACAAAAATGTTACTGCACAGACAATGTAGATCTCTTTAAAAGACACAGTTTATGGCAAATACTTTTTTTGTGCCGTTAACCATTTGTGAAATATTCTTGTTATTGGTTGGAATTTTTCAATAGTGGCTCTCTCTCTCTCTCTCTCTCTCTCTCTCTCTTTCTCTTTCTCTTTCTTTCTTTCTTTCTTTCTTATGATTATACATTGGGGATGAAATATCAAATTTGTCACATCGCTACCCGCGTTTTAAAAGATAATCATCGCTTTAGTCTTCTGTACACTTCATATACCTATAGTGGAATGTGCAACCGTGGTTATCCCCTGGTCGCCTAGGCGAATGACGGGATGGTGTGTTGTATCACAATTTCTCCTCTTCCCCATTTTTTCTCATTTCATCTCTGCCTTTCACGTTTCAGGTGTGTTTTAAGGTCCTGCGGTGCTGGCGGGATCGGGCAGATGGCGCAATTGCTTGCGCATTGGAAATATTTCTCCCCATGAATGAAAGGATGCGTTGTCTCGCCCGTTAGGGTCGCTTCGTCCCCTCTTGGGATTCTTTGTTTCTACTGGTGCGCGAGTGTTCAAACTGGAAACATTAGGGACTTCTGCGCGCCTCTGTGGGTCTGTCTGCCTACGGAACTGAACCTCCTACGGCTTTTTCACCTCATCCCTTCCTCCCGGGGAACTATTTAAGACTATCCCAAACTACCCTTTACTAGGAACACTTTTCGAATTCTTTTTATTTTCTAATAATCAAATCTTACGATTTTGATTAAAATATAATTTAAATATATTTCGATGACAAACTACATATCTAGAAATTTCTGGGAATAGTCTGAAGTCCTCTTCATTCGGAAGGAATTTCATATAATCTTGTATAACTGGTAAACGAAAAGTGATGGACGAAAACGTATCAGGCAAAGAACGTAGAGCTCCTTAAAACATAACATTTATTTTAAATAACCTTTTTGTGGCATAGGCCGTTTCCGAGATTTCCGTTATTAGTGGTTTGAATTATTCAATACTTTGTCATTATTTTAAAGTCGTGTCAACATTCAGTTGTTTCTCGCGATGTTATGGAAACAGTATGGAATTTTAAGGCCAGCATATAGCGTCCAGTTGTTAAGCATTGGACTGTCGCTGTTCTCTTTGTATATCTATAACGAAATGTTAATATAGCTATTTCTGCAAACGTTTATCTCGATTAAAATGAACTAGGTAGGAAAATAAGCTTTCGTAACAATAGTTTTTATACCCATTAATAAATGATGCAGGTAGAGAAATTATGTCAATGTAACAACACATTTTGTTCTATATACATCATGTTAATCGAGATAAAACCTTGCAGAAATGCTTGCATTATGAATTTGATTGGTGTTGTAAGAGAGGCAGTGGAAACCAAGTTGTTTTTTAGATGTTTAAAAGCGCAACGCTGGAAATGCCATATTTTGTCCATATCGCCAGGAACAACTGACTAGAGACAGCGCTTTAAATTATGGATAAGTATTGAAAATTCTAACCAATAAAAACGGATATTGGTTGACACCTACCATTAAACTTTATTTGAATATATTGTGTGTTTCTAAAAAGATCTACAATTTTTGTGTTCCGTGTTTCTTCTGCCTTTTAAGATTTACCCGTTATACAAAATTCCTTCCGGAGTGGAAAGCACTTGTTGGGCTATTCTCAGAATTTCAAGATATACTTTATTTTTCTTATAAATATCTAAAATATGAAAATCGTAATAGCTTTTATTAAAAAAGTTCGTGTCGCATCTTTGGAAAATACCTAACTTAGATATCAAGTTTGGTGTTTATGTGCATCTCCTTTTAGAGTAGCACTGGTCACAGACATACGCCCACACACGGACCGTTTAAAATGCTTTCTTCTCGGTTAAGAGGACTTCAAAATGTGTATTTATGGTGAAATCTCGACATCGAATTTATGGGTGGAGTACCTCTTATTTATTGTACGTAGTAGAAAAAGCAAAAAAAGAAAAAAATATTAAGGTTAAGTTGTTGAAAGGTTATCTCATATCACATTTGTTTGAATAAATGAAAACACATCACAACTTAAATGCAGAATTAGTTTCATTTGAAATGTTTTTGAATATTTTAAAATAAAGTCTGGTTAAATAAACATTGTCTCAAATAAAAGCTTTTTACTTGTATGGGTAAAACCGAAATTTGCAAAATAAATTTGGTTTCCCATTTAAAAAAATTTGAAGTAAAAATATTGCAACTTTGTTAAATTTTCTCTAAGTGATTTAGTGCTTTTCATTGCCAGTTCACTTCTTGTGACGCAGCGGCGCAATGAAATATGCGCAAAGTAGCCTCTTCTTTCCACTTTACTCGCTGGGGTGTCGAACACAAGACCTCTCTAATCTCTCGCAGTAGCAGCTCTCAGGTACGTCAAAACCTCACTCGCTGAACAGCACTTTGTTGCATCAAGAGCAATAACTTACTATTTTACTCACTAGGGTGTCGACACAAGACCTCACTATTCTCTCGCAGTAGCAGCTCTCTGAGTACGTCACAATCTCATCGTAGAACAGCAGTTTGTCGCATCAAGAACAATAATTTATTATCTCATTAACCACCTGACTCGCGAGCATGCTAGCTTATGTATAACCGCTGGAGTTTCTGAAATATTCGGGAAGTGGGGAGAAAGAAGGTTTCAGGAGTATCTGGTTTAACACTTCTGACATTAACGTTGAGGGGAGAACGCCTCGCAGTCGATCGGCGCTGAATGACACCCATCCACGCGTCACATCAGCTGTGTCAGAATATCTAGTAAATAGAATGTAACTAATATTTCCCCTTAAATAAAGAAACATTCATATCGCCATGAAAGTGCATCCTTCAGTTTTGTAGGCAGCACACCTAAAAGCGAGATAATTATTCTCTCCAACAGAGCAGCGTTACAAGTGTAATTACGAACAGCAAGCATTCGCTGGTTCACGACGAGCTCTACTCACTGGTTTGCATGCACAAGAAAGAGCAGGGTCTTGGGATAATCATGGCTAATTTAGCAGCATTTGGAGCAAATGTTCATTTTTCCTCTTGGGATCACTTTTGGGCCGTGGCAAACAAGCATGAAAGTTCACTGGTGTGTGACTATACGAGCACCAGTAAGATATTTTTTGTAGCGAATTAGCATTGCCTGTGTTTTTGTGGAGGTGAAAGTTTTTACTTTTTCTACAACTTGCCTATAGTAAGTGGAGGAAGTATTGCATTCACTACCGAGAAATACGCGCTCTGAATAAAAACCGTAATACACACCTGTGTGTGTATTTGTTTGTGAACAGCTTAACTCAAAAACGAAAAGTTGGTTATATACCAAAGTTGATATTTAAGTTCAGCGTCATCCAAAAAATGCGACACAAACAGTTCCACCCCAAAACTACCCTTCACATAGAAACATTTTTGGTACCTTTAATTTTATAAAAAATGGCCTTAAAGATTTGATCAAAATAGCATATGTTTAAGATATTTGTGTGACAAATCAGAATTCTCCTGATTAATAATTCTGTGTGTTTGTAGTTCCCTTTGTGTCCTTTTTCTGTACTTTTGTGCCCTTTTTGCCACCTTCAGATCCTTTCCCGTCTGTAGCAGCAAACCACCTCCTCTCGTAGAGTCGAGTTGTATCAAGGTGTGACTGATCTTTAAGGGACACTGGGACTGAATTTTATAACTTGTTTGAAAATTATTCACTGAAAAATTGGTACATTGAATTACTGGGTAAATTGAGAAATGACTGAGCAAAAGTTCAACGCTCTAGCTCAAATAGTTCCTCAGATATTATAATTGAATATTTTCATTAGCAAACAAAAACTTTTCAAACTACCATGCACATTCACATTTGTCAAAGAAGTATGATAGTGACATTTCCTATACTTTAGTACGATGAAAAGAAATCTAAGCATTTAACTGAAGTTGATATTATTAGTATAGAAATAGAATTTTCTTTTTATGAAGTTGCTGTTAAAATTTTCCTTGATTTTTAGTACACATTAATTTTTTGTGAGCCAATGAGTAAAGGCAATCATAAAAATGCATCCTTAAATCTTTATATACTACATTTGAGAAGATTTGTGCAGATTTACATACAAATCAGAGCAAAACTGAAATGAAAGAAATCAATTGCATGTGCCAACATGAAAAAATGAGAATAACTAGTCTTTGGTATACAGGCATTATCATGGAAACAGTTGATTCAGAAAGCTGTATGGACATTTTATCACTGGTATCAGTTGTATAACATTAGCTATACTTTTGTTGTAAAAGCACCAGGAATCAGTGCCAGTGGGACATTTGCCATGCTGGGGTTTGTTGTTTGTTGACATGCAGTGAACTGACGATGACATAAATAAATTCTTTACTTCGACATCGGGGTTTATGGCCATACTGTCTAAGGCACATAGGAATAGCTAACCCATCAAAACCAAGGATCGTAGGATCAAAACCCGGTAAAATGCATGTTCTACACTCAATTAAAGCTGTGGTAAAGGATGGGGAGGACCCAACTAAAGCAAGCGGTGTGACGGTATGGTTGGGTGCTGACGGGTTTCGATTGAATGCACATATATTCATTTTACCCTTTTGTGTTTAAAAAAACTCACACGCAATATTACGCAGTTAATGAGATCAGAAAATGCTGCAATTATCATGTGTTCAGATGGCCAAGCGGTTTAAGGCATTGTGGCATGATATAGTTGTTATATAGTCATAGGTTCGCGCTCTAAAGTAACATTTTTTTTAATTTTTATTCTTACTCCAAGAGGAATACACCTTACCTCACCTCACCTCATTGGGTATCCTCGAAGGGGTTAATGACACGAGGACTGGAACATTTGTGGGTATTGTTGCACTTTTGAGCAAAACCATGTTTTTCTCTAATTTGTAGTCACATTTGAACACTCACATTTGCTTTCAATACTGCATATGGTACACAAACATATGGTCCAGTGGAGTTTAAAGGGAGCGCACGGGTGATTTAAACATGTCGCTGGGCTTTTAAAATGGCTGATAGTGCAAAATGTTTGGTCAAAATGATTCACAAGTGTGTATAGATTATTTGATATAATTCCAAAATCCAAAATTTTGTCATTTTCACCTAAAAATTCACTCCCAGTGTCCTTTAACTCAAAAACGAAAAGTTGGTTATATACCAAAGTTCATATTTAAGTTCAGCGTCTTCCAAAAGATGCGACACGAACAGCACCACCCCAAACTACCCTTCAAATAGAAACATTTTTGGTATCTTTAGTTTTATAAAAAATGGCCTTAAAGATTTTGATCAAAATAGCACATGTTTAAGATATTTGCATAACAAAATGATGAACTTGGATTTTCTGGAAATAGGCTGAGAAATGTTGCTAATTCTGAATGACTTTTGTGTAATTCTTAAACTATCAGAACTTTAAATGGCTGAAATACCATGTTATTTTCATGACCCCGAGACGAAAAAAAAAGAAAGGGGGAAAAAAGAGCGAATTGCGACTTAACACTTCAAAAACATACGTATTTGAATATTGAAACCAATAATAAAAAATAACTCAGAAATGGTTAACGCCACCAGAAAGTTGTATTTCATATAAACTGCATGCTTTAACGAGATGTACACTTTTTGTGAAATAAGGTTTTGTTTATATCTGTATCACCTGGTAGCCACAATAGATCTCACGCAGGTCGTGGTTCACGAGGTGTCCCCCTGTACCTGTGTTTAATGTAATGCGTTTTGTATTTTTGCAACTCTTAGTTGTGAGGTTGTGTGCGGTAGAATACCAAGCACCAATCTTGGGAAATGAGCGAGATGAATCCGAGGCAACATTCTGGGCCGTCACTCTGACCTTGCACTGGTTGGTAGGCGAATACTGGGGAGGACTGGAGGGAACACCCAGCACTGCGGCCCTCAAGGGATCTGCTGTGCGTACACCGCCGGGAGAAACGGACGAGGTGAGGTAATCCTAGGAGACACACAGGTTGCACAGCGAAGTCGGCGCAAGTGGACAGAGACGCGCAGAGTTCTTTATAGTTCCAGGCTTGACCTCACAGTCACAGAAGGGCCTCTAGTAGAGATCCCTGCAGTAGGACCGGGGAAACATTTCCAAATCCCAAACCTCTGAGCCATCTGCCCGACAACAATCGGTTTTATCCCACTTTAAGTTAGGGATACGCTCTAGTTCATTAGTGAGATGCAGTAATGGCTTCATTGCTGTTTAGTCTTCAAGGGTAATTTACAGACGTATCCATTTTGTCTGCTTATAGACAAATATTCAAACGCCATTGTGCTGTTATGCCTTAATAGCCATAATAATGACGTAAATACCAGAGAGGTTTATATTTACCATGAAACATATTGATAAAAGGGCCGAGAACGCTCGTAGTAAAATATGTAGTGGCCGACTATCACACTGAATAATGTACCGGTCATAAAGACCTCTCCTTTCTCTCGCTTGGGACTCTAAATTTAACCATTTGACATAGGTTTTAGGAAGTCTAATAAAATAAAAGAGGTAGGCTCTTTATGGGAGCCATTACTTGTTACCAAAAAATAATAATCGGGGCGTTGGAGCCACCGGGGCACCTTTATCTTTCTGGATATATATGTCCTGCTCACGTCATCAGTTATTGATATATCTTTTTACTTTCTCTAATACTCACCTGCAGCAAGTATTGCATTCCACCAAAAACTTCGTTACATACCGGAAATACATGTTTCGAGGCTTCCCAATTCCAATAAAAGGCATCTTTAAAATTACATGTTTATGAACAGCGTTAACTCAAAAACGAAAAGTGGGATAAATACTAAACTTGGTAGGTATTGATTAGATGGAAATTTAGGTTCAGTACCCCCCAAAGATGTAACTGGAAGATTTTCAAGAAAATTCCCCAACTCAAGCTACACTTTACATAACATTTGTCGAAATTTCTGATTTCCTAAAAAGTGGCTCTAACGATTATGATTAAAATACCACACATTTAAGATATTTACATAGCAAAGAAAATGTATAGTTCTAATTTTCAAGGAATATCCTCTTCATTCGGGACTTCAACGTTAAACGTTAAGCCATAGACGAAAGTGCACTTCACAAAAAATGTAGAACTCTTTGAGGTTTTGAGTTTCTTTTATTTATGGTGCTTAGCATCCCATTCTATACTGGACGTGAAAGATCGGAAATTTTGCTCAGGGGCCTCTTTATTAGGCTTGAGGTTATTTTATGTGCCGTAAATCTACGACACGGGACCACCGGGTATTCCCTTTCGGAGGAAGCCATGTTAAGGATTTTTACGCCCGAAAAAATCCATCGCACTCCGCTAGATTCGAGCCCGCGACCTCGGGAACTACAGGTTAGAATGGTAACCACTGCACCACTTAGGACAACTAGACCACTTTAAAACACGCAGTTCATATCAAATAAGTTTTTTGTGGCATTAGCCATTTCTGAGATATCCGTTATTAAAGGTTCGAATTGTTCATTTCTTGGTCATTCTCTTAAGTCCTGTCAACATTCAGTTGTTTCTCGCGATTGCATGGAAACAGTATGGAATTTTAAGACCAGAGTATAGCGCCCACTTCTTAAACATTTGACAATATCTTTGTATCTATAACGAAATGTGTAATGCAGATATTTCTGCAAAGGTTTTTTGGATTAAAATGTAGTAGAATATATTCTTTAGTAAGAATAGTATGTATAACCAGTACTAAACGATGGAGAGTAGAGAAAGTCTTGTGAAAGTAACAAACGTTTTGTATACATTTTACCATTTCCGAGATATTCTTTGTTTTTGACCTTAATGATCATATATGTTTTCTTTCAAGAACTAAGTCGCTATTCCTTCTCTCTCTATCTCTCCCCCTCTTCTAGCCTTGCAGATAGAAGAGGATTTCAAAGTGATCACATGGCGACCTGCTTTTTAAATACTTAACTATCGCTTAAGCCTACACTATTCCCCTTGTATGTGCAACAAAATCTCTGATAAACACATTTCAGTAAATGTTTTTCTCTATTAAGAAGAAGAAGTAGATAAAAGAACAGGCTTTTGTAGGAATATGTAGTTTGTGGAAGAGTGGGTAGAGAAAGTAATTAAGCGCAGCACATCGTATATTACAACCATACGTAGCTCATTTCACCCGTAGCTGTATTATGGATTAAACAATCGAGGTATCACTTCTCGTTTCATCAAGGTACGAATCGAATTTCGCTTGGAGAATTACACTGCTGCGATGTAGTTCTTAAAACATTTTCTGTTTTATTTTGTCTTTCTCTACCACGTATGTGTGTATAGAAGTTACTGCCTTCCACCAAAAAATCGATATTATCGAGATTTCACCGGAAATACATGTTTTGAGGACCCTCCATCCAGAAAAAACGTTTTTAGAAAAATCCACGTGTCCGCGTGTGTGTATGTGAACGCATTAGCTCAATAACGAAGAGTCATATGAATACCAAACTTGCTATAAATTTAATTATCTTCTCTGTTTCCCACTCAGCATTTGATCAGGTCTAATGAATGTAAGGTCCACTCTGAGCGAGGAAAGGGCGGATAATATTCCTGTCGCCTTCCCATCGTCGGGTTGGTATTTGGTTAACGTGGTTACTCAGCGAAATCGAACTTTGTTGCCAAGTGCACACACTACAACTGCAATGCGTGCTTCAGTTAGTGAAATACGTAAAATCGCGCTGAAATATGTAAAAAGTCTTATGTAATACATTCACCTGGCTTTCTCTACCCTCTACCGTTTATTAGTGGGTATACAAATTACTATTACAAAAGCTTATTTTTTCTGTCTACTACATTTTAATCCAAATAAACCTTTACAGAAATACCTACGTTACACATTTCCCTATAGATACAAAGAGAACAGCGACAGTCAAATGTTTAACAACTGGACGCCATATGCTGGCCTTAAAATTCATATTGTTTCTGTACAGTCGGGAGAAACAACTGAATGTTGACAGGAGTTTAAGAGATTGACCAAGAAATTAATAGCTCGAACCTTTAATAACACATCTCAGAAATGAATGTAACAATCCTTAGCATGGCTTCCTTCGGAAGAGAACTAAAGCCGGTGGTCCCGTGTCGTAGATATACGGCACGTAAAAGAACCTCAAGCCTAATAAAGTGGCCTCTGAGCAAAATTTCGGGTCTTTCACGCCCAATATAGAATGGGACGCTATGGACCACAGCAGTTAAAGAACGTCCATAAATAAAACTCAATTTAATGATCATTTTCAGAAATGGCTTATGCAGCAAAACACTCATTAGAAATAAATTGTATGTTTCAAAGAGATCCACATTTTTTCTTTAGTATGTTTTCGTTTATAGATTAACGTTTACCAGTTATACAACATTATACAGAATTGCTTCCGAATGAAGAGGACTTCACAGGCTATTCCCAGAAAATTCAAGATATACGTTTTGTTTGCCATGTAGATATCTAACATGTATAGTATTTTAATCAAAATCGTTAGCCATTTTTTAGAAAATAAAAAAATTCGAAAAATATTCCATGTAAAGTGTAGTTTAGGTTGGCGGTATTTTACTAAACATATTCGTGTCGCTTCTTTAGAAGATACTGAACTAAATACAAAGTTTGGTATTTTATTTTCTGAGTCTGCTGTTCACGGACACATCGTGGACCTTTTGCTAAAAATGCTATTTTTGGATTCGGGGCTAAAAACAGGTATTTTCAGTGAAATTTCGATATGGAATTTTTGGGTGGAATGCAATTCCTGTTCCACCTACTACGTACGTGGTAGAGAAAGTACAGATAAATTGCTTTACGATCTGTTAGCTTTTATTCTGAAAGCATTTGAATGTACGCTCACTATGAAATTCTTAGGTAAAGGTGAAAAAATTCCCAATATTTAATTTGAAGAGAGTGGATATTTTCTTTATAAATCCTTATAAATAATCTACCTGTGGACTAATAAATAATTCATGTTACATTTGCTGAAAGGAAATTAAAACGAAAAAAGTAGGTATGTGTTACGTTCATATGACTTTGTCTTCCGACTACAGTTCAATTTTATGTATCTTGCACAAACTGTTCTTACGAAAGCTTATTTTTCTGTCTACCTCGTCTTAATCCAGATAAATGTTTGCAGTAGTAGTTTCATTACATATTTTATTGTAGATACAAGAGGGATACAGGAACACGAAGTATTGAAAGATTTAAACCGGTAATAATTGATTGGTATCTCGGAAATGCCTAATGTTATAACAAACATATTAAACATAAATGGTGTTTTAAAATATATAATGTGTAGTATATCTTTGTCTAAGTCTTATGGTTTACGCAATATATAAAACAGCTTCCGAATAGAGAGGACTACACAGTGGGAAGAGGAGGAATTCCCAGAAATTTCAATTTATTTGTCATGCAAAGTAATATTTCAAACATACAGTGTTTTAATCAAAATCGGCAGAGGTATTTATGAGAAATTAAAAAACTGAAGAAACATTTTCCATGGAAGAGGTAGTTTGGGGTGACGGGATTTTATTGAAATCTTGGAGTAGCTCCTTTGGGATAGTATTGGACTCAAACACTTCATCCGACATTTCATTTTTAATTATATTGTTTACATAGTACATACACACTCCGCTGTCCCCGTGTCTCTTGCAGTATTAAAATGGACTAGGGAGACGTCGGACCTAGGCTGGGAGTGACTAATACAAAGTAATAGGTCTGTCCGCCAAGCATTTGCCCACAAAAGTCAAATTCTAGTAGCTATATTGGGTTTAAATGTTTGTCGCAGGGCAATTACATCGTCATATCTAGCATGAACACACATGATAAAATTTTGGAAACCATTATGGCCTAACATGCGTTCACACAAATCACGTAATTATTTTCTTCAAATAAATACATAACGAATTTGCTCCATTTAGCTCGATCACTATAGTTCACCTCACGCTTGCCTGGCCATTAAACGAATCAACACCGCTATCAAATAATTTCCAGTAAACAACAGCGCTCAATGACAGGCGCGAAGTTATTTGTAATTCTTTAGCCGAAATGACGCAATAAGAATGAAATTAATGTACTACAGTAAACAAACATGGGCCTTTTTTAAATGCTATTTTTTCATACAGTGTGCAATATGTATTTCCGGCGAAATCTTGACATAGGACTTTTGAATGGAATGCAATACTTGCTCTAGGTACGTAGTAAAGAAAGTTAAAGCACTAAAGGAATGAAGTTTAGCATAATAAGTAACTTTTCGACCTGAGTGACAGAGCGGATAGAGTGATCACTTTCTTGTCCAAGGCTGCGAGTTCGAACTCACTTCAGGACAATGCGAGGGACACTATTACAGTCTTTAAATGAACATCACCATCACCACCACCACCACCACCACCACGCGGGCGACACTGAACATTTTTAGAAAATCAAACAGGGATTAGTTTTGAAAACTTTAAATGATTGTACTGTTTTTATAAATATTCCTCTTTAACATCGAAGCATTTTTGCATTCGATAGAACCAGTGCTTAAATCAATGATAGCACTCTTCCCGAAGCACTTCAGAAACCAGGTTTTTATAACGTCCTGTTGCTTCATTTGATGACAAAAGTGATTCCACGCATCTTAGCTTTAGTTTTTGGAAACAAAAATGAAATCACAATGTGCTAGATCAGGGTCGTATGGTCAAAGATTCATGGTGCTGATCTTTAGGTTACCCAGATATTCAGTTTTTAGTTTTCCTGTATGCGACGATGCGTGTTCATGATGTACGAGTAACATTTTTCTTTTGGGCGTTTTTTACAGTCTAAAACATTTACGGTAAACAGAAATTTGTGTACGAATCGGCTGTAACGGTACGTCTGTCCTATAATGCTACAGTAGCAATATAGCAAATTTTAGCAGGAGAAAAAGTTGGCAAACCTTACCAGCACTACGAATTCATCGGACTATTGTAGGCTTAGGTTCCGTTCGAAAGACCCATTGAGCCGATTGACTTTTCTTTAATCGTTACAATATATCCAGAATTCTTCACCAGTAAGGATATTCCAAACCATATTTGAAGTGCCGCCTTGGTATTTTTCCAGAGCTTTTCTGCACCAATCAATGCTTTTGATCGGGAGTCAGTTTATGTACAATTCATTGACAACAAAGTTTTTTCAAGTCTATCTTGGTGTAGTTTTTTTTTGCATTTGACTCATATTAATGCCCAATTTCGTCCGAATAAATTCATGTGATGTTCGTCGAAATTCTTCACTAAGAAAAAAAAAACTCTTTCGAATTCGCTGCACCAGTTATAAATTTTTGCCTTAGATGGGGCTGCAAAATGCATTTTTAAGCCAATATTTAGCTTGTTTAAGCGTTAATAAGATTTAAAATCGTAAAAAGTCATAGCCTATAAATGTTCTCTAGTCAAATTCATTTTTGGGTGAATGCAAACTTTAAATTATGATAGTTAACAAATTATTAGAGCAAATCTTACAAACTACACAGCAATCTACTAGCAAAACATTAGAAAATAGCTGTCAAATATGAACAGAAATTCATTTTTTTAGAAACATGGCATTCTAAAAATGTTTTCAGTATCGCCCTCGTATCAGCATTACCACAGATGGTTAAAGATAGCCTTGCAAATGTTTCCTCCCGTGTTTAATATACTTAAGCTATTTCAGTGTCAATGTGGTGAACCACATAACCAGCTCTGACATTCCAACTCCACTTCTGTTTCCTCAAGGAAAACAGAAAGAAAGAAAAAAAAAGCCTTGCGAAATGGCGCTCTAAAATATATTTCCTTACCTTCTAGAGAACATAACACCGCGATGCAATTTCTTGTTCTTCTTTAGCTTCCCCTTATGCGCTGGCGTCGGGCAATCCTTACCACGCAGCTACTATCTGCTTACACTTTTAGATGCCCTCCTCACTAGTTCAGCAATACGGTCTTCACATGCGGTCCTAGGGGTCCTCGAGTTCTTATGTCGTCCTCCGTGGTCCAGGGATACCTCTGGTTGCCAAGGTCGCGAGTTTAAACCGGCGGAATGGCGTGGGTACAGATCCTTAGAATGCTTCCCTTCGGAAGGGAAGTAAAGCCGGTGGTCTCATGTCGTAGATTTACGGCACGTAAAGGAACCTCATACCTGATAAAGAGGCCTCTGAGAAAATAGAATGAGACGCTAAGGACCACAACAGTTAAAGAGCGTCCATAAATAGAACTCAATTTAATTATTTTCTCAAGTTCTTATGTGGTCTAGCTTCCATGAGTTGGTGAGGACTCAGTTTTTCTTTCATGCGGTTAGTATCCAAACTACCCACTTGTCTCTGGGCTAAGCGTTTCTCTAGTGGGGATTGGTTAAGTTCTTCTCTGATCCTCTGGTTTTGGGTCTGGTCAAATTGAGTTTTTTCCGTAATGCATCTCGTGGGGCATTTCATTTCAACTGCCGTCACTGCACCTATTTCTCTTCCTCTTGCTGGTCGGATTTCGCTTCTGTATAGCAGAATAAATTTCAACTCTGTATCTCTATTCAACTCCGCTCTCCCAAAGATTCTGGTTTAGATGTAGTAAACAGTCTTCCGAACCCTACTGACTATCTCCTGATAAATTCTTCCACCTTGGTGAATTATTGAGTGCAGATGTTCAAAACTCGAGACACTTGCATGATATGTTTAGCTGTCCTTTCTTCCGTGTTTGCGACCTTCATCACATCGATGTCTAAGAAGAAGCAGCATCAGTGACGCCTCGCCGAACCTGCATCTGCAGGAGCCTCCGTTGCCGCCCGGGACTGCTTGCGCCTCGGTCGCTGCTTCGCCGTCACACTATCGGCTGATACCACACTCCTAGTGGCCGTGCATCAGCCACCATGGCCACTTCAGTATTCTGGCAATCGGAGTGCCCCGGAACCTCCCGGCGCGTTTCATGCTCGGCGCGGCGCAGCAGCAGTGGCCCTCTGTATTGACGGCTACAAGAACCAACTCTACCCGGGGTCCTACGCCGCTGGTACGCTTAGAACTGACCAGCCTCGCCCACCTGGAGGCTGTCTTGGCGCCTAGTCTTCCCTTATTAGGGAGGCAGTTACGCGTCAGACCAAACAACAGGAAGGGATAGCTCTCTGCCGCCGCTCCTGTACCTAAGAGCACAGTGCGAAGCCGAGCCGAAGTGGGACTACTCTGACGCTTGATGCAGCACATCCGCGTGCCAGCAGCACGATGTCCGCCACGCCACTGCTACTGTGTCACATGTGAAGGAACGTCCCACTTCACCGGCCAGGTGTGTGCCCCCTGCATCCTCGCAGGTAGGCACCGTCGAAGGCGCCAAAGACTGCCTCGCCGACTCGCCGGGACACTTCACCATCACTATCGACCGGAAGAGCGATACGGGGCGCCATTGATGATCTCCATGCGGAGTTATTGAACTTCAGTGTTCAGATAGCTGCTTAAGAAGTGACCATAGCCGACTTCATCACCTGTAAGCTCCAGGGCCTGCAGGCTACCATCTCCGCAGCCACATTCAGCAGTAAGCCTTCGCCACCAAACCGACGCCAAAGTTGGACACTAGCCTGCAGGACCTGAAGAGAGCTTCAAAACCACGTCCCCTCAGCTTTACAACACACCAAATTAGCAGTAACTGCCCGCACTCGAAATCTCGGAGCTGCCTTGCAAATTTGAGCCATGGTCCAAGAGAAGTAGAAACGGCGACGGCTTGAGTAAATTCATCTTCATCCTTACAACCGCCCTATCACCTTCGAACCCCATCCTTATTTATACTTCCCAACCTATAGGCTGCAGTCATGGCTGAGGTCTAGGACCGTTTCTGGCAACTTAGTATCTTTCGTTAGACTAACGCAGGTGCTATGCATTAACTTTCCTAAGAATTCCTTTGTTATTGTTCTTCTTGACCGGTGGATAAGGCTTTTAGTAGCTATAGCCAACTGTTGGCGAGTCCCACACTCTGTCTCCGATTTTCCCATCAGGACTGGGGTAGCGCCTAACAGTAGTTCGTCCTCCTTTCAAAAACAAAAGAAACCTTACTTTTCTCAGTATTAATGAACATTCTCTTCTCTGTCAGCGTTTCACTCTATTCTATAACAGCCTGTTGTAATGTTTCGTCTTTATGCGCTATTAGTACAATATTGTGATTTTGTTGTGTTTTCCATCACTGTTCCAAGGGTCGTCCTTCGTAGTCTAGGGGTACCATGGTTAGCCTCCAGTTCCCGAGGTCGCGGGTTCAAAGCCGCGGAGGGCGATGCATTTTTTCGGCCCTAAAATCGTTAGCATGGCATCTTTCGGAAGGGAAGTAAAGCCGGTTGTCCCGTGTCATAGATTTACGGCACGTAAAAGAACCTCAAACCTGACAGAGGCATCTAAGCAAAAATATCGGTCTTTCACGCTCAATATACAATTGGACGTTAAGAACCACAGCAGTTAAAGAGCGTCCATAAATAAAACTCAATTTAACTGTTGAAAGTTCTTATTAGTTCAGCTTCACTTCACAGATGCACTTCACTTCCTTCGTAACGTAGTCTCTTCACGCCGGACGGTTCACTTCACTCGGGAGTCGAACATAAGAACTCCATAACCCATTGCTCACAACAGCCGTCACCAACTCGCTCTGAGAATCACTCTGATGTCGCACCAGAGACGCTAACTCGCTCACTGACTAACTCAACAACTCTCCTCACCTCGCACCCAACTCGACTCGCAACTGACTCGACTATTCTTCATCTCTCACTCACCACTTGCACTGACTCGCAACTCGCGAGAACGCTCGCTTATATGGGCAATGGAATCTTTCCACAAGGCTCTCGAAAGTTGTGCAACTATTTCAACACGCTTCCAGGAGGAGCGGGGAGATGAAGCTTCCAGAAGTTTCTAGTTATCTGCCAAAAGTGCACCCGGTGTTTACGCTGGCGAGCGCAGTTATGGTTGTTTAATCCGACCACCCGGAAGTGACATCCCGTAAACCTTGGTCCATAGCTGCTGCGTCACGATATCGTCTGCATAGATAAGCACCTCACTCTGTATTGGCATCATTTTCCACATTTCTTCTTTAGTGGAAAACGGTTTGCAGGTTTTCTGAATGTCGTCTGTCATTGCTATGTACAAAGGAGGACTATGGATTGAACCCTGCTTCACTCCAAAAGCCCCAGATCACAACGCAACGTAATTTCATGTTAATTTGAGGATGAACGTTTCATTAAAATATTTTTAGCACCCGTATATGTTGCCAATTATGTAGACAGCTCCACCACATGCGTGGTTCGTTAAGCTGATGATTGGCATGCTCAGATAAGTATCAAAGGTGCCTTATTGCTCTCCCGGCTTCCCAGATGATTGCGTTTCTTGGGAGACATCTGGGGTGAGCTTATTGACATCTTGTCGATATTTTACACTGGAAGAAGAAGGAACATAGTATAACAAGACCCGATGTATAAAGTTAGCTTACACAGGAGCCCAAGAACTTGACAACCAGAGAAAATGAGTTCCTTTACACACTCTTCTTATAAAAGGGTGTTCTTCCGTCCAATTCTAGCTAATCGAGATACAATTATATTACGATTTCCTTGAGCTATAAGAAGAATACACTAGGCTAAAGGTGTCGGTATGTGATAGCTTTTAAATTCCACGTCTTTTACATGTCCATAATTAAACAAATATTATGTTACATCGAGGCAATATTTTTAACACTTAAACGATTTCAGTCTAATTGTATAATATTTAAATTCAATAACAGCCCGCCTTAAAGCAATATATAAAAAGTGTATATTACAGTCATTATATATGTTTACAGATTTGTTTAATGTAATAAAAACCAAGAGATATGTACCGGAGCATTGGAGGAAAGCAATAATTCATCCTGTATACAAAGGCAAGGGGAGCGTTGATAAGCGCTATAATTACAGGGAAATAGCATTACTTTCAAATGTTGGAAAGATTTTCACAGGGAGTTTAGCAAATAGGATACAAAACTGGGTAGAGGAGTATAATATCCTCTCGGAGTCTCTAATGAGTTTTCGTAAGAGGAGAAGAACGGTAGATAACTTATTTATAATTAAAACTCTGGTGGATAAGTATTTAAAAGAAAAAAGGGGAGAATTATACATGGCATTTGTTGATTTGGAGAAAGTGTATGACCGCATTGATTTACATTTGTTGTGGCAGAAACACTTGAGGAAGGGAGTAAGTCAACAGATGGTGAATTTATTTAAAGCTCTATACAAGGAGAATACATTGTGTGTGAAAGTAGGAGTAGGATTGGTGACAAAAGAAGTAAACCAAAGTAAGGGGTTACGACAAGGATATAAGCTAAGTCCAGTGTTATTTAATCTGTATATTGATATCATCCTCACTGAAATAGGAAGGAATAATAATTGGTTGCCTATGATAAATAAGGTATCAATTCCTGGGTTATTATTCGCTGATGATTTAGTGATAGGATCAGTCTCAACGATTGGTCTGAAGCAGTCCCTACAACAAATGAATAAATACTGTGATGAATGGAATCTGAAAGTAAATCAAGAGATGACTCAAATTATAGTGTTTAAGAAAGGTGCCAAATTGAGCAAGTATGAAAAGTGGAAAAATGGAGAGAAGGAATATAAAGTGGTCAGAGATTGTATATACTTAGGGGTTAAAATGGATGGGGGTGGAAAATGAAACAGAAGAAACTGGTATAAACGAAGGGGAAAGGTCAAGGTCATCACAATGTCAGCGATTAGAGGGTGCAAATATAGAATACCAGATATAAATGTTAAATGGCTAGAGAAAATATATAACACAGTAGTTGAAGAAAAAATGTTATATGGAAGTGAAATATGAGGAGTAGAACGAGACTGGGAAGAGATAGATATGGTACATAGGAGTTTTGTAGAGAAGTTTTAGGCCTGCCAAATGCTACAGTTAAGCAATTTTCTCTAATTGAAATGCAGAGAGTGGGGAGAAAAGGGGTAATAATGGAGAGAGCTCTTAAATATTGGTACAGACTATTAAATTTAAAAGAGAAGAACTTGTTGAGGCAGTGTTTGGAATTTCAAGAAAGGAGCTTAAAGCAAAATGGTTGGAGTCATATTATGCAAACTAATTTGGAAAATAGTGGTCTGGGATAAATTTGGAGAAGGAGGGAAAATAATGTTAAGGGTTTTTGGAAAGAAGCTAGGCAGAGGTTTGAAGATATAGAGATACAAAATTTATTTAGTAACATTGGGAAGAAAAGTTCCTTGGAATCATATATATTAATAAAAAATGTATGGGCTAGAGAACAGTATGTGGATAACTCAAATAAGGAAGAAAGCGAAAGTATAGCCTGGGTACGAGCAGGTGTATGGAGACTAATAGGAATGAGAAATGGGTTCCCACAGAACCAGTGTCCAATATGTGGGCAAAGAGAAGATTTAGAACATATCATTTTTGACTGTAAAGGTACACAGCATTGGAGAAAGCAAGGTATAAATGGGAAATGGTTCAAACTGGACAGGAAAGTAGCCTTAAGCAAGATTTTTAACAAGGATAGTAAAAAGGTAGGAGAGTACCTGTCCAAAGTAAAAAAGAAATGGTTATGGACAATAAAAAGAGATGTAAATTAGTTTCATCATGTGATGTTAAGTTATTTAATTATATTGTAATATTAGTATTATTAGATTATTATTTTGGTATTACTACTATTTTATTATTATTATTATTATTATTATTATTATTATTATTATTTTAAGTATAATTAAAGAATGTAATATGGGTATAGGGCTGATGTATAGCCATATCCTAAGGAAGATTGCTAGCACAAATAAATAAATATATGTTTATATTATACATGTGTAATAATGCTATGTGAATGTATTACGTAATTTAATAATGTAGGGACTTCGAGAATAATAGGTTAAAAGTTGCTAACAATGAGGTAACAATGAGGTAGCTTTGAGGCAATAATGAGTAAGAAAGTTTAATAATGCTACTAGTCATTATTGGAGCAACAATAATATAAATTTTGAGACAATTTATAAATCGCCAATCAACAACCAGAAAAAACTTTATTTAAATGAAGGTATTCGTTGGAGTAGGATTAGCCAATCAGAAACTGAAATATAGCAAAATTTACAAATTCAGAAGTCAGTTGGTTGTAGACAGTGTTCCTAACCGGACGCGAGATGCGTCCTCGAGAAATTTAATACGTATTCGTATGAGACGAAAATAGTTTTACGTGTTAAAAAGTGCAAGTAATTAACAAAAGAATCTCACAGCTCTCTATATCAGTGAAGTGTTGTTTAAATCGTGTCAAGCATTAATAAATGGAGTGAAGAAAAACTTAAAATCTGTGTAAGCCTACATTCTACATTCTTCAGTCGCACCACTCCCTGCTAAGACATTCATGTCTCTAAAAATAAATACTGACGCAGCCGAGGCGAAACATAAATATATAATATTTAAAGAAGCAGTCAAAATTACAAAGTTAATATTTTTTAAACATTTGGAGCAAAGGCCACCGGAAAGTACATTTAAGGCGAAGGCTACCGGAAACTGTTTACCATACGTACGGTTGCTACTACTTCAAGTTCGTCTCCCCAACAGTCGAAATACAATTCAACACCTTCAATACAACAAACCTTCTTCAACATTCATATGACTCTCTCTGCCCTTTGTCGCTTATTAGTGGATAAACAAGTTATTCTTAAGAAAGTTTATTTTCTTATCTACTTCATTTTAATCCAAATAAACCTTTGCAGAAATAGCTATGTTACACATTTCATTATAGATACAAAGAGAACGGCGATAGCCAAATGTTTAACGACTGGACGCTATATGCTGGTCTTAAAATTCCATACTGTTTCCATGACATCCGAGAAACAACTGAATGTCGACAGGACTTACAAAGAATGAACAAGTAATGAGCAATTTGAACCATTAATAACGGATATCTCAGAAATTGCTTATACCACATAGTCTTTTTTAAAATAAATTGTGCGTTTTAAACATATCAAAATTTTTGTGCGGTACGTTTTCGTCTATCGCTTAATGTTTACCGGTTATATAAGCTTATACAAAATTCCTAAGGAATGCAGAGGATTTCACAGGCTATTCCCAGAAAATTGAAGGTATACGAATTTTTTACCTGTACATTTTATTTGTCAGATAAATATCTTTAACACATGACATTTTAATCAAAATCGTTAGCTATTTTTTATGAAATGAAAATGTTCGATGATAAATTTTCCATGCAAAGAGGAGTGGGATTTTTTTTGTACCAAGTTTGCTATTTATTCGAGTTTTCGTTTTGGAGTGACGCTGTTACACACACACACACACACACACACACACACACACACACACACACACACGGGCGTTTTCCTAAACATGCAGTGTTTTGGATTTAGGGGCCTAAAATGTGTTTCAGGTGAAACCTTGATATAGAATTTTTGGGTGGAATACTTTTCTAACTTATAAAGCGTGTTAGAGAAAGTAAAAACGAATAGCGACTTACTACTTGAAAATAACATAAGTATTTGATAATTGAAGGCAACAACAAAAGACATCTCGGAAACGCTTAGTGCCAAAAAACAATTTATTTCTATAAGTTGTGTTTATCAGAGGTACATTTTGTCTAGCAACATTTTATCCTTCTCTTACGGTTTACCAATTATGCGAAAGTCATAAATGATACAAAGAGCACTTCAAGGCTATTCCCAAAGAATTTAAGGTTTACATTTTATTTGTCATGCAAATATTGTAAAGATGTTTTAATCACAATCATAGGTCAGTGTTTAGAAAATAAAAAAGCAATATTTGCATATTGCTTTCCCTACCGCACACCTAGTAGGTATTGCATTCCACCCAAAAATTCGATATAGAGATTTCACCATACATGTTTTGAGACCCCCTGAATAAAAAAATTAGAATCCGTGTATGTGTCTTTGAACAGCAAGCTAAAAGCGAAAAGTCAGATAAACACCAAACCTGGAAGTTAATTCAGTATTTTCCAAAGATGCGACTAAAAGATTTTCAAGACAATCTTCCCATCCCAAACATTTTGAAATGTATGGTTTTCTAAAATGTGGCTGTAACTATTTTGGTTAAAATACCACATATTAAAGATATTTACATGACAAATAAAATGTGCATGTTGAATTTTCTGGGAATGTCCTGTGAAGTCCGCTTCATTCGGAAGAATTTTTTATAATCTTGTAAACTGGTAAACGTTAAGCAATAGGTGAAAACGTACGAAAAAAAATTCGATTTCTTTAAAACAAACAATCCATATCAAATAAATTTGTAGCATAAGCCATTTCTGGGATATCCGTTATTAATGGTTGAAATTCATTACTTGGTCATTCTCTTAAAGTGTTGTCAACGTTCAGTTGTGAAACAGTATGGAATTTTAAGGCCAGCATAAAGCGTCCAGTTGTTAAACATTTGACTATGGGTGTTCTCTTTGTATCTATAACGATGTGTGTAATGTAGCTGTTTCCGGAAAAGGTTTATTTCGACTAAATGAAATAGGAAACTAAACTTTGGTAAGAATAATTTGTATACTCATTAATAAACGATAGAGGGCAGAGAAAGTCATGGGAATGAAATATTTCAGATTTTGTTCTGTGTAAACAAAATTGTTTTAAAAAGTTTTCGTAATTTTGATTTTCTCAGAAATTATTTTAACATTGTTTAGTAAAGTACCATAGGTTTAAGATATTTATAGACAAGTAAAATCTGTATCTTCAATTTTCTGTGAATAGCCTGTAAAGTGCTCTTCATTCTGAAGAACTTTCGTTATAATTAGTAAAACGTAATAAATAGATAAAATCTTACTACACAGATGCAGACCTGGTTAAATAACAGAATTAAAATAGATTTTTGTGGCGTTAAGCATTTCCGAGATATTCTTTGTTATTGGTTTGAATTTTCGAAGCCTCTACTTTCTTCTCTTGGTTATACATGGCCATCATAGCGATCTACTTTTAAAAAAAGCATTTGACTATCGCTTTAGCTTAATGAATGCTCCTTATGCCTGCAACGAAACGTGCAAATGAATAATGAACGGTCAACTAGAAAGAGGTAGAGGAATAAAGTTTTATATCCATAGTTTTTAGAAGAGTAAGCGATTTATGAGGATTATCTCGAAATAAAGTACTCGATACCTTTGTTTTCTTAACGATTCTATTCCATTAATGACTGCTACATTTCATCAACGCCATCCGCATAAATTCGTTACAGTTGCCTCCCCTAAATTTAGTTCTACCCTTCGCTTCGACCATTTAATCAAACAGCTCTAACAATGAACAAGCGTAAGGAAAGTTAAACACAAGGTACCTTATGAAGGGTCCGTGGAACAATTGAACAAACATTGTGGTCTGTTAAATATTGGCAGACTGAAATAACCGCCCGTTTGGCCAGAGAAATGGATTGTGGTTCCAGTTAATAGCTTTGCTCTTATAGATACAACACAGTAGAATAATCACTTCTTTTTAAATTATATTGTCTATGTTTTCTTGAAGTAGCAATACTTATAATAATATTAGAGATGAAGAGAGAGAGAGAGAGAGAGAGAGAGAGAAAGAGAGGATGTGAGTAATCTGCGACACTACTCAGATTTATTTTATAATTCTTTTAGCACTGAAGGGCACTATTCTTTAAAAAATATCTGATGTGTTACATTCACATGACTTTCTCTACCCTCTAGCAATTATTAATGGATATACAAACTATGCTTAATAAAGCTTATTTTTCTATCTTATTCATTTTACTCCAGATAAAACTTTCTGGTAATAGCTACATTACACATTTCATTATAGATACAAAGAGAACAGCGATAGTCAAATGTTTAAGAACTGGACGCTATACGCTTGCCTTAGAATTCCATACTGTTACCATGCAAGCGCGAGAAACAAGTGAATGTTGACAGGACTTTAAGAGAATGACCAAGAAATGAGCAATTATAATTACTAATGACGGACATCTCAGAAATGGCTTATTCCACAAAAAGAGTTTTTTGAAATAAATTGTGTGTTTTAAAGAGATCTACTTTTTTTGCGTAGTACGTTTTCATCTATCACTTCACGTTTACCAGTTATACAAGATTATACAAAACTTCTTCCCTTCACAGGCTATTCCCAGAAAATTCAAAACATACATTTTATTTGTAATATAAATGTATTTAATATATGGAATTTTTATCAAAATCGTTAGCCATTGTTTAGAAAAAACAAACATTTCAAAATATCTTCCATGAAATAAAACTGAGTTTTATTTATGGACCCTCTTTAACTACTATGGTCCTTAATGTCTCATTCTATATTGGACGTGAAAGACCGGTAATTTTGCTCAGATGCCTCATTATCAGGCTTGAGGTACTTTTATTTGCCGTAAATCTACGACACCGAACCACCGGCTTTACTTCCCTTCCGAAGGAAGCCATGCTAAGGACTTTTACGTCCCCAAAAAAAATCCACCGCCCTCCTCGAGGTTTCAACTCACGACCTCAGGAACCTGAACATGGTACCGCTAGACCACGATAGCGACAAATATTTCATGTATAGTGTAGTTTGTGTTGGGAGGATTTTCATGAAGATCTTCGCGTCGCGTCTCTGGAAGGTAGTGAACATAAGTACCAAGTTTGGTATTCATCCGACTTTTTGAGTTATGCTGTTCACAGACACGCACGCACGTTCGGACCTTCCTCACAAAATGCGTTTTTGGGGTTCAGAGAGAGTCAAAGCACTATTTCCGGTAAAATCTTGATATTGAATTTGTGGATGGAATTCAATTCATTATCTATATACTATATATGTGTTAAGCAAAGTGAAACACACTGGCACTTTTCGTATACACCATTATTATAAGGAGAGAAAGTACGCGGGCGCGTGTGTGTATGTGTGAGAGAAGGGTAATCTCAAAAATCCACTTAACTGATTTTGAACATTTTGTCACCATTGAAAAGCGCTTCTATTTCTGATGGGTATGCTTTATAAAACACTGTAATTTTAATTCATAAATTACTAAAATATCAAAAAGGATTTACAAAGCCCTAGTACTTGAGTTTTAAAGGAACAGGCCTTGACCTTTAGTTGAGTATGCGTGTAAAATAAGATAAATGCTAAGCACTGTATATGTGGGTGGTCACAATTTAGCAAATAAGAAAACGGAACACACAGAAAAACCGTGGCTCTGCTAGCATTCGGGAGGTCCCAGGTTCGATTCCCGATGACCACCCACGCTGTTTTTTGTTTTCTCCTGTTCGCTTTCTTTTTTTCTTTTTTTTTTTTTGAGTGGAGGAGAAAATTATTTAATCACTAACACCAGCCCCGATGGGAGTCGGAACTGGGAGTATGGGACTCACCAGTAAATTGCATACCCACTAAAAACTCCTTCACCGGAGTGGAAAAGAATCGGTTTGCAGCGGTACCGCCTGAAGACTCGCGCATTCCATGGATAGAATATAAACTGGCTCGCAATGCGGTAACCTGTGGAGTTAGCTACTGTGAGCTGGGAGACAGACTTGACCAAGGCCCAGCCTGCTCCCTAGCGGATTCCAGGAGAGGATTGTTGTTGGATTTCATGTGTTGTGTGAGCATATTCCAGGAGTAGTATTCTTATTCTAGTTATAAGGGTGCCTTAATCACGCCGTAGCGCTGCGATCTCTAGTAGTAGCTCTGTCGTGCATCACAAGTGTTGGTCTTGTATGCAAGTCAGTGATTGGCTGAGCCGGCGGATGCGCCTCTATATCGAACTTATACTGTAAATGGATACATATATATATACATGTACATTACATGATATTGGTATACGAGGTGATGGCGAATGCCGGAGTGGTAGGATATGTTTATCAGAAGGGGGTACCTCGCGCACTGCGACTACTTTGATCTATTGTGGTTACATCCCCTGGGAGGCATGGATGAGGTGAAGGTCCCAGGTCCGTAGGCAGGCCACAGAGATGCGCAGAAGTCCCTAACATTTCCAGGTTGAACCCCGCTCACTAGTGGCGAGAAATTCCAAGAGAGCGATGCAGCAAACCTAAGGGCGAGATACCTTACTCTGGCGTTCACGGGAGAAGTCTTTTCAACCCGCATGTATCCACGCCATCTGTCCGGCACCGCAGGACTTGAAAACACACCTGAAACCAGAAATTTAGATGAAATGTGAGGAAATAGGTGAAAGTAGAAATCGTGGTAGAATCCACTATCCTGGCATTCGCCTTAGCCAGGGGAAAACTATGAAAAGCACCATGGTCAGAGTGCGCGGTCACCGGGATCTCCCAAATGCCGCTTGAGCCATTATTGTCGATGTCGGAGTGGTGACATAACATACAGGGTGGACCATTTAAGTTGAGACTGTACAATATCTTCAAAACTAAGCGTTGTAGAAAGAAATGTCTTTAATGAAAGATGCTTGATATTGTGGGGAAAGTAAATGCCATCAGTCGTGTTTTATTTGGAGGACGTTAAGTTAGCCATTTTAGGGTCCATTTAATTTTTTTGAGTGGGAACTTACAATTAGAGTCATTTTAAATAGACCCTAAAATGACTATCACAACGTCCTCCAAATAAAACACGATTAATGGCATTTACTTTCCCCCATATCAAGCAACTTTTATTCAAGACATTTCTTTCTACAAAGCTTAGTTCTGGAGATGTTGTACAGTCTCAACTTAAATGGTCCACTCTGTATATCAAAACTGCATAAAGGATTATATCACGCACTATCAGCCAGGCGAGTTCAGTATTTTCACACGGATATTTGTCAACACTGTACGAATTATTTACACAGGTTATTTACTGCTATTTTATGGATTACTGCGAATGAGACTGAACGTTCTCTGAAAGTTACAGTTGAGTACACGGAAACGTGCCACTGCATTTGGTTTCTTGTAGTCTTTTTCTTTATTTAAATTTGGCAGAATCTCCTTATGATCTGTGTTTCACACCAGTCCTGGGTGAGCCAATCTCTTATTGGTTTGAATTCAAGGTATTAGTCTATGAACAAAGGTCAGACCTAGGTGAGCGGCGAGTATGGAAACATTTTACCTGAGTGGCTGAAAAGCATGCTTCACAACGACCAGCCGCTGGACGAGTCCGTCTCTTATTGGTTTGATGTCACTAAAAATTAGCCTATGAACAAAGGTCAGACCTAGGTGAGCGCGAGTACGGAAACGTTTCACCCGAGTGGAAAGACATGCTTCACAATGACCAGCCGCTGGATGAGTCCGTCTCGTATTGGCTTGATGTCACTCAAACATTACCCTATGGACAAAGGTCAGACCTAGGCGAGTCGCGAGTACGGAAACATTTCACTTGAGTGGCTGAAAGGCATGCTTCACAACGACCAGCCGCTGGATGAGTACGTCTCGTATTGATTTGATGTCACTCAAACATTAACCTATGAACACAGTAAGACAAACATTAACTGTAGTGCTAGACCAGGTAAGGGATGTGGTTTAACATTTCCTTACCAATATAAACGCTCGACTGTAGACTATCAGAAGCGTATAGGTAGACGGGATTTGTTAAAACCTGATAGTGATGACAGTATTCTAAATGATATTCCGTTACTCAGAATTGAGTGCAGCTGCTCCTGGAAATTCAAGAGCTTTATGCAGTGTATATAAAAATTATAGAATATGTCTTACATATTGTTTCTTATAATTTCTTACATTTCTGGAAAACTTTTCTTTACCTTCTACAAAAACTGTTAGAGATAAATTACACACTATGATATCAGTGTTCGAAAAAGGTTTACTATTCAGGTACACAGATTGAGATATTAAAGTTAGTTTTTAAACAGCACCTTATTTTAATATTTACATATTCCGAATCCCACTACAATTTTACATAGGAATACATAGACATTTTATATCCTGGTGAAACTGAAGCCCTTCAGGAAAACGTATGGTTTTAACAAGACGGTGCACTAGCGCATTTTTTAAAGAGAAATAGTGGCTTTCTTGAATGAAATATTCCGTTTTAAATTGGCTAGATCGCCTGGTCTCAGCCCACTGGTAATATTATATATATATATATATAAATAATATAATTTTTGTTTATTTCTTAACGATGCTCTCAATTGCCAGGATCATATCAGCGTCGCCGATACCCTGGGATTTCGTCCCGCAGGAGTTCCTTTAGATGCTGGTAAATCTACTGACAAGGGACTGTCGCTTTTAAGCACACTCAAAAACCATCTATCTGGGTCGGGTTTGAACCCGAGACCTTGCAACCAGAAGGTCAGTGTCTAACCAATTGAGCCACCCAGACCGACTCAGCCCACTGGATGTTTACTTTCTCTACTACGTATAGTAAGTAGGGCAAGTATTATATTCCACTCAAAAATTCGATAGAGATTTAACCGGAAATATATGTTTTGAGGCCCCCTGAATCCAAAAAAAGCGTTTTTGGAAACATGTCCGTGTGTGTCTATGTGTGTGTCTGTGAACAGCATAACTCAGAAACGAACAGTCGGATAAACACCAAACTTGGTATTTAGGTTCAGTATCTTCCAGAGATGCGACACGAAGGTTTTCAAGAAAATCCCCCACCCCAGATTACCCTTTACATGTAACATTTTTCGAAAAGTTTAATTTTATCAAAAACGGCTCTAACGATTTTGATTAAAATAGCATATGTTTAAGATATTTTCATGACAAATAAAATGTATATCTTGAATTTTCTGGGAATGCCTCCAAAAGTATTCTTCATTGTGAACAACTTTTGCATAACTGGTAAATCATAAGAGATAGACAAAATTTTACTACACAAAAAATGTAGATCGCGTTAAAATACACAATTATGTCATACATATTTGTTTTGTTGAGTGAACCATTTTCGAGATATTGCTTGTTATTCCCTTAAATTTTTCAATACTTATTTCCTCAAATGGGAATTCGTTATTCATTTTTTTTGTCTTGGATATGCAAAGAGTATTAATCTGTGGCAAAGAGAATGGTGCTGCACATACCAACCAGCTATTAAGAGTAATGTCTATGCTTAAAGGCTACTGAATTTTTCCACCCAAAAATTCGATACCAAGATTTCACCGGAAATACATGTTTTGAGACCCCCTGAATCCAAAAAAAAGCATTTTTGGAAACATGACCGTGCGTGTGTGTCTGTGTATGTGTCTGTGAACAGCATAACTCCGAAACGAACAGTCGGATAAACACCAAACTTCGTATTTAGGTTCAGTATCTTCCAGAGATGCGACACGAAGGTTTTCAAGAAAATCCCCCCACCCCAGATTACGCTTTACATGGGACAGTTTTCGAAAATTTTACTTTTCTCAAAACCGGTTCTAACGATTTTGATTAAAATGTCGTATGTTTTAAGATATTTTCATGACAAATGAAATGTATATCTGGAATTATCTGGGAATGTCTCCAAAAGTATTCTTCATTGTGGACGACTTTTGCATAAGTGGTAAACCATAAGAGATAGACAAAATTTTACTACACAAAAAATGTAGATCGCGTTAAATTACACAACTTATGTCACATATATATTTTTTTTGTTGAGTGAACCATTTTCAACATATTGCTTGTTATTCCCTTAAACTTTCAAATGCTTATACTATTTCTCAAATTCGTTATTTATTTTTTTTATGTCCTGGACATGCAAAGAAAATGGAATGCCCCACATAGCAACCGGCGCTTAAAATATTTGACTGTCGCTTAAAGCCTACCATATTACTCTTGCATCTACAAGAAAATTAGCAATAAGATTAACATAAAGCATATAGAGAATAACCGTTTGTAAAAATAGTTTGTACAAGAGTAGAGAAAGTCATGTGAGTGTAGCACATCAGATTTTTTCCTTATGGGTCCACTTGAAGTCCAGAGTGTATGTGGTTATACCAACAAATACTGAAGACCTGAAAGAAAGAATTAGATATGAAATGGAACAGATATGTCGTGTAACTGTAAGAAAGGCAATGGGCTGGTTTTATGATGGCCTGGGATGTTTTTTGGCTGTGAATGTTTTTCATTTTAAGCGTCTGCTGTAGAATTTAGTTAGTGATAGGGTTTTGTTTAATTCCATGGCTTACTTCTGTTAAACAGGAGGATGATTATGTTACATTTTGAAAGTATTGCTTAATGAAACATTAATTGCAAAGAAACAGTTGAATGGGTAAAATTTCTACGTATACATATGCAAAATTTTATTGAGTTTCGGAATATCCTAATGTTAAAATATGGTACCATTTAAAAAATGAACTGTACATTCACACTCCGTATACCTGAAGAATAAACTTTCTTCGAACAGTGGTATTATGTTGTATGGTTTGTCTGAAGAGCTGTAATAAAAAAATGTCTAACATTAAAATTTAAGAAGCTACAAGCATGTTCAATACTTTTTATACATATAGTATACATTTTGTTGGTATTCCCATTCTGCTGCCTTTATTGTGATTTTTCTTTGCTTACAGACATGTATACCGGGGTGGTACTTGAACCCATAGTTCGAAACCAAACGCCTTAGGGTCCATGGCCACGGGGTCCGACTTATATATTGATTTGAATTATTTCAATACTCGTTTGTGTACATTTTATAACATTTTTCATGGATTTTGGTTTTCTATTTTTGCAAGAGTTTTGATAAGCAGAGCTTTTACCATCGCTGGTGCGCTCGGTTTTAGCCTTTGGCAGAATTTTGCTTCTCTTGACTGTTTTCGGAACAAGCTGTAGCCTACGGTGCTGCCGAAGGGCTTAGACCTCAGTTTAGGTCAGGTCTTGTTTCCGAGAATTGCTTTTAGTAACTAAAGCTCTCCTGGTACCCCATCATAAGATGAGCTTTTCTAATTCTTTTTTGAGTAAATAGTATTCCACTCTTGTTTATGTTAATGATCAAATGGGAACGATTCACCAGTAAGTTTATTTTATTAACATAGTGAAACGAAATGTCTTGTTGGTGTGTAATGGATAAAGCCCCTCTAATTTGATATTAATTATGTATTGTTGCTTCCTCTACCACGTAATTAGTAGATAGAGGAAGTAATTGTAAAAATTGGATATCGGGATTTCACTGGAAATCTGACTGCCCTGAATTAAAAAAAGCAATTTTTAGAAAAAGGTCCACGAGTTTCTATGAACTGCATAATTCAAAAACGAAATGCCGGGTAAATGTCAAACTTGATATTTAAATTCAGATAATTTGTAATTGTCATTTTTAACGGCCCAGAGATGCTCTTTAGCCTGAAGTATTCTTTTTTTTTTGAATTAAGTCAACGGGCGAGTCTTGATTATCAGCCGAAAATAATGGCAGTTGCAAATCATTTAAAAGAGAAGAGTGATATGGTGATGAGATTTGTTTGGATTGTTTGCACTAGTTGCCTGGAAAGTGTAAGTAGTGGTAGTGAACACTGTATATTGTGAAAATTCTCTATTTTCTATAGTAATAACATTCACATCAGGACTAACGCTGTGATTGATATCATTACATATCAGTTGCATGCACACTTGACATTTCCGTAGTTCTACTACTGGATTAAGAATTTGTATTCTCTGAACTTCCATTCTCTGTAGCTATCGTTTTATCTAGCCTTTGTAGTCTACCTAGCATTTCTCTGTTCACCTTAGCTGCCTATTTTTGAATTTTACTTACTTCTGTATCTACACTTTCAAACTGATCCTTGAATTCTAACAGCACTAAATTCAAATTCACATTCCAGGTTTGTCATAGTTAACGTTGAATTCGCCTACCCTCTTATTTACGAGATCATAGTTAGGTCACCAGTCACACTTGTACTTTATCCTTAGCATTTTCAATGTGTTTATGCAACTTATTAGCCTGATTAATAGAAGCACTGTCTACCTGTTTAAGAATTTACTTCTCCCTGTTATTTACCTCACTCCTGATTTGATTTAACTCACCATGAATCTTTGGTAATCTGACCCTGCAATGTCTTCCCTTTGAAATTAGCAATAACTTAATTTTGTCTATCTACTTTATTTACAAATTTACAATTTGTTGCATTAGACTCTCATATTCTGATTACGTGCCTCTTTATTCTATCTAATTTGGTATTCAAAAGCATTATGGCCTGCATTAAACTTTCCAGCGTGGAGTTTTGACTACCTGAGGGTTGGGGTGGACTTTCCTCTAATGCATGCTTGTCTGACAGCTGACGACCTTCTGGTTAGGGTATTCGTGCTGGCCGCTGACTCAGTCCCTGTTTTGAACTAATATTTCTCTCTGCCTATATTCTAACAATGAACAACCAGTTTTTGAAGTATTTTCGTCCCATACTACATTATCTGGTACTTGTGAATCCGACATATTTGTTGCAATCAGTTTTTGATTCCTCAATAGCATTAATAACATTTAACTACCACAAAGAAATATGTGCATTGATCAGATGTGACTTTTTATTGTCCTTTGTTGACCGTTACCATTGTTTGTAGTGATCAGATGTGTCGTCGATCCGTGCCCCTTCTTCCTAATTTTATGCTTCCAAGTGTTTTCACTGTCGTTGAAAGATGTTCTAGAAGTTCTCTTCGCCTGAGTAGATTGTTGATCTCTGTTACGTAGTTACCGATCTTGGGGTTCTCGAAGATCTAATTGAAATTTAGTTGTGATATCTTGCAGATTTCTCAATGATTTTTCTCTGTCGATGATTTTTTCTTTATTTCTTATTCGACGACGTCTCACATTGTGGAGGGATGAGTGGACGGCCCTCCTAGGGAACAAGTTACGGGAGGTTAAGCCTCTACCGTTAATCTGGGGTACCTCTTCTCGTTCGTGTCGTCGGGAAGACGTAATTTTAGCTCGCTTACGAATCGGACATTGTCTTTTTAGCCATAGATACCTGCTCAGTGGTGACCCCGCACCACTCTGTGAGCAGTGTGATGCGCCCTTAACGGTGCGTCACATTTTAGCAGAGTGTCAAGTTTTAGCTCCGTTGCGCGTTCGTGTTGGTCTGCCTGTTGGCCTAGCCAACGTTTTGGCAGACGACGCGCATGCTGTAGAGTGTCTTTTACGTTTTATCAGTGACATTGGATTTACCAGACGCATTTGATGCGCTGAGCGTCTTTTGACTGTGTGATTTTATCTTGTTTTTTAATGGGGCATCTCCTCCCCAGTGGACATCTGGCGCTCGTGTCCCTGGAATTCTGCAGTTCTTGACACGTTGTTTTACTCTTTTATTGACCATGGTTTTAGTGTGTTCGTTTTTTGGACTTTGGTGTTTTGTTTTTTACCTTTTGGACATCGTGGGTTTGTGTCCCGTTTTTAATTATGCGGTTTTTTATCGAACTTTTATTCTTGGACTGTACATTTTATACTTTGTAAGGGCGCTGATGACCTTAGCTGTTTAGCGCCCTTAAACCGCATCTCATCATCATCTCACATTGTTGGGAGCCAATTATGAGTCAATATCACGTATGTATCCACTTAGGATAGTAATTATAGGTATATAGTTTTACCTTGGACGTCTTTGAGCGGGCTGTCGAGGTTCGAGTTCGTGTCTTCTTCCTCGTTCTCTGCTAATTCCAACACGGTGGAGGATATTATTCTCTGCAGGATTCCAGGATTCTCTTCTTTTTATTAAGACCTCGACTGCTATCGGTATGTTAAATGAGCATAGTCGAGTATTGAGATCTCGTGGGTATGAATTATAAGAAAGAATTATGGTTAATTGTTTAGAAAGTATTTAATTATTTTTTCAAATGAAAGACCAAATCATTAACACTCTTATACTTAACAGTATGTGAGAATGTACTGTACACGGTGCATTTCCCCTGCTTGGATAAATTAAGTTGTTAATAGTGAATAACAATGAATGACTGTTTCCGTCACTGATGTTACATTATATTTGTTTAGTTCCAACACGGATTTCACTTCACTCACGCACTTGGTTATATATAATTCTCATAATAGATTTTGGTGCAGAAATATTTCACGAACCGTCGTAGGTTCGTCACACTACTGCAGACATCAAGCTACTGACGAAGTTATACAGGCTAAGACTTTGGCGCTCCGAAAATTATTCAGAACTTTATGATTGATTCCTGAGAACTGCGAGCTACAAATTCAAGTAGCTTTTGGATCTTTTAAACCCTCCTGATTCGTTATCGTAAAATCACGTGGTTGAAAACAATGAAAAATTCCCGTGTCTCTGGCTTAGGCTGGGTTTCCTAGAGCGTGGGCAGGATAGGTCTTTCTTGCTCTGAATGTCAATAAAATAGTATTGTCTGCACAAGGAAGACTGGTAGAACTTTCTCGTTGCTTTTGTGAGTTTTCAACGAAAATCTTCCGTAGCAGTGGAATATTCCATGCGTCTTGTTACACGAGTAAAATAAATAACATATACGTATTACTCACATACAGTACATAATAAAATACCTCGTATATACCAAGTGACCCAGTATCGACGTATTTCACGTGTGCAGGTATCTCTTTGTGCGTTAAAGGAGTTGCAGAACTCAGCGGGGCAATTCCAAGTAAACGCAGGGCAGTGAGGAACTGACACAGTAGCGTGAGCGACCATGGTTCTACCCCTCTTGTTTTCAGCAGATCACGCTCATTGAGAGGCTTGCACTAGAGTGTAAGTCAGTGGTGTTAGACAAGAACAGTGTAAACAGACCGAAAAGGTCGTAATATTTTCTGCTACAGCTACAGAGACGTTACATTGGCAAATGATCAGAATACCTTCATATTACCTGTCAGGATCCATCCATAACTATTTTTTAACTGTTTTTATGCTGTTGTTTAATATTACGCACTATACATAATTTTTGTCCCTTTAACATCTCAGATCATATCGGCAGCTTTTTACCTTTGGAATAATTGCTCATCGCCAATGGTGTTCGCTCTTTTACAGCTGGGTGGAATTACATTAAATTCACACTTATTCATGCTTCCAGACTCTAGAGAGGATGGGGAATAATCCTGGCTCCAGAAAAATTCCCACCAGTCAGGAATCTAAGCCGGAACCCCTGGATTTAAATAAATTAAGTTGCGTTTTATTTATAACTGCTATAGTTCTTAGGGTGCCATTATATTCTGGTCGTGAAAGAGACCGGACATTTCGCTCTGAGGCCTCTTTATCAGGCTTGAGGTTCTTTTACGTAAATCTACCTGCTTTACTTCCCTTCCGAAGGGAAACCATGTTAGGATTTTTACGCCCGAAGAACTCTATTGCCCTCCGCCAGGTTTGAACCCACGATCTCGGGAACTAGAGGCTAGCATTCTAACCACCAAACCAGAGGCACTATACACCTTACAGTTAAATCAAAGCATTAAAGCGCCATAACGAAGTTCATGCAAAAATTCGAAGACCTTTTCAGTCTGTTTACAATGTTATTGTCTACCATCACTAACTGTACACTCTAGTGTAAGCCTGGGAACTGCCTCTCAATGAGCGCGCAAGAGAAGTGGAACAAAGGTCGATCATGTTGATGTGCACTGACCTGTGTTTACTTGGAATTGCCCCGCTAGTTCTGCAACAACTCTTAAGAACCTAGGGATATCTGCACACGTGAGATACGGCGCTGCTGGGCCACCTTATATAAGCTTCGAAATGTAATGTGTAAAGGAATGAAAGACTACACATTAAACCTGCCACGTATACCAACTGTGGGATAAGTAAAGAAACACAGGCGGTAGAGATAGTAATGACTTAGTCATTTCGCAGTTACAGAAAGGTTTGGAAGTGGAACATATTTCTAAAGATGCTTTTCGAGGCTAGCGAATAAGCGCGCTGTAATATGAAAATAAGGATGAACCAGTAAAAAAACATTGTTCTAAGCAGCCCATAAAACATAACGTCTAAATACACTATAAGGGAATCGGATGTTGATATTTGAAGGCATTTTACCGCAGCGAAAGGTAGTTAACAGATTTAGGAAGCGTGGCTAGATCAGGTAGATTTGTTAATAGTTTGAAGTGACATTGATTAGCACTTATCTAACTCAACAGTCAGCAGTAACACCTAATTAGCCACCTCACCATATAACCACTAATAATTCTCCAGGGCACATCACCTTCAACATTTCCAACAACTTCTACAAGAATATACTTAAACCCACGCACAAACATCTCTGCGGCAACTTTGAGGTTAAATGTTTTCTCATTTCCACTGTTGGTAGCATTGATTGGTTAACACATTCATTCAGTATTGCGTGATCTGACATATGACAATGGTGATTTGATTTTAAACAACACAAGTAAGGAAGTAAACATTGTTTACACAATTTCTTACATTTTATTCACGGAATAGTCTTAATAAATCCCATTCAAGATTATAAGATAAATTTGTAACCTCATTTATAAACATTTCCGTGAAAATTCTTTAATGTTTCCTTAGTCCTAAATGGAGGAAATCTGTTGTCACTTCAAATCAGCTTTTCTACCCATTCTTCTACAAACTTCTTGCAAAAGGTTATGCTTCTATCTGCTTTGTTAATTGAGATAAACTTTCATTGCACATTTCGTTGTAGGTATAATAAGAATACAGTAGGTTAAAGTGATAGTCATATTTGGGTCGCTAGTAGTGGCTTCGAAATACTATGCGAGATGTGTTTGGGGAGAACTCGCGCACTGCCCCGAGAGGCACGGAAGGTGAAGGAGCCGTAGGTGGTCTCAGATCCTCAGACAGGCCCACAGAGACGCACAGAAATTCCTAATATTTCCAGTTTGAACACCCGTGCACCAGTAGAGGCGAAGAATCCTAAGAGTGCGACACTATTGGGCGCGATAACGCACCCTGGCGTTCACGGGGAGAAATCTTTCCAAAGCGCAAGCATCCGCGCCATCTGTCCGGCACCGCCAGCACCGCAGGACCTGAAAACACACCTGAAACGTGAAAAGGAGAGATGAAATGGGTGAAAAGCGAAATCGTGGTGGAATACACTACCACGGCATTCGCCTAGGCGACTAGGGGATAGTGGGCGGTCACCGGGAAATGCGGGTCACAGACGACGACGCCTGAGCCATTCCACTCGATGAAATTCCATGTTCCTTGCAGGACTACGAGGAAAAATAAAACGCATAGTGAATTCCCAGTTGTGAGAAGTAAAAATATTTCAAAATTTTAAAAAATAACAAAGAATACCTCAAAAACGTTTAATGCGGAAAATATGTATTTGACATAAAGAGGGGCTTTAGCCAGATATACATTATTTTATGTGGAGGCGAAGCACCCTGGTTTCGTTTCTGGCTCTCGTACTGAGAGTGCGGGGTTCGATTCCGGCTCTGGGGTGGCGATTTTAAGTCGACCCTATCCATAGCTAAATCTCTGACTTAGTCATGTGAAGTCTCCCCACTGTAAAACCTGTAGGTCCTCTCACCATCCCCATTTGTGACCCTACCAAAGGATTCCGTCCGCTGGGTGCCCCCTCCTCAGCAATGGATCAAGTGATCGCTTGGTGGAATGAGGTAATCCCCCGGGTAGTGTTAGAAACGACATTTTTATGCAGTAAGTTTCCACTTCTTATAGCTTTCCATTCAGAATGAGGAGGAGTACACAGGCTAATTATAGAAAAGTCAAGACACAATTTGGTGTGTCATACAAATGTCTTAAACATATTGCATTTTAATCAAAATCGTTAATCATTTTTGAGAAAATAAAATATTTCTAATACTTTTCCAGGTAAAGGATAGTTTAGGTCGTGGAGGAGGGAAGGTTTCTTGAAGGTCCTTGTGTCGTACCCTTGGAAAACGCTGAAATTAAATACCCATTTTAATATTTAACCGACATTTCGCTTTTGAATGACGCTGTTTTCTCTCTCTCTCTCTCTCTCTCTCTCTCTCTCTCGCACACACACATACATACATAGATACTTTTTGCATTCAGGTAGCCTGGTAACGTGTATTTTTGGTGGAATTCAATACTATGGGTAAGTAATAGAGAAATTAATGAGAGGTTTCGTCAACATCGTCAGTTGAATTAACGGTACCATTCATTTACGAAATCCTTCTACCTCAACATTCACATAAGTTTCCATTACCATCACATTCCTTCACTTTCTCCTTTGTTCATTCAGAGTCAACTTTCAAAAAATTTTATTATTGAAGTAATATATCTTTAGTCAGTTCGAATTTTAGCTTAATATACAAGGTTGACGGTTTCCTCGTTCTCAATGTTGGTAGCATTGGTTTGCATTGTGTAACACATTGGATTCCATTCATGTAGTATGTAGTGATCGAACAAGATGACTCTACGGTAATGAGCGAGGCTCGAATTCGGGAGGTCCCGGGTTGATTCTGTTCAACCCCAAACTCGATCTTGGGTTTTTCGTGGTTATTCCTAGTCGGTAGGTAAATCGTAGAATGATTTCTCATTTACTACGACTTTCTTTCCATAATTTACCTTTCATTCCCCTTCTTTCTCCCTTTCACGTGTGCTTCCAGATTCCGTGGCGTATGGCGCTGCCGGACAAATGTCACGGATTCCTGCTCAAAGAAAAGAGTATCCCCGTGGACACTAGAGGGCTGTTTGTTCGACGGGTGGGCAACTTCAGCAGTGCGGCGGGTTTACGAGTCTGGAATTGTTGAGGACTTCCGCAAGTCTCCGAGGCCTGTAGCCGCTGTGGTTCCATCACTTCATCCCTTACTCGTAGGAGTGGTAGTTACAATAGATCTATATAGGTCGTAGTGCGCGAGGTGTCTCCCTCCGTTGTATAATCTATACCGTAGCCTGCTGTGATTTCTTCACTTCATCCCCTCCTCCTGGGGGTGTTAGTCACAGTAGATCTGTGTAGGCCACAGTGCGCGAGGCGTCACTCTCGAATAATTCCTATGGTATGTTTTGATCTGACAGCTGACAGAATGCTGATTTAATTTTACAGAACACAGGTAAGAAAGCAATTATTATTTATATAATATTATATTTTATTCGTGGAATATTCTGGATAAATTCCCTCCGAGTTAACGAGATTCATCAGATAAATATGAGAAACATACCGTGAGAATTGTGAAGTTTATGCTTTCTTGATTGTTAGTTATGAAATACAATGCTCTTCTCGTGGTTGGGGGTTACACATATTGCTTTCCTCCCCCATCTCATACACAGTAAGTAACACCTTTACACAGAGGTAAAGGTTGCGGCAGAACTTGCATGTTGGTGGCACATGCGCCAGTCAGCGCTCATTTTTCTTAGCTCGTTCTTCCTGTTAAAGAGATGCTTTTTAGAGGCCATCGGAACTCTGTTTTACATGCAACCAAGTGGCAGCAGTAAGTACGCCTACTCTGGAAGCAATATAAATCACTCGGCACTTTTGGAGGGAGCTTATAATCTGGTTTAACTACAGCCCACCTCCATCGTAAAAATTAACTGCCAACAAAACATGTCAAATGCACAGAAGGTGTATGGCGTGTGCGGTTTAAGTCAAATATTCAGTAAATAATGTGGCGCGCTTAAACGTTTTCAGTACTCTGGGAGGAGTGCAGGTGAGGCTCAGATATTTATAGTCTTGTCAGTGAGCACGGTGGGCTGGCTAGCGATCTTTAGAACTGACACTCTCTCGCAGGCTTTCATCTTCTACCTCTGCAAATGATAATATCACTTCTCATTCTCTAGACATACTTTTAGATCGGTTAAATCAATAAGTCTACTCGGGAGCGTAGAAAATAGTGTTGGCTTTCATCAAGGCCTAAAAGATTCCCACTGCGCATCTGGTTCGCTTGCATTCGGGAGGTCCGGCTTCAAAACCCGCCAGGACTGTCCTCCCTGACTAATGTCCATTTGCACAATTCTCGTTCAAGAGCTTGCCGCGATGAACGGTGATTTGTGGTGTATGGACGACGGTAAAGGTTTACCTTTTAACCAAACACTAAATCTTCTTTCTTCTATCACCACATATCCACTCACTTTACCCCACATCATTTCACTTCATTCACATCCTCGTTTTATTCTAATACCAACTCTACCTCCAAACCTACACAAATTCCAACTCCCCCTCCTGTCAATAACATAATAGCAGATTTATGCCTCCATGCATACATCACCATAACCCACTCACTATCTACCCCAAGCCCCATTATCTGCTCCTCCAACAATGGTCAACCTGCTAGCTCCTCCTCCAACGATGACGAACCTGCTCCCCAATATCAACGTCGTCTTCACTCCTTTCCTCCTCTGTCTTCAGCCTGCTTCTATAATAATCACATTTCTCTCCTTCCCGTAGTCTTAATTAAAATCTTCTTTTCTCTGCCCATTCCTGTTGTCCCGCAGAATTAATTGTACAGTCATATTATCCACAAGAATCCAGAATCTAACCAAGAAGTGCGGAAGTTTGAAGTCCTCATCCTGATGTGTGGGCAGTATGTGCAGCCTATATGCATAAAGTTCCGAGTTCAGGTTTTGACTGGGGTTAATTGCTTTTTTTCTGCCTCTCTCTTTCAGAAGGCGAATTTCGACTAAGCTAAATGGAACTTTAATCAGTGTGAAAACAAAGCAAAGGAAAACAAATACATGATGGTTGAGCATATTTTTGCTTCTGAATTTTAATTTCGAGGTTTAGGTTTTGAACCCTGTGGAAGGCGATGGCATTTTTTTCAGGCGTAAACGGCTTAGCATAGCTTCTCCGGAAGGAAAGTAAAGCCGTTAGTCCCCTATCGTAGATTTTGAGGCAGTATTTTACATCACAACACTGTGAATGCCAGAGTCATTGTAGTGTAAACTAACATTATTGTACGACAATGATTTTATATGTTTGTTAGCCATAAGCATTGTTAGGAAATAAGTTTACACGGCCTCACTGAAACTGACAATAGGAATGGGTAACAATGAAGCGATTGGGTGAGTTGATTATCACTTAGAAGAGACAAACAAATGACGTCAGAGTAGCGTGCCTTTCTTTAGAAAAAGAGGAGATATCTTCCCTAGAGCATGTGTGTTTGTAATTATGATTGGCTGACAAAATAGACGCTAATGTTGGCGCGATTTGGTAACCAATAGCAGCTCTATTATAATGTTTAGGCATATCGGGGTGAGGGAGTATAAATTCTTGAGCCAAAAGCAAGTATCGCGCAGTTCTAAGAAATCTCTCTCGCGAGGTACGCGTCAGGTAATTCTAAAGAATCATTCGCGAGTTACACATCACGCAGTTCTACAGAATCATTCACGAGGTAAACGTCGCGCAGTTCTGCAGAATCTCTTGCGAGGTACACATTACGCAATCCTACAGAATCTCTTGCGTCGTAAAGTTAGTTACAAAATTTGAAGTAGTTACGCGACAACTATTACGACAGTAATTACATTCGGAAATATAACAGTTTCAGTCAGGCGTGTATCAAGATTAAAGATGTGAAGTTAATTAAGTGTGACGGCAATAAAAGTGTTAAAAATTATTTTATCAATGTTATCTTTTAATAACAACTCCTTTCCGTTTACACGCCCTGCTTAGAGATATTTGCTCGACTGAGTAGTAATAGCTAGCCGGAGGACAAAGAACCCAAAATTCAAAATAGTAAAACAATAACAGGCGCCAAGCATATAAGATAACACGAACAGATTACCGTGACAAATGGCTCCCAGAACGTGGGCGAAGTAACCAGGAAGGGATGAAATAACCAGGAAGGGGCGAGATAACCAGAACGTGGAGCGAATGGAGCAGTGCAATTAACTACAAGACGCAGATCCCAGAAACAACGACCAGAACGACCAACGACGCGGATGAGAGGACATCAGCGACTACTACGAGAACAGAAGACAACAGTGGAATTCCACACCAAGACAGCGAGACGATGATCCATCATACTGCGACGCAGAGGAGACATATACATCTAGAAGAGAGGGGCAGGAAGCTGGACATCAAAACAACGTCATCAGATAGCATCATAAAGGTTAGAAAATTGTAAATTTTATGTGCATCTTTAAACAAAAGAAAAAAAATTGTAAAAAATTAAATGTTGTTGAGAAGTGGTAGGATTAAGAAAACAATGTCTACTAATAATACTGAAGAAATAATTATGGAAGGGGATAATGTAACAGTTGGCCGTAATTCAATATAGGTTGCGGAAAATAGCTCAAACAATGCAGGATTTGAGGCAGGAATTATCAGTGAAGAAAGTCAGAATAGAATAGCAGGTCATTCAACTCAAATATCTGGGATTGCTGTAAACATTTCAGGGCAGATAGCCGACGACAGAGATATATATTTAGACCTGTGGGTCAGAGTATTGTACCAAACAGGGATGAAGTAACTGTAACGGGTGGTGGAAATGAAGGTTTACAAAGGGATGTAAATGCAGTAGGAAATGTGAATTTTTATGCTGGTATGATGATGGAAATGCTGAGAAATTTTACAGATCGATTAGAAAGGAATGTGGAAGATATTGGTAAGAGTAATGAGAAATTAGAGCAAAAATTAAATCAAAACATGGAAGATATTGGTAAGAGTATTACAGATCAATTAAGGGAAGATATTGGTAAGAGTAATGAGAAATTAGAAAAGAAAATAGATCAAAACAGGGAAGATATGGAAAAGAGTAATAGGGAATTAAGGGAAGAAATTTGTAGGAGCTTAGAACAAAAGCTAACACAGAGAAATGAGAAATTGGAGCAAATATTAGATCAAAACAATAAAAGAAATTGAAAAGAAATTTATGGAGTTAGATAGTAGTATGATAAGAATGAGAAATGAAAATCAGGAAATAATAGCAAGTGAGATAGGAAAAGTTTCAAAGAAAATGTCAGACATGAGCAGGGAAATATCTAACCATAAAAGTGAGGTTGATACTAAGTTTGAACATGTTAGTATAAAATGTACAGAGTTAGGAAGTCGAATGAGTAGCATTTCAAGTGAGCTAAGAGAGATGAATGCAGATTTAATTCAGGTGCAAGTTAATTTCAGAGAGGAGATATCTGAAATTCAGAAGGAGACGGAAACACAAAGAAATAAGTTGTCCGAAGAAGTTAAAGTGTTGGCTATAAATAATAAAAAACTAAGTTCTGAACTTAACAAGCACCAAACTGTTCAAAATGAAAATAATAGAAAATTGGAACAGACAATAGAAAGTCTGCAAGGTACTGTAAATAGGTAAGAATTGAATTCAAGGGTCAATATATGTGATGCCAATGTATCTGATGCACAGAATAATGATAAGAGGTATTTCCTCAAGTATGACTAATAATGTGAGTGACGCGGCGGCTTCATCCATAGCCCACACCGAAACTCAGAGTGCACAAGTAACGTTAGAGAATTTAAATATGGGAATAAGGGACATGTAAAACTATAATTATATCTTAAATGATTTGCCACTTCCAAAATTTAACGAAAACTCCAATCCAGTACAGTTTATTGCAGACTTGCCGGAGTACTTTCAAATTAAAAAGATACCGGAAGCATTGAAAATGATAGTTGTTAAAAGATGTTTGGACCAGAAGACTTTAGAATGGCTACAAATGGTATAGGGGGCGAAATTTCATATGAATCCTTTAAGTGGCTATTCATGAACAGGTTTTGGAACGTTACGGTACAGCACAGAATACGAGCAATGCTTAGCCATGGACTATTTGATCCACGAGAGGGAATATCAATGACTGATTATTTACTAAAACATGCAAGTCAGATCAGGAATTTGTCACCTCCGATCAATGAGGAAGATTTTGAGAGTTTGCTCACAAGGCATTATCCTTTAAGGATACAAAATTATTTATTAATTGCTAAACCACATAGTACCTTTGAGATGACAGAATTAATGTCAGCTTTGGAACAACAGGAAGAAGATATATCTCGAGAGTGGGAGCATAGTCAGGCGTGTATCAATTTTAAAGATGTGAAGTTAATTAAGTGTGACGGCAATAAAAGTGTGAAAACAAATTCATTTATCAACGTTATCTTTTAGTAACAACTCCTTTCCGTTTACACGCCCTGCTTAGAGATATTTGCTCGACTGAGTAATAATACCTAGCCGGAGGACAAAGAACCCAAAATTCAAAATAGTAAAACAATAACAGGCGCCAAGCAAATAAGATAACACAAACAGATTACCGCTACAATTTACGGTACGTAAAAGAACCTCAAGCCGCATAAAGAGAACTCTGAACAGAATTACCGCTCTTTCACGCCCAGTATAGAATGTAACGCTAAGAACCACAGCAGTTCAAGAGCGTCCATGAATAAAACTCAATTTCAATTGCTCAACTGTTAGGCCAACCTTCCGACGTGTTCATCTTTAAGTTATTGTATCTTTCTCTCTTTTCTTAAATGTTGCATGTTAAATTTAATAACACATCTACTTCACGTTTAGAGAAACTCTTGCTTTCCACCACTGCATCCTGAACCAGTACACATCAAAGAGGTAAAACAAGTACGGGAAGTACTTCATGGCACGTTCAGTAAAATTTACCTGCAATGAGCCGTGTGCTTAACCTGCCAGCTTACCACGGTCAGCTAAACTACAAGGATTATGATGACTACACTGCTGAAATTCTTACCACGGTGAGCTGAGGGTCCTGAACGGTTTGTGTAACGAGAACAGTGCACACGGCCACAAGATTTTCTTCCTGGTTCTCGGAATTAGCAAACGCCGGGGAGATACCCTAAACTTAGACCTGGAACGCACCATTCCCAATTATTTCATTGAGTGTATAGTCAGTGTCCACCGCCTGTGGTGCGAAATGTAGTAAGAACGGGACTTTGATGGAACCATCTCTTTCATTAAAACTATTTCACTTGTTCTTTTTGTCCTGAATCATTCAAAGTTCTCCCACAGTCATCCTTCATTAAAACTACTTCACTCCTTCTCTTTGTCCTGATTCATTCAAAGTTCTCTCGGAGTCATCTCCTTCATTAAAACTACTTCAATCGTTCTCTTTCTCCTAATCATTCAAGTACTCCCACATTTATCTCCTTCATTAAAACTACCTCACTCGTTCTCTTTCTCCTGAATCATTCAGAGTTCTCCCACAGTCATCTCCTTCATTAAAACTACTTCAATCGTCCTCTTTGTCCTAATCATTCAAAGTTCTCTTGGAGTCATCTCCTTCATTAAAACTACTTCACTCGTTGTCTTTGTCCTGAATCATTCAAAGTTCTCCGTTCATTGGATTACTATTCATGCATTACATTAGGATTTAGGCTTACACAGTTGAGGGGAATACCCTGCCTCTTAAACCTACATAGATTCATTATAACTACCACCTCCAGGAGGAAGGGATAAAGTGAGGGAACCACAGGAGGCTACGGTCGCAAGTAGGCATGCCACTGATGCACGGAATTCCCTAAGAATTCCAGCCTCGAAGACCCGTCCCATTGCTCAGCCGTCTAGTGTCCACGGCATATACTCTTTCCTTTGAGCAAACATCCGCGCCGTGTGTCCGGCACTGCCATACACCAGGAAATCTAGAAGCTAACCGGAATCATGGGAAGGAAACGGAAGGAATGAGAAATGATGGTAGAAGAGAAATCACCCCAGATGTCAGGTACCGACCACGGAAAACCAAGAGAAACCCTTTGTCACAGTGTCTGGTCGCCAGGAATCGAACCCGGGAACTCCCGAATACAAGCCTCAGAATTTACCGCGGAGCTATCTCGCTGGGTTCATTAATTAAGCACTTAAGCTATAAAAATCTGATTGGTTGCATTCACGTGACTTTCTTTATTCATTCTTCTACAAGCTGTTCTTAAAAAGCTGTATTATTCTACCTGCTTCTGTCTTCTTTGCTTAATTTTTATAGCTCCCGTTATCTTGTGTATTCATATCGGGTGTTTTCACTTGAGCTCCTTAACTATTGGTTATTTAAGGTTGCATTTCTAACACACACACTTGCAGTCTAAGCGCAGAGTGGGAACGAAAACTTGCCCCGCAGCAGTCGGGAAGTAAACTAGGGACGTATCGGTTGGATAGCCAGAACGCTGACCACTCGACCACAGAAACAGTATATCTACTTCTTGTTAGCCGAGATAAGCTTTCCTTGCACATTTAAACGTCTCGTTGTAGGTATATGAAGGAAGCGATTGTCAGGTTTTAAAAAAGCGGATCCCAGTGTGATGGGTTTGAAATTTGATACTCTTTGCTTGATTACAAGAGAAAACGAATAGCGAGTTACCACTTGAAACAATCTTAAGCATTTAAAAATTTAAACCAATAAAAGGATGCTAGAAATGCTTTAGACTATAATAAACAATCTGGTGTGTGCGCTCACATGTTGTTATTGGGTATACAAATTATTGTTACCAAAGTTTAATTTACTATCTATACATTTTAATCGAGATAAACCTTTGCAGAAATAGCTACATTACACATTTCGTTATGATACAATGTATTTCTGGTGAAATCTCGGTATCGAATTTTTGGCTAGTATGGAATACTTTCTCTAGCTACTATGTACGTGTTAGAGAAAGTAAGTAATTATAGATAAATGTTATGTACATGTTAGTGTAGGAGGACTTTGTTATACGAAAGTAACATAGATACACATTTTTAAAAATGTGACTGCTGTGTGTATTGAAGGTTTATCTCGATTCAGAAGAAGTAGTACACACCTTTGTAAGAACAGTTTGTAGAGAAAGTCAGATGAATGCAATACATCAGTTTTATTTCCACTAACATAGATGGCGGCAGGGAAGGTAATAAACAGGAGGTAATCGTTGAAGTAATTTAAACGGTCATCATACATTTTACTGGAGATGTTCTAGGCCCAGAAAACCGATGTGAAGCGCAACATGAGTACATTTCATTTTTCTTTTTCACCTTCCTGAATGTGTTCCTTTTCGTGGCGTCATGACGGTCACATCCCGCAGAATAGAACAATCTGGATACATTCATTACAGAAATACGTTTTAGTCAGCCTCATGTTAATCCCTTTTATTACTTTCTCTAACTCGAACCTAGTAGACAGTAAACGTATTGCATTTCACCCAAAAATTTGATATCGGGATCTCACTGCAGATACATGTTTTGAGGTAATCTCAGTCCAAATAAGGCATTTTTAGAAAAAAAAAAGTCCGTGGGTGCCCTTGCGTGTGCCTGAACAGCATAACTCAAAAAAGGTAAAGTCGGATAAATACCAAACTTGGTATTTAGGTTCTAAAGAGTTTAATTGAAATACCATATATGAAAGATATTCATATGAAAAATAAAATGCATATCTTGAATTTTCTGTGAATAGGCCATGAATTTCTCTTCATTCGGAATGAATTTTGTATAATTTTGTTTAGCTGATAAAAGTTAGGTGATAGACCTAAACATATTACACAAAAAATGTAGATCTCTTTAAACACAGTTCATTTCCAGGATATTTTTGGTGGCATAATCCATTTGCATCTTTAAAGGTTTCATATGAAAGATATTCATATGAAAAATAAAATGCATATCTTGAATTTTCTGTGAATAGGCCATGAATTTCTCTTCATTCGGAATGAATTTTGTATAATTTTGTTTAGCTGATAAAAGTTAGGTGATAGACCTAAACATATTACACAAAAAATGTAGATCTCTTTAAACACAGTTCATTTCCAGGATATTTTTGGTGGCATAATCCATTTGCATCTTTAAAGGTTTCAGTTGTTCATTTCTTGGCTACTCTCTTGTAGCCCTGTCAACATTCAGTTGTTTCTCGCAATGGAAACAGTATGGAATTTTAAGGCCAGCATATAGCGTCGAGTTGTTAAACATTTGACTATCGTGCTACCTTTGTTACTATAAGGAAGCGGGTAATGTAGATATTTCTGGAAAGGTTTATTTTTATTAAAAAGCAATAGATGTAAAAATGAACCTTAGTAAGAACAGTTTGTATACACACTAATAAGCGAGAGGGTAGAGAAAGTTAGGTAAATATGTCGCATCAGCTTTTTGTTATATTCTGTTAGATTTTTCATACTTAGTGCTCCAAATCATTTTTTATGCTCGCAAATGCAAGATTGTTAGTTTAAAGGATAATTAAATGGGGAAAAAGCCAAAAAATTACACATTTAGTGTTTGTGCAGTCTTAAAAACTGGAATTTAATTTGATGTGCGTTTTATCACTGTATCACTTCACACAAAAATACCCCAAGTCCTGCACTAGAGGTGTAAACTTTGGCCCATCTTTTAGAAGAAGTTGGTATTACTGTTATATATTGTAGCTTGTGTGTGACCAAGGAACGTGGTTATCGAACGAGATGACTGCGGTAAATTGTGAGGTTCGCATTCGGGAGGTTCTGGGTTCAATTCCTTGGGCCGCACCCTTATTGGTTTTCCCTGGCTGGCAAGGCGAATGTAGGGAGGTTTCTCTTCTCCCAAGAATTTCCTTTCCTTCATTTCCTATCATTTTCCTTCCCCTTTTATGTTTCAGCTAGACTTAGGGGCTGTGCAGTGCCGGGCGTTGCCGCAGATGATTGCTCTTTGGAGAGTGCTTCTCAAACCTGCCAAATGGCAGCCTGCTCTAAGCCGCCTCAGGTGGCTCGACTTCTCGGTTCTGGCAGAGGGAAGCCTTCTCTGGGCACCCCCGGTGTGACCGAGTTGGAATCGTTAGGGACTTCTGCGCGTCTCAGTGGCCCGGTTGCCTGCGGTTCCTTTATCTCATTCGTTCCTCTTTAGGTGGTAAGCACAAAAGATCCGCGTTAAGTCCTGTTGCGAGGTGTCCCGTGGTCACAGTCGTACCTACAGCCTCCTGCATTTCCTAGGCGTGGTAAATACAAAAGATCCGCGTTAAGTCCTGTTGCGAGGTGTCCCGTGGTCACAGTCCTACCTACAGCCTCCTGGACTTCCTAGGCGTGGTAAACACAAAAGATCCGCGTTAAGTCCTGTTGCGAGGTGTCCCGTGGTCACAGTCGTACCTAAAACCTCCTGCACTTCCTAGGCGTGGTAAACAAACGATCCGCGTTAAGTCCTGTTGCGGGGTGTCCCGTGGTCACAGTCGTACCTACAGCCTCCTGCACTTCCTAGGCGTGGTAAACACAAAAGATCCGCGTTAAGTACTGTTGCGAGGTGTCCCCTAGTCACAGTCATACCTACAGCCTCCTGCACTTCCTAGGCGTGGTAAACACAAAAGATCCGCGTTAAGTACTGTTGCGAGGTGTCCCCTAGTCACAGTCATAGTCGTACCTAAAGCCTCCTGCACTTTCTAGGCGTGGTAAACTCAAAAGATCCGCGTTAGCCGAGATGCGAGGTTCTCCGCTCATTCATTCATTTAAGCCATGCGGTTTTCTTATTTGCAAATATGTAAATTAAATTGAGTTTTATTTATGAACGCTCTTTAACTACTGTGGTCCTTAGCGTCCCATTCTGGAGGCCTCTTTATCTGGCTTGAGGTTCTTTTACGTACCGTAAATCTACGACACAGGACCACCAGCTTTACTTCGCTTCCTAAGGAAGCCATGCTAAGGATTCTTTACGCGCAAAAAATCCACCGCCCTCCGCCGGGTTCAAATATGTACACATTTGTCTTTCACATATTTTTTGCTTTGAACAGCTTTTTCTCTGAAAAACATTTTGCGGTATAAATGACCCGTTTTCTCGGAGGTTGTTCAAGGCAGCTAAATTAAATTTTTGGATTGTAAAAGCAGCCTAGGTGCTTTTGGATTTAAAATGGGTTGGTTATAGTTTAAAAATAATTGCTCATAAATGTTAATCAAAGAATGGTATAAACAAATCATATCTTCTTTAATAAACAAAGTTTCGTTCAACGCTAGACCAGTGAATAAGACATAATCTACATTTTATAAAACTTACAGTCTGAGAAGTTAAATTATTTCCGAGATAATGGTGAGATAGGACATTTAATCTCGCAACAATGAAAGCAGTAGAACGTGTCATCTCTCAGTTTCAAATACAATTCATCTTTACTGTCGCAACAAACATGACCACATAATAAATATTATAATCAACAGTACACTTTATTTGTATATGTGACCTACTTTGTGGAGCATTTAGGTTGGTCTATGAATCACAAGGTTCTGTGGTAATGGTAGAGGGGGGAGCATTCCATACAAGAATGCACTCTACAACAGCCTTTGTGGTTATTTGGTTTCAAATTGCATTTGCTTTGAATCCTTTAATTTATTTCTACTTTATTCCTTTCTGTATTCTATAAGCCTGTTTTCTGGTTTATTCGATTTGATTCATGAAATGAAACATATACATTTCTCTTTACTCCTCAAACAAAACACAATCCACAGTGACGTAACGATCCACTATAATAAATATATAGCAATTTTCCTTTTGTTTACTTAGTGACTACCCAGTAATTTTTTATTTCCGTCTGCGTGTAGCCATACAAGAAATCACTTGCCATGCAGCCTGTTCCCTCTTCCCATCTCTCACGAGATTTCAGAATACAGATTCCTCTTCTCTCTTCGGTCGCTCACTAGAGTGTGGAACACAGGACTCCCCTTCTCTCTTCCGGTCGCTCACTAGAGTATCGTAAGCAGGACTTCTCTTCTTTCTTGCGATTGCTCATAGAGTATCAAACACAGAACTGGTTTCTCTTCCAGTCGCTTACTAGAGTATCGAACACAGGACTCTTCTTCTCTCTTCCGATCGCTCACTAAAGTGTGGAACACAGGACTCTCCTTTTCTCTTCCGATCGGTCACTAAAGCATCGAACACAGTACTCCTCATTTCTCTTCCGGTCACTTACTAGAATATCGAACACAGGACTTCTCTTCTCTCTTCGGTCGCTCACTAGAGTGTGGAACACAGGACTCCTCTTTTCTCTTCCGATTGCTCACTATAGTATCGAACACAGGACTCCTCGTTTCTCTTCCGGTCGCTCACTAGATTATCGAACACAGGACTCTCTTCTCTCTTCCGGTCGTTCACTGGAGTGTCGAACACAAGACTCTCTTCTGTAGCTCGCTGATGCTTGCAGAATGGCACGGGGCACTAGACGATACATAACCTGCTGCCGCAGCTAATACGCACCTCTTAATACCCTCAGGAGCTTTGAGGAAACGCTAGGCCGCCGAGGGGGAGGAACGTTCACTTTTTATGTTTCCTTATCCTTCTCGATTAGACATCTAGGTGCTTCCTTAGCTGGGAGCGCTTCTCCGCCTCTCCGACCAACCATGCGCTGGCTAGCGCTGAAAGACACGACCGCTATGCAGGAAGTGAAGGCTCGGCTTCGTCACAAAATAGATACGTGTGTGTGTGTGTGTGTGTTCTCTCTCTAGTGCAGAAACCTGGTCCAACAACTAAAACAGCTAGACAGAGCGAGTATGTTCGCCAAATGACAAATAAGCAACCCGAATGACATCAGCTAATAGTATGTAAAATATACACAGCCAGCCAGAGAGGTAAGGGCTCTGAGTATCCAAATACAAATCCATTTTCTGATGCACTTGTGCTACAGCATTGGGTTCCACTTTTCCGGAAGGAAGCAGTTTAGGGATCTTTTATTTTACTTGCTTGTATTGTATTGCACAAAGAATTCGTTACGAGATTTCACCGGATATACACAGTTTTCTCTACATGGAATAAAAAAATTCTGTGAGGCATTCACATGACTTTCTCTCAATCTATGGTTTATTACTGGGTATTGCATGCAATTGCGAGAAACAACTGAATGTTGTCAGGACTTTAATGCTGACAATGACAAAATAATGAACAAATCGAATCATTAATAACGGATGACTTAGAAACGGCTGCTGCCACAAAAAAACTTATTAGAAATAAATTGTGTGCTTTAAGATATCTACATTTTTTGTATAATATGTTTTCGTCTATCGTTTAACGTTTACCAGTTATACAAGATTGCACAAAATTCGTTGCGATAAAGAGAACTTCACAACATTCCCAAAAAATTCATGAGGTACTTTTATTTGTTGGTCAATATCTTTAATATGTGATATTTTAATCAAAATCGTTGGAACCATTTTTAGAAAGTAAACAATATCGAAAAATGTTCTATATAAAGGGTAGTTTGAGGTAGGGGGAATTTCTTGAAAATGTGTGTCACATCTTTGGAAGGTGCTGAACCTAAATATCACGGACATTATTCTATTTTTTTATTCAGAGGACTTCAAGACATTTATTTCGGGTGAAATATGGACATAGAATTTTTGGTTGGAATACAGTACTTCCCTTATTTATTATACGTAGTAGAGAGAGAAAAAATAGAAGTTTTAGGAAAAGGTCTCTGTGTGTTTGTATGAACAGCATAATTCAAGAACGAAAAGTCGGTTAAATATGAAACTTGGCATTTTAGTTCGGCATCCTTCAAGAATAAGACAGGAAGCTTTTCAAGAAAATTTCCACCCCCAGACTACCCTTTACATGCAAAAAGAGTTCCCATTTTTATTTTCTCGAAAATTCATCTTATGATTTTGATTAAAATACCGGCTACATATTTAAGATATTTTACCTGACAAATAAAATATATTCTTGTATTTTCTGGGAATCACCTGTGAAGTAGTCTTCATTTTGAATGACCTTTTATAACTAGTATACAGTACAAAGTCTTGCTACAGAGAAAATGTAGATCTCGTTAATTTATGCATTGCAAGTAAATGTCAATATTGTTTGTTCAATGTAGCAGTTAACCGAAGCAGGTCAGATCGCATAGCGGTGAGACCTAATCCCAGTGTTTCCTTAAGCACAGGGCTCAGCGCTGGCAAAACTATCTGAATCACTTAAACTCCTCTCTAAGGACATTAAGACCAAGAGATCAAGGAGGCAGCGGCTCCTGATGGGGTAAGTGAGTGCTCAAGGAGCATAATCCTTGGCGGTAAATCTTGGCAGGTTCGATGGCTAGCTAGGACGCCAACATTCACAGTTGGCTCCGTGTAACAATACTTACAATGGTGTGTGCCTTGTTAATCGAGATAACGTTCCGTTGTAGGTTTAAGATGAATACGGTATGATAAACCGATAGTCACAATTTTAAAATGCTTGTCGCCTGTGTGATGACTAAAATTCCTTGTTCTGTACAAACTAATAACAAGAAATATCTGGGAAATGATTGATGTTCGAAAAACTTTTATTTCAGTTAAACTGTGTACTTTACCAAATGTACAATTTTTGTGTCGTAAAACTTTGCCTATCTCTTACGTGTTACAAATAATTATAGAAAAGGTCATTCCGAATGAAGAGGAGCTCTTAGGCTATTCCCAGAAGATTCGAGATATGCATTTCATTTATCACTAAACTATCTTAAACACATAGCATTTTAATCAATCGGTTTGAATAAATTTTGAGAAAATAAAGTATAACAGAAGTGTTTCACAAATAAAGTAGTTGGCGTAGATTAATTATTTGAACATTTTTGTGTCGCATCTTTGGAAGATATTGAATTTAAATACCAAACCTCGTATTTATCCGGCATTTCGTTTTTGGATTATGTTGATTACCCAAGCAGACACACTCATATTCATGGGGCCTCAAAACATGTATTTGGACCGAACTGCGAATATAACATTACAAGCTAGTTGCCCATGTTCCTCGAGCATAATCCTAGCCACTGGATTGGCAGGCTACTTTACCTTCCCCAAAATATAACATAAAGAGCTAGTTGCACATGTTCCTCGAGCATAATCCTAGCCACTGGATTGGCAGGGTACATTACCTACCCCAAAATATAACATTACAAGCTAGTTGTCCATGTTCCTCGACTATAATTCTAGACACTGGATTGGCAGGGTACTTTACATTCCCCAAAATATAACATAAAAAGCTAGTTGCCCATGTTCCTCGAGCATAATCCTAACCACAGGATTGGCAGGGTACTTTACCTACCCCAAAATATAACATTACAAGCTAGTTGTCCATGTTCCTCGACTATAATTCTAAATACTGGATTGGCAGGGTACTTTACTTTCCCCAAAACATAACATTACAAGGTAGTTGTCCATGTTCCTCGACTATAATTCTAGACACTGGATTGGCAGGGTACTTTACATTCCCCAAAATATAACATAAAAAGCTAGTTACCCATGTTCCTCGAGCATAATCCTAGCCACTGGATTGGCCGGGTACTTTACCTTCCCCAAAATATAACAAAAAGCTAGTTGCCCATGTTGCTCGAGCATAATCCTAGCCACAGGATTGGCAGGGTACTTTACCAACCCCAAAATATAACATTACAAGCTAGTTGTCCATGTTCCTCGACTATAATTCTAGACACTGGATTGGCAGGGTACTTTACCTTCCCCAAAATATAACATTACAAGCTAGTTGCCCATGTTCCTCGACCATAATTCTAGACACTGTATTGGCAGGGTGCTTTACCTCCCCCAAAGTATAATATTACAAGCTAGTTGTCCATGTTCCTCGACCATAATTCTAGACACTGAATTGGCAGGGTGCTTTACCTCCCCCAAAGTATATTACAAGCTAGTTGTCCATGTTCCTCGACCATAATTCTAGACACTGGATTGGCAGGGTGCTTTACCTCCCCCAAAGTATAATATTACAAGCTAGTTGCCCATGTTCCTCCACCATAGTTATGGACACTGGATTCGCAGGGTACTTTACCTCCCTCAAAGTATAACATTACAAGCTAGTAGTGGAGTACTGTCTAGGAGATGCTTCGTTGAATTTGGGCGCAAGAAGAATATGTGCTAAAACCGTAAAAATAAAGGCAAAACTGACGAACTATTTGTTTTTGGTGTTTTAATACTCTTAAAACCTGCATTTTCATGTCTCTCTACCTTAATGCGGTTTTTCTTATTGGCGTTCGACGGCGGCAGTATGTTTAGCCTTCGTCTTCCTGTCGCTGATGATGGTTCTAATATAAATATCGCCGTCAGTGACAAGGAGACGAAGGTTGCAAACTGGAATAAATTTTTGCTGAAAAACATAAATTTGTTTTTATGTTTTTTACTTTTATTCTTAGAAATTCCCTCTTTTATATGTTATATGATTGTAATTTTTTTAACCATGTCAAACTTTAAACAGGAGTGAGACTATGCATCAGACATGCACTGATGTTTCAACTTTAAACCACATCTTCCGAAATTCTTTTCGTGTATGATTTTTTTTCCAAAGCTTCTGTTGAACCTAACATGAGAAAGTTTTCATTTATATGAATGTTGCTAAACAATATTTGTGTAATCGGTGAAGTTTCTGAAGATTTATAAGTGACAGGCATTGCAAAATATAGAAAATATTTTTAAAAAATATTATTATGGGGAAAAATTTCTTACTAACGACCCTTAATATAAATGTCTTAGCATGAACAAGAGGAATGTATGAATGTATTGTAAAACTTTGTTATGTGGTTTCACCAGTTTCAGGGGAAAAGAAAATTTAAACATTGAGAGGATAAACGATTCCAGGTTGCCTTAAAGACACGTGCAAATAATTCTTTACCGTTTCTTCTAGAAGACCGAATTATGTTGTCTTGCTTTATCCTTGCTTAGTGTACCATTCATGGTGAAAATGTTCCATAGAGCCACACCTTCATTTTACGTTGTTTTTCAGACCAGTCTGGGTGGAGTGAAAGGTTGGTTACGTAAAGGTGGAAACCTTATCAGGGAATGACACCATTGTGACCCGAGTACGTGGTAGAGAAAGTAATAACTACCTGCTGTGAGGCGTGTTTTTAAACTAACCACTGTTGTAACATTTCGCCCCCGCAGTCGCCATTTTGAGCATGCGTGACTTCCTCCATTCATTAGGAAGCCAAACGCAGCTGCGAGCGATCGTCACTTTGTGTTTTCCTCTTCTTATAGCGCTTCAAAGAGTTTAAAACAGTCGAAAGACCGCTGACTGTGAAGTCAGATCAGTGATTCGTTTTTTGAATGCGAGAAATGTTACGCCAGCAAACATTCATCGCCAACTGTGTGAGGTTTTTTGGGAAAAAATTAGTGACATTGCCCGGCCAAACACTCAATATCTGATCTCATAATTTGGTCGGGAACAACTCGGCCACCCTTCCTACAGCCCTGATTTGCCACCAAGCGGTTTTCATGTGTTTCTTCATCTGAAGAAATTCCTTGTTAAATGCATTTCAACGACGATGATGTTGTGAAACAAGTAGTGCAGACTTGACTTTCATCACAGGCGGCATCATTCTTTGATGAAGGCATACAAAAACTAATTTCCTGTTACAAGTGCCTGAATAACGGCGGTGACTATGTGGAGAGGTAGTGTTAGGTGTATGGTAATTAATGATAAAGTTTTTTGGGAATAATGTTCTGTTATTTTTTAAAAAGTCATTGGTACTTGGAAAAGTAGAATCAGATGACTGAAAAATACAATGTCATCAGTCATCTGATTCTAACTTTCCAACCCTGTCCAACACACGGCGTGTGTGAAAGAACAATTAATTCCGTCATCGGTACGCCTCATAGATATAAGACAACTTAAATGTTAGTGTAATTTATGAGATTTACTCTTGTATGAAACACTACAAGCTTTGACTACCTCTACCGAAATGTTGCAGGACCTCTCTTTGTCCCACCCTATACCACGGGGTTTGCTCAGCCACCTTAAGTGAGACACTTGAGTATTTGGTATAACGTTCTGCCCCAAAATGAAACTTAGATATGATCGTGCACTAAACACCGTGCCGAAGGAATTAGGCACCAGTAATTCCAAACAAGGGAAACGCTGAAGCCATTAGTCCTTATTTCCGTTCCAGAATCGCAGGGGCTAGGGCCCCTATTGTTCTCCAAAGTTGTAGGAGCAGGGAAGCCCAGATTAAAGTTGCGAAACAAGAACTATTTTCCAGCAGGTAAGATTACGTCATAAAGGAGCACATTAACACACACACACTTGCAGTTAGCTGCAATTACAGGATATGCACGAAAGAAACAAATAACGAGGTCATGTATCTAGTAATTATGTAGAGAGGAGGTGTTTTTACCCTGAAATAATTATTACATGCAAGGGATAACAATAACCTAAAGATTTTAAGGGTACCCATCTGTAAAGAAGACCGAAATTTGCCAGAGTTTATAAGTATGAATTTTACAAACTTCTACTTCAAGTGGATGTAGATGTACAACGTTTTAAAGCATATCATATAGCGTTTACATGTCCGGCTTCCTATAAAACATTAAAGTGAACAAACCATTCAAGAGGTGACCTCAGGAATCAGATACTAGTTAGTTGCAGAGGAATGGAAAAGCACGAGGGGGAACCCGTGTTTAAAGGGCACACAGTCAGAAACAGTGTTACGTTACTGTTATAATTGTTTAACTTCATCCGTCGGATTTCATTTGTCACTATATTATCATTTTTACATTTCTCCACGTCATGTACTTTTCGGTATAATTAATGAAATGTTGAATACCTTCTTGTTCATATCAGACACAAAGATATAGATTTTGGTTAACATGGTTAGTTGTGATGTTATTAAAACTAATTGAACAATATTATATACTATTGTTATTATTAAACAATATTGATATTGTATAAAATTGAAGCAGGAAACTGAAGTGTCAGGTCGGGGTCTATAACGACTCCAGCATAGTATCAATCCTGTCGAGTGGGTAGCTCTACCTAAGGCAGTCGCAACCAGGGGGGTATAGTCGAGATAGCTCTCGAGAGAAAAGGGGCCCGCGGCAGTTTCTGCAAACGCCAAGGAGAAATCTTTCCAGAAAGCAAATTCCACCGTCATGCCGCAACATACAACCGTGAAACAAATGAGGTGAAGTAGATGAAAGGAAATGATGCACAGGAAAATCGTGCTAGAAGGGAAACCACCTCAGCATTTGCCTATCGGCCGGAGGAAACAACGAAATAAGCCATGGTCAGAGTGAACGGGCTGACGGGAATCGAACCGGGACTTCCCAAATGCGAGCCTCGCACGATACGAAGAAGCATCTCGCTCGGCTGATGCTCAGGAACTGGTCGATCTAATTCTCTGAGTTTATGATTCACGTTACCAAGAAGCATCCCGCTCGGCTGAAGCTCAGGAACTGGTCGATCTAATTCTCAGAGTTTATGATTCACATTACCAAGAAGCATCTCGCTCGGTTGAAGCTCAACAACTGGTCGATTTAATTCTCTGAGTTTATAATTCATGTTATCAAGAAGCATCTCGCTCGACTGATGCTCAGGAACTGGTCGTTCTAATTCTCTAAGTTTATAATTCACGTTACCAAGAAGCTTCTCGCTCAGCTGAGCTCAGGAACTGCTCGATCTAATTCCCTGAGTTTATAATTCATGTTACCAAGAAGCATCTCGCTCGGCTGAAGCTCAGAAACTGGTCGATCTAATTCTCTGATTTTATGATTCACGTTACCAAGAAGCATCTCCCTCGGCTGACGCTCAAGAACTGGTTGATCTAATTCACTGAGTTTATAATTCACGTTATCAGAAGCATCTCGCTCGGCTGAAGCTCAGAAACTGGTCGATCTAATTCTCTGATTTTATGATTCACGTTACCAAGAAGCATCTCCCTCGGCTGACGCTCAAGAACTGGTTGATCTAATTCACTGAGTTTATAATTCACGTTATCAGAAGCATCTCGCTCGGCTGAAGCTCAGAAACTGGTCGATCTAATTCTCTGATTTTATGATTCACGTTACCAAGAAGCATCTCCCTCGGCTGACGCTCAGGAACTGGTTGATCTAATTCACTGAGTTTATAATTCACGTTACCAGAAGCATCTCGTTCGGCTGAAGCTCAGGAACTAGTTGGTCTAATTCTGAGTTTATAATTCACGTTACCAAGAAGCATCTCGCTCGGCTGAAGCTCAGGAACTAGTTGGTCTAATTCTGAGTTTATAATTCACGTTACCAAGAAGCATCTCGTTCGGCTGAAGCTCAGGAACTAGTTGGTCTAATTCTGAGTTTATAATTCACGTTACCAAGAAGCATCTCGCTCGGCTGAAGCTCAGGAACTGGTCGATCTAATATTCTGAGTTTATGATTCACGTTACCAAGAATGCTCTCGCTCGGCTGAAGCTCAGGAACTGGTCGGTCTAATTCTCCGAGTTTATGATTCACGTTACTGAAATGACTTCCCTTATTCATGTGTGAGCAACTTCGCACATGAGATATTTTTACTGTGCTTATTCAATACTTAAGTGGAATTTTCTAGCGTTTATCACAATATAGGTAACTTAAGAGAAAATAAACTAACTAATCTTTCTTCTCCGAAACTTCACCATGAAGCCAACAACATGATGAACAACATTGTAGGCAAACGCCTGGCATTATCGTCACCTTTTTTACTTTCTCTACTGCTTACGTATAGCAAGGAGGGGCAGTATTACATTCCATCCTCAATTGATGTCGAGATTTCCCCGGAAATATATCTTTGAGGCCCTGAACCGCCGCCCCCAAAACGTTTTTAGAAAAAGCTCCCAGAACAGCATAGCTCAAAAACGAAAAGTCGCTTGAACATCAAATTTTATACTTAAGTCACCCATCTTTAAAGGATTCGACCGAAGATTTTCAATAACATTCTCCACACCAAAGTCTCTTACTTGCAATATTTTTCGAAAATTTTGATTTTAATGCCATATGTGTAAGGTATTTTTAACATATATATATATATATATATATATAATTTGCTGATTATGAGGACCGAGGGAATCCTAAAAAGGTCTTAGTAATGGAGGATGCTCCTGGCGGAGTTTGAACCGCTCACGAGTCCATGCCATAATAACATGGACCAACGTGTCGGACTAGCATTATCGCGCTCGAGCCTACGCAGAATATCCTCCAAAGTTTCGTACGGTTTGGGATGTGGCTACGTATGGCGATCACTCTAAAGTAGAAGCTGATTATTTTAATGTAAACCAACGTCTTTTTATGTACGGTAAATGTTGCTGGTGACTTACTTTCACAGTCTTGTGTGTATTAGTTCTTTGCATACTCTTGAGAAATCATTTTGCTTGGCAGGTTACGTGGCAACTCAGACCTTTGTGAACACAAAGGGAATATAAATTGTTTGTACATAAAGAGTTTGGCAGGGAAAAGGAGCAGGGAGAAACACAAGATATTGGAAGAAGGAAATGATGAGATTAAGAATTAAAGGGAAAGAAATCAGCTGGTGCAGGAACGGCGGATTACTTTATAAGGTTTTCTTCCGCATATGGGAATTCACCTACAGCGTTTTATACTAGAGCCTCGCATATACAGAATCTATTTGTTTTCGTAACCCATTTTCCTTACTATATAAACTTTTCAAGGGCCGCCTCAGCAAAATTTGTTTTTTTTTCTTTTTGTACTTGTGCTATTATCAACAACTTTTTATGCTACGACGTCAAAGCTTCTACCAGCGCATTCTTCGTTGCCTCTTCCCACTCTCTGCGTCATCCATCGCGCAATTGCTTTCTCCCAGATGCGCCGTTTCCCACTGCATTTCTTCTGGTAAGTCTTCCCAAATTCTAGCAAAAGAGAATAGCCTAGATTATTCCTCTACGTTCAGGCTATGTGAATTTCTGCACAAGATATTTGAGAAAACCGAGAATAAGGTGAGTAAATGATATTATAGACTAAGGAAGCACAAAAACTCTTTCGTATATTATAACCAGCCATAGGAATTTCTAAAGAAGAAACCAAAGAAGTTGAACTTTACGCAGGTTACAAACCCTCCCCTATCCCTCGTACAGTCTGTTGGCGTTTGTGAGGACGGTTTACCTACGCGGCAGTGACTGATGGCGCCTTTGTTTACATTATTTCTATTGATAATGGCTTGAATATAGACAACTTGAAATTTAAGAATTATTTTGCCTGACTCTGGATTGTCCCTGCAGACAAACTAAGATTATCTTTTATTCCCAGTAGTCTTCTCTCAACAATAGCTAAAGAATTTGGGGTAAATTCAAGGCTCTATTTTCTCAGTGTTAAAAGGTTTGAGTTTATATACTTCTTTTAACATTGAGACAGTAAACGTGAAATTTTGATAGCTTATATTAATAGAAACACAGGCGCGCGCACACACGCGCGGATTTTTGCTAAAAGTGTTATCTCTTGGATTTAGCGGGCTTGAAAGCATATACTTCTGGATAAACATCGTCATATAATTGTTGGGTACTCTACCTACCAGATTCTTGGTGGAGAAAGTAAACCACTGTTAAAGATGAGACGCGGATTCTATCTCCCCCGTGTTAAAACGCGAAAATTTGTAAGGACTTTGTCAAGAATTCCTGAACAGGTTTTACTCAAATTTGTAATATTTTAAGTGATCCTTAGAGAAAACTGATGACACAGATCTGAGGCAGCTAAGATTCCAGTTCAAAGTCCACATAAATACTAAGAATGAAGCCCCTCTTTTCAGCATAACTAGTTTTATCCCCTGAAAGTCTCAAACGAATATCTGAACTGATTTTGAAAAAAACGGGATAGGATTTTTAAAATTTTTCATTTTTAGGAAACAGAGGTTTGCATTTGTCAAATCTGCAGTAACATAATTTTCTCTTTTAAACAGAGACTGAATACTGAAGATTGTCATAAAATTAAATGTTTATTTGTACGCAGGACCCATTCCTCCCGCGGTCATAAAAATAGCGAGAATTCCTTCCAGATCCTTAGAGGTCCGTAATTGTATTAACTCCCATTTCTCCCAGTCAAAGCAGGTATCGCTTCTAGATTTCTAGGAATCCTCCAATTGAACGAAGCAGGTATTAGTTGAATTCATTAATGCATATGCATTATCAGCAGAGTCGCGTTTAATTGGCAATCATATTTATAAACTCTGGCGTTTCATTTTTAAATGTATGTTTTAGTGTTTATAACAATCAAATTTCGAAGTAATTTTGCGAAAAACAAAAAAAAAATACACGTTTTAGTATAATAAACAGCATTGAAACGTAAAGAAATGAGTCGTGATATGCATGTGGATTTCTCTACCCTTACTATTTCTAGAAGACATTGCATATTATACTATTCGTATAAAACCTTTTGGTTGGATATTGTTTCAGGCTTCGTGGAATTAATTGTTCCTACACGGCAGTCAGCTGCTAGACCTCGTTTTTGTTTGTCGCGAGATCATAAGCAAACAAATTGCAAACTTTCAGACCATTTATGTCATATACATTTAAAGCTGACAACATGTAAACAGGTATATAGCATAAAATGTTTCGAAAAAGTTGACGCTAGGAAAAAGTTATTTTGGGCAAGTTCTTTGGTTTAATGAACCTCATAGGTTTTCCATAAAGTATGCTGTGTCCATCTCTATAGTTTACAATTAAATAAAAAAATTTAATATTCACCTAAGGTAAAGAGGACTACACAGACTACCCCCCAGGAAATTCAAAATATACGTTTCATTTGTCATGTACTTAATTACAGAAGTATGGCATTTTAATCAGAATCGTAGGAGCCGTACTTTGAAAAGAAATAAAATAGAAAAAATTTCCATCTCAAGTGCAGTTAGCAGTGGGCGAATTTCGTGAAAGTCTTCGTGTCTATTATTGAAAGATGCATAACTTATAATGTTTGATGTTCATCCGAATTTTCGTTTTTTGAGTCTTGTTTTCAGACTGACACAAAGGCTTTTTCTGGAAATGACTCTGCTTGAATTCAGGGGATTTCAAACCAACACCTAAGTAACACATTAGTAAGTATAAAATAATAGTGGTCACTCCACAGAAGATGCATGTAAAATAAAACAAATACCGCGGATATTTCATTCCAAGTGAAAGTGTGGTCAGCATTTATCAAATAGAATGCAAGAAATCACAAGAGAGAATCGAATCTGCTTATACTAGTACGATACGAGGGCGACACTGAAAACTTTCAGAAAATCAAACGAGGTTTAGTTTTAAAGATTTAAATATTTTTTACTCTTTTTCAAAATATTCCCCTTTAACATCAATACATTTTTTGTATTCGATGAAACCAGTCCTTAAAGCAATGATGCCACTCCTCCTGAGGCACTTCGGAAACCCGGTTTTTATGTCTCACTGCCTCATTTTATGAAGAAGTAATTCCACGCATCTTATCTTTAATTTTTGGAAAACAAAAAGGTGCTAGATCAGGACTGTGTGGTGGAGGGTCCATGGTGCTGACCTTTAGGGCATCCAGATACTCAGTTGTTGGTTTTACTGTATGTGATGTAACGGTTTTCCTTTTGGGCGTTTTTCATGTACAGACATTTGTGTACCAATCGGCAGTAAGGGTACATCTACCTTTTAATGCTATAATAGCAATATGGCCGGTTTTACAAAAACAAACGTCTTCTTACCAGCACTGCGCATTCGTCGAAGTTTTGTAGGCTTAGATTCCGTTCAAAAGTCCCATTGAGCTGATGAGTTTTCTTTTGAGGATCATAACAATAAATCCAAGATTCATCACCAGTAACGACATTTGAAACCGAATTTGAAGTGCCGCATTTGAATCTTTGCAAAGTTTTTCTACACCAATTGAAGTGGTTTAATGTTATATTTATTTATTTATTGAGCCCCACGTTTGGGAGCCAATTTGCGATGGTAAATTTATAATGTTATTTGTGTATGTGTGTTTACTTCACGTGGTGAAGCCATTTTGTGACGTGATTCTTTGTTAGGTTTGTAGCTCCATCTGGTGTTAGCAATTTGCGGTAGTATTAGTGTTTGTTTGAAAGAATGCTACTGTTATTTTATTTAATTTTGGTTTACTGTCCTCCGGCTAGCTATTATCCTTTTGGGTCGAGCACTTCTCTTTATACAGGTTGTGTAAACGGAAAGGAATATTTTATCCAAAGATAACACTGATGAAAGAATTTCTTTTTTCCTTTTATTGTCGAACACTTTCACTATCACCTTTACACATTGATCTAGACACTCGCCAAACTGAAACTGTTATAACAACTTCTTACTGATCACTTTTAATTCACGTACTTCAACCTTTTGTATAATTAACTTTACCATACTTGAGATTTTTCATAACTCTTATACGCGTAACTTGCGAATCGATAGCCGACGTGTAATATTTCTGCTGGACTGAAGGCGACGTGTATCATACAAATATTTTCGACGAACTGAAGGAGTGTAGTGTACAAAGAATTTTGATGAACTGACGGGGTCTATCTCTAACCTAGCACTTTTTATACTCCTACCCCCTGATATGCCTAAAGATTATAAATGAGCTGCAATTGGCTAATAAAACGCGCCAACATTAGCGTCTATTTTTATATTCAATGAAAATTATGAATACATATGCTCTAGGGAAATGTTCCAGAAGATTCTAAAGGAAAACGCGCCAACATTACGTAACTTCCTCGTTTCCAATAATGATAAACAGCTCACCCCCTCGCTGCATTATTGCACGCTATTATTGTCAGTTTCAGTAAGGCAGTATAAACTTACTTCCCAACAATAATTACAATCAACAAACATCTCAAATCAATGTCACATAATAATGCATATTCATACTATAATCACTCTTTACATTTAAATAATTTGTGATACAAATTACTGCATCACAATCCATCGTTGTTTTTGGTCGGGAGTCAGTTTATGTGGAATCCATCGACAACAAAGTTTTCTCACGTCTAAATGTTAATGTAAAGTATTTTGGATTTGACTCGTACCGATACTCAATATCGCCCGAATAAATTCACAATGTCGGTCTTCCGTCAAGCCTTGCTTGAACAGCGGAAATATTTTCGTGAGTAACAGCAGTTCTGGGGCGTTCTTCATGTAATTCATCGCGAATAAAACCCGATCTCTTTAATTCGCTGTGCAAATTATAAATTGTTGCCTTATATGGGGATTTTTTGCCAAATGCATTTCTAAACCGATCTTCACATTGTTTAGGCATTAATGACGATTTAAAATCATACAAAATAATATCCCGGAAATATTCTTTAGTGAAATTCATTTTTGGGTGAACATAAAATATATAAATGTTGATAATTAACAATCTATTAGAGCAAATCGAACGAATTACACGCCAATCAACTAGTAAAATATTAGAATATAGTTATCAAATATAAACAAATATCATTTGTTTTTACAAACATGGCATTTTGAAACTTTTTAGTATCACCCTTGTACGTATGCGATACCAGTGCGAAAATATTTTAATGGCACAAAACTAAGAAACGTTTGCTTTATTTCCTCCATATCTTATCAAGATCGTTAGCACAATATCTTAAATAATTGTACAGAGAGAGAAAATTGCGTCCAGCTAACACTAGAAATCACTTAACCGATATTTTATAATTAACAACTAAAGGTTGATCTTCTCGAACTGTGTCTTTTTTTAAATTTGGTGGCTTAGGAGTAGGGAATCCTCATATTCACCAGCTTCACTTCTATTTCGTTGTGTATGTTAAGGATCTCTGTATTATGTGGAAACTATGTAGTTTTTATGTTGTCAAATAACTACGGGACTAAAGGGAAGAGGAAAAGGTTTAAAATGAGATTATACAATAAATTACTCGGACATTCCGACCAATAGTGCTTATAGGCTATACATCAAGACTGTCAGGGTGGGGAGAGGTTAAGAAAGTCCGACCTTCTCACGAAGCTTCATATCCTTTTGCGTGAATATCGGGGGATGTTTAATCACTTATTAGGAATAGCCGGGACTGTACGAAATTATACTTAGGAGGGGTAACAGAAGTATTCACATAAAAATCTTCTCTATCGTTGTAAAACAATTTCATAAAGAAGGGGGGTAAATTAAGTTAATTACTTCAGCATTCTAGTTTAAAAAGCCACCTAGTGTGTAGTAAAAGCATGTCTGCAACTGCTCATCTCGATTAACACGAAGAAGATACAGAAATAAACTCCTGTAACAATTGTTTATATAGATCAAACGTTAACCCTTGACTTGGTAACGATGCCAAATGGGGACTACAACGCTATCATGCGGCGCGATATATCTCGAAAACCTGCAATCCGAGAGCTGTGTTGGGACTAGGGGAGATGGTGCCACAGCTCACTACCATCAAGAATCTCGATGAAACTCTCCCTGGACGATGAGCAGGCCGAAGAGGCGCTACCCAGACCTCTAGACTCTTACTTTGGTGGTAACCTAAAGCCACTGGCTATACAATGGTAAACCTTGCGTGTGCAGCGATTCCACTGTGTACGTTAGAGCAGGTGTTTGTCTGCCACTTCAAGTGCCTCCAGTGTTGAACATTAGGCTGCACTTACCGAGGGAGTTGGCGCTGCGGTAACGTGTGCGACTCGCATTCCGGAGACCCCACCCACTTTGACCCATAGGTTGTTTATGGTTTCCCCGGGTCGAAAGGCGAATGTTGTGGTAGTTCATCTTCTGCCACGACTTTCCTGTACCCATCATCTTCCTTGTCATCTGTTCAGGGTTGTAGGATTCGGCGAATTGCGGCTGTATGATGGCTGTGCACTCTGTCGTCGCCCAGGTACCCGCCTCTGGGTGCTTTCGGGCAGGCGCTCCTTTGGCGACACCCCGGAGGCTCGGGGCCAAATGGGTGGGCTCGGACGGCGTTGGAGGCATTCCATCTGGAAACATTAGTGACCCCGTCCGTGGTTGCGCCTATGGTCATCCGGATCTGGCCGCTCTTCGGATCTCCCTCTCAGGGGTCACGGTAGAAGCACAAGAGGCCTGCATGCGGTGCTATGTCCCAGTTTGTGGGACCCCTCCATGCTTCAGTACCTTTACTCTTCACCAAATTTGAGTATTGTATTTCAATTTATTACAAAGTTATTAATGATGAAGCGATGTGTATACGTGTTTAGATCCCCCAGCAGAAGAGTCATGTGAACGTATCATATTAGATTTTTTGTTTGCTTTAGCCAGCTGACTTAATTTGTATGAATGTCGAGCTTCACTTCAGAAGAAATTGTTGACAACTTAAAATATCGTATAGAAGGGATCAAAATGCAAATTGTCCCATCTGAGAATGTTTGCCGAGTAACTTTATTTTTGGAGTATATAAAAGAACTCTCCATTCTTTTGTGTAACCAAGAACAGCTAGAATTCAAGACCGGATTTTTTGCGTTTGACTTCTTAAATTGCGCATAAAATTCTTCTCCAATGTGAACTTATCTGTCTCTCAGAAGAAATTTGCTTACAGAGCGTTATTTTTTTCTTTTCCTTACTTTCTTGGAGAGCTAGTAAAATAGAAAGCGAAGCCACGCGGCCATTTCAACCCCTCTTTAGATTGCCTGTGTTTTATTGCGCGCGTCCACTGCCTGGGTATAAACTCGCTCGTGGCGAGAGGGGCAAAGTTTAAGTCGAGAACGCCGTAAATGCAAACCAACACGGCCATGCGACTTTTACGTCCGCGGCTGCGGAGTGAAGTGAATGCCCTCTCAATGGGAGGCAAGTGTGACAATTATATTCTTACTCTCCATTCTATTTGTCTATAGTAGGTAGAGGATGTACTGTATTCCACCAAAACACATGTTTTGAGGCACCCGAACCCCAAATCTTTGATATGATATGTTAACATGGCATTCCCTACCCTCTGTTGTTTATTAGTGGGTATACAAACTACTCTTGCGAGGGTGAAACTGAACTTTTTTAGAAAATCGAACAAGGATTAGTTTTAAGAATTTTAAATTATTTTATTCTTTTTCAAAATATTCTCCTTTATCAGTGCATTTTTTATTCCGTGAAACCAGTCCTTAAAGCAAAGATGCTAGTCTTCCTGAGACACTTCAGAAACCAGGTTTTTATAATGTTTCACTGCTTCATCTGATGGCGAAAAAGTGATTCCACGCATTTCATCTTTAATTTTTGTAAACAAAAAAGAAATCGCAAGGTGCTAGGTCAGGGCTGTAAGGTGGAGGGGCCATCCTGCTGATCTTTAGGGAATTCAGATACTCCGTTGTTAGTTTTGCAGTATGTACGATGCGTTACCATGGTGTAACACTACTTTCCCTTTTGGGCGTTTTTCAAAAACTTTTTAAAATATTTGCGGTAAACAGACATTTGTGTACCAACCGGTGGTAACGGTACGTCTATCTTCTAATGCTACAGTAGCAATATGATCTGTTTTAGAAACAAAGTTAGCCTTGGAATTTTTTTCAGTTCTTCTGCACCAATGAATACGTTGTTGTTTTTGATCGGGAGTCAGTTTATATGGAATCCATCGACAACAAAGTCTTCTCACGTCTAACTGTAGATGTAAAATGTTTCGGATTTGGTTCCTACTAATGCCCAATGTCGCCCGAATAAATCCATAAGATGTCCGTCGACCTTCTTCAAGCATTGCTTGAACAACGGCAATATTGTTCCCAATACCAACAGTCCTTGGGCGTCCTTCACGAAATTCACCACTAAGAAAAAACCCATCTCTTTAAAATTCACTGTACCAGTTACAACTTTTTGCATTAGATGCGGCTGCTTGGCCAAATGAATTTGTAAGCCGATGTTCACATTATTTAGGCGACATTGACGCTTTAAAGTCGTAATTTTTGGTGAACACAGATTGTTTAAATGATGATAACTAACAAACTATTAGAGCAAAAGGAACAAACTACACGGCAATCAACTCGCAAAATATTAAAACGTAGCTGTCAAATATAAACAAATTTCATTTGTTTGTGCAAACATGACATTATAAAAATTTTCATATAGTGAACGTTCAATTTGAATAAAGATAGTACTATTTTAAAAGGTATTGGTCAGCAAATATACTTTGTTCTAAGGCGCATGAAAACGGAATAAAAGCAAAGATTGAGGCAAGAAATACAACGTCCAATACTCCAAAGAAAAGAGAAACTAGCGTACTAAAATGCCACTATCGCTGCCCCTATGAGGCCCTCAGTTCTCTGCTTTAGTTGTTTTATTCTTTTTCTTTTTGTTGGTACATCCTTTGTTCCTTACTCGCTGGAAAAAAAATTCCAGTGCCTTCTACTGGAATGCAAGGTCTGTGTAAGTCGAGGAAGAATGTTACTGTTTACTTCTGGCTTCTAATGTACTCGGTGCCAAAATTATATAGAAAATGTCTCTATTGATAAGTACCATAGCTTCTTTAGTGGTTATCTATTATTATTATTATTATTATTATTATTATTAAATAATTGGTATTTTAAAGTAAATCATAAACAACATAAACCGGAACAAAACGAGATATTTTAGTCCATTGCAAACAGTCCAACTTCTTGTAAAAGGATAAAAAGTAAAGAAATATGTTATAAGTTAAAAGTATATTATATTAGCAAAAGTTTTTATTGTTCCTGTTTTTAATTTCTGTTCTACTTGGCTATTGTAACTGGAAGAAGTATTGAATTTCACCGAAATACACGTTTTAAGATTCCCTGAATCCAAAAAGGATTTCTGATTGATACATTCATGTGACTTTCTCTACTCTCTATCTTTATTAGTGGGTATACAGACTATTCCTACTAAAAATTATTCTTCTGTAAACTACATTTTAATACAAATAAAATTTTGCAGAGATAGCTACATTACACATTTCGTTATAGATACGGAGAACAGCGATAGTGAAATGTTTAACAACTGGACGCTATATGTTGCCTTAAAATTCCATACTGTTTCCATGACATCGCGAGAAACAACTGAAAATCCATGAGACTTAAAAGAATGACGAGATATTGAACACATCGAACCACTAGTTAGAGATATCTCGGAAATTACTGAAGCTACAAAAAAGTTATTTAAATGAATTGTGTATTTCAAAGAGGTCTATTATTTTTTGAGAATACGTTTTCGCCTATCGCTTAACGTTTACAAGATTATACAAAATTCCTTCCAAACGAAGAGGACTTCACACGCTATTCCCACAAAATTATATATATTTTATTTCTCATTTAAATACCTTTCATATATCGCATTTTAATCAAAATCGTTAGCCATTTTTTAGAAAATAAATTTCAAAAATTGTTCCATGCAAAGGGTAGCTTGTGGTAGGGGGAAGTTCTGGAAAAGCTTTGTGTCGCATCTTTGGAAGACACCGAATTTAAATACCAAGACTGGCATTTATCAGGTTTTTCGTTTTTGAGTTATGTTGTTCAGACACACACACACGCACTAACATGGACCTTTTTCTAAAAATGCTTCTTTTGGATTCAAGGGATCTGAAAACATGTATTTCCGATGAAATCTTGGTATCGAATTTTTGGGTGTAATGCAATAGCTTCTTCACCTACTATGTACCTGGTCGAGAAACTAAAAGGCAGTTTTAGAAAAAGCTCCGTGTGTGTTGTCTATCCGTCTGTTTATCTGTTTTTGGACAGTATAGCACAAAGACTAAAATTAGGTTTGCTACTGAGAATTCTGCCCAAATCGGACATTAAATGAACCGAAATTCTATGTGTTTCTGAAAAAAAGTTTGGTTCCGTTGGAAATTACACACTTTATATGAAATTTTTCCTGGATAATACGAAACTGCTCAAAGTGGAAGCGGAAACCGTCTATAAATGGTTAAAACGAATTTGTTTTGAGTTACGGATGTTCTGTGGAATAACAACTAGTTTCTACTTGATAGCAATCTCAACGAAAGTGCAAGCCTTCTTTGTAGATATGTTGCATTGTGTTCATCAGACACACACGCATTACCTATGAGCAAAGGTTAATCCTAGGAGAGTGGCGAAAAGGGAGGAGTAGGAAACATTTCACCTGAGAGGCTGGAAAACAAGCTTCACAACGACCAATCCCTGGAATAGTCCGTCTCGTATTGGTTTAATGTCAGAGGTCTGGCACTCAAACTTTAACCCGTGAACACAAGTCGGTGTGTAAGATACGCGTTAAATGAAGTGCTAGAACAAGGCGTGGTTTAGCATTTCCAAACTAACATAAACCTCTGAGCATTCTATTGGCACGATCCATGCACTCCACTATACCTTTTATGGCTAAATATGTACCTAACCAAATATTTTAAACACACATTAAGCCTGTCTTTGAGGAAATGTGTTTGAAGCTATATATGTTTATATATTTTATTCAGGTAAAAGCAGCAGATGCAGACAGAACTGTAATCTGTGGGAACATTCGCAGATAGCATTAATATTCCACTTGATGATAGCAGAAAGTCACAGAACGTTGATGGACCTAGGAAACGAGGTTTATACATACACCATTCCATATTCATAACAGGTTAACATTGCTCTTTACGAAAAGCCTTTCTGATGACCTCGGCTAGTGGACCACTTGGAACAGCTGACTTTCACATGTTACTGTTTTATGTGTTGTTACTATTAAAGTGGTTCAACACTTGTTTTGACCTTAAATTTGAGCTTGCAATCTTCAGTTAAACGTTATTGCTTCTTATTTTCCGTTTAAACGTACTTTATCTAAAGAGCAAAATTTCGCTTTTAGCAGTGGATATTTTGCAAGTATTTATAGATTTTCAGAGGTAGTTCATGATACCTTAAGGGAAATTAAAGGGCCTATACCGCTAACCTGTTAAACATGCTAAATTCTTGACCTGTTTTGTTACAAATTACTTAACACATCAAGGTGATTTTTCACTTTCTCTACAAAATACACAGTAGGTACAGAAGGTGTTGAAATCTACTAAAAAATTCGATACCGTGATTTCACTGAAGACAAACGCTTTGAGGCCTCCTGAATAGAAAAAATGAATTTTCAGAAATAGGTCCGTGTGTGTCTGTGTCTTTGTCTGTGAACAACATAACTTAAAAACGAAAAGTAGGATGAACACAAAACGTGATATTTAGATTCAGTATCCTTTAAAGATGCGACAAAAAGGTTTTAAAGTAAATCACCCCAATCCAAACTACTATTTACATGGAACATTTTTCGAAGATTTTAATTTTCTAAAAAATGGACAGTGATTTTGCTTAAAATACCACATATTAATGATATTTACATGGCAAATGACATTCATGGCGATAGCCTTAGAAGTCCTCTTCACTGGGAAGGAATATGATGTAATATTATATAACTACTAAACGTTAAGCAATGAACGAAAACGTACCATACAAAGAATGTAGATCTTATTAAAACACACAATTTATTTCAAATTATTTTTTTGTGGCGTAAGAACTTTCTTAGACATGCGTTATTAACACTTGGAATTCTTTATTACTGGTCATTCTATTAAAGTTCTGTCAACATTCAATTGTTTCTCGCGATGTCATGAAAAGGTATAGAGTTTCAAGCCAGCATATAGCGTCCAGTTCTGAAACATTTGACTATCGCTCTTCTGTATGTGTTTATAACGAACTGTGTAATGTAGCTGTTTCTGTAACGGTTTATTTCGATTAATCCCTACCTTCTTTGAGTCTATCATAAGTTATGGTTTAATTCTTTGGGGAGGCACTATCAAGGTGTATGAAATCTTTTTATGCAAAAGAAAATTATAAGGAGAATTAAAAAAACATTGTTATTCAACACCTTGTAGACCACTGTTTATTGAGTAGGGCATTTTAACTATATATAATCTATATATTTTAGATATTGTACAGAACTCTTCTGAAAGCCTAAAACTAAGAATTGATATGCATATCTACAGCACTCGGTTAACATCAAATGCAAATATTTCTTGCTCTCAAAGTTAATTTATTAACAAAAACTCTATATAGTTATCATCCAAATTATCCAAAACTCAAAATAGTTTTATCTATTTAGGTTCTAAATTATATAACAAGCTGCCTGATCATATTGTGACGCAGCAGCTAGGATCCAAGATTATCGAGGGGTCGGCGCCGAGCGGTCGGAGTAAACAAGATAACCGCGGCTTGCGAGCGTAAACACCGAGAACGCTTTCTGGAGGTAACTAGAAGCTTCTTTTCCTCCTCCTTAGAAAATGTGTCCAAATAGTTCTAGAACGCTCGAGAACCTTCTGTGGAAGATTCCACTGCCTATATAAGTGAGCGAGTTAGCGATTGTGTGCGACATCAGAAGCGATTCTCCGAACGTTTTGGTGCGAGTGCTACTGTGGAGCGACGAGTTGTGGAGGTCTTGTGTTCAACTCCCGAGTGAAGTGAACCGTTCAGCTGAAAAGCTACGTCACGAAGCAAGTGAAGTAATGGACAGTTGAACCAGATCACCTTAGTGAAGTGATAGTGTGAACGACGTGAATTCCCACTGAAATTGAAGCAGAGACAAAATAAACAGTGACAGTTGAAAAACTGCACCAAATCACAATATTAAACTCTTAGAAAAGTGCATGGTTGGTGGTGAATCCTTTGTACTCCATACAAGAATTGAAGTTTTATATCTTGTGATATTAATGTGTAATTTTTAATTTACAACGTGTAGATTTACACCCTTTATACCAAAGGTTGTAAAATGCCTGTGTAGAGCTTTAAGACAGAATAAACACTACCACATAGCAGCCAGCATTTTAAAAATCTGAAGTGTGCTATAATCTTCTTATACCTACATCAAAATGAGTAATGCAAGTTTATCTAACAATGTTTTTGGAGGAATAAGCGTTTGTAGAAGAGTGAGTAGAGCAAGTTCATGTGAATGCAAAGCATAAGTCTTTTCAAATGCTGTTGCTATTAAGATGTTTCTCCCAATGTTATGGAAAGAGAATGGAATTTTAAGATCAGCATTTAGAGTGCATTTCACTAACGCTGTTCCCTTTGTATCCATAACGAAATGTGTAATGTAGTCGTTTCTGCAAAGGTTTACCTCAGTAAATGGTAGTGGGTAGAGAAAGTCATGTGAACGTAACACACGAGAATGTTTGTTATTGTTCCTTAAATTTCTAAATTAATTTGTGGTAGTTACGTATTTAAGACGTTGTATGTATGGTAGTTTGGATAAGAATAACAACAAAAAGGCATGTGACACTGTTGTATTTCTTTCTTCATTATCATAAAGCTAGTTAACACGCCTGACGTTTGTTAAAAAGTTTATCATGCAGATCATCTGTTCTTCCTCACTAAATTTTGTAAACTTTTCATACAAAGGAGAGCGTCTAGAGACCTCTAGTGCACATTAATGTAAACAGACAGCACTGCCAGCTCTCCGGGACGTGAGCGTCAACACTGACGTTGCTAACTTGGCAACATCTCTCCCTTTGTGGCAACATGTCTGATTAATATTTCTCTGAAGTGAAGCTGAAACACATGGCATGCATATTTTGTTCACACATGCAAAGCAAGTCTTTATTTCGCACACGTTGCCATAGGAATAGGATGTCTTGTGTTTTGTTTACTCTATTACTTCGTCTACTGGTTACCGACCGAGATGGTTCCGTTCGATTTCCTCAGGCCGCTCACTCTGATCAGGCGATTTTCGTGGTTTTGCCTGGTGGACAAACGCGAATGCTGGAGTGGTGTATTCAACCACGGATTTCCTCCCTCCCCATCTCCTCTCATTTCCCTTTCATGTTTCAGGTTGACTCCGGGACTGGTTCAATCGGTGTCGGGCAGATGGTGCAGAAGCTTGCGCTTTGGAAATGTTTCTATGGTCCCACTGAAGGGACGTCTCCGAGCAGTCCTGCCTTGGCCGGATGGTTCAGCCTCGAATTGTTAGGGAACTCTGCGCGTCTCTGTCCCCTTGCGCCGGCTTCGCTTTGCAACACATGTATCTCCTAAGGTTCCCTCACCTCATCCGTTCCTCTCGGGATGTACGCACAATAGATCCCTTAAAGGTCGCAGTGCGAGGTGTCCTCTCCGTTCACTTGTGAGTGTAGTCCAGTCCTCTACTACCTATAATAGAGGTAGAGGAAGAATTACATTGCACCCAAATAATTCAATACCGAGATTTCATCAGAAATTTGTGTGTGTGTGTGTGTGTGTGTGTGTGTGTGTGTGTGTCTATGTAAACAAAATAACTAAAAAAATATCTGATGTGTTACATTCACATTAATTTCTCTGCTCTCTATCGTTTATTGATGGGAATACGAATTATTCTTACGAAATTTTTTCCTATCTACTTCATTTTAATACAAACAAACCTTTACAGAAATAGCTACATTTCACATTTCGTTATAGATACAAGGGAACAGCGATAGTCAAATGTTTAACAACTGGACGCTACATGCTGGTCTTGAAATTCCATACTGTTTCCATGACTTCGCAAGAAACAACTGAATGTTGACAGGACTTGAAAATGGTGAATGAATATTGAATAAATAGGAACCATTAGTAACAAATATCTCGGAAATGCCTGCTGCACTAAAATCATTTTAAATAAATGCGTGTTTCAAAGAGATCTACATTTCTTGTGTACTACGTTTTCGTCTATAGTTGGGGGATGTAAATAATGAGGTCAAAATTTTAGAATTTTTAAATTTGTCATTTTTTAAACATTCAATATTGTTTTCCTTTCTCTGCGTATATTTTAAATGATATTCCAACTCTTAATGTATTAAAATAAAATGCATACTAGTGCGCCGATACTGCCACGGCCAATTTTTAGTCAAAATGAACACTGCTGGTTGCAACATTTTATTTGGGTACAAATAATCTCTATGGGCAATTCCATTCAAAGATTATTTTCTCTGTTACATAGTACACCCTTCTTACACCAGGAGGCTACACAAGTGTACAACCTGAAAAACATGTTTTTGTTGAGGTTGGAATTGAAGTGGGAATTTTTTTAAAGTAATTGGTTTTACTGATTTACCTAGTGTATTTCACAACAGTTGTGACAGTGTTTACAATCCCAAGATCAAATAGAGTGTATAAAAATATAAATTTCCATGGAAACCGTTTAGACAATCGGTAGTAGACAAACTAACACAACACAACAGTTTCTTCTTGTAAAATTGATTCTTATCTGTAAGTTTCGGATAACATTGTATACAATGAAGGTTTATGCAATGTCAGGGCTAAGACCTATATATCTAAAATTATTACGTAATGCAATAAACATATCATGTGCTTGCTCAAATTGAAAACATACTATGTGTCAAAATGATGGAAACAAGCAGAGTTGGTGTGGCTTCTGAGTTCAAATTTGTGCGTCAGAGCTGCAGCTTTGAATTTTCATTCTCTTCATCCCGGAAAGGGTCGGAAGATGTTTATGAAAGTAATTTTAGATTAATATATGGAATTAGGTAGTCGTAAAAGGGGAGAGAAGGTAAAAACATCTTTCGTGGAATGATGAACATGTCTCCACCTGTTCTAAGATTTGATGCTGTAGACAAATATATTTTCAATATAACATGTGCTGCTGCAAAGGAAAGTATAAAAACTACAGTAGATGAACTAGTAATGAAATGGAAAAGAAAGAGGAATTAAGTGAAGAACCCACAGATTTGTGTGTTTCAGTTGATGGTACCTGGATGAAGAGAGGCCATGCATCCCTGTTTGGGGTAGCTTCAATAATAAGTATTAACAGTGGCAAAACATTTTGCTCTGCATTAAAGCCAAGTATTACCATGAATGTGCTGTGAGAAAATCATTGGCAAATTCAGCAGTAGAGAAGGAATAGGCTGAAAAACAAATTAATTTGCAGCAAAATCTATGATGATTTAAGTGGTGGCATAGGATCAGCAGCTATTATCGACATGTATTTCAGATCCCAAAGTCAATATGGAGTAAGGTACGCAAATATCTTGGGGATGGTTACTCTTCATCCTACAGGATGTCTTGGATGCAAATCCTTATGACTATTCAGTTGAAAACTGGAATGTATTGAACACATTCAGAAAAGGGTTGGTGGAAGACTTCGTCGAATACTGAAGGAGAAAAGGGTGCTCTCTTGAAGGATGAAAAAGGTTCAGGAAGTAGAAGAAGGCTGACTGCAAAGGTAATAGATTCTCTGCAGGTTTACTGTGAAAAAGCTGTAAGATAAAATAACTGCAGTGTAGAGAATACGAGGAAAGCAATTTGGGCCATTTAGTTTCACAAACCTTCACCCGACCAGAAACCTATGCACCAGTTGTGCCCCAAAGAAGGATAGTGCAAATACAGTATTGGCAGCAGCAGCATACACACAAAATTCACTCCCAGAGGCAGTGTTGGATGAAATAAAGTCAACATTTAGAGCTCTGTAACATCCTAAATATTTGCAAATATGTGTGCATTGTAAAACCCAGAATGATAATGAAAGTTTCAACAATTTAGTGTGGATTAGGTGCCCTAAAACCATGTTTTGTGGTCTAAAAGTGCTAAGTATCGCTGTGTACGACACTATGCTGTATTATAATGAAGGAAATAATGGAGAAATTAAGATTTTAAAGAAAGCTGGGCTGGAACCTGGAGTGTACACAAAATATTTAACTACAGAGATCGGAAACGGATAGCGAAAGCAGAGTAAAAACTCCTGAAACAGCACCAGGAAGCAAGGTAAAAAAATCTGATGTGTTACACTCACATGACTTTCTCTACTCTTGTACAATCTAATTTTACAAACGCCTATTCTCCATATGCTTCATGTTAATCGAGATATCGAGATGTCAATCTTATTGGTAATTTTCTTGTAGATGCAAGGGGAATATGGTAGCTTTTAAGCGATAGTCAAATATTTTAACGCTGGTTGCTATGTGGCGCATTTCATTCTCTTTGCATGTCCAGGACATAAAAAAAATGAATAACGAATTTGAGAAAAAGTATAAGTATTGAAAAATTTAAGAAAATCACAAGCAATATCTCGAAAACGGTTCACTCAACAAAAAAAATGTATATGACATAAGTTGTGTATTTTAACGTGATCTACATTTTTTGTGAAGTAAAATTCTGTCTATCTCTTACGGTTTACCAGTTATGCAAAAGTCGTTCACAATAAAGAATACTTTTGGAGACATTCCCAGAAAATTCGATATATACATTTCATTTCTCATGACAGTATCTTAAACATATGATATTTTCATCAAAATCGTTAGAGCCATTTTTGAGAAAATTAAAATTTTCGAAAAATGTTCCATGTAAAGGGTAGTCTGGGGTGGGGGGATTTTCTTGAAAACCTTTGTGTCGCATCTCTGGAAGATACTGAACCTAAATACCAAGTTTGGTGTTTATCCGACTGTTCGTTTTTGAGTTATGCTGTTCACAGACATACAGACACACACACACAGACACACACACAGACATGTTTCCAAAAATGCTTTTTTTAGGATTCAGTGGGTCTCAAAACATGTATTTCCAGTGAAATCTCGGTATCGAATTTTTGGGTGGAATGCAATACTTCCCCTACTTACTATACGTAGTAGAGAAAGTAAAAAAGAGAGCCAAAAGAAGGAATCAAGAAGATGAATATGCATATGGTGGTCACTGAGCATTCCTAACTTCTGAAAGTAAGGATTTTTTTGTTCATATACTTGAAAAAAAAACTTTAAGTGCTAATTTCCACAACTTACATTTTTCATAACATGTGTTCCTTTTTCTCAGCAATAGAGCTATGAAACTTTTATTAAGGCTTTATACTTAATATTGAAGCTTTTCCTCTAAAGAGAAGCTAATTGGAGATTAGAATCAGGTTTATGCTATCTCTATACACTGATATTGCACTAAAAATTTAAAAATAAATAAATAAAATGCAAATAATTTTTATTTTAGTAAGTATTTATTTCCCACAAAAACTTAAAGGTCAAAAATTACCAACAGGTAACAGTAATTCAGTAAAATATTTAGATGAATTGCCTCACAAATTTCAGAGATAAAGGAAGATTCTTTCTAATCATTCTTTCATGTTTTTAGTTTTAGTGTATTGCCCAACCTGTGTAAAGAAAATTCACGATTAATATTTTTGCATACTACATTCTATAGGTAACATGTGTTCAAAATTTCAAAAACATACCTTTCATAATGAGCTAATGGCAACTTGTTAAATACATTAGTGACTTGTGACATGCATTCCCCGTTAACGTTTACCAGTTATTCTACAAGATTCCTTCCGAATAAAGTGAACTTCATAGGATATTCCCGGAAAATTCAAAATGTACATTCTATTTGTCATCTAAATATTCTTAATATATGATATTTTAACCAAAATCGTTAGACATTTTTTAGAAAACAAAAAATGTCGAAAAATGTTCCATGCAAAGGGTAGTTTAAGGCGGAGTATTTTCTTGAAAATCCTTGTAGAATTTTGGAACCTACTGGACCTAAATACCAAGTTTGGTGTTTATCCGACTTTTTGTTATGCTGTTCACACACGCACAACCTTTATCCAAAGATGCTATGTTTCTTCAGCAGGGGGTCTCGAGAGATGTATTTCCGGCGAAATCTCGTATGGACTTTCAATGTCTGTCAGGTACGTGGCAGAGATAGGTCGGTTAAAACTTAGTACTTAACCTCAGCATCTTCCAAATATGCGACTAAGATTTTTCAAGAAATTCCCAAGTAGCTTTCATATGTACTTTCTTTGATTTTCTCAAAAATTGCTCCAGCGATTTTGATTCTAATACATATATTTAAGATATTTGCATGAAAAGTATGTGTTTGTGTGTGTGTGTGTGTGTGTACGCGCGAGCGCGAGCGCGAGCGAGAGATTGCTTATTGTAGTCCTCTTCATTCCGAAGGAATTTTGCATAGTTTTGTATAAGGGGTAAACCATAAGAAAAAATGGGCAGAAACGTACAGCAGGGTTTACTTCAAATAACTATTGTAGTGGCATTAGCTATTTTAGAGTACCGTTATTACTGCTTTGAGTTTTCGAACACTCATTTTCTTGATATGCTGTCGCCATTCAGTTGTTTCTTGCAATATACTTGTGAAAGCCAGCATATAGCCACTACACTTTAAACATTTATAAGTATACAGCCTCGCGTACTGTGACACTCACTCTCAACAGGAATAGATAAAGTGAAGGAACCACAGGCCACAGAGACGCGCGGAAGTGCCTAACAGTTCCACCATCCCACTACTGCAACTGCCTAGAAAGGGCGATGAACAAGCAACCATCTAGTGTCCTCTTTACTTGGAGCAAGCATCCACGCCATCTGTCGAGCACCGCCATACGCCACGAAGCACTCCTGAAAGATGTGAAGGAAACTGAATGAAAGGGAAATGATGGAAAGGAAATCGTGGTAGATGAGAAACCACACCAGCATTTGGCCACCGACCAGGGAGCTCCGGAATAATCGCCTCACACCGGAGCCATCTCTCGGTTTCGTCTTGTGCCTTCAACGAAATGTGTAATGAAGATATAACACATTCACATAAAGTAGGTTTTCTAACAGTCTGTGCAAGCTAAATAAAAATAAATGATAGTGTTGTGGTGTGAAGGCAACGCATACCTAGTTTTAGAAAACGTTCTGTAGTGTGTGAGTGCGGGTAGCTTCTGTAAAGAGCTTAATACCGAAAAGTTAGTAAATGACAAACTTGATATTGAACTTCAGCGGGTAACTTCCAAAGATAGGACAGGCAGATTTAAAAAAAAATCTGTTGTGTTACACTCACATGACTTTCTCTACTCTTGTACAAACTATTTTTACAAACGCTTATTCTCCATATGCTTCATGTTAATCGAGATGTCAATCTTATTGGTAATGTTCATGTAGATGCAAGGGGAATATGCTAGATTTTAAGCGATAGTCAAATATTTTAACGCTGGTTACTATGTGGCGCATTCCATTCTCTTTGCATGTCCAGGACATAAAAAAAATGAATAAGGAATTTGAGAAAAAGTATAAGTATTGGAAAATTTAAGGGAATAACAAGCAATATCTCGAAAACGGTTCACTCAACAAAAGAAATGTGTATGACATAAATTGTGTATTTTAACGCGATCTACATTTTTTGTGTAGTAAAATTTTGTCTATCTCTTATGGTTTACCAGTTATGCAAAAGTCGTTCACAATGAAGAATACTTTTGGAGACATTCCCAGAAAATTCAAGATATACATTTTATTTTTCATAAAAGTATCTTAAACATATAATATTTTAATCAAAATCGTTAGAGCCATTTTTGAGAAAATTAAACTTTTCGAAAAATATTCCATGTAAAGGGTAGTCTGGGGTGGGGTGATTTTCTTGAAAACCTTCGTGTCGCATCTCTGGAAGATACTGAACCTAAATACCAAGTTTGGTGTTTATACGACTGTTCGTTTCTGAGTTATGCTGTTCACAGACACACAGACAGACACACACACGGACATGTTTCCAAAAATGCTTTTTCTGGATTCAGTGAGTCTCAAAACATGTATTTCCGGTGAAATCTCGGTATCGAATTTTTGGGCGGAATACAATACTTCCCCTACTTACTATACGTAGTAGAGAAAGTAATAATACACCGCCCCTAAACTACCTTTTACATAGAAAAATATTCACTATTTTAATTTCTGAAGAATAGCTTCGACGTGCATGACAAATGACAAGTACGAGTATATATTGAATTTTCTGGAAATAGCCTGTGAAGTTTTCTCCATTTTGAAGGAATTTTGTATAATCTTGTATAAGTGGTAAACGTTAAGTGATAGACGAAAACACAAGAAATATAAATCTATTTAAAACACACAATTTGTTTTTTTGCGTATCCTTTATTAAAGGCCAGAATTGTTCATTACTTACTCATTCTTTTAAACTCCTGTCAACATTCAGTTGTTTCTCGCGATGTCATGGAAACAGTATGGAATTTTAAGACCAGCATATAGTGTCCAGTTATTAAACATTTGACTGTCGCTGTTCTCTTTATATCTATAACCAAATGTGTAATATAGCTGTTTCTTAAAGGTTTATTTGGATTAAAACGTAGTAGATAGAAAAATAATGTTTAGTGAGAATAGTTTGTATCCCACTAATAATGGATAAAGAGTGTAGAAACTATTACTTCAGATTTTTAAAACTTTTACTATCACTTTAGCCTACTGTGTTCTTCAACCAAAGTTGTAATGAAGTTTATCTCGATAAACAAGTAGATAAAGTTTGTAGAAGACCGGCATGTGAATGCACCACCTTATATATTTTTTACTGTTGGTATAAGTAGACTTGCTATCGAAGAAAAGAATAAGGAACGCTACTGGTGACGTAGCGTCAAGGTAGACAGTGTCTACGCTAAATTTTGACATATTGTTTTAGTCGATTTTGTTGTTTGTACTCCCATCAATTTAATTACAGTTAGTGTTTTTATTCCACATAAACAATCATAATAATATTCAGACACTTATGTATGATCATTGTGTATTGATAAAAATATATTTTGCTCTGTTGCACAAATCTGTCACTCTTCCTTCTGCTTCTAATAAAGCAAAGAGGTAATGATAATAATCATAATAATAATACAATGTGATCTTTTAGTCTCTTCACACTACTGCAGGTCAATAGCCTTCAGTAAATCCTCAAAATACTTCGTAAAGGGCTGTTATTTAAGAGCGTATGGAAATTCCGGACTGAAACAGGTATCTTATCTTTGTCCTCATCTTGGGTTGCGTATACTCCGGAGGGAACATAATCAATGAAGCTTCGACTAGCACGGGAGGCGAAAAGGGTGAGGGTAGAAAAGGAATGCAATGAAATTCGCTCATAAAATTGTTTATTACAGGAGTTTAGCACATAATTCGAATACATCTGTCTAGCAAAAAGAAACTAAGTTTTATTTATGGACGCTCTTTAACTTCTGTGGTCCTTAACACTCCATTCCATATTGGGCGTGAAAGATCGCTAATTTTGCTCGGAGGCCTCCTTATCAGGCTTGAGGTTCTTTTACGTGCCGTAAATCTACGACACAGGTCACCGGCTTTACTTCCCTTCCGAAGGAAGCCATGCTAAGGATTTTTATGCCCGAATAAATCCATCGCCCCCCGCCGAGTTTGAACCCGCGACCTCGGGAACTAGAGGTAACCACTACACCACGGAGAACGACACATCTGTCCAGTGGGAGAGCACAAGAAATGTCCTGATTTTAGTATATAAGTTCGAATTTTTAGTCTGTTTGTGTGTGATTATTTGCAAAGCAACTTACGACAAGGGTTTCAGAGAGAGACAAGAATAGTGTTATTTACACTGATGCTATTCATCACAGAACATACACATTTTTGGAACTCGTGAGTGTTTTGGGATTTGTTGAATGAAATCGTGCAACGTAAAATTGCTCAGTTTAGAGTGTCGAACGCCTGACTCGATGTAGCAGAAATCATAGTAATGAAATTTCAGTTAACATAAACAAGAAAATCCACATTACGAAGGTCGCAAAAGTGAAAGCCGAGGAAGATATATCACTGCAACCATCCAAAGTAATTGATTCAGCGATCAAAGGAGTTATACATCATAGAAACGCTCACGCAGCTAGGCATATCTGGGTCAGCAGATCATCTGCAACAGCAAAAGAAGAAATGTTCCTGTATTACACCAAACCCGTGAAACCATTTATATCTTGGATGTTACGACTTCAGAGTTAGAATCTCTCGACGTGCATGCAGGTTTTGTAATTCTGACGTTTGAATTGCGGTTACAGTTCATTTGTAGGGTATAAAACTATACATTAATGTCCTTTCCAATATCGTGCGAAATATTGGAGGGCGTCATGATGTGGATCCTGGGCCATTCTCCTAACTGCCTCGGCCGGGCGTCCAACCAGGGCGCTACGATGACCTGAAACTCCTACCCAATGCATTTTCTTTAGGAAAAGTAAAAAGGAACTGAGATTTATCTAACATTATATCAGTGCACTAGCTAGACGGTCTGAGGAATGGTCATCACAAACAAAAAAGTATACCGCCATTTTGTTTGTGATAAGCCGTTTTCGAAAAAAAGTTATTTTTCCAAATTAGATGGTTTATTCCATAATAATGTATGAAGATAATAGTTTTCTCCCTGTAAGGTAGGCAGAATAACCTATTTCTGACCTAGTTTTTGTAGTAACTGTGTGACATCATCCAGGGTTTTGAAATAATTAATAATTTTCCAAACATTGTTATGCAGAAGTAATGTGATTGCAGACGTAGGCAACGTTGTTAGCTCCAGGTAGGTCAGTGTATGAACCGGCTTCCGGACGTAAACAAAACAGCATACCTGAACTGGGAGGTGGGGGACTAGCGGGTTTGTTTTCCACACGATCCTTAATCCAAGTAAACACGGGAAAGGATGCTGTAATACTTTGCGAAATGACAATACCGTTTGATGGCTATTGACCTGCATTAACAGTATGGAAGTAATTCCTTCATCGTCCAATAAGCACTTCGCGGCCACTGGCTGAAAAGCACACCATATTTGTCAGCTCCATTAGAGTTTGAGTCATTTTCAGAGTAACGTCGTACTACGCATTGAAACACTCACGAAGGAGGGCAAATATGAAATACCGTCGCCACAGAGGAAGCAATTTTAAATGTTGTAGGTGAACAACCCAGTAGCAGTAGTCGGGTAATAGCCCGCATTGTCGGTGTGTCCCCTTGGAATTTTCTTAGGAAGCTGAAAAAGTAGTTACTGCGACTGTATCATTTCCAACGGGTACAGTGTATCACAGCAGCGGATTACGCGCCTAAGCTAGCTTTCGAATTGTTTTCTAGAACAAAATGCAGATATGCCACAATTAATTATGGCAACAGACGAAGCTACCTTAACAAAAGATTGCATTTTCAATTTTCATAACATCCATACATCGGCGGAAGAAAACTCTCACAGCATTAGAAAACATCATTTCCAACAACAATTTGCTGAGAACGTATGGGCAGGAATACACGAAACGTTTATGTACATTCATGAACCCGCGCCAGCGAAAGTCCTGACCTACTTCTGGTTTTGAAAGGGAGAGTGCAACCCCACTTGCAGCTACTGTTTGGCTACCACGATGCACAACGTTGCCAGCTTGTGCGTTTTGAGTTTTCGAACCTAAAATATCACCGCAGAAAATGGTCATAGGAAAAAATGAAACCTACAAAATATGTTCCAAATAATGACATGTGTAACTGATTTAAATTAATGTAATGACTACCTTTCCACCCGGTGTAATGCATGTTACTGACAGTGAACATTACATTCCTGCTGCGTTTTTTGTTGGCGACAGACTTAAAACAATGCACTTAAATACATTATTTAAACTTTTAAGTGACAAAGGATGTCTTGCAGGTTCAACCCTAATGTCGTTAACTTTGAAAAAGCTTTGCCTATTGCTTTTAATACAGTTTGGCCCCATTCTACTATCAAGGCTGCAGATTTTATTTAAGTCACGCGTGGGTGGTATCGTAAATTACAGCAGCTGGTTTAACCTCAACAAGAGAATGAAACAGAAATGACTGCAGCTTTTACTCGACCCCTCGTACCTTCCGCTCGAAGAAACAGATGATTGTTTCGCAACACACACAGCTGTAGTTTAACCCCTTGACCAGAACATTACTCAACTAGCAGATTATATAATAGAAAAGTACTTACACTAAACTTATTTCCTTCCTTCAGACTTACAGAGGGTTGCATAGACTTCATAGCACACGCGAATGTATCCTTCACGGTACAACTCTCAGTTGAACCATCCACATCCTAATATGAAGTGATCAAGACATTTCAAACTCAGGCTGTGATTTCAGCCACAACAAAGAAACATCTACGTAAACGAGTAAATCACAACTAGTACAACGTCCTCTTTAAGAATGAATTAATACAGAAATGGAGTCTTAACTAGCCTACACGTTCTTAAGATATGCATCTCATTTGTCCTGTAAAGAAAAACGTGAATCAAAAGGACAAACACACATGAATTAAACATGAAAGGCAAATAAGCATAAAAAAGACAAACTCATGTGGTTAAAAACATAAAGGTAAAATAACATGCAGTGAAAGTAAGCAATTTTCACCACACCAGATTTCCCAACAAATCTGCCAGTCCGAAGTTTGTAAAATGGGGAACCCTTTAAGTCCAATAAATAGTTATATCTTAAACTGCCCCACCATTTTGTCAAGCTACTGTAACAAGGGTAGTTACTGTCAGACTGTCAGTGTGTGTGTTTTCGTTTCGTTAGTTGAATGTTTTCGACTGAACAGCGCAGATATTTAGAGAAGGTAGTAAATATACATAAAAAGTGAAAGAAACATTTACTGAGCAGTTTCCAAATTTCAGATTGCCGTTTGTGATACTGCCTACAGTATAATACATAAATTGCGTGAGATTGGTTCTGTTCGTGACAGAAGTGATCGATTCCATGATTTGTTTCTGGGGCACTGCAAATTCAACAACAAGAGGAACACCTCACGCACTGCGACCGTTTTTATCTATTGCGGCTACACTACCCGGGGGGCAGGGATGAGGTGAATGAGCCGTACCCGCTCCGCAGGCAGACAGGCCCACATAGATGCACAGGAGTCCCTAAAATTTCCAATTTGAACACCCGCGTACAAGTGGCGAGGAATCCCTAAAGGGCAACGCAGCGACTCTACGGGCGAAACGGCTTACTCTGACGTTCCCAACTGGGAAGCATCCAAGCCATCTGCCCGGCACCGCAGGACCTGAACACACACCTGAAACGTGGAATAGAGATACAATTAGAGTAAATGGGGTAAAGGAGTAATCGTGGTAGAATACACCACCTCGACATTCGCTTTGGCGACCAGGGGGAAACCACGAAACCCCATGGTCATAGTGGGCGATCACCGGGAATCGAACCCTACACCTCCCAATTGCGGGCCACAGACATTGCTGCCTGAGGTATCTCGCTCGGTTTAACAGTGTTTGAAAACAATACGAAAACAATAGATGAACTGAAATTGTCATAAGTTACACTAATTCAGTGGCAAAATAAATTTTAAAAAAGCAGTTTAACAATAAAATTAAACATATGAATCTTCCACTGAACAGAATAGGAAGAATTTTCAATGTGTTCTGTGAATGCATAAGTTAATTATTTGTTTTCCCTTTCTACTGCTTTATCAAAATACATTCCAACACTGTAGCACGGAGTTAGTCCACCATTGCGAGCAACACATTGTATGCTGCTTTCCTTCCAAGCGTCACCCCTCATGTGCGGCGACTGCTCAGGTAGACATCATTGCAAGGCCACATTCTTTCTCATAATGTAGGCTTTTTAAACAAATCCAACAGATTTTAACTACCTGAATGTAGGATTACATCTGCAAATATAACCAAAATATTACTTTAAAATGCCAAAACCCGCACATTAAGACCGAAATTGAGAAATGGCCTAAAAATGCAAAACTATGGCACAAAAAACATATCTCGGAGTAAACGGATACATTACATTTATTTTTAATTGGACAAAGTTACTGAAATGAAAGTCAGAAAAAATGTCATGTTATAAATATCGTCTTCACTTCATGGCATAGGCAATCAATTACCTGTCTGGCTTCAAAGTTCTCCTTTGCTAGGTCTGCCCATAGATCTCCTTCTTTTAGGATTGTATTTCATTATTTGTTTGTGGGTCTTGTGGCATTCTTTCGACGTGTTCTTTCACTCTTGTTTGACATTCATTAATCTATGATTCATATTAAAAATTCTTAGTTCTTCTCTTATACTCTCGTTTGTTACATCATTTTGTTTTGCCCATCCATATTTCTTAAAAATTTCATTTCGGAACCCTGTATTTTACTTTTTTTGTTTCTTAGATGATGCCCAGGCTTCACTTTCGTATGATAGTACAGGTGTGGCCATCACTTTATAAAACTTCAGTTTTGTTTCTAAATGTTCTAATTGTGGCACACATTCTCTGGAATTTACCTATTTTGTTAACCATTCTCTGTCGTAACCAATGTCATTACCGAAGCAGTTAAAAGTGGCTCACCTGTTCTATATAGCGATTATTGATGATTACATTTGTTCTAATCGGCTTTGAATGCCACTATTTTTGTTTTTGTAGTGCAAATTTTCATATTGTATTCTTGACAGACCTCATAAAGTTTCGAAATAGACTTTTGTAGGGCAGGCTCGTTATTTTGGATGCTAATATCCTAGCCCTAATAATGAAACAGAAAAGGTTCATGCTGCATTCAATGAGGACAAATAAAATAAAATGGGACAAATAAAGTAATGTTTAAGGATAAAGTAATACTCTTATTTATTCATTAATCGATTATAAACTAATTCATCTTATTTTTCTAAAGGGTGAATCAGATTTTAAAAATTCAACGCATGGAGGAGACTAGAACCAACGATCTTAAGCTCCTCGTGCCGACGCTCTCACCACTTGAGCTACCATAGCATGTATTTAACCTCATCTGATTCAGGTGTCCCGGTAAATCTTCAAGGCAATGAGATATCATACCTCAAAGACGACCTGCAAATGCTGTTTAATCTCCAGGAGTTATAGTCCACTTCTGTTAGGGTTAATTTGTGTATGATAACGCAGCAACCCATAAATCCAAAGGCTTCTGTAATGTGTCGATGCTGCCTCAAGGTGACTGAGGAACAGCTTCATACTTTTCGGCATATTTTAAATTAGTTAACTACACTCGAGCACCTTTGAGCCGGCTAAAATACTGTAATTGAAACCTTATTCACTACTCGGAATCGAGCTTATTCCGTAGTTTTAAAACGCGTTGTTCAAAAACTAATAACTGACAGTTTTTTCTTATACACTCACCACGTACGCCGTATATAGAGAAGATATTGATTCAACCCAAAAAATCGATTCCACGATTTCACCGGAAATATGTTTTGAGGCCCATTGAATCTGAAAAAGCATTTTTATAAAAAATGTCCGTGTGTGTGTGTGTGTTTGTATGTGGTGTGTGAAGAGCATAACTCAAAAACGAAAAGACGAATACACATAAAACTTGTCATTTAAGTTTAGTACCTCCCAAAGATGCGTCACGGGGATTTTAAAGAACATTCCCCCATCACAACTACCGTTTAATATAAGATTTTTCGAAATTTTTGATTTTGTAAAAAGTTGGCTCTAAAGATTTTGATTAAAATATCATATATTAGATATTTGCATGACAAATAAAATGTTATCTTGAATTTTCTGGGAGTAACCTCTGAAGACTTCTTAAAAGGTATTTTGTATAATCTCGTATAACACGTAAACGTTAAGCGATAGCCGAAAATGTACTACACAAAAAATATATATCTCTTTAAAACACGCAATTTATTTCAAATAACCTTTTTTTGGGGGGGGGCATGAGCCATTTGTGACATATTCGTTATTAATTGTTGAAATTGTTCCATACAGCCATTCTTTTGAAGTGCTGTCGATTTTCAGTTGTTTTTCGATATGTCATGAAAAGGGTCCAGTTACGTCCATTTGACTAACGCTATTCCCTTAGTATCTATAAAGAAATGCGTAATTTTTCTACTTTACAAATGTTTATTTGAATTTAAACGTAGTAAATATGAAAATAAACTTTCATAAGAATAATTTGTATGCCCACTAATAGACGATAGAGTTTAGAGAATGTCTTATGAATGTAATACATCAGATTTTAATTTTTCTTGGGTAGTTAATTGAGTCTTCAAACGCATTCGTTGTTGTTCTCGACCTTCGGTTTTGAAACAGTTACCATGACAACATGCATTCAGTAATCTCAATTAAATTAACAAAAACTGTCAGCAATGGTGGTGTTGCTGAAGATACGGTAAAATCGAGGCAATTCAGTTGGTTGAATTGTGGATGAACGTGATATCGCTTCCTTGCAACGAAAACATTCCAGGCACGTTGTTGGACCAGTCCTCTCTCTCTGTACTTTACAACATTCCGAAAGGAAATTCACTTAAAACTTCTTTTTTTATTTTAACCAAACGTAAGGGAAAAGGAAGGACCACTGAAGAGAGCGATATTATAAAGTTTTAAAAAGAATTGCTGGTTCAAATTCTTCAGCTGCATCGCTTGCAGAGCGGAAGTTTGAATAAAGGGGCTAAAACAAGGAAATCAGGAGTACAACTGATTGTCGTGTATTGCACCTTGTGGAAGAGTGAGAAGAGAAAGTCATGTGAATACAATAAATAAGATCTTTTTATTTTCCCTATCTCGTAGAAGGTATTGCATTCCATCCAAAACTTCAATATCGAGATTTAACCGGAAATACATGTTTTGAAGATCCCTGTATTCAAGAAAGTATTTTCAGAAAAAACTCCGTGTGTGTGTTTGAACAGTATAACTCAAAAACAGAAACCACAAAATTCGGTATTTATGATTAGAATGTTCCAAAAATGCGACGGAAAGATTTCTAAAAAATCTCCCCACCACCAACTACGCTACATTTTTCGAAACTTTTCATTTTGGAAAAAATTGGCTATAACGATTTTGATTGGAAACCATATATTAAAGTTATTTACTTGACAAATAAAACGTATGTTTAGAATCTTCTGGGAATAGTCTGTGATGTCCACTTCTTTCGGAAGGAATTTTGTATAACCTTGTATAACTGGTGAATATTAAGCGATAGACGAAAACATACCACGGAAAAATGTAGATATGTTTAAAACATCCAATTTATTTAAAACAAATTATTTCTTGCATAAGCCGTTTATGAGATATCCGTTATTAATTGATCAAACTATTCAATACTTCGTCGTTCTCTAAGTATTGTCAACATTCAGTTGTTTCTCGCGTTGTCATGGAAACAATAAGGAATTTTACGGCCAGCATATAGCGTCCAGTTCTTAAACATTTGACTATTGCTGTTCCCTTTGTATAGGGTCTTTCAACAAGAGTGTCCTATCTTTAACATGTGATAGCTGCCGTTGTTATTAAGTTACAACAGTCATTATTTTCATGCGGTTATAGTTATTATTGATAAATACCATGAAACGTTACAGCATTCAGCAACGCGTAGAAATTGTGAAAGTTTATTATCAAAATGGATCATCTGTTCGCCAAACCTTCCGTGTATTGCGTGAAGTTTACGATGTGCATAATCGTCCCTACGAGAGAACGATTCGGCGTTTGATCAATAAATTTGAAAGAAGTGGTTTTGTCAGCCTGTACGTAATCGACGTAAGCTCTCCAACGAAAACATAGGCGCCGTTCGTGAGAGTGTACGCGAGAACGGAAACAAATCAATTGCTCGTCAAGCGCAAGAATTGGAACTTTCGCCGACCACAACTTGGCGAATTCTGCATCTGGACTTGAAGTTTCACACTTACAAAATGGTGTTAATTCAAGAACTAAAGCCCAACGGCCATAGGTTGCGCCGTGTATTCGCTGACTAGGCTATGGAGCAATTGGAAGCTGACACGGAGTTTTGTCGAAAAATCATCTTCAGCGACGAAGCCCACTTTTGGATGGATGGTTGTGTTAACAAAAAAGAATTTCCGCTATTGGAGCAATCACAATTCCATGCAGATTCAAAAAGGACCACTTCATTCTCAAGAGGTTACTGTGTGGTGCGATTTTGTATAGTGGAATCATTGGTCCATATTTTTTCCAAGATGAAGATGGAGAAGCTCTAACTGTCAATGACGAAAGATACCGGGCTCCTAAAAGGGACTATTTGTGACCTCAATTGGATCGTATGGATCTCAGAAACATCTGGATCCGGCAAGATGGTGCCACATGTCATGCTCCTCTCGAAACAATCGATCTTTTGAAGAAGAGGTTCAGAGGTTTCGTCATTTCCCGTGGTGGTGATGTTATCTGGCCCCCGAGACCGTTGGATTACTTCTTGTGGGGATTGTTAAATCTCGAGTTTATGTCAACAAGCCAGAAACAGTAAATAATCTTATGAATAACATCACTCCTGTAATTCGTGAAGTTAGACCTAATTTACGTTCTTCTGACATTGAAAATTGGGTCAACCGTATACGCGCAACCCAACGAAGTCGCTGCGGTCACTTAACTGATGTTCTCTTCCACACGTAACGACATTATGTTCCAAAATAAATAAAGAGATAAACCTCTATCATTTATAGAACATGTTTTATTTAAGCTCAAAGATAGGACACTCTTGTTGAAAGACCCTATATCTATAACGAAATGTGTAATGTAGTCATTTCTGTAAAGGTTTGTGATAAAATGAAGTAGATTGGAAAATGAACTTTAGCAAGAATAGCTTGTATGCCCAGTAATAAACGATAGAGGTTATAGAAAATCATGTGGATGTAACAAATTAGATTTTTCTCTCATGCTCATGCAAGGAGTACAGAATTTCAAATCCACCACATAGAACACACTTTTTAAAAATCAGACTCCACTTTAACCTACTGTATTTTTCTTATACCTATAAGAAATAGGTAAATAAATATTTATCTCGATTAACAGGAATTAGAGGAATGAAGTTTTATAAGAATAATTTGTAGAAGTGTGAGTAGAGAAAGTCACGCGAAAACTACATTTCGGATTTTTACGAATACAAAATTAAAGTTTTTTAATAAAAAAATTCTTCTTACGGTGTAGTTGGCTTGTTTTTTTTAAACATTCTTTCTGATGTATGTTCTTTACTGAGCTCTAGTTTGGTACTGATCTGATACTCGTCACGTGCCCACCAAATATGTATAGCGTACTGTTGTTGGGTATTTATTAGCTAAGCATTTGAATATATTACTGAAGATAGATGTTACGTTTCAAAAGCTGATTCGCCTGTGTGTGTTGCTATGGGACAGAATGTTTGTCCGTGTCACCATATTATTATGTTAGAATACTTTGCAATGGATACGAGGGCTCTAGGAAGAACGTTCCCTAATTTTGAACCACCCGATCCCTGCTGCCGTGTACGAAATACGTTCCCTTCTTGTAGTCCCGGCAAACGAAAAGGGAAGCCCTAACGGATGCCAAAAAGCTTTGGAGACTAACACTAAGTAAACGGTAGGACTAGGGAATACCTGTAATAACTGGTGCCCGCTTACTAAAATAACTTAGAACAGTAAGAGAAGAGAACAAACGCATAAATTTCAAATGACTATTTCCCCAAAAAACATCTACTAGACCACAAATCCTGTTGAGCAAGAAATGCACAATATCAGCTGTCCAAAAACACACAATATATTAGCATTAAGAAAATGTAATTACAAAAAGGCAAGTGCACTTAAGCTGTCATTAACAATAAATTTTAAATTTACTTGAACAGGAGAAAAAACACAAAAGATTGTTTAAATATGAAAATAATGAAAAATTGAAAAATAAAACTAAGTGCTATAAAGCAATAGCATTAATTGAAAGCAATCAAAGGCAAAAAGCGAATGAAAATAGCCAATATATTGAATAATATTGAATCAAGGATCAGTGACAGACACAGTTAAAAAAAAACAGTTTTCAACACGAAATTCAAACTTCAGTTTGTTTCAGGTTGGCTTAAACAACATTATAAAAACCAACTGTAATAGTAAAGCACAGTTGGGGCAAGAGTAAACTAAAACAATTACCTGTATTAAAGCTAACCAAGAAAAAAAATTACTATAGCATTAAAGAGGAAAGAAATTGAAATAAAGTACAAACAAAATTTTTATCATAATTTCTGAAAGGCGAAAACAAATAACTGCATGAACTATATAACAAAAGCTAATGTAAAATTAGCTGGCCAATACAAACCTTAAACAACTAAGTTTTACCATTAAACATGCAAGCCAAAACAAATCAAGGAAAATAAGTGAACAAAAATTATCACAGTAATAGTAATGCAGTTAAATTTGTCTTACATCTGCCCCCAAAAATACATTTAATTAGCAAAAGGTTTTATCACAATAGAGTTCCCAAAATAAAGCCAGTACAGGCCATAAGCACACAAAGGGCGATAAGACCTTCAGGAAAACTTTTGATAAACTTTAGAAGGAATCCAATTTCAAACCATAAATTTTGAAACTATCCCGAATGGAAAAATAATCTGTACACATACAGTGCAAGTATAAAGGAATTAGCTATGAAAATGTTTTATAATTATAACAACTAAACCTTTGAGAGACAGAGGTTAATTGGGCAATGTTTACAATGTGATACAAACTCTTTACATTAGCCCTAACATATGACGAAATTTTGAAATGCCAGAAATGAAATTCCACAATGTCCAAATAATTTAAGTATGCACTTCCACATGGGCACAAAGTAGTTGTCAAAACTATCAAAATTCAAAGCGTAAGTACAATAAAGCACAAAGAAAATCTGAACTGTCTAGCGTGTTGTTACAGTGAAATGGGGAAACACCTAGTACATTTCAATCACACTCATTCGTCGGTTTAGAAAATTCAAAAACAGGTGACTTGGAAGTCAAACCCAATTATCTTTATACGCCAGCATAAAATTTTAAACTTTATTCCCCGATTTACACATCATTTAGACAACAGGCGAAATTACCCAATTTCACAAATTGTGGAAAACCCAGCAACACATTTATATTTAATCTGCCTTTCAGTTGCCACGAATAAAAGTAATACTAGCAGGGCTTGAACCCACAAAACCTGGAAACTTTACCAGCAAAGCACCATCACAAGTCGTAAATTTGCTTTATGACCAACATACCCTCAGCCACTCACGAACACCATTTTTCATGATTTAGCTTTAAGAGCAATTATAGAACAGCCCGATCACACTATATTCAAATCAAACAGGGTTAACTGCAAAAACAATTTCCTACCTTTCGCAGAAATTCACTGCAGAAGTAGAGTTATCTTCACAATTAAAAAGGTCTACTGCAGAACGAAATGGCAGACACAATCTAGCAGACAAAAGGCCGAAATCATGATGTCCTCTTTCAACTCGCTTGCACTTTACATGAAAAGCAGGTCTTCCATCTCACTTCGCTCAACCGCCGACTTCAACTGCCACGAGAGAGCCGATCCCACTCGGCACGTAGCCAGACAATCAAGCTGGCCACGCCCACCTCCATGGAAGTAGCAAGCGAGTGGACTAGACGCGGGCAAACATAGAGATATAAAAAAATCGTGTGTGACTGAAGGTACGCAGGAAATAGTGTAAATCTTTACAATTTTGCAGCTATCAGCACAACTTATTTGTTTTTACTTCCTCATAGAAAGTAACAGACGACGGTCCAATGATGTGGAAATCCAAGAGGCTTGTGACGATTTAACACTTCATTCTGCCGATGGTTAAAAGGAAAAGGTGTGGATGTTAATGCGAAGAATGTAACGGCGTTCTAAGAAGTGATAAACTGACGACGTCCAGCAAGTTTGCGGTCGGTGCCGAAAACATGATAAAGTTAACTGATGTAACTTGATGATGAGTTAGTGTTTGTGTCGTGGTGCTTCTACTTCCCGCTTTCTTTTAGCATTGAGATTTGTTTGTTTTCATAGCAACAATTTTGCTGCGAGAACACCACAAGTTAGTTACATCGTGCAAAATAGTCGTAACTGTTGAAAAGACGAGACGAAGTCGAGTTCCTAGTTTTTGTAATACACTTACGCAGTGGTATTTGCTTATGTAACTGATATTTTAATTAGAATATACTGAGCGGGATGGCACAGGCGGCAAGACTTTCTGTGCCTCGCAGTCGGGAGATCGTGACTTCAATTCTCGCGGCCGACCTTCCTGACCCATGGGTTTTATCGGAGGTTTCTCCGGGTCGCTAGGCAAATGTTGGGAAGTTCGTTACATCCCCTGAATTTCCTCTCCCTCCATTTCACCCCCATTCTCGTTTCACTTCACCTTTCACCTACTTGGCTATTACATGGCTTTCGTCACCCGTTTTAGGAGGGGTCTGCCACCTGGGGAGTTTATCTGGAAATGTAGGGACCCTGCCTTCTGCCTTGCCATGTCTCCTGGTCCGGCCGCCCTCTATCTCCTCTCACATCACTCCTCCGTCCCAGGGACTTAGCCAGAAAAGGTATTCATATGTGAAGGTGCTAAGTCGCCCTCCGCTTCTAGTTGTAGTCCTAGTCTTATTTAGAATATTGCAAGTGCTAAAGCACGGAATAAGTCTCGAAGTGTTGCTCGGCCGTGGTTAATCGTTATGGCACCATGTTTGTAAATAAGTGCTCTTAGCGGTGTTGCCATATTTTCAGTTTCCGTAGCAACTATATTTGGAACGTACTTCCCCATTATTATGATAAACGTTACAATATCGTCTCTAGCGATGCAGAAAGCGAAGAGGTTTGGATGTACCGAGGTATTAAGTAAGAAATCTAAACGGAGGAATGCATTTGTACTATACAAACACTACGGTCATTTTAGGGTAAATTTATTTTGACCCTAATTGTAGGTTCACATTTAAAAAAAATCTGATTTGTTACACTCACTCGACTTTCTCTACTCTTGTACAAACTACTTTTTACAAACGCTTAATCTCCATATGCTTCATGTTAATCGAGATATCGATATGTTAATCTTATTGCTAATTTTCTTGTAGATGCAAGGGGAATTGCTAGGCTTTAAGCTATAGTCAAGTATTTTAAGAGGTAGTTGCTATGTGGAGTCTTCCATTCTCTTTGCATTACCAGGACAAAAAAACAATGAATAACGAATTTGAGAAAAAGTATTGAAAAATTTAAGGGAATAACAAGCAGTATCTCGAAAGTGGTTCACCCAACAAAACAAATGTATATGACATAAATTGTGTATTTTAACGCGATCTATATTTTTGTGTAGTAAAATTTTATCTATCTCTTATGGTTTACCAGTTATGCAAAAGTCGTTCACAATGAAGAGTACTTTTGGAGACATTCCCAGGCTATTCGAGATATACATTTCATTTGTCATGAAAATATCTTAAACATATGATGTTTTAATCAAAATCGTTAGAGCCATTTTTGAGAAAATTAACATTTTCGAAAAATGTTCCATGTAAAGTGTAATCTAGGGTGGGGGGATTTTCTTGAAAACCTTCGTGTCGCATCTCTGGAAGATACTGAACCTAAATATCAAGTTTGGTGTTTATCCGAATGTTCGTTTCTGAGTTATGCTGTTCATAGACACACAGACACACACACACGGACATGTTTCCAAAAATGCTTTTTTTGGATTCAGGGGGTCTCAAAACAGGTATTTCCGGTGAAATCTCGGTATCGAATTTTTGGGTGGAATACAATACTTCCCCTATTTACTATACGTAGTAGAGAAAGTAAAAATTAAATTGACTTTAAATTGACACAAAACACGACTAATGGCATTTACTTTCCCCCATAATATCAAGCAACTTTTATTAAAGACATTTCTTTCTAGAACGCTTAGTTTTGGAGATATTATACAGTCTCAGCTTAAATGATCCACCCTGAACACTGGATTCTGTAAGTGGTTGTAGTGTAAATATTAATGTCCTGGCCACTTTCTTCTAAGAACAGTAAGTTAAAGTATCAAGGAAGTTTGTGGTCAGTATTTTCGATGCTTAAAACCATGATAAAACTATAAGATGGAAGTGACATTGGAAATTTCCATAAACTAGTGTGTTTTACTGAAGCAGAGATGGCAGCAATCCACTTCTAGGAAAAATATAAAGCATCAGTTTGGATTTTAACAACATCAACGAGATGGAGGAATTAAACTTAATTGTACAATTGTACAAATTGTAATACCAGGATAAATATTTGAAAATAAATGTTTGCATTCTGATGACTTTACTTACCTCACTGGTGTTATTTCGTTTCTTGTTTTCAGAGCACCGAGATTAGATGTAGGAACGTCAGCTTACGATCTGTTGCAACAGTGATGGCGAGTACTGAAAATTAATTTTATCGTGTAAACAAGAACTATGAAAGCTTCTTCTGATGTTACATTGACATGGTTTTCACTACCCAGTCTCCTATTTCTTACAGAAGTTTTTTCTAGTATCTACATCACATTAATCCAATTAACGTTTCCATAAATGCATTTCTTACACATTCTTTGTGGGTACATTGCCTACGTGATAGTGAGATCTTCAAAAAGGATATCGCTATGTGATGGCTTTGAAATTTCATGCTCTTTGGTTGGCCACGAGTAAAAGAAAGGGTCCATGCTCTTTGGTTGGCCACGAGAAAAAGAAAGGAATGAATTAACAGTTGAGGAAAGTATAAGTATCTGAAAATTACAAATCAATATCTCAGAACGGATTAATGCCACATTTCACATAAATGATGTGTCGTGACATTTTGTGTGTATTGCGTACGATTTACCAGTTATGCATGAGGGGGTTTAATTGTTGTGATTCCCCACGTATTGTGGGAGATATGTTTCTTGGAGTGTTCGCCCAACGTACCATACAAACTTTCCGGTGGCTTTCGCCCCACGTTTAAAAATCAACTTTGTAACTTTTATGTTTATTTAAATATATAACATATGCATACCTCGGCTGCGTCAGTAGTAATTTTCAGAACACGTATCTCTTAGTAGGGCTGGTGTGGCTAAAGAATGTAGGCTTACATAAATTATAATTGTACTGTACTTTGTTTGTTAAGCTTTCACACGATTAAATAATACTTCACTGATGTATCCTACTATAGAGCTGTGAGATTATTGTTAATTGTACTTTTTAACACTAAGCTTTATATTATTCTCATCGCAATAACTCACACTGAACACGTACCGTACCGATCGGATACGCAATCTAATAGCGTCTGCCGCTTGAATTTCCACATTTCCTCCATTTCGATCTCTGTTTGGCTAAGCCTACTCCAATAAAATACTTTTATTTAACTTAAGCTTTTTATAGTTGTTGATTGGTTATTTATAAACTGTTTTAAATATTACATTATTGTTCATAGAATTGTTAGTAGCCTTTATTAAACGTTCTAATTTATTGTTGTCTCAAGGTTACCTCATTGTTGCCTCATTGTTAGCAACTTTCGTCTTCTGCTTTATAATTCTGTTTACTACAAAAAGCATCTTGCTTCTATTCTCACAGCTCCTATATTGTTAAGTGACATAATAAATTCACATAACATTATTACACATGTGCATAATAATATAAACATAATACAATGACTGTTGCATACGTTTTATATATTATATTACACACATATTGCTTTAAGCCGCTCTGTTATTATATATTTAATATTATATACTGTCATCTTTTAAGTGGTAAAATATACTGTCTCATGCAAAAGTCATTCAGAATGAAGAGGACTTCAAAGGCTGATCCCAGAAAATCAAGATATACGTTTTTGTTTGCGATACACGCGATATTTTAATTAAACTCCTCGAACCGTTTGGAGAAAATTAAAAATAAACGGAACATTTTCGTTTTAAAGTGTAGTTTCGGGTGGGAGGATTTCCTTGAAAAGGTTCATGGTACATCCTTGGAGCATACCGAGCTTAAGTACCAAGTTTGATATTGAACCGTGTTTTCGTTCTTGAGTTATACTGTTCACATACACACACACACTGAAGGTTTTCTAAAAGTGCTCTAAAAACATATATTTCCCGCGAAGTCTCCACACAGAATTGTTTGATGTACTGGAATACTTGTCTAGTGACTAAAGAAGCAGTAGAGAAAGAAATTTAGCAAAAGTAGAAATATCGAACAACAGTTGTGGCTGGAGCAGTTCTTTATATAGAATGGAGCCGACTCGACACCGAACCGGTGATTGAGGGTATTGTAGCTATGCCCTTCGAGGTGAGAGGAGAGACAGGGCAGCCGGTGCCAGAAGCGACGGCACAGCAAGGACAGGGCCCCTGCAGTTTACAGACTGAAACGCCCCGTCAACCGGACAGGCACGCCAGGAACTGGTCTCACTAAAAGGCGGTCCGTTTACCCTGGCAACCAGCTGAAAGCGAGGGACGGAGAAAGTTCCACAGAGGGAATCCTTTTCCCCCTTCCACGCCGCACTGAAACCCATCGCCGACACTTCCAACCCTGAAACAGACCTAACGAGGTTAGGGATGAATGAATAAAATGATATATAGAGAGACAGGAAATTCGGGGGCTGAGAGAAACCACTCCAGCATTCGCCTGACGACCCGGGAAAACTCCTGAAAAAACCCATGGGCCCGGTCACCGGGAATCGAACCCGTACCTCCCAATGTGCAGTATTTTAAAATCTTATGACCAGTTTCAGTGTCAAAATGTAACATTAGTAAATGTTTGTAAGTACAAGCTCTCGTTACCAACATGTTTCACTTCCACGCATCTCTGTACGAAGTTGAGCTGTGCATTCGGCCGCGCTGGTTAAATTATGGGGATCGGAGGGAGATCCAGGAACATGTTGGGGTAGTTATCCAGACGAAACCACAAACCCCGGACTGGGATGCGACTTCCTTGTTCCTACAGTAATATGTCACGAGCGATGCGACTGGAAAGTCGTTACCCATATTCAGAACTTCACTGCTCCAGCGCTGTGCGCGGTAACTCGCTTAAAGACGACCGTCAGTATGTTGTACCTGATATCGTCAACACGTTTAACAGCTTCAGAGAACCTCACAATTATTCATATAAAGTTCATTATTCCACCCTAGTTGGGTAATTCTAAACAGATGTTTGCCCGAAATTATTTCAAAATAAGGCATATGTCCTCTTGCTTATATAAATCATTCGGAAACAAATTTAATTGAGTAGCAACCAGGATACGAGCAGAAGGGACTTAATTGGTATCTACAGAGGATGCTTCCGTGATAACTTGCTAGAAGGTCCTGGGTTTGTTTCGGAAATATCTATCAACTACACCTTTAAATTGATTTGGAGAGACTATCTACTCTATAATTTGAGGTCGGGACAGATCACATAGGCGATCACGTGGTGCTGCGGAGATAAGAATTTGCAAAGATTGCAGTTTCAAATGTTTGTGTATTCCGGAGACAAGGTATGAAGTCAGTGCATGGAATCATGCCGATATAAGTGGTTTATGTCGGTAAGGAAATACTAAACCACGCCCCTTACCTGGTTCTAGCACTCCACTTAATGTTTGTCTACCGTGCTCATAGATTAATATTTGAATGACATCAAACCAATACGAGACGGACTCATTCACGGGCTGGTGGTTGCGAAGCATGCCTTTCACCTGACTGAAATGTTTCCGTATCCCCCCTTTCACCTCTCACCTAGGCCTGACTTTGTTCTTAGGTAATACGTGTATGTCGGATTTGAATTCAAACCAATAATAGATTTTCAGAAATGATAAGGAGCTTTTGCCAACATTACATAAAAAATACTGAAGGAACCCCAAAATATGGGCATGTTTTCGTATACTCAACTTAGAGTTGTAAATTGTCTGCAGTTAGTAAACACTCTTGGAGAAGCGTTGGGGATGTCAACGTTTCTGCGTTTATTCGCCCTAAATGTCATTTACATGCCAGATTTAGCCTGACCTTTAGGAATTATGTGAGTGGAGTACTTCAGAGGGTGACGTTTGTAGCCTGGCTTATTGTTTTGTGCTTTGCGCATGCGCGATTGCACGTTTAATACTGCTAATAAAAGCAGCCGTCTTCAGCACTCCCTTTACAGGCGACCTCTGGCCTCCCATACGTAACTTACCTCATTAGCCTGTTGCTAATTACTTCCGATCCCAACATGCGCAGACCCCTGTCGACATGACCATCTGCTCCAAGTTTTACCGCGAACAGGGGATGTGGTGAGCTTTAAGGCAATGCGATGACGTGAAGCTAGCCTTCTCAGAAAACAGCTTAGCTACATAAAGTTACGCTTACCAAGTATAGAACAAGTGTTTCATTCCGTCGATATTTCGCCAGAAATACATGTTTTGTGGCTCCCTGAAGAAAACAAAGCCTTTTACTTTTTCTATCACACATAGTGGATAGAGATGCATTTCACCCAACAAATTGTATACCGAGATTACACAAGAAATACAAGTTTTAAGGCCCCTGAATTAAAAAAAAACATTTTTAGAAAATGTCCGAGTGTGATGTGTTCCTGTAAAGCATAACACAAACGAAACGTCGGATAAATACCAAACTTGGTATTTAGGTCGAGTACCTTCCAGATGCGATACGAAGATTTTCAAGAAAATCCCAAAGCTCAAGTACTGAAAATTTTTATTTTATAAAAAATGATTCTGACGGTTTTGATTGAAATTATATATATTGAAGATATTTACATGACATAATGTGTATATTGAATTTTCTGGGATTAGCCTGTGCAGTTCTCTTCATTCGGAAGGAATTTTGTTTAGTTTTGTGTTAGCGATAGAAAGGTTACTACAAAAAAACGTATATCTCTTTAGAACACACAATTTGCTACTAATAACTTTTTTGTGGCATTAGCCATTTTCGAAATATCCACCATTAATGTTTCGAATTCTTGAATACTAAGCTCATTCTCTTATAGTCCTGTGAACATTCAGTCGTTTCTTACGATGTCATGGAAACAGTGTGGAATTTTAAGCATCCAGTTGTTAAACATTTTGACTGTCGCTGTTTTCTTTGTATCTATAACGAAATGTGTAATGTAGCTATTTCTGTAAAGGTTTATTTGAATTAAAATGTAGCAGATAGGAAACTAAACTTTGTTAAGAATAATTTGATACCGACTAATAAGCGATAGAGGGTAGAGAAAGTCATGTGAATGTAGCACATCAGAATTTTTGTTGGAGAAACTTCGTGTGTGTGTGTGTGTGTGTGTGTGTGCGCGTGTGTGTGTGTTAATGGATGCATTTGTCTGTGACACGAAATTTTCAAGAAAATCTTATTCCAAACTACTCTTTACGTGAAATTTGTTTCTATTTTCTCAAAATTAGCTTTAATGATTTTGATTAAAATGTCATATAGCGCAAAAACATTCCTTGACTTTTACTTTGTTTATCTTCCTCCACATGTTTGCTTCTCGTTTTAAAAGCGTGTCCTCATTTCACCGAACATCTCTAAGCTCCCATATTTCCCCGTGGAGGTCGCTGGGTTCTGAATGTCAGGGAATGTTAATGTATTTGGTAGTAGGTTGCAGTCAGAATTAATTGTTGGTTTACAGGCAAGCTCCTCACTTTCATTGTATATATATATTAAAGGTATTTATTAATATTAACTTAGTTTTCGTATATTTTCAATAGATAACTTAGGTTTATTATTATTATTCTAATACAAGGTTCCCGCAAATGTCCTTTCGGGTTACAACCAGAGTAACTTGCGCTTAATAAAGCTTAGAAACATAAAACTATACTAATGGAAAGATCATCTCAAAATGTAGGTTATAGCAGCACAGTTGGCAACAATGACGGAAAAAAATTGCACATTTTTGAAGGTTACAAAATGGCGAGCGTTCTGTGTTCTCAATCGCCACGTTTGCCAATCTGTAATTGTTGTTCAAGAACATTTTCGAACAAGATTTGATGTAAATCCAACCAGTGGGCCTTCAGTTCATGAGTACAGCGACAAGAGGGTGCATTTGTAAGAGAAGTCTCATGGATGCCCGTAAGTAGGCGCGGAGACTGAATCTTTCACACGCAGTCTCAAAAATGAACCGCTGCAGCCAGTAGGGAGCTACAGCTTCTGCTCAAGCGTGTACGAGAACATGCAGACAAACTCGCATGGAAACTGACGGTATTTCTGAATTTGTAGCGTTTAGTGACGAAATGAAGGCCCACTGGGTGGACCTACACCAAATCTTGTCGAAAATGTCCTTGAACAAGAAGCAGATTAACATGGTGATCCAGAACGCTCCCCTATTCTCTATACCAGCCATTTTGTAACTTTCAACAATATGCAATGTTGTACGTGATTATGCGTCATTATTGCCAAATGTTTCGAGTTCCTATTTCCATTGGTACTAGCTTCATGTTTTATTAAACGCTAGTTACATGTATTCGAAACCCTAAAGATAACTTGTGTTAGTTTTACTTTGTGTTCCTTTTAATATGATGATCGTTGTATTCAGAGTTCTTCTATGTGGTTGAGCGGAGCAGAAGGCCAAATGAATAAACAAATAATATATTTAAGAACTTTCTGGAAGCTTTATGCTCCTCTCCTCCAGAAAGTGTGACGAAAAAATCCTCCAGAACGTCCTGTTGAAAATTTCACCGTCTATACAAGCGAGGCTCTCGTGGGCAGTGAATCAGTTGCGAGTTAAAAAGAAGCCACTGGCGACAGTAGTCAGTTGAGTGTCAAGGATGAGTTGAGTTGCATCGCGTCTCCGCCAGTGAGAGAGCGAGTTAACGACTGCGTTTCAGGTGCAACATCAAGAGCGATTCTCCGAGCGTTCACGGGTGCTACTGCGGATTGAGTGATTGATTGAGGTGGTCTTGTGTCCGACTCCCGAGTGAAGGAACCGTCCGGCGTGAAGTGGCGAAGAGCGGGACAAGTTCACCTTAGTGAAGTGAGCCCCCAGTAAAGGTGAATTACAACAGTGACAGTTGAAAGACTGGGCAAAGTCACAATATAGGTATGTTTAATTTTCTGGGAATGGAACGCCAAGTTCTCCCTAGTCAGGAGTTTTGTATAATTTTGATTAACTGATACAGCATAAGAGATAGATAAAAACTTAATACACAAAAGTGCAGGTCTCTGTAAAACAATTTGTTAAAAAAATTTTTTTTTTACATATCCGTTATTGTTGATTTGACTGTTCAACAAACTCTCTACTGCCACTGTTCGGTTGTTCACTGTCTAGTAAGTATATAGCGATTCGATTTTAAATTATGTGACTATCGATTCAGTTTCGTTTATAACGAAACTGTAATGGTTAACATGACGTGGGTAGAAAATAAGCTTTCAAAAATAGCTTGTAGAACCTACATAAAAATCTAATGTGATACATTTACATGACTTGCTCTACTCTCCATCGTTTATTAGTGGGTATACAAGCTAGTCTTACTAAATCTTATTTTTATATCTACTTCATTTTAATCCAAATAAGCTTTTACAAAATAACTAAATTACACATTTCGCTATATATAAAGGGAACATCGATAATCAAGTGTTTAAAGAGCTGGGCGCTATATGTTGACTTTAAAATTCCATACTACATTCATGGCATTGCGAGAAGCAACTGAATATCGACAGGACTTTAAAAGAATGGCTAAGCATTGAATAATTCGAGCCATTAATAACGGATATCTTGGAAGTGGCGTAAGCCAGAAAAATGTCGTTTAAAGTAAACTGTGTCTGTTAATGAGATCCACGTTTTTGTCTATCTCTTGTGGTTTACAAGTTATACAAGATTATACATTTTTTTTCGAATGAAGAGAACTTCACAGGCTGCTCCCAGAAAACTCGAGATATACATTTTGTTTGTCAAATATATTTAATATATGGTACCTTAAGCAAAATCGTTAGAGCTTTTTTAGAAAATAAAAAATTTGAAACATATTTCACGTAAAGAGTAGTTTGTAGTTGAGAGATTTTCTTTAACGTCCTTATGTCGCATCTTTGGAGTGTATTGAAGTTAAATACTAAGTTTGGTGTTAATCCGACTTTTCGTTTTTGAGTTATGTTGCTCACACACACATACACGGACATTTTTTCAAAAAATACTTCCTTTTTTATTCGGAGGCCTGAAAACATGCATTTTCGGTGAAGTTTCCGTATGGAAAGTTTGGGTGAAATGCAATACCTTCTCTACCATCTGTGTACGTGCTAGAGATAGTAAAGTGAAGGTAACGCATTAGAGTTTTAAATAAAATATTTTTTCTGAATATATTACAGGCCAAACGGTTCCTCGTTTATAACGAGCTCAAGGCTGAGTTGCGTCACGTATAACAACCCTAGTGTTAGATCTATCTTTCACAATAGTGCTTGTCTACCCACACACATCGGCAGCTGTTAAAGAGCAATAAGGGCGTATGACGCACAGGGTTTGTAATGGATAAGAGAAATAGGTAAAAGTCCACAAAATTCGGTAAAAGCTTTGGCGGCAGAGAAGGAGGGAGGAGCTGGCGCTCTAAAAGCCGCGGTACAGTTACAGCTCGCTTCAAACGCAGGCACATCCTTTTTGTTCCTCTCGGAGGAGATGAAAGATACCATTAACCTAGAAATATATGTACACCTGAAATGAGGGAGTTGGCAGCCGTTACTTAATTGTGAGAAACGTGGCACCTTCTCTCGCTGACATTATATCGTCACTTTGTTGGCGTATACAGTTCGTTACATTTACTTTGCTCCCTTTTTCATGCATATTGACAGTCATGTTGAATGTTTAATCTCGTAAGTATCCTCTTGTAATGTCCCACTGCTCGCGCGCCGGCCGCCGCAACCGCCTCACAGATGATAATTAGCTGACACTTTGTCATAACAGGTGTTGGAAGGTTGTCCTTCTCTATTTCCACATCTCCGAATCTCTCAGAAAACTTTCATTCACACTCGAGAGTTCGGTATCCGAATTTCCTGCCTGGTGTTTTTTCTGTAAGTTCTTACATTCTATGTCGCCTCTCGTCTTATCCTTCCTCCGGGGGACGGAGGTGCAATATCCACTCTGGATCTGTGCCGAGTCTCCTCCGTAACAGAGGATAAGATAAAATGCAGGGAAACTTGAAAAATAAGGTGTCTGCAACAAGCCACATACATTGGAAACACCAGGAGAGAAATTCATTAAACTTCGGATATTCAATTCTCCGGGGTGAATGGAAAACTCTCGAGAAGAGCCAAAAATATACGGATAGAGCAGGAACAACATTTGTAACGTTTTTTTTATCATATTGTCATTGTAATTGCAACTATAAATATAAGAATGCGAGGCGGTTGCAGGGATGTACAACTGTTTCGGCGTTAATCCAGGCTGTGGTAGCCGCAGTGTGAGGCGAAAAACACTGTATCTGTGTATGTTTACATATGATGGGATTTATGTTGATCAGTGTAATCATTTTATAACATTTTTGTAGGTTAAAATGTAATTAAGGGTATTAATTTTGAATGTACGAGGGCAGTCCCAGAAGTACCCGACCTGACGTATATATAGCCGTTGTTGTTTCAAACAAATGACTATGGCACAAAGTACCACCCATATAAAGCTTAAGTTTGAAGTTTGACGATGTTACGTTGTTAAGTAATTGTTTGGCAGCAATTAATAGTGAATTCTCTCAGCGAATTTGTAAACATGGATAAAACTGGCCAGCGTTATGTGATGCAATACTGTCATTTGAAAGGTCTTATTCCAACTAATATTCAACCTTAGCTAGATTCTACTTTGGGGGAGTCTGTTCCTTCGTTTACAACAGTAAACTATTGGGTGGCAGAGTTTAAGCGAGGCCGTACGAGCTGCCAAGACGAGCATCGCAGTGGTCGACTAAATGAGGTGACCACGCCAGAAATAGTGAAGAAAATCCACAAAATGAATATTGGATGACCGTCGACTGAAAGTACGCGAGCTAGCGGACATCGTAGGCACTTCAAAGGTGTATTACATCGCGCACTAACTGAAAATTTAAACATGAGAAAGCTGTGCACATGATGGGTGCCGCGTTTATTCGCAATGGAACATAAGCAGCGTCTTGAGGATGTTTTAGTCGAGTGTTTGGCGATATTTCGCTGCAATAAAGCCGAAGTTTTGCTCGATTCATAACCATTGATGAAAGATGAGTCCATCACTTCACACCTGAGACGAAGGAACAGTCAAAACAGTGGATTGAAAGGGGAGAATCGGCTCCAAAGAATGCGAAGACGATTCCATCTGCAGGAATGTCCATGGCGTCAGATTTTAGGGTGCGCGTGGGATAATTTTCATTGATTATCTTAAAAAACGACACGCCATCAATGGTCAGTATTATGCAAGCTTATTGAATGATGAAATCAAGCAAACATGACCGCATTTAGCGAAAAAAGAAAGTTTTGTTTCATCAAGACAATGCACCGGTTCACACATCCATTATCGCCTTGGCCAAAATCAATTAGTTAAAATTCGAATTCCTTCCTCATGCACCCTATACGCCAGACTTAGCCCCCTCTGCTTATTTTCTGTTTCCAAAGTTGAAGAAATGGCTTGGTGGTAACAGATTTTCCAACAATGAAGAGGTGGAGTTTGCAGTTGATGGCTATTTTGCAGAACTCGACAGTTCTCACTATAAACAGGGTATCGAAGCTATTGAACATCGCTGGGAAAAGTGTATCGAGCTGAAAGGAGATTATGTAGAGATATAAAGATGTTTTTTTTCTAAATTTTTTTATGTTTCTTTTTTGTTAGGCCGGGTCCTTCTGGGACGGCCCTCGTATGTGTAAAATATTTTACCGCCACTTGAAGCATGACAACACCGAGCAGAAATCCCATTTTACGACCACGAGTTGCCTGAGTACCTTTAGTAATTTTATGAGGAGCAATGGTCTCTGTTAGATGGCTGTAACTAAATATACAACTTTTAACACAACATACGAATTAGAAGTTGTACTTTAGTAGACATTTTTGTCGTTCAGTTGTTACAAACTTTGGTTTCAAGTTCATTCACATGGCAATAAACCTTTATATTTGCACATTATTGGTAAATCAACTTGGTTTGATTAGTTTAGTATGTCTTTTACATGACTGATGGCGGTCACATTATCTGCTTACAGTTCAGATCGCCACACTTGAATTTATCGCAATACGTTCTCCTTGCGTTGGCAGCCTTGTACTTTCTTTGATCTGAAATGCTTTTATCTGCAATCTGATTAATCGATAACATGGCGGCAGGTGCGAATATGGATGACATTGAATTTCAAGAGCCGGACGAAGTTCTGGAAGCTGCCGAAAGGTAAGCAATGGAATGTCTAGTAAAACATCCAGAAAACGGCATTGTTGCTTTGTTCAGATTTTAAACTTTCACTTCACTAAAATGAACACTTCACTTCCTTCGTGACGCAGGCTCTCCGCGCCGGACGGTTCACTTTACTCGGGAGTCGAACACAAGACGTCTACAACAACCCGTCGCTCGCAGCACCATTCGCTGCACGTCACCAACTCGCTCTTGATGTCGCACGGGAAACTTACCCGCCAACTCGTTCGTTCACCAACTGATCAACGCAACTCAACCCACACTCGACTCGCAACAACTGACTCCCGCGAGAGTGCTCGCTTATATAACCAGTGGAATATTTCCCCAAGGTTCTCGAACGTTATAGAACTATTTCGACACACTTTCTGCATGGGGGGGGAGAAGAAGCTTCCAAAAGATTCTGTTTATCTGCCGATAACGCTCCCGGCATTTACGCTGGCTAGCGGCAGTTATGGTTGTTTACTCCGACCACCCGGCACCAACCTTGGGCCTCTGCGTCACAATACAATATAACACCTACTTGCTTCATAGGTAAGTACTGCTAGCGAATCAACAAAAGTCTACATTCTCGCTGCACACGTCTGTTGACTTCTCTCAGCTACACTTAGGCTTGGAGTCAGTATATCCATGGCTATCTAAACATAGTACACACCACACACGTGTTCTCGTAACAACATTCCAATGTTCTCAAAGCAGTTCCTGACTAGTACAACAAAATGACAAGGTGTCCCAGATTTTGGAACTAGGTACAGTTGAGGAAAATAATCTCTGGAACACTACGTTTGTTTGCATAATTGTTACCATGCACAGTGGTATCGAAGAAAACCATTCCTGTTAAAGTTTCCCTGGATATTAAAGGGTATACAACGGAGAACAGAGAGGGACACCCGGTGCTCTGCGACCTACGTGAGATCTATTGTGACTACCAGCCCCAGGAGGTAGGGATGAAATGAAGGAATCACAGGAGACTACAGTAAAGGGTATACAACAGAGAGGGATACCTCGCACACTGGGACATAAGTGAGATCTATTGTGGCTATCACTCCCAGGAGGCAGAGCTGATGAAGGAACTACAGGAGGCTATAGCATAGGGTATACAACAGAGAGGGACACCTTGCACACTGCGACTTACATGTGGCTACCACTCCCAGGAGGAAGTGATGAAATAAAGGAACCACAGGAGGTTATAGTATAGGGTATACAACAGAGAGGGACACTTAGCACACTGTGACCTACGTGAGATCTATTGTGGCTACCACTGCCACGAGGTAGGGATGAAATAAAGGTACCACAGGAGGCTATAGCATAGGGTATACAACAGAGTGGGACACCTCGCACACTGCGACTTACATGTGGCTACCACTCCCAGGAGGAAGTGATGAAATAAAGGAACCACAGGAGGTTATAGTAAAGGGTATACAACAGAGAGGGACAGCTGGCGCTCTGCGACCTACGTGAGATCTATTGTGGCTACCACTCCCACGAGGTAGGGATGAAATAAAGGAACCACAGGAGGCTATAGTATAGGGAATACAACACAGAGGGACACCTCGCACACTGCGACCTACGTGTGGCTACCACTCCCAGGAGGAAGTGATGAAATAAAGGAACCACAGGAGGTTATAGTAAAGGGTATACAACAGAGAGGGACAGCTGGCGCTCTGCGACCTACGTGAGATCTATTGTGGCTACCACTCCCACGAGGTAGGGATGAAATAAAGGAACCACAGGAGGCTATAGCATAGGGTATACAACAGAGAGGGACACCTCGCACACTGCGACCTACGTGTGGCTACCACTCCCAGGAGGAAGTGATGAAATAAAGGAACCACAGGAGGTTATAGTAAAGCGTATACAACAGAGAGGGACAGCTGGCGCTCTGCGACCTACGTGAGATCTATTGTGGCTACCACCCCCAGGAGGTAGGAATGAAATGAAGGAACCACAAGAGGCTATAGTATAGGGTATACAACAGAGAGGGACAACTGGCACACTGCGACCTACGTGGGATCTATTGCCACTACCACTCCTAGGAGGTAGGGAAGAAGTGACGTAACCACAGGCGGCTACAGGCCACAAAATCGCTCGGGAGTCCCTAACAGTTCCTGGCTCGTAGACGCGTCCTACTACTGGAGCTGCCCAGGGAGGGCGACGAGCTATGCATCGACCCAGAAACCCTCTGGTGTCCACGGAAAATACTCTTTCCTTTGATCAAGCATCCGCATAATATTGGTCACCACCATACGCCACGAAACCTAGAAGAACACTGAATCATGAGGAAAACGGAATGAAAGGAAAAGATAGAAAAGAATTCGTGGTAGATGAGGAATCGCCGAAGCATTGTGTACCGACCAGGGAAAACCACGATAAACCCAAGGTCAGATTTGGAGTTCGACGGTAATCGAACAAGGGATCTTCCGAATGAAAGCCTCCACTTTACCCCATGCATTATTCGATTCCCAGCCATGTTTTCTGTTAACGTCCCACATGTATAGAATCTACGTTTGCTAATTCAGTTTCCATAGTAATCATTGCTTTAATTGCCTACTGCATAAACCCAAATTCCCAGCATCTAGGAATAAATATAATTCAATGTGTACAGGAGCTCCTCAGTCAAGGGAGCGCTTTGTCTTGCATGTAGGGAAATGAAATGTTATGAAACCAAGGTGTGTGGTAAAGTGTCGTGTGGCCTTCTCACAAAACCTCAGGGTCCGGTCGCAATGTGAGTTTAAATTGGGAAAATCACATTCTTACTTTCTCTACTATTTACAGAAAGTATTGTATTCCACCCAAAAATTTGATACCGAGATTTCTCCACAAATACATGTTTTGGTGCAACCTGAACCAAAAAACATTTTTTTAGAGAAATATATATATGTGTGCGCGCGCGCCTATGAATCATTTGAGTTTCGTATGTTCCAAAGATGTAAAACAAAGATTTTCAAGATAATCCCCTACCCAAACTAAGCTTCACATGAAAAATTGTTTAAAATTTTTGACCTTCTTAAGAATGGCTCTATTTTGATTAAAACATCACATGTTTAAAATATTTTGATGGCAAATGATGTATATACCTTGAATTTTCTGTTAATAGCCTCTGAATTCTCTCTCATTCTGAGCGTCTTTCGTGCAAGTGGTAAACCGTAAAATTAGGTCTAGTTTGGTGTATGCGTGTCCCATCGTTGGAGTATTTACTAAGTTTCTTGTTTGAGTTATGCTGTTCACACACACTCGCGCGCGCGGGGCTGTTCCACAACTTTTTTTTTTATTTAGGGAGCCTCAAAACAACATTGCTGATGAAATCACAGTATTGTAATTTTGTGTGTAATACAATATCTTCTCTACTTACTACAGGGAATAGTAGAGTAAGTATATGAGTAGTACACACAAAATAAATCCTAGTAATTGATAATGTACAGTGAAAATCATGTGAGGGTTACAGTTATGATAGTTTCAGCTAGAAGTGCATGTATTATACTCCCAGAAGATGGCGTATTTAACCAGCTCTGATACAGATATATGGAAATACTGGTTTATGTTGGTACCTTCTGTCTTTGAAAACACTCTCATGCCAACGGTTTATAAAGATTTACTGAAAATAAATAGCTGCATAATTGTTTATCGTATAAGAGCGCAGTAAAATAATTGGAGGTGCCGTGATGACCTCAGTTTTTGTGCGTCACTTATCTTACAAGCCATACATCCAGAAAAGCAATATTTTATTTAAAAAGCACTAAGAGAGTGATACCATTTAATGCTTTCTAAAAGAACTTTTTAATAAAACACAGGGAGAAAGGAAATTAGTTAACTTGAAATTGCAAAAGGCAGGTAAAAGAAAAGGAAAAACAGTCACTGGCTCGATCTGTAATTACTGCGACTTTATTGTATCACTTCCATTGGAAAGTTATTCCAGGAATTTTAATCAGTAGGATTTAATGCGCGGAATGGGCAATACGCATTCTTAATCCATTTGCTGATGATGCGCTGAATTGAAATGTTAAAAAATGGCGGGTATATGAATGACTTTGTCGTATATTCCTGATTTTTATGCTTATATTCTCTTTACTTCCTCTACTGTACATAATAAGTAGAGGAACTATTGTTTTCCACCAAAAATTAGAAACAATCTTGAATTTTCGGGAATAGCTTGTGAAGTTCTCTTCATTCTGAAGGACTTTTGTATAACTTCCTGTAACTTGTAAACCATAAGAGATAGACGAAAACATACTACACAAAAATGTAGATAACACACACAATTTATTTCAAATAACCTTTTGGGGCATCATTCATTTCCATACCCGCTAATATTGGTCTACAGTTTTAAACCATTTTATTCTTTTGAAGTACTGGCAACCTTCATTTGTTTCTCGCGTTGTCGTGGAAAGAGAATGGAATTTTATGCTCTTTGACTATCGCTATTCCCTTTGTGGCTGTAACCAAATGTATAATGAAACTATTTCTCTCAAAAATTTTGTAATTTTCCGAGTTTTGTGAGGAATTTGATGTTAAGAGATTCTACTTTAGCACTCTGTATTATTCCGACGGAGTTCAGACGTAGACTAAACTCCTAACTTTGGTCACGGCCAGACTAACCGCTGCTTGTGAGTGAAACTTCGTGTGACGGTAGAGCAAAGTTCACAGCTCAATGCCCTTTCCCCTATTTGGCCCCGAAGTAGTGGGAAATGAATATAAATTAAGTTCAGTTTCTTTATTGCCATAAATTATATATATATATATATATATATATATATATATATATATTATATGTGTGTGAGACAAAAATGGGCTATAAAAACCTTAACATTTCAAACCATAAACTAGTAAAATGTTAAAGCAAATTTATGAAGCCTTCGTTGAGAATACTACGGAGTAGAAAATAGTTGCTGTACTCCGTTGAATGAGTTTTCTTTTTCTAATTTATGGACGCTCTTTAACTGCTGTGGTCCTTAGCGTCCCATTAGACCGGTAAATTTGCTCAGAGACCTCTTTTTCAGGTTTGAGGTTTTTATACGCGCCGTAAATCTACGACACGGGACCACCGCCTTTACTTCCCTTCCGAAGGAAGCCATGCTAAGGATTTTTACGTCCGAAAAAATACATCGCCCTCCGCCGGGTTTCAACCCCCGACATCGGGAACTAGAGGCTCCTTTGAAAATGCGCGTAGAAAGAAACGACAGATAGGTACTGTACTCTGCAGAGAATGTCTTGTAGAACTAAAGTGGTTTACATTTTATTCAAAGCAATATACATAGATGGCCATGATGCAACACTTAAGCAAACAGAAGAGAGGAGTTTTAAAAGCGATAGTCGAACCTGTTTATAACCGTACCAGACTTCGGTTATATTTATGCCTTTAATTACCGTTTATCAAACACTGCAGAAGTGTTGTGTGTGTGATGAAACAGTATCAGAACTTATGAATGACCTTTATTCCAACTGTATAGATGTGTGCACATTAAATAACTACCGGACAAAACACAAGGTGCAACGTTTAAAGTTTCACCTATAATAACTCAAAAAAATGACTCCACCATTCCACCCAATGATTGCTCCACCACTAGAGGGTACACACACATTATATATATATATATATATATATATATATAAAGTTATGCAAATTTGAGGAACTTGAAAGATCATGTGATGGGGGATAAATAAGTCGCATGTTCGCTGATGATTCACTTTGCGTGAATATGCGGGTATTTTTCATACGTTATAGGGAACACGCGGGGCTGTACGAGATACAGGAGTAAAGGGAAGGATTAGCTATAAACATTTTTCACATCGTTACACAACAGTTTCATAAAGATCGGGGGAAGTGAATCGTAATCAATTAATGCGTCATTCAATTTTGAAAACTTAACTGCGCAACTTCGCGTAAACCGGCTACAGAGCCTTCGCTTGGACACGTGGCCGGGAATTGCTTGCCCTGCACTGCGCTGTTTTTAACCGGTTCTGTTTCCGTGTGGGCTAATCTGTTGACGCAGAGTCAATCCCGTACAGAGGTTGTGAGATCACGTGTTTCACTGTCATAGTGTGTTAGTGCTGTTATAGTGCCAACAGATCCGGATACCTTAGCGCACAGAATCATGTGTGATATATATATGACAACAAACTCTTGTAGAGAAGCGAAACGGAATCCATTCTTGATTAGAAACCGAACGCAAAACGCCATGCTTTAATAAAGGAAAAACTGGATCACATCTAAAAATAGTTAGAACGAAGTCCAAAGAAATTTCAACAATAAGGAATTTCGTAAACCTCGGATTGGAACTCTAATAAACTTCTAAAATTAAAAGGCTATAAGATAATTGTAGTCGGGAAATTGTGAGTAGAGTTTATTTCTGCATATTGATTGTTGGATAACGGTAACCCTCTATTTCCGAAGTTACTTTTGCTTCCTTAACTCCCAAACCGGCTTTTACCTCCCTTTCACCGGCAGAACAACCTCAGCTAGTCGGATAGCCGTGGTCGTCAGTATGATACAAAGTGGACTGACCAAACGTCGCGAGTTCGAGTCCCAGCAACTGCAGTCAAATGTGCCTGTGGTACAGCACGGGGAGGTCTCAAGTAAAATATGGCACGCTTGGATGCTTACGTGGTTACATTTGTCCGCAGTTTCATGGATTTTGTTATTAAAAATCACTACAGTTTTATTACAAAAATAGTAAAACGTTTACAATATAAAACACCTATAAATAGCCTATTTTATTCTTGAAAGCTAATATAATATGAAATTAGAAAAAAATCACAATAAGATTCCTAAAACCTAAAAGAAAAAAAAATTCGTGCTAACCAATAATTTACACCAGGTTATAAAGTGGTAATGATCACTTTATTCAACCTAGTGATTTTATGTACATGGCCACGTAAGCTACGGCACCGTTCAAAAGAAGATTGTGTGGTATTATTATACATAGCTGGTTATATGCCCTACCCCGTAACCACGTTATAGGTTAGTATAATATGTATTATAATACATAGCTGGTTATATGTACTACCCCGTAACCACAATATGGGTTAGTATAATATGTATTAATATACATAGCTGGTTATATGCCCTACCCCGTAACCATGTTATAGGTTAGTATAATATGTATTATTATACATAGCTGGTTATATGTACTACCCCGTAACCATGTTATAGATTAGTATAATAAATATTAATATACATAGCTGGTTATATGCCCTACCCCGTAACCATGTTATAGGTTAGTATAATATGTATTATTATACATAGCTGGTTATATGTACTACCCCGTAACCATGTTATAAGTTAGTATAATAGGTATTAGTATACATAGGTGGTTATAGGTTTTACCCCTTAACGATGATATAGGTTATTATAATATGTATTGTTATACATAGCTGGTTATATGTACTACGCCGCAACCATGATACAGGTTACTATAACATGTATTATTATACTTAGGTGGTTATATTTACTACCCCGTAACCATGTAATAGGTTGGTATAATATGTATTGTTATACATAGATGGTTATATGTACTACCCGTAAGCATGTAATAGGTTGGTATAATATTATTATTATTATTATTATACATATTTGGTTATATGTGCTACGCCGTAACCATGTAATAGGTGCGTATAATATGTATTATTATACATAGGTGGTTGTATTTACTACCCCGTAACCATGTTATAGGTTAGTATAATATATATTATTATACAGAGGTGGTTATATGTACTACGCCGTTACCATGATATAGGTTAGTATAATATGTATAATTATACATAGGTTGTTATATGTACTACCCCGTAACCATAATATGGGTTAGTATAACATGTATTATACATAGGTGGTTATATGTACTACGCCGTAACCATGTTATAGGTTAGTATAATATGTATTATTATACATAGGTGGTTTATTACTACCCCGTAACCATGTTATAGGTTAGTATAATATGTATTATTATACATAGGTGGTTTATTACTACCCCGTAACCATGTTATAGGTTAGTATAATATGTATTATTATACATAGATGGTTATATGTACTACGCCGTAACCATGTTATAGGTTAGTATAATATGTATTATTATACATAGGTGGTTATATTTACTACCCCGTAACCATGTTATAGGTGAGTATAATATGTATTGTTATACATTGGTGGTTATATGTACTACCCTGTAACCATGATATAGGTTAGTATAATATGTATTATCCATATGTGGATATTTATAATATCCTATAACCATGACATAGTTTGGTATATGTATTATGCATAGGTGGATGTTTATACTACCCTATAACGATGTTAGAGGTTATTATAATATGCATTATTATACATAGTAAGTTAATTCTTCTACCCTTTAACCCGAGTTTGTTCAATCTTCCATAAGATATTGACATTAACTAGCAGACAACGTATATTCATATATACATTAAGATTACTTAATGGTTATCTGATAATGGTTGTTTTGGTACATGAATGTTATGATCCAACGTAACGTTGGCTGTGCACTGGTACGTTTAATAAAATTATGATTCTTTTTCATGGTCATGGTGTTCGCATTCCGAAGGTCTCGGTTTGATTCCGTCGAACGCTCGCTCTGACCTTGGGATTTTCATGGTAGGTGAATGCTGGGGTGATTTCTCATCTACCCGAATTTCCTTTCCCTCGTTTCCCTATCATTCCTTCTAATGCTTCAGGTTTGCTTCTAGGTTTCGTGGTGTTAGGCGCTGCCTGACAGATGGCTCAAAGGAAACAATATTGCCCATGAACATTAGAGGGCTGTATAGTCAATGGTCGTTTGTCGCCTTCTCTGGGCAGCTCCCGTAGTGGAACTGGCCTCCTAGCCCAGAAATCTTTACAACTTCCGCGTGTCTCTCTGGCCTGTAACCCCCTGTGATTCTGTCACTTCATTCCTTCTTTCTGGATGGTGATAGATCTCACTGAGATGATAGCGCGCGAGATACCCTATACCCTGGATAATAGGAAAGAAATATATAAATATTATTGCTACTACTTGCCTCATCCGGCATTTGCAAGTGTTGTAACGTATTATTCATTTAGCAAACGATTGTTATTTCATCTGCTGCATACCACTAATGACATTTTCCGTCCTTTGCCAGGTAGAATTAAAATTCTGAGAGGAAATTTGGGACAAGTGATGGAGGGCATTGCGTCCATAAATAACGACGCTCTCCCATAACACGCAACTGCATGGGGCGGTTAATGTCTTTCTAAACGCTGTGGCTGTGAGTTGCGACGGGTGTTTCGAAATGATCCTATACCTCAATGCAAGAGAAAACTTTAAAAATAGGGCGTATAGTAGGCATGACATTCGAGTTTATAAAGGTACCCATGCAGCTAGTTGTATACACGTGATATGTACTTGCATGTTGGTCACTGCGCAATCACAAACGTATGTACGTATCCAGCACACATCGGTTCAATGCCTCAAATCTTGTCGCGTTAAACGGTCGACATCAAGCGATCCCACATAAATTAATCAATCGGCGTTAAGTGCAGGGACACCGACGTCCAATACATTGAATCCGATCTCTAAGCCTATACGGCATTGTTTGGGGGAGGGAGTGCCCACTTGTTGAATAAAGGTGAGAAATACACCATTCTGGTTCACGAGGGTGTCCTGATACATTGCAACCTATCTATAGAAAATGGGACTAATCACTCTCACCCACATCGAATCACAATTCCTGGGAATTTCCACCACTCCAGTATGGGACATTTCACAATAAAATTCAGTGGGCACTGGGGTAGCGCAGTGGTTTCGTTACCGGCTCTCGTACTGAGGGTCCGGGGTCCGTTTTCCGGCTCTGGAGTGCTATTTTAAGTTAGCCCTATCCACGCCTTCACCTCTTGACTTGCTCATCGAAATGTTGTAGTCCTCTGTCAGGTCGTAGATGCTGTAATTGCATGTCTGGATGTAGCACGTGCAGGTTCACAGATGAGAACAGGATGTCTTTGCCTCAGTGGGTCTGCAGATCTGCATCGAGACACGCTCTCAGGGTTTAACCTGATGACCTCGAAATGCAAACGGGATCGTCAGTTTAGGACTGGGATCATCCTATGCTCAAGGAAAGTTGAAAAGGAAGACCGAATGACTACAGTTTACACTTTCACTTGAGACGCATTAACCGTGCAATAATAACGTGTGCGGTCATGTGCAGTGCATTGACTCACTCGTGGCTGGTTCCCTCTCCCTTTTATACCAGAGCCACTGAAATTAGCTCGGTGGTGCAATCTCTGCTTTGTTGACTTAACTGCTTACATTAGCATGCGGCCTTGTTCAGCAGGTTGTGAAGGTTCACAACACGAAATACCACCAAGGTTCGGAGTCCAGCTGAAGGTCCTCTCATTCCGTCGTCATCATTACTTCACCATTCTGGATACAGTCAGGTAACCCCGAAGGATATGCGCCTTATGGGGAGCGGTGGAAACGACGACGGCAATAAAATTCGCTTCACCACTTCTGCAAAATTTGTCCTCGCCGTGGCCTCAGCAAAGTTCAATGTTACGTTCTGGTTCATTCTCGCTGATAAAATGGCAGTCAGAATGAACGTCACTGTTATTATGTGTTCAATTCATGATAATTTCTCTACTCACTCTTCTACTAACTATTTTTACAAAAGTTTATTCTTCTATCTATCTCTTGATAATGGAGATAAACTTTCATTACACATTTGTTGTAGGATTAAGAAAATTAGAGTAGGCAAAGTTGATAGTCAGATTTTTAAAGAGCGCGTCGCTGCGTGATGGCTTTAAATTTCTATGCTCCTTGCATGACCACGAGAAAAAACGAATAGCGACTTACCAATTGAAAAAGTATAAGTATTTGAAAATCTCGTAGACGCTTAATGCCACAAACAAGTTTATTTGAAATACATTTTCTGCCTAACGAGATCTAAATTTTTAATTTCTTTACCAGCAGCAGGTAGAGAAGTATTGCATTTCACCCAAAACTTAGATATCGAAATTTCACCGGAAGTACATGTTTAGAGGCTCACGGAATAAAGAGAGAATTTCTAGGAAAGAAAGGTCCGTATGTATTTATGTGCGAGAACAGCATAACTCAGAAACGAAAAGTCGAATAAATAGCAAACTTGGAATTTAAGTTCATCTTCTAAAAATGTGACACGAAGATTTTCAATAAAATCCCCCACCCCAAATTACCCTTTACATGTAACTTTTTTTTCGAAAATTTTGATTTTCTAAAAAGGTCTCAAACGATTTTGATTAAAATACCATACATTAAAGATATTTACATGAAAAATAAAATGTATGTCTTGAATTTTCTGGGAATATCCCGTGAAGTCCTCTTCATTTGGAAGGAATTTTGTATAATCTTGTACAACCGGTAAACCTTAAGAGATAAACGAAAACAAAAATGTAGATCTCCTTAAGACACACAATTTATTCCAAATAACCTTTTTGTGGCATCAGCCATTTCCGATGTACTCGTTTCGATTTGTTCAGTACTTTGTTACTCTTTTCAAGTCCTGTCGATTTTCAGTTGTTTCTCCCGATGTCATGGAAACGGCGTGGAATTTTAAGGCCAGCGTGTAGCGTCCAGTTCTTAAACATTTAACTGTTGCTGTTCCCTTTGTATCTATAACGAAATGTGTAATGTAGGTATTTCTGCAAAAGTTTATCGAGATTAAACTGAAGTAGATAAAAAATTAACTTTCGTAAGAATAATTTGTATACGCATTATTAAACGATGGGTACAGAAATTTTATGTGAATGTAACGCATGAGACCTTTTCTATCTGTTAGGGTTTACCAAGCGATTCAAATTGAAGAAAACTTAATATATGTGGGCATTTTATTTGGCATACAAATATCTTAAACCTACGGTATTTTAATTACTAGAAATCGATAGATCTATTTCTGAAAAAATAGTGACAAAATGTCCATGTAAATATTAGCTTTTGATGGGGGATCAGAAAAATAAGCGTTCGATGGAATACCTTGTAAAAGCTATACCAAAACAAAGAGTAGGTGGAGAAAGTGATGTGAATGTAGCGCACCAGATTTGGGTGTGTCTTTGAACAATATAATTAAAAAAACACTAAGTCAGTTAAACTTTATATTGAAGTATGTGACACAAAGATTGTCAACCAAATTCCCCGACCTCAAACCTTGATTATTTTCTCTACCGACTTGCTTTAAAACACTTTGTGTTTAGCATAACAAATAAAGTATGATATTGAACTTTCTGGGGAAGTCATCTGCATTCTGAACAACCTTTATGACTGATAAACAAAGAAATTATGACTCCATAGAACACACAAGTTGTCAAATATTTCTGTGTCATTAACCCTCTCCGAGATATTCTTCATCATTGGTTTGAATTTCGTTATAACGTTTTCAAATGTTAAGCCACTATCAGTTTTTTCTCGTTGTCATACAATGAGAATGGAATTTGAAAAACATAACGTGGCGTAACGTTTTTAAAACCAATTCTGGTTATTGTGTTCTTCTTATACCTACAACGAAATGGTAATGAAAGCTTATCTGAATTAACAAGAAGTGGACAGGAGAAACAGCTTGTAGAAAATGGAGTAGAGAAGGTCCTATAAATGCATACATAAACTTTTGGCATTCGGGAATCTCAAGATATGTGTTTTTGTGAAATATTGATATCGAATATTTGAGTGGAATGCCGTTAATTCCACCCACCAGGAGCGTAAAAAAGAAATTAAATACGAAAGAGTCAAAACAGGATCTGCCCAAGTTTCAGTATTAGCGGAAGAGCATTATTTTTTACACCAAAAGAATTACAATTAAGGAGGATAATTATGATAGCTTTCTCTATTTAGTTTATGTCGCTATAACTACGTGTCATATCGCGACGGATCTGTTAGGACATATCACGTGGCTAGATGTGTGGGGGACCTTTTAGGTATCATCCTTGTACCATACCATCTTGTTTCGCCACGTGTCCACAGAGGCCATAGCGCTAGGCAACTATCTCTGCTGCTATAGGTGACGGGCAGAAGGCAACTTCGACACGTTTCCACAGAGATTTTAGTCTCAAGCAACAATACCTCTGCTGCTATATGTGAAGGGTGGATGACAGCTTCGACAAGTATCCACAGAGACCTTAGTGCTAGACAACTGTACCTGTGCTTCTACGCGTGTCAGGCACATGGCGTTAGGGTGTCGTCCTATCTACCTGCTTTCATTGTCTGTGGATAATGGCAGAGCATTCACTATTACTATCTCTTTTCAGTTTTACTATTGTTTTAGACATACGATCAAACTTTGGGTCGTGGTATCGTGATATTAAATATCCAATCCGGTATTTATCTTGGCGACTGATGAAAACCACGAAAAAAAACCCAGGTAGATTATTCGACACACGGGATTTGAACTCTGAACCTCCCGAATGCGGGTCACAGACGATACCGCTCGGTAGAGTGGTATTGTTTAAGGTGGAAAGAAAGGAAACTTTGAACCAACAAGAAGGAATTATGAGCCGTGATTCTTATAAATTGATGTATCATAGCACTGTAATTTTCATTCGTGATAAAACTGTAATTACAGAGGGCTGTGTAATGACAGAACGAAACCTGACATTGTAATTAGAAAACACGTTCTCAGCATAAGCCTTTGGTTAGGTACAAGGCAGAGAGTTCTAATAAAGGAACACGTTTTCATTTAGAATTAATGTTTATGCATTTGAATTATTTTGCATTTTAATACAAGCGCAATACAACAGGAAGTTGTATTCTACTTCTTAGTGAGGGCCAAGCTTAATGACTGCAAAAATCTATCAAGTTGCCGAGATTTTTTATCATGCATCACGCAATTTCTCCATCATGGATTGCATGTCTGCCTTCCACAAAACACTTTCACTGCTTTTGTGCCTACATATTACACTAGCACGAACACTCTCTGAAAAACAAAAACCTTACACAAACTTCAATATCTCGAACCATTAATTAGCTTCTTTATTTTATTTTTAATACCACGAATCATAGTTATTTAAACATTCTCTGATAATTTCGACTCCCTTAATGACCCATGTAATTATAACAGGTATTTTTCTCCAATAATATGATCTCATCTTTACAGTCGCAGTAGACCAGGAAATGGAGAGAAAAACATCTGATGTGATGCATTCACATGGCTTTTTCTAACCTCTATCTCAAAGTTTAAGAACTGGTCGCTAAACGCTGTCATTAAAATTCCATGTTCTTACCATGCAATCGCGTGAAACAGTTGAATGTTGAAAGAATTTAAGAGAACGACCAAGAAATGAACAATTCAAACCTTTCATAACGGATATTTTAGAAACGGCTTCAACCTAAAAAACTTAATATTAAGTAAATTGTGAGTTTTAAAGAGATCTACATGTTTTATGTGGTACGTTTTGGTCTATCGCTTAAACTTTACCAGTTATACAAGATTATACAAAATTCCTTCCGAATAAAGAGAACTTCACAGGCTATTTCCAGAAACTTCAAGATATACATTTTATTTTTCATGTAAATATCTTTAATGTATAGTTTTTATTCAAAACCGTTAGTCATTTTTTGGAAAACCAAAAATTTTGAAAAATGTTCCATGTAAAGTGTACTTGAGGGTGGGGAATTTCTTGAAGATCTTCGTGTCGCATGCTTGAAAGATTCTAAACTCAAATATCAAGTTTGGTACTATCTGACTTTTCGTTTTTGAGTTATACTGTTCAGACACCGATGTGCGCGCGCGGTACTTTTTCTAATCATGCTTTATTTGGATCCAGGGCAGCCCAAAATGTGTATTTCCGGTGAAATCTCTGTACGAATTTTTGGATGGAATGCAATACTTTCTCTACTTACTGTACGTAGTAGAGAAAGTAAAAATGCGTTGCACTCACGTGACTTTTCTGCTCCCTTTTGTATAAACTATTCTTAAAAAAGCTTGTTCGTCTACCTACTACTTGTTGCTTTCTCTACTACGTATGGTTGCATTCTATCCAAAAATTCGATACCCATATTTCACCGGAAATACATGTTTGAGGTTCCCTGAATCCAAAAAGGCATTTTTAGAAAGATATCCGTGTGTCTGCCTGTATGTTGAAGTTGTATATTTGTTAGGTTATTAGTTGGTAGTTGTAAGATGCTTCATGTTTATCTGCACCACATATGGAAGCCAATTTGTCGCGGTCACTTCGTGTTATCTTATTGCTGGGCGCCTGTTATTGTTTTATTATTTTGCATTTTGGGTTCATTGTGCTCCGGCTAGCCATTATTATTATTCAGTCGAGCAAATCTCTTAAACAGGGTGTGTAAGCGGAAAGGATTTTGTTACTCAAAGATAACACTGATAAAAGAATTTGTTTTTACACTTTTATTACCGTCACAATTAAGTTCACATATTGATTCTTGAGACACGCCAAACTGAAACTGTTATATTTTCTAATATCACTATAATCACTTATTTACTGCGCATTATTAATTCGCGTTTCACATTTATAACAAACTTTAAGACGCGAGAGATTCTGTAGAATTGCGACGTGTACTTTATGTATGCTTCCGTTGAACTACGCGACGTGTAACCCGCGAACGATTCTGATGAACTAACTGTGCGACGTATAACGCGTGAATGCTTCTGTTGGACTGCGCGACGTGTAATGCACAAATGTTTCTGTTGGACTGACGAAATCTGCCTCTGACTTTAGCTTTTTATACTCCCACACCCCGATATGCCTAAAGATTATAACGGAGCTGCTATTGGTTAATAAAACGCGCCAACATTAGCGTCTATTTTTATATCCAATCAAAAATTACGAAAACATATGCTCTAGGGAAAATATTCCCGCTATTTCTAAGAAAAGCGCGCCAATCTGACGTCATTTGTTTGTCTCTTCTAATTAATATTCAACTCACCCCCTCGCACATTGTTATCCGCTCCTATTGTCAGTTTCAGTGAGGTCGTGTAAACTTATTTCCTAACAATGCTTATAATTAACAAACATCCCAAATCATTGTCATACAATAATGTTAATTTATACTACAATCACTCTGGCATTTACATTATTGTGATACAAATTACTGCCACAATGTCTGTGAACAGCATAACTCAAAAACGAAAAGTCGGATAAATAGCAAACTTGGTATTTAGGTTGAGTGTATTTCAAGGATGTGACTGGAAGATTTCTAAGAGAATCCCCTCACCCCAGACTACCCTTTATGTAGAACATTTTCGAATTTTCTTATTTTCTAAAAGATGCCTCTAATGATTTCGATTAGATTACCACATATTAAAGACATTTAAATGACAAATAAAGCGTATATCTTGAAGTTTCAAGGAATAGCCTGTGAAGTCCAATTCACTGTGGAGGAATATTGTATAATCTTGTATAACTTATAAATGTTAAGCGATAGACGGAAACGTACTATACAAAAATGTAGATCTCTTTAAACCACACAATTTATTTCATTCAACTTTTTTGTGACATCAACCATTTCCGAGATATCCGTTATTAATGATTGGATGTGTTCAATACTTATTATCTATTTCCTTTTTAAAGCCCCATCAATTTTCAGTTGTTTCTTGCGATGTCATGAAACAGTATGGAATTTTAAGGCCAGCATATAGCGTCCCGTTCTTAAACATTTGACTATCGCTCCTCCCTTTGTATCTATAACGAAATGTGTAATGTAGATATTTCTGTAAATGTTTGCTTTAATTAAATGTAGTAGATAGGAAAATAAGGATTAGTAAGAATAATTTTTATACCCAGTAATAAAGGACGGAGGGTAGAGAAAGTCATGTGAATGTATCACATCAAATTTTTTAACGTATTTATTTAAAGTTGCCTATCTGCATGGTCTTATAGCAACTTTTAAAACATGTTTACAAATTTTTGACAGAGTGTATACAAATACATTACATTATAATGTACATTTTACAATATTTGACTTAACTAAATTAAGTCGTCCTCCGTGGACTAGTGGTAGCGTGCTAGCTTCTAGTTCCCAAGGTCGCGGGTTCAAACACGGCGGAGGTCGATGGATTTTTTTCGGGCGTAAAAATCCTTAGCATGGCTTCCTTCGGAAGGGAAGTAAAGCCGGTGATCCCGTATCGGAGATTTACGGCACGAAAAAGAACCTCAAGCCTGATAAAGAGGCCTCTGAGCAAAATTGTCGGTCTCTCACGCACAATATGGAATGGGACGCTAAGGACCATAGTAGTTAAAGAGCGTCCATAAATAAAAACTCAATTTAAATTTAACTAAATTAACAAATTTTACCAGATTGTGGAATAAGAATACATTGTGTACTAAATTTTACAATGTTTTGTTATACAATTTGGTGCACTTAAAAATTGTATTAGTCTATTACATATACTTGGAACCTTCATTCACAGATTTATTGCCTGAAATGTTGGGTTTTTTCCGGTGAAGATCCTTCCGCTGGCAGTTGTCGCTGGATACTGTTCCTTCTATTGCAGGTGGCTCTTCTGTAAGAGTGTGTAAGCTTCGTATATCCAGTTCGGATTCTGGTCACGGCGGCGATTTAGGAAAGGTAGCTGTAGAATTATCTCTTGCGTCCTGGACCAGAAGTGGCCCAACAAGTTTACGAGATACTTAGCTGTTTTCGTCGAACAGCTGGAAGAGGTTCATTGTCTTGAATAAGTAGACTGTCATCTGGGCTGGTCCAAGTGCTAGTGTCACTGAAAATGTGTAAATGGAAGTTGAGTTATACACTAACTTAGCCAGCTCCAGCTTAGATCTTGCAAAATACTTGTAGGAAGTGATCTGCTCCCCAGTTCTGTGCAGCCAAAGGTCTAAGAATAGTTAATCTTGTACCGCACAAGTTTTACGTGTCGTATCCATGCAAGTTTCCTGCCGAAAATCTTTCGTAAAGTTCTCATGGTTTTCTCTTGAGGGATTATCGCCTGTAGATGCGCTCCACTTCTCGAGGAATTTCAGCGCATTCTGTGGATTTCTTGAGTTGTATGTTTCTCTCCGCACAAGCAATTATGAGGCCGTCAGCAAAATGTAGCTTTTAACTGAGGGTATCGTTACATGATAACAAATCCCTTATTACAATGATCTTTGATAAAGTGCCGTTTGCTCGTACTTGAATTTGTCGTTTGAGGAGGAAGTTGAAATTTATCTTGTTGCCAGATATATTGTTGTTTCTCCACACCACACTTTTTCCACATCAAAAGTGATGTGTTGTTGCTTCGTTAATATCACATTCTACACTGTCCCAGCTTGAGTGGAGCGTCTGAATCCACTTTGAGCGGGGTTTGTTCCAGAGTCCACTGTTTTGCACATGATGCATGTTTCAGATAGTGGTCTTCTTCTGATAGGATAGTAATAGTAGCGCGCCGTTGTTCAGGAAATGTGCTACTTCCCTATATTCTGTTATAGATAGCGTTCAAGTGAGTTAAACCTGCTTTCGGAAGTTGTTTCAAAAACTCATAGGGGACATTATCAAATCCCAGGCTAGAGGTTTGAATAGCATTATGCACCCCCTCCCCAAACGTAATCTTGATTTGTTTCAAGCGTTGCGTTGAGATTTAATTATAGAGCCTAATTTTTCATTTTTAGAAAATTAGAGTAGTATTTATTATTACTAGATGTGGCAGCAAACTTGTCCGTAAAAGTGTCTGATATCTCGGAAATGGCTGATGCCACAGAAACGAAAGATGAAACAAATTGTGCGTTTTAAAGAGAATTATATTTCTTGTGTAGTGAATGAATGAAGACTGTTGTGTCCCTTTAAGGGCAAAAGTCTCCCTGCAGAGGATAAAACTCTTCTACATATCTCTCCCGGTGAGCTACTCCGGGCTCATGGACATTTGTCTGTTACAATGTAGTGCACAGCTGACTCTCCATTAACTCTTCCTGCATCTGGACCACTGTGTCTCTGCTACGTCTTCCTTTATCGCTTAACGTATATCAGTTATACAAGATTACTTCCGAATGAAGAGGACTTCAAAGGTTATTCGCAGAAAATTTAATATGTTTATTTTATGTTTAATTTAAATAACTTAAACATGTGTTATTTTAATCAAATCGTTAGCCAGCTTTGATAAGATGAACAATTCAGAAAACCTCTCCATGTAAAGGATGGTTAGGGTGGGGCATTAACTTGAAAATCTTCTTGTTGCATCCTTGAAAGGTTCCTGAACTTCAGTACCAAGTCTGGCATTTATCCAACGTTTCATTTATGAGTTATACCGTTCACAGAAAACCACACAGGAAGCGTTTTGTTTTCGTTCACTGAGCTTCAAAACATGTATTTCTAGCGAAATCTCGATATTTAATTTTTGGGTGGAATACAATAGCTTCTCTACTACTTTGTAAGTGGTAGCGATACTAGGCAGAGAAAGTCATGTGATTGTAATAGATTATTTCAGGTGGTAAATCGATATTCGTTATTTATTTTCGCTACTATCTACTTAAAGTAGAGGAAGTATTGTATTTCACCCAGAAATGTCACCCCAAATACAAGTTTAGAAGCCTCATGAATCGAAAAGAGAAATTTTAGTAAAACAGGTCTTTGTGTGTGTCTGTCTGTGAACACCATAACTCTGCAAGGTCGTTTAAACACCAAACTTGGTATTAAAGTTCAGCATCTTTCAAGGACGAACGAGAAATGTTTAAGATAATCCCCCCGTGCCAAACTATCCTTTACATTAGAATTAATTTGTCATTTTGTTTATCTCAAAAATGTCTCTTAACGATTTTGATTAAAACGCCATACGTTTAAGATTGTGGGTAGAGAAAGTTGTGTGAATGTAACACACGAAAATAAGTTATAGAGAAGGTTGGGCATTATATTTCAACAAATCGTTTTCCAGTTGAATTTTGTGTGCGCTTGAGGAGCTGGTGAAGCGAAAAAGTTAATGATAAAAACTCGCTTACTGCAAACTACAACTCGACAAGATTGTTTGATACTGGTTCAGAGAAAATCTTAATAACGTCTGACCACAACGCCGTCTTTCTCCTGTAGAGAGAGAGAGAGAACAAAAATTAATTAAACAGACGTAAGCAGTGAATGGGGGGAAGCGGAACAACCAGTGTATCTGACAGGGCAGCCAACCCTCGCTCTTCCTGACGGCCTACAAGCGTTCCAATACAAGCCAAAGAGAAGTGACGTGATACAGGTCTCAATAAATAGCCCTTGCTTCTAGTCAGAAGCAGTTTAACACGGAGAAGGGAAAACAAGCAACAGTCGGGGGTTTATGGTTGTTAGCTATGCAGTAGGAGCTCCTATAAAAATTGATGTCTTCTTGTATAAGAAGAATACAGTGGGCTATGTGATAGAGAAAAAAATCTCATGCGTTACACTCACATGAACCTCTACCCTCTAGCACTTATAGGTGGGTATACAAATTATTGTTACGAAGGTGTATTTTTTACCTACTTCACTTTAATCCAGATAAGCTTTCCGGAAATAGCTCATTACACATTTCGTTGTAGATACAAAGAGAACAGCGAGAGTCAAATGTTTAAGAACTGGACGCTATATGCTGGCCTTAAAATTTCTTACTGTTTCCATGACATCCCGAGAAAGAACTGAATCTACAGGCCTTTAGAAGAACGGATAGGTGCTGAACAATTCGCGCCATTAATAACGATATCTCGGAAATGGCTGATGACACAAAAATGTTAATTGAAATAAATTATGTGTTTCAAAGAGATCTACATTTTTTGTATAGTACTTTTCGTCTATCGCTTAACGTTTACCAGTTACACAAGAGTAACTTCACAGACTGTTCTTAGTAAATTCAAGATATACATTTTATGTATAATTTAAATATGTTTATTATATGATATTTTAATAAAACTCGTTACAGCCATTTTTGACGAAATAAATTTTGAAGAATGTTGCATGTAAAGGGTAGTTAGGCTTAGTGGATTTTCTTGAAAATCTTTGGAAGGTACTAAACCTAAATACCACTACATTACACTTTTAGTTTGTAGGCACAAGACATAGGTTATACAACGGCGGGGAACATCTCGGGACCTACATACATCTATTGTGTCTACCACTCCGGGAAGAAGGAATAAAGTGAAGAAACCATAGACTCGCGGGTGTCCCTACCCGTTACACTACTCGAGCTCTCTAGTGTCCACGAGGAATACCCTTTCCTTTGAGCAAGCATTCGTGCCATCTGTCCAGCACCACCATATGACACGAAGCACACTTCAAAATTGAGAAGGAAACGGAATGAAAGTGAAACAATGGAAAATATATCACGGTAGTGAGAAAACGTCCCTACATTCACCCCACAAGGAAAACCGCGTAAAAATCCTAGGTCATAGTGGCCAGAATCGAATCCACAGTTCTCGAATTCGCGTCTCTCACACTACCGTGGAGCCATCGTGCTCGTATGTATCTTAAATATACAGTATTTTAATGAAAATCGTGAGCCGTATTTTAGAAAATCAATATAACGAAGAGTTTATCATAGATTGGGGTAAGGTGATTTCCTTGAAATTACTGAAGTAAATATCGTTTGGTATTTATCTGAAATTTGTTTTTGAGTTATGCTATTCAAATACACACCTTTATCTAAATTCATTTTGGGGGCACAGGAACCCAACACGTGTATTTCCAGTAGAAATCTCGATATGGAAGTTTTGGTTTTTTAAAAGTGTTTATTTCTTGAATTCAGGTATCGCAAAACGCGTATTTCCAGTGAAATTTCGAAGTATAAATTTTGGGTGTAATACAACGGTTGCTGTATTTAGTACAGATACGCAGTAGAGAAAGTGAACTTGGAAATGAGAGAATCTTGCTCTGGTATGAAATTAAAGAGATTTTTCCTCTCCCCAAGTGTGGTCCTAACGAAAATGGCTTTATGACCAGTGGCAATGTATTGTTAGCTGTTGAAAGTCAATTCCAGAAGCACACAACCCTCGCCATGCGGGGATTACTCGATTTCGGTGCCGTGGTTGACCTCATAATTGGCCCATTCCATTAACAGAGGAAATCGATTTGAAGACTTCCTGGACAGGGTTGTGACACAATGACGCTGAAACTCTCTAGAGGGCCTTTTCATCATCATTGTCCTGTATGGAAGCCATATACTGCATCACAAGGGATCGCTTTGAGGGATACAGACCCCACTGTTGCTATTATACTTTTAAGCCTTTCAGAAAATAGGGCAAGCGTTCTACTGTATTAGGTCTTCTTGAAGCTGTGCTCGCCATTGATACCAGAATACTCTTAATCTATAATCATTAAATTAAGGGTACACCAAAGAGCCAAAGTTCCCCAAAATAGGATTTTTAGCTTTTATGCAGTCTTAACTTAATTTTCCTCTAAAATTTAATACCTGCCGTATCATCCAAGGCACAAATGAATTTTAAAAGCGGTACGGCATTTACTACTTTGTGCTGTGAATTCCGCAGCGCTTTACAGAACTTCTACGCACTTTGTAATACAGGGGTAAGCCTTAGCACATCGCTTAGAGGAAGTTTTTATCTATAAATTTGTACTACTGTTGGGATTAGTATTAGTCAGAAGGAGTCACTGGAGTTCAGTGCCACAAATAGGCCATTGTGACTTACCTGACCCCTGGGAGGAAGGGGAGAAGACCAGACCCGAGCGACGATGGGCGCTAACGTGGACGGAGTCCCTAGCGATTCCTGAGTGACACCAATCCTAATGGCGGCGCGAGCGAACGAGGGTGATACTGAACATTTTTAGAATGCGATGTTTCTAAAGCAAAATGAAATTTGTTTTTTGACAGCTGTTTTCTAATGTTTTGCGAGTTAATTGTCGTGTAGTTTGTTCGATTTGTTCTAATAGTTTGTTAATTGTCATTATTTACGGATTTTTCTGCTCACCTAAAATAAATTTGGCTAGAGAAATTTTCCTGGCTATGTTTTTTACGACTTTAAATCGTCATTAACGTGGAAATAATGTTAATATCGGCTTAGAAATGCATTTGACGAGGAGACCCCATCTAAGTCAAGAATTTATGGTTGGAACAACGAATTCGAAAGAGATCGGATTTTTCTTAGTGATTAATTTCGAAAAGGATGTCCAAGAACTGCTGTTGCTGATGAAAATATTGAGCTTCAAGATCGACGGATATCTTAATGAATTTATTTGGGCGCCATTGGACATTGGTGTGAGTTAAGTCCAAAACATTTTACATCAACAGTTAGACGTGAGAAAACTTTGTTGTCGATGGATTCCACATAAACTGACTCTTGATTTGTTGTTATGATTTTGGAAAGAAAAGTGAATCGCCTCAAAGGGTCTTTCGAACAGAACCTAAGCCTACAAGAGTCCGAAGAATTCCACCTTGTGGTTTCTTTTTGTTTTCAAAAATTGAGGCAGTATTTCTAACACTTGAATGATTTCAGTCTAATTATATAATATATAAATTCAGTAACAGCCCGCCTTAAAGCAATATGTGTATGTAACAAGATATAAAGTGTATATTACAGTCATTGTATATGTTTATATTATTGTATATATGTGTAATAATGTTATGTGAATGTATTACGTAATTTAATAGTGTAGAAACTATGAGAAAAATAGGTCAAAAGTTGCTAAAAATGAGGTAACCTTGAGGCAATAATGAATGTGAAAGTTTAATAATGCTACTTGTGATTCTTGGAAGCAATAATGTAATTTTTGTGACAGTTTATAAGATAGCCAATCAACAAACACAAAAAGCTTTAGTTAAATGAAGGTATTCTGTTGGACTAGGATTAGCTAATCAGAAACTAAAATAAAGCAAATTCAGACGTCAGTTGCTTGTAGACAGTGTTTCTAACCGGACGCGAGATGCGTCCTCGAGAAATTTAATACGTATTCGTGTTAAAAGGTGTAAGTAATTAACAAAAGGATCTCACAGCTTTCTATATCAGTGAAGTGTTATTTAAATCGTGTCAAGAATTAATAAAAGGAGTGAAGTAAAATTATAATCTGTGTAAGCCTACATTATTCAGTTGCACCACTCCCTGTTAAGACCTTCATGTCTCTAAAAATATAAATACTGACGCAGCCGAGGCAAACATAAATATATAATATTTAAAGAAACAGTCAAAATTACAAAGTTAATATTTTTTTAACATTTGGGGCGAAGGCTACCGAAAACTTTTTACCATACGTGCTGTCGCAATTACTTCAAGTTCGGCTCCCCAAAAGTCGAAATATAATACGCATTCTTCAAACTGACTTTCCATACGTAGCAGCAACAAACGTACTTAAAAATTAAGGATAAAATGCGTGGAATTACTGTTTCGTCATCAGATGAAGCAGTAGAACATTATAAAAACCTCATTTCTGAAGTGTCTCAGGAAGAGTGGTATCGTTGCTCTAAGGACTGGTTTCATCCAATGAAAAAAAGTATTGATGTTAAAGAGAAATATTTTGAGCGACAATGAATCATTTTTTTTTTGATTTTCTAAATAATTTGTCTGTCGCCCTGGTATAAAACAGGTATGCTTGGGGCGAAATTCTTGGGCCCAGCCCGAGCCCCAAAATAGATAATGTTGTACCGTCCGGCCCGGACCCGATTGTTTAAATTGTTTTAATAAATTTATTTTGCGCTTATTATTACTATTTATTATAATACTAAGCGGTATAGGATGCTGTACAAAGGGATCTGGATTCAGTTTCAAGTACCGGCATGGGCATTTTTTCCTTTGCTGAGAGGTCTGGTAAGAGATACACCGAGATCCTTAGGGCCTATTAAGGAGCCACTTTAGAGAAATGGTGACAGCTGAGATCCTGGAATACTCGTGTAGTGAGCGGCATATTGACGGTATACTGCCTTATTGACCACATGTCGCCCCTATTACTGCACTCCGCCTAGGATGTCCTGGATGTAGGTGAACAGAGGAAGGTGGGATCTGCAGATGCCGTACTATTGCAATTATTACCCAAATTTGGACGAAGCGAGGATTTATTTATTATCCATTTATTACAACTGCGATGTGCGTGTACATGCTGCGACAATTCTGTTCTGGACATCTAAACATCGCGAACCAAACATGTGAAGTTTTCTTTGGTCTTTATTTTCTGTTTGCTTGGAAAAACGTTTCGTCACCTTTTTTTGTTAAAAATGCTGCTTATTGTTTTTATTAACATGTTATATATTTAAGATACTTATATGACAAATGAAATTCATATTGTGTTGAATGTGATAAATTAACTTATTACTTGTTTATTTCCAAGCCCGATCCAACAAACATTTTTGGAATTAAACCCAAACCCAGCCCGCGGATCGGACCTGTCCTAGGTCCGAGCTCATGCAGACCTCTAGCATGCACTAGCCGGCCATATCAATCGCCAAGGAGAAATCTTTACACAACGCAAACTCCACCGTCTCGCCGCCACGCACCAACTGCCGTAGCCACCTCGTTAGGTGTACTGCGGATAAGTATGACAACTTCTGTGTATGGTCTGTTTCTTTGAAAATGTATCAGACTTTATTTTCTACATACTTACTTTTTAATAGATTTTTCTGTGAAATGCACCTTCTGGTTTTCTCAGCAACTATTGAAGACAGTTAAATTAAATTTTAGGATGATACAAACAACCTATAGGTGTTGTTCTGTATTTACTTTGGTGTTAATGACATGCTTGGTTATGTTTGTTTTTAAATAACTACTGATAGATTTTAATAAAGCTCTCTGTAATTAAGAAAATAATAAAACCTTCCCTATTAAACAAACTTTTTTGGATTAAAGTAGATAAGTGAGACTAAAACGCATAAATTTAAATCCTGTAAACATTTCGTCTGATATCTGAAATAGTTTGTAAGAATACGGGTCATGAATTTAGCAAATTTAACATTGGCCAGATATGACTTCTAATGTCTCCTTACAGAGCGAGATGGCTCAGCGGTATCGTGTGAGGCTCGCATCCGGGAGGTCTCTGGTTCGAATTATGTGGCCGCCAGTGTGATCATGTATCACGACTTTCCTGTGCCTTCATCATAATGTGCTGCGGCGGTCAGACTGCTCAGCTAGGTCCCGCCTCCGAGTGCTCTCTGACGGGAGCTTGAGCGTTGTCGGATGCGTTCCAACTGGAAATGTTAGGGACCTTGTGCATGCTTACACACGTCGTCAGCCTTCGGGTCTCTCGCTTCATCCCAAGGGGTCAAGTACAAAGGGCCAGATGCAGTACTCTGTCCTGGTTCCGGGCCCCTACGTTAGTATATTTGTACCTTTAATCTCCCCGTAGGGAGGTTCTGACCCCTTCAGCTGCCGTGGTGTGGGCACTGTGGACCCTAAACACTCGTGGTACTTCTGACGTTGAAAGAAGTACGCTGGGCAAACGTCCGAGCTTTACCCGCAAGGGTGTCGTTTGGATTGAGTTGTATCGTGGTTCCCGATACCCATGGGAGATTGGGTACGTCTGTACGGTTTTCCGTCCAGGCGAGATTATAAGACGCCTCAAAGTCCTCCGGTACAGTGTGCTAGGTTGCTGTCGTCCCACCGAGGTCGTGGTAGTCTTCCCCTTTTTTGTGGTAAGTGGCGTATCCATTTCCACCCTGTAATGGGAGGTCGGATTTCATTCTCAAGTACCGGCCTACTGGAAAAGCTCTCGAGGGAGTGAGTGGGAGAGTTACTCGGATGTCGCCCTTCTCCCAGAGTCGCATGAGGGCAGAATCTCCCTGGTGTTATGTACCTTTAATCTACCCTTAAGATAGGAAAGGACTAGTTGACGGAGGGGACTCCTAGCACATCGACCCCAATGGATCTTTTGTGCACACACCCCGGAAGGAACGGATAAGGAGTGAGGAAACCGCAGGAGACGTGTGAAGTCGGTATAGGTCAACAGAAACACTCAGACTCTCCTAACAGTTCCAAGCTTAACCACCTGGCCATGGGAGGGTCGCTCGGAGACGTCCCTCTAATTGGACCGGGGAAACAGACCCAGGAGTGGAGGCTGGTCAGGCTTCCCTCTTGCAGGACCGAGAATATGTTCGAAATCGCAACCTCTGCGCCATCAGCCCGACGCCGACCGAACCACAGCCCCGGAGTCAAACTGAAACATGAATGGGAAATAATATGAGAGAAAATATGGGGGAGAGAGAAAAGTCCTTGGTAGAATACACTACTCCAACATTCGCCTTTGTGAACCAGGGAAAACCACACAAAGTCCATGGCCAGAGTGAACACCACCGAGAATCGAACCCGGCACCTCCCGAATGCGAGTCTCGCACGTTATCGCGGTGCCATTTCGCTTGGATAATCTACTCTCTAATCTATACTCATTAAACTAGTGTTTAAGTTGATCAAGTTTTCAGCAAGCGAGTGTTACTACTAGAACTTGCCATTTCCACCGCTTCAAGGATAATTTACACAATTCTGCTAAGTGCTCCACACACAGGGACCAATCACACCTATAAAGGGACTCCAATAATGAATGCAGTTTTTAATTTGGTCGCATGCATTGGTTTGTTAGGTTGCCGTACCTGACATTTTAGACTGCCTTCTGTTGTATTGCGATTAACGATTATCACTTGTATGTATTGTTATGAGCTAAAATGGAGATATACAGCAAGAATATACGCGTCAAGATTCTGAAACAGCATTTCAAGTACGGTGAACGTTATGAAGAAACCGCTCGAAGTGCAGAGACTGGTAAGGAGGTCTGAAGTTACAGGATTGACAGAGACCTGGGTGTCCTCGTTCTAGTACATTTGTAGAGAATGCTGCCTTCGTGAGAGGCCAATGAAGTCCATTTGTGCCGTTTTCAACAAATTAACCATTCCGAGAAGCAGTTCGCAGCAAATTTTAACAAAAGATCGCAAATACATCCTTTTAAGATCCAACTAACAGAAGAGCTGAAACCAACGTGAACATTTACCGATTTGATGATATTGGGAAAAAACAATTGGGAGGTTATTTTCATTAGAAAATAACGCTCAGTGATGATGCGCACCTCCAGCTTAATGGTCAGGGGAATAAGCAAACCTGCCAGATTTGGGGCACGGAGAATCCTTGCTGCAATCAAAACGACTCACTAGCTGGTGAACTGATTGGTCCAGAATTATTTTTAAGAGAGATTGAAAAAGCAATGAATGGTGATTGTTATCTCGTCATGATAACACGGTTTTATGGCAGGAATTACAAGAAGTGAATGTGGAAGGCATATGCTTCCAATAGGATGGCGCCACTATCTGGCGTCGAACCAACAAGATTGCTGAGACAAACATTCCCTCGCAGAATTGGCCACCGAGATCATGTGACTTGACATCACGTGATTAATTTTTGTCGGATTATGTAACATCTTGTATTTTTGTGGGCAATTCTTTAACTCAAAGCAGAGGTGTGATAGATGAAATTCAGCCGCAACTTTGCCAACAAAATGAAGGCTTACCGTGCCTGATGTTTGATTAATGGCAGTGTTTGTACTTCATACTGACTTAATAATATTAGCACATATCGAATAAATGATTTGGTTTATTATTCAAACAATATTATGTCTCTGTTCACTCTTCCACAAACTTTCTTAAAAAAGGCTAATTATTCTGGCTGCTTCCTGTTAAGCCAGATGAACTTTCAACTCCCACTTACACATTTCGTTATAAGATACAGTAGGTAAAGTAATAATCATATTACTTTCTCTATCACGTACCTAGCAGATAGAGTAGGTATTGCATTCAACCCAAAATTTGATACCAATATTTCGCCGGAAATACATATTTTGAGTCCCCGTGAATAAAAAGAAACATTTTTAGGAAAATGTATGCGTGTGTCCGCGTGTCTATGCGCTTGTGAATAGCATAACTCGAAAACGAAAATTCGAATGAATACCAAACTTGGTGCTTAGGTTCAGCACCTTCCAAAGATGCTACACGAAGGTATTCAAGAAACCTCCTACGTCAAACGGCCCTTTAATGGACCATTTTTTGAAACTTTTTATTTTACAGAAGATAGTTCTAAAGTTTTAATTAAACTAACATACATTGAATATATTTACATGACAAATAAAATGTATATTTTGAAGTTTCTGAGAATAACCTCTAAAATCCTCCTTATTCGGAAGGAACTTTGTATAATCTTGAACAACTGGTAAACGTTAACTGAAAAGCGCCAGCATATAGTAACGATCGTTGTTTGGAGTTCGATTCCATGGTCGGGGGTTGCATCTGGTTACGCTAATTTTCAAAAAGTGGTGTGTTGAAGGAAGCGCTAGCAATAAACGCGTCAGGTTGCTGAGCTGTCTCTCAAACACGTATTTATTGACCATAGAATTCGGTAAACGGGCTGAATTCACTTCACGACTCGCAGAGGTTACGTATGTGTAGGGCTACACCATAACGAGTTAACCCTTAAAACTATGTGTATCAAAGTTCTACCACATGTAGGTAAGTCATGTGCGGGTACGGTTAAGCTCTGGCACGGCAGATTCCTCTACTGACGGACCCCAATCTCACCCTAGTTTATTTAAGAATATAGTCACTAGGCTTTTATGGAATACCGGATACTTATTTCATAACCCCTCCCCGAGCATCTCCATGGCGTTTCTCACCCGGCCCCAACCGACTCTACCATCTGTTCCTACTCCGCTTATCATTGTCCCCTTTATATACTACCAAATGTTTAATGTAGCTATTTTTACAAAGATTTATTTGCATTAAAATGTAGTAGATAGGAAAATAAACTTTCGTAACACTAATTTGTATACACACTAATAAAGGATAGAGAGTAGAAAGGTTTATGTGAGCGTAACATATATTTTTTAAATAGCGCGTTGCTATATGAGAATTTTGAAATTCCAAGTTCTTGCATGACAACGAGAAAAAAGCGAATTCCTAGTCGGGAAAAGTATACATTTTTGAAAGGTTAAACCTGTAACAAACAATATTTCGTAAATAATTATCTCCATTAAAACTTTTATTTCACATAAAATGTGTGTTTTAGGTTGATCTAAATGTTTTGTGTAGTAAGATTTGGTCTACCTCTTACATTTTACCAGTTATACAAAAATCATTCAGAACGAAGACGATTTCAGATACTATTCATATAAAACACAATATCAATTGTCATGGAAATATATTAAACGTATGATGAGTTAATGAGCCATCAGAGACATTTTTGAGAACAATAAAACGTTACAGAAATATTTTTTATGTAAAGGTTATTCGGGGTGGTGGGAATTTCTTGAAAATCCTCGAGTCTCATCGTTGGAACTCAAGTACATTGCGTGTACTGCTGGAAAGCCTTGCTCCAAACGTATGGGAACAGCGGTGATCAACTCCAACAATATCCTCTACGGTTGCTTTAGTACACACACACACACACACATACACACACACACACATTGTTCCTGTAAAACATTGCGTGCACTATACGTATCGGAAGAGCGGACATTAACTGCAACAATATTCTCTATGGTTGCTTTAGAACACAAACACACATTGTTCCTTTAAAACATCGCGTGTACTAAACCTATGGGAACAGCGGTCATTAACTCCGACAATATCCTCTACAGTTGCTTTAGTACACAAACACACATTGTTCCTGTAAAACATCGCGTGTACTAAACCTATGGGAACAGCGGTCATTAACTCCAACAATATCCTCTACAGTTGCTTTAGTACACAAACACACATTGTTCCTGTAAAACATCGCGTGTACTAAACCTATGGGAACAGCGGTCATTAACTACAACAATATCCTCTACGGTTGCTTTAGTACACAAAAACACATTGTTCCTGTAAAACATCGCGTGTACTAAACCTATGAGAACAGCGGTCATTAACTCCAACAATATCCTCTACGGTTACTTTAGTACAGAAACACATATTGTTCTTGTAAAACATCGCGTGTACTAAACCATAGAGAAAAGTGGTCATTAACTCCAACAATATCCTCTACGGTTACTTTAGTACAGAAACACAAATTGTTCTTGTAAAACATCGCGTGTACTAAACCATAGAGAAAAGTGGTCATTAACTCCAACAATATCCTCTACGGTTACTTTAGTACAGAAACACAAATTGTTCTTGTAAAACATCGCGTGTACTAAACCATAGAGAAAAGTGGTCATTAACTCCAACAATATCCTCTACGGTTACTTTAGTACAGAAACACATATTGTTCTTGTAAAACATCGCGTGTACTAAACCATAGAGAAAAGTGGTCATTAACTCCAACAATATCCTCTACGGTTACTTTAGTACAGAAACACATATTGTTCTTGTAAAACATCGCGTGTACTAAACCATAGAGAAAAGTGGTCATTAACTCCAACAATATCCTCTACGGTTACTTTAGTACAGAAACACAAATTGTTCTTGTAAAACATCGCGTGTACTAAACCTATGTGAAAAGTGGTCATTAACTCCAACAATGTCCTCTACGGTTACTTTAGTACAGAAACACAAATTGTTCTTGTAAAACATCGCGTGTACTAAACCTATGTGAAAAGTGGTCATTAACTCCAACAATGTCCTCTACGGTTACTTTAGTACAGAAACACATATTGTTCTTGTAAAACATCGCGTGTACTAAACCATAGAGAAAAGTGGTCATTAACTCCAACAATATCCTCTACGGTTACTTTAGTACAGAAACACAAATTGTTCTTGTAAAACATCGCGTGTACTAAACCATAGAGAAAAGTGGTCATTAACTCCAACAATGTCCTCTACGGTTACTTTAGTACAGAAACACAAATTGTTCTTGTAAAACATCGCGTGTACTAAACCATTGAGAAAAGTGGTCATTAACTCCAACAATATCCTCTACGGTTACTTTAGTACAGAAGCACATATTGTTCTTGTAAAACATCGCGTGTACTAAACCATAGAGAAAAGTGGTCATTAACTCCAACAATGTCCTCTACGGTTACTTTAGTACAGAAACACATATTGTTCTTGTAAAACATCGCGTGTACTAAACCATAGAGAAAAGTGGTCATTAACTCCAACAATATCCTCTACGGTTACTTTAGTACAGAAACACAAATTGTTCTTGTAAAACATCGCGTGTACTAAACCATAGAGAAAAGTGGTCATTAACTCCAACAATGTCCTCTACGGTTACTTTAGTACAGAAACACAAATTGTTCTTGTAAAACATCGCGTGTACTAAACCATAGAGAAAAGTGGTCATTAACTCCAACAATATCCTCTACGGTTACTTTAGTACAGAAACACAAATTGTTCTTGTAAAACATCGCGTGTACTAAACCTATGTGAAAAGTGGTCATTAACTCCAACAATGTCCTCTACGGTTACTTTAGTACAGAAACACATATTGTTCTTGTAAAACATCGCGTGTACTAAACCTATGAGAAAAGTGGTCATTAACTCCAACAATATCCTCTACGGTTACTTTAGTACAGAAACACATATTGTTCTTGTAAAACATCGCGTGTACTAAACCTATGAGAAAAGTGGTCATTAACTCCAACAATATCCTCTATAGTTACTTTAGTACACAAACACAAATTGTTCTTGTAAAACATCGCGTGTACTAAACCTACGGGAACAGCAATCATAAAACATCAACAATATCCTCTATAGTTACTTTAGTACACAAACACACATTGTTCCTGTAAAACATCGCGTGTACTAAACCTATGAGAAAACCGGTCATTAACTCCAACAATATCCTCTACGGTTGCTTTAGTACACAAACACACATTGTTCCTGTAAAACATCGCGTGTACTCAACCTATGAGAACAGCGGTCATTAACTCCAACAATATCCTCTACGGTTACTTTAGTACAGAAACACATATTGTTCTTGTAAAACATCGCGTGTACTAAACCTATGAGAATAGCGGTCATTAACTCCAACAATATCCTCTACGGTTACTTTAGTACACAAACACACATTGTTCCTGTAAAACATCGCGTGTGCTAAACCTATGAGAACAGCGGTCATTAACTCCAACAATATCCTCTACGGTTACTTTAGTACAGAAACACATATTGTTCTTGTAAAACATCACGTGTAGTAAACCTATGCGAACAGCGGTCATTAACTCCAACAATATCCTCTACGGTTACTTTAGTACACAAACACAAATTGTTCTTGTAAAACATCGCGTGTACTAAACCCATGAGAAAAGTGGTCATTAACTCCAACAATATCCTCTACGGTTACTTTAGTACACAAACACAAATTGTTCTTGTAAAACATCGCGTGTACTAAACCTATGAGAACAGCGGTCATTAACTCCAACAATATCCTCTATAGTTACTTTAGTACACAAACACACATTGTTCTTGTAAAACATCGCGTGTACTAAACCTACGGGAACAGCAATCATTAACATCAACAATATCCTCTACGGTTGCTTTAATACAGATACATATTGTTCCTGTAAAACATCGCGTGTACTACGCCTATGGGAACAGCGGCCATTAACATCAACAATATCCTCTACGGTTGCTTTAGAACACAAACACACATTTTTCCTGTAAAAAATCGCGTGTACTAAACCTATGAGAACAGCGGTCATTAACTCCAACAATATCCTCTATAGTTACTTCAGTACACAAACACACATTGTTCTTGTAAAACATCGCGTGTACTAAACCTATGGGAACAGCAATCATTAACACCAGCAATATCATCTACGGTTACTTTAGTACACAAACACACATTGTTCCTGTAAAACATCGCGTGTACTAAACCTATGAGAAAACCGGTCATTAACTCCAACAATATCCTCTACGGTCACTTTAGTACAGAAACACATATTGTTCTTGTAAAACATCGCGTGTACTAAACCTACGGGAACAGCAATCATTAACATCAACAATATCCTCTACGGTTGCTTTAATACAGATACATATTGTTCCTGTAAAACATCGCGTGTACTAAGCCTATGGGAACAGCGGCCATTAACATCAACAATATCCTCTACGGTTGCTTTAGAACACAAACACACATTTTTCCTGTAAAAAATCACGTGCACTAAACCTATGAGAACAGCGGTCATTAACTCCAACAATATCCTCCATAGTTACTTCAGTACACAAACACACATTGTTCCTGTAAAACATCGCGTGTACTAAACCTATGAGAACAGCGGTCATTAACTCCAACAATATCCTCTACGGTTACTTTAGTACACAAACACACATTGTTCCTGTAAAACATCGCGTGTGCTAAACCTATGAGAACAGCGGTCATTAACTCCAACAATATCCTCTACGGTTACTTTAGTACAGAAACACATATTGTTCTTGTAAAACATCACGTGTACTAAACCTATGCGAACAGCGGTCATTAACTCCAACAATATCCTCTACGGTTACTTTAGTACACAAACACAAATTGTTCTTGTAAAACATCGCGTGTACTAAAACCATGAGAAAAGTGGTCATTAACTCCAACAATATCCTCTACGGTTACTTTAGTACACAAACACAAATTGTTCTTGTAAAACATCGCGTGTACTAAACCTATGAGAACAGCGGTCATTAACTCCAACAATATCCTCTATAGTTACTTTAGTACACAAACACAAATTGTTCTTGTAAAACATCGCGTGTACTAAACCTACGGGAACAGCAATCATTAACATCAACAATATCCTCTATAGTTACTTTAGTACACAAACACACATTGTTCCTGTAAAACATCGCGTGTACTAAACCTATGAGAAAACCGGTCATTAACTCCAACAATATCCTCTACGGTCACTTTAGTACAGAAACACATATTGTTCTTGTAAAACATCGCGTGTACTAAACCTACGGGAACAGCAATCATTAACATCAACAATATCCTCTACGGTTGCTTTAATAGAGATACATATTGTTCCTGTAAAACATCGCGTGTACTAAGCCTATGGGAACACCGGTCATTAACTCCAACAATATACTCTACAGTTGCTTTAGAACACAAACACACATTGATCTTGTAAAACATCGTGTGTACTAAACCTATGAGAACAGCGGCCATTAACATCAACAATATCCTCTACGGTTGCTTTAGAACACAAACACACATTTTTCCTGTAAAAAATCACGTGTACTAAACCTATGAGAACAGCGGTCATTAACTCCAACAATATCCTCTATAGTTACTTCAGTACACAAACACACATTGTTCCTTTAAAACATCGCGTGTACTAAACCTATGAGAACACCGGTCATTAACTCCAACAATATACTCTACAGTTGCTTTAGAACACAAACACACATTGATCTTGTAAAACATCGTGTGTACTAAACCTATGAGACCAGCGGTCATTAACTCCAAGAATATACTCTACAGTTACTTTAGCATACAAACACACATTGATCTTGTAAAACAGCGCGTATGCTAAACCTATGAGAACAGCGGTCATTAACTCCAACAATATCCTCTACGGTTTCTTTAGTACACAAGAACACATTGTTCTTGTAAACCATTGTGTGTACCATACCTATGAGAACAGCGGTCATTAACTCCTACAATATTCTCTACAACTGCTTAAGTACACAAGAACACATTGTTCTCGTAAACCATTGCGTGTACCAAACCTATGAAAACAGCGGTCATTAACTCCAACAATATCCTCTACGGTTACTTTGGTACACAAACACACATTGTCGTTCTCCGTGGACTAGTGGTACCATGCTAGCCTCTAGTTCCCAAGGTCGCGGGTTTAAACCTGTAGGAGGACGATGGACTTTTTCGGGCGTAAAAATTCATAGCACGCTTTCCTTCGGAAGGGAAGTAAAGCCGGTGGTCCCGTGTCGTAAATTTACGAAAAGTAAAAGAACCTCAAGCCTGATAAAGAGGCCCCTAAGCAAAAGTACCGCTGTTTAACGCCCAATATAGAATGGGACGCTAAGGACCATAGTATTTAAAGAGCGTCTATAAATAAAACTCAATTTATTTACAAACACACATTGATCTTGTAAAACATCGCGTGTACTAAACCTACGAGAATAGCGGTCATTAACTCCAACAATATCCTCTACGGTTGCTTTAGTACACAAACACACATTGTTCTTGTGGTGAACTTCTTCTGTATGTATAGGCAACTTCTCCCTCATGCTTGTTTTGTGTATAATACTAGTAGAATCGAGGTGAATTCCTATATGTATAGGCAAATGCTCCCTCATGCTTGTTTCCTTTATAATACTATTAGAGTGGAGGTGGAATCCTCCTGTATGTATAGGCAACTTCTCCGCGTTGCTTATTTTCTATATAATACTAGCAAATTGGAGGTGAACTGCTCCTGTACGTAAAGGCAACCTCTCCCTTATGCTTGTTTCATGTATAATACTAGGAGAGTGGAGGTGAACACCTCCTACATGTATAGGCAACTTCTTCGTCTTGTTTGTTTTGTGTATAATACTAGGAGGGTGAAGGTGAACTCCTCATGTATGTATAAGCAACTTCTCCGTCTTGTATGTTTTGTGTATAATACTAGCAGAGTGGAGGTGAACTCCTCCTGTATGTATAGGCAACTTCTCCGTCTTGTATGTTTTGTGTATAATACTAGCAGAGTGGAGGTGAACTCCTATATGTATAGGCAACTTCTCCGTCTTGTATGTTTTGTGTATAATACTAGCAGAGTGGAGGGAACCCCTCCTGTATGTATAGGCAACTTCTCCGTCTTGTTTGTTTTGTGTATAATACTAGGAGAGTGGAGGTGAACTCCTCCTGTATGTATAGGCAACTTCTCCGTCTTGTTTGTTTTGTGTGTAATACTAGGAGAGTTGAGGTGAGCTCCTCCTGTATGTACAGGCAACTTCTCCGTCTTGTTTGTTTTGTGTATAATACTAGGAGAGTGGAGGTGAACTCCTCCTGTATGTATAGGCAACTTCTCCGTCTTGTATATTTTGTGTATAATACTAGTAGAGTGGAGATGAACTCCTCCTGTATGTATAGGAAACTTCTCCGTCTTGAATGTTTTGTGTATACTACTAGGAGAGTGGAGGTGAACTCCTCCTGTATGTATAGGCAACTTCTTCGTCTTGTTTGTTAATGTGTATAATACTAGGGGAGTGGAGGTGAACTCCTCCTGTATGTATAGGCAACTTCTCCGTCTTGTTTGTTTTGTGAATAATACTAGCAGAGTGGAGGTGAACTCCTCCTGTATGTATAGGCAACTTCTCCGTCTTGTTTGTTTTGTGTATAATACTAGTAGAGTGGAGATGAACTCCTCCTCTATGTATAGGCAACTTCTCCGTCTTGTTTGTTTTGTGTATAATACTAGCAGAGTGGATGTGAACTCCTCCTGTATGTATAGGCAACTTCTCCGTCTTGAATGTTTTGTGTATAATACTAGGAAAGTGGAGGTGAACTCCTCCTGTATGTATAGGCAACTTCTCCGTCTTGTTGGTTTTGTGTATAATACTAGCAGAGTGGAGGTGAACTCCTCCTGTATGTATAGGCAACTTCTCCGTCTTGTTTGTTTTGTGTATAATACTAGCAGAGTGGATGTGAACTCCTCCTGTAAGTATAGGCAACTTCTCCGTCTTGAATGTTTTGTGTATAATACTAGGTTAGTGGAGGTGAACTCCTCCTGTATGTATAGGCAACTTCTCCGTCTTGTTTGTTTTGTGTATAATACTAGCAGAGTGGAGGTGAACTCCTCCTGTATGTATAGGCAACTTCTCCGTCTTGTATGTTTTGTGTATAATACTAGGAGAGTGGAGGTGAACTCCTCCTGTATGTATAGGCAACTTCTCCGTCTTGTATGTTTTGTGTATAATATTAGGAGAGTGGAGGTGAACTACTCCTGTATGTATAGGCAACTTCTCCGTCTGGTTTGTTTTGTGTATAATACTAGGAGAGTGGAGGTGAACTCCTGTATGTATAGGCAACTTCTCCGTCTTGTTTGTTTTGTGTATAATACTAGCAGAGTGGAGGTGAACTCCTCCTGTATGTATAGGCAACTTCTCCGTCTTGTTTGTTTTGTGTATAATACTAGAAGAGTGGATGTGAACTCCTCCTGTATGTATAGGCAACTTTTCCGTCTTGAATGTTTTGTGTATAATACTAGGAAAGTGGAGGTGAACTCCTCCTGTATGTATAGGCAACTTCTCCGTCATTTTTGTTTTGTGTATAATACTAGCAGAGTGGAGGTGAACTCCTCCTGTATGTATAGGCAACATCTCCGTCTTGTATGTTTTGTGTATAATACTAGCAGAGTGGAGGTGAACTCCTCCTGTATGTATAGGCAACTTGTCCGTCTTGTTTGTTTTCTGTATAATACTAGCAGAGTGGAGGTGAACTCCTCCTGTATGTATAGGCAACTTTTCCGTCTTGAATGTTTTGTGTATAATACTAGGAAAGTGGAGGTGAACTCCTCCTGTATGTATAGGCAACTTCTCGTCTTGTATGCTTTGTGTATAATACTAGCAGAGTGGAGGTGAACTCCTCCTGTATGTATAGGCAACTTCTCCGTCTTGTATGTTTTGTGTATAATACTAGCAGAGTGGAGGTGAACTCCTCCTATATGTATAGGCAACTTCTCCGTCTTGTTTGTTTTCTGTATAATACTAGCAGAGTGGAGGTGAACTGCTATATGTATAGGCAACTTCTCCGTCTTGTATGTTTTGTGTATAATACTAGCAGAGTGGAGGTGAACTCCTGCTATATGTATAGGCAACTTCTCCGTCTTGTTTGTTTTCTGTATAATACTAGCAGAGTGGAGGTGAACTCCTGCTATATGTATAGCAACTTCTCCGTCATACTTGTTTTGTGTGTAATGCTATTTGAATTAACATAACTTTTCAATTCTGACAGCTACCTCAGCGTGCTTTCTGCGCGTATATGTGGGTATGTTGTCATGATAACTAGGGTTGACCTTGAAGTAGCCAATCGCCCTTTAAACCCCCTCCACAGCCTTTACCAGAGCTCAGAGGAAGTTTTGCCACATGGCAAACGTTGTTTTGTTTGATTTATCAGATATTTGCGTAATTTGTTTATCGTTGTAGTGTAGCGCGATGTTTTAAAGTATAAGTATACAACTATTTTAAATCAGTGAAGTGTGCAATTATATATTAACGTTATTTTTCAAGTCCTAAACGTGTATCTGTAGCATAGCAAAGACCAGTATTGTGGTAATTATAATGCTTTAAAATATATAATCTGTGCCGAAATTTCTGTGTGATTGATAATGTCTTTTCCCGTGCAAAAGCGTGGGGGAAAACCACGAACTCGTTACCCAAAGAAAAAATACGCTAAGCTTGGACAAGACACTGCAATTCGTTGCCAAGCTCGTGAGATAAAATATGCTTTAAGGGCATGTTTCGAACTGGAAAGAGAACACGGTGGACCAATGATTGGTGTAAATAAAGAAAGTCATAGATGGGACAGTTGCTGCACTTAAAATAAGTAAACGGGCTGTTGTCAATGTAGGGAAAGAACAAGAAAGAAAAGATGAATAAGCTGAGAAATCGCAGTCTGGATCTTCAAAGGTAATATTAGAAACCCCAAGAAAAACGCAACATCGTCAAAAATTATTACAGATCTAGGTGCCTTCCAAGTAGATGTTGTTCGTCGCCATATGTATAGTTGTTATGAAAAAATAATTATTGTTATGAAAGAACACAATTACTTCACACTTTTAAATGCAAAGTTTGTCTTATCTAATTGAGAGTTAAAATAAACATAACAGTAAAAATAAAAACTTCAGAGTAAATATGGTACTAACTTGAATAATCTGCTATCTGAAAGTTTCGCAATAGTATTATAAACATTTGTGGAGTAGTGAATTTTGGAATTTTAGAAATATAATGAAAGTGAAAAAATCAGCTTTAAAGCTTTGTTCTATATAGGTAATGTAATATTACGTACGGACATTAAAAGCGTCACGTAAAGGAATTTGAAAGATACAAAATGTAAGACAGGCACTAGAATAAAATAATACAGGCTGAAAAGATATTAAAAATACTAATATTTAATATGCGCTTATTCTCATATAGAGATGTTTAGTGTAGTATATTATTTCAAAATTACGTCATTTCGTTAGGCACAACGAAGAAGTTTTATCTTTATTTAGCTCTCCTCTCCTTTTCCACTCGACACGACTGGCGGACGGACGAGCCGACAACACCGCATGTCTTACGCGTGGCGTAGCTGAAACGCACATGGTAGGAGTGCAACTGTCAGAATTGAGAAGTTACGTTAATTCAAGTATAGTAGAGTGGAGGTGAACTCCTTGTGTATGTATAGACTACTTCTGCGTCATACTTGTTTTGTGTATAATACTAGCAGAGTGGAGATGAACCTATGCCTTTTCCTGTATACTTCTGGTTGGGCTTATTGTGAGACTAAATTAAAGGTTAACTTGTTAGGGTGGGGCGTCGAAGCCCTTGATTAACGTGTCCTGGTGACGTGGTGTGTTGGAGAAAATTGAGAACGATAGGCCTGTATTGAACCAATATATATATATATATATATATATATATATATATATATATATATATATATGCAAGCTAAGAAAGTAACTTCGTGCCCTGGAAGCTGGTTCTTCGTACATTAGCACAAATTTCGTCACTTAGTGAAATCTGAGGCAATTCCCTGACGACTGCGCTTTGAACTTCACGGGGTCTCCACTGTGTTTACCAGTTTCATCTCTATTTTGTTGTAAATGTTAGAGATTTCCTCTTTATTTTACAACCGTGGGGTATGTGCGTTATTAAAGTCTTCCGAAATGAGGTACAAAGGTTTAAAATTTCACATACAGTAATCATATAAAAACGCATTGTACCCTAGGGACCATACGTTATTTTAAGAATTTGGGAATTTGTCCGAGGAGGTTAAGGTAGTTAATTATATAATTATTTTAGATTTAATACCGGTTTCCGTGAATATCAGGAATATTATTAGTGAAATAATTCATCTTTACAAATATTCACAGGGCTGTACGAGTCTAGAGTTAAATCGAATAAAGGGAACATTCACGTGATTGTCAAGAAAACATCCCCACTCCAAATTCACTATAATGTTTTTTATTAAAGTATCACATGCATATCTTGAGTTTTCTGGAAATAGCCTGTGAATTTCTCTTTACTCTGTACCACATGCATATAATTGGTGAACCGCGAGTGAAAGGCACAACCTGATTTCACAGGAAAATACGAATGTCGTTGAAACCACAATTGATGTTAATTCAAAAGTTTTTTAGCATTAACCATTTTAGAGACATTCTTTTTTAAATGTTTGAATTTTCAAATACCTTTAGTTTAGCTTTAACCTACTGTATTCTTCTTATAGTTACAGCGAAAAGTGTAATGAAAGTTTATCTGTGTGAACAAGAAGTATAGAGAACAATAACATTTTGTGGTAATATTATGGAGAAGAGTGAGTAGGAAAGTCGTGTGAATGCAGCACATCGTATGCCTTAACTACTTTAACTTTATTCTTACATTTTAACTTTGAAATGTAAAGCAAAGTGTTGTTATAGTTTTACTCTTCCTTTGATTCAGTCGCTTTCAATGAGAAGTGACAACAAAAGGTTCTCTACTCCGTAACAGAAAGTGTTTTCAATTTCCTCGGTGCACAAACGCTAGACTAGCGGAGTCCAGACGAACTACACCAAGTTTTGTAAAGTTAGTCTGTGTAGAAAGATGCCCGTGTTCCTTCTCTTCTTCTTGCGGTACCATTCATTATGTTTATAGCAATGCCTTTTAGCATAACTGGGAAGTTTAAAGTTCAGCAACAATAAAGGTAACTAAAGCTGTGATGGATAAAAAAATTAGCGTTCAGCAATAAAGACGATGAGTTCTTCTGTATAAAGTATCTACTAGTGTTTAATGAAACCCCATAAAGAATATTGAGGTGACCCTGGTCAGTCAAAAAGAATCCTTAAATAAAATCTCAGGTTCCCTACCACGTACATAGTAGGTAGGTAATATATTGCATTCCATCAAAAATGCAAATCCGGGATTTCAATGGAAATGCATGTTTTGAGACTTCGTGAATAAGAAAAGAATTTTTATAAAAAGGTCCGTGCGTGTGTGCCTGTTCCTGTGAACAGCATGCCTCATGAACGAAACGTCAGATAAACACCAAACTTGGTATTTAAGTTCCGTATCTTTCAAAGATGCGACACGAAGACTTTCAAGAAAATCCCCCCACCCCAAGCTACCCTTCACATGGAAGATTTTTCAAACTTTTGAATTTATTAAAATGGCTATAACAATTTTGATACAAATAGCACATATTTAAGATATTTTCATGACAAAGTGTAGGTATATTTTGAATTTTCTGAGAAGAACCTCTGAAGTTTTTTATTCAGAAGGAAGTTTGTATAATCTTTTATAACTTTAAGCGGTAGACGAAAATGTAAAACACAAAAAATATACATCTCTTTAAAACACACAATTTCTTTCAAATAACTTTTTTGTGGCATCAGCCCTTTCTGGGATATCCGTTATGAACGGTTCAATACTTGGTCATTCTCTTAAAACCCTGTCAAAATTCAGTTGTTTCTCGCGATGTCATGGAAACAGTATGGGATTTTAAGGCCAGCATATAGCGTCCAGTTCTTAAACATATGACTATCGCTGTTCCCTTTATGTCTATAACGAAATGTGCAATGCAGCTATTTCTGTAAAGAATTATTAAAATGAAGTGAATAGAAAAATAAGCTTTAGCTAGAATAGTTTGTATACCCACTAATAAACGATAGAGGGTAGAGAAAGTCATGGGATTTGTTAATTTATACTGTTCACAGCCGTACACATGTATCATTTTCTAAAAAACTGATGTGTTGCATTCACATGACTGTCTGTACTCACTCTTCTACAACCTTCTGTTTCAAAGGTTTATTGTTGTATCTGCTTGTTGATAATGGACATAAACTTTCATTACATATTTGCACATTCGTTGAAAGTATATGAGGACTGCGATAATCAGATTTTAAAGAAACGGATCGCTATGGCTTATCTTTGAAGCTTCGTTCTGTTTGCATGGCCACGAGATAAAACGGATATCTTTTCACCACTTGGAAGTATATTAAAATACAAACAAATAACAAAGAATCTCTCGGAAGTGGTTAAAGCTACAATAACATTTATTTTAAGTAAATTGTTTACTTTAACGAAATATACATTTTTTGTGTAGTAAGTCTTTGTCTGTCTGATACAGTTTCCAATATTACAAAAGTCATTCAGAATGAAGAACACTCCAAAGGTTATTCTCAGAAATTCTAGGTATGCATGTATTTGTCATATGAATGTGTTAAACATATGGAATTTAACCCAGTTCGTTAGTCATTTTGAGAAAATCAAAGTAACGAAATATTTTCCAATTAGGGAGTAGTTTGGGACTTAAGAATTTTTTTTAAAATCTTAGTGTTCATCTTTGGAAGGTACTTGGACACCAAGTTTGTTATTTATGGAACGTTTTGTTTTTGAGCTATGGTGTTCTCAGACAGACATATTGTTTTGTCCATCATTTAACATTTCCTCCACCTACTAGCTACACTAACGCGCAAAAATGACCGATTTCCCTTCATAAAACTTCTACCTTCAGATAACCAACCTTTGAGTCCACCCAGCGGATGTCAATTGTTTGTGTTTCTGGCCTAAGAAACAATTCCGGGACAAAAACTAACCAATGAATAATGTTATAGTCGAATTGAAATTAAACAATGGTTCCGATTCGCCTCTTTGAAAGAGATTCGCTACGATTGGTACACAAGGAATGGATAAACCAGTAAAATAAAGTTTGTCTCTAGAGGAAGATGCATGTGTCAAACTGGACGACATTTATATGGGAACCTTCATCAGCGACAAGGTTAAAGTCATTGCGGCCATCGAACGGCAGCGTTGCTTTAAAATGCAAGGTTAAAGTTTATTGAACGTAAAAAAACTCAAAATTTCTCCTTTATTTCTACCATTTTGTTGCATTATATTCTTTTTCTCAAATTTAATGAAACAAAATCTTAAGCTACTCCGCTAGAGAGAAGTATCCTACCCTTTTGTATGAGGTAAACTGCCCTGCTAATCCATGGTTAGAATTATTTTCGAGGAAGACAGGAAATCACACTGACAGAGGGTGAGGCTGGGTTTGTCAGTACCAACATAAACAGCACTTTTTATGCAAGTCGATATACGTGGTACAAAGGTAATAAATTGATAGATTCGTTCGTTTAGGAGTGAATGTTACTGAGACTTTCCAACTGGTGTTCTGAAACGCTCTAATACTGAAGTGTTCCCCGCGAAACGGAACACGCGTTTCCTTCATATGCTGTTTAAATTATTGTACGACACGAAATGTGCTTTAGTTGCCACTGTGAAGTGGGGAAAGTTGCACAAATTGATTTCCGAGATAGCAGCAAAACACAACAATAGCAGGTCAAACTAAAGTTTCGTGGAAGACGACAATCATAACCGAGGGCAAGCAGCGGCAATGCAAGTGGTTGGGAATGAAATATTGACGCCTGCTATCGACAGGTTTTCTTGCAAGAAGACGGGATGGTAAACTACCACTCTGGGAGGCGGGGCTCTTTCTAAGAAGAGTTATTTTATGTTTCGCCATGGAAAGCTTGCTATGATTTTTTACTGGAGAAGAGAAGGGACAAGAGCGTCGTTATCCCAAGGTTAGGAGAAAACATATAAAACACCGGAGGTTAAACATTTTAGTCCCTTCATTACTGAGATTCAAAAGGTGAACTTTATGAACAGCAAGATTTATTTAGCATACAGTCTTCAACCGTATGTGAATCCTACCCTTCTCCTATACAGAAAGAAAACAGTAATGTGCGACAGACCTTCAGAACACATTACTTATTTTATGCTATTCTTCATTGTACAGTCAAGTGCACGGAAACGTGGCGATGCTTTTGGTTTTCTAAAGTATTTTTTGTTTATTTAATGTTTACAGAGGCTCCTTATCTGTTTTCCACAGCAGCTCTGGGTGAACCAAACTCTAATTCGTTTGAAATCAAATCCAAATATACACGCGTTAGTCTATCACAAAGGTCAGACCTAGGGAGCGGTGAAAGGAGAAGAGTACAGAAACATTTCAGCTCAGTGGCTGGTAACAACTATCCACACCAGACCCTGAATTAGACCGTCTCGTATTGGTTTTACGTCAAAAGTGTGTCACTCAAACATTAAGTGGAATACTAGGACCAGGTAAGGGGCGTGGTTTAGTATTTCCTTAACAACATAAACCACTGGGCGTTATAACGGCACGATGCCCTGTACTCGAATGTGCATTAGGAAGTACACAGGAACAGAACGTAAAAATATATCACATGAAGCTCATGATCTAAATGCCCTGCATTAGTAATGATACACGCATCAGCTCGCCATCACATTGAATCCCGGATGTGCTGATGTATGCCTGGAGAATTGTGAATTGTTTCGCAGCCTTCCACAATACGCACACGAAGACTATCTGCCCCTTATACGGCGATCGATACACAAGAACTTTCAAAGGCCCACACACTGGCGGCAATCCTTCGAATTACAACTTAACCAAAGGCGTAATGAAGTGGGCATTTTGAAGATTTCACGTAAGAAAGAGTGTCTACTACGAAGAGTTGTGGAAAGTGAGCCCTAACACGGAAATAAAGTGCTTTTAGGCCTATGTCGATATAACATATTTTCTTTTTATTCCTATGAGGAATATGTACTGAAATTTGGCCGTATCTTATTCTTACGTTCTATATAAACAGTTCAGACTTTGTACCAGACTTGATGTAAACAAAACATTTTGTATCCCTCCGCGTTAATCTCGTGTTCGTATCAGATATGAGGAACGAACACAAATGCAACGAAATATCTCATATTTATAGTGTAATAGAAATCTGTGCTATTGGACTACTACTACTACTACTACTACTACTACTACTACTACTACTACTACTACTACTACTACTACTACTACTACTACTACTACTACTACTACTACTACTACTACTACTAAACATGACACTGAAATAAAGCTAAATACAGCTTAATTAAAATAAAACTCACATTAGTCTGTAGCTCCATTACTGTCAAGAAGAGGTGCAAAACCTGGGTCTCCATTTCACGTTGAAGAACCTTGCGGAAAGATTCCAATGCCTGTATAAGCGAGCGGAGTGAGTCAGTCGAGTGCGAGTTAAATCGCCTCGGTCGGTCAGTGAGCGAGCGAATTGGCGGGTGAGTTTCCCGTGCAACATCAAGAGCGATTCTCCGAGCAGCTAATGCTACTGCAGAGCGACGGTCGTGGAAGTCTGGTGTTCGACTCCCGAGTGAAGTGAACCCTCCGGCGTGAATATCTGCGTCACGAAGGAAATGAAGTGACGCGGAAAATTGAACTACTTCACCTTAGTGAAGTGAACTGCCAGTGAAGTTGAACTGCATAAGAGCTTAAAACAGTGCTAGTGAGAATTGAGAGAGGTGACAGTTGAAAAACCGGACAAAGTCACAATACTCTGATAAAATTGATTCTTCTATCTCTGTTAAATTCTTCATGATTCGATTTTACTTAGGAATGAATTTAAAATCAAGCAATACGTGTTCAGTTACAACATACGGAAACATTCAATTGTTAATTGGTGGTAACAACTCTTGCAATGGAAATAAAAGAAAGAGAGAAAAAGTAAGAATCGCAAACTTTCGAGCATGTCCGTTAGCTGACATTCAACATAGAATATTCCGAAAATGATTATTACAACGAATAAGTGACACAAGTTGTTTATGTTATTTATTTGTACGTTTCATCCTAGAGTGTTTTTACTATCTTTTAAGGCTTCCATGTAATTCAATCAAATAAAGAGGATTTCGCTGGCTATTCATAGAAATTTCAAGATATGCACTTTTCCTTGTGTATACTAAATATACATTTTAATTATCATTTTTGTGCAAACAAAAACATTAACATACAAACATGCTTGGGCGAGGGAATCTCCCGAAAGCCATGTCGTATTCTAAGAGGATGGTCGAATTTGAATACGAACTTCTGTATTTAAGCGTTTTTTTTAAATTCATATCGTATGAAAGAACGTTTAGTTGTTAAACATTTGACTATCGCTGTTCCCTTTGTATCTATACCGAAATGTGCAATGTAGCTGTTTCTGTAAAGATTGTTTTGGATTAAAATGAAATAGATAGAAAAATAAACTTTAGTAAGGATAGTTTATATGCCCTCTAATTAAACGATAGAGGGTGGAGAAATGCCATCTTGTAAAATACTTTTTGTATTGAGGGTCCTGAAAACTTTTAATTCTGGTGATATTTCGAAATAGAATTTTTGGATGGGATAGAATACTTGCTAGGTATGTGGTAGAGGGAGCGTACTGTTCCTAAACTAAACTGTTTACAGTATTGTAGCAAAAGAGACGTGCTATTGTTAGATGTTGTAAGATATGCCGCAGATATTAATCTTTAATAAAGTAATGCCATGCACAAAATCCCATATGAATTACGGTTGGAACAAGTTTCGAGCACCCTCTTTTCACTCTTGTCTGAAAACAGCATGCAAATCGTGAATTACGAGGTTCTCGAAAACTACAACATGACGGGGGCAAGTCCTCTATCCTTTGTTTCTGACCACGATGACGGCTGGGGAGATAGATAATATGCAGGAATCGCGGCCTGCCATTATTTCTGGGCTTGTTCGGGCGCCGGGAGCACGCAAGATGGCTTCGAGCTTCTCCCCGTGTCAATTTACACTTCTGCACGCGCGCGTTTCGTTTCATTCGTTTGGCGACGTGAAGAAAAACAATATTTCAAATGGTGGCATACCCTGAAGTAAATACTTTATTCTCCAGGAATTCCAAAAGTGACTTAATTTGAAGCATACGTTGCTAATGTCTACTCTATCTTAATATGAGGGGCAAAACATGTAAGCCGAACTGGTTATATTCTGGAAATATTTGTTCATATAACATTCATGCTTATACAGTGCGTTTCTTTCACATTATGGCTACTGCATGGCAGCTCGTACACCGGCCGCTATAAGTCGCTCCATCCGAAACAGTTACAATATCCGCGAAACCGCCTCACATTGTCATAGCTACTATTACGGTGATAATAAGCACGTGCCTTAACGTAAGAGACGTTGGTCATTCTCTATCCACACATTTCTGGCATCCTCTTACAACATTTTTAATTACACTCGAGAGTTAAATGTCTCAAATAGAATAAACTTCTCGGCAAATCTTTTCTTTTAATTCTCCCAATATATGGGATCTGTTGCACTCGCTTTATTTTTCAGGTTATCATCGGGATCGATAAATTCCTGTAATTTGGTCAGTGATAGAGAATTGATCCACGCTTAAAATTGTTCTATTTATATGGTGATGTTCCGTCGTAAAATAGCAGGTATTGCAGCACAGAGAAACCCGATTGTATAGACGAGATTCCCTTGCATGACGCAAAAATTGGTGTGTACTGTGCGTACAGAATAATACGACGTATACTTTCTGAACAAACAATAAATCCAGTGAGGTTGAAGAATTGTTTACACAATTGTTTCAACAGCAGACCGACTTGAATGTCATTTGAGTTTTTCCAAGAAGCATACAGCTAATGCGTTATTAAATTTAATTCCTTAGTAAAGGATTATTGCCCTCAAGACTCCCTGATTTAACTGTGTGCGATTTTCATTTAGGGGGGGGACTTGAAAAATAAAGCGTGGGTAACAAACTCCCATACATTAGAAGAACTAAATGAAAACATTCAGGCGAGACATTCCCCCAATTTCAGATATTGAATAGTGTGAAGGAAAATGTCCTGAGAAATGTCAGTTTGGGTAGACCAAGGCATTTCCAACATCTCTTATGATAACGTATTATCGTTGTAATTGTAACTGTAACTATGAGAACGTGAGACGGTTGCAGGGACACTGTAATTGTTTCGGCGGGAGTCCGAACTCCGACGGCGGCCACACTGTGAAAGAAAGGCGCTGTATTAGGTATCCTGTACTAAATCTAAGTACAGCTCAACTAAAGTTCTTTATAGTTTTCTAAGCACAATTTAGAACAGTCGTTCAGTTCTTGACTATATATCATACTCTATTATCTTATTCTATTGTGCAACTGCAATTCGCAAAGTAAGTTTCATCAAACGTTTGAAGGAGTACTTCTTTAATTTTTTAACTTTATTACACACAATGAAAAGTAAACCGTTAAATTTACCACGTACAAACCACCCAAAAACTCTATATTGAGATCTTGCCGGAAATAAATGTTTTGAGGCCCCCTGATTCTGAGAAAGAAAATAATTTCTGGAAATTGGTCCGTGCGAGTTGCTGTGAACAGCACAACTCAAAAACGAAATTTCGCATAAATACCAAAGTTAATATTTAGGTTGAGTGTCTTTATAACGTGCAACACAAAGATTTTCAACAAAATCCTTCAACCCCAAACAACAGTTTACATGGAATATTTTTCGAATTTTTTTATTTTCTCAAAAATGACTAACGGTTTTCATTAGAATACCATACATTAAGGATATTTACCTGAAAAATAAAACGCGTATCTTGAATTTTCTGGGAATAGCCTTGAAGTCCCCTTCATTCGGAAGCAATTTGGTATAATCGTGTATATCTGGTAAACCTAAAGCGATAGACGAATATCTACTGCACAATGAATTTAGATCTCTTTAAAATACAGTTACTTCGGATAACTTTTTTATTGAATCAGCCATTTGAATGATATTCGTTATTAATGGATGCAATTGTTTTTAGCCATTCTTTTAAACGTCCTGTCAACATTCAGTTGTTTCTCGCGATGTCATGGAAAGAGTAAGGAGTTTTAAGGCGAGCATATAGCGTCCAGTTGTTAAACATTTGACTATCGCTGTTCCCTTTGTATTCATAACGAAATGTGTAATGTAGCTATTTTTGCAAAGGCTTATCTCAATTAAAATGAAGTAAATAGACAAATAAGCTTTCGTGCGCATAGTTTGTATGCCCACTAATAACAAGTTAAGGAATGTCAGTGCTGTTTCCATACGAATGGATATTTGAAGTTGTGAAACAGCGATTTTGCCTGACCGTACAGTTGCAACAAGTTCGTCGTTGAAACAAACGGTCGCCCGCTTCATCGTGGATGTCTATTCCAACTTGGAACAGATACAACGTCCAACAATAATGTGAGCTTCAGGCTCTAAATTGACGTATTGCGATTCAAAAAACGTCATTCTTAATGTTATTTTCCATGTTGTCAACAGCGTCGAATATAATAGGGTTTAGATTAAAAACATAGGTTTATGTTGAACATCACATTTACTTATATTGTCATATGGCCTGTGTCATTTACACGTCCTACCTTCATGAACATGTGAACCTCATTTTTAATTAACATTTTTCCTTCAGGTATATATGCGGTGGCTCGTCTTGTTATATGTAATGTGTTTCAACCGACAAACTTTCCCGGGTTACAGAGCAGTGTTAGGCAAGCACTTTGATGTAGAACACTTAATTTGTTAGAAAAGAAAATGTTCAACCACTCGTCATGCTAATGACTGCGTGATTACTACAACTAACTGTTGCTTGTCTAATACGTATGTGAAAATAGCGGTATCACTGACTCTTGCCGACGGAACATTGTTCCAGAAAAAGCATGAAAATACCGCAATGGTAGCTATTTGCGTTGAAGAGAACTTTGCTATTTTAAAGTGGAAATCAGTACCTCATTCGTATTACCCCTTTATTTATTTGTATTTATCGGTAGCAATATTCAAATTAAAAATAATTATGCAACTTGGAAGCTTATTGTCACAGACAATGTGTGTCCTACACCATCCCTCTTTGACCCCTTAAGATTTTCTATTGAATTCTGTAACACCTTACATGTGTGTTTGTGTTTAGCAGTAAAGGTCATGTGATTGTGGCATATATTTTTAATTTCTCTATCTAGTTGGTGTAGGAAGTATTGCATTCCGCCCAAAATCCATATTCAGATTTCACTGGAAATACGTGTCTTGAGGTTCCCTGAATCCCAAAAAGCAATTACAGAGCCTTGTGTGTGTAGACAGTATAACTCATAAAAAATACCAAAGTTGGTATTTAAGGTCAGTATGTTCCAACGATACGACACAAATATCTACCAACCTAATTATCCTTTACTTGGAAAATGTTTCATTATTTTTATTTTCTGAAAAAATGACTGCAAGTATTTTGATCGATACCATATATTTACATAACAAATAAAATGTACATCTTGAATTTTCTGAGAACAGGTGAAGTCCTCTTCATTCGGAAGGAATTTTGTATAATCTTTATAACTGGTAAACGTTAAGGGATAGACAAAACCGAAGTACACCATAAATATAGATCTCTTTATAACACATAATTTGTTTCAAATAATTTTTTTGTAACATAAGCTGTTTCCGAAATATTCCTTATAATTAGTTTGAATTTTTCAGTAGTTATGACATTGTTTTTAAAGTGCAAATTGTTGCTGTTCAGTTGTTTGTCCCGATTGCATGGAAAGAGTATGGCATATAGCGTCCGAGTTTTTAAACATATGACTATCGATTCAGTTTCCTGTATCCCTCTTGTATCTGCCACGAAATGTGTAATCAAACTATTTCTGCAAATGTTTATCTCGTTTAACTTTAAGTAGAGAGAAATACGTTCACATGACATGCTCTACCCTCTATCATTTATTAGTGGGTATACAGACTAGTCCTACTAAAGCTTATCTTTCTATCTACTTCACTTTAATCCAAATAAACCTTTACACAAACATCTGCATTACACATTGCGTTACAGATACAAAGAGAACAGCGATAGTCAAATGTTTAACAACTGGACGCTATATGCTGGTCTTAAAATTCGATACTGTTTCCATGACATCGCGAGAAACAACTGATTGTTGATAGGACTTTAAGAGAATGCCTATGTACTGAAGAATTCGAGGCATTAATAACGGATATCTCAGAAATTACTAATGCCACAAATGTTATTTGAAATAAATTATGTTTTAAAAAGATCTAATTTTTTGTGTAGTGCGTTTTCGTCTATCGCTTAACGTTTAGCAGTTATACAAGATTATATAAAATTCCTTTCGAATGAAGAGGATTTCACAGGGTATTCCCAGAAAATTCAAGATAAACATTTTGGTTTGTCACGTTAATATCTTTAATATACGATATTTTAATCAAAATCGTTGTAGCGAAATTTTAGAAAATAAAATGTTTCGAAAAATATTCCTTATAAAGAGTGGTTTACGGTAGGGGGATTTTTGGAAAATCTTCGCATCTAAGCAACTAAAATACAATATCCAGTTTGATGTTGATCCGACTTTTCGGTTTTGACTTATGCTGTTCACTGAGACACACACTAGTTCTAGTTTAAAAAGGAGTGGGTTTTATGCCCAAGTACTGCGACCTCAAAAATATATTGCGCATCCCCCTTTTCATCAGTTAAGTAGTCAATTGCTCGTTATGAACTTAACCAGACTGCTAACTGAGACTTTCGATAGCTCATCTATCTTTGGAAAGTGTTTGTCAAAAATACTTTCTCTTTGATTTGCAAGAGCAGGGCAATCACATAGCAGACGAGTAACAGTCTCATTTGCTTCTAGGCATCTACTACAGATAGGGTTGTTAAACATTCCCATTGTGTATAGATTAAACTTTAGGGCACAGTATCCTGTAATGAATCCTGTTGCCCATGCAAGCCTTCGTTTACTAAGACTGCGCAAGTACTTTGCCCTGCTGAGACACACACTCACACGGACCTTTTATTAAGAATCCTTTTTTTAACTCAGGTGCCTCAAAACATGCATTTCCGGTGAAATATAGGCATTAAATTTCTGGGTGGAATGCAATACCTTCTCTACGTGGTAGAGAAAGTAAAGATAAAGTATAGTAGGTAGAGAAAATCGCATGAATATAGGAAACGAAATTTGTTCTGTTTCAATTAATGTGTTTAATTTAGATTCTGTCAAACTTTAAAGGAAGATGTAACCAGGTTGGCTATAATTATATAATGTGTAGAAGACTAACATTGTCTTTTAACGTTAAATAATTGTGTAAAACATTTTGGTTAATAATAATGGTCATCATCATCGGAATAGAGGTAGCTGATTTTATTTTTTCCCAAATATACATTAAAATGTAGGTAGGAAATGCCACATGGGAGCTACTTTTCACCATCATTACAAAAACACACATCAGGAGACGAAAGAAGAAGGAAGGCAAGACCTGGACCAAAGCCACCGTGTTGTGAAGGCCCTGCCTTATGGGTTGCCCAACCCCCAGGGGCAGGAGCAAAATAGCAGCGAGGCAAAAGAGAAGAGCGGCCATAAAAATCAAATATCGGGCCGTTCCGTTTCCTCTTTCCCTTCTTGCGGGGGGTGATGATAACATAACGCGTCCGTTGCCAGATCTCTCTCGAGAACACATTTGGCTCTCTGGCGCTACCTTGGTACCTGTCCCCAGCAAGGCTGAGCATGATTCATCGTCAGCCTCGACAAAGAAAAGGAGTGCACAAGACAGACCTGCTGGGGGCGAATATATAACAGCTTTAACAAAAAAGATTAAGCACTCGCAACTGGTTCGGAAAGCAATCGAGTAACCTCAAAGAAAATCTTTTGGCTTCTTCTTCAATGCAACGATGTATCTTAGTCCTTAATTTATTTCCTTCGGTGCCAGGCTCTTGTCTTTATTCCTTTTTAAGAAAGAAAAACGCGAAACTTTGCCTTGCTCGAACAGAACTAACACTCATTTGTAATCCTGTTCCGCAGCGTTATCTTCAGTTCCGCAAACGCCGCAGAGACAGAAGGACATTCTGTCGTTTATTTTTATATAATTCTGGAAACTATTATTTTCTAACTGCTTAATGTTAGGTTATTCAACGGAGGGGGACACCTCGCGCAGTGCTGCTTGGCAGATCTATTGTGACTGAAGGGATAAGGTCACAGGAACTACAAGCCACAGAGACGCGCGGAAGTGCCTAACATTTCCAGACCGTCCCACTGCTGGAATCGCCGAGAGAGGGCAATGAACGAACCACACATCAAGCAGTCTTCCGGTGTAAACGGGGAATACTCTTTCAATTAGCAGGCATCCGCGCATCTGTCCGACGCCGCCATACGCCAGAAATCTACAGGCTTACCTGAACAATGAGAAGGAAACGAAATCGTGGTAGAGAAGAAAACACCCGGAATTCGCCTGCCGACCCCAGGGAAACCACAAAAAACCCGTGGGTTGAGCGGGTTGTCTCCGAGGATCAAAACCGGGACCTTGCAAACGTTACCGCGGCGCTACCATTAATAAATGTTAATCCAGATAAACTTTCGCAGAAATAATTTCATGACACATTTTGTTCCAGGTAAAAGGCGCTTAGAAGGAACCGAATCGGTAGTCAGATATTTAAAAGTCAGGGTGCTATATGCTCTTTCTCTATGACATCGCGAGAAACGACTTTAAAGCTCATGCCACATAAACGATATATAGAATAATTTGAGTGTTTTAAAGATATGTGCATTTCTTAAACTTTACCAATTATACAAAATTACACAAAACTTCTTCTGAATGCAGAGGACTTCACACACACACACACACACACACACACACACACACACACACACCAACACACAGAACTTCAAAACGTGTATTGCCGATGAAATCTCGCATCGAGTAGTGTGTGAAATATATTACTTTGTCTGCTCGCTATAGATTAGTAGTAGAACAAGGAAAACGTCTTATAAAGGGTATTTCAACAAGAGTGTTCTATCTTTAACATGTGATAGCTGCCGTTGTTATTAACTTACAGCAGTCATATTTTTCATGTGGTTACAGTTGTTATTGACAAATAGCCATGGAACGTTACAGTATTCAGCAACGCGTAGAAATTGTGAAAATTTATTATCAAAATGGATAATCTGTTCGCCAAACCTTCCGTGTATTGCGTGAAGTTTACGGTGTACATAATCGTCCCTGCGAGAGAACAATTCGGCGTTTGATCGAAAATTTGAAAGAAGTAGTTTTGTCAGCGATCAAAGAACGCCTGTACGTAATCGACGTAAGCGCTCCAACGAAAACATAGGCGCCGTTCATGAGAGTGTACGCGAGAACGGAAACAAATCAATTGCTCGTCGAGCGCAAGAATTGGGGGTTTCGCCAACCACAACTTGGTGAGTTCTGCATCTGGACTTGAAGTTTCACGCTTAAAATTGTGTTAACTCAAGAACTAAAGCACAACTACCATATGTTGCGCCGTGTGTTCACTGCCTGGGCTATGGAGCATTTGGAAGCTACCCGAATTTTTGTCGAAAAGTCATCTTCAGCGACGAAGCCCACTTTTGGATGGATGGTTGTGTTAACAAACAAAATTGCCGCTATTGGAGCAATTACAATCCAATGCAGATTCAAGAACAACCCCTTCATCCCCAAAAGGTTACTGTGTGGTGTGGATTTCGGTATGGTGGAATCATTGGTACATATTTTTTCCAAGATGAAGATGGAGAGGCTCTAACTGTCAATGGAGGAAGATACCTGGCTCTTATAAGGGACTATTTTTGGCTTCAATTGGATGGTATGGATCTCGGAAACATCTGGTTCCAGCAAGATGGTACCACATGTCATACTGCTCTCGAAACAATCGATCTTTTGAAGGAGAAGCTCAGAGGTTTTATCATTTCCCATGGTGGTGATGTTAACTGGCCCCCGAGGTCATGTGATTTAACGCCGTTGGATTAATTCTTGTGAGGTTATGTTAAATCTGGAGTTTATGTCAACAAGCCAGAAACAGTAAATGATCTTATGAATAACATCACGCGTGTTATTCGTGAAGTTGGACCTAATTTACGTTCTGCTGTAATTGAGAATTGGGTCAACCGTATACGCGGCGGTCACTTAACTGTTGTTCTCTTCCACACGTAATGGCATTATGTTCCAAAATAAAAAAGAAATAAACCTCTATCATTTATAGAACGTGTTTTATTTAAGTTCAAAGATAGGACGCTCTTGTTGAAAGTATTGCAGTCACATGACTTTCTGTATTCCCTCATTGCTAATGGGGATGAACTTTCATTACATATTTACACATTTCGGTGTAAGTTATGAGAAGAATACAGTAGGCTAAACCGATAATTTCATGCCAGCGGTTTCAGGTAATGCCGGTCTCGTTGTTGGCTTATTCACCAACCAGAATCAAATTTAATCCATAATTTTAAAGTGTGATGCTCAAAAACTATCAACTCACAGTTCGGTTTCTTCTATTCGTCACTATTGGTTTTTTTTCCATGGCCATACACGGAGCATGGGATTTCAAAGTGATCACGTGGCGATCCGCTTTTTACTTTCTCTACTACGTATAGTAAGTAGGGGAAGTATTGTATTCCACCCAAAAATTCGATACCAAGATTTCGCCAGAAATATATGTTTTGAGATCCCCTGAATCCAAAAAAAAGCATTTTTGGAAACATGTCCGTGTGTGTCTGTGAACAGCATAACTCAGAAACAAACAGTCGGATAAACACCAAACTTGGTATTTAGGTTCAGTATCTTCCAGAGATCCGACATGAAGGTTTTCAAGAAATCTCCCCACCCCAGATTACCCTTTACATGGAACATTTTTCGAAAATCTTAATTTTCTCAAAAATGCCTAACGATTTTTATTAAAATATCATATGATTAAGATATTTTCATGACAAATAAAATGTATATCTTGAATTTTCTGGGAACGTCTCCAAAAATATTCTTCATTATGAACGACTTTTGCATAGCTGGTAAACCATAACAGATAGACAAACTTTTACTACACAAAAATGTAGATCGCGTTAAAATACACAATTTATGTCATATACATTTTTTGTTGTTGAGTGAACCATTTTCGAGATATTGCTTGTTATTCCCTTAAATTTTTCAATACTTATTTTCTCAAATGTGAATTCGTTATTCATTCTTTTGTCTTGGATTTGCAAAGGGTATTAATCTGTGGCAAAGAGAATGGTGCTGCACATATCAACCAGCTATTAAGAGTAATGCCTATGCTTAAAGGCTACTGTATTCCTATTATATATTCCCCTTATATCTACAAGAAATTTAGCAATAAGATAGAGTTTGCAAATGTTTATCTCGATTAACATGAAGTAGATGAAGAATAAGCGTTTGAAAGAATAGTTTGTACAAGAGTAGAGAAAGTCAGGTGAGTGTAACAAATCAGATTTTTAAAAATGTGACTTTCCCTTTAGCTTGCTGTATTCTTCTTATACCTGCAAGGGAATGTGGAACGAATCTTTTTCTGTGTTAACAAGGAGCAGACAGGAGAAACTCGTGTGAATGCATCCCATAAGCTTTTTGCATAACCTGAACGAACGTAAATGATTTAATGCTGTTAAGAAAACTTGTCACATAATCTTCATTTAACGTTTTGCTGGAGGGAGTGGGCGTAACGTTGTTTATTTCCGCTAACGTCGCATTAAGAGCGGAAATGGAATATGAAGGTAGCCGCTTTCCCCTAGTTAATCTCCTGCCAGATTAAAGAGGTGAAACGAAAAACACTTTTAATTCCTTCACTTTATTCGAGTGCACCAAAAAGATTTGCTTGTAATTTGTTTAGATACATTATGTAACTCCCTGAAGCTGCAGTGGGTATCTTGTTATGCTGCGTAATTCTGTATGATACATATTTATTAGTTGGAAATATAATAGTAATTTGTGCAGCAAATGGGCAATCTGATGATTTTGACACAGTGGCTATGGCCCAGCGTTATCGGGAGGTCGACGCCGGGCAGTTTGAATAAACAACGATAAGTAGCGCTCGTCAGCGTAAACACCGGGAGCGCTAACTGCAGATAACGAGAGTTTTCTGGAAGTTTCTTCCCGCCCCCGTCTCCGAACGTGGGTCAAGATAGTTCTAGAATGTTCTGTGGAAGACTCCACTGGTTGTATAACCGAGCGTTCTCACGAAGTCAGTGAACGAGCTAGCGAATGCGATTCTGGTGGAATCCTCATCAAGTACGGTCCTGCAAGCGAGTCTATGACGCCTGTTGTGACGTGCAGCGAGTGCTGCTGCAAGAGATATTGGAGAAGTCATATGTTCGATTCACTAGCGAGTGAACCATCCGGAAGAAGTGGTTACATCGTGCGTATTGCATTAAGCCGCTACATCAAGAAGGAAAGTGAAGTGAACTAGTTCACATTAGTGAAGTGACAGCGCGAACTAAGCGGACTGTCAGCGAGGTTGAAATAGATAAACAGTGAAGTGACATTGAGAACTTAATATGATTGAAAAACTGGACAAAGTCTCATTTGTGTCAGCAGTGGGATAAAAAAGCCAAGATGGAGGAAATGTTAGAAAAATTATTGACCGAAATGGAGGAGAAAGTTATGAGTAAAATGAAGACGTTAGTATCTCAAATGGAGAAGATGAAAATGCGGTCTAGAATGGAGAAAATGGAGACGGAAATGAAGAGTGTTAAAAAAGAAATTAAGCACGAAATGGAGAAAACGAAATCCCTACTAGGTTCTGTCACTGACACAGTCACATCTGAGAGAAATGCATCGGTGAAAGCCCCTGAAAGGCGATTTAGCAAAGGAGTTAATAGACACTAAATCTGACATGGAAGACGGCATTAACGCGGTGGACGATCGTCCAGATCAGCAAGGAAAACGGTTAAACGGGCAGACGAAAGTAAACAAGAGGGTGATAGAGGCCGCAATGGACGAGCGTCTGGATCAGCAGGCCTACACTCAAACACGGTGCAAGCTGCAGTTGGTTGGGCGAGAAGAACTCGAGAAGAAAGCAGGTGGGCCGATCCTGAAGAATAAAGAATCTGGCGTACGACACGGATGTTCCTCCCAGAGGCCCTAACTATAAGATCTGTTGCACGCGGTGAGACTCCCTGGTGGTCAGGAACTTTGTATTCAAGAGAGTGCGGGAGTTCGCGGAGGTAAGAACTAAGGTGAAGCATCTGTGCTCCCGAAGAGTACGGTGAAGAAACTCCTCGAGGAGACCCATGCCAGTCTTACCGGGTGAGGGGGGACAACTGGATACGAACAAGACCTTGAAGAAGAGAGGCTGTACTAGAAATGCCACATCTGTGCCACAGGCCCTGGGCCCTCGTCACGCATTCGGTTGTCAACCACGAGGGAAGCTGATGGTACCTCATTGTGATCGCCCTGCTACTCTAGGGAGCAAACTGTGTACGTAGTGGCTATGGCCTAAGGTTATCGCGTAGTCGGTGCCGCATAGCCGGAATAAACAACAATAAGTAGCGCTCGCCAACGTAAATACCAGGAGCGCTATCGGCAGATAAAAAGAGGTTTCTGGAAGTTTCTTCCCCCCGTCCACTGAACGTGGGCCGAGATACTTGTAGAATGTTCTGTGGAAGATTCCACTTGTAAGAGAACAGTGAGTGAGATAGCGAGTGCCCTTATGGTGCGACATCAAGTGCGGTTCTACAAGTGAGTTTGTGACGTGCTGCTGCTGCAGGAAGTCTTGTGTTCGACTTTCCAGCGAACGAGCCAGCCGTGCAGAAGAATTGGCTACATCGTGCATATTGTGTTACGCAATAGAAGAAAAGCGAAGGACTAGCAATTAGTTCACATTAGTGATTGCAAGTGTGAACTAAGTGAACTCCCAGTGAGGTTGAACTAGATAAAACAGTGAAGTGACATTGAGAGCTTAGAGAAGTGACAGTTGAAAAACTGTACAAAGCCACAATATTAACGTATTCACTGGTTGGATACAACGTTTTGTGCAATCCTAACACTATAAATTGTAGGAAATAGATCATGAAATAGTTTAGCATTCATATCTGAGATGAGAGAGAGAGAGAAAGCGTCTTTACACGTTGTAAGAGCTTCTCTCCTTGCATTTCATTTTTATTACTGGCGGGTTGAACGGATAACGTTACAGGGAGAGGAGTGAGCAGGTGTTACCGACTGTGATGTAGCTATTGTCAGCACAGCATGCTGAGTAATTATAAATTCAGATGCTAATTATTCTATATTTAATTGAGTACATTCGTATCTCACAGAAAATAAAATTGTAAAATGATTTCATGTCCTCTCTATAAGGCACGGCAACTTGAAATACCGGTATTACCTCATTGCTATTACTTGCACCTGCATCATAATAAGCCAATTATAAACGATGTGGTAAGATACTGTTTATAATGGCAGGGTTGCATAAAATAAAGGTATTTTAGGTGCCAACATTAAATGGTTTTTGAATAACGGTGTTTATAAAGTTAGGTACATAATTGAAGGAAAGCAACCGGCGGAGAGCGCTGGATTTTTCCGGGCATAAAAATCCTTAGCGTAGCTTCCTTCGGATGGGAAGTAAAGCCTGTGTTCCCGTGTCATAGATTTACGGCACGTAAAAGAATCTCAAGCCTGATAGAGACCTCTGAGCAAAATTACCGGTCTTTCGCGACCAATATAGAACCACAGCAGTTAAAGAGCGTCCATAAATAAAAAAACTCAATTTCAATTAAGGCAATGTAAAAGCAGAACTTATGAACATTACGCAAGAAGAACTTACGCGTGTGAATAGTAATTTCATCCGACGATGTCAAGAATGTGTTTGCGCAGATGGAAAAGACTTTCAACAACGCTTATAACAAAATGAGTACTCATTACATATAGGTTACTAACATGCGTAAGTAACGCTGTAGTTACGGAGCGGAAACTCCGTAGTGTAGTAGACTGTGTGCGGATCACGCATTCGCGCGATCTGCGGCCTTGGCGAAAAACGAAGGCACTGTACAATGTCAGAACTCTAAGCAAAGATAAGATTATGTACTTTTTATGTATTACCGTATTTTATATTAATTTATGTTTGGTTATATAGAAGAAATGTAAATATATTTGTAAGTTCAAAACATTTTGGAGAAATGAGTTATAAGGGCGAAACTTTCAAAGCTACATGAACTCCCATTTGTTGAGTTTGTTAAGAGAGATAAAGTCGGAGTAACGGAATATTTTGTTGGGGTTACTACTGGCAACGGATTTTTGAAGGGAGGAGGGACCTGGGTTTGTGTAAACATGAGAAGACGGCTAGGGGAGACGTTAGATTTAAGCATTTGAGTGAGACGTCACGTGATTCGATTTTAGTTTATAGGAAAACAGTAGCGTGGGAGGTTAAATTTGAATATGGAGAGATGCGTAAATTAACCAATGAAATGATAGGAAGTTCTGGAATATTCTGGAGCATAAAGAGTATATAAGCTGAATAACTTTAGAGGGAAGCCGGAGTTATCTCGAATTTTACGCACAACCTGTATGCGCCCGTTAGCATAGTGAATACGCACCAAAATATATAAAAGTAATTAATTCACATATTTAAATTACAAATGATAAAGATATACACTGTTGCGCAGAAAAAGAGGCCCATTCCTCTCTCTCCGTAAGGATTCCACATTACGGTAAGCAAATTTTGACTCCTCCCAGCAGGTATCAGTTCTCTGTGTGACTGGCCTGAAAAAATAATATACCGGATCATGCAAAATAACCAATGAACGATGTGAAGGAATTTTACCGGGATTGGCACACAAGGAAAGACTAAACCAAATACAAATATTTCGGCCTTCTAGAGCAAGGGGTGAAGAATTATTGGGAACTTTCATCAGGACACGGAGAGGAAGGTTAGAGTATTTGCCGCCAAAAATGGTAATATAAACCTATATTGTAGCATAAAAATATAAAGTTAAAGTTATACCCTTCAGCAGTTTGGCCATACTTGGGGGAGATAAAGTACCTTGCTAATCCTGTGGCTAGAATTATGCTCGAAAAGCAGAGGTGATCACGCTGGTAGGGGTGGGGCTAGACATTGTTAGTACCAACATAAACAGCTCCGCTCCATTATGGGCCACGCTTTATGCATGCCAGTATACTTATCTGGTAATCTAAGGAAGCTTTAAGTAAAAACATGTAAGTTAAACATTCTTGTGCGACAAAGGTCGGGAACATCGAAGTGATTAACATGTACACTCTCACAGCATCGTCACTGTTACGTGTGAAAATGTACAATTAGAATTTCTGTGATGAAAGCAAAATTGTACATTCAATTTGAGTATGATCCTTCAACCTGAGACTATGTATCCATGCTCGACCGCAGCCTTTAACGACTAGCCGGGGATGGCATCACCATCTTCAGTACCGCTGCAATCATCATCATGGAGTCACCAGTATTACATGCATTTTATTCTGGATAAATATAACTTAGTATTGCTGCTGGTTTCTTGCGCGTTCTGCTCGCATGAGGTTGGCAACAGCGAGGCTGCCGTAGCTCACCTGATAAACCCAAACAAATTTAACCTCTAGCAAAGCCGAGGCTGAAAACCTTGTGATAAACACAATTTATACTTCAGTTAAGTTTCACGTTAACTTAGAGAGACCCTGGCCAGAAATTACAGTATTTAAACTTATGATTTAAATACAGTGTGACCTTCTATTAGCTACAAGAAAAACCTACAGCAAAGCAAACCATTCGATAAGCATAGCTTATAATATGGCTGACTTCATGCTTTTAGCATTTTTACTTAAACATGTTTAGCACACTTGTGATTACTTAAGGCCTCAAAAATAAGTGGTTATGTTTACTCCAGATAAAACTTTGCACAAATAGATTCAATAGGCACAAGGGGAACAAGAATTGATCGTCAGATGCACAAAAGCGGTCACTATATTCTGACCTTGAAATTCCATTCTCTTCCTATGACATCGGCAGAAACAAGGGAACTGCAACAGAGCTTTTAAAAACATCTGATGTGATACATTCACAGGACTTTTTCTAACCCTACCGTTTACTAGTGGGTACACAAGTTATTCTTACGAAAGTTTGTTTTTCTATCTGCGTCACTTTAATCCAGATAAACCTTTACAGAAACAGCTACATCACACATTTCGTTATAGCTACAAAGAGAACAGCGATAGTCAAATGTTTAACAACTGTACGCTTTATGCTGCACTTAAAATTCCTTACTGTTTCCATGACATCGCAAGAAACAACCGAATATTGACAGACTGGAAAAGAATAACTATTAAGTATTCAACAATTCGAACCATTAATAACGGATATCTCGGAAATGGCTGATACCACAAAATAAGGTTATTTGAAATAAATTGTATGTTTTAAAGAGATATACAGTTTTCGTGTAGTAGGTTTTCCTGTATCGTTTAATGTTTACCAGTTATACAGGATTATAAAATCTTCGTTCCGAATAAAGAGGGTGCCGCAAGCTATTCCCTAAAAATTCAATTATACATTTTATATGTCATGTAAATGTTTTTAGTGTATAGTGTTTTTGATCAAAATCGTTAGCCATTTTTTAGAAAATTCGAAAACTCATCCATGTAAAGTGTAGTTAGGAGTTGGATTTTCTTTAAAATATTCGTGTCGCATTTTTGGAAAGTACTGAACGTATATATAAAATTTGGTAGTTATCAAAGTTTTCGTTTTTGAATTATGCTGCGCACATACACACACAGACTTTTTTAAAAAATGCTTTTCTTCAGGGGGCCTCAAAACCTGTATTTACGGTGAAAGCTTATCAAATTTTTGGATGGAATGCAGTACCTTCTCTACCTACTATGTACTGTTACAGAAATTAAAAACCAAACCAATAATAACGATATCTCGAAAAAGTCTTATGTAAAAATAAAATTTATTGGAAATATATTGTGTTTTAGAGACTTTAATTTGTGTGCAATAAATTCTTATTTATTTCTTATGATTTACCATTTATATAATATTATACAAAATTGCTTCCCAATAAAGAGTACTCAGAGGTTATTCCCCGAAAATTTAATAAGTACATTTTACTTGTCATGGAAATATCCCAATCATAGGGTATTTTAATCCATATCATTAGCGCAACTTTTGGAAAATTAAAAATAATGAAACTTTTTCCCTGAAATGGTAATTTGGAGTGGGGCGACTTTCATGAAAAACTTTGTATAGCAAGTCTGAAAGATACTTAATATGAGATTAAGATGGTATTTATCTGATATTTCTCACACACACACAACACACACACACATAGATTTTTTCTATACTCTATCCCAAACAAGAACGATCCTGTTGTAAACCTCAAGGAAGGGACTAAACCCGCAGCGTGTGCATATAAGTTTTGCAGCACTAGCTGTAGCAGCGCCAACTTCTTGACAATAAATCGAGTAACACATTGCCAGTAACTTATATGTTAAGGAATTACTATTATCGTGTAGTATCATAAGATTACCCTTCGGGGTTTATTTCTTATAGGAGGACTGAACTAAAAATTCACATGTATATTTTATTTAATATTCTACAAGATCTTGCGCTGTGCATAATAATGAGAAAATCGGATCAATGTACGAGTTACCTTTTAGGATATGCAAGGCATTTTCCGCACACTGTGGTGACGTCATACGGCCAGCCAGCATTCCTGAAGCAAATGTTTCCTGTCGGAGCAGCTGATTAGTCATAGCGTTAAGTATCAACAGAAATGGGCAGTCATTGTAGTGCCTGAATATCCAGCCGTTAAAGTTTTACTTCTTTAATCCCGTGTTATCATTTACGTCATTTATTTCTTTTTTTCGCCGTTTTCCCACAAGGGTTATCCAAACTGAGGGAAGTACCAGCCTTCCATTTCCTGCTTATTAGGTTTAGTTTAATGGAGTGAGCTAACATTACAAGGAATGTGACTATGGTCAGTAACTCCAGGTACAATATACTCGTATTGAAGCTTGTGTTCATTTACTTCACTCACTATATGTGTTACAAGGTTTTGTCTCCAATCATAAGCTTTTTCACATACTTCTTCTTGTATACCTTCTCCAGCCGATATACAATATTCCACGAAACTGCCCACCTTTTTCCCTTTGTTGAGAATTGTGCAGCTGACAGACTTACCAAGAAATGTGTTCGTTTTGGCACATTGTGACAGAATTCAAGGCTCCCTGTGTAATAAAAACGACTGATACGCGTACTGCCACTTAAATATCCTACGTTATGATGCTACACAAATTGTTGTATGCTGTGGAATTCTTACGTAGCTAGTTTTTGTGTTTAACTTTTCTTCACCCAACACATTATGATGAGCACACGAATAAAATTTCTCAAAACTTACCCAATTATGGACACCAGTAATGTGATTTAGAACTGACGTGAACTTTTCCTTCAGGAGCCACTTTCCAAGTAAAGATACCCACCACACATGATTATAAATAGAATGCTTCCATTCATGAAGGGCCGAGGTTTTTGGAATTTTATTAAACGTTTTCATAAGGGATTTAGCAAGACGTCGTACATCAAATTCATGCTATATATGCGGACATTCTTTTTCATTGGATTCCTCGTTCTTCATTCTTATTTTTATAACATCCGACTCATTAAAATCACATTCTTTGAAGTGAGTTCCACATACTGCAGCATTTTCAGTTGGCACAAAGCTTTCGGCTTTATAGCAGCAACGCATTTGTTGTGCACATGTCGATTCTTATATATATTAGGGAATGAGTAATACCCAATATTTTTTCTGCTTACGCCGCAATTAGTTTACACAAGGCTAAGCATTGCGCGCAGGCATTCTTGTCCTTGCATTTCACAGAACACTAGGAGAGGAAAACTGTCTTACAATCGCAAAATCACAACAGGAATTGAATGCAAGTCACATTCAGTAGCGGGGCGCGACGTCATCGCGAGGTGAGCATTACACACAAAAGTGCCTCCAGAATCAGTGATCGTAGAACGACCTGGTTTACAACAATGTGCTCAGAACGATTTGTATTTTATTGTTAGAAGTCTTCAGAAATTGAGTGCAGTACTCTTTTAATCATCGCGGACCAATGCACGATCATTTGTCTCTCGCCACTTTTTAAAGTTTGCTCGGCTGTTTTGTTTCGGCAGATTGACAGCCCTGTTCCAAGATGATAAACTGAATTATTTTAAATTGCATACAGGTGTTCTGGGCTTGTGAAGTGTATTGAAGGTGTAGGAAACACAGTCTTAAATATCAGAAGCGATTCTGCACGATGAACAATAACATGGAAATCAGCAGGCACCGTGTGACCTACTTTGTTCCGAGCGGGCTGTATTACACAAGTGTAATACAAACTTAGGCTGTATTTATTTAACAATAAGTGAATAGTCTGTAAACTCACCTGTCTTCGGTTTAATCTGTGTCAGTGCTTGTGACCCCCAAGCGCTTACTTTATGTGAGTATGGGTTTGGCGCAACCGGGGTCCCGAGCCACTCATCTCCATCGTCATCCCTCCACCCTCGTCCAGTCGAGGTGGGTTCGTCCTCGTGACCGGGGAACACAAGGTAGGCTCTCGTGCGTTCATTCCATTTCGTTCCATGCCGCCCCTCGCCATCGTTTCTTTCTTCTCTTGTTAATTTTGGAACGTTTCGCATCACGACCATTCACAAATCCCTTTTTCCTTCCTCGACGGCTTATCTTGTGTGCGAAACAACCACACACCTTTTGATTTATTTGTGCATTTTTTCTTCTAATCCTCCGTGGACACAGCCTGATGGATACCTGCGCACTGGGTGAGTGGGTAATGGCGTCATCCCCACTACCCGGGGTCGTCATGTAGGGTGTGTGTTCGTATCGGCTGTTCAACTGCTGTCCCGCGGGGGGCACACTGCACGAGCTCCTGACTCCCCATGGCCATCCGGTTCCTCTGTGTATGTTCTGGGAGGAGTGACCCCAAGGTGAGACTGGTATGGATAGGCCACTCACCCAAGACGGCGTAACTCCCGGGAATTCAGAGCCCGAGGTCGGAGACGGTTGCAATGGTGAAGGATCTCTCGCTATAGAGCCCCCTTTCTCCATTATTTCTAACAACCGCCGAAAAGTTTTGGTAACAGAAGTAGCACCACCGAAATCTGGTTGTTACTTACTCATTACGCGAACAGAGGAAGGACAAACTTTCGAGAAGGTGAACCCTTTTATAATACAGAAGGGCATTGACTGTATTGACGGTTCGGTTCAGTCCTGCACTCGACTTCGAAACGGTTCATTATTATTACAAAGCAAGTCCAATCTACAAAGTAAGCCCTTGTTGCGGGCCACGCTTCTCCACGGTAATCCCGTTCGTGTTGAGAAGCACCGCACCTTGAATTCCTGTAGAGACGTCGTTACCACCCATAGCCTTGATGATATGTCGGACGATGAACTTGTCGACTATCTTTCTGATCAAAAGGTGAAAGCCGTTCATCGCGTGCAGGCTAAACGCGATGGAGTGTTGGTACCCACTCGTACCCCGTTTATAACTTTCGATGGCGTCGATCTGCCCACGAGTATTTCCGCAGAGTACGAACGAATTGCGGCGAGGCCCTATATTCCTAGACCTCTGCATTGCTTTAAATGCCAACGTTTTGGGCATATGCAAGTCTCTTGTAAGAGTGCCGTTTCCATCTGTGCCTCTTGTAGTCAGCCCTTACACGACGGTACTTGTTCATCAGCCCCGTCTGTGTTAATTGCAAAGGGTCTCATTCTGCGTCATTTGCCGACTGTCCGCGGTACTTGGACGAGAAAGCGATCCAGGAGATCCGGGTAAAGCAAAAACTCTCCTTCGCTGAAGCCCGGAGGTGTTACCAAACGCGCCAATCTGCGCTCCTGCGATCGTGTACATTCACTCTGTTGTTGCCTCGCCAATACCCCCAAAGGATGCCGAAACTCAGACCTGGACCATGACTGCCTTGACCGCAACTACCACCCGGCCGTCCATCTCTGGCACAGTTATCAAGCCATCTAAAGCTGGTCCTAAGATTATGAAGTCACAAGGCACTGATAATAAATCCAAGGAGAAACTTCGCAAGGAAGATTTTCTTTAAGACCCTCCGCGTGTGCGCGGTAAGAAGAGTTCACCTTCTCCTCCTCGGAGGTTGCAGTCCCAGGATGCTCTCTCAACACCATTTCTTCTGTTGGGAGATTTTAATGCCCATCACACCCTTTGGGGTGCGCCTAGGGCTTGTGCAAGGGGAACGCTTCTTTCCGACATTTTCACTCAGTTCAAACCTCTCCATCCTCAATACAGGTGAACTACTTTTCTTTCTGATTCTTCTGGTGTATTCTCTCACTGGCACCTTGCCGTTTGCTCCATCCAGCTTACTTGTCCGTTGCAGTGGAACATCGTCGCTGACACCTATTCCAGCGATCAGTACCTCTGCATCGTGTCTTATGTCTTACCACGTCCAACATTCCAGAGCACCTACCTGGCAATTCCATAAAGCCGACTGGAGATTGTATTCCCACCTCGTGCGTTTTGAGGACCAGCCTTTCACTGACGTTAACCAAATGGTTAAGCACCTTACCCTTCGATTCTATCTGTTGCCGAATGCAAAATTACTCGTTCGTCCTCCCACCCACGGCATATTCCTGTTCCGTGGTGGACTGAGGACTTCGGGACGCCGTTCGTGCCCGCAGAACTGCGCTTCGGGTGTTTCGGTGACACCCTACACATGATAATTTGGTTACTTTTAAACAATCGCGCGCCAGGGTTCGTCGCGTTATTCAGTATAGCAAGAAGGCATCCTGGACTCGTTTTGTCGAGTCTTTTAATCGTTTCACGCCTTCCTCTGTTGTTTAGGATAAACTTCGTCGCTTCTCCGGTAAAGTATTGCACTGTGTCTGGCCTTCAGGTTTCCAATACCTCAATAGTGGATCCGGATGCCATTGCTAACACTTTGGGTGCTGCCTTTGAGGCGGTTTCCAGTTCTGACCGTTATTCCGCCGGCTTTCGCACTCTCAAAGACCGGTTGGATTCCGTGCCCTATAATGTTTCGGTCTCCTAATCAGGAGTGTTATAGTGAGCTTTTCTCTATGAGGGAGTTGGAGCACGCCCTCCATTTCTCTAGGCACTCCGCTTCTGGGTGGACGACATTCATGTCCTGATGTTAAAGAACCTTTCAGCCGACAGTAAACGCTTTCTCTTACATGTCTATAACCGTATTTGTCAAGACAGCGTCTTTCCTTCTGTTTGGCGGGAGGCCACCATCGTCCCTATTCTTAAGGCTGGGAAGGATCGCCAACTACCTTCCAGCTTTCGCCCTATCTCCCTCACCAGTTGCATTTGCAAGGTGGTGGAGCGCATGATCAACGGGCGGTTGACATGATGGCTTGAATCTCAGAACCTTCTAGCGAAAGCTCAGTGCGGGTTTCGTCGCCATTGCTCTACCGTCGACCATCTGGTGTCTCTGTCGACGCATATTATGAACGGATATCTGAGAAAGTGTCAAACGGGGCTATGTTTTTTGACCTGGAGAAATCTTATGACATGTTGGAGGGGCGGCATTTTACGTACACTCCACTCATGGAATATACGTGGTCGTCTTCCCATATTTCTTCGGGAGTTTATGACGAATCGCGTCTTTCGTGCACGTGTGTGTTCGGTTTTATCTAGTCATCTTATTCAAGATAACGGTGTACCGCAAGTCTCTGTACTCAGTGTCACACTTTTTGCGATTGCTTTCAACCCCATTGTTGAGTGTATTTCAGCTGGTATTTAATCGTCCCTTTTCGTTGACGATTTTGCCATTTATTGCAGTACACGGATTGACCTGTCTACTCGAAGGCCATCTCCAGAGTAGTATCGACCTTCTGTAAGCCTGGAGTAACGCCAATGGCTTTAATTTCTCCACCGAGAAATCCGTCTATGCCAATCAAGGGAATCTTTCCCTTCGCCCTCTCTCCATCTTGGACCGGAAAGTCTTCCGTTTGCAGATGAGGTGAAATTTTTGGGGTTGATATTTGATCGAAAGCTGACCTGGAATTCGCACATTTCCTTTTTCGAAACAAAGTGTGACCGTTCTCTTAATCTTTTACGTGTTTTAAGTGGCACATCCTGGGGAGCTGATCGGACCGTCCTTCTGCGTCTTTATCGCTCTTTGGTCCGATCCAAGCTTGTTTACAGGTTCATTGTCTATTCGTCGGTACGTCCGTCTGTGATAAGTCGCTTGAATGTCATGCACCATCGTGGCATAAGGGTCGCTATAAGGGCCTTTCCAACTAGCCCTGTACCCAGTCTGTACGCTGAAGTTGCAGATCCTCCGTTGTCCTTCAGGTGTGAGATGCTTTTGTGCAGCTATGCATGTCGACTTTCAAGCTTGCATGATCACCCGTCCTTCGAGTTATTTTTCGAGAATTCGCTTGATAGGCAATGTTTAATTAGCTTCACTGCATTGCTCCCTCAAGGGGTTCGATTTTGCCAGCTTCTTCGGCATTTGGACGTTACGCTAGCGCCGGCTCTTTCCAGGGGGGATCGCGGTTTCCTCCTTGGTTGCGCGCTGAGGTCCACTGTCACCTTGGGTTAACGCCGCTGCCGAAGAATAAGACCCCTTTTTGGTCCTTAGATCCGTCTTTTTAGAGTTTCAGGCGCAATTCGGGGACTCTCATTTCTTATATACTGATGGATCTAAGACTGATGTTGGAGTAGGTTGTGCCTTTATTTTTGGCCAACAAAGATTTACCTTCCGTTTAGCATGGCAATGTTCGGTTTTGTACCGCCGAACCTTTTAGTATTTATCAATCCGTTTTATACATTCAGCGGCACGACTTAGGCACTGTGTTGTTTGTACGGACTCTGAGAGGCTTTCAGAGTATTAACGCGCTGTACAATTATACCCTCTCGTACAGTGCACACTTGACCTGCTCCACTCGCTTGGTGCCTCTGGCATCAGTGTCTCCTTCGTTTGGGTTCCAGGTCATGTGGACATCTCAGGTAACGAGTCTGCTGACGACGCTGCCAAATCGGCAATTTCATTACCCAGAGTTTTTGCCTGTGTTGTTCCCTCCTCAGATTTGACTGTTATTTTACGTCACCGCATTCTCTCGCTTTGGCGTGATGAGTGAATGACCCTCCGGGGGAACAAGTTGTGGGAGGTTAAACCTCTCCCGCTTGTCTGGGCCACCTCTTCTCGTTCCTGTCGTCGGGAAGAGGTGATTTTAACACGACTTCGTATCGAACATTGCCTTTTTAGTCATAGACACCTGCTCAGTGGTGACCCCGCAGCACTCTGTGAACAGTGTGATGCGCCCTTAACGGTGCGTCACATTTTAGCTGAGTGTCAAGCTTTAGCACCATTGCGCGTTCGTGTGTCTCTGCCTGTTGGCATGGCCAACGTTTTGGGAGACGACGCGCATGCTGTAGAATGTCTTTTACGTTTTATTAGTGACAGTGGTTTTAGTCGACGCATTTAATGCGCTGAGCGTCTTTTAGTTTTGTGATTTTATATTGTCCGTTTTAATGGGGGTTGTTCTCCCCTGGGAACATATGCCACTCTAGTCCCTTGGCTTCTACAGTTTCTGACACGTAATTTAATCTTTTATTGTTTGATTTAGCATGTTCTTAGTGTGGTGGTTTTTTTAGACTTTTGTATACTATTTTTTATGTTTTTAGACTAAGCGGGTTTGTATCCCGTATTTTAGTTTTTGGATTTTAAATTTTATACGTTGTAAGGGCGCTGATGACCGTAGATGCTTAGCGCCATTAACCCCCATCTAATCATCATGATCAGTGCTTGTGTACATTCTGAGCATTCCTTTCAGAATTCACGAGCCTAGAACACATCTGTGCTGTATGTGCATGATACAGAGAAATGAATCTAATCATTTCTGCGCTTTTCTCACCCCGAAACTAATTTGCGCTGATCAGTAATTAGAAAACAGTCTTACAGTGCTCTACTTCTTACAGGCGGCTATTGTGCGAAAAATATAAACACCCATGAACTTCCCTCCACCAATCAGCGGCCTAAGACCGTCTCGTCTCACTATCTCTATCTCTCTCTTTCTCCCCCTACATGTTTATAGGAGGATCGTTCTTGTTTGAGACAGATTATAGAAATCCATCTTTTTGCACTCAGAAGCCTCAAATCATGTATTTCCGGTGAAATCTCAACATAGAATTCTTGTGTGGATTACAATATCTACCTTAGGTGTCTGAGAAAGTTAAAACTATTAAGTATTTGAACTTGAAACAACAAGAAATATCATCTTGGAGATTGTTAATGCCATAAAAAAGTGTACGTTTTCTTTTAACAAGATTTAAATACTTTTGTGGGCTGCGAAAGTCTTGTCCCATCTTTTACGGTTTACCAGTTTACACAATTCAGTCAGAATAAAGAGGTCTTTACACACTATTCCTAGAAATTCAATATACACCTATATTTCGTTTGTCATGCAAAAGCCCCGAAATACAGCATTTTTATTAGAATGATTAGAGGCATTTCTGAGGAAATCAAAAATAACGAAAATGTTTCTCTAAAGGGTAATTTGGTCTCGGAGATTTTCTTAAAAATGTTTGTATAGAATCTCTGGAAGAGACTTAACTAAATGCTAAATCTGTATTTATGTGAAATTTGATTTTTGAGTTATGGTGCTCAGACACACACACACACACACACACACACACACACACACATACATACACACACACGGAACTTTTTCTAAAGATGCTTTTTTTGCAATAAGTGACCTCAAGGGATTTCACGTCCGGTGAAATATGGAAGTCGAGGTTTTGGGTAGCGTGCAATACTTCCTCTACCTACTTAGTCACATGGTAGAAAAGTAAAAACCGAACGTGAGATAGAGCGAAATGAAACTATAGTGAGAGGGTTTGAAATTCAGTTCTTAATTCCCACAGTAGAGAGCAGGCTTGTCTGTTCAGTGCTATAAAACCAAATTAATGGTTCTTAAGCATATAATCTGGGACGTGACATTAACAAATGACGTTAGGAAACAAGCAAAGCGCAAGCGCGTGCATGGAAATGCTATTGAACGGCACTAGCGTAACTGTGGGATGTTGCGGTGTTCCAGCTTGGCGTTTCTCTGGCGGCGTCTCAGCATGCAATGTTTCCCAACATTCGTCTACTGCCTACCTATAGTAAGTAAGAGAATATTGCATTTTACCGAAAATAGATGCTTCGAGACTTCCTGAATCTCAGAAAACCAAAATTTGCTTGAATACAAACTTGGTATTTAACTTCACAACGATTTTCAAGAAAGCTCCCCCAAAAAACTACAGTTTTGATACAAAAATGTCGTTATGTTTTGTTTTTTCAAAAATGGGTATAACAAGTTTATCAAGCGAGATTGCTCCGCGGTAACGTGTGAAGCTCGCATTCAGGAAGTCCCCGGTGACCACCCACACTGATCACGGGTTTTTCGTGGTTTTCCCTAGCTGATATAGGCGAATACTGGAGTGATGCATCCTACCACTGATTTCCTTTCCTGTTGTTTTACCCTGAAACTGTGGCTCGGTTGGTGTCGGGCAGATGGCACAGAAGCCTGCGCTTTGGGAAAACTTCTTGACCCTGTGGAGCCTCCACTGCTGGGTTTTGTTTCCCCAGTCCCACCAGAGGGACGTCTCCGAGTGACTCTCGTAGCCGGGTGGTAAAGCGTGGAACTGTTAGGGTATCGCGCATCTCTATCGACTTGCGCCAGTCTCGCTCTGCAGCGCATATTCTCCTGCGGTTTCCTCACCTCATCCGTTCCTCTCCGGGGTACGTATACAAGATATCCATTTGGGTTGAGGTGCTAGATGTCCTCCTCCGTCAACTAGTCCTAACCTAATAGTTTTTATTAAAATGCCACATGTTTAACATATTTGCCGATAAATAAAACTTTGTGGTAGTAAGGCAATCAAGTCCTCTTTACTTTTGCACAACTGGCAAACCGTAAGAGGATCTTACTACACAGAAAATGTAGATATCGTTAAAGGCACACATTTCATGTCGAATAAAAATGTCTTGTCATGTTAACACTTTCGCAGATATTTGTGTATTGGTTTCAAATGTTTATGCTTTTTGGCAAATAGTATGTAATTTCAAATCCATCCCATAGCCTCCTGCTTTTTAAAAATCTGACTATCGGTTTAGCCTATGTTCTTCTTATACCTACAATGAAATTTGTAAATATGTGATGAAAGAGGAGTGAATAGAGAATGTTTATGCGAATACAGTATATCAGATTTTTATTTCCACAAGATAAGGCGCAATATGCGCTCACAGTATGCTTCACCTGTATCAGAAAGGTAAGAGGAGTGATCGGAAGAAAATGTGTGTATACAAGGTACACAACATAACGTTTATAGTTCATACGAGGAAAGTGTAGAGTTTGCCAATTAACCTCTTAGCGGAAGGTCTACCACCTCTGTTCAGCTAATCGAGATCTGAATTCCATCAGTGTAAGGTGGCAGAGTTGAACTTGTAAGCTTGTACCACGCTAAATATATGATTGTAGCATATAAGACAAAGTACAAATTTTGCAAGCTAATCAGAAATGTTATAGTAAACTCCACCAATAGCATTATTTAGAAAGCGAAATGGAAGTGGGAAACGTGGGCGTGGTTATGATAACAAACGCGCGTGCAAACAAAAAAAACTTTGATGTGTTACACTCACATGACTTTTTCTACTCTTGTACAAACTATTTTTATAAACGCTCATTCTCCATCTACTACATGTTAATCAAGATAAACATTTGCATAAACTATCTTATTGCTAGTGTTCTTGTAGATGCAAGGGGAATATGGTAGGCTTTAAGCGATAGTCAAATGTTTTAAGAGCTGGTTGCTTTGTGGAGCATTCCATTCTTTTGTATGTCCAGGGCATGAAAAGCGAGTAACGAATTCCCATTTGAGAAAAGTGGAAAATTCAAATAAATAACAAGGAATATTTCGGAAATGGTTCACTACACAAAAAAGTAGATGGTATAAATTGCGTGTTTTAATGAGCTCTACATTTTTGTGTAGAAAAATTGTGTATATCTCTTACAGTTTACCGGTGATACAGAAGCCATTCGGAAAGAAGAGGACGTTTTGGGACACCCCAGAAAATGGAAGTTATGCGTTTACTTGTCATGAAGGTATCTTAAATATATGGTATTTTAATCAAAATCATTAGACCCTTTTTTGAGGAAATCAAAATTTTTGAAAAATGTTCCATGTAAAGCGTAGTCTGGGGGGATTTCTTGAAAATCTTCGTATAGCATCTTTGGTATTTATCTGAGTTTTCGTTTTTGAGCTATACTGTTCACAGACACACACGGAACTTTTTCTAAAAGTGTGTTATTTTGTATTCGGCGGTTTCAAAACATGTATTTCCGGTGAAATCTTGGTATCAAATTTTTGGGTGGGCTGCAATACTTCCCCTGCTTACTAACGTAGTAGAGAAAGTAAAACGACAGCACAGAATAAACGAAGTTTAACGTAATTAGTTAATTACATACGTTTTCGCAAAAAGAAGTCAGAAATACAAGTAGCTTTTAGAATATATTAATTGCAACTAGAGGGAGTTTGCATTCTTTGGCTAAATTGCAAGCAGGTGAAAAAAATGTCACAAACAAATCGGATCACAATTCACAAAATGGACATTCCACGTTCCTATCGATAAGAATTCGAGCTTCCATCCCCATAATGGGGAAAGGACACGGAAAATTGGAGTACCAATGAATGGTATCAGTACTTTACAGTGCTGTGCTTTCTTTTGTTGCATGCCCTTCTAAACTTAGCACTTCGTATCCGTAAATTCGGCAGAGGCGTCGCTTGCCCAACTCTCGGCGTTGAAGACCTGTAGATTTGCCGCGTCTCCAGCAACTTGTGTTCTCCAAAAATAGGTGGCAGAGATTGTCCAAGCGAATGTAGGTATTCGCCAGCGTCTTATCGTTCTGATGGAATTGGAAGGTCTTCCCGTGGAGACACTGTGCACACTACAGATGTTCATACACTTAGATACCGAGCGGGTTGGCTCAGGCGACAACGTCTGTGGCCCGTATTCGGGAGGTCGTGGGTTCGATTTCCTCGGCTAACCTTTCTGACCCATGGGTTTTTCGGGGGTTTCCCAGGGTCGCTAGGTGAATGCTAGGATGGTTCATTACATTCCTGTCCCCCTATTTCACCTCCATTCTCATTTTACTTCACCTTTCGTCTGTTTGACTGTTTCAGGGTTATAATTGTCGGCGTTGCAGGTCAAGGGAAAAGGATGTTGTAATGTAATCCTTCGTCCACCGAATTGGGGCGGTCACCGAGACCCAGGAATGCCAGTGGGATGTGCAAGCCTGCAGGAGTTGTACCAGCTCCATCCGGAGCATTTAATCTGTAAAAGGTCCTCTGCCTTCTGCCTCGTCTCTCCCGAAGACATCCCGTTAGGGGCTTCAGGCACAAAATATGTTGTAGGTGGCGGTGCTAAGTATCCTTCCGCACCTAGTCCTACTCTTACACACTTAGACAGCACTAATAACATAACGAGTACATTTGCTAAGTACATAACCGTGAATGGGACTCGCGACGGGTATGTGGCCGCTGAACACAAGATGATAAACACTTAGAGGTGCTGGGACAAATATGTTTAGAAACGAACCCACGCTGAGATTGTATAGAGTCATAGCTGAGGCAAATCAAACAATTTCCCACAGTATAAGAATAAGTCCCACCGCAACATAGTACAAGTAGCACTATCAAATGATTTTCTCTACTCCCTTATATGCAGCCTATTATTACAAAATGTTATTCTTCTATCCACTTATACTTCAAAGTACATTTTCATCATGCATTTACACACTTCGTTTTAAGCAAAGAAGAATACGGCGATAAAGCTGTAATCTGCGTTTTAAAAAGCGTGTCGTTATGCAATTTCTTTGAAATTTCATGCTCTTTGTATATTCAGAAGAAAAATCGGATGCGTTGCATTCACTTGACTGTTTCTATCAATTCTTCAACAATCTATTATTACAAAATTTTATTCTTCTATGTAACTCCAGATACAAATTTGCAGAAATGGTTTTATTACAATGTCCTTGTAGGTACAATGCAAATGCAGTGGACTGTACGGAAACCCACCCATCCGTGATAAAACTTGCCAAAATTATTAAATATTAATTTTGGTGTTGTTAAACATACAAGCGTTCTACCTCAATTGTATGTCGATTTTATAGCTTTGCGATATTTTAAGGCACGTCACATTAACATTTTAAATATCCGCCTATAAGTCTAGAGGCAATACTAAAAGCGATATATTTTAAAAACTGAACAAACTATTTAAGAGATGACCCCACGAATCTTCAAATAATAAATCAGCTGCAGAGACGAAGCGTTTTAAACTCATAAAGTCAGAAACGTTGTTATGTTAGCGTTTTCATTTTTGAACTCTGTTTTTTGGATTTTCAATTATTTCATACAACACCTCCTTGTTAATGGCAGGGTAAAAAATTATAAGTTGAACTTTCGTTAATGTGCTAGTTGTAATGTTATTAAACAATAATGTTCATATTCTGTCAGTTTTTAAGCAAACCAATTCATATTTGTTTACTCACAAACTAAAAGGGTAAAATTTATCTCCACAATTCATTATTAAACAGTTTAATTATAAAATATTAACTTTTTCACAAAATAACTGCATCGTGTGCGGCAATTTTTCAAACTATATATGTAATCACATTTCTTTCTTCACATGGCTTTCTCTACCCTTTATCTTTATTAGTGAGTACAGAAACTGTTCTTAATAAAGCATATTTTTCTATCTACTACATTTTAATATAGATAAATTTTTACAGAAATAGCTACATTACACATTTCGTTATAGATACAAAGACAACAGCAATAGTCAAATGTTTAAGAACTGAACGCTATATGCTGCCTTAAAATTCCATACTGTTTCCATGATATCGCGAGAAACAACTGAAAATGGACAAGACTTTAAAAGAATGCCTAAGTATTGCACAATTCGAACGAATAACAACGTATACCTTGGAAATGACTGATGCCATAAAAAGCTTAGTTGAAATAAACTGTGTGCTTTAAAGAGATCTACAGATTATGTAGTACGTTTTCGCCTTATGCTTAACGTTTACCAAAATAATTATTATAAAAACTTATATAAAATTTCTTTCTGATGGAGAGGATTTCACAGGCTATTCCTAGAAATACTAAGTTATGCTTTTTTAATTCGGAGGTCCTCAAAACACATGTTTCTGCGGAAATCTCGTAATAGAATTTTTGGGTGGAATGCAGTACCTCAAGCTATTTATGTACGTGGTAGAAAATGTAAAAAGAGTAAGAACTTGCTGATTTAAGTTTAATATTTGAAAATTGCAAGCAATAACAAGGAATATCTGGGAAATAGCAAACTCATAGAAAATAATCACGTGCAGACATTTTTGTACTTTAACGGGATGTATATTTTTGTGTGTAAGATTTTGACAGTCTCTTATGGTTTACTAGTTCCTTTCGTCTCACCATAACTTCACGAGAATGAGGGACTAAGCAACTTAAACGCCCTTCTTGTTTTCCTTTGTTTTACTTTCGTGCACCTGGTGGAAGTGTGGCTCTGTTAAAGTAACCACAGTTGCCACAAGGGGAAACAAAATAAGCTTGCACTGGTGCTCAATTTTGCAACAAACTGCCTCGTTTACAGTAACGCGTGTGATATTAGCCGCGGCACCTTAAAGTAGACGGGCATAGGTCTTCTTCATACGTTCTCCGAGAAATTTACTTGCCCTTGCACGTACTTGGAATTAATTCGAGAAAGTGCATGTTCTTAAGAGGGGTAATAATTCTGCTCTAGTTTCATTGTAACACAGCCGGCTTTTGCTCTGACCTTAATGCTGAATCTCGGAAGTAATCAGAATAATGACTATCACTGCATGTGCACATGTACAGGGCGATCCACAAGTCATTGGTTGCCATCGTGGGATAGCTGGCTGTGCGGTAGAAATTACTTACTCATTGAGCATGACAGTTTATCTTAATATATTTGAAGAGAGCTGTCAAATTCCATTATCATAACCATATAAATCAAATATATTGTGTAATGGAGTTAATGCTTGTAAATTCCTATCATGAAACAAATAGGAAGAAGTTGTGCTTCAAACCTACCCCTCAGGCTGACGACAGCAGGTGTATCACATTGATCCGAAATTAAGATGACATGTTTATAAGCCGCACCATTAAAATTCTAGGGGGGGATAAAGAAAGAAAAGAAAAAGAATTTGGCACGAAAATAAGCCGCATCTGATTCAGGCAAGAAAAATGAGTAAGCACTTGTATTACGATCTCTGGTTAAAAGCTGAGGTTTTCTAACTTGTAATTATTGCTATTTGTTGGTTAACGGAGTGCCCTGTTCCACGAACGCAAGGTAACTGAAGGGTAGTTAACCTGGAGTTTGTTAACAATTTGGTTTGGTGGGCAATATTTTCGTGCGCGATTTCATGCCGCATAGGTGGAAACTTGTAAAATAAAGCTTCCTGCTGTAATTTTCTTGAGTTCGCCATCTGATTTATGTGTATAATTAAATCTAAAGTTTCTATTAAATTAGTTTGAGGAATTTCGGGATTAATATGGATCCTTTCTGATGGATGGATTCATTCACCAACGCAATAAATCATACTTGTTGTTAATATTACGATTTGTATAGGTGAGGTAGCGGCACATTTCTATGGGTTAGTTAAGTTCAGACTGGAATAGCTTAAGTACGTTTCGGCGTGTTTAAAATGAGTTGTCGTTAATATAGTCCTTGCAGGTAGCGTAAAATGGAATAGCTACACGTGTAGCGTAGTTTGAAAATAAGTTAGATCATTTCGGAATATTAGGTTATGTGGGATTCACTCTCAATGTGACTTAGGTTAATTGGAAAACATATTTTGCATATGATATAAGAACGCGTTGGTAGTGGGGAGTGCTGGAGTCTCTCTTGATTCTAACATAGGCCAACACGTATTCTATTAGTGTTGCTGTTAAAACATTCGAAACTGATTAGAGCAGGATAGAAATGCTTTATTTTACCTGATGTACATCAATAGTGTACTAATTTTGTTTCTTCCAGGTGCTTGATGGCACGGAGGAATTAGCCGAAATCCTTACTCCACTACATTGAAGTTTGTGTCGGTTACATTTAAGAAACAATTTCGACAAGTGTGTTGAGTCAAAGCCCATAAAATCAGGAAGAGGTTGTGATGATGCTAAATAGTATTACAGCGAATAAGTGTAATAAAAATAGAGCCATAGTGCAATTTTCGTTAACGTGAATCATTTCCCAGCTCCCTCATCTCCCTCCTTTCCCGATATCTTATTCCTATTATATAAACAATATCTGAGCGTTCACCTCGGCATCGCTACAAAAGGAATAATGTAGGGCTTTTGGTAGATTAAAACGCTTCAGAATATTAAATTATATAGGTTTCACTGTTAACACGCCCTGTGTAGTGTAAATGAAGTTATTAATATTAATGGTTACGTTTAGAAGGAAAACACCGCAAACAAACAAAAAGTGGAAAGTCTATGTTAAAGATTTCCCCGTTAATATATTGTACATTATTGTGGAGGTATGTTGGGTGATTTCGTATTATTAACTTATATGAATTTCTGTTTTCGGCTTCCTATAGGTTACTAGGAAAAAACAACTTTTCGGAATATGGGGTTAAGTTTCGCTGTTATTTTGTAAACTTGTCAAATAAATTAAACGCACGAATATTGGGATAATATCAGTTACCTTATACGTCCAAGTAAACATCCCTGTCATTCACGTTAAAAGAAAGAAAAATAAAACTATATCTAAACTATGTCTAAGAATAATGCTGGAGGTATCATGCAACTGAAATGTACTAGAAATTAAAGTGCAACCTTTGACAGTTAATGTTTACGAAATTCACCCTGGAAATACTTTGTTGGAAGTTCTAATTAGTTTGGCTTTCCTCCTGTCATACAAATATTGGTATAAGATTTCTCCTTGGAATCGCTATTGACTATCAGTCGAGGCTGAAGGTACTTCATTTTTGTGTGGTTATCTCCGAGTTAGTGCCTTAACCGCTACCCGAGTTTGCGGTTTATTCATCGCTAAGAAAAACTCTCGGTTAGATCGTAATACGAGAAGTTGCCCTGGCTCCCAGTTAATATATAAGCGGAACCGTAACCGAGATCGTAAACAGGCACTAAAAAGCTTTTATTTTCTTGTATTTACATTTACGTAAAGTTCACACTGCCACCAAACATATCGTTTTGCGTTATTCTGTCATCAATTCCACTCTCCCATCCAACGCTTCGTTAGAAGCTAACGAAACAATATATCATACACTGTTAACGCAGATAAAAGTGTGTACTGTTGCGTAATAGAATGCCGCCAGTTTTAGTTGGGTGCACTGTTGAAAATGAGGATACATCTTAACAGCAAAGGTACGTAAAAAGCCAAGGTGGCCAAATATAAGCCACAGCCCGCATTTCGCCGTTGAAATTTGAACCAAAAGTTCAGGTAATACGACATGTTGTATTCCTATCGTCTGATCTTGCAGGGCACAGGATTTGTTACGCATCGCCATTCAAAGGTTTACTGTACTGAGTGCGAAAGTTATCAATAAGCGATCTTTTACTGTGCGTGTACTTACTGCATAATGGACGAATCTACCGCGGGTTTTCATCTAAAGCATCGAAAGGGAATCCTTTACGAAGAAGCGTATTTCATTCACTCGCAGAGAAGAATCCGTCTTCACCTGTGAGAGAGGTCGAGCAGCTCTGTTCTGAGCTAACTTCGCAACGAGAATTGTGTTTCATTGTGAAGTATTGGAATTAATTGTTCGTCCACACAAGCCGTGTGTTGGACAGGGTTGGAAAGGTAGAATCAGACGATTCGAATCAGCTGGAGAATTTAGTGTCGTGCCGGCATGTTGCCATGGTAGCTCAGTGGTTAGAGCAACCGGACGGAGAGGGAGATCCGTGGTTCAAATTACGGCTATGGCATTGAATTTTTCAGTCGTCCGATTCTACCTTTCCATTATGAAGTATTATTTTTGCATGTCTTCACATCTTTATTTATTTTGTTCCTGGCAGGTTTCTACCACATTGCGCCAAAAGCATCAGCCAATCGGCTAAAAGAGGAAGCGAATGATAACGTGTTAACGGGGCAAGGTTACATGCAACTGAGAGCTGGTTTTGCTTCTCACTTACTCGCCTATAGTAAGCACAGAAACTGTTGTATTCCATCCGAGTTTATACCGGAAATACATTTTGATGGCTCCCATAATTCAAAAAAAGAATGTTTATAACAATGCCCTATGTGTGTCTGTGTACAGCGCAACTCAAACCCAAAAGTGAGTGAAACACCGAACTTGCTGTTTATGCTCAGCATCTACCAAGGACCCGAGATCGCTGGTTTAAATCCAGCGGAGGGCGATGCATTTTTTTCGGGCGTAAACATCCTTAGCATGGCTTCCTTCGAAACAAAAGTAAAGCCTGTGGTCCCCTGTCGTAGATTTACGGCAAGTAAAAGAACCTCAAAGCTGATAAAGAGGCCTCTTCCACGCCCAATATAGAATGGAACGCTAAGGACCACAGCAGTTTTGTATTTATGGTTTTGCAGTTTTTGTTTAGAAATACTTATCCAAATGTTAATTTTTTTCTTCAGGTGTAAGTATGAATCGGAAACAGGCGCCGGATAATTACTTATATATAATAAATATAATAAATGCACATAGAACATTTATACACATAGTATAAGGAAACAATTTCACAAGAACTAAAAGCTTGCGGAAGGGTAGATAGGAACAAGTATCAGTTAAGAGAGCCGGAGACTATAAGGTACACATCGGAAAGGTCTTCTGCCCTTTAAGAATTGTGCCAGACATGTGGCCCGCAAAACAAAGACAGGACATTCCAATGTGATTTGCAGGCACCAGTACGTACGTGCTTAATCGGTTTCCAAAACCACCTGAGCGTAAAAACCAACGCTAGAAATGAATGACAGGCCATAAAATGTTCCAAATGTAAAATAAGACTTTGCACTAGCCTTGGTAGGAGAGCCGCCAATAAAAATTAAGTGATGAAAAGAAAGCAGCAAATAACCGACGTGATAAATCACCTGGTAAGGGGACCAAACCAAGTCGCCTAGAAAATGGGCGTGAAATAGAAAAATATCCCAGACAGATCGGGGTAGGAGCTGTGAAGGCGAGGTGACACTCTCGCTCCGATCATCACTATGTTAAGACGCTAAGTGTTACACCTCCGACGTAGTGGTCGGCAAAATTATTAAGTTTACATTGTTAAAGTTCGCACATGGCGCAGTGTAAGTGAGCAAGCAAAAATCACAGGAATCGGTGTTTCATGGTTAGGAGCGACAGCTCGTTGGTGCGACGTAGTACAGGTGACAGTGGCTAAAGTCATTATAACAACTGAAAGTAGTGTCTTGTGTCTTGCATGTGGGATAGAGGAAAAACGTGTGAAAGGGAGGCAATGTGCTACCTGTTATTACAAGAATAAATGACCAGCAACCAAAGGTCGTCTACTTGCTATCTACATATTCTTTGCTCAAGAACCCTGAGATAATAATCCTTCCCCGGTCCAACATCCTGTCACCACCGAAAAGGGGAACGAACTCATGAGGGCCTAAGAAGCTACAACTAAAACACATGCCCACGCATCCACCCATAACCAAGCGACACCATCAATCCTACACCAAATGGCGCCCAACCAGCCCATCTTACATCGAGTAGAAATGCAATATTTGTATCAGGTATATTAGTATCTGTATGAGGGTATTCTTTAATCCGTGGAATTTAAATTTAAAGGCCGGCTTTTCTAAAGTATTCTATCTCTCTCTTGCGATATTAAACTTCAAAGACAGGAACGCAATGCTTGCCTCATAAATTGTTTGTTTTTTCTGAATTAACATCCTCTGCTTGTGTTTTCGCTATTTTTTATTTTCTTAAAATTATTCTTAACAATTTCTTTTACTTTCTCTACCACGTACATAGTAGGCGGAGAGAGTATTACATTCCCAGAAATTCAATATCGCTATTTCACCGGAAATATGTTTTGAGGCCCCCTGGATAAAAAAACAGTTTTAGAAAAAGGTCCATGTGTGCGCAAGCCTTTGAACAGCATAACTCAAAAACGAAAGCTGGATAAGTACCAAAATTGGTGCATAGCTTCAGTACCTAACGATTTTGATTAAAATATCATATACTAGAGATATTTACATGACAAATAAAACGTATACCTTTAATTTTCTGGAAATATCCTGTGAAGTCCACTTCATTTGGAATGAATTATGTGTCTTTTTTTGGTTTTAATTATGGGCGCCCTTTAACTACTATGGTCCTTAGCGTCCCATTCCGTATTGGACGTGAAAGACCGGTAATTTTGCTCAGCGACCTCTTTATCAGGCTTGAGGTTCTTTCACGTACCGCAAATCCACGACACGGAACCACCGGCTTTACTTCCCTTCCGAAAGAAGCCATGCTAAGGACTTTTACGCTCGAAAAAGTCCATCGTCCTCGCTGGGTGTGGGAACTGGTAAATCGTAAGAAATGGACAAAATCTTACTACACGAAAAATGTAGATCTCGTTAAAGCAAATAATTCAGTTAAATATATTTTATGTTTTTAGTTAGTCATTTCCGAGAGATTCCTTGTTATTGGTTTGAATTTTCAAATATTTAGAGTTTTGAAGAGTGTTATTCTTTTCGTTTGTTTTATTCTCGGAGTCATGCAAAAAGCATGGAATTTCATACCCATAGCGATCCGCTTTTTAAAAGTTTCACTAGCCCTTTACATATTGTATCCTACGACGATATGTGCATTGACGGTTTGGTTGATCAAAAGTAGGTAGGGTAACAAGCTTTTGTAACAGTAGTTTGTAGAAGAGTAAGTAGAGAAGGGTATGTGAATGTAACGCATCAGACTTTGTAAGCATTTGATTGTCGCTATTCGATTGTAGCTACGTCGAGATGTGTAATGAAGATATTTATGCAGAAGATTATTTAAGTTAACTTAACAATAGTTTCTAAACGCAATATAAAATAAACGGTACTGGGGAGAGAAAATTATATAAGTGCATTTCTTGTGTTGTTGGAGAAGATAAGCAAACATGTTGTGTTTCTTATGTACATCATTAAGTTAATTACTGTAGGTATGAGTATGATAGCGTGGACAGACACATGTAATAATGTCATTACGTTTGTGGCAGCATGTAACGTAATATAGCCGAGGATGGAATAGAAGCTACCCTTACATTATAGAATCTGTCTATGCTTATATGTTGTGGCAGATTGACAGCTGAGCCATCACATATGCACAAAAATGTGTGTTGGCCAGAGTTTGATATTCCCTCTTGTGGTTAAGTTTTCATTAATGAATATGATCCCTTGATAATCACATCCTAGCCCAGGGCGTGGCATTTTCTCGCACAAAGTCAATCAATCGATATTAGTTTAGTTTCAACTCGATTAAGTTTGCCTAGGATCTCAATTTCGTTTGCAACAGAAACAAAGTAGAAGCTAGCTGTTCGTTTTAAATGTAATAGCTTTTTTGTGATGAACCATTTGAAGGAAACATTTAAAGTAGAGGCCGTGCTTGTATTTCCCAAATCTATTCTTATATTATAAAACACTAAAAGGACTAACAAAGCTTACGTACTAGAACATGAGTGCACTGGAAGGTGGTCTTGACGTTTCCTTGAGAATCTCGTAGAGTAGAAAATACTTGATTAGATAGATAGTGCCTCAGTAACATGATATATACAAGGTATAACTGAAATGCAACTCCCACCATTACGGGATAAGTCACTAGAATCTCGTAGTATTCGGCTTTTAATAACCGGCAACCATGAAACTGTTACATGTATTGGGAAGGTTAGTTATATTGTATCTGCTCTGTTATCTATTCGCACATGTTCAGTCTATGCACGCCCACTATTTAGTCACCAACTAACGCACTTATTATAATATAATTGTATTATACATTATTACATTATTGTTTGTGAAAATTGCAACACCAAGAAACAACCGCATGATTGAAAAGAATTTAACACCACATATCAGGTTCATGACAATAAACAAATCTCTACCTGACCTTTGGGCATGAATATTCAGTATTCTGTTTAGCCTGCACGCGCTGCAATTAGAGCCACTAAACGCCATGGCATGGAATAAAAAGTTCTGGATATACTCCTGGGGAATCTCCCTCCAGAGTTTAAATCCTAGGTCATAATCATTGACACTGGTTACTTGAGAACCGTGACGAACAAATGACCGAACAACCATATTCCAGACATGTTCGATGGGCGAATGTCAGGCGAACGTACAGGTCAGGGAAGCAATGGTACCCGTCGTTCTTCAAAGAATGCCTGTATGTACCTCGCAATATGTCGCCAGGCATTGTGCTGTTGAAATATGGCATGTAGAGTTGCCTGAAGCAGGGGGTACCTCAGGCTCTAAAACCTCCTTCATGTACAGTTGTTCTTCTGATTGCCCTCAATTCGTAGGAGGCGAGTTCGGTTGTTGTAACCAATGCAGCCCCAAACCATCACACCTGACGTTTGTTCGCCACGCTGCTCAACAATGCAGAACACCAGATTGCGCTTCGCACGGTACCGTCGAAAACATATGCGGCCATCACTATAGGACAGATTGAAGCGGGACTCGTCTGAGTGACGGCGTTCACGTGCCCATTGCAGGCCTTGTGATTTCTGGATAATGGAAACCGAGGTAATGACATGTGTGCAACCATTTCAATCCACAGCAGAGCCAGCAAACCGTCGATGCTGACAGATTCACACCTGTTGCAGTTTTCCAGCGTCGAGCCAATACTCTAGATCAAGCTATACGGTCCGTTATGGCCAGTGGAATGGATGGCGGTCATCCCGCGCTGCGGTCATACCGTGTGGTTCAGTACCAGCTCGACGCTGCGTACTACCTCTTCTTTCCACTGCTTCCACACACGCATCAGTGTCATAGCAGCATACCCTGTACGAATCGAAATGTCACGTTATGATAAACACGCTTCCCGGAGACCGATCATTCTGCCCCATTTGAACTCGCTCACATGCTTATATTGTGCCCTTTGACATAGATGAGGCCTACTCGCACTCACCTTTACGTTTCCACCATGTTTCACAGCTCTTGCAGATTACAACTGCCCCCCAGGAGCTCACTTCGTGTGAGTACGGGTTTGGCGCACATGGGGTTCCAAGCCACTCATCGCCATCGTCATCCCTTCACCCTCGTCCGGTCGAGATGGATTCGTCCTTGTAATCGGGGGACACAGGGTAGGCTCTCGTGCGTTCTTTGCATTTCGTTCCATGCCGCCCCTCGCCATCGCTTCTTTCTTCTCTAGTCTATTTCCGAACATTTCGCACCCGACCATTCGCACATCTCTTTTCCTTCCTCGCCGGTCTACCTTGCGTGCGAAACGCCCATAAGTCTCTTGTAAGAGTGCCGTTACCATCTGTGCTTCATGTAGCCAGCCGTCACACGATGGTACCTGTATATCAGCCCCTGTTTGCGTTAATTACAAAGGGTCTTATTCTGCCTCATTTGCCGACGGTCCGCGGTATTTGGACGAGAAGGCAATCCAGGAGATCCGGTTAAACAAGAAACTATCCTTCGCTGTGAGCCCGTAGCCGTTTCAATACGCGCCAACCTACGATCCTACGATCAGATACATTCAGTTCTGTTGTAGCCTCGCTAGTACCACGGAAGGATGCCGAAATTCAGACCTAGACCATGACTGCATTGACCGCCACTACCATCCGGCCGTCCATTTCTGCCAAAGTTATCAAGCTATCTAAAGCTGGTCCTAAAACTATGGAGTCATAAGGCACTGAGAAGAAATCAAAGCAGAAACTTCGTAGGGAAGATTTTCTTAAACAACCTCCACGTACGCGCGGTAAGAAAAGTTCACCTTCTCATACGGGAAGGTCGCAGTCCCAGGATGCTCCTGGGACAAGCCGCGCTTAGCGGCACCCTTCACCCATTGCCACCCAGAACCGGTTCTCGGCGCTTGAATCGGTTTCTGGAACTGAGCGCGTGGGCCCTCCTTTGAGGTAACTATGGATCTATACCAAAAGCCCGAGCCCCGAGGTTAAGCGAAAGGTTATTTTGAGCCGCCCTTCTAAGCAGTTTATCCCTTTTATTCATGGCCATCCTGCCCTGGAATTTACATGGTGTACGATCGCATAGGGCGGAACTGCAACTTTTATTGCGTTCCCATTCACCTATGGTCGTGTGTTTGCAGGAGACCAAGCTTTGCCCTCACGATCCTTTTGGTCTCCGAGGGTATATTCCGATTCGCTACGATCTTGCACCGGATGAGGGTACTCCTGCTCATGCAGGTGTCATGCTATTAGTGCGTAAGGCGTTTATTTTCAGACTCTCACACTTACGGCCGACTTGCAAGCTGTTGCCGTTAGGATTTAATTACCCGGCTTTTTCTTTTCTCTTTGCTCCGTTTATTCACCTCCATCGTCTCCCCTCGCTAACGCGGACGTTCGAGATCTCCTGTTCGCTCTCCCAGCACCCTTTCTTCTGTTGGGGGATTTTAACGCTCATCACCCCCTGTGGGTTCGCCTAGGGCTTGTGCAAAGGTAACACTTCTTTCCGACATTTTTGCTCAGTTCAACCTCTCCATCCTTTACAGGTGAGCCTATGTTTCTTCCTGATTCTTCTGAAACGCTCCCTCACTCGGACCTTACCGTTTGCTCACTCCAACATGCTTGTCGTCTGCAGTGGAACGTCGTCGCTGACACCTACTCCAACGATCATTACCCCAGCATTGTTTCTCTTCTGTCTCACCACGTCCAGCATTCCAGAGCACGTACCTGGATATTCAGAAAAGCCGACTGGAGATTGTATTCCAGCCTTGTGTGCTTTGAGGACCAGCTCTTCACTGACGTTAACCAAATTGTGCAGCACCTTACCTTTACGATGCTATCTGTCGCCGAACGCACAATTCCCCGTTTGTCCTCAAACCCTCAGCGTATTGATATTCTGTGGTGGACAGAGGACTGTCGGGACGCCGTTCGTGCCCGTAGAACTGCACTTAGGGTATTTTGGAGACACCCTATACTTGATAATTTGGTTACTTTTAAACAATCGCGCGCCAGGGCTCCTCGCATTATTCAGGATGGCAAGAAAGCTTCCTGCACACGTTTTGTCGGGTCTTTTAATCGCTTCACGCCTTTCTCTGTTGTTTGGAACAAACTTCGTCGCTTCTCCTATAAAGTGTCGCATTGTACTGTGTCTGACTTCCAGGTTTCCAATACCACCATAGTGGATCCGGCTGCCATTGCTCACACTCTGGGTACTGCCTTTGAGGTGGTTTCCAGTGGTGCCCATTATTCCGCCGGCTTTCGCACTCTCAAAGACCGGCTGGATTCCGTGACCCATAGTTTTCGGTCTCCTAATCAGGAGTGTTATAATGAACTTTTTACAATGAGGGAACTGGAGCACGCCCTTCTTTTATTTAGGCGCTCCGCTCCTGGGCCTGACGGCATTCACATCCTGATGTTAAAGCACCTTTCAGCCGAGAGTAAGCTATTTTTCTTATAGATCTATAACCGTATTTACCAAGACGGCGTTTTTCCTTCCTTTCCCGCGAAGCCACCATTGTCCCTATTCTTAAGCCTAGGAAGGATCGCCAACTACCTTCCAGCTACCGCCCTATCTTCCTCACCAGTTGCATTTGCAAGGTGATGGAGCGCATGATCAACGGGCGGTTGACATGCCGGCTTGAGTCTCAGAAACTTCTACCGAACGCTCAGTGCGGATTTCTTCGCCATCGCTCTACCGCCGACCATCTGGTGTCTCTGTCGACGCATATTATGAATGGATTTCTGAGAAAGTATCAAACGTTTTCTGTGTTTTTTGACCTGGAGAAAGCTTACGACACTTGTTGGAGGGGCGGCATTTTACGTACACTCCACGCATGGAGTTTACGCTGTCGTCTTCGCATATTTCTTCGGGAGTTTATGACGGATCGCGTCTTTCGTGTACGTGTGGGCTCAGTTTTATCTAGCGGTTTTATTCAACAGAACGGTGTACCGCAGGGCTCTATACTCAGTGTCACACTTTTTGCAATTGCTATCAACCCCATTGTTGAGTGCATTCCCCCTGGCATTTCATCGTCTCTTTTCTTTGACGATTTTGCCATTTATCCAGTTCACGGTTGACGTGTCTGCTCGAATGCCGTCTCTAGGGTGGTATCGACCATCCCTACGACTGTATTAACGCCAACGGCTTTAATTTCTCCGCCGAGAAATCCGTCTGTGTCAATTTCTGTCGCCGGAGGCTTTCCCTCCGCCCTCTCTCCATCTCGGGTCGGAGATACTTCCATTTGCAGACGATGTGAAGTTTGTGGGGTTGATCTTTGATCGAAAACTGAGCTGGATTTCGCACATTTCTTTTTTTCAAAAGCAAAGTGTGACCGTTCTCTTAATATTTTACCTGTTTTAAGACACATCCTGGGGAGCTGATCGGATCTTCCTTCTGCGTCTTTATCGCTATTTGGTCCGATTCAAGCTTGATTATGGGTGCATTGTGTATTCATCGGTGCGTCCGTCTGTGTTACTTCGCCTTAATGCCATTCACCATCGTGGCATAAGAGTCGCTACAGGGGCCATTCCAACTAGCCCTGTACCCAGTCTGTATGCTGAAGCTGCAGAACCTCCGCTGTCCAATAGGTGTGAGATGCCTTTGTGCAGCTATGCATGCCGACTCTCAAGCGTGCCCGACCACCCGTCCTTCGAGTTATTTTTCAAGGATTCGCTTGATCGGCAATATTTAGTTAGCTCCACTCATCTGCATTGATCCTTCCAGGGGTTCGATTTCGCCAGCTTCTTCGGCATTTGGACGTTACGCCAGCGCCGGCCCTTCCCAGGGGGGAAACGCGTTTTCCTCTTTGGTTGCGCGCTGAGGCCCAGTGTCACCTTGGGTTAACGGTTCGCTGCCGAAGAATGAGACCCCTTCTTCAGTCCTTAGATCAGTGTTTTTAGAACTGCAGGCGCAATTCGGAGACTTTCATTTTATATGTACTAATGGGTCTAAGACTGAAGTTGGGGTAGGGTGTGCCTTTGTTTTTGGTCAACATAGTTTCACCTTTTGTTTACCGGGGCAATGTTTGATTTTTACTGCCGAAAGTTTTAGTAATCAGTCACTTTTATGTGTCCAGCGGCACGACTTACTGCACTGTTTCTTGCTCAAACTCCCTGAGCGCCCTTCAGAGTATTAACGCGTTGTACAATTACCACCCCCTCGTACAGCGCATATATGATCTCCTCCACTCGCTCGGTACTTCAGGCATCAGCGTCTTCTTCGTGTGGATTCCAGGTCATGTGGACATCTGAGGTAACGTGTCTGCCGACGCCGCTGCCAAATAGGCGGTTTTATCACCCAGATGTTTTACCTGTGTTGTTCCCTCCTCAGATGCTTATGTTACTTTACGATACCGCATCCTCTCGCTTTGGCGCGATGAATGGACGGCCCTCCGGGGGAACAAGTTGCAGGTGGTTAAACCTCTCCCGTTAATCTGGTGTACCTCTTCTCGTTCTTCGCGTCTGGAAGCGGAAATTTTAGCTCTGTGAGTCTTGTGATGCGCCTTTAACGGTGCGTCACATTTTAACACAGTGTCAAGTTTTAGCTCCATTGCGCGTTGGTGTGTCTCTGCATGTTGGCATTGCCAACGTTTTGGCAGACGACGCGCATGCTGTAGAATATCTTTAACGTTTTATTAGTGACAGTGATTTTAGTCGGCGCATTTGATGCACTGAGCGTCTTTTAGTTTTGTGATTTTATATTGTCAGTTTTAATGGGGGCCTCTTCTCCCCTGGGGACATATGGCGCTCTAGTCCCTTGACTTCTACAGTTCCTGACACGTAGTTTAACCTTTTATTGTTTTCTCTACCTATTTTTATTGTGGTTGTTTTTAGACTCTGATAGGGAGGTTTTTATTGCTTTAGAGTAAGCGGGTTTGTGTCCCGTCTTTTAGTTTTTGGGTTTTAAATTTTATACCTTGTAAGGGCGCTGATGACCATAGCTGTTCAGCGCCCTTAAACTCCATATCATCATCATTATCATCGACTACACTTGATTTCGTCATCCGCAGTGGAGTGGTTATCATGCTAGCGTGCGTCTACTTCCTGAGGTCGCCGGATCAATCCTGGCGGAGGGCGATGATTTTTTTCGGGCGTAAAAATCCTTAGCATGGCTTCCTTCGGAAAGAAATCAAAGCCGGTGCTCCCGTGTCGTAGATTTACCTCAGGCTTGGTAAATAGGCCTCTGAGCAAAATTACCGTCCTTCACGCCCAATAGAGAATGTGACGCTAAGAACTACAGCGGTTAATAGCGTTCATAAATAAAACTCAATTTAACTTAATTTGGCTACACTTGGCATAACACCGACTGTGTCGGACAAACACGACAGGGCCCTATTGGGCCTACCTGTACCCCATCTCTCTGCAATCCTTATTGCTCGCACACTGTTCTACACTTCCACGAAGTTTGGATTCATTCGCGAATTCTTTCACGGTGTTGCAATTTTTATAAAGAGTAGTGTATAATAATTATATTGTTATTTATATTAAATTATTTATATTAATTATAGAATATTTAATTATTAAGTAGTATTAATTATTAGGTATTGCCTTTGTAGTAAACTGGAACATTGAATTGTTAGCAGTTTTTGGTATAAGTGTTGTCGTTTATGCGTGGTTTTATTTTTACAGGAAGATGATCTGCGTAGAAGACAACCCAGAAATTTAATTCCTTGGTTTTGGCAAGTACATCAAATCATATTATAAACCATGGCTATAAGTTGTTCTTCACACCATTACAATTCAGCAACTTGCATGTTTCATAGGTTATGTCCATGACATGCTTTAGTGCTTAAATTATCACTTAAGGCGCATCCAGGTAATTCGTTTATGGCGGAGAAGGAGGGTGATGACCAAACCTTAGTAGTGTTAGCAGAAGACCGAAATAGTACATCTTTTGTAAATATATTGTCTGGTGATTTCTCTGGTTATATATCTAGTGACTCAAGTTAGACGTTGAGCGCCCTGACCAGCGGAATCACCCATCTTTAGTAACCTGAATTAGGATGCGTCCCCTAAAGCGATGCTATACACATTGCGAGAGGATCGGTACTCGGGAGGGAAATGAGAGGATCGTAGGCGGATTTATGATTTAAATATATTGCATCGTGGAGTTCCGATGTTAAACGAAGGCGACATTCATGGCTAAACAAGTTTATTCGTCTACCTTAGTGCGATCCAACCACACAAAACATATATATCTTCATCTCGGCGCGGTAAACTTCTGTTATCGCCAGGTACACATTACCAAGATCACATGTCCGATAACCAGCATTGCTGTCCATAGGACTGGCTGTCACATTTGTATTTGAGGACTTAGATCCTGAATGATCTTACTCGTGCTGGTACAGATTTCGCCGTATAAGTTTCCACTTCTCCCACCAAGTCACGTGACACATTTCTTTAATACTATTCCTAATATGCATTTCTTTACAATTAATGTTTTCTTATATTGGTTCTCCAGTGTGTTTCTGAAGTCTAAACGTTCTCACCGAAACTGATACGGTAAGAAGATACGTCACGTTCTTCTGAAACCATAGCTTCTTAAATATAATTGTAGCTTGTATTGATACGATAACAAGATGTCACGTTCTTCTGAACCCATAGCTTCCTAAAAATAATCCTAGCTATATTGATACGATAACAAGATAAGTCACGTTCTTCTGAACCCCTAACTTTGTAAATATAAATCTAGCTTGTACTGATACGCGCATGTCTGTTTCACGAACACTAGAACTGTTAACTGCCACGATATATGGCTTCAGAGAAGGTTTTTCCATTGCGCTGTTAAAAGGGGCTGTTTCTCACAGATCATGTATTTCTTTGCTGGTATCAACACATTTACTTAATGAAATTACACTAAATGAATAAAGAAATACATTTTATTTACTTATTTAGCTGTTACAGTTACCATGTGATATTCCAATGTATTTTAATAGCTCTAATGGAAGAAAATTTTGCTTTATTCCCTTGTTATTAAATCCTAAGGCATTTCATTAGCAGAGCATGCTAAATAATGGGTAGAGAGAGAAACTTGCTAACATAAGAAATCATGAATCGATATGTTATAATTAACAGCTGAGAAGATAATCTGTTTTCGATGTTCTTTTGAAAAGAACTTAACTTGGTGGCCTGGAAGTGGTGAATCTTCATATTCACTTCCATTTCGTTTTACGTGTTAAGGGTTTCTTCATTATTTGGAAACTAAGTAGATTTTATGTTATTAAATAACTACGGGACCAAAGAGAAAGTACAAGAGTTTAGAAGTTCATCCACTAAAGAATATCTGATGTACTGCATTGAAATGATTTTCTCTACTCTTCTACAAACTCTTCTTACAAAACTTTATTCTACTTCTTAACCGAGATAGATTTTGGTTACATATTACACATAGTCTGCAGGTATTAGAAGAACACAGTAGGTTTAGGCGGTAGTCAGAGTTTTAAAAATCGTGTCGCTATGTGATGTTTTGAAATTCCATGCTCTTTACATGACCACATAACTACCATATTTTTTGAAAAACATTCGAACATTGAAAGTAATAACGAATAATTTCTCAAAATGTTTAGTGCAATAAACATTTTTTTATTTTACATGGATTATGTAATGTAACAAAATCTGCACCTTTGTGAAACATTTTTTAAAGTTCCGTGATCTCAAACAAATATAAAAGCAATAAAAATTAATTTTAGATAAAATATAAATGAATTTAAATTAGAACCTAAAAAATAAACATTTCATTTTCTAAAAGATGGCTCTAATGATTTTGATTAAAATGGCATATAATAAATATATTTACATGACAAAGTAGTTACCTTGAGTTTTCAGGGAATAGCCTGCGAAGTCCTTCATTCGGAAGGAATTCTGTATAATCTTGTTCCCGGTTCCGACCCCTTCAGCTGCCGTGGTGCGGGCGCTGCGTACCCTGAGCACTCGTAGTACTTCTGACGTTACGAGAACTACGCTGGGCCGAACATTCGAGTCCCTTCCGTTGGGGAGTTGTTCGGGTTGGGTTGGACTCGGCGGGGCAGTGGTTCCTGACACCCGTGGGACATCGGGTACGTCTGCATGGGTTTCCATACCGACGGGATTGTGAGACGCCTCAATGTCCTCCGGTACCGACCTGGAAAACCGGTAGACGGCATGCTAGATTGCTGTCGCCCCCACCGCGGTTTTCGGTAGTCACCCTTTCGGGATCACGCGCGTAGGCGGCGTATCCACTTCCATCCTCACGTAAGCGTAAGGTCCCCCCACCTTTTTAGGAAACCAGGTATTGGCCTCATGGGAAAACCCTTGGTGGGAGAGCCACTCGGTTGGCGCCACACCCTGGGCTTTGAAGGGGGGCTTGGGCTTGTCTATTGCCCCGGGTAGAGCTTCGCTCTAACTGTATGATCTTGTATAACTGGTAAACGTTAATTCATAGTGGAAAACGTACTTTACAAAAAGTGTAGATCTTTTTAAAACACACAATTTATTTGAAATAAATTTATTGTGGCATCAGCCATTTGCCATTTGTTAATGGTTCGATTTGTTCAATACTTTGTTACTCTTTCCAAGTTCCGTCGATTTTCAGTTGTTTCTCGCTGTCATGGAAACAGTATGGAATTTTAAGGCCAGCATATAACGTCCAGTTCTTAAATATTTGACTATCATTGTTCTCTGTATTTATAACGAAGCCTTTTCGAATAGGGTTATCTGGATGAAAATGTAGAAGTAGATAGGAAAATAAACTTTCGGATGTATAATTTGTATATCCACTAATAAGCGATAGAGGGTAGAGAAAGTCATGTGAATGTAACCCATCAGTTTTTTTATAAATACATTCATATATGCGAACGTTGTGTGGTCGTAAATTACAAAAGGAAACAAAGAGAGAAACAAATTGTTCAGCCCGGGGGATCGAATCGTGGTTTCTAGTATGTAAGGCCGAGATGTTAATGACTGCAGTGCATTACAGTACTATGCAGGCTATTATACGCTAGTTACGCCACGAATACCAAGTTGTGTACGCTCGAATGCATGAAACCGCGCTGATATAATACACAGCGATTCATGTTGGCAAGGAAATGCTAAATCACGTACCCTACCTGGTTCTAGCACTCCACGTAATATTTGTCTTACTGCGTTCATAGGGTAATGTTTGCGTAACATCAAACCAATACGAGACGGACTGCACAGCGGCTGATCGTTGCGAAACATGCCTTACAACCTCTCAGGTGAAATGTTTCTATACCCTTCCCGTTTCGCCGTTCACCTAGGCTTGACATTTGTTCATACACACTATGTGTGTATCGGACCTGAATAAGAGATTGGCTCACCCCGGGCCGGTATGGAACACAGATGATAAAGAGTGTCTAGCAACATTAAATAAAGAAAAACACTACAGGAAACCAGAAGCATCTCAAAGTTTTCGGGCACTCGACTGCACAATACCAGTTACTGTGTGTTGCTCTTGTGTTTCAAACAGAACACGAGCGCTAGGCGTGACCGGGCGAACGGAAAGGAAACACGAGTGCAAGCGGTGATGTGTAGGGGAGATCGGCAAAGCCGAGAGCCAAAATCGGTTTAAGTGGATCTTCTGCAGGCCTCTATAACAGTTATTTATTTATAATCACTGGTAAAGGTAAAGGCACGTACGAATGGGGGGGGGGCGAAACAGTGGCAGAGCACCACACGCAGGCCAGTCCGCTCCTTGTGCTTCTACAGTGATAACCAGGAGGCAGGGATGAGGGGATAGATCCGAAACAGTAGCAAACACCGCGCGCAGGCCAGTCGGCTTCTTGTATCTACCAGTGACACCCAGGAGGCAGGTATGAGAGGAGAGACCCGAAACAGTGGCAGAGCACCGTACGCAGTCCAGTCGGCTCCTTGTATCTACCAGTGACATCCAGGAGGCAAGTATGAGGGGAAAGACCCGAAAGAGTGGCAGAGCACCGCACGCAGACCAGTCGGCTCCTTGTATCTGCCAGTGACATCCAGGAGGCAAGCATGAGGAGAAAGACTCGAAAGAGTGGCAGAGCACCGTACGCAGTCCAGTCGGCTCCTTGTATCTACCAGTGACATCCAGGAGGCAAGCATGAGGAGAAAGACTCGAAAGAGTGGCAGAGCACCGTACGCAGTCCAGTCGGCTCCTTGTATCTACCAGTGACATCCAGGAGGCAAGCATGAGGAGAAAGACTCGAAAGAGTGGCAGAGCACCGTACGCAGTCCAGTCGGCTCCTTGTATCTACCAGTGACATCCAGGAGGCAAGTATGAGGGGAAAGACCCGAAAGAGTGGCAGAGCACCGCACGCAGACCAGTCGGCTCCTTGTATCTACCAGTGACATCCAGGAGGCAAGCATGAGGAGAAAGACTCGAAAGAGTGGCAGAGCACCGTACGCAGACCAGTCGGCTCCTTGTATTTACCAGTGACATCCAGGAGGCAAGCATGAGGGGAAAGCCCCGAAAGAGTGGCAGAGCACCGCACGCAGACCAGTCGGCTCCTTGTATCTACCAGTGACATCCAGGAGGCAAGCATGAGGAGAAAGACTCGAAAGAGTGGCAGAGCACCGTACGCAGTCCAGTCGGCTCCTTGTATCTAGTAACACCCAGGAGGTAGGTATGAGGGGAGAGACCCGAAACAGTGGCAGAGCACCGCACGCAGACCAGTCGGCTCCTTGTATCTACCAGTGACATCCAGGAGGCAAGCATGAGGAGAAAGACTCGAAAGAGTGGCAGAGCACCGTACGCAGTCCAGTCGGCTTCTTGTATCTACCAGTGACACCCAGGAGGCAGGTATGAGGGGAGAGACCCGAAACAGTGGCAGAGCACCGCACGCAAGCCAGTCAGCTCCTTGTGCATCTACCAGTGACACCCAGGAGGCAGGGATAAGAGGAGAGGTCCGAAAGAGTGCCAGAGCACCGCACGCAGTCCAGTCGGCTCCTTGTGCTTCTACCAGTGGTACCCAGAAAGCAGGGATGAGCGGAGAGGCCCAAAACAGGGGCAGAGCACCGCACGCGGTCCAGTCGGCTCCTTGTTCTTCTACCAGTGATACCCAGGAGGCAGGTATGAGCAGAGAGACCCGAAAGAGTGGCAGAGCACCGCACGCAGTCCAGTCGGCTCCTTGTGCTTCTACCAGTGATACCCACGAGGCAGAGATGAGCGGAGAGACCCGAAATAGGGGCAGAGCATCGCACGCAAGCCAATCGGCCCCTTCTACTTCTAGCAGTGTCGCCCAGAGACAGAGATGAGCGGAGAGATCCAAAACCGGGGATCGAACCCGGAACTTCCCAAATCTGGGCCACAGACGTTACCGCCTGAGCCATCCCGGTGGATTAAAGTCAGGGTACTTCTTATTTCATAGATGAAATATATCAGAAAATATAAGGCCTACATTTTTGGATCACCGTGTACTGTGCTGCGTTCCTCTAACACAGAAATCCCGCTAACTTTGAGCAAGCAATTTGAATAATAACAATTTGTGAAAATAATGTCTGAAGTGAAGCAATAAGAATGGGTTTGCTTCAGCGTGAAACAGTTTTCAACACTGATAGCTACGTGCAAGCGCTCGCTCGCTCGCTCACTTTGAGAGATCAAAGAGGAGTAAAAAACAAAGCTCTCTCTCCGGATGGAGTGAATCTTCGTCAAGGGGACGTAACCGGTACCACTAAGAAGATTAAAAGATTACAAACTTCATTAATATTAAAAGGCGTCCTTCCCAGGCACGCGGGCGAGAGAGAGTTCCCCGAACAATAAGACTAATGAAAATATCAATAAAGGCAGCTTTCACTTCTTCATTATAATCTGTCGCCGTAACAAGCACATAGCTGTGACATGTCACTAATTGAATCCGTTGCTGATAAATGGTTATTTGTGGTTTTATTTTGCGAATAGAAATGCTTGCGTAGTGTGGCATTTCTACGAGCAAAATATAATCTCTTTTACACCGCTCTGAGTATTAAATTATAAAGTATGTAGCTGAAATTTGTGTGAAAAGAACAGTATACAATCGGACATGCGCAATGGTGAGGTCTGGTCTGTTGTTGTTGTTTGTCCTCCGTTATTGTTTGACCTTTATAGTACCAGTACAGCATTATTATTAACACCAGGGCTCGACCCGCGAGTTTCTTTTGTTTGGCCCGCTTACAAAGTTTAAAAATAATGTGTTACATTCACATGACCTTTTCTACCTTATATTGTTTATTAGTGAGTACACAAATTATTCTTACGAAAGTTTATTTATCTGTTTACTTTATTTTAATTCAAATAAACCTTTACAAAAACAGCTACAAAAACATGAAGAGGGCCCCATAGGCTATTGCGGATATACATTTTATTTTTCACGTGAATATCTTTAATATATGATATATTAATAAAAATCTTTGGAGTCGTTTTTACGAAAATAAAAAAGTTCGGAAAATGTTCCATGTAAAGCGTAGATAGTGGTGGGGAATTTCTTCAAAATCTTCTTGTGGAATCTTTGGAAGATACTGAATCTCAATACCAAGTGTGGTATTGATCCGACTTTTGGTTTTAGCTTATGCTGTTCACAGACACACACGCGCATGGACCTTTTTATAAAATTCTTAAGTCTTACGTTCACATCACTTTGTCTTCTATCGCTTATTAGTGGGTACACAAATTATTCTTACGAAAGTTTATTCCTCTGTTTCAGATAAACCGTTGCAGAAACAGTTACATTACACATTTCGTAATAGATACAAAGGGAACAGTGATAGTCAAATGTTTAAGAACTGAACGCTATATGCAGGCCTTAAAATTCCATACTGTTTCCATACTCTTTAATATACCATATATAAGATATTCAATTGACAAATAAAACGTATATCTTTGATACTCCAAGAATATCCTGTGAAGTCCTCTTCATTCAAAAGACATTTTGTGTAGTCTTGTATAACCGGTAGACGAAAACGTACTACACAAAAAATGTAGATCTCTTTAAAACACACAATTTATTTCAAATGAATTTTTTGTGGCATAAACCATTTCCGACATAACTGTTATTAATGCATCGCATTGTCCAATGATTCATTATTTTAAATTCCTGTCAACATTCAGTTGTTTCTCGCGATTGCATGGAAAAAACATGGAAGTTTAAGGCCAACATATAGCGTCCATTTCTTAAACATTTGACTATCGCTGTTCTGTTTGTATGTATAACGAAATGTGCAATGTAACTATTTCTGTAAGATTTATTTGAATTAAAATGTAGTAGATAGAAACGTAAGTTTTCATAAGAATAATTCGTATACCTAGTAATCAACGATATAGGATAGAAAAGTCATGTAAATGTAGGATATAAGACTCTTTAATACATAGTCTTGCAAAAAGAACGGAATTTCAAAGCCATTACATAACGACCCGCTTTTATTGCCCTTGTGCCCATCAGACGTATAAGAAATACAGTCTCTGAAGCCGAATGGTCACGGGTTTCTCCGCTCGGAGGTCCCGGCTTCCACTCCCAGCTGACCGGGGAGATTTTTTTTAACCAGAATCATTCCTGATCGTCCGTAGATTCTGGAGTGTGAAGATGGGGGTTCAATGGAAAACGTTTAATAGTAAAAACCGTTAAAAGCCAAGACTAATGCAACATTCAGTTTAAATGAAAAAGACGCAGATATGAGCATAGAAGTTAAAGGGATCTATACACCATTCACACGAATTTCTCTACTTACTCTTCCGCCAACTATTCTTACTAAAACTTATTGTTCTATCTACTTGTTGTTAATTAAGATAAACTTTCAGTTCATATTTACACTTACGTTGTAGACTATGTTTCGGATTTCACAAAACAAAAACATTAAAAGAAATGAAGGAAACATTGTAAATGGCAGTGCAGTGGAAATGGGAACGCATATTTGCTAATTGCGAGAAGCAATGGGGAAACCAGAAACCACAGCTCGACAAGCATACAGATCGACTCTCTCTCGGTGGAAACCGCGAACTGCGTCTCTTGTGGTCCTGTGCAACAATCGTCTTACCGATAATAACCAAACGATTCCTTCCGTAATGTTGCCACTGACGCGCAGTCAGGTGATAATGCTGCTGCATATTCCATTACAAAGGCAGTTAAGCTGTAAATGAGGCGTTCGGATCGCAATTACTCCGTACGTGCGGGAGTTGAATATGCAGTGTGTACAGCGTACCGTCAAAATAGCCGAGATAAAATATGAAATAATGCCTATTCTAATTTAAGTTAACCATTCAAATTAAGGGGGGACTAACCGATCGAGGTGGATTCACCGTAACGCATGCGCCTCGCATTCGGGAAGTCCCGGCGACCGCCCCCTCTGACCCTTGGTTTTTTTTCGAGGGTTTTCCCGGGTATCAGGCGAATGCTAGAGTCCCTCCATTTCGTTCATTCCTCATTTCATTCATCCTTCACCCGTTAGGTCCGTATCAGGGATGGAAGCGTGTGTAATGGTTTTTCGGTGCGGCGTGGCAGTTCTCCGTCCCTCGAGTTTCAGCTGATTGCCGGGTGCCGGGGGTAAGCGGACCGTTCCTCCTATCACTCTTAGTTCCGGTTGCCGGAGTCCTCTCCTATGATCTGGCGGAAAAAGAGGCACGGAGTAAATGGCGAAACTTCAAAAATGTCACATTTGTATAATTTTTTTCTTTTGTTTCATTTGAATAGCCGCCTTAAACTACCTTGGTGGTATCGGGGGCTTTGACTTGAGAAACAACTGATGGTGTTGCAAAGGTGGAACTGGTAGACTGAAAAATCCAACGCCATTGCCCGGATTTGAACCACGGATCTCCCATTGCTCTAACCACTGAGCTAACATAGCAACATGCCGGTAGGACATCAAATTCTCCAGCTGATTCTGATTTTGTAAACCACAAGGAAATCTCAAATTGTTTTAACATGACACACCCCAATAGCAACTTACAATGCTCGGACTTCATAGTTTAGCCTCTATCAGGTCAATTAATGAACTAGCCATGTGGGTAGGACAAGGTTGGAAAAGTAGAATCAGAGGATTCGAGAATTTAATGTCCTACCGGCATGTTACCATGGTAGCTGAGTAGTTAGTGCAACCGGGAGATCTGTGGTTCAAATTCCGGATATGCCATTGAACTTTTTAGTCGTCTAGCCAGATAGCTCACAAAAATCTGACTTGTTAACCCAGGTTTTCTGGATATTTTGCTTCTACAGAGCCTTGTTTGCACGCGTGGCCGTATTTCAGAGAATTGCTTGCGCTGTTTCTAACTGGGTTTGTTCCATCTCCATGTGCTCACTAATCCACTGACGCGAAGTCTGTGCCGTACTGAGGCTGATACGATATGAGACCATATCTTCCGCTGCTAGTACTGTTATAACGCCAAAAAATCTATGCATTTGAGCATACAAAATATTCATGTATGGTTCCTATGTGACAACAAACTTTTGTAGAGAAGTGAGACAGATTCCCTACTGTTATAATGCCAGCACACAGAATCTTCATGTATGATTCCTATTTGGCAACAAACTCTTGTAGAGAACTGAGACAGATTCCTCGCTGTTATAATCACAGCACACAGAATCTTTATGTATGATTACTATGTGACAACAAACCCTTATAGAGAAGTGAGACAGATTCCCTACTGTTATAATGCCAGCACACAGAATCTTCCTGTATGATTCCTATGTGACAACAAACTCTTGTAGAGAAGTGACACAGATTCCCTGCTGTTATAATGACAGCACACAGAATCTTCATGTATGATTACATGACAACAAACTCTTGTAGAGAAGTGAGACAGATTCCCTACTGTTATAATGCCAGCACACAGAATCTTCATGTATGATTCCTATATGGCAACAAACTCTTGTAGAGAAGTGAGACAGATTCCCTACTGTTATAATGCCAGCACACAGAATCTTCATGTATGATTCCTATATGGCAACAAACTCTTGTAGAGAAGTGAGACAGATTCCTCGCTGTTATAATCACAGCACACAGAATCTTCATGTATGATTACTATGTGACAACAAACCCTTATAGAGAAGTGAGACAGATTCCCTACTGTTATAATGCCAGCACACAGAATCTTCCTGTATGATTCCTATGTGACAACAAACTCTTGTAGAGAAGTGACACAGATTCCCTGCTGTTATAATGACAGCACACAGAATCTTCATGTATGATTACATGACAACAAACTCTTGTAGAGAAGTGAGACAGATTCCCTACTGTTATAATGTCAGCACACAGAATCATCATGTATGATTACTATGTGACAACAAACTCTTGTGGAGAAGTGAGACGTCGATTTATGATATTTCACAGATTTGAGATTTTTTTCTCTGAGCAGCAAATATGTAAAACCCTCTGTACATTATTCCCAGGAAGTTTATGTCTTGCTTATCGGTTCAACATGCCAGGTAAAAACAAATGAAGTTGTGGGTGAGAAGCTAACGTCTCATTTATGAACATATAAAAACACTCTTACCAATGTCAACGCGGAATTATTTTGATTTATTTCCCGATATTGTATAAAGCCTTGTATCTAACCCTTAGATAATCTTAATATCACACTCGTGAAAATTTTGCCCGAGAAGCACTCACTCATGGTATTAACATTAGAAATATCCACTCGTTGCATAATATACTATTACAGGTGAAGCATGGTTTTATTTACATGGTCATGAAGGGTGTGCTAATACAAATTTTGTTAAAAGTTGAGAGATCTGTTGACAATTTCCAAATCCTTCTATGACGAATGTATGTGGTTATGTATTTATAATTTGCATGGGCTATAGGGTGTATAACGGAGTGGGACCGAGTGAGCTGACGCCGCAGTAAAGTGTACGTCTCGATTCGGCAGATCCCAGGTTCCATCCCCGGCGACTGCCCACTGTGACCCATGCGTTTTCGAGGTTTCCCCTTGTTGGTAGGCGAATGCTGAGGTGGTTCATCTTCTACCACGTCTGTCCTTCTCCTCATACCCTATACCCATCTTAAGGGTTGTAGGACCAGGCGACGGTGTTCGGCAGGGAGCGGCTGGACATCAGGTATGCGTTCTGTAGAGGTTTCCTCCTGCGTGGTTGGATACCCGCCTCGACTAGGTGCTGTTGGACAGACGCTCTTTCGGGGACACGGGTGGAATTGTAAACATTAGGGACCCCGTCCGTGCTTGCATCCGTCGTCATCCGGATCTCGCCGTTCTTCAGGCCTCTCCCCTCATCCCTTCCTTCCGGGGATCACGGTAGAAGCACAAGGAACCGGATGGCCTGCGTGTCCCAGTTTCGGGGTCTCCTTTCGTTCGTCTTTACCTTTTACAACGGAGGGGGCACCTCGCGCACTGCAACCTGCACGACATCTATTGAGGCTACCACCCCCTCAGCAGGAAGGGATAATGTGAGGGAACCATAGAGACGCCCAGCTCCTGGCTGATAGACCAGAGAAGGCCACGAACGATCTGTCTCACTAGGCAGCCTTATGGGTTCAATGGAGAATACTCTTTCCTTTGAGTAGGCATCCGCGCCATCTATCCGGCACAAACCTAGAAGCACACCTGAAACACGAGAAGGAAACTGGATGGAAGGGAAATCGAGGTAGATGGAAATCAGCGCAGTATTCGCTTACCGGACAGACAAAACCACTAAAATGTCGGGAATGGAAACCGGGACCTGCCGAATACGAGCACGTTACCGCGGATTCAACTCGCTCGGTAATTTAAAGGGCTATGAATATCCGGTTGCGCCGCCAAGAAAATTCCCGCCACTACATTTAGGGGGGCAAGAGTTCACTATCTGAATCTAAATAGCTAGCGATTATGACACGGTGTTGTGCACCTAATCTAGAGGACGAGCGCAACAATGCCGCATCAGTCGCCATTCCGGACGGGTGCGCTCGGAAAGTTGAAGCAAACGGAGCACGTACAATTAGCTAGCGCTTTCATGAGGTTGTTACGGTATGTATTGGGTGCATGCTTCACGAGCCTGCGGTCGGGGATCTCAGCCAAACATTTATACTTCCCGCACTACTCCCATTTCAATATTCTCATTTGTCTTTCCAGCACTTTTTCCCCGGAAACACACCAGTTACCTCTACCTTGTGTGAACTATAGTAAAATTTGTGAAAGAATATTTTTTTTCATAATAAAATAATATGAATTTTAAACTTAAAGAAAAGATCGTCTTTTGTTCTCTTCTTGGTAGATTTAAACTACCAATTAAGTTAACAGCTGCGCAAACCCTTTTTCAGCATTTTTCCACAGTAAAAGAATCCTCCGCAAGATGCAATTTTTTACTAAATTGTTTTACAAGTTTCGTACTGCCTCTAATTTTACATATAATGCTCCAATTTTGAGAAGTAAATTGTGAGAAATGGTTGCGGGAGTACTCAAGGTAATCATTTTTCTAAAATAACTTGGGGTTAATACCACAATTTAATACATCTTTTTGTAAACACATTTTGTTTAAAACCTGAATTCTGATGCTTTACATTCACATGAGTTTCGTTACTCACTATCGCTTATAAGTGCCTATATATAAATTAATCTTACCAATCTTTATTTTCCTATCAACTACATTTTAATCCAAATAAACCTTTACAGAAACAGCTACATTACACATTTCGTTATAGAGACAAAAGAGAACAGCGATGGTCAAATGTTTAAGAACTGGACGCTATATGCTGGCCTTAAAATTCCATACTGTTTCCATGACATCGCGAGAAACAGGTGAATGTTGACAGGAATTTAAAAGAATGGTTAGGTATTGAAAAAATCGAAGAATTAATAACGAATATCTCGGAAATGGCTGTTGCCCAACAAATTATTTGAAATGAATTGTATGTTTTAAAGATACCTACATTTGTTGTGTAGTACGTTATCGTCTATTACTTAACGTTTACCAGTTATACAAGATTATATAAAATTCCTTTCGAATGAAGAGGACTACCGGGCTATTAACAAAAATTCACAATATATATTTTATTTGTCATATAAATATCTTTAATATACGGTATTTTAATTCAAAATCGTTAGAGCTACTTTTAGAAATAAAACATTTCGGAAAACTGTCCATATAAGGGGCAGTCTTCTAGTAGCATCTTTGAAACATAATAAACTTAAATACCAAGTTTGGTGTTTATCCCACATTTCGTTTTTGAGTTATGCTGTTCATAGACATACACACACACACACACACACACACACACACACACAGATACATGGGCCTTTTTCTAAAAATGCATTTGTTAGGTGCAACTGCCCTCAAAAAGTGTACTTGGGTGAAATCTCGGTATCGAGTTCTTCAGTTAAATACAGTAATCTACTTAAGCATAAACATTTGGAAAGCCTCGTTAAACATTTGCAGTGAATGCTAATTTTATGTAACTTTTAATTCTATAACTTTTCCTTACGTTTCGCTTTATTTATGGAATTTGTTTTAAGCTTCCTGTTTTAACGTTTTTTTATGAAGCGACTAGCATGAGGAAACAACTTTCTCGTCTATTGTGTGCGTCATTTTCTTTAAAATGCTTTCCAAGACCTGAGAAGTTTAATATTCTTGCAGAGGATACAACAAACTGTGATTTAACTTGCTAAATTTGATTTGTTAATTGTTTTACCTTCTCTATTGTTTGCCTATAGTAAGTACAAGAATATTGTATTCCACTAAATATTTGCTATGAGGATTTCACGTTTTGAAGCCCCCTTAATGAAAATATAGAAAAAGGTCGAAGTGTGTTTGTGAGCAGCATAACTCAAAAACAAAAGGTTGGTTAAGTACCAAACTTGGTATTTAAGATCGGCATTTTCCAAGGACACAACACTGTAAACTGACCTTTACATACAAAAATTGCCTTTTTTAGTTTCTTGAAACTGTCTCTTAAGATTTTGAGTAAAATACCATAACTTTGACGTATTTGCGTAGTAAGTATATATAAGTCGTAAGCGATAGACAAAATCTTACCACACAAAAAATGTAACTGTCAAAATCGCAATTTATGTGAAATCAAGCGTTTTGTGACAACTTCCAAGATACTCTTTGTTATTGGTTTCAATTTTCAAAAACGTATATTTTCACGTAGTAAGCCGCTATTTGTTTTTTCTTGCGGCCTTGCAAATAGCATGTAATGAAAGACCCATCAGATGACAACCCGCTTTTTAAAAATATGACTGTCGCTTTAACTTACTGCATTCTTCTTATACCCATCTGTACGAAATCTGTATATGTGTAATGAGAGTTTATCTCGATTAGACAGAAGTAGGTAATAAGATTTGTAAGAGTAGTTTGGTGAAGAGTGAGTTGAATGCAATATATAGGATAAACGAGGACCACATAGAAGGATTTTACAAAATAAAACAAGGATTAATTTTAAAAACTGTAAATAATATTGTTTTTCAAAATATCCCCCTTTAACATTACATTCAATGAAACCAGTCCTTAAAGCAAGGATGCCACTCTTCCTGAGGCACTTCATAAACCAGATTTTTATAACGTTCCAGTGCTTCATCTGATGACAAAAAGCGGTTCCCACATTCTATCATTAATTTTTGGAAACAAAAAGAAGTCACAAGGTCAGGGCTGTATAATAGAGGGTTCATGGTGCTGATTGGGATTTTTCACGAACTTTTTAAAAAACCTGCGGTCAACAGACATTTGTGTACCAATCGTCAGTAACGGTACGTCTATCTTTTAATGTTATAAGTAGTAATATCGACCATTTTAGAAAACAACTAGCAACCATCTTCTTAACAACACTGAAAATTCGTCGGGACTTTTGTAGGCTTAGGTTATGTTCGAAAGACCTATTGAACCGACGGACTTTTCTTTCCAGGACCGTAACAAAAAGTCCAAAATTCATCACCAGTAACTATATTCCAAACCAAATTTGAAGTGCCATCTTTTTCCAGAGTTTTCTGCACCAATCATTGAGTTGTTGTTTTTGATCGGGAATCAGTTTATGTGGAATCCATCGACAATAAAGTTTTCTCACGTCTAAATGTTGATGTAGAACGTCTTGGATTGGACTCATACCAGAGCCCAATGTCATCAAGTTCATAAACGATCGTCTTCAAGCATTGCTCGAACAGCGGTAATATTTTCATCAGTAACAGCAGTTCTTAGGCATCCTTCACGAAATTCCTAAGAAAAAACCGATCTCTTTTGAATTTGCTGTATAAATTATAAATTGTTGCCTTCATTGGCGCTTTTTCGCCAAATCTTCACATTGGCTAATTTGTTTAGGCGTTAACGACAATTTAAAATTGTAAAAAATTATAGCTCGGAAATACTGTCTAGTCAAATTCATTTTTGGGTGAACACAAAATATTTTAATGGTGGTAATTAACAAACTGCTAGAGCATATCGAACAAATACAGGCCAATCAACTAGCAAAACACCAGAAAGTAAACACATTTTATTTGTTTTTAGAGACACGGCATTCTTAAATTTTCGGTATCGCCCTTGTATTAACTTCCGGTGATCCCAAAACGTTTATTGCTGATGACATCTCGGTATCCTCTTACCTACAATAGGTAGGTATGAATGAATTTTGGACACTTCACACCTCGATCCAACACGGATCTTTTGTGCTTACAACCCCCAGGAGAACGCATGAGGTGAAGGAACTGCAAGAGGCCATAGGCCGCAGGCAATCCGGCCGTCAGAGAACGCACATGTCCCCGACGATTCCAAGCTTGATGAACCGTCACACCGGCGGATTTCTCTCTGGCGGAACCGGGGAGAACTCGACCCACCTCAGGTGGCTCAGAGCAGGTTTGTCTCTGGAGCAACAAGGGGAACTCGACTCACCTCAGGCGGCTCAGAGCAGGTTTCTCTCTGGCGGAACCGGGGAGAACTCGACCCACCTCAGGCGGCTCAATGCAGGTTTCTCTCTGGAGCAACAAGGGGAACTCGACTCACCTCAGGCGGCTCAGAGCAGGTTTCTCTCTGGCGGAACCGGGGAGAACTCGACCCACCTCAGGCGGCTCAGAGTAGGTTTCTCTCTGGAGCAACAAGGGGAACTCGACTCATCTCAGGCGGCTCAGAGCAGGTTTCTCTCTGGAGCAACAAGGGGAACTCGACTCGCCTCAGGCGGCTCAGAGCAGGTTTCTCTCTGGCGGAACCGGGGAAAACTCGACCCACCTCAGGCGAATCAGGAACTCCTCTCTGGCGGAACCGCGGAGAACTCGACCCTTCTTAGGCGGCTGAGAGACGGTTTCTCTCTGAAGGAACCCGGGAGAACTCGACCCACCTCAAGCGGTTCAGAGCAGGTTTCTCTCTAGCGGAACCAGGGAGAACTCGAAGCACCTCAGGCGGTTCAGGGCAGGTTTCTCTCTGACGTAATCGGAGAGAACTCGACCCACCTCAGGCGGCTGAGAGCAGGTTTCTCTCTGGCGGAACCGGGGAGAACTCGGCCCACCTCAGGCGGCTCAGAGCAAATTTCTCTCTGACGGAACAAGAGGAACTCGGCCCACCTCAGTTGGCTCAGAGCAAATTTCTCTCTGACGGAACAAGAGGAACTCGGCCCACCTCAGGCGGCTCAGAGCAAATTTCTCTCTGACGGAACAAGAGGAACTCGGCCCACCTCAGGCGGCTCAGAGCAAGTTTCTCTCTGACGGAACAAGAGGAACTCGACCCACCTCAGGCGGCTCAGAGCAGGTTTCTCTCTGGCGGAACCTGGGAGAGCTCGACCCACCTCAGGCGGCTGAGAGCAGGCTGTCATCTGGCAGATGTAGAGAAACGTGCAACGAGAAAGCATTTGCGTCATTTGTCCGATATCGACCGACACTGCACAGTTCTTAAGTCTACCTGAAACATGAAAAGGGAAACGAAATGTTAGGACATGACTTCCTTCGGAAGGGAAGTAAAGCCGATGGTCCCGTGTCGTAGATTTACGGCAGGTAAAAGAACCTCAAATCTGATAAAGAGGTCTCTGAGCAAAATTACCGGTCTTTCACGCCCAATATAGAAGTTAAAGAGCGTCCATATATAAACTCAGTTTTGTTTGAAATGTTACGAAATGAGGGGAAGGAAATTCGTGGTAGACAGCATTCACCTAGCCAACCAGGAAAAACCACAAAAACCCATTTTCAAAGTGGTCTCACCAAGGAATCGAACACACAACCTATTGAATGTTACCACATAGCCATCTAGCTTGGTACTATAGGTAAGTATATGGGACATTTTTGTTTACCAGGGCAATAGAAGCTGCAGGAAATCTAATCACATCATTTGTTTGGCGTTTCAAATTGTCTCTGAAGCGGCCATTTTGATGCTTCTCCGCAACTGAGTGTTGAGTTAAGGCCTCCAGGCAGAAGATCCCATCTCGTAATGCCCAGTTGATGGAGACAGCACTGGCTCCGTAGATTAGTTGCAGCCTGTGTCTCAGTTTCAAAGTCGTGGACAGCAAGATGACGCAGTCAGATCGGACCGCGCTAATGCGAGAAAGACTGGGACGAAGGTCACGTCCACATCCCTAACTTTCCGTAACAACATCTTAACTGGGGGTTTGTATCTGAAATTTGTAATTTATGAGCTGCTAGCTGTATGACTTACCCGACGTTGCACAATCAGCCTTTTAAACTCGAATGACGATTGAATTAATTTACTTTACGTCTTCCCGCTCCTTATGAAATTATCTATAAGGTTTCTATGGTTAATCCTTATAACTTTCCTACAGTCTGGCTATTTCTAATAAGGGATGTAAAATCCCCTCATACTCACGTAAAAGCACGTGAAACATCGGCGTATGGTCTAACTTCTTTAACCTCCCCCGACAGACTTGCACGTTCTGGAAATGTTACATAGCTTATAGTACGTTTTGGTGGTGGAATGCAGCTTCTCTTAGGTCCCATAATTATTTAATAACATAAAATCTACATATTTTTCAGATAATACACATATTCTTGACATATTGTAAGGACCCTTAGTGGAATTCGAGGCACAACCGGAGAGTTGCATCAGATTTCATAAACTGGAACAAACTGTGCAACTAGGACAGCGCTTTGCTGAACTTTATGTCGCTCAATCTTGTCGTCGTCACGCTGAAGCGAAGACACTCGCGTCTACACAGCGTCTCAACCCGCTTCCTAACAAAGTATACTTTTCTATAGTGCCTCAAGCTCTGCTATAACTATGTCAGGTAAGACTCTGCAATGTGTATCCAAGCTCTCGCATTTCGGGGCCCAGTAGGGCCCCCCTTCCGCTAACCCTAGATTCGTCTGATTAAATGGCGTGGCCACTCAGTTTTTATAACATCTGGCACATTCTTTGTTTGATGACATGAACACTCCCTTCCCCATGGCATCCCTCAACTCCGGTACCAACTGTCCCTCCCATCTGAGACTACCACCCCGCTATTGTTAACAACCTCCGGGGTTCCTCACCCCTGGGGTCGCTACAATATACAACGAAATATAGGAAAGGTTGGTATATGAAGACTTTGGGGCCTCCAATCTAACCTCTTTGGAAAAACACATAGTCTGCGAACTATCGAGACAAATAATATTGTTCTGTTAATTATAAAATATCGGTTGACTGATTTCTGATGTTAGCTGGGCACAGTTTTCTCTCTTTACACAATTATTCAATATACCCTGCTAATGATGTTGATTATGACATACAAAGAAAATAAAGCAAAACCTTTTTACTTGAGGCTCATTAAATAATGTTGTCATTGGAAGACATATATATGTACAATTATCTTATTTTACTTATATATTTTGTGGGATAACAACTACAGTGCCTTCGTTTTATGCCAAGGCCTCAACCGCCTTATATGTGTATCTGCCGAGACGACACTGACCTCGGTATTACGCCACAGCACAGAAGCGGCGCAGGACGTGTCAAAGGTACGTTTATCAGTCTCAGTCGTTGCTTTGTCTTCGTGCTGTGAAGTGTTTCGATAATACGTGTGTTGTGCGAGATTTCCTTAGAAATGTTATTCTCTTAATAGCTCACGGAAATGCCTGCCAACAAATTCACGCTTGCACAACGTATTTTTATATACGATACATACCTGAAATCTGAATCATGTAGACAGGTATGTGTAGAAAACTTCAGCAGCAATTTTCTGGTTATTCAGTTCCGAGTAGAGACTCAAATGAGCCCGGGGTTCATAGAGCTTAGAATTTGCCGACATTTATCTTTTCAGGGTGAGTAAAAGGCCTTATCCTGTAATTCACCTTAATCTAGATTCGAATTCGGGACCTCTTGAATGTAAGGCAGACACGTTACTGCCAAACCACGGAGGTGGTAAATAAGGCAAGCATTTTCTTGCATAACTACAATGTGTTGCCATTTAAGTGCGATTACAAGGGCTTTGTAAATGCTTTTTAATATTTTAGCAATTTTATGAAATGAAATAAGGTGTTTTATAGACCTTGTTCGTCAGAAGAAATTATTGAAATCGTTTGAGCGATTTTTGAGATTATTCTGCATACATATTTTTTCGCTTTATAATGTCAATATAAATTTATATTGCTCACTCTCGTGCGAGTGATTTTTTGCACTGCTTCCAAGAATTTGGTCCAGTGCAGGTATTTGAGCGAGTATGTTGTAGTTAAGATAAATATCGATATAGGAAGCGTGTTCGGAAAGTAAGTACCGGATGAGATTAAGAGGAGATCCCACCAATGTAAATGTCGCATGAATCATAGTATCAGAAACTTATTTACGATATCAGTCTGAAATTTTTACAGGATGTTTATGCATTCCCTGTTCTGATTTTATACAATAAGTTGGTTTATTCAGGATGATAGGATTATACCATCTTTTGATTAAAATGTATCATCAACTGTCTTTTTTAAACAATCTACCCTTTTATTGATACCAGAGTGGATCCACTACAGCACATAGAGGATGCTTTTATTATCCTAAATTTCATCTAGCTCTCTTCAATAGTTTCCGAGAAAACGGGTCATTTACAGAACAAACTCGCATACATTTCAAAGAAGTTAATACGTTGCTCGACCACATAGAATCTGCCATACGTAGCAGTAGTACCAATTTGTGGATATGAACTTCCCCTGGAAGATGGGCTGAAGTTTATCTCTCTACTTCGAAGTGTGTAGCAGTTATAATTTATTTCTGTGAAGTGTTGCAGAATTCGCAGTGCAAAATGGCAGATGCGGTGCAACTTTTAATATATATTCAAAATATAAGTATTGCGTATAGAATGATAAAGTATACCGGAAATTAATGAGGCATCCCAATTAATCAGACTGTAGAAAACACTAAAAATGCTATTTTTGGAAACTTTGCGCTTTAAAATGTGATGTGCTGCATTCAAATAGCTTTCTCCGCCCGCTATCGTTTATTTTTGTATAGGTCTTACAAACTATTCTTACGCAAGCCTGTTTTTCTGTCTACTTCAAGTTAATCGAGACAAAATATTTGCAGAAATAATTTAATTACACATTTCGTTGTAGGCACTACCAAGTTGGTAGTCTAATGTTTAAATGCTCTTCCGAGAAACGTCTGAATAGGGACAGCACTATAAAGAATTACGAAACTATTGAAAAATTCAAATCAGTGCTGAAGAATGTCTCCGAAATATCTGATGCCATGACATAAAAAGATGTTTAAAGTAAATTGTGTGCCTTAAGGAATACTTTATTCTTGTACAGTACATTTTATCTATCTGTTATTGTTTATCCATTTTACATAATTACACAACTTTCCTTCCGACTAAAGAGGACTTTATAGGCATTCTCGGAAAATTTGAGATGTTCATTTTATTTATGCAAATATAAAACTTATGGTACTTTAATTCAAAATCGTTTTAGCCGTTTTTGAAAAAATCGAATTTTTTTAAACATCCCTATGTAAAGAGTAGTTGGTTTGGGAGGGTGGATTTTCTTGAAAATCTTCGGAACTTAAATACCAACTTTCGTATATATCGTACATCTTGTTTTAGAGATACGATATTCACACGTACCACAAAATGATTTTTTTATTCAGGGGCTTGAAAGGTGCATTTCCAGTGAAATCTCGATATCGAGGTTTTGGACGGAATGCAGTGTTCTTGCAATGGCTCTTTTTATTTATATATTTATGTGTATATTCGATGAAATTTATGTATTAATTTGGGTTTAAATACAGTCCTCACTGCAGTTTGTAGGAAGCGAAATTAAGCCCTTAAATAAGAAGTACGCTAGATGAGCAATATCCTACAGTTGCCGAAGTTGGCAACAACACTGGCAAGATACACACAGCACGGCCCTTTCTCACCTAATATCAATATTGAAGTTCATATCCAAAGAGCCAGAATGCGCTGTAGAGTACACAACGTGTTATTTAACAAGTCAACAGGTCGTCGAGAAAATAATTCATGACTACATATGAATTTGTTACAAGGACAATACGAGGTTCCTGACCGTGCCGTCGGGTCAGTTGTAACATTAATGGCTAGGGCAGTGATTAGTTCAAAGAACGCTTGCCAGATCCTGGGTTCCATTCGCGTTGGGCCGGTCACTCTGAATTGCGTCTTTTCGTGGTTTTCCCAGGTCGGTAGGTTCCTCTTCTCACATGAATTTCCTATCCGTTTTAGCTTCATATGAAACTCTTACTGCAGAAAGTCAACATATACACGTTCCATTTTGTGCACGACAATACGGACCTGGCAACTCCTTCAGTATACTGCAGATAGCGAAGGTTTTGTTCAGTTGTTTCCTCTGCTGTAAAATTACGAAATTTGCCTCTCTGTAGGTCACAAATGGAAACACTCTTTATTTATCACTAGGCACTCAGCGTAGCCCAAACGTTACGCTTGAGTTACTTTGGCACGTACTCTGAGAGCTTAACACAACTGTTCCATCGCATCAGAGCTCACAAATGAACTGCATTGGTAATGTCCACTTGGTAACTTTTTAAGTAACATAGGACCCGCATACAGAGCGAAACGTTCTAGAAAGGGGGGTTACTAGAACCGGTCCAAAGGAATCTTCTGGGACACTAATTACCTAAATTATGCACATAATGAGGTACATTAAGCGACTATTATTCTGACGGGAACGGTCATTAGCCGCACCCAGCCGGCCAGGTACGCAAGTCGGGATGCGCTCGCACAGCCGGCCACTGGTAACTCGCGCGCGGTCAGAATATGTTTCAGGATTGTTGGGCTAGGCGACACGATTGGTGTCACGGCGTGAATGTGGAGTTTGCGGTTTCTCCTGTCACTTTGATGGCCGGTTGGTGGCCCTTCTTGGGGCGAGGTGCTCGTTCCTGGGACTCCGATATTGAATTTGGCGCAGGCTACTTGTGTAGTTTTGGAAACGTTAGGGACCCCGACCTTGTTAGTGCGAATCTTGTCGCCCTTGTGGTCTCTCATTCTTTCCAAGAGTCTCGTAAAGTCACAAGGCCTACAGGGCTACAATGGCCTACTTGGGTTCTGAGCTCGAGTGGCTAGGGCCGCCTCTGTCTCACTAATCCCAATCATTTGGGTTATTTTGTTTTACGTTTTCTGCTGAATTCCTCATAATGAAAACTTAAATGCAGGTTTATTTGGACCCGATATATGTAGCTAGCGTTACTTTGTTGACCCTGCAGTGTTCTGATAATAATATAGTGTATATCAGACCTCAAGGAACAGAAAGAAATATTGCAACATTTCATGCTGTATCAAAATATTTCAATCATCCAATCCATACACACAGTAGGTAAAGTCAGTCTACGGCTAAAGAACTGTGTTACATTCAAATGAATTTCACTGTCCATTTTGTTTTTAAACATTTAATCTTTTCATTAAAAAACTGTCTATCTACTTCATATTAATCGAGATGAACGTGTGCAGAAATACTTACATTGCAAATTTCGTTGAAGGTACAACAGGATTACAGTAAAAATAATCCACCGTCAGATGTTTAAAAGTGGGTTGTTATGCCGACCTTGAAATTCCATACCCTTTCCATGACATTTAGAAAGACAGCTGAATAATGACTTCTAAAGTGACAAAGGTATTGAAAAATTCAAACCAATAACAAGTGATATCTCGAAAATGTCTTATGCCACAAATAAAGTTATTTGAAATAAATTGTGTGCGTTAAAGGCATTACTCTTTTGGAGTAAGATTTTGTCTATTTTTATGGTTTATCAGATATACAAAACTATTTCGACAGGCTATTACCAGAATATTTAAGATATAGACTTTATTAGTAACTAGCTGAAATACCTGCGTTGTCCGAGGTTTGACACTTTATCCCTACAACATTTAGCCTTAGGTTGTACTTACCCAATAGTGTTGCATTTCTTTGGAGGCATTTACACAAGTTACTTAAACAAGGAGTTAATTAGAACTCCCGGGGCTCTATAAACAACAAGAAATAATAAAAATTCCGAGAACACTCTATGCAAAAGCACTGCCACACAACCACAGTTTGTAATGATGATTTCTCGTGAATGCAGCTGAGTGACGGTTCCAGGCTGTCACATTCGAATTGCCTCGTCCTTATTTATAGAGAAAATATGAGCTGGGAAGAAATTCTCAGTAACCAATATATACTACACTACAAAGAAAACCTACGAAAGATAAAATAAAATGAAGGCCAAAATCAATATACAAAGAAAGGAGGAATAACAATAAGACTTGAGTACTTGGACTGGTTTGATGCTTTTGTTGTTATTCATGTCCACTATCATTTTTATGTCACTCAGTTTTTGTTTTTATGTTTATAAAAGAAACTCGCTGCTTAAAAAAAACTATAAGTTGTAGTAAGTGAACATCGGAGTATGATCACAGAATGTATGGATATTAACTTCGACTTGTTTATTACTCAGTAATGTTTGAGAACCATTGGACTTTTGTAGTCAGTGTGATTATGTTGAATACTTTTGTGTTATTTTATATCAATAGGCAATAAATAATCATATGAAGATAAACAACTATAAGTGGTGATTTGTCTGGTTTGATGTTGTTGCTGTTATCACAGTTCAATATAAGAAGTTCGAAATGTTAATCCTTTACCAAGCGATTGTAGCGCCATCACATTTGCGGAATCATAGCCACAGGTGGCATAACATTTGTAATTTATTTATTTATTTAAGTGCTTTATTAGTCCACGATCAATGTCAGAGAGGAGATCAACCAATACTATGTGTACTCGCTGTTCCTTTGTTATTTTTTGAGGCCGTGAAAACATAAGTAATTGTTATTCTTAAGGTGGCAATTTTCGATGTATTACGATTATCGTTGAGAAAGATATGGATGGTCTTGCAAGCTTTTCTAGGTATTACATAACATTGAACAACCAATCGTATCAAATGGGACGGGGTTTCGAATTCTAAGTTAGACTAATTTTTGCCCTCAGTCAAAGGTTCGGTTGAAATCGATACAACGTTGTAGAGCCCTATAAGGAAGAGACACACACAGACATTTTATGTGTATATACACTGACGTTTGTGAAAATTGCAGCACCAAGAAAGAATTTTCCGAATAACTTCAAACCTTGTGGAAGTGTAGAAGAGTGTGCAAGCAATAAGTGATTACGTTTGCAGAGAGGTGGGGTACACGTAGGCCGAGCAGAGACCTCTCGTGTCGGTCCAACAAGGTCAGTGTTGCGCCCAGTGTAGTCAGTGCAGAGCTGCCAAACAAGGTGGAAACAATAAAATGAGTGCCAGTATGCCTCGTCGACGTCAAAAGGGAGCCATATGGACATGTGAGTGAGTTCGAACGGGGCTGAATGATCGGTCTCCGGGAAGCGGGTTTGTCATACCGTGACATTTCGGCTCGTAAAGGGCATGCTGTTACGACAGTGATGCGTGTGTGGAAGCAGTGGATAGATGAAGGTGTTACGCAGCGAAGAGCGGATAATGGACCACGGAACATGACCACAGCATGGGATGACCGTCATCTTCTCCGCATGGCCATATCGGACCGTACAGCTTTATCCACAGTGTTGGCTCGACGCCGGAGCAATGCAGCAGGTGTGAACTTGTCTGCATCATGGTTCGTCGCCGTCTGCTGCAGGTTGGACTGGTTGCATGCATGCCATTACGTCGGCTTCCATTGTCCAGAAACCACAAGCTCCTCCGACTGCAATGGGCACGTGAACACCGTCACTGGGGTGCTGAGTGGCAAAATGTAGTCTTTTCGGACGATTTCCGCTTCAATGTGTCCTACAGTGATAGCCGCATACGTATCCGGCGGTACCGTGGTGAGCGCATCCCGGAAGGCTGCATTGTTGAGCGGCATAGCGGACAAACAACAGGTGTGATGATTTGGGACGCCATTGGTTACAACAACCGATCTCGCATCCTACGAATTGAGGGCACTTTGAACAGCAACCGTTATCTAACGGTGGTTGCAGAACCTGAGGTGCTCCCCCTGCTTCAGGCACCTCCACTGGCCACATTTCAACAGGACAGTGACCGGCCACATATTGCGAGGAATGTGCCAGCCTTATTTGAAGAGCGACGGGTAACATTGATTCCATGGCTCCACTTTCGCCTGACATATCGCCCATCGAATATGTCTGGGATATGGTTGTTCGGCACGGTACTCCAGTAACCAGTGTTACGGATATGTGGGCTCGAATACAAACTGCGTGGAGGGAAATCCCTCAGAAACGTATTCAGAACTTTTTTGATTCAAGGATATGGCGTATAGCAGCTCTAAATGCAGCGCATGGAGGCCACACAAAATACTGAATATTAGGGCTCAAATATCATGTATAGATTTGAAAAGTTTATCATTTGTTACTTGTTATGTACCTAACCTGTGGTATTAAATTCATTTAATTCATGCGTTTCCTCCTTGGTGTTGCAATTTTCAAAAACAGCAGTATGTATAGTGTGTATATATACAGGGTGGACCATTTAAGTTGAGATTGTACAATATCTCCAAAACTAAGCGTTTTAGAAGGAAATGTCTTTGATAAAAGTTGCTTAATATTATGGGGGAAAGTAAATGCCATTAGTTGTGTTTTATTTGGAGGACGTTGTGATGGTCATTTTAGGGTCAATTTAATTTGACCTTAATTCTAGGTTCCCATTTAAAACATACATGTATATTCAATGTATGGTATTTAATGAAAATCTTAGAGCAGTGTTTGAGTAAATAAAAATAATTAAATGTCTCCATTTGAAAGGTGGTTTCAGATGGGAATTTTCGTCAAAATCTTCATCTCGTCCCACACAGACGCATATATTTCTAAAAATACCTTTTTGGGCACAAGATGCCTCAAAACGTACATTTCCATTGAAATTTTGATACAGAATTTTTGGGTGGAATGCAATACTTGCTCTGCTTACTATAGGCACATGGAGGAGAGAGTAAAGAGGAAAATCGTTAACACCCCTAGTTGAAAATATTTAAAGAATTGTAACATAATAAATACTCTTCGAACAAAATAACAGTGTAAAAGGTGATGAACCACTTTGTCATTTTTCTAATACCTTGTAAAGGAATTTATGAAGAAGGATAACTTGTTTAAGTGTTCTCTAAACTCGATCAAATAAAAGCGGGGCTCCTGAAGTAAATGAGTAGTATATATGTACATGTAGTATTTTCTAAAATAGTAATAATTTTTCTGTAGTCGCACATGAGTAAGTAAGGGGTTAAAATATTGGTGTATTATCATATACAGTACGTTTCTTTCATACTGTGGCCACCGCTACTGGAATTCCCGCCAAAATAGATATAATATCCCCACATTGTCATATTCGCAGTTGCAATTACAATAATAATAGGCACATAGATTATCATAACAGAGGTGGAAATGTTGTTCACACATTTCTGGCATCTTCTGGAGAAACTGTTATTCACACTGGAGAATTCAGTATCTGAAATTGAGTGAATTTCTCGCCTGATGTTTCCTTTTAGTGCATGGGCTTTGTTGCGTACACTTTATTTTTCAAGTTTCCACATAAAGGGATCTTGAAGGGGCTATAAATCTTTACAAAGTACCCTATCTTCAAACATTTCCAGAATTAAATTTAATGACTCATCAGCTGTATGCGAGGCAGCACAGTCTTGTTGGAAAAACACAGACTGACATTCAGCGTTGTTCAGCTGTTGAAAAAATTGTGCAAGTTCTTGTACCTCTCTACATTTATTGTTTTGTTCAGAAAATGTAGATTTTGTTATTGTGTATACATTTACCACACACCAATTTATACGTCATGCAAAGAAATCTCTGTGTAAAATCTGGAATCTCTGTGATTCAGTATCTGTTATTTTACGACGGAACATAACCAAGTAAATGGAACCATCCTTCGTTCGTCCGAGAGGAATACCAAGCATGGGCCTGTTACTCTATCACTGACATTTCGCAAAATCCAAATACAGAGATTTACCCGATTCTGATGTGTTCACATTCCGTTCGCATTATTTGCACTTATCAAGAGGTGAAGTTAGTTCATTTCACGCCCTCAGGCAGTTTATTGTCATAGAATTAGAAACTGTGCATAACCACGCAAACAGGCTTTAAATGTTAACGTAATGAATGCAAGTTACTAGCATATTCCCTGCTTTCATTCTCATCAAATCAAAATGCTTCCTTCAAATAATTCACGTCTCCTGGAGGCATCGTTTCAGATTCATAACTTTTTAAATGAAGTGGGTTCCTTCTCAGCTTCTTGTTGTATGGGAAACCGAGTCATGCTGGAGAAGTGCCCCGGGGGTGAACTGAAACCAGGCCACGGCGCTACACTTTCACAAGCGACACGTATAATGTAAGGCACACGTAAGTGGCAACAATTAGGTACATGAAACCATACCAATATCTCATGTGTTGCATTCACGCGACTTTCTCGACTCACTCTTCGTTAAACTATCCGTGTAAAAGCCCATTATTTTATCTACTTCTTATTTATGTGTACAGATTTCGTTGTACGCTACAGTAGATAAAGCGATAGTCAGATTTTTAAAGAGCTTGTCGCTATTTGATGCCTCTGTATGACCACAAGAAAAAGATGAATAGCGATTTACCACAACATCTCAAAATTCAAACCAATGTCTTTGTTATGGTTGAAGCTACAACAACTTTTATTTGACATAAATTTGTGTCCTTTGACAATATAAAATATAGCAAAGTCATTCAGAATAAAGAAGAATTCACACGCTGTTCTGTGAAAATGAAAGATATACATTTTATTTGTTTAGTAAATGTGTGAAGAAAGAAAAACATCTCATGTGTTACATTCTTATGCCTTTCTTCATTATTGTTAATTTATTGGTTATACAAACTATTCTTACGAAAGTTTCTTTTCCTAACTACTACATTTTAATCCAAATAAACCTTTACAGAAATAGCTACATTATACCTTTCGTTATAAATACAAAGAGAACAGCGATAGTCAAATGTTTAACAACTGGACACTATATGCTGGCCTTAAAATTCCATACTGTTTTCATGACATCGCGAGAAACAACTGAATGTTTACAGGTCCTTAAAAGAATGAATCATAGGATAGTGCGAACCATTAATAACGGATATCTCGGAAATGGCTTATGCCACAAAAATGATATTTGAAATAAATTGTGTGTTTTAAAGAGACCTTCATTTCCTGTGTAGTACATTTTCTTCTATCGCTTAACGTTTACCGGTTGTATAAGGTTATACAAAATTCATTCCGAATGAAGAGGACTTCACAGGCTATTTCAAAAAAGAATTCAAGATATACATTTTATTTGTCACGCAAATATCGTTTATATGATATTTGAATCAAAATCGTTAGCCATTTTTTTAAGAATCAAAATTTTCGAAAAAAAACATGTAAAGCTTAGTTTGGGGTTGGGAATTTTCTTGAAAATGTTCGAGTCACGTCTTCAGAAAGTACTGAACCTAAATACCAAGTTTGATGTTTATCTGACTTTTAGTTTTTGAGTTACGCTATTCACTTACACACACACACACACACACACACACACACACACACACACACACACACACACACACGGACCGTTTCTCTAAAATGTTCTTTTTTTTTATTAAGGGAGCCTTAAAACATGTATTGCCAGCAAAATCTCGGTATTGAATTTTTGGGTGGAATGCAATACCTTATCTAACTGCTATGTACGTGGCACAGGACGTAAGAATACATTATATATATGCTATTTTATTCAAAACCTTTAGAACCAGTTTTGAGAAAATAAAAGCTATCCACATTTTTTCCATGTAAAGTGTAGTTTGTGATGGGGGATTTTCTTGAATATACCGACCTTAATACCAAGTTTCGTATTTATGCGACTTACGCTGTTCACAAACGCACCCATACCTTTTTCAAGCATGCTGTTTATTATTCAGGTACCATATTTCAGGTGAAATCTTTGTGTGGAATACAATAACTGCTCTATTATTTACCCCTACTCGCCATTTCTCCAGTGAGGATATCGTACCTACGCCCCAGAAGGAAGGAGGAGCTGAGAGGAGCAACCGGGCGGCCGGAACCAGGAGTGACGGCACAGCAATGAAAGGGTTCCTAACGTTTCGGACAGGCAGAACGGGGAGCTGCGCTCTACACACGACGCGGTCCGTATATCCCGGCAAGCCGAGAGACGGAGCATCCTTTTCCCCTGACACGCCACACCGAAGCACCATCCCCGACAATTCCAACTCTGAAGCACGTGAACGATGAATGGAACGGATTAGAGGATCAGAAAAATCGGGGGCTGAAAGAAACCACTCCAGCATTCGCCGGACGACCCGGTAAAACCACGGGTCAGAGTGGATCGTCGCTGAGAATCGCTCCTGGAACCTCCAGAATGCGAGTCGCACGCGTTACCGCACTGCCACCTTGCTCGGTATAACTCCTCTTACTTATACTCCACCTAGGTAGTAGGAAAGTAGCACAAATAGCCACTTAAATGTTACATTCACATTACTTTCTCTGCTTACTATCGTTTATTACTTTCTCTACCACGTGCATAGTAGGTAGCGATGGTATTGCATTCCATCCAATACTTCCATAGCGAGATTTCTGCGGAAATAGGTGTTTTGAATCCAAAAAAAGTATGTTTAGAAAAATATTCAAGTGTGTGTGTCTGAACAGCATAACTCAAAGCGAAATAGAATAAGTACTAAACTTGATATTTAGACTCAGTATCTTCCAAGCATGTGACACGAAGATTTTCAGGAAAATTCTACACCCCAAACTACCCTTAACATGCAAAATTAATCGAAAATTTTAATTTTCTAACATTTGGTCTAGGGATTTTGATTAAAATACCACATTTAAAGATATTTAAATGACAAATAAAATCCATATCTTGAATTTTCTGGGAATATCCCTCTTCATCCGGAAGGAATTTTGTGTAATCTTGTATAACTGGTAAATATTAAGCGACAGATGAAAACATACTACAGAAAAAAATGTAAATCTGTTAAAAACAGACAATTTATTTCAAGTAAGTCTTTTTATGGCATAAGCCATTTGCGAGATACCCATTGTTAATGGTTCGAATTGTTAATTTCTTGCTCATTCTTTTCAAGTCCTGTCAACATTCAGTTGTTTCTCGCGATGTCATGGAAACAGTATGGAATTTTAAGACAGCATATAGCATCCAGTTGTTAAACATTTGACTATCGCTGTTCTCTTTGTATCTGTAACGAAACGTATAATGTAGCTGTTTCTGCAAAGGTTTATGTGGATTAAGACGAAGTAGAAAAATAAGTTTTAGGAAGAATAGTGTGTATACCCAAGGATAGAGAAAGTCACGTCAATGCATCACAGCAGGCTTTTTCCCAAAACTATTTTTACGAAAATCTTTTTACTTTCTCTACTATGTATAGTAAGTAGGGGAAGTATTGTATTCCACCCAAAAATTCGATACCGAGATTTCATCGGAAATATATGTTTTGCGACCCCCTGAATCCAACAAAGCATGTTTGGAAACATGTCCGTGTGTGTGTCTGTGTGTGTCTGTGAACAGCATAACTCAGAAACGAACAGTCGTATAAACACCAAATTGGTATTTAGGTTCAGTATCTTCCAAGGATGCGACACGAAGGTTTTCAAGAAAATCCCCCACCCTCTATTACCCTTTATATGGAACATTTTTCGAAATGTTTAATTTTCTCAAAAATGGGTCTAACGATTTTGATTAAATATGTTATGTTTTTATGCTTTTAAGGTTTAATCTTAAATCATACCGATTATGCAGTAAATAGAAGAACTAAATTATTTAGCTAGAACGACAAAGTAGGCACTTTATAAATAGATGGGAGGGTGATACCACCTAAAGTATTTCAAAAAATAACAGAGGTCCGACCAAGTACCTGACACGGGGCAGAACAAAGTAAGCCCAGGCCAAAGTTATTTGAACACTTTATTAAAAAGATAAAACCAAACAAACAGCAAAGTAAGTACTTCAGATATGATAATGGCATCCCTTGGGTGCCTATATAACATTTAACCTTTTAAATTATCCCGGTATATGATTACAAAATAATAAAAGAACAGAAAGGATTGATAAAATACTAAAACATCAATGAGCCCACCCTTGGCTAACATGTATGCCTATATATAGTACCCTTTAAAATTCTACTAAAACAACAATATTTAAACTAGTCTCTCTTAAACGAGAAACCAAAATTAACTGCAGCAATCCAATACCAATTAAAAAAACAAAAAAAACAGTGTAATAACTGAATAAAAATTATAAAATAATAAACTATTTAATAAACAATTATCCCATATAATAAATTCAAAATTTAACGAAACTATGTGTAATAAAACAAAATAACCACACTGCTGCAATAATATTGGTAACTGTACAGTTTTTCTATCCTTTTATAAAGTGAGCTCAAAAAAACTAAATCATATTATATAATATATATATATATAATTTACTATGTCTAACAGTAATACTATACCGGGCAAAAGCCAAAGTAATACCACAACCAAAAGGATATTAACCTTTCACTTCCTCTCAATAATAATATATTAACAAAATTAAAAGAAGTTATTAAAGAACAAAGTACCTAATGTTCATGAATAATCCCACAACAAAAACCTTGCCCCACCTGACTAACCATAACTTCAAATGGGAGAAGCTTACATTATCAAAATCCGAAAAATAATTACACGTTTTAATACGAATAAAATACCTTATATCAACAAATTTGAATTAAATAAAACGCAATCAATTACCCTGAAATATCTAATAATGATTACCTATAGTCAATCAGCTTTCCCACATACAGCACGTTACTGGGTCACCATAAATTCAGTCAAGGAATCAACTACCAACGATACACCCTTTTAAGAAAACGAAAGCTTTAGGCAAATGTATCTGTAAACGACATAAAGCAAAAATGACCCACTAAAGGGCTTTTCATATCAAAATGGCAAATGTAACGCAACACTGAATTGTCTTAAAATAATAATATCCCTTTTAAGTTGTAGTTCTACCCAAGCTCTACGGCAATTATATATGTGGAATTAACCTCTAAGTGATAAACCCTGCATAATTTTACAAATATATAGTATTTTCAAAAAAAAAAACAAAGCATTAATTAACGTAAACCACATGTGCGGTATTTTAACACAATGGCAGGGAAACTAACAACGGAAAAAAGTAAAATAGGACAGCCCAATTTTGTTTCCTGTGGTCACACAAGATAATTAAAGCACCAAAGTCTCTCCAGTATACGCCACAAAGATAAGAACAAGCAATCAGAATACGGCCAGTTTAATGCCAGAAATTAAATCATAAAAAGCCGCAAGGTCGGAGATCTTACCTTACTGATGATCACTCTAGATACCGCCAAACAACCACTGACCTCTGTCACCAGAAATTTTTTTAACCAGCTCAGTAGAGCAAACGCGATAGCCGCGCCGCAACACCAGAAACTCAAGAACTAACACGACTGGACATATTCACGTACGGCAGAGACAAAGAATAGGAAAGACCGATAACCACACCGCCACGCCAGAAACTCAAGAACCAAAACGATTAGAAACGTTCACGTACGAGGGGGTTAAAGAAAAAAAAGAGACTTTGGCGCGATACATAAAGTGACAGTTAAGTGCACGGCACAAATATCATATGTTTAAGATATTTTCATGACAAATAAAATGTATATCTTGAATTTTCTGGGAATGTCTCCAAAAGTATTCTTCATTGTGAACGACTTTTACATAACTAGTAAACCATAAGAGATAGACAAAAGTTTACTACAGAAAAAATGTAGATCGCGTTAAAATACACAATTTATGTCATATACATTTTCTTTGTTGAGTGAACTATTTTTGAGATATTGCTTGTTATTCCCTTAAATGTTTCAATACTTATTTTCTCCAATGGGAATTCGTTATTCATTTTTTTGTCTTGGATATACAAAGAGTATTAATCGGTGGCAAAGAGAATGGTGCTACACATAGCAACCAGCTATTAAGAGGTCTATGCTTAAAGGCTACTGTATTTCTATATTGCCCTTGCAAATACAAAACAAGAGGAACATAGTACGCCTTAAGCGATAGTCAAATATTTTTAGAACTGGTCGCTGATGTAAAATGTAATTCTCTTTGCATGTCAAAAGATCGTTTCTACAAATGTTTATCTCTATTAATATGAAATAGATGGAGAATAAGAGTTTGTAAAAATAGTTTACAAAAGTAGAGAGAGTCATGTGAGTGTAACACATCCGATTTTTTCCCTTCTACTTCATTTTAATACAGATAAACTTTCACTGAAATAGTTTCATTGTAGGTACAAGGTAAATCAAATCGTTAGTCATGTTTAGCAGCAAATCGTTATATACTGGCTTTGACATTCCATATGGTTTCCAAGACAAGGGTTTTGAAAAATTCAAACCAACCGCGATTATTTCGGAAATATGCCAAAACCAATGCCATTAAAAGGTTATTTTAAGTAAACTGTGTTTTAAAGACATGTTTTTGTGTAGTACGTTTTTGCGTTTCTCTGGTGCTTTACGTATATAGTATTATGTAGTAATATATTATATATAATATTAACATATTATATACCTATATTATTTTTGCATGTAAATATCTTAAACGTGTGATATTTTAATCAAAATCGTAAAAGCCATGATTGAGAAAACGAAAAAGCTAACCAAACAATTTCCATATACAGAGTAGTTTCGTTGTGTGAGGGGGATTTTCTTGAAACATGGGTATCCAATATGAATGTGTGACTTTGGTTTAGTCACCTGGGGACGTTTGCAACATACCATTCATGCGTTAGGCACATAAGCCCCAGTCTTTGGTAACGTTGCGTTTTCGTTTTCCACTGCTCTTCAGCGATGGTGGCTTGATATAAACAAAGGAGAGGTCGGCTTGTGCTTCTCAAAGACTTTTGGAAGTTTGAACATACGCCGTGAGGGTACTTACTTGGATACATCAACAGGTAATATAGAAGTACAGTAATATTAGTCGAAATTCCCGCTAAACACAAGCCAAGTTGTGGATCATAGCTTCAAGCAGAGCGAAACTGTTTTTAGATGTTGCTTAGAGTCTGTGTAACATATATAATTAAGTTTCAAGCGATGTTATTTTAAACCACCGCAAAGGAAACACGATAAAACATAACTGACCGAGATTGTTCCGCGGTAACATGAGAGAATCGTTCGGGAGGTCTTGGGTTTGACTCTTGGGGCTGGCTACTCTGAACATGCTTCTTCGTTGTTTTCCCTTACTTGTAAGGAAAATGTTTGCTCTTCTACCACGAATTATTTTACCTCATTTCTTATTAGATTGTTTCCTCTTTCATGATTCAGGTGGGCAGCGTAGTGTCGGTCGGTGTCGGACAGATGACGCAGATGCTTATTTGTTCAAAAGTTCTTATCGGCCCTGCCAAATGGCAGCCTATTCTTACACGCGTTAGACGTGGATAGCATTATCCCAGCTTCCGACAGAAGGAAACCTCTTTCAGTAGACCGCCGGTGTTCCGGATCCTCAAGTTTGAAATGGTTAGGGACCTCTCGCGTCTCTGTCGGCTATCCTGCTTAGGGTCTATAGCCTCTTGGGCTTCCTTCAGATTATCCGTTCCTTTTGGTGGTGATGAGCACAAAACATCTGCGTTAGGTCGAGATCGAGTTGTCCTGGTCATAAAGGGGGGGGGGGGTCCGACCCCTTCAGCCGCCATGGTGCGGACGCTGCGGACCCTAACAATTGTGATACTTCTGACGTTACTAGAAGTGCACTGGGTCAAACATTCAGGCCCTACCTGTCAGGAAGTTTGGGTTGAACTCGGCGGGACAGTGGTTCCGATGCTCATGGGAGATTGGGTACGTCTGGACGGTCAAGGTCTTGGCGGGGTTGTGAGACGCCTCAAGGTTCTCCGGTGCCGGTAGACGGTCAGCCAGAGTGTTGTCGGCCCTACCGAGGTTGTAGGATAGTGTTCCCTTCTGGGTTGACGCGCGTAAGTGGCGTATCCACTTCCACCCTACAATGTGAGGCCGAATTAAAAATTTCAGGTGCCAGCCTACAGGAAAAGCTCGTGGAGTGCAAGAGTCGCTCGTTGACATCCTCCCCCTGGGTTACGTGGGCGTAGTGCAGCCCCCGGTGTCGGGTGTCCTGTTCATAGGTCATAGCACATTCACTGCGCTCCCGAATCACTATCCACTTCGCTGGAATAGATAACCCAAATGACATCAGGAGTGGTAAAATATCATGTTAGATTTAGCTTTGAATGTTACACGATATACTGTTTGTGTGCTAAACGTTTTAATACAAATATTAATAGAGTATTAGAAAACACCTTTGATCCTAAATCAGACTGTCTACTGTGCTTTGTGTATAGCCGAGTGGTTTATGTTGGTAAGGAAATATTGTACCACGTCATTTACCAGGTTCTAGCACTCCACTGTGTTCATGTTTGAGTGGCATCGAGACGGACTCGTACAGAGCGAAACAATGCCTTCCAGTCACTCAGGTGAAATGTTTCCGTACTCTTCCCCTTTCGCCGCTCACCTGGCCTGATGTGTGTTCATAGGCTAATGGTGTGTGTCAGACCTGAACTGAAACCAATAAGTCTTCACACAGGGCTGGAATGGAACACAGATGATAAGGAGTTTCTGTCAACATTATATAAAGAAAAACACAATGGGAAAACAGAAGCATCGACACTTTGCCATATACTCGAGTGTACGAGTGCTTAGAGCGTGGGAGTTTCCAATTCAGAGGACTCGAGTTACAATCCAGAGTATTATATCTATAATATTTATTTTACGTATATTGTACAGAGCCACAACTAGTAAATAATTAATTCTTACAACATAGAACCAACATTACCGGCGGCCGTGCACAACTATGGGATATAACGTCTGCCACGCAAAACCATGCAATTAATTTTCACTCAAGAGCTAAGTTCATAGACACAGCTGTGATGTCCCACTGACTGTCAATGATCTAGTCCAAATGGAAAATTTTCACCTCAAAAGTCATTGTGACATTTCTGTGTGGTCGATCACGAGCCATAATCTTGGTAGAGTCCTGCCGTGTTATTCAAGCATGCGCAGTATACACAACATCAATTTATGATGGACTCCATCAATCAAACGGCTTTCTGCGAGTGCGTGCACCTTGAGTACGTTTTTTGTTTCCTTGAAACATCGTTTCATTTATAAGACATTTGGGATAATGTTGCTTAAACCCTATAATTTATAAAGTGTGCACGAACACTGTTAAATTTAAGCTTATAATTGTTACATTCTCCACTACGTATAGCAACTAGGGGAAGTAGTATTCCACCCAAAATTCGATGTACAGATTTCACCGGAAATACATGTTTAAGGTCCCCTAAATAAAAAAAGTCTGAGGTGTTACCTCACATGACTTTCTCTACTCTTGTACAAACTATTTTTACAAATGTTAATTCTCCAATATGCTTCATGTTATTGAGATGTTAATCTTATTGCTAATTTTCTTGTGGATGCAAGGGGAATATGGTAGTATTTAAGCGATAGTCAAATCTTTTAAGAGCTGGTTGTTATGTGGCACATTCCATTCTCTTTGTATGTCCAGGACATAGTGTTACATACACATGACTTTCTCTACTCTTGTACAATCTATTTTTACAAACTCTTTCATTTATTTCATATTATTCGAGATAAACATTTGCAGAAACGATCTTTTGACATGCAAAGAAAATTACATTTTACACATAGCGACCAGTTCTAAAAATATTTGACTATCGCTTAAGGCCTACTATGTTCCCCTTGTTTTGTATTTGCAAGGGCAATATAGAAATACAGTAACCTTTAAGCATAAACATATCTCTTAATAGCTGGTTGCTATGTGCATCACCATTCTCTTTGTCACAAATTAATACTCTATGCATCTCCAAGACAAAAGAATGAATATACGAATTCCCATTTGAGAAAATAATTGAAAAATTAAAGGGAATAACAAGCAATATTTCGAATATGGTTCACTCAACAAGAAAAATGTACATGACATAAACTGTATATTTTAACGCGATCTAAATTTTTTGTGTAGTAAAAACTTGTCTATCTTTTATGGTTTACCAGTTATGCTAAAGTCGTTCACAATGAAGAATACTTTTGAAGACATTTCCAGAAAATTCAAGATATACATTTTATTTTCCGTGAAAATATCTTCAACATATGATATTTTAATCAAAATGGTTGGAGGCATTTTTAAGAAAATTAAAATTTTCGGAAAATGTTCCATGTAAAGGGTAATCTGGCGTGGGGAGATTTTTTTGAAAACCTTCGTGTCGCATTTCTAGAAGATACTGAACCTAAATACCAAGTTTGGTGTTTATCCGACTGTTCGTTTCTGAGTTATGCTGTTCACAGACAGACAGACAGACACACACACACGGACATGTTTCCAAAATGCTTTTATTGGATTCAGGGGATCTCAAAACATATATTTGCGGTGAAATCTCGGTATCGAATATTTGGGTGGAAAACACTACTTCCCCTACTTACTGAACGTAGTAGAGAAAGTAGTAACGAATTCCCATTTGAGAAAAAGTATAAGTATTGGAAAATTGAAGGCAATAACAAGCAATATCTCGAAAATGGTTCACTGAACAAAAAAATGTATGTGACATAAATTGTGTATTTTAACTCGATCTACATTTTTGTGCAGTAAAATCTTGTCTTTCTCTTATGGTTTACCAGTTATGCAAAAGTCGTTCACAATGTAGAATACTTTTGGAGACATTCCCAGAAAATTCGAGATATACATTTAATTTTTCATGAAAATATCTTAAACATATGATATTTTATTCAAAATCGTTTGATACATTTTTGGAAAAATTAAAATTTTCGAAAAATGTTACATGTAAAGGGTAATCTGGGGTGGGGGATTTTCTTGAAAACCTTTGTGTCGCATCTCTGGAAGATACTGAACCTAAATGCCAAGTTTGGTGTTTATCCGACTGTTCGTTTCTGAGTAATGCTGTTCACAGTCACACAAACACACACACGGACATGTTTCAAAAAAGAAATATTTTTTGTATTCAGGGGTCTCAAAACATATATTTCCGGTGAAATCTCGGTATCGAATTTTTGGATGAAATACAATACTTCCCCTACTTAGTATACGTAGAAGAGAAAGTAAAAATGATAAGTCGGCTAAACCCCAATTTGGTATTTAAATTCAATACCTTCCAAAGATGAGAAATGAAAATTTTTAAGAAAATCTCCCAATCCAAAACTACCATTTACATGTAATATTTTTCAAAATTGAAGATTTTCTAAAAAATTGTTCCAACGATTTAGATTAAAATACCATATGTTAAACATATTTACATGACCATACAAAATGTATATCTTGAATTTTCTGCGAATGGCCTATGAAGTTCTCTTCATTCGAAATGAATTTTGTAAAACCTTGTATAACTGGTAAACGTTAAGTGATAGACGAAAACGTACAGCACAAATAATGTAGATCTCCTCAAAGCAGACAACTTATCTTAAATAACATTTTCCTGCCATTAGCTATTTCCGAGATATCGGCTATTAATGGTTCGAATTGTTCAATACTTAGCCACTCTTTTTAAGTCATGTAAACATTCACTTGTTTCCCGCGATTCCATTGAAACAGCATAGAATTTTAAGGCCAATATATAGCGTCTAGTTCTTAAACATTTGTCCATCGCTGTTCTCTTTGTATCTGTAACTAAATGTTCTGCAAATGTTTATCTCGATTAAAATGAAGTAGAAAGAAAAAAAAACGCTGATGCGTTACACTCACATGACTTTTCTACTCTTGAACAAACTACTTTTACAAACGCTTATTCTCCATATGCTTCATGTTAATCGAGATGTTAATCTTATTGCTAATTGTCTTGTAGATGCAAGGGGAATTGGTTTAAGGGATACTAAAATATTTTAAGAGCTGGTTGCTATGTGGAGTATTCCATTCTCTTTGCATTACCAGGACAAAAAAAGAATAACGAATTTGAAAAAAGGTATAAATATTGGAAAATATAAGGGAATAACAAGCAATATCTCGAAAATGGTTCACCCAACAACAAAAAATGTATATGACGTAAATAGTGTATTTGAACGCCATCTACTTTTTTTGTGCAGTAAAACTTTGTCTATCTCTTATGGTTTATAAGCTATGCAAAAGTCGTTCACAATGAAGAATACTTTTGGAGACATTTCCAGAAAATTCGAGATATACATTTCGTTTGTCATGAAAATATTATAAACATATATTTTAATCAAAATCGTTAGAGCCATTTTTGAGAAAATTAAAATTTTCGAAAAATGTTCCATGTAAAGGGTAATCTGGGGTGGAGGCATTTTCTTGAAAACCTTCGTGACGCATCTCTGGAAGATACTGAACCTAAATACCAAGTTTGGTGTTCATCCGACTGTTCGTTTCTGAGTTATGCTGTTCACAGACAGACACAGACACACACACGGGCAAGTTTCCAAAATGCTCTTTTTTGGATTCAGGGGGTCTGAAAACATGTATTTCCGGTGAAATCTCGGTATCGAATTTTTGGGTAGAATACAATACTTCCCCTACTTACTATACGTAGTAGAGAAAGTAATATACTTTAGTAAGAGTAGTTTGCATACCTCTAATAAACGATAAAGCAATGTGAATGTATCACATCAGAATCTTTATATTCAAAAAATGTATTTCAGTCGACATCGAATTAGTTTTTCGGTGGAAACAATACTACCTCTTTTGTAGGTGAGAGAGAAAGTTAATCAATCAATAGTCACTTTCACACCAGACTAAAGCCACATTCACTTCCTCTGTGCAGCACACATCGCAAGGCAAATCTTTGAAGATTAAAAGCCTTATTTTCGTGCCGAACTGTTATGTATGCTTCAGAGATTTAATTTTCCGCTTTGCCTGCTTAAATGCCTCAGTATTTCCGTCTGTATGGGCACAAAACAACCCCTGCCTCTTTGCTTCGAGCTCCTCCAAGTTCCCAGCTACTTCATGTCTTTTGTACCCGCACATAAATCGCAATTCTTTCTCACTCGCCTTTGAAGTAGCATTATTATGGTTTAATTAGTTCGTTCACTTTTTCGAAAACTGTTCCAATGCAACCACAAAGAAATCCGCATTCTAAACTGCAAAAAGTGGTTAAGAAGCCATGAGCTAATTAATAACAGAACGGCAAACATCTTCAGTTGCGCATAGGATTTTTTTACTTCCAGCAACACGCACCTGGAAACGTTTGCAGAATGCTGTGTTTAAGTTAAGTTGGAAAATGGTCTCTATTTGTGCAACTTAAAACAGCAAGGTAGAAGCAGAGACAAGTAAAAGTGGAAAGGAACTCGAATAAGCGCTGCAAATACATTTCTCGCTGTTTTTAGTTACTTAAGCTGTGTGCAAGGTGTGAACATTCACTGAAGATTCCTGTCGAGTTTTGTATTGCGTGTTCGTTTAAAATTAAAATGACATTGTTAATAGTTTGGATGTTCGCAAAGCATTAAGCCCCTTGGTTCATAACAGGAGATGATCTGCTAACATACAGAACGTCTCAGGAAATTCTCTATTGCATTCATTGTACATTCATAGCGTATTGCACCGCGATGAAGCGCCAATTTTGAAGCAGTATACCTTACCTGCTTCTGATATCGTAGCTCATGTTGTCTCCAGTGGTACAGTTATGAGTATGCGTGAGCGTATTGTGAAAGGATAACATCAGTTTGAATTGACGGAGGAATTTAATGTGATCCAACAGTTAAGGCTGGCTATGAGATACTGCATGTTCCCAACTCTCTACGTTGTTTCTCCTGTCAAGGATTCGGACATACAGCGTGGTCCTGTAAGCGGCAGCCTTTATGTCCTCGGTGTGGAACAAATCGACACGACCGTTCTCCTTCCACCTCCATCTCCAAGTGTGTGAATCGTGAGAGTGCTCGTCCTGCATATTCTCGCACTTGCCCTGTGTATAAGAAAGAATACGCCATACAAGAACTGAGAGTTAAGGAAAAAATTAGCTATCGAGAGGCGAAGCAAATACTTCGCTTGTTTTTTCCCATGAAGTTCGCTCGCGGATCCTTCAGTCAGGTTCTTCGGTCTGCCGCTATTACTACTCCTGTTTGTTCGAAGTTCAACTGTACCTGCATTTGTACCTTACTTCGCGAGCTAGCCATATTGGCAGTTCTATCCCTGCCCTCCTTCCTTTTCAGCCCTCTCCTTTGGAATCTTCCAAGCCTTTCCGTCAGTGTTCTACTTCTCCTCAATCCCATCACCGTCGGGAGCCTTCGACATTCCGACCTGAATTGGGTAATCGATTCGGTTCCTTACCCTTGGATAATCCTGCGGACCTACCTATGTATACCGAGCTGAAGCATGCCGCTCCTCGTTTCCTCGAGAGAATTGCATGTTTACCACATTTACTACGGCGTGAATCTTCGCAATATGTTAGGGGTGCTCCTACTGCCAAAGCTTTCCGGTGTTCCACCTTTGGTATGTCGTCATCGACATCCAGCAATTCTGGAAATTTAGACACCCTGGATGTTTCTCATCCACCAGTGCTTTCCGCTGTGTCTTCACTCCTCGCTGTCTCTGGCAGCATTGAGGGCATCCGTTCTCCACCTAGTAGTGGTATGGATAGGAACATTTCTTCCACACCTCCTGTTGTGCCGTCTCCTTTTTCCAAGGTCTTGTGCGCGGCTGCTTCTGTGGATCTATCCCAGGCCACAACCAACATTTCTGCAGCAAAAGCTTTACCAGTGTTAAATTATCGACTCAGAAGTCCGAAACTGCTGTGATGTCCACTACTGCTGTCAGCGCTACGGATAAAGCTTTCAAGCAGAAGCCTTCTAAACCATCCTTGTCGCCAAACTCCAGAAAAAAGAACTTGACATCTAAGGTTCACGAACGGAAAAGCAGATATGTATCGAAATGGTTTGGAGCTATCGAGGCAGATTCTGACTTTTAAGGGTTTTTGCCCTTTTGGCGGGTTGCATTTAGTTTCCCTTTTCTCCTTTATTTCTTATCGCTTTTTGCAGTGGAATATGCGTGGTTACCGTTCCCATAAGGAGCTGAACCTTCTGCTTTCTACTTATCACCCTTTGTGTTTGTGTCTTCAGGAGACTAAACTTCGCCCTGCGGATCATATGCACTTTCTTCACTATATGGCTTTTCGTAACGATCTCCTGTCCCTGATAGTGGTCATGCCCATGGGGGAACTTGTATCTTGGTGCGTCGAGACCTTTACTGCACTCCGGTCAAGATAGTTACTGATTTACAAGCGGTAGCCCTGCGTATTACCTTACCATCTCTTTCTTTCACGCTTTGCTCTTTGTACCTTCCACCTAATTCTTGTGGGGCTGCGGAGGGCTTTATAGATTTGCTTCCCCAGCTCCCCCAACCGTTTCTTGTCTTAGGTGGTTTCATTGTCCACCATCCTTTATGGGCCTCTGTTCGTGAGTGTCCTAGGGGTACCCAGATTGCTGCAATTGCAGATCTCCACGATTTAGTTATGCTCAATTCTGGGCATCCCACGTTTGTGATTCTTCTGGCTATGTTTCTTGTCTTGATCTTTCCTTCTGTTCGCCACAGCTCGCTACCTCTTTGCGCTGATCTGTGGTTTTGGATACTTACAGCAGTGGCCATTACTGTGTTTTGCTTCATATGATTGTTCGCGGAGTTATCCCTACTTGCCCACCAAAGTGGGTGTTTAGTAGGGCACACTGGCCCCCTTATTCTGAACTTTGGCCCTAGATAATACTGCCTCCTTTCCTCACATTGATGCACGAGTCCAATATCTTCGGGACACGATACTAGACGGTGCTGAGCTTTCCATTCCTCAAATGTAGTTTACTGAATGACGTACTCAGGTATTCTGGTGGTCGTAGGAATGTAGTGCTGCTCTCCGAGCTCGTCGAAAGGCCTTGAAGGTGTTCGAGCGTCGTTCAACTCTAGAGAATATGATTACTTTTAAAAAGCTGCGTGCTCAGGCTCGGAAAATAATTCGGCAGTGTAAGAAGTCTTCTTGGGAACATGTTGTCTCCACTTTGTCACGCTGCACTTCCTCCTCCTGAGTATAGAATAAAATCCGACAACTTTGTGGTAAACCTTCTCCTTCATCTATCCCTGGGCTATCTGTGGCTGGCAACATTGTTACTGATCTCCATCATATCGCGAATTTCCTGGGTGGAGTCTTTGCTTCGGCCTCTAGTTCTTCCCACTATGATCTCCAATTCTTGGTTGTCAAGGAGCAGGTAGATTCCTCTGGATTTGATTTCACCTCCCAGAATCATGAAGATTATAATTTCTCCTTCTCATTGCCTGAATTGGAATTAGCCTTGTCGGTCGCTCCTGATACTGCCCCTGACCCGGATGATGCCCATGCACTAATGCTTAAACACTTGCTTCCAGGTAGTCGGCTCTTTTTTAGACACATTTAACCATGTTTGGCTGCATGGCGCGATTCCATTATCGTTCCTCTTCTTAAGCCTGGAAAAGACCCACGGTTGCCAACTAGTTACCGACCCATTTCTCTAACAAGCTGTATTTGTAATTAATAGAGCGGCTGGTCGCTAAATGATTGATGTGGTGTCTTGAAACATATTACCTTCTTACTCCTCTAAAATGCGGTTTTCGATAATGGTCTTGTTGACCATTTGGTTTCATTGGAGACCCACGTTTATGATTCTTTTCTGCGCAGACAACAGACGTCGCTGTCTTTTTTTATTCAGAAAAGGCCTACGATTCCACCTGGCGTATGGCTATCCTCCGCCAGCTCTTCCGTTGGAATTTCCGTGGCCATCTTCCTGTCTTTTTGTAGCAGTTTATGGATGCCCGTACATTTCAAGTACGGGTGAGGATCTTATTTCGCCCTAGTCTTTAGATAGAAGAACGGTGTGCTGTAGGGCTGGGTGTTGGGTATTCCGTTGTTTGCTATAGCCATCAATCCCATTGTGTCGAATGTTCCAACGGGCATCACGCTGTTTCCCTTTGTAGATGATTTTGCAATTTGTTGTAGCTCTGGGCGTACGGGCTTTATACAACGGCGCCTTCCGTGCTTGCTTGATATCTTACATACTTGGAGTTTGGAGAGTGGGTTTAAATTTTCAGCAGAGAAAACCCGCTGTCTTAATTTTAGGCGTCGTAAAGAGTTTCCTGCTGCCTATCTCTATCTTTGTGGAGTGGAACTATCGTTTTTGAGGAAGGTACGTATTTCGGTCTCGTTTTGACCGTAAACTTTGTTGGGGACCTCATACTTTATATCTTCGCGGACTCTGTGCTCGCTTCCTGCAATTACTTTGTGTCCTTAGTGGCACTTGTCGGCGTGTCGATTGCGTCCTTTTGCTGCATCTCTACCGGGCTTTAATATGTTCGCAGCTTGACTATGGGTCCGTAGTCTATTCTTCTCCTCAGCCATCTTTTCTGCGTCGATTGGACCCTGTCCATATCAAGGCCTTAGACTAGCCCTGGGAGTTTTTTGTACTAGTCCCAGCTGTAGTTTGTGAGCGGAATCTGGGAACCATTCCTTTGGATACGTGGGGATATTGTTCTTTGCAATTATGCCTCCGCTTTGCGCGCACTGCCTTCTCACACCCTATTCTACGTTCTTTGGTGCCGCTTTGGATTATCGTTATCACAGTAGTCCCTCTGCACTTCTTCCTGCGGGATGTAGGTTTCGGAAATTACTGTCAATGTTAGATGTAGTACTAGTCTTGCTCTTCCGTAGGGGATTTCATCGTTTTCCTCCATGGATACGCCACACCCCTCTGTGCTGTCTGGAACTGGCTTGGTTGCTCAAGAACACTACTGCCGCTCCTATATATGCAGCCCATTTCGCGGCTAATACGACTTTCCTGGATACCATTTTCTATATACTGATGGTCCTCGAACAGATGAAGGGGTATGCTGCCCTGTGGTTGTTGAATCACATATTGTACGCTAGATTTGTTTTCCCCTTAGCACTGCTGCCGAACTGTATGCTGTATTTAAAGCCACGTTGTTCATCCGCTCCTTTTACCTGCGCTCTAGTGTCCTTTGTTCCGATTCCCTCAGTCCTTTACTTAGTTTACGGGATCTCTATAGCCAACACCCACTTGTTCAGAAAACCAATGATCAGTTGCACTCTTACTTGATGGCTTTCGGATGGTCTTTGAGTTCTTGGACATCGTGGCATTGTAGGAAATGAAATGGCAGATTAGGCCACGAAGGCTATGACACTACACCCTGATGAACGGGTTCTTCGTTGCCTCTGTACGGATTTGCAGGGTTTTCTGCGCCGACAGATACTCTCTGAATGACATGCAGAGTGGTTTACATTTAGCGCCAAACTCCGAGATGTCAAGGCTACAACGCTTCCTTGGCGTTCTTCTCGTATTTCACGTCGCGAGGAGACCGAGCTTGCTCGGCTTCGTATTGCCCCTGCTCTTTTAGTCATGGCTACCTCCTTAGCCTCGCTGTTTCCACTGCAATACGTTCTTAACAGTGAAGCATTTGCTTACTTAGTGATGTTTCTATTCTGCCCTTTGCGATCGACTGAACTCTCTCCTAGTTTAATTCACGTTTTAGGAGATGACTCTGCCTCTATCGCCAAGCGTTTTAGATGCGTTAAAATCAGTGGTTTCCTAAAAAAAAATTAACCATGTAGCTTCCGGTGTTACTGCCTATTAAACCGTGTCAGCTCTATCTCAAGTGCTTGTGTTTGCTGAGAATTAGTTCTGGTATCTTTTGATTTGCGAGTTGTTTTGTGTCTAACTTCTGTATTCTTGTTTATTCTTGCTACTTCTGTAATCTGAGTTGCTTAATATTGTACTCATTTTGTTTTTTACTTATAAATTGATCTGAATAAATCTATAGCCAGAGGGTGGCGTTGATGACCACCGTAGTTTTGCGCCACTCAAACAGCTATCACTAATATAATAATTGAATTATTGCATCTGCTAGCTTCAGCAGTATAAATTTTGCTGTTTTAAATAACCATTTCAGCAATAAAGAAACTAGTAGTAGTAGTGGTATTTATTAAGTAATTAGTATTACATTAATTACATAACACAGTCGCATGGGTCATAAGACCATACATGCTCTCTACAAAAATACCTGGTGTGTATACCTGACTTGCAGAATCGGCAAGAAAACAACTATTTTATAATCACCACACTATATACATACATATAAAATTTAAAAATACTCTGAATCACACACACGCACACGCACACACACACACACACAAGTGCTCAAGCACCACATATATTTAAATAAACTGTACATAAACACCTTATCTCTTAGTAATGTACTTCCATTAAGTATGTGCCCAAGCTTGGCCAGGTTAGACTGTTTAGAATCAAGTCCCAGCATGCTGCACTCCGTCTGTTGAAATCCAAAAATACTTCCGGTAATAATTGTTTCCTAATAACCTCCGTCTGCACGCATACTGCCAAAATATGCGCCCAGTCTTCTTGCTCCCCGCATAAAGGTTAAATCCTGCTGCCATCACCATCAGCAATCTTGCGAGCTTTCCACCCTCCCAACCTAAGCCATGCTATTCCCGTTCTCTGTTTTATACCTAATTCCAAAATATATGTTTCCTAACCCCACCTAGTGTTTATTTCATTTTGTAGCTCCAATGTTGATCGTTGTCTACATTCAGACTCTATTTTCTGCTTGTTTATATCACATAGTCGTCTTTTGACTTCTTTCACAGAAACTAGAAGCATAACCTGCCCATACAAGGGTGTCACTGAACACTTATAACAACACACAAGTACCCAGATTGACGAATGTGTACATCTCTGATTTAGATTGCACGCATTTGTACTAATTCAATCTCCGCCTAATTTATAACTAGGTATCCACCCTTCTTATGCTGACCAATCTTCGTTTCTTACGTGTGCGTCTGTTACCTCCCTGAATAATCTCAGAGTTTCATTCCCTTTCTGGTATATGTGGCTGTTTAAACTCACCGAGTTTATAACCTAAATGAATTCCAAGAACTTTTATACTAACGCTTTCGCTAATTCGGCCATCGCTAATGACTTTGCTTAACATGAATCGCTAATGGCCCCTTTTCCTTGGACAAAACTTTTCAACTCAATCTTATTACATTATATAACGATTTAATATACGGAAACTATTCATTGATATTGTTTCTCTATTTTACTATCATTTATTTAATTACCTATACCTTCCCGTCAACAATTACGGAATCAGCATTTACATATTTCGTTGTACATACAAAAAGAATGGAGTAGGCCAAAGCGATAGTCAGATTTTTATATAGTGGATTGCTGTGCGATGGCTTTGAAATTCCATGCTCCTTGCAAAGCCACGGGAAAAAGAATAGCGACTTAAGAGTAGAATAATTCTGATGTGTTCTATTTTCTCTACTCGTTCTACAAACTATTTGTAAATAAAAACTACCATTCTGCCTACTTAATAAGAGATAAATCTTCACACTTCGTCGTAGGTATGGGAAGAATACAGTAAACTGAACCGACAATCAGATTTTTTAAAACTGGATCACTAAGTGGTGGCTTTTCTGTGACCAGGAACAAAACATGAAATATTAAAAAATAGCGAATTTTCACTTGAAAAAGTATAAGGTGTTTAAAAATTCAAACAATGAATCTCAAGTTCTCGGAAATGATTAATGCAACGAAAACTATTTTAGATTAAAATCGTGTGCGCTACATATTTCTTCAAGTATGATTTTGTTTATCTGTTAGAGTTTGCGAATTACACAAAAGTTCTCATCCTCTGTGGTGTAGTGGTTACCATGCTAGTTCCCGTGGTCGCGAGTTCAAACCCGGCGGAGGGCGATGGATTTTTTCAGGGGTAAAGATCCTTAGCATGCCTTCCTTCGGAAGGGAAGTAAAGCCGGTGGTCCCGTGTCGAAGATCTATTACACATAAAAGAACCTCAAGCCTGATAAAGAGGACGTTAAGCAAAATTACCGGTCTTTCACGCCCAATATGGAATGGGACGCTAAGGACCATAGTTAAAGAGCGTCCATAAATAAAACTCAATTTAATTTATACAAAAGTAATTGAGAAGGAAGGAGACTCCACAGAGATTTTATTTACTGTGTATATTGTGATGTTACATGAATGGTATTTTAATCAAAATCATTAAAGCTATTTTTGAGAAAACCGAAACTCACCGACAATTTAGCATAAGGTGTTGTTTTAGAATGGGAATCTTCGCGTTTAATCCTTGAAAGATGAACTTAAATACCAAGTGTACATTTAATAAATTTTTTGCCTTTTGAGTTATGCAGTTCAGACACGCACCTTCTAAAACTGCCTTTTTGGATTCAGAGAATCTCAAAACGTGCATTTCTGGCGAAATCTCGGTATCGAAAAGTTGGGTGGAATACAATACTTCCCCCACTTTACGTTCTCTATTTAGATGCAGCAAGTGGAGAAAGTAAAAATTTGATGTGCTGCAACACATGAATTTCTCTACTCACTCTTCTACAAACTATTGTTATAAAAGTTTGTTCTTTTATGTACTTCTTGTTAATGCACATTTCGTTGTAAGTGTAACAAGAATACAGTAGGCTAAAACGTTAGTCGGTCGCTATGTGTCGCTTTTAAATTGCGTTCTCTTTGTATGGACACGAAGAAAAAAGAAAGTACGAAAGAAAAAAACGAAGGAATGGCGATTTGCGGACACCTGTGTAATACATGCACATGACTTTCTCGTTTATTAGTGTATACTAAATATTCTTATAAAAGCTTATTTTTCTATTCAATTTACTTTAAACTAAATAATATTTTCATAAACAGCAACATTACACATTTGTTATAGATAGAAAGCGAACAGCGATAGTCAAATGTTTAACAACTGGACGCTATACGCTGGCCTTAAAATTCCTTACTGTTTCCACGACATCGGAGAAACAAGTGAATGTTGACAGGAGTTTAACAGCATGACAAAGTATTGAACAATTCGTAACAAAAGTCACTGGTATCTCACAAATGCCTTTTGCCACAAGAAAAGATATTTCAAACAAATTGTGTGTTTTGAAAACATCTATATTTTGGAGTAACGTGTTCTTGTCTATCTCTTAACGTTTACGAATTATGGAACCCTTATTCAGAATGAAGAGGGCCTCACAGGCATTCCCAGAAAATTAATGATACACATTTTATTTATCACCTAAATATCTTAAACACATGGCATTTAAATAAAATTCGTTACAACGTTCTTTTTAAGTTTAGAAGTACTAAACGAAATTTTGTTTCTTTTTATACTGCTCACGAGCACACAGATGTTCTTCTAAAAATGCTTTTTTTAATTCAGGGAGTTCCAAAACGGTATTCGGTATCGAATTCCGTGGAATACAATACTTGCTCTACATAAGATATGTAACTATTACAGAGGATAAAAACAAGAGAGAAAGTGCAGGAGGAGAGAAGGAGAACTGTAAATAATATTGATTGCGTGTATTCCTTTTTGCTGGAAAATTCCCACCTCGAGACACTTTTTGCTCACGGCGACAGACAAATGATAATTAACGATGTGACAATAGCATCTGAGGTTGTCATCTCGTTGTGTTTCAGGTCAAATGCAACATAAACACGTCCACGGAATAAATTCTATGATCGCTAATCTTGATATCTGATGAAGTTGTGCGGTTCCTTTATAAAGCTAAGACATTTGTATTGTGACGCAAGCTTATTGGGAGGTCGGCGCCGGGCAGTGTAGAGGTAAACAGAGATAAGTAGCGCACTCGTACAGCGTAAACACTATCATCAGATAACCAGAATCTTCTGGAAGTTTCTCCTTGTAGAACGTTGTGAAGCTCTAATCAGCTGCTATATAAGTGATCGTTCTCACGAGTCAGAGAGTTAGTAAGTGCGTATCTAGTGGGACGAAAAGTACTGTTCTCCTAGCGAGTATGTGGTGACTGCCGTGATGTGTAGAAAGTGCTGCCACTGCTAGAGGGAGAGAGATTGGAGAAGTATTATGTTCAACTCCCCAGCAAGTGAACCGACCGGAAGAAGAGGTTCGTTACGTCGCTACGTCAAGAAGAAAGTGAGGTGACGGTGCACATTGAACTAGATCACATTAGCGAAGTGACACCGGAACTTGAAGTGACAATTAAAAAACTGGACAAAATCACACTGGTGTCAGAAGTGGGATGTGCACCTTCTATTATTTCTCCTAGACTTGGGCCATAGCCGCTGCGCCTCACAGCTCCCTCCTCAGAGCTGATCGTACCAACCAGCACCACGATATGGGACAAGTCGATCAACAATGACCACCATCAGTTTCCTCGAGGTTGACGCCAAATACGATATATCACCTTATACGGGTCTTCCCGAGAACGCTGTAGTTTCGGCGACTTCCCTTTAGTCCTCGTTGGACGCTAGAGCTACGCGAGGTCAACCTCCTGGAATGTGGCATTGTTTGCCAGAGGACCTCACATAGTGTGCCTTCATTCGGTCACCTGCCAGCTTCAGGTGCTCCCTGGCGAAATGGTGGATGTCATCCAGCCTGTCCGTTAGCGCCCCGACATAATCCGTTGCCGGCTGGTCAGCAACAGGAGGTGTGCCGAACAACAGATCACAAGCTAGCCGGAGCTCCGGTCCGAATACCACGCTGGCCGGTGTCATGTCAGCGAATTCTCCTGATGACAGGAGGAATAATGGTACGTCGCAGCAGTCGTCACAATTTTGCTAGGAGAACAGCACTTTTCTTCGCACCTAAACCAGGTCATGGTGTGTAAAAATTCGGTTACATACGCAACTTGGTATTTAATCTCCAATCTACTATTTGCATCGAAAAATTTTCGTTGTTTTTTATTTTCTCAAAAGTGGCTCTAACGATTTCGACTAAAATACCGTATGTTTAAGATATTTGTACAACAAATCAAATGTATAGACATGCTGAATTATTTGGGAATAGCCTGTAAAGTCCTGTTCATTCTGAGTGACTTTTACATAACTACAGAAAAAATCTTACTACAACAAAAAATAGAAGGGGGTCACTGTGTGTTACTCAAAAAACTAAGAGTCTGACACGTGTTAAGTATTCCAATTTCAAGAAGTCTCCGGTAATCGAGCCATCAAACGCTAGTATCAAACCTCAGTCATGAAACAAGGAATAAGATAAATCCTACATAAGATAATAAGATAAGCTACTCATTGGCCAGCTTCGCCTCTAGTACACATCGATGTGGGTAAATGTTACATAGACACTCGAATAATAACTGGAAGCACAAGTATATAAGAAATAATTACTTCAAATTCTTCTACGACGTATCTTCCAAAATCTGGAGAGAGAGAGAGAGAGAGAAAAAACAAACATTTTTCTTAAATAAGCATGGTATGATAGAATAATCAGACAGAGGGATCTCCAGCCACTGGATTACCTCACTTAAAACACCTCAGTTGGCCCATTGTGTCTTACGTAACCTGTCGGATGAAGGAGATATCCGAAGGGCGAGCGAGACGATGCGGGCCACAACTTCAGAATGGCAGTAATCCTGACGACGGCGAAATGCTGTCTCCACCATCATCAACTCCGGGAATAAGCTAACCCTAGAAAGGGGCTCCAGAGAGAAATGTTTTATACTGTGCCGCACCATTCGCCGCAACCATCAAACAATGTGACGCAACTCTCTGGGCCTAGCCTCACCGTGTGTGGTGGGCGTGTCATTCGGCGGTGGCCGACGCATGGTTGTTTGGAGTGTTCTCGGCGAACGAAAATTCTAGAAATACAATCGAGACAAAAGGAGAGATTTCTTGGTAATTTTTATCTCCTATCGTTCTGGATGCGAGTTTCTAGAACCTGTCACCGTTTCCTCCCGCGTCGCGAATATTCTCGAATAGTCCCATAATTATATATCAGTGAGGGTGCTCGCGAAAATGAACTTTGTTTTTATGTGACGTACAGTGGTAATTATTCAGTGTGATCTGCGGGCGTCGGCCTGCGATAAGAGAGGAGTCCTGTGTTCGACACTCTAGTGAGTGATCGCGAGAGAGACGAGGCTGCTTCGCGAATGCTTTATTACAATGTTACGCAGAATAAAAGAAAACTGAAGTGATTGTGAAAACTGAACCAAAATCATAATCTATAGGTAAAACACACGAAAGGCAATGGCTGGACGGAAAATTCTTGGTAGAAGAGGAACCACTCTAGCACTCGCCTACCAACCTGGGAAAACCAAGGAAAAAAATCTATGGTCATTGACCGGTCCAACGAGATTAGAACCCGAATGCGACCCCCACACATTACCACGAGTCATCTCGCTTGGTAGCGTTCTATAAATAAACCCAGTTTTTCACACCAAATGACAATGATCATTTAGTTTATACATGGTTGGAGCATTTAATTTAATTTTGGAGATGATGCACTAGATGACTACTTTCAAACCGTAACATGCTTGGAAGAAGCGGTGAAAATTATGCTGCAAAATTTACAAGACGTTCGGGTGTTGTTCATCTTACAACGAACAAATTTCCAAAAATAATATTTTGTTCTCGAGTGAGCTAAGTGTTTCTCATGGCAAACGTCTGCTTTTACCGACAAATGTTGGAGAGCATAAGAGTTGCACATTGCGGCTTACTGAATACCTTACATGCAGAGGAGGGGAGGGCAAAGGGAAGCGCCTAAATCAGTTGAATATTATTTATTTGAAATGAGCACGATCAGTAATTTTCATCATATATTCTTTCGTTTTCGTAATTTGATCACTCGTGATAGAAGCGGATAATATAAAACTGGAATTACCCGGCGCCACCTCATTGGGTCAGGAAACCTGTTGAACCAGGTTATTAATGTAAAAGCAGTGTAAGATGGTATATTTCAGGGACATCCAACCGCAGTCGGCGGAGGGGATCTCTTTCCACCCGCTCCGAAGTTTAGGCCTTCTCTACCTTGAATAAAGTGGGCTAATTCATTGTGTTTACCGTCACTTGTGAAATAAGTATGTGGACATCTCTAAATATGCTGCTATTGTGTATGTGTCCTCCAATTGTTTTAGTTGAGTTAGTAAGATGAGGATATTTCATTAAATGTATGCTTATCCTTATCTACCACTATATCAAATAATGTAGTTGTAGATAACGATAGTGACAGCCAGTATGTTCTTTCCCCTCACGTCAAGGAGGTGGGGGTGTTCACAGTAGTAGCAGTAGCACTCGCTGCGGAGGGCGACTTGGCACCTCGATCCCCAACATATTCTCTGCTTGAGCCCCCAGGAGGGAGGGGTGAAGTGAGAGGAGACAGAGGAGGTATCACAGGGAAGACGGCAGGGCCCTTACCGTTTACTGATTTTAACTCCCCGGATGGCAGCTGGTGCAACCGGTTCTCTTCCCCCTGTAGGCTTACAAATTCCCTGTCGGGCGCGGGCCTTGAGACCGCACGAACTCCGGGGGACGAAGTGTTACATAGGGCAATGCTCTTCCCCTGGCATGCTACGCCGACACTTAAACAGATCAAGCAGATGAAGGAGAATGAGGTGAAACTGAGGGACAGGAAATTCGGGGGATGTAATGGACCTTCCCAGCATTCGCTTAGCGACCCGGGGAGACATCGAAAAAACCCATAGCCGAATCCATGGAGAGTCGCCCTCGGTAACTGAACCCGCGGCTTCCCTAATGCTGGCCACAGAGTTATTACCGCCTAAGCCATCTCGCTCAGTGTGTTCATAGTTAGAAGATCTCTATCACTTGCGGGTTACGATTGGGCCTATCTAGTATTCACTCTCTATTTGCTAGCCACTTTTTTCTCTAAAATCCTTCTGCACATGACACCACGGACAAAAGGATAATTGCTAATGTTTAGAAAGTTGTGCTTTGTTCCATATGCATCGATGATATGTAGTTTAAGAAAAATGCAGTCCATTGTAGAAGTAGAAATATGAGTTCAAAAACCTTTCTGCGTCAAATGTTGTTCTCAGTTCAACACAAGGCTCTCCAATATAAAGTGACTCTTCTTGCCCTGCATCCCCCTCACTAAGCCATGAAAGTATCATATTCAGTCACTGTTGAGATCTTGTCCAGCTACGAAATGGAGGATGAATACCAGGTTTGTTGCTGGAAACATGGTACTTCGTCGTGCAAACCCATCTTTCTGTGTACAGAAGGCTCCAAATGTTTACCGATGGACCAAGGGGTGTACAAGAAGAGGGGGAAGAAATGTCTACTCGACCAGTCATGCTTGGCTTTAGCCAACAGTAAGTGCCGGTATCGTCTCAAAGGTCACATTTACTTCTGTGTATGCTCGTATAATTCAGCGATCTGACTTTAAGAGGAAAGAAGAGGAAACTAAATAGTTTTCTCTTTACTAGATCTATTCAAGCGAAATAAGTTAACATTTTCTTTGCATAATAGGCTGTTTAAAAATCACTTATTGCACTGCTTTATGTGGGTGCTACACAAGCTTAAGATTCGTAATTTTCTTTGAAACAAGGTTCGCATAATGTATATCTTGCTTTTAACGTTTGTTGCTAGTAACAAATAATAATAATAATAATATTAATAATAATAATAATATTAATAATAATAATAATAATAGTTTCATAATCATCACCAATAGAATGTTCTACGCGTACTCCGAAGCAGAGGGTATTTATTACCTTGAATATACACTATGTGATCAAAAGTATCTGGACCCCCACAAACACACGTTTTTCATCTTAGGTGCATTGTGCTGCCACATACTGCCTGGTACTCATTATCCGCGATCTCAGTAGTCATTAGACATTGTGAAACAAATGTGTCGCTCTGTGGAATTCACGGATTTCGAAAGTGCTCAGGTGATTGGGTGTCACTTGTGTCAGAAGTCTGTATGCGAGATTTCCACACTCCTAAACATCCCTACGTCCACTGTTTCTGATGTGATAGTAAAGTGGAAACCTGAATGGACATGTACAGCACAAAAGCGCACAGGCCGATCTCGTCTGCTAACTGACAAGAGACACCAACATTTGAAGAGGGTCGTAAAGAGTAATAGGCAGACATCTATCCAGACCATCACACAGGAATTCCAAACTGCATCAGGACCAACTCCAAGTACTATGACACTTAGGCATGAGGTGAGAAACCTTGGATTCCATAGTCGAGCGGCTGCTCATAAGCCACACATCACGCAGGAAAGTGCCAAACGACACCTAGCTTGGTGTAAGGAGCGTCAACATTACACGATTGAATCGTGGCAAAACGTTGTGTGGAGTGACGAATCCCGGTACACAATATGGCGATCCGATGACAGTGTGTGGGTATAGCGAATGCCCGGTGAACGTCATCTGCCAGTGTGTGTAGTGCCAACAGTGAAATTCGGAGTGGTGGTGTTATCGTGTGGTCGTGTTTTTCCTGGACGGGGCTTGCACCCCTTGTTGTTTTGCGTGGGACGATCACAGCGCAGACCTACATTGAAATTTTAAGCACCTTCTTGCTTCCCACTGTTGAAGAGCATTTCGGGCATAGCGATTGCATCTTTCAACACGATTGAGCACCTGTTCATACTGCACGGGCTGTGCTGGAGTGGTTACACGATGATAACATCTCTGTAATAGACTGGCCTGTACAGAGTCCTGACTTGAATCGTATGGAACACCTTTGGGATGTTTTGGAATGCCGACTTCGTGCCAGGCCTCATCGACCTACATAGATACCTCTCCTCAGTTCCGCACTCCGTGATGAATGGGCTGCATTCCCCAAGAAACCTTCTAGCACCTGATTGAAAGTATGCCTGCAAGAGTGAACGCTGTCATCAAGGCTAAGGGTGGGCCAATATCATATTGACTTCCGGCATTACCGATGGAGGGCGCCACGAACTTGCACGTCATTTTCAGCCAGGTGTCCGGATACTTTTGATCACGTAGTGCAAGTTCGTTTTGCTTTTTAATTGTCATAGATATTGATCACAACATTTAGCGCTGTGTAGTTCAATACAGTTGACACATTCAGTTTCGATAATATTCAACTAATGTTTTAAAAATATGGAAGCAAAGGTAATATTAATGTTAAACTGTTGAAGCAGTTTGGGCACAATTAAGTGCAACATTAAATTTTCTTCAAAATGAGATACATATTTTGCAATTGTTACTGAAAAACGACTAAGGATTATTTTATTTGCTACATAATTCCCCTTGCACATACAAAAGAAATGAAGAAAAACCGTGCTTGGCAGTCGCATAGTGTACGTAGGGTAAAAACACGTATGTAGGTATTGTATCAAAAGGAGAAAATGTTAATAGTTATGAGGAAACAACGTTTAGCGAAAAATGCAGTTTCTATATAGCTGTTTTATGCTGTTAGGATAACACATAAGCTAAATTTTCAAAATAGTGGCCCGAAAGTGTTAATGCAGACAGGTTGATGTGCTTTCGTTGCAATTGATTCCTTTGAAAGCACTATATTCTGAAAATTAAATTGTTTTCAAGTTACAAATCTGAAAATGCCAAAAAATAAGGGCTTAGATACTTTGTATTACGATTCACGTTCTGAATTCTTAAAATGCTTCTTTTCCCTGGTCTGGAATGGAAAATGGGATGTGTAACGGAGAGGACTCGTCCCCAATCCAGTGAATGAGGATATTGGGCTTGTGCCCCTCGAGGGGGAGCTCCTGGGACGGAGGGACGAGGTGAGACACACCGAGACACCGGGCGGCCGGAACCAAGAGTGAAGGCACAGCAATAACAAGGTACCCAAAGTTTCTAGATTGAGACGCCCTGACAGTCGGTCAGGCAAATCGGGGACCCCACCCCACACAGAGGGTCCAACGCCCCCCAAGAGGCGGTCCGTATACTCTGGCAACCAGCCGATGACCGAGAGACGAATAAAGTTCCACAGAGAGAACCCTTTTTCTCTGCCACGCCGCACCGGAAGACCATCGCCGACACTTCCATCCCAGAAACAGACTTAATTGTGTTAAGGATGAGTGCAATGAGGAAGGAAACGATATTCGGGGGCTGAGAGAAATTATCAGCATTCGCCTGACGACCCGGGAAAACTCCCGAAAAAAACCCGTGGATCGGATTGGGCGGTCGCCGGGAAGCGAATGCGAGTGGACTGGAAGATCCGTAGTTCAAATCTCGGCTATGTCATTGAATTTTTCAATCTCGTTCTATGTTTCCAACCTTGTCCTACCCACGGCTTGAGTGAAAGTCTTCTTGTTAATTGAGATGAACTGCCATTACAAACTTCGTTGTAAGTATAAGAAGAATACAGTAGCTCAAACGATAGTCCGATTTTTATGTGGTGTCTTTGAAACTCTAAGCTCTTTACATTACCACGAAAACAATCTAATGCGTTGCATTCATATAACTTTCTCTTCCCACCATTCTACAAACTCTTTTTTCTAACTCTCATTTTTCTGTTTACTTCTTATAATCCAGATAAACTTGCAAACCACATTTAACCCATCTCTGTGATGTCAGGGTCTACATCACATTCAAGAGGTCCACAGTTCGAATCTCGGTTAGAGTGAATTACCCAGATAAAGTTTTTTCCAGGGTTTCCTCTTATCCTGAGAAGATGACTGTCAGATAACTCTAAGCTCTAGGAACCTCGGACCCATTTGTGACTAACCATTTCGTTCATTCACGTCCGTAATGGCCTACCCGGTTATAGGACTTTAATTAACTACCAAAAGAAAAGTTCACATTTAAACATCACGTTGTAGTACGCGTAGATAAAGCGATAGTCACACTTTCAAAAAGCATGTCACTACGTAATGCTTTGAAGTTCCATGCTGTTTGTATGACCGCGACAAAAACTAAACGAACAGTGACTTCTCAGTTACAAAAAGTATTCAAACCAATAACAAAAAATACCTGGGAAGTAGTTAATCTCCTAAAATATATGTATAACAAGCTGCGTGCTTTAACCGGATCTGCATTTCTTGTGTAGCAAAACTTTGTCCAATCTTTTAGAGTTTACCAATTATACAGAAGTCATTCAGAATGACGAAGACCTCTTCTCAATAAGTTGAAAATATATATTTCGTTTGTCATGAAAATATTTTAAGCAGAGAGTATTTTAATCAAAATCATTAGAGCCATTTTTGGGAAAATAACAAATTTCGAAAATTTTTCCATGTAGAGGGTTGTTCAGGATGGGGGAGATTTTCTTGAAAATATTTGTGTCACGTCTTTGAAAAATGCTGAACTTAAATATCAAGTGTGGTATTTAACCGACTTTTCGCTTTGGATTTATGTTATTCACAGACACGCAGGCATATGGAGCTCTTGTTATGAAATATGTGTTACATTCACATTACTTTCTCTACTCATTCTTCTACAAACTATTCTTACAAAGCTTATTTTGTGTCTATGCCATATTAATACTAATAAATCCTCGTCATTTATTTACACAATTCGTTGTAGGTATAACCAGAACATATTAAGCTAAAGCGATAACCATATCCCTTAAAGCTGATCGCTATGTGGCAGATTTGGATTAGTTGGCTACGTAGGGGATTCGGCACTGATCCATATACTGGATATTGTGCCTACGTCCTACAAGGGGGCGTCTCCGGGAGGAAGGATGAGGCGAGAGAAGACAACGGACCCCCGGAACCAGGAGTGACGGCACAGGAATGACAGGGTCCCTAAGTTCTCAGATAGAGACTCCCCGTCAGACGGACAGGCAGACCGGGGACCCCACCCAGCACAGAGGGGGTCCAACGCCCATCAAGGAAGTTAGCATACTCCCGACAGCCAGCCGAAAGCAGAGGGACGAAGAGTCATAAAAAGCATCACTTTCCCCTGCCACAATGCACCGAAACACCATCGCCGACACTTCCAATCCTGAAAGAGACCAACGGATGAAGGATGAACGGAGATGAAATGGAGGTTCAGGAAATTCGTGGATGTGAGAATTCTTCCCAGTATTCGCCCGGCGACCCGGGGAAAAAAACCGAAAAAACGCATGGGTCAGGAAGGTCGGCCAGAGGAATCGAACCCACGACTATCCCAATGTGAGTCACAGGCGTGATAGCTTTGAAATTTTGTTCTCTCTGTATAAACACGAGATAGAAAAAGAAAGAAAGGAAATAAAATAGCTATTTTACAATTTACAGACTATTCCTACAAAATAAAGATATACATTCTATTTATCATAAAAATAGGTTAAACATATTTATTTTAATCAAAATTCTTATAGCTATTTTGAAAGAATAAATAATTTCGAAAAATGTCCAATGTAAAGGGTAGTTTGAGTGGGGGATTCTCTTTAAAATCTCAATGTCGCATTCTTGGAAGAAGTTGAACTTAAACGTAAGTTCGGTTTTTAACCAACTTTTTGCTGTTGAGTTATGCTGTTCGTGGATAGATACACACACACACACACACACACACACACACATCTGCACCTTTTTCTAAAAATAAATTAATTGGATTCAGGGAGTCTCAAACGGGATTTCTGGTGAAATTACGACATTGAATGTTTAGGTGGAGCACAATTCTTTCTCTACTTATTGTAGATATGTAGTAGTGAAGGTAAAATGCTTACTTTGGATTCAAGGGTTTCAAAACGTGTATTTCCGTTGAATTTCGTTATTCAATTTTTGGGTGGAACGTAATACTTTCTCTACTTTAACTATGTAGTAGAGAAAGTAAAACTGCTTTCTTTGGATTCAAGGAGTCTCAAAACGTGAATTTCCGATGAATTTCTTTGTTGAATTTTTTGGTGGAACACAATACTTGCTCTACGGCGTATTATAGGTAAATAGCAGAGACAGTAAAAAAGAAGAGTTGTGGTGTAGATAAACGGCTGTTTGTCGTTACGGCATCTTTCATGCAACCAAACAGGGAAAAGTGTAGCTTAGACTGTAATTTGAAATAATTTCTGCCCCAAATTGTTGCCAGATTAAGGTAAAGTGCACGGAAAAACCATACTTTATAAGGACATTATGAAAATAAAGGACAAGTTAGTGGATAAGGATAGAGAAGGTAGTGAATATTGAAAACCAAACCATTTTGTTTTAAGACTTGCTTATTATACAATAATATGAAGCCTTTAATTCCTAAAGATTAGTTTGTATACTGCTTATGTCGCTGTGGTGAATGTTATTCCTGTTTTATTTTCACATTTAGTACTTTCTTACAGCCAAGTCTAAGGAAAATGTGTTGGAATGATATTTTCTTTAGCATTCCTACTTCGTAGATCAGGTATGAGATAAGGCACCTGGCATAACCTCTCGATATGACACTCGACTTACCCCAATACAGGTGGAACGGAAAACACTTGGAGCCGTCTGTACAATAGTTAGGCCTAACGCTCAATGTCCAAAAGAATCTGATGTGTTAAATTCACGTCACCTTCTCTATCCTCTATCGTTTATTAGTGGGCACAAATTATTCTTACGAAAGTTTATTTTTATATCTACGTCATTTTAATCCAAATAAACCTTGGCATAAATAGCTACATTACACATCTCGTTATAGATACAAAGAGAACAGCGATAGTCAAATGTTTAACAACTGGACGCTACATGCTGGCCTTAAAATTCTATAGTGTTTCCATGGCATCGCGAGAAACAATAGAAAATCCATGGTACCTAAAACAAATGACAAAATATTAAAGAAATGAACCATTATTAGTGGATATCTCGGAAATATCAGAAGCCACAAAAGCGTTATATGAAATGAATTATGTGTTTTAAAGATATCTACATTTTTGTGTAGTGCGTTTTCGTCTATCGCTTAACGTTTACCAGTTAGACAAGATTATACAAAATTCCTACCGAATGAACAGGACTTTACAGGCTAATTCCAGAACATTCAAAATATACATTTCATTTTCCATGTAAACATCTTTTGTGTATTGTATTTTAATCAAACTCGTTATAGTCATTTTTTAGAAAATCAGAATTTTCGAAAATGTGCCATGTATATATATTTGGGGTGAGGGGATCTTATTTTTTTAAATTTTCGTGTCTCATCTTTGGAAAATACCGAGCCTAAATACCAAGTTTAGTATTTATCCGACTTTTCACTTGAGTTATGGTGTTCGCAGGCACCACAGACGCCTTTTTGAAAAGGTCCATGTGTGTGTGTGTGTGTGTGTGTGTGTGTGAACACTATAACTCAAAAACGAAACGTCGAATAAATACCATGCTTGTATTTAGGTTTAGTATCTTCCAAAGATGAGACATGGAGATTTTCGAGAAAATCGCCTACGCGAAACTATTCTTTACATCGACATTTTTAGAAATATTCCAAAAAATGGATATAACGATTTTGATTGAAATACCATATACTAAAGTTACTTACACGACAAATAAAATGCATTTCTTTAATTTTCTGGTAATAGTCTGTGATGTCCTCTATATTCGGAGGCAATTTTGTATAATCTTGTATAACTGGTAAATATTAAGCGATAGACGTAAACGTGCTATACAAGAACTGTAGGTATTTTTAAACCACACAATTTATTTTATATAAGCTACATAAGCTATTTCTGAGACATCCATTAGTAATGGTCCGAAATGTTCATAACTTCTCCATTCTCTTGAGGTCCTCCAATGCCAGAAATCTTGTAGCCTTCTTTAACAGCTAGAATACAAAATCCGTATGATGGAGTTGTGTATGTCAAAACGCGTACAGTGGCTGTATAAAAAGTCACAACACGATATTTCGGAAGAGTGACAACGCGTTCTTACATTCCTTTTCCAGCCATTTAGTGATTTAGACCTTTGAGCCTAAAGGCCTGCACAAATGATTATGGGCGTTTTAAACCACAGTATAAAATACAATTTTGAATCATAACTTATTTTTTGCTCTTATTTTACGTTGTTTTAACTATGTGGTCACATAGCGACTTTAGGAGATACTATCTCGTGGTTCGGTGTGGCGGACAGTTAGCCTTCTAGACCTAACACTCTGTACCATACCATCTTGCTTCGTCACGTGTCCACAGAGAACTTAGTGCTAGGCAATTGTTTCTCTGTATCAATACGCGACTACTAGCTGCAGACTGGAACTTATCCACAGAGAACTTAGTGCTGCTTAACTGTATCTCTGTATCAATACGCGACTACTAGCTGCAGCCTCGACACGTGTCCACAGAGGACTTAGTGCTAGGCAACTGTATCTCTGTATCAAAACGCGACTACTAGCTGCAGCCTGGAACTTATCCACAGAGAACTTAGTGCTGCTTAACTGTACCTCCGTATCAATACGCAACTACTAGCTGCAGACTCGACACGTGTCCACAGAGAACTTACAGCTAGGCACCGTATCTCTGCTTCAATACGCGACTAGCAGACACAGCTACTACATGTGTCCAAAGGGAAATTAGTGCTCGGCAACTATATCTGTGCTTCAATACGCGACTAGCAGGTGCAGCCTCGGCACGTGTCCACAGAGAACTTAGTGCTGCGCAACGGTAGCTCTGCTTCATTACGCGACTACTAGCTGCAACCTCGACACGTGTCCACAGAGAACTTAGTGCTAGGCAACTGTATCTCTGCATCAATGCGTGAATAGCAGATGCAGCTGTTACACGTGTCCACAGAGATCTTAGTGATAGGCAACGGTAACTCTGCTTCATTACGCGACTACTAGCTGCAACCTCGACACGTGTCCACAGAGAACTTAGTGCTCGGCAACTGTATCTCTTCTTCAATATGCGACTAGTACCAGCAGCCTCGACACGTGTCCACGAAGGACTTAGTGCTGGTCAACTCTATCTGTGCTTCAATATGTGACTAGCACCTGCAGCCTCGACACGTGTCCACAGAGACTTAGTGCTGGTCAACTGTATCTCTGCTTCAATATGAGACTAGCAGATACATCCTCGACACATGTCCACAGAGGGCTTAGTGCTGGTCAACTGTATCTCTGTTTCAATACGCGACTAGTAGATACAGCCTCGACACGTGTTCACAAAGGACTTAGTGCTGGTCAACTGTATCTCTGCTTCAATACGCGACTAGCAGATACAGCCTCGACACGTGTCCGCAGAGGGCTTAGTGCTGGTCAACTGTATCTCTGCTTCAATACGCGACTAGCAGATACAGCCTCGACACTTGTTCACAAAGGACTTAGTGCTGGTCAACTCTATCTCTGCTTCAATATGCGACTAGCATCTGCAGCCTCGACACGTGTCCACTGAGGACTTAGTGCTGGTTAACTGTATCTCTGCTTCAATACGCGACTAGCATCTGCAGCCTCGACACATGTCCACAGAGGACATAGTGCTGGTCAACTGTATCTCTGCTTCAATACGCGACTATCAGATACAGCCTCGACACGTGTTCACAAAGGGCTTAGTGCTGGTCAACTGTATCTCTGCTTCAATATGCGACTAGCATCTGCAGCCTCGACACGTGTCCACAGAGAACTTAGTGCTAGGCAACTGTATCTCTGCATCAATGCGTGAATAGCAGATGCAGCTATTACACGTGTCCACAGAGGTCTTAGTGATAGGCAACGGTAACTCTGCTTCATTACGCGACTACTAGCTGCAACCTCGACACGTGTCCACAGAGAACTTAGTGCTCGGCAACTGTATCTCTTCTTCGATATGCGACTAGTACAAGCAGCCTCGACACGTGTCCACGAAGGACTTAGTGCTGGTCAACTGTATCTGCGCTTCAATATGTGACTAGCACCTGCAGCCTCGACACGTGTTCACAAAGGACTTAGTGCTGGTCAACTCTATCTCTGCTTCAATATACTACTAGCATCTGCAGCCTCGACACATGTCCACAGAGGACTTAGTGCTGGTCAACTGTATCTCTGCTTCAATATGAGACTAGCAGATACATCCTCGACACATGTCCACAGAGGGCTTAGTGCTGGTCAACTGTATCACTGCTTCAATACGCGACTAGCAGATACAGCCTCGACACGTTTCCACAGAGGGCTTAGTGCTGGTCAACTGTATCTCTGCTTAAATACGCGACTAGCAGATACAGCCTCGACACGTGTTCACAAAGGACTTAGTGCTGGTCAACCGTATCTCTGCTTCAATACGCGACTAGCAGATACAGCCTCGACACGTGTTCACAAAGGACTTAGTGCTGGTCAACTGTATCTCTGCTTCAATACGCGACTAGCAGATACAGCCTCGACACGTGTCCAAAGAGGGCTTAGTGCTGGTCAACTCTATCTCTGCTTCAATACGCGACTAGCAGATACAGCCTCGACACGTGTTCACAAAGGACTTAGTGCTGGTCAACTCTATCTCTGCTTCAATATGCGACTAGCATCTGCAGCCTCGACACGTGTCCACAGAGGACTTAGTGCTGGTTAACTGTATCTCTGCTTCAATATGCGACTAGCATCTGCAGCCTCGACACATGTCCACAGAGGACTTAGTGCTGGTCAATTGTATCTCTGCTTCAATACGCGACTAGCATCTGGAGCCTCGACACATGTCCACAGAGGACTTAGTGCTGGTCAACTGTATCTCTGCTTCAATACGCGACTATCAGATACAGCCTCGACACGTGTTCACAAGGGCTTAGTGCTGTTCAACTGTATCTCTGCTTTAATATGCGACTAGCTTCTGCAGCCTCGACACGTGTCCACAGAGGACTTAGTGCTGGTCAACCGTATCTCTGTTTCAATACGCGACTAGCAGATACAGCCCCGACACGTGTTCACGGAGGACTTACTGGTGGTCAACTGTATCCCTGCTTCAATATGCGACTAGCACCTGCAGCCTCGACACCTGTCCTCAGAGAACTTAGTGCTGGTCAACTGTAACCCTGCTTCAATATGCGACTAGCACCTGCAGCCTCGACACGTGTCTACAGAGGACTTAGTGCTGGTCAACTGTATCCCTGCTTCAATATGCGACTAGCACCTGCAGCCTCGACACCTGTCCACAGAGACCTTAGTGCTGGTCAACTGTATCTCTGCTTCAATATGCGACTAGCACCTGCAGCCTTGACACGTGTTCACAGAGGACTTAGTGCTGGTCAACTCTATCTCTGCTTCAATATGCGACTAGCACCTGCGGCTTCGACACGTGTTTAAGAGGACTTAGTGCTGCTCAACTGTATCTCTGCTTCAATATGCGAATAGCTCATACATCTACTACATGTGTCGACAGAGAACTTGGTGCTGGTCAACTGTATCCCGATTCAATATGCAACTTGCTGATACAGCTACTACACTTGTCCCCAGAGCAGTTGGTGCTGCTCAACTGTATCCCTGCTTCAATATGCGACCAGCAGCTGCAGCCTCAACACGTGTCCGCAAAGAGTTTAGTGCTGGTCAACTGTATCTCTGCTTCAATATGCGACTAAGAGACACAGCTACTTCACGTGTTTACAGAGAGCTTAGTGCTGGTGAACTGTAACTCTGTTTCTACACGTGCCAATCAGATGGTATTATGTTGTCGTTCGGTCAGTCCGGTTTTATCATCTGTTGACAGATTGCAGAGCATTTGCAGTTACCATTTATTTTCATATTTACTGTTGTTTAGAAATAAGGTGAATTTTTGGATTGTGATATGAAATATACATTCTGGTACCTTGGCGACTGTTGGAGACCACAAAACAACAAGCCAGATTATTGGATCCATGGGATTTGAACCCGTGACCACCTGAATGCTGGCTTGAGCCATTCCGCTCGGTATAACTTAAGAACTGCAAATTTGAGTTCTGCATGCACAGATTTTCTTTGGTAGTCATGGGAACGTAACTAAAAAGCCAGGCAACTGGCGTTCCAAAACTTCTGAGTGTCTTGGAAACGGTTCAACATAATTCAGTGGTTACAAATGTACAGACTTCCCTTCTGTTAATAACATTCCTACAAGGAAAATTCGGATTCAAACGTCGGGCTGTGATTGTGAAGGAAATAATCAGAACGGCGGGCGGGCTGAGAACCAGCAAAACTAAAAATGACAATGTGGAAAGTGTTAACAAAGCGTACCAGACCTACATCAGATGATCAGTTACACCAGTCTAGCCGAACGAGATGGTTCCGCGACAACGCATGGGGCTCGCATTCGAGAGACCCCGTGTTAGATCTCCATCAAGCCAGCTACTCTGACCGTGGCTTCCTCGGATCAGTAGGCGATTCCTGATGTGGTTCCTCTTTTACCAGGAATTACCTTTCCCCATCATTTCCTTTTATCTTTTCACCTTGTGTATATCAGGGTTGCAGGACAAGGCGACGGAGGCTAGTGCGTTATGATAGGTCGACGGATACCTTCTGCTAACTCCCAGGAGTCACATAGGAAGTACAAATATGCCACTATGGACTACTGGCATTGCCGTGTCCAGATACTGGAGATTTCTCTGTCAGACTACTGCTAACTACCAGGAGTCACATCGCAAGTACAAATATCCCACTATGGTCTACCCGCAGTGCTGTGCTCCAGTCACTAGATACCTCTCTGTCTGAATTCAGCTAACTCCCAGGAGTCACATCGTAAGTACAAATATCCCGCTATGGTCTACCCGCAGTGCTGTGCTCCAGTTACTAGAGACCTCTCAGCCCGACTACTGCTAATTCCCAGGAATCACATGGCAAGTTCAAATATCCCACTATTGTCTACTTGCAGTGCTGTGCTCCAGTTACTGGAGATTCCTCTGTCTGACTTCTGCTAACTCCCAGGAGTCACATCGAAAGAACAAATATCCTACTATGGTCTACTTGCAGTGCTGTGCTCCAGTTACCGGATACCTCTCTGTCTGTCTACTGATAGCTCCCAGGAGTCACATTGGAAGTACAAATATCCCGCTATGGTCCACCCGCAGTGCTGTGCTCCAGTTACTAGATACCTCTCTGTCTGGCTACTGCCAACTCCCAGAAGTCACCTCGTATGTACAAATATCCCACTATGGTCTACTCGCAGTGCTGTGCTCCAGTTACTGGAGACCTCTCAGTCCGACTACTGCTAACTCCCACGAGTCACATCGCAAGTACAAATATCCCACTATGGTCTACTCGCAGTGCTGTGCTCCAGTTACTGGAGACCTCTCAGTCCGACTACTGCTAGCTCCCATGAGTCACATCGGAGTTACACAGATCCCACTATGGTCTATTCGCAGTGCTGTGCTCCAGTTACTAGAGATCCCTCTGTCTGACTACTGCCAACTCCCAGAAGTCACCTCGCATGTACAAATATCACAGTATGGTCTACTCGCAGCGCTGTGCTCCAGTTACTGGAGACCTCTCTGTCTGACTACTGCTAACTCCCAGAAGTCACCTCGCATGTACAAATATCCCACTATGGTCTACTCGCAGTGCTGTGCTCGTTGCTGGAGATCTCTCTGTCCGACTACTGCTAACTCCCACGAGTCACATCGCAAGTACAAATATCCCACTATGGTCTAATCGCAGTGCTGTACTCCAGTTACTGGATACCTCTCTGTCTGTCTACTGATAGCTCCCAGGAGTCACATTGGAAGTACAAATATCCCGCTATGGTCCACCCGCAGTGGTGTGGTCCAGTTACTAGATACCCCTCTGTCTGACTACTGCCAACTCCCAGAAGTCACCTCGAATGTACAAATATCCCACTATGGTCTACTCGCAGTGCTGTGCTCCACTTACTAGAGACCTCTCAGTCCGACTACTGCTAACTCCCACGAGTTACATCGCAAGTACAAATATCCCGCTATGGTCCTCCCGCAGTGCTGTGCTCCAGTTAGTAGATACCTCCCTGCCGACTACTGCCAATTCCCAGAAGTCACCTCGCATGTACAAATATCCCACTATGTTCTACTCGCAGTGCTGTGGTCCAGTTACTGGATACCTCTCTGTCTGTCTACTGATAGCTCCCATGAGTCACATCGGAGTTACACAGATCCCACTGTGGTCTATTCGCAGTGCTGTGCTCCAGTTACTAGAGATCCCTCTGTCTGACTACTGCCAACTCCCAGAAGTCACCTCGCATATACAAATATCACAGTATGGTCTACTCGCAGAGCTGTGTTCCAGTTACTGGAGACCTCTCTGTCCGACTACTGCTAACTCCCAGGAGTCACATCGCAAGTACAAATATCCCACTATGGTCTACTCGCAGTGCTGTGCTCCAGTTACTGGATACCTCTCAGTCCGACTACTGCTCACTCCCACGAGTCACATCGCAAGTACAAATATCCCACTATGGTCTACTCGCAGTGCTGTGCTCCAGTTACTAGAGACCTCTCAGTCCGTCTACAGTTAACTCCCAGGAATCACATGGCAAGTTCAAATATCCCACTATTGTCTACTTGCAGGGCTGTGCTCCAGTTACTGGAGATCCCTCTGTCTGACTTCTGTTAACTCCCAGGAGTCACATCGAAAGTACAAATATCCTACTATGGTCTACTCGCAGTGTTGTGCTCCAGTTACTGGATACCTCTCAGCCCGACTACTGCTAACTCCCAGGAGTCACATCGCAAGTACAAATATCCCGCTATGGTCTACCCGCAGTGCTTTGCTCCAGTTAGTAGATACCTCCCTGCCGACTACTGCCAATTCCCAGAAGTCACCTCGCATGTACAAATATCCCACTATGTTCTACTCGCAGTGCTGTGGTCCAGTTACTGGATACCTCTCTGTCTGTCTACTGATAGCTCCCAGGATTCCCATCGCAAGTACAAATATCCCGCTATGGTCCACCCGCAGTGCTGTGCTCCAGTTACTAGATACCTCTCTGTCTGACTACTGCCAACTCACAGAAGTCACCTCGCATGTACAAATATCCCACTATGGTCTACTCGCAGTGCTGTGCTCCAGTTACTGGAGACCTCTCTGTCTGACTACTGCTAACTCCCAGGAGTCACATCGCAAGCACAAATTTCCCACTATGGTCTCCTTGCAGTGCTGTGCTCCAGTTACTGGAGACCTCTCTGTCCGACTACTGCTAACTCCCAGGAGTCACATCGCAAACACAAACATCCCACTATGGTCTACTCGCAGTGCTGTGCTCCAGTTACTGGAGACCTCTCAGTCCGACTACTGCTAATTTCCATGAGTCACATCGCATGTATAAATATCCCACTATGGTCTACTCGCAGTGCTGTGCTCCGGTTACTAGAGACCTCTCTGTCTGACTCCTGCTAGCTCCCATGAGTCACATCGGAGGTACACAGATCCCACTATGGTCTATTCGCAGTGCTGTGCTCCAGTTACTAGAGACCTATCTGTCTGACTACTGCTAACTCCCAGAAGTCACCTCGCATGTACAAATATCCCACTATGGTCTACTCGCAGTGCTGTGCTCCAGTTACTGGAGACCTCTCATTCCGACTACTGCTAGCTCCCATGAGTCACATCGGAGGTACACAGATCCCACTATGGTCTACTTGCAGTGCTGTGCTCCAGTTACTGAATACCTCTCAGTCCGACTACTGCTAACTCCCACGAGTCACATCGCAAGTACAAATATCCCACTATGGTCTACTCGCAGTGCTGTGCTCCAGTTACTGGAGACCTCTCATTCCGACTTCTGCTAGCTCCCATGAGTCACATCGGAGGTACACAGATCCCACTATGGTCTACTCGCAGTGCTGTGCTCCAGTTACTGCAGACCTCTCAGTCCGACTACTGCTAACTCCCAGGAGTCATACCGCAACTACAAATAACCCACTATGGTCTACTTGCAGTGCTGTGCTCCAGTTACTGGAGAACTCTCAGTCTGACTACTGCTAGCTCCCATGAGTCACATCGGAGGTACACAGATCCCACTATGGTCTACTTGCAGCGCTGTGCTCCAGTTACTGAATACCTCTCAGTCCGACTACTGCTAACTCCCACGAGTCACATCGCAAGTACAAATATCCCACTATGGTCTACTCGCAGTGCTGTGCTCCAGTTACTGGAGACCTCTCAGTCCGACTACTGCCAACTCCCAGAAGTCACCTCGCATGTACAAATATCCCACTATGGTCTACTCGCAGTGCTGTGCTCCAGTTACTGGATACCTCTCTGTCCGACTACTGCTAGCTCCCATGAGTCACATCGGAGGTACACAGATCCCACTATGGTCTATTGGCATTGCTGTGCTCCAGTTACTCGAGACCTCTCTGTCTGACTACTGCTAACTCCCAGAAGTCACCTCGCATGTACAAATATCCCACTATGGTCTACTCGCAGTGCTGTGCTCCAGTTACTGGAGACCTCTCTGTCCGACTACTGCTAACTCCCAGGAGTCACATCGCAAGTAAAAATATCCCACTATGGTCTACTCGCAGTGCTGTGCTCCAGTTACTGGAGACCTCTCATTCCGACTACTGCTAGCTCCCATGAGTCACATCGGAGGTACACAGATCCCACTATGGTCTACTCGCAGTGCTGTGCTCCAGTTACTAGAGACCTCTCAGTCCGACTACTGCTAACTCCCAGGAGTCACATCGCAAGTACAAATATCCCACTATGGTCTACTCACAGTGCTGTGCTCCAGTTACTAAAAACCTCTCAGTCCGACTACTGCTAACTGCCAGGAGTCATACCGCAAGTACAAATAACCCACTAATGTCTACTTGCAGTGCTATGCTCCAGTTACTGGAGACCTCTCAGTCTGACTACTGCTAGCTCCCATGAGTCACATCGGAGGTACACAGATCCCACTATGGTCTATTTGCAGCGCTCACCTCCAGTTACTGGAGACCTCACTGTCTGACTACTGATAGCTCCCAGAAGTCACATTGTTAGTAGAAGTATCCCACTATGGTCTACTCGCAGTGCTGTGCTCCAGTTACTGAAGACCTCTCTCTCTCTCTTTGATTACTGCCAGCTTCCAAGAGTCTCATCGGAAGTAAAATACCCCACTATGGTCTACTAGCAGTACTGTACTCCAGTTACTGGTGACCTCTCTCTCTGACTACTCCTATCTCCCAGATGTCATGTTGTAAGTGCAATTATCTCTTAATAGTCTACTTGCAGGGCTGTGCTGCAGCTAGTAGACGCCCCTCCGGCTGCCTGATTACTCCTAACTTCTCACCAGACGTGCTCACGTCAGCACCACTGGATGTCAGAATTGGATGGCATGTTGAACACCGGTGATTTGTTTTGTGTTAACTTCGGCATTTGGTCTTAAATTTAAGTTATGATTAAAAATTATATTGTATACCGTAGAGAAAAAATACGTAAGTTTAATATTAATAATTTGTGATTACGGTGTTTAAGTATCAGCAGTTCAGCAGAGACTATATGCAGGCTGTTAAATTTTTGCAATCTCTCCCGGTAGTGCCGGTGTCAGGTGAAGTCTCAAAGGAAAGATCAGAGAGTCATAAGTAGAGGTCTTTAGTATCTCGAGCACTGAATTGCTCGTAGGCAATAGGTGGTCTTTTGTGCTTCTAACTGAACCGTCCGAAGAACGACCAGATCCAGATGACGATGCGGCTAGCAAGGACAGGGTCTCTGACGATTTCAACACGCCAGCTAGTCCTTTCTCAGCCACCCGTAACCTTGGAGTTCCGGGAGTAGACGAGAGATTACCAGGAAAGAAAGAGGCCCCATCAATACCGACAGGAAGAATCCAATCAATAGCGCAGATCTCACCGTTCCGCCACTACACCAACCGCCGCCGCCTTTTCCTACTGTCCTGAAACAGGTGAAAGGAAATCATGGACAAAAAAATTCGTGCTAGAATGCGAACCACCCCAGTATTCGCCTACCGACCTGGGGAAATCCGGAAAAATTTCGTGATCAGATTTCCCGCCAACCAGGAATCGAACCCAGGACCTCCTGAATGCGAATCTCACATGTTAACGAGGAGCCATTTTGCTTGGTAAGTTCCAGCTTTTGTTTGAGCTGTTTAAAATATAATATTTGGTTGAAACTCTTGATTTTCCCATTACTATTTATAGTAAAATAATACATGAAATACACACACACAGAAAGGTGATGGGTGCTACGTTAAATTGAACAAACTCGCACATGAAGTTTTAAGATGTCTATGGTTTTGAGTTCTTTATTATAGCAATCAAATGTTGCAGTTTTACAAACCCATCTGATCGAGTAGTCTCAAACAAACGTAATGTGTGAGTAAAATTTACACATGTCAACATTTCTTTACAAAAACATTTTTACACAATTGCGATAAACATTTAAATAAAAACACTTCTCCAGTCTCAGCTCTGATAAAAGTCACTACCACTAAATCGTCTCAAAAGAGAGTTTCTTGGCAGCCAATAAGGAGGAAGATCGGAGCCATAGTCTACGGCTCCTCCAGAAGTCCCAAGTCCAATGGGCGATATAACCTCGGCAGCCCCTGAGCCAAGCGAGGAGGAAGCTGACGAGGCTGTAACAGCTACCACTGTAGTCGGAAGGGCCATTGCTCCTTTGTTTTTTAGGATGGATTTAGGATTCCCATCGTCAGAACTTGTTGGTGTTGTTGCTGGATCTAGGAACCTAGATATGCTAGGAGCAGGAGGTTGTCCTACCAAAGTTCTGCCACCGGGCACAGTCTCAGTTCCTCTAATGTTCTCGCAAGTCTCCTTCATCTTACACAACTGTTCCTGGAGACTACGGTATTCCTCCAGAAACCTTTCCAGCTGTGCTGCATGGTAATCGTAGGTATTTGCCGCTGTAGAAGGCACAACCGAAGGGGAGGGTGATGGCGAAGGGGTGGGATGGAAAATGCTCTCCTTTACGTACTCTCCTCCAGTCCTGGGGCCCATTAGGTTCAGCAATGGAGTCGCAAGATTTGGTGAGCGTTCCATTACTGGCGAAGTCGGCAAGCTGGGGTTCTTTCTACAAGAGCCTGGTCTTCCAGAAAGAACGTTTCCACCCTGGCCCATTACTGAAGAGCCATCCACCGTCGATACTCCCGGAGACGTCGCGAGGTTCATAGAACTGCTTGACCTCTGTTGGCTGATGCTTGGTGGATGTTGTTTTCGACCGAAACCGGAGAGTGTAGCTGACAAGGGATAATATGAAGAAGAGTAAGAGTCTATGGACGATCTACGAGGGATAGAGCCATTGCTACCTCCACTACCTTCGCCACCGCTACTCCCATATCTACTGTCCGGCAATAACGGGGATTGACTGTCGGAGCCGCGATAGTACCTAGTACCGCCTCTTCCAGTAGTTCCACCACGTCTTCGAGGTAGTGTACAGAAAGAACTATCAGCCATCGTATCTCCACTAACACCACTGTTACTGCTTGCCACGTTAGCACCGCCAACACCAGAAGGAAGCGCATTCCCGCCAGTGTTGTAGGAAGAAGTCTCCAGCAGGTCCGGATAGTTCTTGTCGCTGTCCTCGAGAGGCTCGGATGTGTAAAGTGCGCCTCCATTTGGACCCACGAGCTGTTTCCGCATGACGTGCTGTGCAAGATGTGTGGTGCTTCCCAGGTCACCTAACTCGCGGCGCAGCAGAGCAGCAGCCACTTGAGAAGTCCTGGCAGCACTAGCGCTGAAGTCAGCAGAAGTTCTGTTGGAGGACATCTCATCCGAGCTCATTCCCCGCTCATCCCTGAAAACAAAGGATTAAGTTAGTGTGTAACATACCACGTGTCTCATTGCCTGTGGGATAATCACATAGCGTGCTCGGAGTAGTGCATTTAAAAATTATTCTGTGTTTATGTTGCAATAATCAGGACCCACAATATGGAGTGGTTGACGGTTATACAGGGCTCTCCGCTAATTGGTTGTAACACAAAGTCGAGTTTTACTCCTCGCACTGCTCACTTATAATAAGTATGGGAAGTATTCTGTTTCTTCTTTCTCTAGCAGGTAAGGAAGGTATTGAGAATTATTCACCGGAAATGTATGTTTTGAAGCCCCTAAATGCAGAAAAGGCCTTTTTTTTTTTTAAAAAAAAAGGTCCTTGTGTGTCTCTGAACAGCATAACTAAAAAGGAGAGGTCGGATAAGTGCCAAACTTTGTTTAAGTTCAGTTTCTTCCAAAGATGCGACACGAAGATTTTGAAGAAAATCCCCTCACCCCAAAGCTCCCATTAAGTGGAATATTTTTCTATGTTTTTTTATTTTCTAAAAAGTACCTCTAACGATTTTGATTAAAATACCATATATTAATGATATTTACATGACAAATAAAATGTATATACTGAATTTTCTGAAAATATCCTTTGAAGTCCTCTTCATTCGGAAAGAAGTTTGTATAATCTAGTATAGCCCATCTCCGTGGTGTGCGGGTAGCGTGTCTACCTCACATTCAAGAGGTCCCGAATTCGAACCTTGGTTATGGTGTGCTACCTGGATAAGGTTTATTTACGGGGTTCTTCCTTATCCTGAGAAAAAGAATGTCGGGTAACTCTAAACTCTTGGGACCCCGGGCTCGTTTGAGCGTTACTTCACCATTTCGTTCATTCAGCGCTCGATATAACCTAGCCAGTTAAAGGATATTAAATTTCAAGCAAGAAAAAATAAGACTAGATATAATAACAAGAGATAAATAATAGAACAGTGAGTTGAGAAAGTCAAGTTCAAGACGTCAGATATCATTCCATATTTTATTACATAAATCCGTGTATTCTTCATCCCTGGATCAAATGATGGTCATTAATGGCCACAGACTTGTATTCAGGTCACCATTTAGAGAACAAATGGTATAAACATTATGTGTACACTTCTAGTTGTAAAATGTGTATTGCAAGGGAAGTTTTAACACAAATGTTCAAATTGTTTTAATGCCATCCTGTGGAGGTACGTCTCCACAAGCTTATTTTGCAGATCTTCTACATTTTCTGGATGTGTGGCGTAGACATCTGATTTTAAGTATCCTCATAAAAAGGACTTAATGAATGTACGAAGGACATATACGAAGAATGTGCTGGTGATGTCATGGATCGGTTGGTTCCAATCCATCATTGTCGGAATTCGTTGTCCAGGTATTAAGACACAACAGCTGCGATATGTGCTGGGGCACCATTCTGTTGGAGAGCTATTTTAAAGAGGTAGTTCCGATAAGAATTCAGAGTATTCGGAAGAAATTTTGGACAAAAGGTAGCTATTAAAGACACCGAAAAAAGTAAGGACTTGACAGTTGTATTAATCTTGTATTTACAACTAAAACTTAAACATCTTGTTTCAACTTGTTTCCTACTGCAAATGACCCAAAAGTGACCCTTACCACTTAATATCCGTATCATTTGGATAAGAATGCCAAAAACGTATGTAATAAAATATAGGTTGTTTCACTTAAAAAATATTATGTATTAAATCGGATGTAACAAAAGAAACAGTTATTGGAAATACATTGTGTATTTTACAGCGATTTGCATTTTTATGTTTGACGTTTTGTCTATCTCTTATGGTTTACCAGTTATATAAAACTATACAAAACTCGTTCCGAATTAAGAGGACCTCACAAGCTATTCCTAGAAAATATAAGATATGCATTGTATTCGTTATATAAACATCTTAAACATATGCCAGTTTTAATCACAACTGATAGCCACTTTTGGGAAAATCGAAAATGATAGCTTTAGGTAAGGGAAGTCTTTTTTAAAAGTCTTTGTGTCGTTCTTTGGAAGATGCTGAATCTGAATGCCAACTTTGGTAATTATCCGACATTTCGTTTTGGCGTTATGCCGTTCAGAGAAACACACACACGTGGAACTTTTCCTAAAATGTTTGTTTGGGGGGGGTTTCAGAGGGACTCAAACATGTATTTCCGTCGAAATATCGGAATTTAACTTTTGTTTGAATACATTAATTTCTTTTATCTATGATAATATAGGTGGGTGACAGAAAAGTAAAAAAAGACAACTTTGTGTCAGCACGAATTTGAGGAACACCCTGTATAACTACCAATAACTGCAATTGCAGGCCTTTATAAACACTAACAAAACAATTCCTTAGTATACCAACCAATCCATGCCAGTAATGGGATTGTTCCACAGATTATGAGCTACACTGTGTACAAGAATGTAAACATGCACAAATAATGAAACAAAGGTTATCAAGGGTATATTAAAAGCCTTCTGCCAACCAATCTACATTCATTAGCCATTCTCAGAAACTATTTAAGGAGACTAATGGGGAAATATTGCCAAAAATCGCAATTCTAGTTCTATAAAACTAGTGTTATATGTTGAAATTTCCTCTTTACTTAGATGTTTATTATTTTATACACATAAATTGCATTTTAAATTTATTTTTAAGATTTGTGCTGCATCTGCCATTTTGTAATCTGAATTCTGTAGCACTTTAGAGAAAAATTATAGCTCCTATACTGTTTGGAGCAGAGGTACACGGAAACCTGCCAGTGCTTCTGGTTTCCTATAGTGCTTTTCTTTATTTAATGTTGACAGAAACTCTTTATCATCTGTGTTCCACACGAATCCTGGGTGAGCCAAGTTCTTATTCGTTTGAATTTAAGTTCAACACACACACTTTAGCTAATCAACAAAGGTGATAAGCACGGAAATCTTGCACTTAAGTGGCTGGAAATCATGCTTCACACCAGGTTCTGGATGAGTCCGTCTCGTATTGGTTTGATATCAATAGTTGGCACTCAAACATTAACCTATCAACAAAGGTCAGGCCTAGGTGAGCGGTGAGTGTGGAAACATTTCACCCGAGTGGTTGAAATACATGCTTCACAACGACCAGCCTCTGTATGAGTCTGTCTCGTATTGGTTTGATGTCAAAAGTCTGGCACTCAAACATCAACTTATGAACAAAGGTCAGGCCTAGGTGAGAGGTGTGTATGGAAACATTTCAAGCGAGTAGCTGCAAGACATGTTTCGCAACGAACAGTTTCTGGACGAGTCCGTCTCATATTGGTTTGATGTCAAAAGTGTGTCACTCAAACATTAACCTATGAACACGGTAAGCCAAACATTAAGTGTAGTGCTAGAACCAGGTAAGGGACGTTGTTTAATATTTCCTTATCAACATAAACCACTGCATGTTGTATCAGCAAGATTCCGTGCACTGGATTATACATTTTAGCCCATGTTTTATGGTAAGTCTTCCTTTACAAACTGGTACAATTTTTAATATGTCAGCTTTTGGAAGTTCCAGCAATGTGATTCTTGTTTGTAACTGTATTCGAGTATACTTCCTCCATTTTAGTTTAAAGATTATTTCCGTAAATGTCATATTTTCTCTGGAACAAGTGAAGGTAACTAAATGCCATTTTGAGACCATAAAATAAACATTAGAGTAAGATGATATGCTTTAGTCTTGATATGTTGGTTGCTTACGTTTTAAAAAATGAATTCCTGATAAATTGTAATAAAATGTGTAATTAAGGAAAACCCTATATCCTTAATAAAGCACATTTCTATGTAAACCTATAACGGTAAACTTGGAAGAGATTCATCTTCATCCTGCAAACATTTCAGTCTGATATCTCAATTAGTTTCTGAGATCACGAAGATGGTAAAGTTAACATTGAGGGATAGACTCCCATTAAGATGTCAGATGAACCTAGGAGGTAGATGGAAGTCTTTAAGCTTATCTATCCAGTAAGGCAGGATTATTTTCTTAACTATACCGTCTTTTGATTAAACTCTGACAATTGCTTTTTTGGGGCATCCAACTATGTTATTAACAACAGCATTTGCAGGTAGTTGCTATCGTCCTACAATTTAATGTAGCTGTCAAAAAACAGGTGATTTATAACAGAAAATGTCATTCGCAAGAAAAAGCTTTTCAGAGCAAACGAAACTCGCATATATTTGTAAAAAAAGCCACATGACTTGAATACACAGAAGCTGTTACACTGAACAGTAATACCAATCTGTAAAGCCAAACTTCCCTAAAGTGGGAGGTGGTAACGTGTGCGACTCGCATTCGGGATGTCCCTGATTTGATACCCAGCGATCGCACATTCTGACCCATGGGTTTTTTACGGTTTTCTCGGGTCGACGGGCGAATTCTGGGGTGGTTCAACTTCTACCACGACTCTCATCTGTTTCAGGGTTGTAGGACCAGGCTACGGTGGCTGTGCGCTCTCTAGAGGTTTCTTCCTGAAGTCGTTCCAGGGAGACAGCCTTCGGGAACCCCCGGAGATTCGGGGCCTAAGGTAGGCCCCGGGCGCGTTCAATCTGGAAGCATTAAGGACCCGATCCATGCTTGCGCCCGTTGTCATACGGATCTAGTTGCCTTCAGGCTCTCCCGTCACCCCTCCCTCCATTCGGCCTTACGTTTGCTTTTTACTTCTCCACTCTAAAGTGTTTTTTTTCTATCAAGAATAAAGAATTCACAGTACAATGTGACAGATGTAGTACCATTTTAACAAAATAAGTTTATTGTTTAGACAATCATTTCAATTTATAGGACTGTACAGAAAAACTAAAAATGTCAATTTTTGACAATTTTCGTCATTTATGTCATGTTAATAGAAAAGGTTAGAACAGTACAATCGCGGCATTGAAATAGTGTGTTTTACTTCTATTGCTAACGCGTTACGACAGTTTCTCTCTCCAGAATTTCATCACTTAAATAGCTCTTGTGGTGAAATGTAAACTCTTCCTTGAAACCACAGTTTTAGGATATTTCCGTGCAATTCTGAACGTTCGAGTTGCGGTGTTTGCATGCAAGTTCACACATTTTTAATGTGAATGTTTTTAAACGCTGGACGTAAGGAAATTTGTTGAACCTGCTCGTAGCTCTGCTTTAAAGACGATATGATCTGCGTGTCTATTCACGGCGGTTGACAGCATTTGTCATTTTCCCGGTACGAGCAGGCTTTTGTCTTAGGGCACAGCCGCATGGACTCGGACGTAATGACTATGGGCAATACATGGAGAGCTGTCCTTAAAATGTACATCTGTAGCCAGCCTTGGCTAATGAACGATAAAAAGAGAAGCAAAATAGTTAATAAGAACTAAAGAATAAAATGTAGCTCGCGCCTAAAGCTAATGTACTTACATTGACGTTCTACAGGAGATTGCAACAATAACTAGAAGACCACCGTCTGTAACAGTTCTCTCAAATTTCATACAGATTGTCTATAACGAACTTGAGAGGATCAAAATTACTCGAAATTAGAGAAAAATCATTAAGGAAAATGGTTAATAATCCCTTTTTTCTTTCTTTCTTATAGGATCACACCAAACTGAGTACGGAGGTAATTTTTCATTTTGCAACAAAGAATCTTAAAAGCTGCTAAAACAATTTTCGCCATGTATCAAAATGTACACTGGTGTTCTCTTTAAAAGGGATTTAAATGAAGACTGATACAAGACACGAAGATCGGTAACACAATTCAGGCTCTATTTCTTCTCCAAAAAATTCAAATCACCAATACCCTGGCATAAATAGAGGTTATATAAATATATTGGCATATAGTGATGACATTGCACTAGTATAGGAAAACGAACGTGATCACCAACATGTTATATACAAATTAGAAGAAGTAAGAGCGACAATCTCAGAACCTCCACGCAGAGAAGAAACCATGGAAAATATCCTTCTTGATCAAAAATACTAATACAGAATGAAACTGTAGAACAGGTTTCAGGGGGAGTAACATAAGCTATGTCACAAATAAAGACATTACTTCAACAGATTACCTTCCTCTTTGATGGACTTACAGGTCAATGTCTGTCGAGGAGCAAGCAAACTCTTCATCATAGCATATAGAGGATGACTGATCAGCTGGTATGACGGTGAAGAAGGACATGAAATGTAGTGATGAAAGCGACGATAGGAACATTCGCGGATCAAAATATCGGACCCAACATTCCCCTAGCGACCCCGAAAAAACCTTTATCAGTTTGGTCGGCCCCGGGGGTTTTTATCCGGAACCTCCTGAATGCAAGTTACAGAGGAGCCACCTCGCTCATTTAAAGACATTACAAATAAATAAATCCCAGCAATGTAGGCCACAAATAATAGAACATGGAAATATAGTGCTGAAAGCTAAACGAAACTAAAGTTCTATAAGATAAAATAAGTTAAAGTAAAATAAGTTCTGGCAGAGCAAGTCATACATTATGTAAGCGAATCTTTAAAGAGAAGGGTAAAATCAGCAGAAATGAGATATATAAAAAGTGTACCTTTAATTTAACTGATAAGTTGTAAGAACATAAGTAAAACTTGAAGACACATATCAAAAGAATGGACATATAAAGAATACGAACTAAAATAATAACCCCCCAAAATTAAAAAGTGTGGGAGGAAGAGGGAAAAATTCGACCTGAACGTCGTAGCAAGTTGAAACCTAAATGTGAAGATAATGCTCACCAGGAATAGAAGTTTCCAAGCATTAAAGCCAGGAAGTTAGGTTGAACTGTTACCGGGCAAACCACCCCTATCCCTCGTACAGTCTGCTGGCGCGCACTGACCCTCGGCAGCTGTTTTATGTATTGATGGTGGTTTGAAGCCAATTGCTGAAGAACTCGTGTACCTCATTGTTACTAATATTCTTAACTCCATTTTTTCATACACTTACACGTAAGAATTTATTTCGGTTATAGTTGCTTATAAAAACAATGTAATGCTGGTTCTTCCGTGGGCAATCGTTTATATTTTGTTATTGTTACCAGAATCCAATGGCGTGAACTATGCAATAGAAGTAAGGGTGTTAAGAGATAATTTTCCCAGTTTTTGAAGGGATGTACAAGTTTTGTCACGGAAATCGTAGGTTTTCTATTGGTCAGTCGTTTGACTTTGAATGGTGTATTCTTAATTTCGAAAGATTTAAATGCCAGCAAAGGTAATGCATGATAAATCAAGAAGTATCAATGTATATTGCTTCCTTTGGGTTGAACTCCATTTTTCTCGCCGTAGGGGAAAAGTTGCAGGTTCACTGGGTTTTAGATTACGGCAATTCCACTGTTAAGGAGATCAGAGCAGTAAAATAATTCTAGGCTGAGGATGGATTATTTCCGTTGAGGTGTCTAACATATTTGGTGTAACTGCACAAACTGATTCAAAACTACAAAGCTATTTACCGCGGAGAAAACACGTGCCTTTAAAAACGCCTCTAATCGTTTTTGTATATCCTGATATAGTATAAGCAAACTTTCAGGCACGAATTGGGCAAGGTGGCGGCGAAAGTTTCCTTATTAGTAATTAGTTTTATCCACAATATGAGCAAACAGGTATGCCAAGCGTTTGAATAAAATTATTTCAGTTAGTATAGGTATACTGTTTTTACCTGGCAGGTATGTGTAGATCAGATGTAGGGTCAGAAAGCACGCTGCCCCGGACCTCGCTGCTCTCGCCACTCCAGGAAGCCTTGCTGTGAGAAACCACTGTGGTTGGAGTAGGTGTCTCAACCTCGTCTTCGTATCCTCCTTCTTCGTCCTCATCATCCTCTTCTTCGTCCTCCCCCAGGTCCGTATCTACACTAGGAACTCCTCTGTAGTCGCCGTGCTGCTGGCGTTGCCTGCTTCTTCGTCGGTGATGCTGTTGTTTCTTCAGCATCATGGACATGGAACCACCCACAACGGCTACCTCTGCTGCAGTCGCCGCTGTTGTCGCATTTGAAGAATTCTGGATACCGGATAAAGCACTGTTGTTGTTTCCCATTCCCTTAATCGTTCTAACACCACCCACAACACCAACGGCATGATTCATCATAGTAGGTCCTTTGTGGTTCATTTCTATCTTTTCGTAACTATCGTCTCGTCTTCGTCCTGCTCCTCTAGCTCCTCCACCCACAACACCTCCCCCAGCTCCACCACCCTGTTGCCTTCTGCGAAGACTGCAAACACAGAGCACGATCAGGCAAGAGGCCAGAATAAACAGCGCTGCAACCACAATACTTGCTATCAGTATGCGACCGGATAGTGCGTTTTCCGGTGGACGACGGAGCACGTCCAGCGTGACTCTCGCCTCGGCACGGCCAGCTTTGTTTTCGGCAGCACAAACATATTCCCCAGCATCTTGCAGGTCGGCAGCAAGAATAGTGAGATTGCTCGCGTCGTTGTCCATTTGAACCACATAAAGCTTCCGATGCTGTGCTGTGGTTGTCGAGGTAGAGGAAAAGTTCGCGATCACTCGGTTTCGTAACATCCACTTCACTCTTGGCACAGGTTCACCGCCAATCTGACAAGATATGGTCACGTTACGACCTTCGACACCAGTAGTGTGAGTCTCTGGAGCCGATATCCTAGGCACACATGCAAACTCGTCCAGGTCTAGTTTGTCCCAGGGTTTGCCACGGAGTCTGGGGGGATGACTGCATATCGGGGGGACATCAGAAGGAATATTCTGCTGCAAAATCCACTCCCGCACGTGTCGAAGTGAGCAGGTACAATTCCAGGGGTTCTCAGCAAGCTCCAAAGAATGTAGATTCTGCATGGCGGTCAAGGTTGATGATGGCACGCTGATTAGTTTATTTTTGTCCAGCTTTAGCCACTCTAAAGTGTTCTCCAAACCGTTAAACGCTCGAGGCTCCACGGTGCCGAGTTTGCATTCAGACAGCTCTAAGCGCACTAGCGTTGGAACTTGCAAGAACGCGTCATTCAGGATTCTTTGGATAGGATTACCACTCAGTCTCAGTTCTCTCAAGCCAGAAATTGAACCAAAAACATGTGAAGGTACATGCAGAAGAGAATTGTATCCTAAATCGAGCTCCACCAAATTGATAAGATTTCGGAATGAGAATCGGTCCAGTGACTTAATCCGACACCGTGCCAGAAACAGTTTTTGGAGATTTAGAAGACGAGCTACTTCGAAAGCGTCTTGGGCGATATTGCCAAGGTTGTTTCCGGTAAGATTAAGCACCTGTGTTTCTGCTTCTAGGCCCTTTGGTATTTCAGTGAGTTTAGCGTCCACACATATAGCCGAGATCTTGCCACTCTTCCACTTGCAGTCGCAGAGACCCGTGCAAGGATCGTCGTTTGCCAGAAGACCGGTGATAAGCGAGCAGATAGTAAGGAGTATGACTGTCAGCGGCGATGCTAAGGATAGTGATAAGGTTGCAGCGGGGTTCAAGGCCGGCAGCTTCCAGCGCCAAGGACGACGGCGGCTGCAGGCCATTGCGTACACTCAGGAGCCGAGCAGTCCTTCTTCACCATACAAGCTCTTCGGGATCCTCATCATCCGAGTCCATAGTGAGGCGATGACTGGCTGCCTGTTTGTGCTGCTGCAACGCTTAGTGATCCGTCCTGCAACATAGTTTAAAATGTGATTAGAAGATATCCACACTATGTAACTAACTTCATGATCCCACATGCCTTCCAGGTTTACTGATCTACTTATACAGCAATGTGGGAGAGCTTTTACTTTATTGTGCTATCTTATAAATTAGAATTTCATCTTTAATTAGTAATGATTTTATCACTGTAGACACATTGTTTATATTTTAAATATAATTTTAAAACTTGCATTCTGTATTACTGCACAGGAAGAAGGTCACAACGATTATATACTTTAGAGTAGAGCGGCAAGCTTTGGCCGATCTTTTAGGGGAAGTTTAATTCTATAAAACCGAACCACATGTCTCCGCAGTAACGTGTGAGGCTCGCATTCGGCAGGTGCTGGTTTCGATTCCCGAGACCGTTCTCTCCGGCCATGGTTTTTTGTGGTTTCCCCAGGTCGTCTACCACGATTTTCCTGTCCCACATTTCCCACTTCTCAGTCATCAATATCTGGTTCAGGGCTGCAGGACGAGGCGACGGTGTTTGGCGTGTTGGAGCTTACTCCCTGGTGTCGGTCGGACTGCATGTTCCAGGAGCAGGCTGTCTTTCAGAGGAAGTCAGGTGCTTCTGGGCGGATTTGAGCTGCGTGGGACCCCGTCCATGCTTGCGCGCGTTGTCTTCCGTTATCTCTCCCTCCTAGGAGTTACGTTCGAAGCAAAAAGGACCATTACGCCTCTTTGCAGTGATCTGTATCTCCTCCTTTATATGTACATTTATCGTTTACTCTACAAACTGGTAGTGTGTTAACAAATGCCGCTTATGAGTGTTCAAGTCACGTGGTTTCCTTCTTTACAGACACATGTGAGTAGAAATGACCCGTTTTCTCAGAAACTATTGAATGTACCTAACTTGAACTTTAGGATAACGAGTGCTGTGTAGTACGTCTGCTTTGGTGTTAAAAATATCGTGACGCAGCGGCTATGAACTAAGGTCGGAGTAACAACACCTGCCGCTCGCCAGCGTAAACACCGGGCGTGTTATCTAGAACTCCCCCCTTCAGAGAGTGTGTTGAACGTTCGAGAACCTTGTAGAAAGATTCCACTGACTATATAAGCGAGCGCTCACGCGGGAGTGAGATTCTGTGAGTTAGTTGAGCTTCGTTTAGTCAGTGAACGAGTTTGTGGTGCGATTCCCCGAGCAAGCTGTGACGTTAGCGAGTGCTACTGCGGAGCGGAAGACTGGAGGTCTTGTGTTCCACTTCCCGGCGAGTGAACCGTCCGGGAGAGGAAGCTACGTCGCGAGGCTAGTTGACGAGTTTACCTGAGTGAAGTGAACTCTGACAAGTAGTGAAGAATGACAGTTGAAAAACTGGATAACGTGACAATATTATTAGTGATTTAAAATATATAACTGGTTATAAACTGTAATCAAATGGTGGTATAATTGAGAAAAAAGATGTCGTGTTCCTTAACAAACCAACTTATTGAGTAAAAGTAGATCAGTGAATTTAGGAGAGGGGCATCTATTTACATCTTCAGTCTGATGTGTTAAATAGTTTCCGAAGTTAGCAAACGTATAATTGGTGGGATAGGTCTTTTCCTCCTGAAGGAAGATAGCATTTTGTTTGTTAATAAAACATTTTAATGAGAATTTATCAGAAATTAAGCTTTTAAAACGTAATGAGCCAACTTATTAACACCAACAACAGCACTCGCCTATTTCATTCAGCCATCTTCAATAGTTCCAGAGAAAACACTGTTCAAAAAAAATCACATTAATAATTTATTCTTTTCAACCCTCTTGTGTGTAGGACAAGGTTGGAAAGGCAGAATCGAACCGAAAAATCCAATGCCATAGTAGTGATTTTAACCAGCATCTTAGAGTTTCCGTGCCGCTGCTCTAACGAACTGAGCTACCACGGCAGCATGCCGGTGGAACATTAAATTCCCCAATTGACTCACATTTTCTCCAGTAAATCTCAAGGCGTTCTCAAATTCATTTCTGAGATAACATATCAAAATGCAGACTTATTGATTCTCTCAAGTACTTGTACATACGAAACTGCCGTATTTAAAAGTGGTACGAATTTGTAGAACAAAACTCCTCCTAAAAGCGGAGCTAAAATGTATCTCTCTATTCAGAGGCATATTGGAAACAGATTCCTCTGTCAAGAGGTGTTGAACTCGATGAAAGTGGCAGATGTACCACTATTTAAAAAATCTAATGTGTTACACTCACATGACCTTCTCTACTCTATCTTTATTAGTGGTTATACAAATTATTCTTACGAAAGTTTATTTTCCTATCTATTTCATTTTAATCAAGATAAACCTTTACAGAAATAGCTACATTACACATTTCGTTATAGATACAAAGAGAACAGCGATAGCCATATGTTTAAGAACTGGACGCTATATGCTGGCCTTAAAATTCCATGCTGTCTCCATGACTATGATATCGCGAGAAACAACTGAAAATCGATGGGACTTTAAAAGAACAAGTATTGAACAATTCGAGCCTCTAATAACGGATATCTCAGAAACGGCTTATGCTACAAAAACGTATTTGAAGTAAATTGCATGTTTTAACGAAAAGTACATTTTGTGTTTGGTGCATTTTCGTCTATCGCTTAACGTTTGCTAGTTATACAGGATTGTACAAAATTCCTTCCGAATGAAGTAGAATTTACAGGCTATTCCAAAAAAATTGAAGTTATGCATTTGATTTGTCCTGTAAATTTCTTTCAGATATCTACGTATTTTAATCAAAATTGTTAGAGCCATTTTTTCAGAAAATCAAAATTTTCGAAAAACGTTCCATGTAAAAGTAGTTGGGGTGGGGGATTTTCTTTAAATCTTCACGTCGCTTCCTTGCAAGATACTAAACTCAAATACCAAGTTTGGTATTTATCCAACTTTTCGTTTTGAGTTATGATGCTCACAGTCAGGCAGACAGACAGACAAACATGGATATGTTTCCAGGTATGCTTTATTTGGATTCAAGGCGTCTCAAAACATGTATTTTCGGTGAAATCTCGGTACTTAAGTTTTGGTTGGAAGCAATACTTCCCTTACTTAGTATACGTAGCGGAGAAAGTAAAGAGGTATTCAAAATATAACTACTCTGTCTACAGTACATATCAGATTACAGAGAAAATTCCAATTTATAAGACTAAAAACTGAAAATGTAATTTTGGGGTAAATTCTGCCGTTCACTCTACCCTTAATACAGCACGACCTGAAAGTTGTTTTGGTTACATATTTGTAAAAGTTAGAGGAGGAGAGGGCATGTCGTGCAACAGAAGGTTACCAGCAATAAAGGACACTAACTTTAAACTTCCCCCTTAATAAAATAATATGATGTGTTACACTCACATGCCCTTCTCTACTCAGTCTTCTACAAAACTTGTGTCTACTTGTTGTTAATCCAGATAAACGTTCACTATGCTTGCACACATTTGGTTGTAGGTATAAGAAGAATACAGCAGATTAAAGTTAAGAGTCAGACTTTTAAAAAACAGTGATGGCTTGGAAATTTCGTGATCTTTATATGACGGCGAGAAAAAACAAATAGCGACTTACCATATGAAACAAACTATACGTATTTGAAAATTAAATGCAATAAAAGGAGTAGCTCGGAAGAAATATATTTACATCCACATTTTTGTGTAGTAACATTTTGTTTATCTCTTGCGATTTACCAATTTTTACAATAATCATTCTGAATGAAGGGAACTTCATGGGCTGTTCCCAGGGAATTCAAGATAAACGTTTTATTTGCCATGCGAAAATCTTAAACACATGGCATTTTAATCAAAATAATTAGAGGTACTTTTGAAAAACTCAGAAATAACGAAAATACTTCCATATAACGTGCAGTTTGGTGTAGAGGATTTTCTTGAAAATGTTGGTGTCGCATCGTTAGAAGACGCTGAGCTTAAATACCAAGTTCGGTATTTAATCGACGTTTGGTTTTTGAGTTTCGGTGTTAAAAACACACATACGAGCATGCAAATTTTCTAAAAACGTGTATTTCTGGTGACATTTGCTATCGATTTTTTTCGGCGGAATGCAATACTTCCTGTATTTACAAATAACAGTAAGTAGTAAGGAAAATAAAAATGCTAAATTGTGAGGAAACGAACTTATTTTCATAATAATTGAAGAAAAGCTTGTGTTCTACTATATACTTAAAGAAGAAATATACTTTTTTAATACGTGTGTATATAAATTACGCAATAGGAAATAAGTTAAATAAAACCTTTAGGTAATAATAATCGTGCAGGAATGATGCGCCCTACTAATATTATGCACATACGGCAGACAGCGGCTAGTATGTCGCCAGTGCAGCACTGAAGTAACACTCACATCTGCGAGTGTTTCTTACATCTCCAGCAGGCTCTTCCCCTGTTATCTTTTTCCTTTCCTCCTTTTGTCCCGCTTCAGAAAAAGGGCCATTGGAAGACAGGACAGGATAAAAAATAGAGATACAAAACGTGAGAGACAGAAAGGTTTACCCCTCCTCTATAAAAATGAAGAAAATGGGAAAGGGTGGCACTAGAAAGAGCGAGCCTGTTTGTTTCTAAAAGAAAAGAAAGATTTCTGACGTGCGACATATTCTCTTTTGAATCGCATTCCATTGGAACGTGTTTAAATGAAACATGAATGAGAGTCGGTGCAACAGGCTTGGGAATGTATCCGAGATCGTTCGAGGAAGCGACCAAGTCAGTACAAATGAAAATACCAAATGTTTGATGGGAGAATTCAATTCTTCTTCCCTATGATGAGTGGTGAATTTAGCCATTGTGTGCCTTCGGTAAAAGGGCAGCTCGTTAGCGCACTGTTGGCTTACTCATCCCTAAAACTTGTGGCCTATTCAGTGATAGCACTGTAAAACTCTGTAGTTTGGCCCTGTTAATTCTAACACTAACATTATGTTCTGCAAATAGCTTCACATATTTGACAGTTTCTGCCTAAGCAAAACTTCTATACATTTTTATAACCATTCTTTAAATTGCAACAGAACAGTAAAAATTGATAAATCAGCTTTGTTTTTTCGCGTTGCTACCGTTATTACTATCCTTATTGTTTGTACTAGGACAATTCGGAAAGTAAGTACCGGTCTCGTTTTCCACGAGGCTATCGCAACATTCTGTCTGAGGCACCAAAAGCCATGAGAATGGCAACAACGCTACGAGAGTGGAGTGGAAAGCTTTCTCGACCAGATTGTCACGGGGTCACACCAACTACCCTAAAAACCACAAAATTGCCTCCAGCAATTCAGAACATTTTCAACAAAGAAACGAATGGCAACTGTTTTTAGGACAAGCAAGGTGTATTGATGTTAAGAGTTCATGCATTGAGGCACAGCAATAAACTTTAAAATCTACTGTCAGAAACTAACCCAATTTTGGACAGCAATTCCGAACAAACCACTCATATGTTGAATTTTTAGGTTGTTTTCTTCCACGATAATGCTTTGCTGCATACACTCAAAACCTCCTGTAATGTTTAAGTAGGAGGTTTCTGATAATCCAGCGTATAGTCCTGACTTCATTATCACCTGTTCATAAACATGAAGGAATGTCTTTGGTAACGTCGGTTTACCAATGAGGAGCTCAAGGAGGATGTCACAGTGTGGCTACCAATCCGCCCTCCGTGGTCTAGGGGTACTCTGCTAAACTCTAGTTCCCGAGGTCGCGGGCGATGGACTTTTTCGGGCGTAAAATCCTTAGCATAGCTTCCTTCGGAAGGGAAGTAAAGCCTGTGGTCCCGTGTCGTAGATTTACGGTACGTAAAAGAACCTCAAGCTTGATAAAGAGGCCTCTGAGCAAAATTACTGGTCTTTCATTGCCAATATAGAATGGGACGCTATGGATCATAGTAGTTAAAGAGCGTTCATTAATAAAACTCAATTTAATTTAATTTTACTAAACCTTACTTTCTATGTACTACATTTTAATACAAATAAACCTTTAGAAACAGTTACATTACACATTTCGTTATAGATACAAAGAGAACAGCGATAGTCAAATGTTTAACAACTGGACTTGGCAAGTCAAAGGCAATTCCCATAAAATATATACTTTATTTTTCATGTATACATTTTTTATAAATCAAAATTTTCGAAAGGTGTTTCCCGTAAATGGTAGTTTGAGGTGGAGAATTTTCTTGAGAATCTTCGTGTCGTATCTTTGGAAGATACTGGACCTAAATACCAAGTTTGGTATTTCTCCGACTTTTGGTGTTTGAGTTATGCTGTTCATAGACACACACACAAGGACCTTTTTCTAAAACTGTTTTTTGAATTCAGGAACCTCAAAACATGCATTTTCTGTGATTTCTCGGTATCGAATTTTTAGGTGGAATGCAATACTTACTCTACTTATACTTAACGTAGTAGAGAAAATAAAAATAGATCAGTTTATGTCAAATAAAAATGTTTGGTGTTAACCATTTCCGAGATGATATTGTTATTGGTTTAATTTTCAAACATTTATATCTTTTTTTCAAGTGTTAAGACACTAATCAATTTTTCTCGTTGTCATGCAGCGAGCATGAACATCAAAGCCAGCACGTAGCGATCTGTTGCAAGTCTGGATAACTCTTTAGTCTACTGTATTCTTCTTATACCTGCAGTGAAATGTGTAATGAAAGTTTACCTGCATTGTTAAGAACTTTTATAAGGGTGAAGAGAGAAAGTAATGTGATAACAACATGTTTTGTGTTCTCCTCTACTGTCATAATATAAACTATAGTTTATTTCCTCATTCCTAGCAACCTAAAGGCCTTTTAAATCACAATGGTGAATTGAAATGTTTTAATTCATGGCTGCGAGTAGTTTATTGTATTTCTCAACTAGACTTCAAGTAATACTATTCAACAGAAATAAATTATCAATTACATAACATATTAAGAGCCCATAATGTCTTCTTTAACATACCACAACAATGATGGTTTGTATTTGCTGAAAGATATTCTGGAACAATAACTTTGGTAACTCCCTTTATAAAATCACTTGTAGGATGTATGACATCTCGCACACTGCGACTATTTTGATTTATAGTGGCCACAGCCCCGGGAGGCGGGGATGAGGCGAAGGAGTCGTAGGAGTCCCAGGTCCGCAGACAGACAAGTTACAGAGACGCGCAGAAGTCCCTAACATTTCCAGTTTAAACTCCCACGCACCATTGCCGAGGAATCCCAAGAGGGCGACGCAGCGACCCTAGCGGGCGGAACAGGTCATGCTGGCGTTCACAGGGAGAATTCTTTCCAATGCGCAAGCACCGCAGGACCTGAAAGCACACTAGAAACGTGAAATGGGGCAAAGGAGAAATCATTGTAGGACACACCACTCCGGCATTGGCCTTAGCCAGGGAAAAACCACAAAACTCCATGGTCAGAGAGGGCGATCACCGGGAAAAGAACCCGTGACCTCCCGAATGCGGCGGACGTTGCCGCCTGAGCCATCCGGTTTTCAAAATTACTTGTACTCTTTTATCACATAGGAAACCGACTTTTAGGGAGGAATGAATTCACTGCCCTCTGAGCATCCATTAGAACGTCTTCAGGAATAAATATATCTCTCTGTTCGTTGCACTTATTTACCTGTCCATCAGTTTCCATAATCTTCACCACTATGCACCCATCGACGTATTTAATTAAAATAATTACTTCGATTTACGTTTAATTAGAGGATAAAATATTGTATGTCACAAGAGATTACAATATAATATTTAAAATTCCCTAAAATGATCGTCCTCAGCAAGCCGCAATACTAAAATATTACTTTAATCTCCTATGACATAAATTATTATTTGGACGAGTAATAAATGGATGCCGATGCTGAAGCTGATCAGGTGCTGCTACTGAACGAAGCAGCTGTGAGAATCCCTTGCTCATTTTTAAGCAGCATCATAATCCTACAAGGATTGGTTATGGCAGTTAAAAGTATCGGCACGACAGATAATGCAGGTGTTGTTGGAGGCCGGACGTCCGAGCACTTTGGCCTTTCCTTTAAGCCCCGCTATCAGGAAATTACTCTCTCCTCCCTTGCACTATCATCGGCGGACTGGTCCTCTCAGAAACAGGAATTAATTTGGCTGTACCAAAACCACCCGCTTTAAGCTAATAGAGCAGTGCATGGCTTTCAGAGGCGGTGCGGTCTGAATTACGCATGCGCATTTATTAGGCGACACGGCTACCTTGCTTAGCCCCCATTAGCTGCTCTCGGATTGTGGCTATTTCTCTCTGTTCTCTGACGCTGGAGAATCATTTCGAAACAAATGACTACTGTCTTCAGCACCACAATGGCAATGCTGAAAAGTTCACTGCAAAGGATTAGACGTACGGGCACTAACAGCCGAAAGTTGTGAAAGAAGTGGTTTTTGTAGAGTCTTATTAATTGGGATTACTTGTTGAATTTAATTTGATTGTGTAGGAGGAATACCTATATTACAAATATATTTCATAAAATGGGATGTGCTACATTTTCAGAGGGTTCCCTACCCACTCTTCTACAATGTATTGTTTAAAAATGCTTATACTTCTGTCTCCTTCGTGTTAAACGTTTTCAGAAACAGTTTTAATACACGGTTTGTTCTGTATAACAACCAGTCAAACCTTTAAAAGCGGGTCGCTGTGTAATGACTATAAAATTCCATGTTCTTTGCGCGGAAGAGAAAAAAAATTCTGATTCACGTAAATTTAACTGCCATTTATCGTTCATTAGTGGATATACAAACTATTTTCACCAAAGTTAATTTTCCTCTCTACTACATTTTAATCCAAATAAACCTTTGCAGAAACAGCTACATTACACATTTCGTTATAGATATAAAGAGAACAGCGACAGTCAAATTTTTAACAACTGGACGCTATATGCTGGCCTTAAAATTCAATACTGTTTCCATGACATCGACGGACTTAGAGGAAAAATGACGAAGTATTGAACAAATCGAACTATTAATAACAGATATTTCGGAAATGGTTCATGCCACAAAAGCAGTTATTTGAAATAAATTTTGTGTTTTAAAGAGATCTATACTTTTTTGGTTAGTACGTTTTTTTTCTATTGCTTAGGTTTATCAGATATACAAGATCATACAAAAATTTCTTCCGAATGAAGAGGAGTTCACAGGCTATTCCCAGAAAGTTCAAGATATAAATTTTATTTATTATATAAAGATCTTTAATATTGTTATTTTTATCAAAACTATTAAAGCTATTTTTAGGACATCAAAACGTTCGAAAATAGTTCCATATATAGAGGAGTTTAGGGTGGGGGTATTTTCTTGAAAATCTTCATGTCGCATTTTTGGAAGACACTGAACTAAATAGCAAGTTTGGTGTTTATCTTAGTTTTCCGTTTTGAGTTATGGTGCTGAAAGACACATACACACGGATGTTTGTCTAAAAGTGTTTATTTTTATTCAAGGGACCTGAAAACATGTACACTACCACTCAAAAGTTTTTGAGTACTCCTTATATTCAAGATTTATTGAAGAAGATCAAAAAAATGTTATTCATGTAATTAAAATAATATATTGCACAACTAATTAGTACATTGTAATGTTTACTTGGTTCAAAGTAACGTCCTCATACTTTGGTCACTGCTTTGCACACCCGGAGCATTCACTCAGGGTTCTGTTTATGTCATCTTTATCCAAATGATCCCAAAGAAGTTCAGCGGGGTTGCAGCCAGGCTTTGAGGCGGCCGTACCAAGTTTTCTTTCCTAATCGTTCAGAACACTTTCTGATTAGCAAAGACGAATGTTTTAGACCATTATCTTGCTGCAGAATGAAACCCTTGTCAATTAAATGCATTCCAAATGGTTTTGTAAGGCGTTGGAGAAGGTTGAGATTTTGCCCCGTTTCATTGTTCCCTAAGTTATCTGTCTAACTACCCCCAAAAGAAGCCCAGACCATCACTGAACCACCTCCATACGTTACTGTAGGGCATATGCACTGAGGTATCATGCCTTCTCCTTTCACACGTCGGACAAACCTGCAGCATTTTGTGCCAGAGTTCAAACTTTGATTCGTCCGTAAACAACTGCCATGATCAATAGTCCATTTCATGTTCTTTTGCCCACTGTAGTCTCTTCTTTCTGTGGGGAGCCCTCAGTAATGGCTTCCTTGCAGCAGTGCATCCCTTAAGGTCTGAAGCAGCAGCGCTGTTTTCTGTGGAGCTTACACCCATTTTAAGTTCACCACTATACACACCACAGTGTCAATCTTGTACTCGCGACAACCCAAACATAATTTGTTAGCTTACACGAAGACATGCACTGCACAACAACATTATGTTGAAAAGGGTAAGTCCCCTATAAGGGGCATCAAGCCTCGACTTAAAACTTTATTTCTTTAATGAAGGAAAGATAGCACAAAAAAATGTATTAACTTTTCTGTATTAAACATATCAAATTAGATTCGAGTGGTGCAATGATACTTCATATCTAAGGAAACCAAGGATGTTGAAAAGCGTTTGAGCGGTATTCCGGTGAAATCTGGGTATCCATTTTTGGGTGGAATGCAGTACCTTGTGTGCATACTATGTGCGTGTTAGAGAAAATAAAAACAGAAAAAGACTCAAAAGTATAATGTATTTGACAATTCGGACCACTAAACTAACTATTTCCGTAGCTCAGGAGCACCTGACTACCGTATGAGGGGTCGCGGGTTCGATTTCCAGATGGGGTGAAGGAATTAATTTTTAAAGATAAGGTCTCTTGCACAGTCTGGTGCTTGTGTGTATTATCGGTTATTTAGTAATCAATTCGTCCATTATAAATATCATGTCTATCATATATGACAATGTAAAGTCAGCATAACTATATTTCACCAATTAAAAGTTAAAAAAACTTAAAGAAAGAATGAAGAATATCTCCGAAATGGTTAATATCATAACAATTATTTAATATAAATTGTGTTTTAAGCAGATGTGTATATAGTACTACATTGCCTATCGCTTACGTTTTACAAACTATACAAGTCATTCTGAAAGAGGAGAACTCGACAAGATGTTACCAAAAAATTTAACAGGTAGATACATTTTAGTTTTCAATGCGAATATCTTAAATATTTGCTATTTTAATTAAAATTGTTGGAGCAGTTTTAGAGAAAAGAAAAACATAACTACATTTTTGTATTTAAAGAAGGTAATTCTTGAAGATCTTTGTATCGCATCCCTAGAAGACGCTGAACTAAAATAGAATATTTGGTACTTAACAGACATAATTACAAAAGATTCAACTCCTCAAATCTACTTTTAAAAACGTTATTTTATTCAGGGAGCCTCAAACTGTGACATTTTGAGTGGAATACAATACTTTTTCTACTTATTATAGACGAGTAGTTAAGAAAAAAAAAAGTCAAATATTTACTTCGAGCCATTAATATTCGGGGTTCTTTTTCAATGTTTTTGTCACTTTGTCGGCTACTTGACTAAATAATTTCTCGTCTCTCATATTCTGTGCTTCCCGATGGGCAATAAAATTTCAGCAACCAGTTTTTGCTTTCTTTGGTGTGCTTTCACATGATACCACACACTGTTTGTACTGCTCCTTCGTCTCTGGCGCATAATAATTTCATTTACTTTAAGAATAGCTTGCTGGAATAGCGTTTAAACAAATAGAAAATCTGAGAAATTGTCATTCCACTAGTTCTTGGTCTATTGTTAAACACGGCACCCATCGAAAGGAAAGCTTTCTCATACCTAACATTTTGTGTAAAAGGTAGTAAAGACGACCATCAAGGTATATGCAAAAGCATACAAGGTACTACTGCTGTACCTTAAGTGCGGCATTGTGAACTTTTATGATAATATCATCGGTCGTAGTGGTTATGGGACGCCCTGAACGCTCATCATCTTGAATGAATGTAGGACCACGCTTAAATTTAACAGACCACATATTGTAATACACTGCACCGATTCTAGCAAATGCTCGAGTCAAACCAAAAGTGCTTTTAGATGTCAGTGTAATCGATTTCAGGCTCTCGATTGCCTCGTCTTACATCGAGATCAAACATAAAAACACTGACAGATATGTACAGTAGACTTTAATATATTTGAAGCACAGGGCTACTATAAGTTGCGGCTAACTAGAAGACAACACTGAAAAAGTTTAGAATGCCATGCTTCTAAAAACAAATCAGATTTGTTTATACTTGACAGCTACTTTCTAGCATTTTGCGGGTTGATTGCCGAATATTTATTCGATTTGCTCTAATAGTTTGTTAATTATCATAATTTAAAAGATTTTGCGTTCAACCAAAAATGAATATCACTAGAAGCTTTTCCAGGCTATGATTTTAAATATTCAATAACGCCTAAAAGATTTGAAGATTCGCTTAGAAGTGCATTTGGCGAAGAAGCCCCATCTAAGGCGATCACAATGAATTCAAAAGAGATCGGCTCTTTCTTAGTGATGAATTTCGTGAAGGACGCCCACGAACTCCTGTTACTGATGAAAATATTGTCACTGTTCGAGCAATATTATGAGTTTATATAAGCAACATTGGACACCGGTATGAATCAAATCCAAAGTATTTTACATCAATAGCCAGACGTGAGAAGAGTTTGTTGTCGATGGATTGCACATAAACTGACTCCCGATCAAAAACAATACATTGATTTGTGCAGAAAAACTCACTCTGGAAAGATTCCAACGGCACTTCAAATTTGGTTTGAAATATCGTTACTGGTGATCAATCTTGGATTTATTGTTATGACCTTGAGAAAAAATTCAATCGGCTCAACGGGTCTTTCGAACAGAACCTAAGCCTACAAAAGCCGACAAATTATCAGTGCTCTTAAGAAGATGGTTGCTAGTTCTTTTCTAAAACGGGTCATATTACTACTATAGCATTGGAAGATAGACGTACCCTTACTGCCTATTGGTACACAAATGTCTGTTTACAACAAATGTTTGAAAAAGGTAGTGAAAAACACCCAAAAGGAAAACTAATTGCATTATGATAACGCATCGTCGCATACAGCAAAACTAACAACTGAGTGTCTGGATGCCCTAAATGGTCAGCACTATGGACCCTCCAGCATACAGCCCTGACCTAACACCTTCTGATTTCTTTATATTTCCAAACATTATAGATAAAATGCGTGGAATCACTTTTTCTTGATCAGATGAGGCAGTGAAACATTATAAAAACCTGGTTTCTGAAGTGCCTCAGGAAGAGCGACATCATTGCTTTAAGGACTGGTTTCATCCTAACAGATGTTACTTTGAAAAGGAATAAAATCATATAATTTTTTTTTAAACTAATACTTGCTTGATTTTCTAAAACAGTTCAGTGTCGCGCTCGAAGAAAGAACTCAGTGGGATAGTTAGTTCCGGTGAACTTCTTTTACTTACGAAGTTCAGCTCGCGACTGTTCACAAATTCTAGTTACTTTTAACCTTGCAGCATTTCTTTCTCCGTAGCCGTTCTAGAATATTGCACACGAATCTACTAGTTCGTTTGTTTGTTCTCTTCTAGAATCATGTACAGTTGTGGCATAGGCCCACTTGTCTTGATGCATTAACCTCCTTTCCATTTGAAAGCTTCACTTTGCTGGCTGTATTCTCCACAATGCTCCTTCTTCTCTTCTCCTTCTTCCACACTTTTTCCTTGAGACCAGTGGCGGACTTATAGCAAAGGAGGCGTTTCTCGCAAAATGTACCCTCGTTATATCGCTATTTAAAAACTGATTTGTAACGGAGCATCAGAGTTGCTTTACGGGCGTTGCGAAATTTTAACATTACAATTGCATGTTGAGGTTGAGCTATAAGGCTCCTCTATTGTAAATAAACTCTAATTATGCACACAGAATATACACGGATACCCTGAATCTCGAGATTATCACGTGGAGGTGGTGTTCTTCAGCCCAAACCACTGAACAGATGAGACGGCGGGGCGTTACCCCGACATAAATACAAAAAGCGCCCTGGAGAGATGACGCGATTCTTCTGGAAGTTGAAGTGGTTCATGTTAGTTTACGTGTTAGTATTGATTATTCATGTTTAAATACTCTTCATTTATATTCTATGTTGAATAGGTTGCGTTTAATAACGTTTTTGTCATACTTTATTTGGTAATTATGTAAAAACAAATAATCTGACCAAGATAGCAAAAAATCAATAACTTTGGAGAAGAAAGGAGTTGTAACATATGATCAACATAAACAGGAGTAACAAAATCGTATAAATATTGTTAATGTATAATTATTGATGTCGTGATTTTTTTAAACATTAAATATGTCTGGAAAAACGAGGTAGTAAATATTATTGTATCATTTAAATACACTTCACTTTTTAGTACCACGCCACCAGAAAACCAAAGAAGAGATTTTGAGAAGAAACAAATAAACGACAGCAACTCACAGACTGCTCTAAAGCTTACTTTCCCCGCTTCCCTCCCGGGAATATTTTCGAGTTGCTCGGGAGTCAGTCAGTGATTTGCACTTGGTGTAACTCGTAGTGCTGGTTTATCAGTACTATTCTACGAGTGAGGTTGTGACCTACCGTGCGTGCTGTTACTGCAAGCCATTATACAGGTCTTGTGATTGATTCCCCAACGTGTGGAGAGACAGCGAGTGGTGGCTGCATCGCACATGTTTCATTACACAGCTAGTCAAATGTAGTGAAGTGACAGTGAGAACTGAACTAAACCACATCAGTGACGTGACAGTGAGAACTGAACCAAATCAAATTAGTGAAATGACAGAGCTTAACTAAACCAGATTAGTGAAATGCAGTGAGCACTGAACATATCCACATTAGTGAAATAACAGTGAGCACATTAGTGAAATGACAGAACTGAACTAAACCAGATTATTGAAGTGACAGTGAGCACTAAACTAAACCACATTAGTGAAACGACATGACAGAACTGAATTAAACCACATTGGTGAACTGTCAGTGAGAACTGAACTAAATTACATTAGTGAAGTGTCAGAACAGAACTAAACCAGATTAGTGAAGTGACAGTGAGCATTGAACTAAATCACATTAGTGCATTTACATAACAGAACTGAAGTAAACCACATTGGTGAAGTGGTAGTGAGAACTGAACTAAATCACAATAGTGAAGTGACAGTGAGAACTAAACTACGTCACATTGGTGAAGTGACAATGCGCAATGAACTAGATCGCATTTGTTAAAATACAGAACTGAACTGAACTAAACCATATTACTGAAGTGACAGTGAGAACTGAACTAACTCATAATAGTTAAGTGACATTGAACCTAAACTAAACTGAAATGACAGAACTGAACTATATCACATTAGTGAAGTGACAGTGAGAACTGAAATAAATTACAATAATGAAGTGACAGTGAGAACTTCACTAAATCACAATAATGAAGTGACAGTGAGAAATGAACTAAATCACATCAGTGAAGTGACGGTGAGAACTGAACTAAACCACATTAGTGAAGTAACGGTGAAAATTGAACTAAAGCAAATCACATTAGTGAACTGACGGTGAAAAGTGAACTAATCACATTAGTGAAGTTACGGTGAGGATTGATACAATCACATAAGTGAAGTTACGGTGAGAATTGAACTAAATCACATAAGTGAAGTGAGGGTGAGAATTGAACTAAATCACATAAGTGAACTGACGGTGAGAATTGAACTAAATCACATAAGTGAAGTGAAGGTGAGAATTGAACTAAATCACATTAGTGAAGTGACGGTGAGAATTGAACTACATCACATAACTGAAATGACAGCGAAACTGAACTAAATCACGTTAGTGAAGTGACAGAGAAAATTGAACTAAACCACATTAGTGAAGTGAAGGTGAAAACTGAATAAAGCTCATTAGTAAATTGAAATAAATCACATTAGTGAACTTCCAGTAGGCACTGAACTAAACTATATTACTGAAGCGACAGAACTGAATTAAACCACATTAGTGAAGTGACAGTGAGAACTGAACTAAATCACATTATTGAAGCGACAGTGATAACTTAAGTAAATCACAATAGTGAGAGCTCACTTAGTCAAATAGTGAAGTGACCGTGAGAACTGAGCCAAATCACAATAGTGAAGTGGCAGTGAGAACCTAACTAAATCACGATAGTGCAGTGACAGTGAGAACTGAACTAAATCATAATAGGAAGTATCAGTGAGAACTGAAATAAATCACAATAGTGAATTGACGGTGAGAAAGGACTAAATCATAATAGTGAAGTGGCAGAACTGAAGTAAATCACGTTAGTGAAATGACAGAACTGAACTAAATTATAGTAGTGAAGTGACAATGAGAACTAAACTAAACCACATTACTGAAATGACAGAACTGAACTAAATCTCATTAGTGATGTGATAGTGAGAACTGAACTAAATCACATTATTGAAGTGCCAGAGACCACTGAACTAAATCACATTAATGAAGTGACAGAGAAAACTGAACTAAATTACAATAGTGAAGTGACAGTGAGAACTGAACTAAATCACATTAGTGAAGTGACAGTGAGAACTGAACTAAATCACATTAGTGAAGTGATAGTGAGAACTACCTAATTCATATTAGTGAAGTGATAGTGAGAACTACCTAATTCATATTAGTGAAGTGACAGAACTGAACTAAATCATAATAGTGAAGTGACAGTAAGAACTGACTAAATCATATTAGTGAATTGACAGTATGAACTGAATTAAATCACAATAGTGAAGTGACAGTGAGAACTGAACTAAGTCATATTAGATAAGTGACAGTTAGAACTGAATTAAATTCTATTAGTGAAGTGACAGTGAGAGCTGAACTAAATCATATTAGTGAAATGACATTTAGAACTGAACTTAATCATATAAGTGAAGTGCAGTGAGAACTGAAGTAATTCATATTAGCGAAGGGACAGAACTGAACTAAATCATATTAGTGAAGTGACGGTGAGAACTGAACTAAGTCATATTAGTGAAGTGACAGAAGTGAATTAAATCATTTAGTGAAGTTACAGTGAGAACCGAAATAAATCATAATAGGAAGTGACAGTGAGAATTGAACTGAATCACATTAGTGAAGTGACAGAACTAAACTAAATCATATACGTGAAGTGACATAGTTGAACTAAATCATACTATTGAATTGACAGTGAGAGTTGAACTAAATCACATTAATGTGACAATGAAAACTGAATTAAATTGCACTTGTAAAAAACTGAATAAACCCCCTTATAAAATGTAATACAATACAATAAAATATGTTGCAGCAAAATAATAAATGAAAAGGTAACTGTATATATAAAATACATTTAACATTTGTTGCAACGATTTATTCATGGTGAGAAAAATCACATTCGTATTTTCTGAGTAGATTTTTTTTAAATCTTGTTCTCTGTTGGGTTTTTGTTGCAAGATGTGTCTGAGACTTCGGGGAGTTGTATAAAGATTTTGCTTATCGAGTTCTTGAGGAAGCTGTCTGTTTCTTATAAACCAAGGAGTGGCAAGCTTGTGGCAATTTAATAATTTATTTTGTAGAACCGGTGCTGGTTGCATCCCTTACTGGAGCAGTATGTAAAATTATCAGGATTTATTTAAGAACATAGAGCGTTCCAGCTTTCTCAACGCGTGTTGAGAAAGGTAATCATTTTTGCATTCGAGAAGCAGCAAATGAAACTGCGAAGATATTCCTGGTCATCTTTGTATCAAGTAGAATGTCTAGATAGCCTACTGGTTGTTTCAGTTGGAAGCCATATAATGGCGGTGTATGTTACGAAGACTTTAACGACAAGATTTTGGACTCAGTTTTAGATATATTTGCCAGATTGTGGAGCATTCCCTCAGTAGAGAGAGAGAGGACACTGTCATTTTTACTTTGTCTATCAACCAGCAGTAGTGAGTAAAGAAGGCATTGCTTCCATCCAAAAATTCGATGTCTGAGTATCATCGGAAATTTAAACAATTTAGAAAACCGCCCGTGGTGTGTGAACAGTATATCCCAAAAATAATTTTCCGATGAATACCAAACTTGGTGTTTAAGTTCAGAATGCTCCAAAGATGCGACATGAATATTTTCAAGAAAATCTCGCTATCCCAATAAACTTTTAACATAGAAGAGTTTTTTAAGTTTTGTGTTTTCACAAAAATGGCTGTAACAATTTTGATTAAAATATCATGCGTGTAAGATATTTACATAAAAAACTAACCTTTTATCTTGAACTTCCCAGGAACAGCCTGTGAAACCCTCTTCATTCCAAAGTAGGTTTTATAATTTTGCATACTGTCTAAACCATTAAAGGTAGAAAAGTATTGCACATTGGATGTAGTAGATCTCTTTAAATCACACAATTCATTTCAAATAACATTTTGGAGATCAGTAACCTTTCCGAGATATAGGCTGTTAGAGATGACAAAGTGTTAAAAAAATCCTAACTACTGTCGCTATTCTGTTGTTTCTCGCCAAGTTGTGGAAAAAGCACGGAATACCTAGTCCCCGCTTTTAAACATCTGACTATCGATTTGGTTTCCTCTATCCCATTTGTATGTACAACGAAATATCTATTAAAAAAAACGTTTTTCTCGATTAACATGAAGTAGATAGAAAATTAAGCTTTCGTCAGAATGGTTTATAGAAGCTGTACAAAACAAACAGTTATCAGAAGTTATCAGGTAGAGGAAGTCATGTGAATGTAACGAACGCATGACAATTTTAAGTTAGATTCTGAGTAAAATATCGTCGTGATATCTGCATACGTGATCATGACCGTAAATGTTGAATAGTACGGGAGCAAGACTTGAGCAAACTGACGTTATGCGAGGAATTTTAATTAAACAATTTGGAAATCCTAGTTTGTATAGTTTTACCAGAAGACCCTCACGCCATCGGTCATATTCCTAGAAATTAAGATTTCTATTTCATTTGTTCCAACGTCATCAAAACACAATATAGTTATTACTTTGATTACCGTTTACGTGTGACAGGAAAATTTTTATTCCATCCACAAGTTTGGTATCAAAATTTAACAGAAACTATAGTTTTTAGCGTCCAATGAACCACACACAATAACAACATTAAAAAAGAATGGTCGTGCGTGTGTGTTTGTAAACAGTACAACCCAAGACAGGTAAGTCATAGGAATTCTGAACGTCGCCTTTAAGTATAGTATATATTGAGAGAAGGTAAAGGTACGGACGAACAGAGGGGGCAGAGCACCGGATGCAGGCCACTCGGCCTCTTGTGCTTCTGTCAGAAGGAGGAACGAGGGGAGAGACCCGCAGGACGACCAGATCCGGATGACAGGGTCCCTCATGTTTCCAGACTGAACGTCTCCAACGCCGCCCAAGCCTACTCTACCGGCCGAGCAGTCCCTGAACGATGTCAACTTGAACTTCTTCAAAGCGCATAGCCACCGCCTAGCCGCAACCCGCCAAATAGCGTCGCCTGGTCCTACAACCCTGAAACAGATAACAAGATGAGGGGTACAGAAAAGGGAGGCAAGATGAACCACGAGAAACCTATGAGTCAGAGTGGGCGGTCACCGGGCTTCGAACCAGGTACCTTCCGAATGCGAGTCGCAACCGGTAAGGGTAGCCAAGACTCCACTCCCACATTTCTTACAGTCTTCATAGCTGGTAAACGCCGAGGAAGTTTCTTTCCCAATTTTGTAGTAATCCGGAAGATTGAGTTCCGCATTCTTGACATGTGGAAGCCTAATTAAAGTCGCGACTGGGAGTCGTAGAGGGCCTTTGTCCAGGAAACAGTGCGTCGCCATCGCGATCGTACATTTTAAGTAGTGCTAAGTCTTGGGTTAGATTCCAGTTAATTTGATACCTTAGCTCCTCGTCCCTGATCCGTTCTATCTAAACTACTCCCCATGGGTCACAGGGTGCTTTACACCTTGTTCTTGTGAATTTTGTATCATCACTGCACATCGCTATGGTGCTGTATATAGCAAGAAATACTTGTTGTTGGTGCAGATAAACTTTGATGACACATTTCGTTGTAACTATAGGAAGAACTTAGTAGTCTAAAGCGATAGTTTAAAGTTTTTAAAAAGCTGATCAGTACGTGATAAAATGAATAGCGACTGAAGTGAAAAAGTGTATGTGTTTGAAAATTAAAACCAATTACAAAGAGTATCTCGAAAAAAGTTAAGGCCATAAAAATGTTTGAGATAAATTGTTTGCTTTAAGCGGATCTATATTTTTTTCTACAGTAAGATTTTGTCCATCTCTAATGGTTTGCCAGTTATACGCAAGTCATTCAGAATGAAGATGACTTCACGGCTGTTCCCAGAAAATTCAAGATATACTTTTGTTTGTTATGTAAATATCGCAAACATATGTACTTTAATAAGAATTGCAGAGCCACATTAAAATCACATGTAAAGCGTAGTTTCAGATGAGAGCATTTTTTTGAAAATCTTCCTGTCCAGTCTTGGAAGATGTTGAACTTAAGCATCAGGTTTGTTGTATATACGACTTTTTATTTTTGAGTCATGCTGTTCACAAACTCACACATACGGTTTTTCTAAAAAGGACTTTTTGTATCCAGGTATTCTCAAAACATATATTTCCAGTAAAATTTGTATACTGAGTTTTTAGATGGAATACAATACTTACTATACGTAAGTAGAAGAGAAAGTAAGAGAATCTGATGTGTTGCCCTCACATGACTTTCTCTACTCTTGTACAAACTATTTTTACAAACGCTTATTCTCCATCTACTTCATGTTAATCTTATTGTTAATTTTCTTGTAGGTGCAAGGGGAATATGGTAGGATTTAAGCGATAGTCAAATGTTTTAAGAGATCGTTGCTATGTGACGCATTTCATTCTCTTTGTATGTCCAGGACATAAAAAAACGAATAAGGAATTTCCATTTGAGAAAAAGTATAAGTATTGGAAAATTCAAACAAATAGCAAGGAATATCTCGGAAATGGTTCACTGGATAAAAAAGTGTATATGACATAAATGGTGTATTTTAGCGAGCTCTACATTTTTTGTGTTGTAAAATTTTGTCTATCTCTTATGGTTTATCAGTTATGAGCAAGTCATTCAGAATGAAGAGGACTTTTGGAGACATTCCCAGAAAATTCAAGATATGTTTAAGATATTTTCATGACAAATGAAACGTATATGATACTTTAATCAAAATCGTTAGAGCTGGTTTTGAGAAGATCAAAACATTCGAAAAATGTTCCATGTAAAGGGTAGTTTGGAGTGGGGAATTTTCTTGAAAATCCGCGTGTCGCATCATTGGAAAATAGTAAACTCAAATATCAAGTGTGGTACTCATATGACTTTTCGTTTTTGAGTTATGCTGTCCACAGACACAAGCGTGCGCGCGCTCGCGATTACACACACATATACACGGACAGACACACATACACATGAACGTTTTTCTAAAAAGGCTTCTTTTTAATTCAGAGGGCCTGAAAACATATATTTCCGGTGAAATCTCGACATGGAACTTTTGGGTGGAATACAGTATTTCCCCTACTTAGTATACATAGCAGAGGAAGCAATAGAGACAGCGATTATCATTAATACTATTGAACACACAGAATGAGTCTAGTTCTATACTCACTGGAGTTCAATATTAAGTTTAAGAACCTGGAAGGCAAAAGGATCCATAAGTAGGTCAGACAATCCAATATCATTGTGAGAAGCAGGTCACGGGTTGAGCAGAGTCCAAGGAGTACAAAAGAGCAATATTTCATAGAAGAACAACAAAATCTTGGAAACGTGAAACACTGAATTATTTGTGACAGAATGCTTCTGCTGGAGAATATGGTCTTCTGTTCATTTCATGCGTAAAAATGTTAGGACGCATTTCTATAGTTCGTTATCCAGAGAATACCACCTTACAGTGTTTTTTTAAAGTTCCCATGATTACCCAGTCATTATTGTGTTTTACTGTTATTCATTACCGCTTATTAACGCAATTACACCACACAAACACCCATGTCCATGGCGGGACTCGAACCCGCGACCCTCAGTTAGGCGGAGCGCCGAAGCTACACACTCCAGCGACCACAGCTACGAGGGCCGGCGTGTTAAAACATACACTACAAATGTGACGTAACTCAACTATAATAGCGACTCATTATGACCTTACTCGACTGCGCGCGCAGCTCTCACATATCTTTCAAGGCCTTCAAAGCAACGGTCTACTGAGGTCCATTCCCTAGATAAACAACGAAATATCTCTGTTTAAAATAAAATAAACTCCTTGCATTGTAATTTTAATATTCTAAGAAAGAGAGTTCATTTCCTTCTTTTCAATATTTATTATCTGCAAAAACTCGATAAATACGGCCTGGGCTCAACAGTACTCAAAGTCCTGCCATCTGATCAGTATTTAACTACACACAATTCACAAGATCAGATCCTTTTTGTAAAAAAGTCAAAGTTTTGAAATTATACTGTGCTCACCCAAAACGGTGATGCAACTTGGCTCTAATGGTAGTAATTAAGACGCTCGTATAAAAATTACGAAACTCGCGTCGTGGTTACTACCATTATAGTCTTGTGGCATCGATTATTTTCTGTTTGTGTCAAACCCTGGACTCGGACAGTGTCAGATATGGTAAAGTGCTATCGGGCTTCGAGTGTGGTGGATCATTGAAGATCGGAAAGTAGGTTCAGATGTAGGAAGTCACATGACATCACACATTTCGTTGTAGTGTAGCACGATTTCATGTCTTAGAAATGTAATTTAGATTCGAGCGGGACTTACTGCGGGTTAATGTGAATTCGGAAGGGTAAGCCAACGTGTGAGGCTCGCATTCGGGAGGTTCAGGTTCGATTCCCGGTGGCTACCCACTTTGTCCTTGGGTGTTTGCGTGGTCTGCCCTAGTTGACAAAATGCTGGAGTGATGCATTCTACCACGGATTTCCTCTCTCCCTCATTTCCTCTCATTTCATTTCCCTTTTATGTTTCTGGTTGACGCCGGGGCTGTGATTTGGTCGGTGTCGGGGCAGTGGGCGCGGAGGCTTGCGCTTTAGAAATATTTCCCCGGTCCCACTGGAGGGACGTCTCCGAGCGGCCCTGTGGCCGGGTACTGAAGCCTGCAACTCTGCGTGCCTCTGACCACTTACGCCGGCTTCGCTCTGCAACAACCCGTGCGTTTCCTGCGGTTCCATCACCTCCCGGGGATGTACGCACAGCAGCGCTAGGTTCCCCCCGTTCACTGGTCCATAGCGTCATGCTGCTGGATTCTAATCTAAACGTAAACCCTTTATCACGGGGGTTAAAGCTCGTATAAACTGTCGAGAAGCGTGAAGTTTGTTCTATTGTTTTGTTGACTCCGGCGACTCATCGGTGCTGCCCCGAACACGTGCACAACAGTGAGAGTGAATTAAAGATACGCGCTTTTATTCCGGCAGCTTTTAAACAACTGAATCGCGTGTTTTTAGTTATTGAAGGAGAAAGTAAGTTTTACGTCACATTCTTGACTGTAAAGTATCCATCACTCCCACGTGGTAGTCCTAGTTACCGCCAGACAAGAGTTGCTCAGTAGCCTAAAGCGGAACGCTATAACATGCCCGTGTTCCTTGCATAACCACGAGAAAAAACCAATAGGATGTGTTAAATTCAAATGATTTTCACTAACCATTCTTCAATATTATATTATTCTATCTACTTCATGTTAAGCGAGAAGTGTTTTATTGCACATTCCTTGTAGGTACAATGGAAGTAGGGGAATACAGAAGGCCTAAGCGACAGTGAAGTCTTTTAAAAGCTGGTCGCTATGCGATGGCTTTGAAATTCCGTCCTCTTTGCTTTGCCGAGAGAAAGAGAGAAGAATAGCGATTTTCTACTTGAGAAAAGTACAAGTATTTGAAAATTCTAACTAATAACAATGAATATCTCGGAAATGGTGAACGTCACAACAAATTTTGACATTATACAAAAATAATTCAGAATCAGGAGGACTTCAGACGCTATTCCCAGAAAATTCAAGATGTACATTTCGTTCTTCATGAAAATATATTAAATAAATGATATTTTAATAAAAATCATTACTCACGTAAAGGTTTTGGTGGGTGATTTTCTTAAAAATCTTCGTGTCAAATCTTTGGAAGTTACTGAAATTACATACCAGGTTTGGGAATAAGCCGACGTTTGGTTTTTGAGTTATAGTTTTTGCACACACACAACACGAAATTTTTTCTAAGTTTCTTTTTTGGATTCAGGGAGTCTAGAACTGTATTTCTGGTGGAATCTCGATATCCAATTTTTGCGTGGAATACAACGCTTTCTCTACTTACTATAGGGAAGTACTAGATAACGTAAAAAGCATTTTTCTAATTTATTTGAACCAAATGCATATTCAAAACGTTTAAATGAGATGAAAAACTGACAAATTATTGAAGTAAGGTTTCAGAGACATCCATTTAAAGCGATTGATTTACGCACGTTAAAAGGAGACGTTTTTTATTTTTTATTGCATTCTTGTTAATCGAATATCCTCTTTAATTTAAAAAACATTTTATTACGCTGCTCAGAGAAGTTATGTTTTAAATATTTTTTAAGTAATTGTACTACATTTGCCTTTTATTTTGTGAATTTTGCTCCACTTGACAGAAAAATTGCATAACTCCTTTACACTTTGGAGTAGAGAGGTAAACTTTTACCCGTTTTAGGAAAATTTTTGCTCCACAAATTGGTGCTGCTATTAAGTATTATAACTGTTGTGTGCTCAAGTCACGTTTTTTTTCTTTGCAAATATATGCGAGTTTATTTTCTCCATTTTTGCTTTGAACAGCTTATTCTGTGAATGACACGAGTAAACGACCCGTTAACTGAGAAACCATTAAAGGTAGCTAAATTAAATTTTAGGATAATAAAATAACCTCTTAATGGCCATGCGCACCTCTCTTGATCAAATTCTTGTCCATCGGGGTCACGGATCAAACGTTGACCGCAGTTAAATGCTAGTTGCGGTGCTTCATTGCTAATTCTCGTTCAACGGACCGCCATCAGCTGACCGTGCGCTAGGTAGCTGAATTACTCAAAGGAAAGCATCCAACCATACATCCAAAGAGGTTGCATTGCAATTACAATCTCCTTGTCTATATCGCTTCGTCTTTGTTTTTATTTTGAAATCTTATGTTTGGTCATCGCTCTCTTGGAGGTAAACTAAAATGGAAAACAAAGTGGTCTCCAAATTTTTTTCAGCATGGGCTAGACTCTCTGTAGGAACTGGCTGCCTCATATTCCAATAAGATGGAAAATAAAATGACTGATCCATCTTCTTTAAAAGAAAAGCAGGGGGCGCGTATGTATTGAAACAAGACACCAGGGGAGTTGTAATAACAAAATAAATGTGAGTCATGACGTGTACACTTTCGAGAAGTTAAATGTAACACAGTTAACACAACTTTTTTAACATTTTGATCTACCTCATGTGACGTAAATGGGACGTTAACAAACGTAATGGTTAAGTTTTCATAGTGTCAATTGTCTCGGCTAACGTTGCTAAAACGACTGAAGTTTAACAGATACTGATAAAATAAAAAATCGTGCATATATTTTCCACAATATCCGAAAATCCTAAACTTGATGAAGACCCTCACAGGTGTTAATTCTGCCCTCCACAAATCGTAGACAAGAGGCAACTATACGCTACTCATCACTGATAATAATACGCGACGTCGGTGCTCAGTGGATGCTACAAATATCCCCAAGCTGCTGTAGTATGAGGCAGTATTTGTAACACTTAAATGATATCTGTCTAATTATATAATAGAAAATATAATAACAGCCCACCTTAAAGCAATATGTGTATAAAATAACATATAAAATGTATGTAACAGTCATTGTATTAATGCTTATATTATTATGTACATGTTTAATAATACTATGTGAATGTATTAGGTAATTTAATAATGTAGAAGCTGTGAGAATATAGGTCAAAAGTTGCTAACAATGAGGTAACCTTGAGGCAATAATGAATTGGATAGTTTAATATTGCTACTGGTAATTTTTGGAGCAACAATAATGTAATTTTTGAGACAGTTTATAAAATAGCCAATCAAATAAAAGTATTCTATTGGAGTAGGATTAGCCAATCAGAAACTGAAATAGAGCAAATTGTACAAATTCAGAAGTCAGTTGCTTGTAGACAGAGTTTCTAACTGGACGCGAGACGCGTCCTCGAGGAGTTTAATAGTATTCAGTGTGAGACAAAAATTCATTACGGCGAGGATATTATAAAGTTTGCGTGTTAAAAAGTGCAAGTAATTAATAAATAATCTCACAGCTCTCTAAAAATCAGTGAAGTGTTATGTAATCGTGTCAAGGATTAATAAAAAGGAGTGAAGTAAAAATTATAATTCATGTTCTTCAGCCGCACCACACCTTGTTCAGAGATACATGTTTCTACAAATTAATACTGACGCAGACGAGGCAAACCTAAATATATAATATTAAAAGAAACATTAAAATATAAAGTTGAAAGTACAGTTGGAGCGAAGGCCACCGGAACGTTTTACCATACGTGGTTGCAACTACTTCAAGTTCGGCTCCCCAACAGTCGAACTACAATACAACCTACTTCAAATTTACGCCCAAAGCGTGGTGCA